>CM029402.1:23485663-24730881 GCA_017139565.1 Luffa aegyptiaca
TTATATTGATTCCCTTTAATATCAAGACTAAATTATCTCAGAACCCGTTATGAGCTAGCAGGTGGACCTAATGGACCTACAGATCAGAAGCTCCAACGATACAAGATTGATCAGCTAAACTCATTAACCGAGTCAATCAACATTCGTTAACTGTGGGTCACTCCACTAAAGACCCACATCTGCACTCTTCTCACTGTAGAATATTTCTGTGTCCACGGATATCGACCAATGCAGTAAGTCAATCCTTCACGTGTGTTCGTAACACCAGCTGGGTCAAATTACCGTTTTACCCCTGGGTTACCTCTGGATCCTTAAGTACCACTGATCCCTCTAATGAACAAGTTGTTTAGGGTCCAACCACTAAACAGGAGTTCCTCTCGGGCCAGGAGAAGACGGCGCGCCTTTGTTCAAGACCCGGAATCAGCCCTTAAGGGAACACACATCTACTTGCCCCAATAGGGGAAGGAGTGAATTCCATCTTGTATTTTCATGTCTCCAGCCCCCCACTCGGTCTTGTCCCCAAGAAGGTAGGCTTATTGAGTCGGCGTGCTGGCCACTCTCACCCGTACTAATCAAAGGACAATCCCTCGTGAGAAGGAGTTCATGACACACTCAGGATTGAGATTGAGTTACCTAGGTCATCCTATTGAAACAGTAACCTAACTAGTTAACGGTGTTACATCTGGTGGTTTACTATTTCGTGGTCCGGTCTTATGCAAACTCATTGCATAGGATACCCCCGCTCGCATGTCTCCTACATGGACGCCTTGGATCAATACGTCTGTATCGAATACAAAGCGGGCCGTATCACATAGTGTTACCAGGATAAGGTACCCAGCCTTATCCATGTACTATAGACCTTTTAGGTTGTTACTTGAACACCAATCCTCGTATGTCCCCACATACTAGTTCAAGTTACATATCAACAACCTTGGATCTTAGTTTATTGGATTTGGCTCATATTGTGCAATTCTAGACTTAATATGACAATAACACTTTATTGCATAAACCTCAATAACACTTTATTGATACAAGTGTATAATTCGTTAATCATTCACTATCTACGAGTTTTAGGACATAAAACCCAACAAACTCCCACTTGGACTAAAAATCTAGTTTAGTGGGAATGTACAATAATCTATCCCAGCAGTGGGTGTATAAATACATGTATAATACATAAAACGTATTTACAATGTACAAATACAATAAACTAGGGCATCACTATACCCATTACATAATGGTATCATTATACCCATTACACTTCTCCCACTTGCCCTAGATTACATCTTTGTACATAACTCGTAGACCTAGACCATCTAGATGACCCTCATACACTTTAGCCAAGAGAGCCTTCGTGAATGAATCAGCAATATATCCTTTAGATTCAATGTGCTTGCTTGTCTTGCAATAGGCTAGTTCATATTTGGAACACCTTCCAAATTGGGCTTGAACTTCCTAAGTCATACAGTCTCTATCTGTGCTTCATAAGCAACTACTTGTCGGCCTATATGGTCGAGACTGCAGATAAGTCGTACTATAGCTCCTCCATTAAGAGTGAAGACAGACACTGATGTAGATTTCATCAAATCCTTATCAGTTAAAACATCTGTGTCAGTGTATCCTGTAAGGATCAAATCCTTAGCGCCATACACGAGCATATAAAACCTCGTTCTCCTAAGATACTGGAGGATGTACGTAACGACACTCCAGAGATCAAATCCTGGAATTGATTGATACTCACTAACAACCCTACTGCATAGGGCATATGTCTCATGTCCTCAACTTCTTGAGGTGTCTGAGGACACAGTTCCTTAGACAAAAGAATTCCATTCCTGAAAAGGTAGTGAACCCTTATTGGAATTCTGCATCTTATATCTAACTAACATCTTGTAGACATAAGAAACTTGAGACAAGACTAGCTCAGCTTCTCCCAGATTTTCATTTGGAAATGAGCTGCTAGCCTCTTTGAATGTCAGTAAGATAACCTACATCATTCCCAATGATTAGGACATCAATCATATACAACACTAAGTGAGCTACCGAATTATTGATGATTACTTGTAAACACAAGACTCATCAATCTTCTGATTAAAGCCAAAAGATCTGATCACCGTATCAAATCTTATATTCCAAGATCGAAATGCTTAGATCAATCCATTAATGGATCACTTAAGCTTGCAAACCCTTTTGCTTTTTAATCTTGCTGTATAAACACTTCTGGTACAGACCTTAATGTCTCATTCCCTCTTGTATATCCACTTGTAACCAATAGGTGTTACCCCATCAAGCAAATTTACAAGATCCCAGATGGAATTGAAATGCAAAGACTTCATTTCCAGGTCCATGGCTTTAAACCATTGATCGTTATCAACATCATTCATTTCTTAAAAAAAAAAAACAATGAATCCTCTATTTCATCATCAAGAATGACGACTTGAGCTTCCAATAAGCCCATGTAACGGTCAGGTTATAAAACAACCCTCCCACTACATCAAGGCATTCTCAACTCTTGAGATGGATGTGACTGACCAAAAAACACTGGCCTTATCAACAACTCTTGTTGAATAACCAGACTTATCAACAACTTTTGTTGATTCATTAACAACTCTTGTTAATGTTTACGTAGCTTTATTAGTTAATTCACTTAAACCGATCTTACTTTATGGCTTATGATTTCTCATATGTTCTTCTTGTGAGAATGAAGCATTTGTCGATACAAATTCTTTATTCTCTTATGGATTGAAGAAGTATATTCTCCTCGTATCCTTTGGGATTGCCTACATTTAGGCATAATTTTGAACGGCATTCCAATTTATTTTGGGTTAGTCACAAGCACAAGTGTTGGACACCCCAAAATTTAAAGGAACGTAAACAATCTTTACGTCCAATCCACAACATAAAAGGTGTTTCAGAAACACTTTTGATGGAACGTTGTTCAAAATACACGTTGCAGTCACACTGCATGACCCCAAAATGAGTCAGGCAATTGAGCATAGCTCAATCGGGATTGAACCATATCCAATAGGGTTCTATTACTCCTAACTGAGATTTAGGATGTGATTCCATGAACTATCAAATAGGCCTAGAATCTCAAGTCCCTATACTCAACACATTGATCAGATCAAAGTGTTTTTATTATCTCACCTAACAAGTTTTCAACTTCAGTCTTAAACCCTTTCGAATATCTCAAGAGCTTTAGACTTAAATTGCATTAGGTAGAGATACTCATACCTTTGAATAATTATCTATAAACGAGATTAATTATTCATACCCTCATACTGCTTTAACATACTGGACCACAAGGATCCAAATGTATAAGCTTCAAGGGTTCTTTGGCTCTTTTAGTTCTTTTCCAGTAAAAGATCTATCGGTCATATTGCCCACAAGGCATGACTTAATTGATATTAAAGAGTTTTCTTCTAACTAACTTAGAAGTATACTCATAGACTAAGCTCCCAATCATATTGAGATAAAAAATAGCCTAACCTTAAGAACCAAAGAAAGGTATTTCCTTTAGGAGATATCCTTTGCCTTTATTTCTTTGAGTATAAGCAATCTTAAGCAATTCAGTGCTCATAACTTGCTTTACTCTCGATTAGTCTTAAAACACATAAGTTATTTTCAGTAATGCTGAACAAATGTCAACTCCCTTTCTTAAAAAAAAACTGCGTTAGCAGAGAAAGGTATAGAGTAATATTGTTTCAGCATATACGATACAAAAATCAAATTTTTGTTAATCTTTAGGAAATTCATATACATTATCTAATAATGTGTATTTTCTCCCACTTGATAAAATAACTTAATGTTCCCTCTGCCAAAATCGAGATATACTCTCCAGATCAAAATCTGAGAATCATCTCACCTATTTGCAACAGTTGCCATGAGCTTATTCCTTAAAAGAAAAAGCAAACGTGATAAGTGGCACCTAAATTAAAAATTCAGGTTGTATCCTCATTTTCCACTATGCACGTTTCAATGACCAATAAATCATATTAATTGTCATTGGTATTGGCTAGGCAGTTAATGTAATAGTCATCATGAACAATTCAAGATGAACTCGACATTTGAACCTGAGGACATTCCTCACTAAAGACTAATCTAAAATCATTTACCACAAGTTTCGTTTAAGCTAGTTGTATCTTAAACCGTTATTAATAAATTGGCGTAAGACAATGCACATATCGTTTTATATAATTGCTGAAGTAACAAATTACTTGTATTATTAATCGCACTAACCCATTACTAAAAATCCAATCAAATTCTGCAAAAACAAACAAGCAATCAAAGAAACCCTATAAAACTATTGATTTAGTTTTTGCAACGATACTTCAGAGGTTTAGAATAACAGCCACCGAAGGGTGGTCAGCTACTCCTCCTCTGAATTGAGACAATCTCAACCAAACCCTAACACCAGAATAACTCATATTCCGTTAGCATTTAGTTACCGTTGTTCGGTCAAGGATTAGTTAACACATTTAACTCATCCCCGTAAGTGTAACCCTCCCACTTTCAGATCTCAGAGGCACGGACCAACAGGCTACCGTTAGGAAAGACAACTGTTGGTAATTAGCCTAAGCGATCCTATCCTATTCAGGAGTTCACGGTGTTCCGAATCCCATGATCAGGCCCTCCGAAGGGATGGTTGCGCCGAGACAACACGCAGGCGGATCATAGGAATCTCACTTTGTGACCTAGGGGTGGAGACCGAATGATACGTTGACACGCGTCCCGCTCCCACTTACTATAGACATTCTCCCCATTCACCTTGGTATTGACCCATGCAAACACTTTCCGAAGGGAGGCCGCGCTAAAACGACACGAAGCCGAGCATGGATCTCACGGTGTGAACACAGGGGGACGTGAGTGTAAAAACTCGATATGAAAATCTTGTTTTTATATTTTTCCTCCCACTGAAATGTCCTACTGTATTTTAGGGTTATTAAACTTAGATAAACCCGGCTAAGTCAATCTATCTAAGTCTATGCCTATTATAACTCTTATAAATAGGGCTTTACTCTAATGTCTAGGTGAATTAAACCCTTTTAATTACCTAGTGACATTGCATGCTAACATTAGACTATGATTAATTCAACTCAGGTTCCGGGTCAGTTCCCAGGTAGGAGGTGCCGTAACCGTCAACTTAAGTACCCCCAGCCTAGACAGAACTTCACCGGGAGAGTTCCCTTATAACCATAGTAATGTTTTTCCTACTTAGTGCATTAAAACTATTTTAATCCTAAGTAAGAAAATAATTCTAATCCTATTAGAATTAAAATGAGCTTAGGTCTAATTAATTTTAAACAATTTAAAATAATTCATTTTAACCTAAGGTCCTATGTTTGCATGCAACTCTTTGTTATAGGTTGACGGTTTCTAATCAATTTTATAACTATTATAAAATTTTAATAATTAGCCCTATAACATGCTTCTATGGTGTTGGAAAAATAACAATCAAATTCCAGTTATTAAACACCATATAATTATGACGCCAATATCGATAATATAACGATTATATATATCTAAGGTGGTGTCATGCTTCATGCAATTTCAATTTCATTTAATTAATATCGATCATATTAATTAATCATCAACGAAATTAAATCACATGAAATTAGACATTAATATAATATAACTCTTATATTAATCTAATTAATGTCATACTCAATGCTATTGCATTTCCATTTAAATAATATAACAATTTATATTAATATTATACATGAAAATCAAGCATTGAAATTTATTTCCATTCATAATATAACTATTATATTAATACTCATGAAAATAAATCTAAGCATGCATGCTACATTAATAAAATATAACATTTTATATTTGTCTAATTAATGTCATGCATCATGATTTTCCAATTTCATATATTTAATATAACAATTACACTAAATAACTCATGAAATTTAAATTCATGCATAATTATCATATATTATAACATTTATAACATAAAAATGCATGAAAACATGCTTAACCTATGGTGGGATCTAGCTAAATGACATTCATAAAGCAATAAATAGCTGAAAAACCGGTATATTGGCCCCTAGGATAATTAAAATAAACAAAAATTACAATAATTTCAATTTAATTATTCTTCTGAGTCTTGAACCGCTCCAGAACCGGCCCGAACCAGCTTGAACCGCTTCAAACCGGACACAAATCACTCGAACCGGACCAGAATCAATGTGAATCGGACCAAACAGGCTGAAATTGGCCGAACCGGATGAACCAGGCCACGAACCGGACCACTACTGACCGCACGCAAAATTTTAAAATAAAATTTCCATGAACAAGCTCGAACACACACCCCCGAGGTTAGCAACTGCACAATTAACCGCTCAGCCACGTACTGGGTTCAAAACTAAATGGACGTAAATTAATATTTATTTCATAACTGCCTGAATAACTGCTGCCCCACGATGCGTTCAACGCTCCGTAAATCCGAAAACTTCCCGTCAGCGTCGAGACGCTATAGGCAAAGCATCCCGACGCTGTCCCGATTTTTTTCAGCCTTTGTTCTTCAGCATCGCGACTCCGTTGAGCAGGGTCGCGACGCTACGCCTCGGGACAGCGTACTGACCTTCGTTTCCAGCACCGATTTCGATCAAATTTTCGCCCGAATTCATCACGATCTTTATCATAACGAATCCTAATCTAGACACGGACTTTACAAGACTCGATTTACTGAATTAATCGCCCAAAAACGCAGGGGCCTTACAATTTTGATCAAATCAAAACACAGTAAATCTAAGGCCAAATACCAAAACAATTTTTCAGCAAACTAACATTCATAATGCAGAATAAATCCCACCAAGAACCAACGCAATTTTCATAAAATTGAAATCAATTAACGACATGGCTCTGATACCAATTGAAGGGTTAAAATCCCTTTGGCAGCGGAAACAATCAAGACCTTTCTCGAATTAAATTTCAATTATAGAAAAACCGGTACGTTGGCAAATCAAAATTAGAAACAATTACTAAATTAAACAAGATCAGATTAAGCATGCTGTAAATTAGATCTAAAACCTATTTAGATCTAGAAAAACTTACTTGATTCGATGAACAAATATTGCACTATGCTCCTTTGATCAAGACACGACCACAAGTGAACACTAGCTATCCTCTTGGGCTATGAGAATAGGATTGTGGGATCCTCGCTGTCTTGAAGGGAAAAAATTACAGCAAAGAAACTTGCTGTTCTTGAGAGAAAACTAGAGAGGAAAAATGAAGAACTCTCTCTGTGTTTTTTTCGTGAAGTTGAGAGAATGAGAGACCGTAGGGAAACTCCCTCTCCCCTCAACAATAAGTGGGGAGGGAGTTATCCCTACTTAATCTCTACCGTTGATCATAATCAACGCGATCCAGGCGGTCTATTAATTAAATAATAATAATCATTTAATTAATTAATTAATTATAATTAATTTAATTAAAACAATATTAATTAAATCAATTATAACATAAGGTATTTAATTCAATTTGAATCATATTAAATTGAATTAAATTGGCCATTCAATTAAACTCATTAATTGAATCCATATTAATTAAATATCCAATATTTAATTAATATTACAATTGAATCATATTCAATTTTAATCTCTCTCATTTAACCTATTTTTTTAATGTGCATCATAATGTACATTAATATAAACTATAGTATTAATTTTGATTAAATCATATTTAACCAAACTAAATTAAATTAATTAATTCCCCAATTAATTAATTCATGAATTAATCAAATATCACATATTTAATTAAATTCATTATTCTCTCAATAATTAATTTCGAATCATATCCAAAATTAATTATAAAGTTTAATTCTTTAATTAAACTTTATACTATAATGTATCTCCATACATTATATTGATTCCCTTTAATATCAAGACTAAATTATCTCAGAACCTGTTATGAGCTAGCAGATGGACCTAATGGACCTACAGATTAGAAGCTCCAACGATACAAGATTGATCAGCTAAACTCATTAACCGAGTCAATCAACATTCGTTAATTGTAGGTCACTCCACTAAAGACCCACAGCTGCACTCTTCTCACTGTAGAATATTTCTGTGTCCACGGATATCGACCAATGCAGTAAGTCAATCCTTCACGTGTGTTCGTAACACCAGCTGGGTCAAATTACCGTTTTACCCCTGGGTTACCTCTGGATCCTTAAGTACCACTGATCCCTCTAATGAACAAGTTGTTTAGGGTCCAACCACTAAACAGGAGTTCCTCTCGGGCCAGGAGAGGACGGCGCGCCTTTGTTCAAGACCCGGAATAAGCCCTTAAGGGAACACACATCTACTTGCCCCAATAGGGGAAGGAGTGAATTCCATCTTGTATTGTCATGTCCCCAGCCCCCCACTCGGTCTTGTCCCTAAGAAGGTAGGCTTATTGAGTTGGAGTGCTGGCCACTCTCACCCGTACTAATCAAAGGACAATCCTTCGTGAGAAGGAGTTCATGACACACTCAGGATTGAGATTGAGTTACCTAGGTCATCCTATTGAAACAGTAACCTAACTAGTTAACGGTGTTACATCCAGTGGTTTACTATTTTGTGGTTCGGTCTTATGCAAACTCATTGCATAGGATACCCCCGCTCGCATGTCTCCTACATGGACGTCTTGGATCAATACGTCTGTATCGAATACAAAGCGAGCCGTATCACATAGTGTTACTAGGATAAGGTACCCAGCCTTATCCATGTACTATAGACCTTTTAGGTTGTTACTTGAACACCAATCCTCGTATGTCCCCACATACTAGTTCAAGTTACATATCAACAACCTTGGATCTTAGTTTATTGGATTTGGCTCATATTGTGCAATTCTAGACTTAATATGACAATAACACTTTATTGCATAAACCTCAATAACACTTTATTGATACAAGTGTATAATTCGTTAATCATTCACTATCTACGAGTTTTAGGACATAAAACCCAACACTATGAGACCTTCTAAGTTGGTAAAAAAAAAAAAAAAAAAAAGAATAAAAGTTGAGAGAAGTTTTAGGTTGAGTTTAGAGCTTTAGAGGTTTGGCAAAGAGGCTATAGGATTGCTTCGCAAGCTTTAGGATTGAGGTTTGAGCTAAACTGAGGCTTGAAAGTTAGTGGCTTGCTTGATATCAGTAGGCTAGTGCAGTCGGATATGATGACTTTTCGAAATAGGCTAAGCTAGTGGACCAAAAGCAGAGCATTGAAGTTTTGAGAGATACCAAGTCTTGAGGCTGAATTGATTTTAAGTATTGGATGTTAAAAAAAAAAGTAGCTGTGTTGCTAATGGGTAGGCCCTTAGGTATGCAAGCTGAATATAAGAAGGTTTAGAAGAGTCTTTTGGCCTAGCATTGCTCAGGGACGAGCAATGAGTTAAGTTTGGGGGTTGATAACTCTTGGAAACAAGAGTATTTGGCTACCTTTTTAGGCTTGAAGCTCTATGATTGTTGAGAATGGATGATATTTTGTGCTTAAAATTGTGAATTTTGGATTTTAGTTGTGTGGAGTTTGTTGGAAAGAAACTTTCTGTGTTTGGATGGATAATTGTGCATTTTTGCTAATCTGGAGCTTCAATTTGCACAGAAAATGCTACAGAAGTTGATTTCACAAGCAGAAGGCCAAAAGTTTGGAATTAAATGGCTGCACGTGCTGTACTCGAGGGAGCTTTCATTAAATGAGCTGGCATCTTTTGGAGCTGATTTGTCCCATCTTAGCCAATTGGGGAAGGTCCATATGGAAGCATATGTCCAATCAGCCCTGAAATCAATGAAAGGAGCTGATATAAATAGTTCTTTGGCCCAAAATGAGAGGATATTCAGTTGGAGAAGTTGGACCTAGAAGTGGCTGCTAACGGTGAAGGGGAAAAGACAAGGAGGTTGCTGTTTTGGAGGATTTCCAGCTTGGGAAAGCTGGAATCTCCTTTGGAAGCTTCTTCTCTTCCTTCCTCTTCTTTTATTTTTCTTTCTTCTAGAGTTTATTTGGTATTTAAGGTTGTAATCATGATTGATATGGTAGTTTGCTGCTGTATTTTCATTATTTTCACCTTGAATATGAGCTAAATCCTCTTAGGTGAGGATTAGGGTGCTTAAGCTTGAACTTGTTGTTGTTTTTGTGGAACTTTATGTAACGCCCCATGCCCAGGATTTCGAATCCGGATTTCGAATCCTGGGCATGGGGCGTTATAGAAAAGCTCTTACAAGTGTTTAGTATGTTATAGCTTTTGGCAAATATTTTTCTTTTACGAACTCTTACCACTCGTTGGGCTTGTTAGCTCACCCATTTTTCTTCCTAAATTTTTTTCCACCAAGTAGCGTTTGAGTTTCCGACGAGCCTACCAGAGTTGATATCTGCCACCGGACTCGATAGGTTGCATGTCATTCGCATTACTTGATGCATTTTTTTTTACTAGGATGGCTAGCATCTTACATGGCTATAATCATGGTTGTTGTGATGGTTTTGGTGTTTGAACTTCTATGTCGTTTTGTTGTTGTTCGACTATGCCATGATTGTCAATTTCTGAACTGATTTGGGTATTAGTGCTGGATTATTTGATCGTATTGTTATCTGGGAGTGTTAAATTTTGATTTCAGGTGGGTTTATATCCAAATTTCAGAGGAAACTCTGGCGAATTTTTTATGGTTTCTTTTTATTTAATAAACTAGTGCTAGCCACATTTTTAAAAATTCTTTTTCATGGTCAATCTAGTTCAAATATAGTTGACAATGAAGTTCATAGTTTACTTGGAATTTCATTGTTGACACGTCACGTCCTAGGTTGGTTAGGATAATCTAGGGTGGGTCGTGTCACTACATATATATAGAAATACGTCGGTGTCAAGACGCTGACGCCGCAAACAATACACTCGGACTCGAATTCACCTCGACGTCGAGACGCCAGCCTCAAATCTCAACTTGCTACATAATGTCTCGGTTCTGACTCGCTTCCTCTCGGTACAGGGCTTCAATCTTCGACTTTCGGTGTCATTCTTCAGGCTCACTTCAACATAATTGGATCTTTTCACCTCCTCGCTGTCCAAGACACAGAGATGGTTCCAAAACTCCGTAATTGGCATGAATTAACACCAATTAGCGTGATCGACTCCCTACATAGCCTAAGCTCAATTAACTTGTAAATAGGACAAGTAAAGTATAAAATGATTCTAACAAGCTTAGATTAGAGGCGATAAAATAGGACTATTTAGGTCCTATCAGAAGCTGAGAACATAATCACACAAGATGAAATTCACTCCTTCCCGACTTTAGGGTAAGTAGATGAGTGTTCCCTTAAGTGGTGTCTCCGGGTCTTGAACAAAGTTCCCTACCCTCAATGGCACGAGAGGGACTTCTATTTGTTGGTTGGACCTCAAACAGGTTGTTCATTAGAGGAGCAATGGTACTTAAGAATGTAGAGATAACCCAGGGGTAAAACAGTAATTTGGCCCAACTGGTGTTACGAACACTCGTGAAGGACTAACTTGCTGTTATTGGTCAATATCACTTGATACAAAAATATATCTGCAGTGAGAAGAGTGCATTTGTGGGTAGTGAAGTGTACCAACAGTTAACGAATATTGATTAACTTGGTTAATGAGTTTAGCCAATTAATCTCATATCGTTGGAGCTTCTGACCTGCAGGTCCATTAGGTCCCACCGATAGCTCATAAAGGGTATTGAGGTAAATTTACTAAGGGAAATAATATAATGTATGTAGATACATTATAATATAAAGTTTATATTTTCATTAAACTTTATAACATAAATTTATTTTGAATATTGATTCAAATTTAATTTATGGGAGAATTAAATATTTGAAGGAGTTCAAATATTAAATTTAATATGAATTGGATTCATATTAAAATTATAGGTGAAAATTAATGCTTATTAGATGCACATTAAAACTATAGGTTATACGAGAGAAATATAATTGAATATGATTCAATTATAGGTTAAAATTAAATATGCGATATTTAATTTAGTAATTGATTAATTGGTAAATTAATTAATTATTTAATTCATTTTAATTAAATTTGATTTAATGAATTGGATTAAAACTATAGGTTATGTGGGAAATGCACATTTAAATATGATTTAAATGTAATAGTTAATTAAATACGATTTAATTAATTATTAATCTATTTAATTAATTAAATGACTTTTTATTTTAATTATTGTTTTAAATTAAAATAAACTTAAACCTGATAACCATAATTGGTTATCAGGTGAGAACGTGGAAGGTCCACGTTTAGAAAAACTTCCCCTAACCGTAAGCGTATAACTCTCTCCTTCCCTCTTCCTTTTTGGGCGTCTGAGTGTAGTAGAGATTATTTTGTGTGGTTTTTTCTATGAATACACAGAAGTTCTCTCTAGCCAAAAATATCTCTTAAAGAGTTTTTCCCTTCACCAAAATTTAGGATCCCACCTCCTAGCCTCCTGTAACCCTTGGAGAATACTGGTTGGATACTTGTGGTGGTGTCTCTGTGTTGTTGATCGTTATTTGCAAAGGAGAAAAAGAGAAAATATTTCTCAAAAAGGAGTGTTGGTGAAATCATATGAGTCTACAACGAAGGTATGTTGCCGAATTCTCTCTTTTTCTGTAGAAAAGCATGATAAAATAGGGATTTTATTTTATGTTTTTCAGCATGTTGTGACCTAAAATTATAGTAGATTCAATGTATGTTTGTTGTAACTTTGTTGCCTTCTGACGACACGAGTTTGTCGAGTCCTCGGGTCAAATAAAATTTATATTTCCACGGCACTACTACTAATTTTGTAGCAATAGCGGTCGAGGTCGAACACAGGGAAGGGGGATCTAATAAGTGTAGGATTTCGTGCTTATGAAAAAAGTGGGGATTTTTTATTATGAAAGACAAGCAAAAATTAAATAATAAAAATGCAGAATTTTAAAAGACAAGAAGCTAAGCATGCAGAATGGAAATAAGACGGGATCAATAACATAAAAAGGCATCATTGGATTGAGATTTATTATGTTTGATTCTAATTCATTGGCTTCCTTGTTTTCTCTAATAGTCGTTCTAAACTGATTTCATTAGTCTGGTCGGCTTCTGGGTTACTCGGAGGACCCCCCTACACTAACATGTGCTAATTAACTCGCTAATCATCAACAATTAACAAGATTAATTAATATATACTCTATCCCTCGCCACCCCTTATGCATAATGTAACAACCATCCGAGACCTCTGCAACGGTTACTACTTATATCTAATTAGTTTATTAACAAGCAATTTTGCAACCACCTATTAAAACTAGTCGCTTTGGGATCGTGGGTCTGGAATCATAAGAACTAAATTCAAATATAATTTAAATCTAATTCCTACAACCTTTAACATGCATCCTAGGCCTATTAAAGGTCGTCTCGCGTAGAGAGTGGCTTGCCTCAACCTAGTGGCTATCTCAAATAACTGATAGAATACACAAGCGGTAATCGCATAGGGCGTCAATCCTAATTGACTAGCCTCATGTATTGGTTTAAACGGGATTACATGCAAAACTTAATAAAAACTCAGCAAGAACAGAAAATATAAACCAAAAAAGTCAGCCGAAATTACTAAGAATCAAGACATAAATCCAATCCAACGATCTAAATAAGTTTAGTTACGCATAGATGAAGTAAAAACGACAATAGACATGAAAGAATCCATAAAATATGGCCAACAATGGCCTACAAGAGTGCAGGAAAGTAAAAGAGGCAAAGAAATCATAAAAGAGATCAAAATTCTAACCTAACGGCGGACTAAACTGAGACTACATATATATAGAAAACACGTCGGCGTCGAGACTCCAAGGCGTAGCGTCTCGACGCTGCGAACTTTTGTCTTTGGCCCGAAATCGCGTCGGCGTCGAGACGCCAGCCTCATGACTCGACTTCCTGCTCTATTTCTCGGTTTGGTCTCGCTTCTTCTCGGTTCGGGGCTTCAATCTTTGGCTTTCGGTGTCACAATTCAGGCCCGCTTCAGCACAACTGGGTCTCTTCACCTCCTTGTCGTCCAAGACATCGAGATGGCTCCAAAAACTCCATAATTGGCCCGAATGAACACCAATTAGCGTGATCGGCTCCCGATACGGCCTAAGCTCAATTAACCTGTAAATAGGACAAGTAAAGCATAAAATGAATCTAACAAGCTTAGATTAGAGGTGATAAAATAGGACTATTTAGGTCCTATCACCTTCGTATTGGTAGTTTATTCATAATTAAATCTGAGTTTGGTCTCTGGATGTCTTCCACCGCGTGGGGTTATTATCCCTGCAATTGGCATCAGAGTCAATTATTATTCTTAAATATTTGATATATAATTGGAGAGAGGGAGTTTGTTGAGATTAGATTGAGATTACATTGTGAGAGAGTTGTTTAGATACACTCTCCTTAAATTTGGGACAAAAAATATCGAAATTCCAGCTGAAGGTAAAGTTGGAAATCTACCGCACAAATTTAGTCTCGTGAATAGCACGTGTGTCTATTTTTTCCTTGATTTTTTTTGCCTGACCTTCTAAACCGACTTTTTTTTATGATCATTTACAAGGAATACTCCTTCCAGGCTTCTACTATAGGATGGAACAATACATTTCTATTCAATTGGCGAACCTCACAGAAGCTCTTTAGTTGTCCATGCAAAGAAGCCTTCCTATGCTCGTCCATGCACGAGCCCATGACCCATTGTTAATTGGGGCAACTAGACAAATGACTATTTTTAATTGGCCGTTTTGAAAAATGGTCATCCGAATTTTCCATTTGAAAATTGGACAAATCCTATTTTTAGGAAGTCTTTTTTAGCATTGAAATGGATTAAAATAGGGAGATGTAGGGATAAAAGCCCTAGCGCAGTGGAAGAGTATCAGCGGATCTGACACCGTATATTAGGGGTGTGCATGGGTTGGGTTGGGTTGGGTTGAAGGGATTTTTTGGACCAATCCAAAATTTCAGGTTGGTTGGGTTGATGACCCGAAATAAACGAATAAAGTTGGCTTCCCAACCTAACCCAACCTTTTTATTTTGGGTTGGGTTGGGTCAGGTCGTCGGGTTGTTCAATTTTTTTGTTTAAAACTTAAATTAAACTCAAATCCTATTTTGCAATTTGAAAATACACCAAATTCAATCGTGACCTCTAATCCTAACACAAAATACATATTCCTATCTAAATCCCAACACAAAATTCAAATAAGAGAAACCTTATTCAAGAAATAGAATATTGATTTTTTTAAAAAATAAAACAAACAACAATAAGAACAAATCTAAATATTTTGTAAAAAAAAACAAATATAAATAAATCTATGAAAAAAAATAAAGTTAGAATAATTTTTCTTTTAAGAAAAACAAGATCCCAAAAAGTTGTAAAAACAAAACATATGTGTGTGTGTGTGTTTAAAAAATAAGGAATTCGGTTCGGTTTGGGTTGAACCCAACCCAAGAAAACCCAACCCGAGAACCGAACCAAATTTTTGGTGTTGAAAAGAAACAACCCAACCCAAACCGAAAAAATTTCTAGGGTTGGGTTGTCCGGGTTGTTCGGGTCACTGGGTTTCTTGTACACCCCTACCGTATATTAATCAATATTAAGATACCGATACGAAAGGCAAAACACAACATTTATCATTCATAAAGCTGTTATAAATAGGTGTAAAACATGCTTGAAAAACAGAAAATAAAAACCTATTTTATTCACATGCTTTTCCAAAGATAATACGAAGAACCATTACAAACAATCGTTGTAGACTTGAACGATTCTCACCAACAACACTTTATGTTGAAAACGCAGCAGCCCCGAAGCTTCTTCGCTGGAACTTTTCTTTTCCAAAAACACACTTCCACTAAGGTTACACTGGTATAACTCTGGGTCTAGGAGGCAATGGACTGGTGGGAGTCTTTCTCTAAGAGGGAGGCTTGAGAGAATACAAGAATGAGCCCTTAGTCATGTCTTGTGAATTGTCTCCTAAACCCTAAGTTTAGTGTTCTATTTATAGAAAAAATGTCATGAATAAAATATTCACAAATAATAAATTATTTCCATCATTGATTAATCATTTCCATATTTGATTAATTACCCAATTAATTAATTCTATAATTAATTAATTTTCCAATTAAATATCATATATTTAATTTTGGGCCTTCAATTAATTAATTAATTAATTACCTAATTAAATATCATATATTTAATTTCAGGTCTTCAATTAATTAATTCTATAATATGAATCAAATTCATATTAAAATTTGAACTCCTTCGAATTCCCTTATATCCTTTAAATTTAATATGAATCAAACTCAAATTAATATTTGAATTTCTTCAAATATTTATTTACCAATAACTCGAGGACAGCTTAAAAATTTGGCCGTTACAAGGATCGACTAGCTGATGAATAAGGTAAGAGAAAACTTCAGTTGTTTTTCTCTGATGCCTTAACAATACAACTTGGAAGTCTAATATAGACTCCAAAATTCAAAGGAAAATTGAATACGGAAGATTAAAAGATAAGATCGAATCGTCAGGACAGGACCCCTGAAAGATTCGTCTTTTTGAAAAGTAATAACGACAAAATTGAAAAAGCAAAACTAAATTATTATTCCGACAGGACAGGACCCCTGAACCGATAGACATGACTAAAAGAAAAATTATTAAAGGCAATAATTAGAAAAGACAAAAGGAAAAGTAAAAAGGAAAAGTTGAACTTCTGCTTCTTTACAGCTCAAAAGATGCTTGCAGCTTTATCTCTTGTCAGAAGATAAGATTCTTTATCTTGTCGGCTGAATAGTTGGCTTTTCTCCTAATCCTTGATCACCCTAGACGAATTACAGGCTTACCAACGGACTCACCGCTCTAAACACTGCGAGACTTACTACCGGGAACACCAAACTAGGTTTTCACAATCTAGGAAAACAGCCAAATATCTTCGTCTTCAAAATATAGAAGTCTTTTATCTTGATCGTACTGCTGCTTCATCTTCTAAAGCTGTGCTTTAGCAGAAATGTATTTACAGTGTAAACTAGATTATTTACAGAGTTTACACATCTTAGATCTAAAAGATGAGAATTTACATTTTGTTTTTTTTTTTTGAAAGAATTACTTCTCTTCGAAGTATTCCTTGAACATGCTAATTGTCTCTTTGTGAAACAGATTGTTTGACTCGGAGCTCACATGGGTTGTGAGTCGAGGTACGAATCATCTAAATCGTACTCTGGCTCGTTCTCTTCTTCTTCTTGTGCAGAAGAAGCTGGTGACTCGCTTCTGGAGGAATCTGCCATTTGAAGGATCCTCTGGAAGTCTGCACCTGATGTTGTTTGTGCTAGAGCTGCCAGAAGTTTTGATTTGTCATTGAGGAACTCTGCATTCCTCTTGATATCGATATCTTGAAGATATCCATTTTCTGCGAACCATTCCTTGATGTGTTTCAGGGTGGCATGTTGAAAGTTGAATTTGTCCCACCACTGGATCTTGAGGATTTTAGTGACGGTCTTGTATTGAGGATGATTGCTGGTAGAGAAGTTCTAGCAAAATATCCATGGTATTTGAAAATATAAACAGAATCTCATAGAATTATGAAATGCTGTTTTTTGAATGTTCCTTGCAAAATGATAATACGATTCTTGCAAGGGCATTTCTAACTCCAAAACTCTCCCCTCTCTCTCTCCCTCTCTCTAAGAAGAAGAAAAGAGTGAATGAGTGGAAATAAGGCAAAAGTCTCTTCCTCAAAGGGCAAAAGCCCATCTTCCTCTTCTTCAGCACCTCCTCCCATGAGTGCTGATCAATACGCCATGGATCTAGGGTTTACTGCTGTAACCCGATCCAGAGCGAGAGCGGGCGGCATACGTCCAATGCTTCCAATGGAGTCATCCACTCCACCTCCAAGGCCTTCGGCCAACTTAGTCCGTCCTTCCGGCGGAATTGTTCAAATGAGACCTCCTGTCTCACCAGAATCAAGGATAGGATCATCGATCCCGTCACCTTCTTCATACTCTCAGGCTGTAACGCCAGAAAAGAGGTTTGTACCTCGACCTCAGATCAAATCATATTTTCAAAAAACTCTGGTCATCTATGAACCTATCATTGAACCAGAATTCCAGGGTCTCAACCTTAAAGAGACCATTTCAAACATGTATCCATCATTAATTAATTAATTAATTACCTAATTAAATATCATATATTTAATTTCAGGTCTTCAATTAATAATTCTATAATATGAATCAAATTCATATTAAAATTTGAACTCCTTCGAATTCCCTTATATCCTATCAATTTAATATGAATCAAACTCAAATTAATATTTGAATTTCTTCAAATATTTATTTCTCTCATAATTTATCATAATGCATCACCATATATTATATTGTTTTCCTTAGTAAATTGAATACTTTCAATTCACATTCATAACTTAGTTGCCTCAAATTACTTTACGAGCTACCAATGGGACCTAATGGACCTGCAGATCAGAAGCTCCAACGATATGAGATTAATTGGTTAAACTCATTAACAAAATTAATCATTATTCGTTAACTGTGGGTACATTTAACTATAGACTAACAATTGCACTCTTCTCACTGCAGACATATTTCTGTGTCCACAGATATAGACAAATAACAACATGTTAGTCCTTCACAAGTGTTTGTAACAGCAGCTGGGTCAAATTACCGTTTTGCCACTGGGTTACCTCTATGTCCTTAAGTACCAGTGGTCCTCTAATGAACAACCTCTTTGTGGTCCAACCACCAAACAGAAGACCCTCTCCTGTCATTGAGAGGATAGGGCCATTTGTTTAAGACTCGGAGACACCACTTAAAAGAACACTCATTGGTGCGACAGAGGCTGAATTAATAGATGTGAGATAATACAAACAAACTCAGCTAACCCTAGTGCAAGTATACACTGTTGCACATAGTAATTAAAAAAACCTTAGAAGTATTCCAAGGGTATCGATCCCACGAGGACTAAACTGGAAATTCAGATTTGAAGAAGAAACTACTCAAATGATTGCTTTTGAAAAAGGTAACCAAAGAAAATAAGTTGATTGATTGTATTTTTGAAAAGATAAATAAAATAAGCAAGTAAATAAAAGAATAACAATAAGAAATAAACAAGGTATTCAACATGGATTCATCTCTAAGGCAATAACCATAGTCATGCAATATTTAACTTAAGCCTATTCAATGCATTGGGTCAGATTTAACTTCTATTTGGCCTTGCTCCCAAGAACCGTTAGAAGACTAAGCGAGTACCGTTATGCACATTTCTGTGACTTTACTCCGACATAGATAATTCACGAATGCAACATATAACCCTATAGTCGATATAGGGTGCCTTGGGCAGCTTGCCCTATACCGCCGAACAATCTCTTTCGAGCTTTTTCTCCTATATCACCTTTATGAGAACCGATATCGTTTGTCCCTTTCAAGATCAAACTCACATAGTATGCAAAGTCTAAGTGATCAAGTTAAACTCAACAAGATTAGAGTGATTATCAATAAAGAATGACATGCATTGAACACAACTGAAGCAAATAAAACACTTTCAAGCCATTAAATCATAAGGGAATTCACCACATTGAACCCCTCAACGGAATTTAGCTACTCAATCCTTCTAGTGTTCGCAAAGACACTCCACTCTCTCGCTTTTACAAGTGGGAATGGGTGAAAATCCATACAAACCCTAAGGTTTGATGTCTAACTCAGGTTAGAATTCAGTCATCTATGAAGGACCTCGGTCGTCCCTACTCATAGACGTCAACTAGGGTTTTGTCACCACCCTCTTCTTCCAAATGAGTTCTGCTTGAATTTGACTTCGAATCTCGAGCTTATATAGTGTGGAAAATGGTTGAGGAGCTGCGAAATAGGTGCTGGAAGGTAGCCCAGTCAGTTTCGGGGTCAAAACAACTGGTTAGGTGCGAAGAAGACTCGTCAACAACGACCCGCGGATGACTCGAAATGACTTCAGTTTTTTCCAGAAATGTGATCGCATTTCATTTTTGCCTTTCCAGAAATGCGGTCGCATTCCTGGGAAATTCCAGCTTTTCCTCTGTTTTCCTGCACAGCAACAAACTAAGTCAAATTCTCTTAAAATCAAGTCTTTTTAAGCACAAATGAGTGCAATTTGACAAAAGTGATTTTCAACACCCTAACTTAACAAATTAAGCATATTTTGAGCTTGGGAACAGTAAATTGATCACAACATACAACATTTGGCCAAGAAATGAGCTAAATATAAGGGTAAAATAAGTATATTTTTGACCCTTATCATACCCCCAAACTTAACTCATTGCTTGTCTTCAAGCAATTGCCAATCAAAATGTTAGAGATCAACTTTTTAATTGCAAATCAGAATGTAAGAGCTCAATATTAATTGCGAATCAAAATGTTAGAGTTCATGTGTAGTAATCAATCATGGTACTAGTATCAACTTTTCATTTCAAATCAAGTGACATGGAATCAAGTAAACATGTGTTTCAAGATCGTTTTCCAAAAAGTTTGTCTTTCAGGAGAGGGTTCTACTCTAGTGCCAGTCACAACATCTGAATTTCCTAGGCATGAAGATTTCTATTGTTCTTTTTCAAAGCAAAACTCTTTCTAATCCATCCTAACCAATGTGCTTAAACTACCTAACTCCTACTCATAGAGCCTAGTGTAGTCCTTTTAGTTAAGAAAAACAATCGTGAGGAAAACACGAGCATACATGAATTACTAGACCTTTTCTATCTCCCCCAAACATATTTGACTGCTGGTGCTCTTTTTATTCAACTTCTTTTTCTCCCAAGAGCATCCTTGCTGTCATCTTTACCTTCGTTCTAGCTTATCGACAATTTGTGGTGAATATATCTAGCTACGAGCAAAGTTCACAAGCTTGGAATGATACTCACTTCCCTAGGTAAATCTTTCATCCAGTGGCAAACCATAGGTGTCATGAATGCCCCTGGTTACTCAGTAAACCCTAGGAAGGAGGAGTAACCCTCGGTTTTTCTCTTTTTCATTTTTTTTCAACTATACTGAGCACATCTTCTTTTCCAGCAGTATAAATTTACAAAAGATATTTACATAGTAAGCATAAAGCACCCCCCCCCCCCCAAACTTAAAGGTAGACAATGTCCTCATTGGCTTGTTTTTTAGGCATGGGCTTAACATAAGGCTTTTTGTTTTCAAAACATCAAGGCTAAACTCTCCTAGGAAAATTTTGTAAAGAAAAGGACTAATGGGAAGCCTATGACTAGAAAACAATTCAGTTGTGACAGTGGTACTTTTGAGATAGAACAAAGCTCTAGTTTTCATCATCAAGGGCTTAAAAGAAAACTCCTTTGAAAACATGCTTTTCTTCCAAAACATTTTTTTAAGAAAATATTCTTTAAAGTTGATTTTTCTCCGAAAAGTTCATAGGTTAAGCTAAAAAAAACAGCCAGCAGAGTTTTCAAGAAAAGATCTAAAAACCCAAGTTTTTCTAATCTAAACTATCCACCAACTATCTAACCTACCTTATGATCAAAACTATTAACAACTAACCAATTTAAATCAATCAAAACAACAACTAAGCAATAAAAACATAATTTAAAACATGCTAAAAACAAAAAACAACAAGTATCAAAAACAGAATTATATACAAAAACAACAAGTAAAGGGGTCAGAAAACTCCCCTATTCCTCGTCCGAGGAACTCTCTCTCTCTTCATCATCTTCATCATCATTTTAATCATCCTCTTCATCAGAATCCTTCTCTTCTTGAGACAGCAGCGACTGAGGGAAATTGGGAAAGACCGGAGCGATAGAGAGGTAGAACTCTCTAATGGCTTCATCCCGCTCCTTTACAAATGCCCAATATGTCTTCAGGTTCTCCCTGATTTGATCTAGCTGGCGCTAGGCAATGGCTAGGGCTTCCAACGACGGTGAGGGCCCTGTGAAAGGAGTGTGCTGGGATGGAGAAGTCATGCTCGGCCCTAATGTCAGAGTGGCCTACGATGTGGAGTCTTTGTCTTTCCTCTGGATGTTGTTCTGCTGGAGCTTCCCGATCAAGGACAGGTTAATGGTCGGCTTGAAGAAGTGACGCTCCTTGTCCTTGCCCGGAACGATCTTCACCCTTTGGCAGAGCTGGGTGATGAGTGATCCAAAGAAAAGCTTGTCTGCCCCGTTTTCTCCCACAGGCTAAAATCTCATCTCTAATAATGCTCCCCACGTTGATCTCCAACCCCTTCATAATGCAATAGAGTAGCATCACTCTATCCACTTAAATCGTGCTGTTGCGGGTGGTTGGCATCAAACGGTTTTTGATGAAGTGAAGCCAAACTGCCGATTCTGGCTTTAGGTCGCGCACTAGAGACTTCACTTTTGTCTGTGATTCTTTCCACTGAACCCCCTTATTGGCCACAAGTTTCAATGCATCTTTAATCTGCTTGGCCGAAGGGTTCCTTATCACATCATTCCCTCTCGGATTCAGGGGTGCCTTGATCCTGTACACCCTGTTAATGTCGACTGAGGAGAAACTAACCATCTTCCCCCTCACCATCGCCATGCTAATACTCTCCTCCCTCAGGCCGACGTAAAATTCTCGCACTAAAGGCACTACAGCCTCCTGAGGGTGAGCACAGAACTCCTACCACTTGTACTGGAACATATCTCTTGTTACGAACTCTAGCAGTGCTCCACCTCTGTTAGAGAATCCCTTCTCGTTGAGGAAATCTCTCTTTCTCATAATCTCCATCCGTTCTTGAAAATTAACATCTTTAAATACCTCGGGGAATGGATTTTTAGGAGATGCAACCTTGGGTGACTTGCTCTTTGGCTTTGCGGGTGAGCGGTAGGAGGAACTGCAGGAGAGGCATCCATGGACCTAGTCCTCGGCCTCTTGGCAAAAATTGGGTCATTCTTGTTCTTTGTCCTCCTTTCAGCTTTAATCTCTCTCTTCCTCTTTCTCCTCAATGTTGCAGAGATAGGGATTTGGTAGCCATCTAGCTCCATTATCTCTGAAACGGATTCTATATCAGAGTCAGTGGAGGTCTCGGCCTCCTCGTCTTCTTTTTCCTCTTCGTCCCTCTTCTCTCCCGAAGAGGTGCTATCAGCTGCTGGTGGGTCATTTGTGAATAGAGGCTCAAAAACCTCTTCAGCTGGCTGATCAATGGTGGCCTTGGCTAGGCATTCTTCAGAATGCGGCCCAGATGCGGTCGCATTCTGTCCTTCATCTTCTACTTCTCTTTCTTTTTCTTTTTCTAATTTTTCTTCTCTAAGCCCTTGTTGGGCCTCTTCTTCTACCCTCCCTTGCAGCGCTTCAGCCTCACTGTGAGCCTTGTGGAGTGGCTCAAAGGCTGCAAGAAAGTCTTCAGCTTCCTTCCTTATTTTTTCATCTTCTCTCAACTCTTCTCTTATTTTTTTTTCTTCTTCAAGGAGTTGCAAATCAATGGCTGCCCTCCTGAGGTTTTCCTCATACTTTCTTTCTTCTTCAGCTTCTAAGGCCCTCTTGGTCTCTTGTTCTTCTTCTCTCCTTCTTTTCTCTTCTTCCTCATCTCTTCTCTTTGCAAAATCCTCCTCCTCCGTCATATGCTGATTCTTCATCTCTCTCTCAGCTACAATCTCTTTCAAAGCATCTTGTTCAGCCTTGTACCCTTCAGCAATCGCAAGAGCCTTTGCCACAGCTTGGCAAATTATTCCTTCGAATACGTTTAGAGGCATTCTTGTGGTTTTGAGAGGCTTAATAACAAGCGACTTTTCTGGCGCAACCTTCTTCGGGCTCCTCTTTCTTGCGCTATAGGTAACAACGGGTTTGGTCCTGAAAGATAAAGAGGGGTTAGTTGAAGGCTCAGAACTTTTACCCGTTGAAGCTTCTCCTTGCCGAGAGCTTCCAGCTGCCTTGGCGGCTTCTTCTTTATCTCGCCTATTTCCTTCTTCTTCAAGGGCAACACGTCTCTGAGCTCCCATCTCCCAGATCATCGCAAACCATTCCCACGGACGTTTTCTGAACTGTTGAGTGGCAGGCTTTTGGGTTTGGCGGACGGCAGTGGCGCGCGTGAACCTCCTTTGTGTAGACGAACTTGACATCTCCCTCGAATTGGTCGACATTACTGAAGAAGATGGAGTTTGAGCGTTGGGTCCGACGTTCACGACCGCCGGTGAGAATCCTATGGGTCTCGTCCTTCGTGTGCCATGCATGGGCATTTCAGATTGCTCTTCTTGCCGTCGCACGCTAGCTTCAGCTTCGTGGGTGTTTGGATTACTCTGGGAACGAGTAATCTTGCGTGAGGATGATGACTTTTGAGTGTTCTTCATCTTCTTGAATGTGGGTCTTTCGGTTTCAACATGAGAGAATGTGGAGAGTTGATGTTTTAACTTGAATGCAAAGGGTTGAGTGGTTGGTGAAGAGAAAAAGAACTAAAGTCAGCTATTTATACTTTTCCAATTAGGTCACGTGCAGGTCAAATGAAATTCGTGACTCCCCACTTATTCTTGAAAATGCGGTCGCATTCTCAAATACACTGGGGAGAAATGTGGTCGCATTTCACCCAGTTTTTCTGCCTTCACTATTTTTTGACTTTTCATTTTTTTCTTTGCTTTCTCCTCTTTGCTGAAACAGTCATAAACATGTTAGAAAGCTCATATGCTTAATCATGATTTATTTTATTTTTTATTTTTTTAAGAGAAATTAAGACAAAATATTTTGATCAATTCAACTTCCAGGTAAGTCCCCAGGTAGAGGTGTTCCCTACGGTCAGCTTAAGTACCTCAGCCTAGTCAGGACTTTCCTCAGACAAAGTTCCCTCTTGATCAAAAATCACTTATTCAAAACAAACTTACACTTTTTCCCATTTTTCTGCTTTTATTTTAACACGAGACAGAGCACAAAATAATATGGACTTTTCAAAACTCCCAGGTAAATCCCAAGGAAAAGGTGTTCCCAATGGTCATCTTAAGTACCTTCTCCTAGACAGAATTTTCCTAGACAGAGTTTTTACTCTTGTCCAGATATTTTGGAGCTCTTGTATAGATTATTATTTTATAGATCCAGATAATATACAAAAATTAATTATTTCAAGGTGTAGAAGTCATACCAAATCAATCACGGAGACATGGGCTTCCTCATCCTCGAAGCCTTTCCCCCAATATGGTTTGATCCTTTGTCCATTTACCTTGAAGTGCATGCCCTGATTATCAGTCAATACCACAGTTCCATAGTCGACAATTTTCACCATCTTGAAAGGCCCTGACCATCTTGACTTGAGTTTTCTTGGAAATAATTTGAGTCTGGAATTAAACAGTAATACTTTCTGGCCTTTGTAGAACTCCTTTGGGTGAATCCTTCTATCATGCTGTTGGGTTCCTAGAGTGAGTAAAAATGCAATAAGAAATAAGATATAATTAGACTCTAGACTCTGTGCAAGTATACACAGTCCGCAGCAAGTAATAAGTATTATCAATCCAAGGCCTGAACTAGCTTCCACTTTATCTATTTTGTATAACTTTTTAATGGTTTCAAAGATGGTAAAAATGATTGGTTTTTATAAGAATAATGCTGAAGCAAAATAAATGACAGAACAAAATGTAAACGGATAGACAGACAGATTAGAAACAAGCACTGGTCAGGATTTAGTAATTGTTTTAAAAGATGCTCTAGCAATATTATTGAGCATGCAAACTCTCGCAGTATTATTAGCAGATTCCTCAAGGAACTCCGGATTTTTTGGAATGTGTTTCAACCCCAATGAAGTACGACCGATCAAGCACTAGGCAACTGGCTATCCCTAGCTCAGTCACTGGCGTTCACCAATACACAATGATCGTAGTGTGATTAATCGCCACACACTCTCTAAATCATCCCTGAAACTAGAGAGAGGTATTCATACCGGCTGGCCAAGCGGGCATAAAATAGAAATGAACACAACAATTAATCAAGATGCAATAATCAATATATATAACTAGAGTTAAGCACGACAACTACATATTCCTAACCAACGCCTAAAGCTATTTAGTTCATAATACGCATGGAAACACACGTTACAATCTGAGTAGGCACGTCCATAATTACAAGATAATAAGAAGAAATGTTAATCTCCTTGATCAACTTGCAATGATGGTCTTCTAGGTGATCTCCAATCTCTCTTCTCTACTCGGCTCCCAAAGGTGGAAGGAACTTCCCAAGAATGGAATGTTTTCTCCCAAAAGTGGAATGATCTTGACTTGGGCGGCTACTTCCTTTTATAGAAGGAAAGGAGGCTTGAATTAGGTCAACATGGACACGTGTAGGGCTCTCCTTGCTCCTTTATCCCGAAAATAATTCAACAGAAGTCGGTTCATGAAGTTGGCTAACGAGCTGTGACGTGGCAGTTCTGCTCCCAGTTTTGCTGCAGCGCAGAATTTGCTCCCTCAAGTCGCCCAGCAACAGATTCTGCACAAAATGATTTCCAAAGCTTCCATTCTTCCAAATGGGTTAAAACATATAATTTACATCTAAAACCAACCCTATTAAGCACAAAAGACACACAAATCAATATAGAAATGAGGCCTTAATAACTACCTTTTGGGCAGTTATCACACCCCCAAACTTGAACTATTGCGCGTCCCGAGCAATACTAACCAACCATTCCTTCAAGAATTCAAAACGTTAGACAAAGCATAGCTTAATCAAACAAGACAATCCAACACTACCTTCAACCTTTACCTGAGCACTCTGCAAAACCAAGCTCTGCTGTAGCAAAATAATTCTTCCGGCATGGACAAATAATCACCACTTTTAACTCAATTCTAAGAACTTGCCACAGCTTAACTCTATTATCAGACATATTTGAACACATATTTCAGGGGTTTATATTTTTGTTTTTCAGACTTAAAGCAGCCCTACAGTCATAAGCTCTTAAGCATGGGACGACCCACTTTATGGTGCAGTATACCCATGCCTCAAACTCATCACCTACTAGGCTAAATACTCTTTATAAAGCTAAAAAATCCTTAGTTATTTCATCTCTTGCCCCTCAGAATGGAAACATTTTATGATGAAGCTCACCTAAGTTCTGGGAGACAGAAAAACTGTTGGACTATCATTCATCCTTCAAAACTTTTGCTCCATGAATTTTCTCAGCAAAATTTTCAACAATCATTTTTTCAGCAAATAATTTTTCATCATTCTTCACATTTCCTAGGTCATCTTTTGACGCGAAGACAAACTGTGGGTATCACAAATGTCCCCGGTTACTCAATAACCTAACAAACTATTTAATGAAGGAGAGGAATGCTCGAGCAAAACAATTGGAGTAGCAAAAAGTCCCCCAAACTTGAATTATTCATTGTCCCCAATGAATCATTAAGATTTTAAATGACACCCCCAAACTTAAATTTTTCTATCTGAATTTTAAAACTAAGCGCGGGACTAGACCTAAGCTTAAAGCGGATCACATAAGTCAACACTACCTCCAGAATTTTCTTTGCCGCAGCAACGACCAGGCCAGAGAAAATGCTCAAGCAAAAGGTTTCTGGAGATCAGAATACCTTGATCTAATTAAGCTTAGCCAGTCCAAGCTTCAAAAATTCAGAAGAAATTAGTTAAGTTAGATTTACTCAGTGCTCATAGAACAGAAACATCTAGGAAATTTCATTAAAAACATGAAAAGAAATTACATAAGCAGAGATATCTTTTTCCTTTTTTTTTTTTTAGAACAAAAAGAAACAAGCAAACAGAACAGTAAACAGGGTCAAACATGCGCGAGCAAACAAAAAGATAGGAACAAAAGAAATGCTCGCTGAAGATCATCTCATCCATCAATCTTCCTGACCCTGCTCTTCATCAACTTCCTCTCGTTCAACAGGTGGGGGTGGGATCCAGGGGTTCAGTAGGTCGTCAGGGAATACGGGTAAAGCCGGATATGGCTTGGAAAAATTCGACTGCAAGGCTACCCTCAACGCGGCATCCCTCCTTTTCACATAGCTCCAGGAAGTCTGCAATTGTCTTTCCACAAATTCCATCCTGCTGGAATGCAGCTGTAATTGCTCCTGCATTTGGTGGATGCCGCACACCAAACCTCCTTAGCGTGCTTCCTGCGTCCTCTGAAGCCTAGCCAGATTTGGTGTGTCAATTATCCCCTTGTCTATTAACGGCACATCATCCTCATCTTCTGGCACCCCTGCCCTTCGGCATAGCATCGTGATAGTGTTGGGGAAAAACAACTTCCCCACCTTTTTCCTCGAGCAATCCAGAATCTCAGAAGAAATTATCTTACCCACATCAATACTCATGGAACAAAGAATAGAAAAGGCAAGCAAAACCCGGTCTCGAGATACCGTTGAGTCGTGAGTTGTCGGCAGTAAGCGCAGCTTGATGAAACCCATCCATGCATTGGCCTCGCTTTTCAAATAAGCAGCCTGAAATGTGCGCTTTTCCATCTTCGACAGTCTCCACTGGGCCCCCTCAATGCCAACCTCTCGGACAGCCGCATAAAATTGGTCGTTAGATGGTGCGACCACCATCTCATTAAAGGCCGCATGCGGAAAATCCTGGAGATTGAACAAATCATTAATGGCTTCTGGGCTCCAGTCCACTGGCATTCCTCGAACTATAACCTGAAATTCTTCCTGATCGTCAAGATTTGCGTAAAACTCCCGAACAATGTTGGAATTAACAGGCTCCGGCTTCGCACAAAATTGACTCCAGCCGAGGTTCACTATTCCAGTCCTCAAGAACCGCGGCAGATCATCACCAAATCCTCGTTCAAACAGGAAATCCCTTCTCAGCATCTCAACATACTTTGCCCGAGCAAGGTTATTGACGAAGCGGTTGTACGGAAATCTCGAATCCTCAATCTCGTCAGGTTCTTCAGAAGCTTCAGCCACGCTTTTGCCCTTTTCCGCCCTTCGCTTGAGCAAAATCTCCTCTTCCGCTTTCTTCGCTTCTTCTTCTCTTGCCTTGTCCTCAGCTTCCTTCTTTTCACGCTCTACTCTCTCTGTATTCTCTCTTTCAGAATCCGTGGTCAGAGGCGAAGGAGTATCAGTTCGAACAACCCTAGCGCGGCCTGCTTTCCTCTTAACGCGGCGACGCTTTGGCACCTCCGGCATGATCACCTCTACTTGAGCGTCCTGCACTTGCTCATTATCCAGTACCTGAACCTCTTCTGCCTGTTGCATTTGAACATCCTCGGCCTGCTGTTCTTGAACTTCCTCTGTAATTTCTTCTCGAACTTCCTCGGTCCGATCCTCTTGAACTTCCTCTGTTTGCTCCTCTTGAACTTCTTTTGTACCCGCGACTCTCTGCTCAGTCTGTTCTAGGTTCTGTTCTTCTGGTTCTTGCGGGTTTTCTTCAACTACAGTGGCAGCCACGTCATCCGTCGCTTTGTGTAGAGCCTCCTGATCCTCGGCCCTCTGTTGCTTCCTCCTCTTTTTCGCTTCTTTCTCTTCTGGCGTCTTCTTCTTTTTCGTTTTCGCTTTCTGTACTATAGGGGTAACAGGTACCTCTTCCTCCTCATTCTCTCTTTCTTTCCTCGCTCTTGTCTTTGCCATGAAGGATTCAAGGGTTTAACAGAGAAAGAAAGCAAAAACGAAAGCAAAAGATCGAAGCAAGAAGATGAAGTAAGAGACACGTACCGAGGGTTGCCAATAAATAAGGCTTTAGCAAAATAAAATCCTAACAGAAAGATCTTGCTTTCATTAAATTGAAATTACCGTTTAAAATCGCATGCAACCGGTAAAATTAAACCATCCAACGGTAAAATCTTGAATTTCAAACGCCCATGGTAAAAACTATGCGTTGTCAAATAGCCAGACCGTTGGATCATTCCTGCATGACACGTGGCAGCATCCATGCAATCTACCTGCCCATAGAAAATTCAAAATCGAACGGTAAAAATAATTACTCCAACAAACCCCTTCTTATTCAAACGATTCGCTTCAGCCATAACTTTGCCGCAACAACTTTCTGAACCTGAAGAGTCCTGGATACGTAATTCGAATTTCAAAGCAGGAAAATCAAATCTTTTTAAATTCCAATTTAAATTTAACCGATCAAATCAAATCTAATCATTTCTTTTTATTCTTGAAGCCGAATTATTTAAAAGGAAAATCTTTATTAAACCTACACTAATTAAAATGTAAATTTAAACTAAAATCTAATAAAACCGAATCTTAAGATAATCCAATAAACAAAATAAAATTCAACACAATCAAATTCAAATAGACATAAATAAAATCTAAAATAAATTCTACGGAATTAAACATAACAACAGACTGAAAATAAATCATTAAACAAACTAAATCTAAAATACTCGAAATTAAAAATAAATCAACGAAAAATTAAATTAAAACAAACTCTGGGAGCTCAAAATATTGCTTTGTAAAATGCTCCCGCAAACATCTTGCTCTCTCAATCATCAACCAACTTTAGGGAAGGATATTTCATCTGGAACTCCTCTCCCCAATAATGTTTGACACACTGTCCATTCACGTTGAAGATTCTCCCATCCTTTTCGTCCTGCAACGTAATTGCTCCATGGGGGAAAACCTCAATCACTTTAAACGGACCTGACCATTTGGATTTTAGTTTCCCAGGAAACAATTTTAATCTAGAATTATAAAGCAAAACTTTTTGACCTCTGACAAACTCTTTAAGCTTAATTTTCTTGTCATGCCACAACTTAGTCTTTTCTTTATATATTTTCGCATTCTCATAAGAAAATTGGCGAAACTCTTCCAATTCGTTAAGCTGTAGCATTCTCATTGCTCCTGCATGACTCAGATCAAAATTTAATTTTTTCAAAGCCCAAAACGTTTTATGCTCTAGCTCTAATGGTAAATGACAAGCTTTCCCATATACTAAACGATAGGGAGACATACCTAGAGGAGTCTTATAGGCTGTCCTATAAGCCCAAAGAGCCTCATCCAACCTAAAAGACCAATCCTTTCTAGATGGATGGACTAGTTTTTCTAGAATTGATTTAATTTTCCTATTACTTATCTCAGCTTGACCATTAGCCTGTGGGTGATAGGGGGTAGCTATCCTATGCTTGATTCCATACTTAGCTAAAAGCTTAGTTAAGATATTATTAACAAAATGTGTACCCTCATCACTTACTAAAGCTCTAGGTGTCCCAAACCGCGCAAAAATGTGCGATTGGAGAAACCTTGAAACCATCTTGGCATCACTCTGATGGCATGCAATGGCCTCCACCCACTTGGACACGTAATCTACTGCCAATAAGATAAAAACATTGCCATTAGAAGGGGGAAATGGCCCCATAAAATCGATACCCCATACATCGAATAATTCGACTTCTAAAATGTAAGTAAGAGGCATTTCATCTCTAGGCCCCAAGTTTCCTCTCCTTTGGCAAGCATCACATTGCTTGTAGAACCAGTGGGCATCCTTAAACAAGGTAGGCCAAAAGAATCCGCAATGCAAAATCCTCATAGCTGTCCTCTGTCCGCTGAAATGGCCTCCATACGGCGAAGAGTGACATTGCTCCAGGATTTCTTTTGCTTCATCACCTGAAACACACCTACGAATAATACCGTCAGAGCATTGCTTATACATAAATGGCTCATCCCAATAGAAAAATTTTGCATCATGCTTAAACTTTTTCTTCTGCCTCCAATCCATGTCAATAGGAGTGACTCCCTTGACCAAAAAGTTGGCAATATCAGCATACCAAGGGACTTCCCTGACTACCTTTACCTGAACAGCGAAAAACTGTTCATCTGGAAAAGAATCGGAAATGGCAGATTGCTCCAGCAAAGATGATGATGGATCAAGACGAGACAAATGATCTGCAATGACATTCTCTGATCCCTTCTTATCCTTTATCTCCAAGTCGAACTCCTGCAATAATAAAACCCAACAAATTAGTCTAGGTTTTGCATCTTTCTTTGACATTAAATACCTTATTGCTGCATGATCCGTGAACACCGTGACTTTGGATCCAACCAAATACGGCCGAAATTTCTCAAAGGCAAACACGACAGCTAACAACTCCTTTTCAGTAGTTGTGTAGTTGACTTGTGCCTCATTTAAAATCCTGCTTGCATAATATATAGGATGGATAAATTTGCCCTGCTTTTGCCCCAGCATTGCACCTACTGCAGCATCACTCGCATCGCACATTACCTCAAACGGTAAATTCCAATTAGGTGCACAAAGAATGGGTGCTGAGATTAAAGCAGCCTTCAATGTCTCAAAAGCCTTCCTACATTCTGCATCAAAGTCAAAAACATGATCAGTACACAATAAATTACAAAGAGGTTTACTGATTTTTGAAAAATCCTTTATGAATCTTCTATAAAATCCAGCATGTCCTAAAAAACTCCGAATCCCCTTCACTGAATTCGGTGGTTCTAATCTCTCAATAACCTCAACTTTCGCTCTATCAACTTCTAGACCATTCTTAGAAATCCTATGACCTAACACTATGCCCTCCTTCACCATGAAGTGGCATTTTTCCCAATTAAGAACTAGATGGGTATCCTCACATCTTTTTAACACCTGACCTAAATTATTTAAACTACTTTGAAAAGACCCTCCGAAAACTGAAAAATCGTCCATAAAGACCTCAACAGTGGACTCAATCATATCAGAAAAAATTGCTAACATACACCGCTGAAATGTTGCTGGAGCATTGCAAAGGCCAAAAGGCATTCGCCTGAAAGCAAATGTCCCATAAGGGCAGGTGAAAGTGGTTTTTTCCTGATCCTCAGGAGCAATAGTAATCTGGTTATACCCAGAATAACCATCCAAGAAACAGTAGTAGGCCTGACCAGCCAACCTATCCAACATCTGGTCAATAAATGGCAGAGGGAAGTGGTCCTTACGGGTGGCTTTATTAAGCCTCCTATAATCCATGCAAACCCTCCAACCAGTTACTGTCCTAGTTGGGATCAACTCATTGTCTTTATTGCTCACCATAGTGACACCTCCTTTCTTAGGAACACATTGGACAGGGCTCACCCAATTGCTGTCTGCAATTGGATAAATTATGCCAGCATCCAACCATTTAATCACCTCCTTTTTAACCACTTCTTTCATTGCAGGGTTAAGCCTTCTTTGTTGCTCAATACTCCTAAAGGATCCCTCCTCTAGAGTGATTTTGTGCATACAAAAAGATGGGCTAATCCCCTGAATGTCAGCCAATGTCCAACCAATAGCCTTGCGGTATTGCTGCAGCAATTTTATTAAGGCCTCCTCATGCTCCGGCATTAAATCTGATGCAACAATAATGGGCAACGTCTCACCCTCCCCGAGATACACATACTTTAGATGATCCGACAAGGGCTTCAAATCTAAAGTGAGTGCCTCAATCAGGGATGGCTTAATCGGGGGAGCCTTTCTTTGATCTAAATCTAAAGACTGAAAAACATCCTCACACCTAAACAATTATTTTTCATTTTTTCTTTCTATAGAACAAACTTCTAAATCTTCTACACTAACCTCTCCATGTTTTTCCAAATGCTTATTTGCCGAATCCTGAATTGCTGTCTCAACAATTGTGTTCTCCAGAATCCTAATGAAAGAGCAAACTTCCATTTCGTCTGGATATACTTCATGGCCTTAAACACATTAAATTTTACTTCCTCATTACAGACTCTCATTATTAATTCCCCTTTTTGAACATCTATTAACGCCCTACCAGTAGCCAAAAATGGACGTCCTAGAATAATTGGGACATCTTTGTCAGCCTCATAGTCTAAAATAATGAAATCAACAGGAAATATGAATTTATCCACTTTCACTAAGACATCCTCAATTTTCCCCTCTGGATATGTGATAGACCTATCAGCTAGTTGGAGTGTAACTGTGGTAGGTCTAGCTTCACCAATACCTAACTTTCGATAGACCGAAAGAGGCATAAGGTTAATGCTTGCACCTAAATCACAGAGTGCTCTACCTAACTCTTTTCCACCTATAGACACAGGTATAGTAAATGATCCTGGGTCCTTAGCCTTGGTTGGTAGCCCATTCTTAAGAATAGCACTACATTCCTCAGTAAGAGATACAGTTTCAAATTCACCTAACCTCTTCTTTTTAGTTAAAATATCCTTAAGAAATTTAGCATAATTAGGCATTTGCTCTATAGCTTCTACTAAAGGGATATTTATATGCAATTGCTTAAGAATCTCTAAAAACTTTTTAAATTGACCATCCTGATTCTTAGGTTTTTGCCTTTGTGGAAAAGGTAGAGGTGGTACATAAGGTGGGGGCGGCACATAAGGTGGTTCCACATCTGGATCAGAACCAGATGCTCTAGAATCTTTATTGCTGCCTCCAGCACCCTGACCAGACTCCAAATCTTTCTCAACAACAACATTTCTATCACAATTATTATCTATATCCTGGGTTTTACTAGGCTCTTTTCTTCCTTCTAGGGGCTTACCACTCCTAAGAGTCACTGCCTTTACCTGCTCCTTACCTTCCCTTCTAGGGTGTTCGGTATCTGAGGGAAGTTTCCCTTGAGGCCTTGCCTTCAGCTCATTGGCTAGCTGACCCACTTGCAACTCCAGGGCTCTCATTGAAGCTTGATTACTTTGAATTGCGGCGTCTGTACGAGCCATAAATTCTTTCATCATTGCCTCGAGAGAATTCTCCGAATTTTGCTGGGGCAATACCTGTGCTTTAGCAAATCCCGGCTGGTTTACTTTCTGCTGTGCTTGCACATTACTCCCTTGTCCTCCCCACGCGAAGTTGGGGTGGTTGCGCCAACCTGGATTATAAAAGTTAGAATACGGGTTGTTCCTCTAATTACCTACAAAAAACACAGAAGCTGGATTGCTGGGGCAAAACTCGTAGTTGTGGTTTTCACCACAATAAACACAAGCTTCCTCTGCAACTTAGTTCACCACTGCAGCAGGCTCCACAGCCGGCGGCTGCTGATGACTAATCACTGTCACATTCTTAAGAGCGTTAGCAATCATTGCAAGATCAGCCCTAATGGTGGACACACCATCAACCTCTAGTACACTCTTAACCTTTTTATTTGTGCCTCTAACATCCGACCACTGACAACTATTAGTAGATATTCTTTCTAAAATTTCATAGGCTTCGTTAAAAGTTTTTGCCAAAAGGGCCCCTCCAGCCGAAGCATCAACCATGCCTTGAGTTACCGCGTTCAATCCATTGTAAAATGTTTCCATTTGGATACAATGTGGTAGGCCATGGTGGGGACACTTTCGCAAAAGCTCCTTAAACCTCTCCCAAGCCTCACTAAAAGTCTCATCTTCAAGTTGCCTAAACCCTACTATTTCACTCCTTAATTTAGCATTTCTATTAGGTGGGAAATATTTACTCAAAAATTTTTCAGCTAACTCATCCCATGTCCTAATTGATCCTGGAGCAAAAGAATTTAACCACGCCTTCGCTCCATCCCTAAGAGAATACGGGAACAAAGTTAATCTAAGAGCATCTCTAGGCACTCCTTGAATTACAAAAGAATCACTAACTCCTAAAAAAGACTTAAGATGTAAATGAGGGTCTTCAGATGACAAACCATGGAACTGCCCCACGGTTTGCAACATCTGAAACATTACCGGTTTCATTTCAAAATTTTCCGCTTGAATTTGAGGACGTGCAATCCAAACTCATCAAACATTGGAAAAGCATAAGCTCGAATGGCTCTGGTCCTATCGTTCGCTACCAAGATAGGATTCTCAGCCTGATTATTTTGCTGCTCATTTTGCTCCAGCGGCGGGTTTTGCTGCAGCACACGATTCTACTGGGGGTTCGCTAGACCTTCAGGACCCTGCGGTAGATGCGGCACGTCAGCCATTTGATTCTGGTTTCTACGCTGCTCTCTCCTTCTTCTCCTGAATGTTCTCTCGATTTCTGGATCAAGCTCGAACCTCACCCCAGGCGGATCGTTCATGCACCAAACTCACACCTGCAAAAACAAAAGAAACAATCAAAAAGTTCTAGCACCAAACCACCAAAACACATACACAAAACAGATCAGATAAAAACTTATTCAAGTCCCCGGCAACGGCGCCAAAAACTTGTTGGGTTCCTAGAGTGAGTAAAAATGCAATAAGAAATAAGATATAATTAGACTCTAGACTCTGTGCAAGTATACACAGTCCGCAGCAAGTAATAAGTATTATCAATCCAAGGCCTGAACTAGCTTCCACTTTATCTATTTTGTATAACTTTTTAATGGTTTCAAAGATGGTAAAAATGATTGGTTTTTATAAGAATAATGCTGAAGCAAAATAAATGACAGAACAGAATGTAAACGGATAGACAGACAGATTAGAAACAAGCACTGGTCAGGATTTAGTAATTGATTTAAAAGATGCTCTAGCAATATTATTGATCATGCAAACTCTCGCAGTATTATTAGCGGATTCCTCCCGGAACTCCGGATTTTTTGGAATGTGTTTCAACCCCAATGAAGTACGACCGATCAAGCACTAGGCAACTGGCTATCCCTAGCTCAGTCACTGGCGTTCACCAATACACAATGATCGTAGTGTGATTAATTGCCACACACTCTCTAAATCATCCCTGAAACTAGAGAGAGGTATTCATACCGGCTGGCCAAGCGGGCATAAAATAGAAATGAACACAACAATTAATCAAGATGCAATAATCAATATATATAACTAGAGTTAAGCACGACAACTACATATTCCTAACCAACGCCTAAAGCTACTTAGTTCATAATACGCATGGAAACACACGTTACAATCTGAGTAGGCACGTCCATAATTACAAGATAATAAGAAGAAATGTTAATCTCCTTGATCAGCTTGCAATGATGGTCTTCTAGGTGATCTCCAATCTCTCTTCTCTACTCGGCTCCCAAAGGTGGAAGGAACTTCCCAAGAATGGAATGTTTTCTCCCAAAAGTGGAATGATCTTGACTTGGGCGGCTACTTCCTTTTATAGAAGGAAAGGAGGCTTGAATTAGGTCAACATGGACACGTGTAGGGCTCTCCTTGCTCCTTTATCCCGAAAATAATTCAACAGAAGTCGGTTCATGAAGTTGGCTAACGAGCTATGACGTGGCAGTTCTGCTCCCAGTTTTGCTGCAGCGCAAAATTCGCTCCCTCAAGTCGCCCAGCAACAGATTCTGCACAAAATGATTTCCAAAGCTTCCATTCTTCCAAATGGGTTAAAACATATAATTTACATCTAAAACCAACCCTATTAAGCACAAAAGACACACAAATCAGTATAGAAATGAGGCTTTAATAACTACCTTTTGGGCAGTTATCACATGCCATCGCTTGACTTTCTCCTTGTAGAGTTTTGCATTTTCATAAGAGAAATGTCAGAGTTCTTCCAGCTCTTTAAGTTGCAATTTCCTTTTGGTCCCTGCTTTCTCCATGTTGAAGTTAAACTTTTTCAATGCCCAATAAGCCTTGTGTTCTAATTCGAGTGGCAAGTGACAGGCTTTTCCGAATATGAGGCGGTACGGAGACATTCCTAATGGTGCCTTATATGCAGTTCTATGGGCCCATAATGCTTCATCGAGCCTCAATGACCAGTCCTTGCGAGTGGGATCCACTGTTTTTTCCAAAATAGCCTTGATTTCCCTGTTAGAGAGCTCTGCTTGTCCATTAGTTTGGGGATGGTAAGCAGTAGCTACCCTGTGTCTAATATTGTATTTGGAAAACAAACTGGCTAATATTTTGTTCAGGAAGTGAGATCCTTCGTCACTTATGATGAAGCGAGGGGTTCCATATCTTGTGAAGATATTCTTTAGGAAGAATTTATTTACCACCTTGGCATCATTTGTTGCATTTGCTATTGCCTCAATCCATTTTGATACATAATCCACTGCGAGCAAGATGTAGATGTTCCCAAAGGATGGTGGGAATGGTCCCATAAAGTCTATCCCCCACACGTCAAAGATTTCCACTTCGAGTATGAAGTGTAGAGGCATTTCACTTTTAGCTGTCAGGTTCCCCGCCCTTTGGCATTGATCACAATTTTTATTGAAGAGGTGCGCATCTTTGAAGAGACTGGGCCAAAAATAGCCGGATTGGAGGACTTTGGCCGCTGTCTTAAGTCCTGCAAAATGTCCTCCGTATGGAGCTGCATGACAGGCTCCAATATCAAAGGTATCTCCTTCTCCGGTACACACCGTCTTAGTATTTGATCAGGCCCTAGCTTATACAAATACGGTTCATCCCAGTAGTAGTCTTTGACGTCTTTTAAGAACTTCTTGAGTTGTTGAACGGTTGCCTCTAGTGGTTTTAGTCCACTGACTAGATAGTTTACATAATCTGCAAACCATGGAAGTTCAACAGTTTTGACCGCCAGAATTTTCTCATCCACAAACGACTCTTGAATGTCCAGCCCTTTTTCTATTTGTGCTTCCTCTCCAAGTCTTGATAGATGGTCTGCTACCTGATTCCCTGTTCCTTTCCTATCAAGGATCTCGATGTCAAACTCTTGCAAAAGCAAAATCCATCGTATTAAGCGGGGTTTGGCATCTTTCTTAGAAAGTAAATGTTTGAGGGCTGAATGATCTGTGTGAACTATGACTTTAGTTCCCACAAGGTAGGATCTAAATTTGTCAAAGCCAAACAATACTGCAAGTAATTCCTTTTTTGTGACTGTATAGTTCTACCGAGCCTTGTTGAGCGTCTTGCTTGCGAAGTAAATAGGTTGCACCATCCTTCCTCTTTTCTGACATAGGACTGCACCAATTGCAAAGTCACTAGCGACGCACATCAACTCAAATGGTTGAGTTCAGTCTGGTTCAATTATGATTGGCGATGAGCTGAGTGCCTTCTTTAAAGTCTCAAACGCTTGTTTGCAATCTTCATCGATGTCGAATGGTCTATCTACCTCCAGTAATTTGCACAAAGGTTTGGAAATTTTAGAAAAGTCTTTAATAAATCTTCTATAGAAACTTGCATGGCCTAGAAAGCTTCTGATATCTCGCACTGTTTTTGGGAAAGGCAACTTGGATATGATCTCGATATTTGCCTTGTCCACCTCAATTCCTTTCCTGGAAATGCGATGTCCAAGGACTATGCCTTCTCGTACCATAAAATGGCACTTCTCCCAGTTCAGTACCAAATTGGTTCCTTCACATCTTTCTAGCACTTGGTCTAAATTTCGTAGACATGCTGAAAATGATTCACCAAAGACGGAGAAGTCATCCATGAATACTTCTGTAAACCCGAGACTTCTCTAGGATCATTTTCTCTTGTCATCTCTTGTTGGGATTACTAAGTTAAAAGAAGAAAGGAAAGAAAAGAAAAGGAAAAGGAAAAGGAAAATGGAAGGAAAAGAAAAAAAAAAAGAGAGAAAAGAAATCAGCAAAGAAAAAAAAAAAAGAGAAAAGAAAGGAAGTGGAAATGGACAGCACAAAGCCCACCACCGACAACCACATTTTTCAGCCCAATTTCATTTCATTTCTCCATCATTTTCCATTCAAACTTTCAGAGAACTTTGAGGAGAGAGTGAAGGAAGAAGAAGAAGAAGAATTTCGTGGTTTGAGGTTGAAGAAGATAGGAAAAAGTTCATGCAAAGCCAGCCATTGCAGAATCTGGGTGCAAACTGTCAACCTCTGGTTTTTTTATTCGGTTTGAGCTACACAGAAGGAATCAAGAGGTCAGGTTTGATTTTCTTGGAAGTTAGTTCATTTTCTAACAAATTTCATGAAGGAAGCTTGACCTAAATCGTATGAGAAGTGGATGGTTTTTGGAATGGAAAACAGAGCACAGGATTTTCGAGCAAAGCAGGAGGATCTCTGGTTTTCTCTGATGTTTTGAGCATTCTGGGGTGTACAAGTTGAATCAGAAGCTCTATTTGGTATGGTTGGAAAGATTATTCAATTATCTACAACTTTGATGAAGAATTCGTGAGCCAAAAATGACTTTAAGTAGGTTTAATTTCAGGAGGAAGATAAAGGGTAACAGAGAAGCTCGAATCTGTGTTGTCTGATTTCGGGGCATTTCTGGACAAATTGGTTGGGAATCTCGTTTTTATTTCTTCAGGTAAGTTGTAGAGTGTTCGAAAATGAAGAGTTGGATGTGTATTTCATTAATTTTGGTTCAGTATTGAGGAAGTTATGGGTATTGGAAGTTAGGGTATAGAATCTGGAAAATCTGGAGAGTGGAGTGTGAATGTGATTCTTAATCCAATTGTTTAAAAATTCATGAGCATGGAAAGACAAAGCTATCTATGGTTCTAATGCTCGGTTTTGGTTATTTGACAGGCCAAGAGGAAATAGGTCGAGTCTACAAACCGGGGAACTAGATAAGACTGTGAGTGACAAAATGAATTTCGAAAATGTTCTTAAACGGTTGTTCATGATTATATGTTTTACATGCTTTCTTATGAATGATACATGGTTTTTATGAACGGTTTCAAGCATGAGTTTTGAGCTCAGATTTTCTAATGAGGTTTATATACGAGCACGTGTCTAATGACTTTATGAAAAATAGCTGAAACGATATCTTTTAAAGCAAAGTATGGATTAGCAAGTACTTCTAAATGATTTTCGGTTTTCCACGAGCAAGCTGAGTAAGCTTAAGTTTTACAAAAGATAACGATAAGCAGGCATGTTTTAATGTTTTCATGTGATTTTCTGAGATTTCTATTGACTACATGACTGAGATATTGAGCCCGAGGCTATATGGTACCGTGTGCACACAGGTTATATTCCGTTGTCGACGTTGAGTGTACTCCGTGACAACGATGCTGTCGTGAGTGCTGGGCGGGCCCCACTACGACAAAGACGATGGGAGTGCTGGGCGGGCCCCACTACATCGTAGGACTAGTAAACGTTGGTTGTACTGGGCGTGCCCTACACAACGTAGATCGGTCATGTTAGTTAAAACGTTTGATATACTTGCTATGCCTTGCTAGATTCTTAATGACGGACTTGCGAAATGTTTTAGAAAGCCTTTATCCTTACACGTTTATGTTAAACGCTTTGACTGAGCATATTTATACGTTTAAAGGTTTATCACGTGTTTTGACTTCCAGATTTAGAGTTTTAAAATTAGTCACTCACTGGGCTTCGTAGCTCATTCTTTCAAAATGTTTTCCACTTTTCAGGTAGAGATCGAGCTCCCGGTGCCTGATACACTGCCAACGTCTGTTGAAAGTTCTAGATCAAGCTCCAGTACGTGGTTGGAGTTGTATATTGAGTCCGTTCATATTGTAAATGTTTTGTAAGGGTTGTATAATATCGTCCTAGAGGTCGTGGATGTATAACCCTAGTTGTATATGTTTTGGTCGTGATATCTATATCAGGTTACTTTCCAAACCAGGTTATGTCAGGGCTGCACCATGTGTATGTTGAAAGGTTTCCGTGGATTCCGCTGTGTGGTGTTTCATATAGAATGTTTTATATCTATGATTAGTATGTTTATCAGGTTCAACGTTCAGGAGGGTCAACGGGTATCGTTAGAGGAGGACGATGTCCGTTGGCTTCACGCCATCTTTCGGGCTAAGCTAGCAGGTGGTCCGGGAGGGGGTGTGACAACTTCCACGGTTCGTTCTACCATATCGGAGAATATAACCATCATACACCTTTGGAAGGTGGCTGGTGCATTGCATAAACCGAATGGCATCCTCCGAAAGGCGAACGTTCCGTATGGACATGTGAACGTTGTCTTCTCTTGGTCTTCTGGGGCTATAGTTATCTGATTGTAACCGGAGTAACCGTCTAAGAAGCAATAATAGTCTTTCCCTGCAAGCCTGTCTAGCATTTGATCTATGAATGGCAACGGGAAGTGGTCTTTTCGGGTCACTTTATTAAGACGGCGATAATCTATGCAGACTCGCCATCCTGTAACTCGCCATCGCTGGGTTGTACGTGGCCGAATAATGATTCCATCTATTCTAGTTCTGATTTCCTTGTGGACCTACATAAAAAACAGATGTTGGATTTAGTGGACAATTATCAGCGATGAGTTCCTCACCACATATTTCACAATAGAGAGAAGAGACAACATTGGGAGGGGGTATGTTGGCTTGATTGTTCATGGTCATGCCCATCATCATGCTATGGATGGCCTTGATCTAGGCTTGCATCGTAGAGTTAGCCTCTGTTTCCACTACTTTCACTGAATTCTTCAAAATGGTTGTTGGTTCATTTTCTCCCCAATGTCGATTGTTTGTGGCTATGGTGTCTAGAATAGCATGCGCCTCATCAGCAGACTTCTTCAGGAAAGATCCGTTTGCAGATGCGTTTACTAGTGCATTTGAAGCTTGATCTAATCCACTATAAAAATGCTCCAAAATAATGCAAGCAGGCAATCCATGGTGTGGACACTTCCGAACCAGCCTTTGAAGTCTTTCCCAAGCTACATCCCAAGGTTCATTGTAAGATTGTCTGAAAGCAATAATTTCTGCTCTGTACTTGGCATTTTTATTGGAGGGAAAAAACTTCTCTAAGAATTTCTCTGCCAAATCATTCCAAGAGGTGGATGAGTTTGGAGGAAATGAATCCAACCAAGCTTCAGCATCTCCCTGCAAAGAAAATGGAAAAAGCTTTAGTTTTAACGTATCTTCCGGCACTCCTGTGACTTTAAAAGAATTGCAAACTCTCAAAAATAGCTTAATATGTTTGTGTGGATCTTCCTTTGGAAGTCCAGAGAATTGGCCCATTGTATTCAACATCTGGAACATCACTGGTTTAAGTTCAAACTGTGGAGAATCGATCGGTGGCTCCAAAATTCCTGGATTTAATGTCTGGAAAACTGGTAAAGCGTAGTCCCTTATTGCTCTATTGCGTTCTTCAACAATATAGATTGGATTTTCTTGTTGTGGCACCGGTGGAACTAGAGGAACAGGAGGAATTCTCCCACCATTTTGCTCCCTTCCACGATCTTGTGGATCAACTTGAGGATCGACTCCAGGAGGTTCCATTGGAAACTCTTGAATGTAAGATGCTTCCTCTCGAGATTCCTGTGCGCTCAACTCTCGTTGTTCCTTTTTCTTTCATCTCTATTCCTTCCTTCGACGACGAAAGGTTCTTTCTATCACTGGATCAATGTCAAGGAGTGGACACCCCTTGTTCATTCACTAACGTCAACCTACAAAAGCAAAACAAATGCAAACCAAAGTCAATTTCCCTTTGAGACAGAAATGCGGTCGCAATCTGATCGCAATTTCAAAAACAAATCTGGTTTCACTTTTGGTCCCCGGCAACGACGCCAAAAACTTGGTGCGGTAGAGGCTGAATTAATAGATGTGAGATAATACAAACAAACTCAGCTAACCCTAGTGCAAGTATACACTGTCGCACGTAGTAATAAAAAAACCTTAGAAGTATTCCAAGGGTATCGATCCCACGAGGACTAAATTGGAAATTCAGATTTGAAGAAGAAACTGCTCAAATGATTGCTTTTGAAAAAGGTAACCAAAGAAAATAAGTTGATTGATTGGGTTTTTGAAAAGATAAATAAAATAAGCAAGTAAATAAAAGAATAACAATAAGAAATAAACGAGGTATTCAACATGGATTCATCCCTAAGGCAATAACCATAGTCATGCAATATTTAACTTAAGCCTATTCAATGCATTGGGTCAGATTTAACTTCTATTTGGCCTTGCTCCCAAGAACCGTTAGAAGGCTAAGCGAGTACCGTTATACACATTTCTGTGACTCGACTCCGACATAGATAATTCACGAATGCAACCTATAACCCTATAGTCGATATAGGGTGCCTTAGGCAGCTTGCCCTATACCGCCGAACAATCTCTTTCGAGCTTTTTCTCCTATATCACCTTTATGAGAACTGATATCGTTTGTCCCTTTTGAGATCAAACTCATATAGCATGCAAATTCTAAGTGATCAAGTTAAACTCAGCAAGATTAGAGTGATGATAAATAAAGAATGACATGCATTAAACACAACTGAAGCAAATAAAACACTTTCAAGCCATTAAACCATAAGGGAATTCACCACGTTGAACCCCTCAACGGAATTTAGCTACTCATGGTGAGATAAAGAGCAAATGAATACATTTCCATTGAAATAAGAATGTAAATAATACATAATAATGAAAAGTATCACAAGCAGGAAATAAAGGAGATAGCTAAATATTATGGGTTTTCTATTTACTCAATCCTTCTAAAGTTCGCTAAGACACTCCACTCTCTCGCTTTTACAAGTGGGAATGGGTGAAAATCCCTACAAACCCTAAGGTTTGATGTCTAACTCAGGTTAGAATTCAGTCATCTAAGAAGGACCTCGGCCATCCCTACTCATAGGCGTCAACTAGGGTTCTGTCACCACCTTCTTCTTCCAAATGAGTTCTACTTGAATTTGACTTCAAATCTCGAGCTTATATAGTGTGGAAAATGGTTGAGGAGCTGCGAAATAGGTGCTAGAAGGTAGCCCAGTCAGTTTCGGGGTCAAAACAACCGGTTAGGTGAGAAGAAGACTCGTCAACAACGACCCGCGGATGACTCGGAACGACTTCAGGTTTTTCAAGAAATGTGGTCGCATTTCATTTTTGCCTTTCCAGAAATGCGGTCGCATTTCTGGTAAATTCTAGCTTTTCCTCTATTTTCCTGCACAACAACAAAGTCAAATTCTCTTAAAATCTAGTCTTTTTAAGCACAAATGAGTACAATTTGACAAAAGTGATTTTCAACACCCTAACTTAACAACTTAAGCATATTTTGAGCTCGGGAACAGTAAATTGATCACAACATACAACACTTGGCCAAGAAATGAGCTAAATATAAGGGTAAAATAGGTATATTTTAGACCCTTATTACTCATTTGCTTCCCTAAAGTCGGGAAGGAGTGAATTCCATCTTGTGTGATTATGTTCCCAGCTCTCCACTCGGTCTTGTCTCCAAAACGACCGGCTTATGGAATCGGCGTATTGGTCACTCTCACCCATAAAAATCAAAGGACAATTCCTCATGAACAGGAATCCATAACCAACTCAAGATTAAGGCTAAGTTGTCTAGGTTGTCCTAGTGAAATAGAAACCTAACTAGTTAACGGTGTTATAACCAGTGGTTACTATTTTGCGGTCCGGTCTTATGCAAACTCATTTCATAGGATACCCCCACACGCATGTCCCCTACACGAATGCGTTGGATCATGGCGTTTGTATCAAATACAAAGTGGGTCATATCCATAGTGTCACTAAGATAAGGCACCTAGTCTTATCCCTATACTATAGACCCTTTAGGCTGTATCTTGAACAATGATCCCCATATGTCTTCACATACAATTCAAGACTTATATTACAGCCTAGGATGTCTAGTTTATTGGATTAGAGTTATTTAGATAAAGATAATACATAATACAAATAATAACAATTAATTGAATAATACATCAATATCATTTTATTAATATGCAGTCAATTGTTACATTTACTATCTACGAGTTTTAGGACATAAAACCCAACAAACTCCCACTTGAACGAAAACTCTAGTTAGTGGGATGGAAATGTCATTAATATTGTATATTACATAAAAAGTAAATATACTAACAATACAATGAACTAGGGCATCCTTATAACCATTACACATCTCCCACTTGCCCTAGATTAAAAGACATACGATATATCGCATAGACGTAGACCCTCTAGATGACCCTCAAATACTTTAGCCGAGAGAGCCTTGGTAAATGGATCAACAATGTTGTGCTCCGAAGCGATCTTTGGTGACGATCACATCTCCTCGTTGCACAATCTCCCGTTTCAGGTGATACTTCCTCTCTATGTGTTTTCCTCGTTCGTGGCTTCGAGGTTCTTTTGAGTTGGCTACATCCACACTATTTTCACAGTATAGTGTTATGGGCAAGTTCATATTTGGAACAACTTTCTGAGCAAAACTACTTCCTTAGCTGGTTCGCAAGCAGCTACATACTCAGCCTCTATGGTTGAGTCTGCTATGCATCCTTGTTTGATGCTTCTCCAAACTACAGCTCCCTCGTTAAGGGTGAACACTGACCCATATGTGGATTTCCTTGAATCCTTGTCAACTTGAAAGTCAGAGTCGGTGTATCATTTAAGGATCAAATCCTTAGCCCCATATACCAGCATGTAGTCCCTCGTTCTTCGAAGATACTTGATGATATTCTTAACTGCTGCCCAGTGGTCTAACCCTAGATTAGGCTGGTACCTACTAACTAGTCCCACTTTATAACATATGTTAGGCCTAGTGCAGAGCATAACATACATTTAGCTACCCACAACTTAGGCGTAGGGAATGTGTCTCATATCCTCAACTTCATGAGGTGTCTTAGGACACTATTCCTTAGACAGGTGAACCCCATGCCTGAAGGGTAATAAACCCTTCTTGGAGTTCTGCATCGAATATCGAGACGACATCTTGTAAATATACGTTGCTTGATACAATGTTAGCATTTTGTTCTTACGATCCCTAATAATTTGGATCCCAAGAACATATTGAACCTCTCCCAAATCTTTTGATAAGAATCATGGTGCTCCACACATTCCAACTGGACCTATTACACGCGCTAAGGCTAAGAAGCTTCAACAAGCATTCTTTATTCACATACAAAATTGGTTAGATTCAGCTCAACATCCATTTCACATGCTGCAAATTAACCTAAGAGAGGACGAAGCTGTGAAAGTCAACGTTTGCAAGATTGACGTTGCACATGTCTTTTGAAGTTTCCTTTGTTATTTCAATTTATCAACTTTTGTTTGTAATTTTTGAACTTTTGGGCTTCCAAAAACGTGGATTCAAGGTTAGATTCATTAGTGGGGAGTTACTTTGTAGGCCAATTATGGTCATGAATGCTTTGTAGCTTTTAATTTGGGGATTTGAAAGGTTGGGGGTTTCATTCACACAAAGGCTATAAAAAGCCTCATTCTAGCATGTAAAATTCAGATTGAGATGAATGAAGTATGATCTCTCATATTTGAGACTTTTTCTTAGAAATACCTTTTCTAGGATTCTTGCAATTCTTGTGATAGATTGCATGTTGAGCCATTCAATCCGGCCTTGATCAAGTTTGATTGTGGAATGACTCAATCTAGAACAAGATTTCCAATCTTGCTTCTAGATCATTGATCATAAGAGGTAATCAATTTCTAGCCTTTTCTCTTGGTTGGTTCTAATTTGTGTAGGAGGTGTTAATCTCTTTGTTTCAAAGGTTCTTGCTCCACAAAATCTTGGATCTTTGGGCTAAGAATTAGGGTTGCCTTATCATTTTGGTATCAGAGACTAGGTTGCATCTTTGTGTCCTACTCTAGAATTGATTCTATCTTCCATTCCAATTGTTCATTGTTTTGTTTTCTTTGTTTCATGTTCTGTCCATTCTGTTCGTTTCTTTCATTTCATCCATTGTTCTTCATCTTTTGATTCTATTCTCATTCTCATCTTAAAGATCACATTGAGATCTTGAAAAGGAAAAAAAAAAGAAGAAAAGAAAAAAAAAGAAAGCAAAAAAAAAAAAAAAAATCCAGAATTTGTTCATGTTGAGTTCTTGTTCATGCCCATTTGTATTCAATCAGCATCAATTTGCACGAATTTGTTGAGCTTCAACTCAGTTTGCAATTAATTTGTTTGGTGGCTGTCCAAATTCCTAACTGTAGAATTTAATGCATCTAATGTCTATTCAAAGTCGCTCATAAAGTCCGAATTTGAACTTTTTTCCTTCAATGAAAAGTTAGATCTGCATGTTATCTTTCAAAGTGAAGAAGGGCATTTACTCCAAATCCTAACGTAAAACATTCGTTTTTGGATTTCCATCTCAGTGTGCAGTTTTGGCCAAAAATTCCAGATTTTCTTCCATACTTTGTTCTTTTCAGATTTGAAGGAATTTATCCATAAACTTTGTTCCCTTTGCTTCATAAAGACTAATACCATCATACTTAAGGCTTTCTCTTTATTTTTGTGTCATTTATTCTGAATTCCGTAGAATGCATCTTGTCTTTGTATCATTCCTTGTTTGGTGATTTCTTTGTTTTCTTTGTTCTAGTTTGTTGTTGTTTCATAATTTATCTTGTCTTGGCTGTGTTGTAAAGCTCACTATTACAAGAATCGCTTGAGCCTATTAGCCTATCCAATATCATCATTTAGTCACTTTCCCAAATAGCCTACCTTTGTGTGATAAACACGAGTGTTCCGAGTGAAAATCAGTGAGTTGAGTGTGTGAGGTCCTAAACATATTTATCTACTATTTATACATCATCATGAGTCAAGATGGGGGAAATGGAGGGGAGATTGGTGAAGCTAGGTGGATAGAGTCACAAATCGGGGCTATCACTCGTTTAACCCAAGTTGTAAGTACCTTGGAAGAACGGATGGGGCGAATGGAAGTAGGTTCAGGAAATCTTCAAGGAAGGGAAGTTAATGAAGGAGTTGAAAATGAAGAAGAAGATGACAATGTAACCCTTATAGCCGGGCACAATCCAGGGGGAGGGAGAGGTGTAGGCTGGGGTAGAGGAAGGGGAAGAAGAGTGGGAAGAGAAATTTTACCACCAAGAAGGGTTGAGAGTACCAACATGAGAGGGAAGAGAGAGGAGCTGGGGGAGTGAAGCTTAAAATCCCACCATTTCATGGGAGGTCTGATCCGGAGGAGTATTTGCAATATGAGAGCAAAATTGAGCATGTATTTGATTGCAACAATGTTAGTGAAGAAAGAAAGTTGAAACTTGCGGTGGCTGAATTTTGTGATTAGGCAAATATTTGGTGGACATCTTTGAAATCAGAATGGAGGAGAAACTATGAGGATCCAATTGAAACATGGGAGGAATTGAAGGCCTTAATGAGGAAGAGATACATTCCTAAGCATTATTCCCGAGAACTCAAGCAAAAGCTCTATGCTTTGCAACAAGGATCCAAAAGTGTGGAAGATTATTACAAAGAAATGGAGGCCCTTTTGAATAGAGCTGACATTGATGAAGATGAGGAGGATACAATGGCTAGGTTCCTTGGTGGGTTGAACCGACCATTGGCTCATGAAGTGGATAGACAAACTTATTTCGATATGAAAGAGTTGTTACACCTTGCTGTCAAAATTGAAGGCCAATTAGCTTGGGAGAAGGAGAACTCCAACAGGTATAATTCTTCTAAGTCTACTTCTTTTTCTACTAATACTTGGAAAAAGAATGCAGATTTCAAACCTCGAGGGAAGTATGAGCATGATAAAAAGGACAAGCCCGAGAGCTCCAAGGGCAAGGAAAAAGTGGAGGGATCTAAGGAGGTCCGAGAGAGAAATAGGGACATCAAATGTTGGAAATGTCAAGGGATTGGTCATATTAGTCGTGACTGTCCAAACAAGAGAGTCATGATCATTAAGAATGAAGAAGTTGTTACGGATGATGAGGAAAGTGACCAAGATGAGCTAATTGAAGATGAATTCCAAGAGGATGAGGAGGAATTTGAAGATGGGAGTCATTTGGCACTTGTTACTAGAAGACTTCTTAACACTCAAGTTAAGGAGAATGATGTTGATGACCAAAGAGACAACCTATTCCACACACGGTGTTTAGTTAATGGGACTCCTTTTAGTCTTGTTATTGACAGCGGAAGTTGCACCAATGTAGTAAGCCCATTCTTGATCAAAAGGTTGCAAATTCCAACTCAACACCATCCTAAGCCTTACAAGCTTCAGTGGCTCAATGATAGTGGAACAATGAAGGTCGTTTCTCAAGCTTTAATTTCGTTTACTTTGGGAAAGTATAAAGATGAGGTTTTATGTGATGTATTACCTATGCATGCTGGTGACATCTTGCTTGGCCGACCTTGGCAATTTGATAGGAAGGTCATCTATGATGGTTATTTGAATAGGTATTCTTTTACCAAAGATGGTAGAAAAACAACACTTGTACCTTTGCGTTTCGAAGATGTATTTGTTGATCAATTAAAGTTGGAGAAAAAAAGAAAAGAGTTTGAAGAAAAAGAATTGAAAGAAAAGAAGGAAATGAGTGAAAAAATAGAGAAAAATCAGAAAGAGAAAAAAAGTGGAGAAAAGAGTGAAAAAAGAGATGAAATTGAAATAAAAGGAAAGAAAGTCAGTTGTTTGGCTAGAGTGGGAGAGGTGAGAAGAGCAATGTTTTCCCAAAAACAATTATTTGTACTTATGTACAAGGAAGGGTATTTGGCCTCTAACGCTAACAATTTGCCTTTGCCTAGTTTGTTTCAACCTCTTTTGCAGGAATTTGAGGACGTGTTCCAAGATGAGATCCCTAAAGGATTACCTCCACTTAGAGGTATCGAAAATAAAATAGACTTCATCCCGGGGGCTACCATTCCAAATAGGCCAGCTTATAGAGCAAATCCAACTGAGACAAAAGAAATTCAAAGGCAAGTGGAGGAGCTCATAGAGAAAGGCTATGTACGAGAAAGTTTGAGTCCATGTTCTGTACTGGTCATTTTGGTGCCAAAGAAGGATGGAACTTCGCGCATGTGTGTGGACTGCAGAGCCGTCAATAAAATCACTGTAAAGTATCGTCACCCTATTCCTAGGCTAGATGATATGCTTGATGAATTGCATGGTTCTTGTTTATTTACAAAGATTGATTTGAAATCTGGATATCATCAAATTAGGATGCATGTAGGAGATGATGGAAAACAGCTTTCAAAACTAAGTTTGGATTGTATGAATGACTTGTTATGCCTTTTGGATTAACTAATGCTCCTAGTACATTTATGCGCTTAATGAATCATGTTTTGAGAGAATACTTGGGGAAGTATGTTGTTGTATATTTTGATGATATTTTGATTTATTCAAAGAATTTAGATGAGCATGTGGAACATGTTAGGTCAATTTTGATTACACTTAGAAAAGAGAAGCTTTATGCTAATTTTAATAAGTGTAGCTTTTGCATGGAAAAGATTAACTTTCTTGGCTTCATAGTTAGTAAGAATGGAGTAGAAGTAGATGAAGAGAAAGTTAAGGCAATTAGGGATTGGCCAGCACCGAAAAATGCCAATGAGGTTAGGAGTTTTCATGGTCTAGCTAGCTTCTATAGAAGGTTTATAAAGGACTTTAGTACCATAGCTGCACCATTGAATGACTTAGTGAAAAAGAATGTTGTATTTGAATGGGGGGAAATGCAAGAGAGAGCTTTCAATGAACTAAAGGAAAAATTAACCAATGCACCATTACTTGTTTTGCCTAACTTTGATAAGAGTTTTGAAATTGAGTGTGATGCAAGTGGTTTGGGCATAGGTGCTGTTTTAATGCAAGATGGAAAACCCTTAATGTATTTTAGTGAAAAACTATATGGGGCTGCATTGAACTATCCTACCTATGATAAAGAATTGTTTGCTTTAGTTCGTACATTGCAGGTATGGCAACACTACCTATGGCCGAGAGAGTTTGTGATCCACACTGATCATGAAAGCTTCATGCATCTTAAAAGACAAAGCAAGTTGAATCTTAGGCATGCAAACTGGGTAGAATTTATTGAGACATTTCCCTACGTTATCAAATATAAGCAAGGTAAGGACAATGTGGTGGTTGATGCATTGTCAAGAAGGTACAATCTTTTTACTTCTCTTAGTGCAAAAATTCTCGGATTTGAGCATGTTAAGGAGTTATACAAAGATGACCCAGACTTTGGAACTATTTATGCATCTTGTCTTGCTGGGAAAGCCATGGATGATTATTATGTGTTTCATGACTTTTTGTTTAAGAAAAGTAAGCTTTGTGTTCCTAAATGTTCTATAAGAGATTTGCTTGTGAAAGAAGCCCATGGGGGTGGATTGATGGGGCATTTTGGGATTCATAAAACTTATGATATGTTGCATGAACACTTCTTTGGGCCTAAAATGAAACATGATGTGCATAAGATTTGTAGCCAATGTTTTAAATGCAAAGAGGCTAAGTCTAGATCACAGCCAAATGGATTGTATACTCCCTTGAATGTACCTAATGAACCTTGGACTAATATATCTATGGATTTTGTTCTTGGTTTGCCTCAGACTAAAAAGGGTAAAGACAGTATTTTTGTTGTTGTGGATAGATTTAGTAAAATGGCTCATTTTATAGCATGTAACAAGACGGATGATGCAAAGCATGTGGCTGACTTATTCTTTAGGGAAGTGGTAAGATTACATGGAATTCCTAGAACTATTGTTAGTGATAGGGATGTTAAATTTTTAAGCCACTTTTGGAAGGTGTTGTGGGGAAAGTTGGGTACTAAATTGTTGTTCTCAACTACATGTCATCCTCAAACTGATGGGCAAACCGAGGTAGTTAATAGAACATTGGGCGCTTTGCTTAGGGCTATTATTTCAAAGAATATTAATTCTTGGGAAGAATGTTTACCATTTGTTGAGTTTGCATATAATAGAGCAATTCATAGTACAACACATTGTTCTCCTTTTGAGGTTGTTTATGGATTCAATCCACTTACACCTCCTGATTTGCTTCCTATTGCTTCTAATGATTTTGTGAGTGATGCAGCCACAAGTAAGGCCGATTTGATAAAAAAACATGCACAAAGAGGTCAAGGAGAGGATTGAGAAACAGAATTCGAAAGTCGCCTCACGAATTAACAAAGGACGGAAAGAACTCATTTTTCAACCGGGTGATTGGGTTTGGGTGCATTTTCGCAAGGAGCGTTTTCCCTCGAAATGGAAGACAAAGTTACATCCAAGAGGGGATGGTCCTTATCAAGTTCTTGAAAGAATTCACAACAATGCCTACAAGATTGATCTTCCGGGAGAATTTTCAGTAAGTTCTACTTTCAATGTTGCTGACTTGAGTCCTTTTGATGTAGGTGATGACTATCTTGATTCGAGGACGAATCCTTTCGAAGAGGGGGAAGATGATAAGAATCATGGTGCTCCACACATTCCAACTGGACCTATTACACGCGCTAAGGCTAAGAAGCTTCAACAAGCATTCTTTATTCACATACAAAATTGGTTAGGTTCAACTCAACATCCATTTCACATGCTGCAAATTAACCTAAGAGAGGACGACACTGTGAAAGTCAACGTTTGCAAGATTGACGTTGCACATGTCTTTTGAAGTTTCCTTTGTTATTTCAATTTATCAACTTTTGTTTGTACTTTTTGAACTTTTGGGCTTCCAAAAACGTGGATTCAAGGTTAGATTCATTTGTGGGGAGTTACTTTGTAGGCCAATTATGGTCATGAATGCTTTGTAGCTTTTAATTTGGGGATTTGAAAGGTTGGGGGTTTCATTCACACAAAGGCTATAAAAAGCCTCATTCTAGCATGTAAAATTCAGATTGAGATGAATGAAGTATGATCTCTCATATTTGAGACTTTTTCTTAGAAATACCTTTTATAGGATTCTTGCAATTCTTGTGATAGATTGCATGTTGAGCCATTCAATCCAGCCTTGATCAAGTTTGATTGTGGAATGACTCAATCTAGAACAAGATTTCCTATCTTGCTTCTAGATCGTTGATCATAAGAGGTAATCAATTTCTAGCCTTTTCTCTTGGTTGGTTCTAATTTGTGTAGGAGGTGTTAATCTCTTTGTTTCAAGGGTTCTTGCTCCACAAAAGCTTGGATCTTTGGGCTGAGAATTAGGGTTGCCTTATCATCTTTCATTTGGAATTGGGTTGCTCGCCAGCTCTTAATGTCAGTAAGGTATCCTACATCATTCCCAATGAGTATGATATCATCCACATACATTATTAGAAGAGCAACTTTATTGTTGTTGATTTTCTTGTATACACAAGGTTCATCAACGTTTTGGTCAAAACCAAAAGATTTGTTTGCAGTATCAAATCTAATGTTCCAAGATCTGGATGCATGTTTCAACCCATAAATGGATCGATTCAGCTTACAAAACTTTTGCTACTGACCTTGGGCTACGAACCCTTCGGGTTGAGACGTGAAGATATTCTCTTCAAGATTACTAGTGAGAAAGGCAATCTTGACGTCCATTTGTCATATTTCATAGTCATAATATGTGGCTATGGACAAGAGAATTCTTATGGACTTTAACATGGCAACAGGAGAAAAGATTTCCTCATAGTAAATCCCTTCTTTCTTGGTATAACCCTTTGCCACTAGGCTAGCTTTAAAGGTATGTACCTTCCCAGCCGCATCTCTCTTTCTCTTAGAGATCCATTTACACCCTATGGGTTTTACCCCATCAGGTAGATCTGCGAGTTCCCAAACTGAATTGGAGTACATTGACTCCATTTCAAGGTCCATGGCTTTGACCCATTGGTCCTTATCTGCGTCATTCTTTGCTTGTCGATAGGACAATGGATCCTCAATGTCAACATCAGGTATGACAACCTGAGTTTCAGTTAAACCCAAGTAGCCATGAGGTTGTGATACAATCCTCCCACTGCGTCGAGGCATTCTCAACGTTTGAGAAGGACGAGACGGATCTGAAGAACTAGCCCCTCCATCAACTCTTGTTGAAGGTCCAACTTTGTCAACAACTCTTGGTGATTCTTCAGTAGCTTCTCCTAATACTAATTTACTACGTAGTTTATGATCCCTCATGTGGTCTTCCTGCAAGAAAGTAGCGTTTGTCAACACAAACACTTTATTTTCTTGTGGGTCGTAGAAAAGACCACCTCTCGTTTCTTTTGGGTAACCAACAAATTGACACAACCTTGAACGAGGTTCCAGTTTCTTAGGATTTGTCACGAGCACGTGTGCTGGATAACTTCAGATACGGAAGTGATGAAAACTAGGTTTACACCCTCTCCATAACTCGAAAGGTGTTTTAGAAACACTTTTCGATGGAACGTTGTTCAGAATGTGTACTGCCGTCTCTATACCCCCAAAACGAGCTAGGCAACTAAGCATAGCTCATCATTGAATGAAATATGTCTAACAATGTTCTATTTCTCCTTTCTGATACACCAGTCTGCTAAGGTGTACCAGGGGCTGAGAGTTGGGACTAAATTCCATGTTTTATCATGTAGTCCTGGAATCTCAGGTCCATGTACTCTCCACCTCGATCAGATCGAAGTGTTTTAATAGTTTTACCTAATAAGTTCTATACTTCAACCTTAAACTCCTTGAACTTTTCAAGGGCCTCAGACTTATGCTCCATTAGGTCTATGTAACCATACCTTGAATAATCATCTATAAAAGAGATGAAGTATTCGTACCTTCCTCGAGCATTTACATTCATCGGACCACAGAGATCCGTATGTATTAACTCTAGGGGTTCTTTGGTCCTATAACCTTTTCCAGTAAAAGGTCTTTTGGTCATTTTTTCTTCAAGACATAATTCACAAGGAGGTAGTGAATCTTCTTCTAATTCATTAAGAAGTCCATTCTTTACCAAATGGTCGATCCTATCGATGTTTATTTGACCAAGTCTCAAATGCCAAAGATAGGTGTTGTTACTGAAGGATTTGGAATTTCGTAATATTGATAAAGCGGAAGCGTAATTGAGACCGATTCGTAGTTAATTTTGTTTCTACCAAAATACCAATACATTGACAAAATTTAGAAAACTATTCTAAATCAATTATTAAGGCTAAGCATGCAACCTTAGAACTAATTCTAAAAGGGAGAAGCAAACATACCGTCGTTGTCGTCTCTGAAATATCAAGAACGCCTTTCTTGATTTCATAGGGAGCAAGCGTCAACAATTGGGACACCACCAATTGATCTTCCCCGCTATGACTCTGAGATTAGGAACGTAGTTGTGGGATTACCTAATCTTGAATGAGAAAAACTCTAGAGAGAAAATTTCCCCTAGAGTTCTTGGGTTGAGAGAATATGAGAGGGAGGCTAGAGAGAATGCAAGAGTACATTCTCGTGGCCTTGTGTTGTAGTGCCTAAACCCTAGGTTTAGTGTTCTATTTATAGGAGAAAAGCCATGAATAAAATATTCATTTAAAATCAATTATTTCCATAACTGATTTAATCTTTTCCATAATTAATCAATTTCATAACCAATCAATTCCATAATTGATTAATCTTTTCCATAAATGATTGATCACTTCCATAAGTGATTAAATCATTTCCATAAATGATTAATTACTTCCATAACTGATCAATCATTTTCATAATTGATTAAGTTCCAATTAATTGATTCTTTAATTAATTAATCGCCAATTAAATATCATATATTTAATTTCAGACCTTCTATTAGTTAATTAATTAATCGTCCAATTAAATATCATATATTTAATTTCAGGCCTTTAATTAATTAATTCTATATTATGAGAAATTTGAACTCCTTCAAATTCTCTTATATCCTATAAATTTACTATGAATCAAATTCATATTAATATTTGAACTTCTTCAATTGTTTATTTCTCTCATAATAATAAAGTTTAATTTCAAATTAGACTTTACATTTTAATGTATCACTATGCATTATATTAATTTGTATCTCATACAATTAACTTAATTCCCAATATGAATTTGAACTATTCAAATTCTCTCAAGATATAATTGTTCCTAATTACTCTTTACGAGCTAGCAGGGGGACCTAATGGACCTATAGATCAGAAGCTCCAATGATATGAGGTTAATTGATTGAACTCATTAATCAGGTTAACCAATATTCATTAACTGTGGGTCATTCCACTAAAGACCCACAGTTGAACTCTTCTCACAGTAGAACATTTATGTGTCCACGGATATAGACCTATACCGATAAGTCAATCATTCACGAGTGTCCGTAATCACAGCAAGGTCAAATTACCATTTTACCCCTATGTTACATCTGTCTTCTTAAGTACCAATGCTCCTCTAATGAACTACCTGTTTATGGTCCAACCAATAAACAAAAAGTCCCTCTCAGGCCAGTGAGAGGGTGGGATCCCTTCGTTCAAGTCCCGGAGTAACCATTTAAGAGAACACTCATCTACTTCTCCTAGAAGTGGGAAGGAGTGAATTCCTTCTTTTGTTGTCATGTCCCCAGCCTCCCACTCGGTCTTGTCCCCAAAAAGGAAGGCAAATTGAGTCGGCGTATTGGCCACTCTCACCCATGCTAATCAAAGGACAATCCCTCATGAGAAGGAGTTCATGACACACTCAGGATTAAGACTGAGTTACCTAGGTCATCCTATTGAAACAGTAACCTAACTAGTTAACGGTGTTATATCTAGTGGTTTACTATTTCATGGTCCGGTCTAATGCAAACTCATTGCATAGGATGCCCCCGCTTGCATGTCTACTACATGGACGCTTTGGATCAATACGTCTGTATCAAATACAAAGCGGGTCGTATCTCATAGTGTTACCATGATAAGGTACCCAACCTTATCCTTGTACTATAGAGCTTTTAGGTTGTTACTTGAAAATCGATCCCCGTATGTTCCCACATACTAGTTCAAGTTACATACAAACAACCTTGGATCTTAGTTTATTGGATTTGGGTCAAATTGTGTAATATTTAACAATAACACTTTATTGTAGAAACTCAATAACACTTTATTGAAATAAGTATACAATTTGTTTACATTCACTATCTACGAGTTTTAGGGCATAAAACCCAACAGTTACTACTTGGAGAAATTCTTTGCATTTTTCTTTGAGTTTCAGCAGTTTTAAACAATTCGTGATTTAAAAGTGCTTTTGTTTCAGTTGTCTTAATATATATAAGTCATTCATATTAGAAGAAACTGTGTATGATTGTTTAATCAAACATGAAATAGAAATTAAGTTCCTCTTAATCTTAGGAACAATAAACAAACTTTCTAAAAGTAAGAATCTATTTCTAAAAAATAACTTTGCAGCTCCCATTGCTTTAGCTAAAATGACATCTCCTGTTCCGACCCTGAGCGTCATTTCACCATCTTCCAACTGCCGAAAGGAATTATTTTCCTGAAAAGAAGAGCAAACATGATTAGTTGCTCCTGAATCAAGTATCTAGGCAAACTCATCATGTTCCACTAGGCATGTTTCTAAAACAAGTAAATCAAATTTACCTTCCTTCTCCTTCTTTTTCTCAGCGAGGTATTTTGGGCAGTTACTCTTCCAGTGTCCATCTACATTGCAGTGGAAACACTTGCCCTTGTCAGCCACAACTTTGGCTTTTCCCTTGCCTTGAACAGTAGCAGCGGGAGCTTTCCCCTTATTTCCTTTCTTCTTATGAATTTTCTTCGAAGAAGAGGCTGTTGGGTTTTATGCCCTAAAACTCGTAGATAGTGAATGTAAACAAATTGTATACTTGTTTCAATAAAGTGTTATTGAATTTCTACAATAAAGTGTTATTGTTAAATATTGCACAATTTGACCCAAATCCAATAAACTAAGATCCAAGGTTGCTTACATGTGACTTGAACTAGTATGTGGGGACATACGGGGATCGGTGTTCAAGTAACAACCTAAAAGGTCTATAGTATAGGGATAAGGATGGGTACCTTATCCTGATAACACTATGTGATACGGCCCGCTTTGTATTCGATACAGACGTATTGATCCAAGGCGTCCATGTAGGAGACATGCGAGCGGGGGTATCCTATGCAATGAGTTTGCATAAGACCGGACCACGAAATAGTCAACCATTAGTTATAACACCGTTAACTAGTTAGGTTACTGTTTCAATAGGATGACCTAGGTAACTCAGTCTTAATCCTGAGTGTGTCATGAACTCCTTCTCATGAGGGATTGTCCTTTGATTAGCATGGGTGAGAGTGGCCAATACGCCGACTCAATATGCCTTCCTTTTTGGGGACAAGACCGAGTGGGAGGCTGGGAACATGACAACACAAGAAGGAATTCACTCCTTCCCACTTCTAGGAGAAGTAGATGAGTGTTCCCTTAAGTGGTGACTCCAGGACTTGAACAAAGGGATCCCGTCCTCTCACTGGCCCGAGAGGAACTTTCTGTTTAATGGTTGGACCATAAACAGGTTGTTCATTAGAGGAGCGCTGGTACTTAAGGAGACAGATGTAACACAGGGGTAAAACGGTAATTTGACCCAACTGTAGTTACGAACACTTGTGAAGGATTGACTTACCGGTATAGGTCTATATCCGTGGACACATAAATGTTCTACAGTGAGAAGAGTTCAGTTGTGGGTCTTTAGTGGAATGACCCACAGTTAATGAATATTGGTTAACCTGATTAATGAGTTTAATCGGTTAACCTCATATCATTGGAGCTTCTGATCTGTAGGTCCATTAGGTCCCCCTGCTAGCTCGTAAAGAGTAATTAGGAACAATTATATCTTGAGAGAATTTGAATAGTTCAAATTCATATTGGGAATTAAGTTAATTGTATGAGATACAAATTAATATAATGTATAATGATACATTAAAATATAAAGTATAATTTGAAATTAAACTTTATTATTATGAGAGAAATAAATATTTGAAGAAGTTCAAATATCAATATGAATTTGATTCATATTAAATTTATAGGATATAAGAGAATTGGAAGGAGTTCCAATTTTAATATGAATTTGATTCATATTATAGAATTAATTAATTGAAGGCCTGAAATTAAATATATGATATTTAATTGGGTAATTAATTAATTAACTAATAGAAGGTCTGAAATTAAATATATGATATTTAATTGGTGATTAATTAATTTAAAGAATTAATTAATTGGAAATTAATCAATTATGAAAATGATTAATCACTTATGGAAGTAATTAATCATTTATGGAAATGATTTAATCACTTATGGAAGTGATCAATCATTTATAGAAAAGATTAATCAATTATGGAATTGATTGGTTATGGAATTGATTGATTATGGAAAAGATTAAATCAGTTATGGAAATAATTGATTTTAAATGAATATTTTATTCATGGCCTTTCTCCTATAAATAGAACACTAACCCTAGGGTTTAGGTGATACAACATATGGCCACCATAAGGCCTTCTCATATTCTCTCAACTCAAGAACTTTAGGGAGAATTTTCTCTCTAGAGTTTTTCCCATTCAAGATTAGGTAGTCCCACAACTACGTTCCTAATCTCAGAGTTATAGCGGGGAAGATCAAATGGTGGTGTTCTTCGTTGTTGCAGAGCAATCAAGAATCATTCGTTGAAGTATTCAGAGTCGTCAACGGAGGTATGTTTTTCACCGCTTAACCTTTTGCCGATGCATTGGTATTTTGTAGAACAAAATTAATTTACGAACGGTCCAATTGCTTCCGCTGTAATGGAATTGGGGAATTCCAATCCTTCAGAGGCTACAGCTTTCGTTCTAGGAGATGAACCCTTCTTGAACTTTCTTTTGGAATGGACAACGTTTGCCTCTCCTTCTACTTGTCCCTCGCTTTTAAGAAGAGACTAATAGAGTTGTAGCTCATTTAGGAGACTAGTCAGGTTGAATACTATCTTGTTCATCATTGCATTGCTGCAAAACTGTAGGAAACTCTTCGAAAGAGATTTCATGATAAATGCAACCTGACTACGCTCGTCTATGACCGCCCCGTTTTCCTCTACCATGTTAAATTGGACCACATGTCCAGGACATGTTCCTGAACAGATGCGCCTTCTTTCATGGTCCAGTTATAAACATATTTGAGAGCGTCTGGTGGAGTTGATAGGACGGTTGTCCAAACATCTCCTGGAGAGAGTTCATAATCTCTCTCGCTGTAGCCATGTCTTCATGTCTCTTAGCCAAAACTTCAGATCTAGCTAAGATATAGACGCGGACCTTATCATTTGCCTTTGTCCAGTGGTCATGAGCATCCTTTATTGCTTGGGATGCATTACGAGCAGGGGACGGAGGACAATCCTCCGTTAAGACGAACCGCAGATCGTTGACTACAAGAATCGTATTCACGTTCGACTTCCACGTAGCATAATTTTCACCGGTTAATTTCTCATTTTTATGCAGAGAGACTATTGAGGAAGACATTACTGAAATTAAACAAACAATAACAGTATTAGTTATCTTTGTCTTAACCCATCATATAAGCAAACAATTGCACACAATCCAATCAATTCAACAAAACAAGTAATCATAGAACTCTAAAATTATTGATTTAGTTTTGCAGTGATGTTTCAGTGGTTTAGAATAGTAGCCACCGAAGGGTGATCAGCTATTCCTCCTCTAAAATGAGACACTTCTCAGCTATTTCTAATTCAAGAATAACTCATATTCTTATAGATATCAGCCACCGTTGTTCGGTCAAGGATTTGTTAAAACATTTAACTCATCCCCGTAAGTGTAACCCTCTGATCACTCTCCAAAAGGGAGTTATTTAGGCCTTATTTCTATAATGTTTTGTGTGTCATTTGTGTTAAATAGGGTTGCTTTTAGATGAATATTATATGCTTTAACCCATTTTAGAAGAATGGATGCTTTGGAAGTTATTTGGTGCAGAATATAATGTTGAGCGACTTGAGGGAGCAAAATCCGCGATCCAGCAAAGTAGGGAGCAAAACTGCCACGTGAGCTGCACGTGATTCATTAAATGAGGTGGCGTTAGCTGAGTTAATCTCGGACCTAGGGAGCTTGGAGAGCCCTCCACGTGTAAAGTTTGACCTAATTAGGGTTTGACTTCACTCTATAAAAGGAAGGAGCTGTCTCATGTCAAAAACATTCAAATTTAGAGAAAGGAAATCCCTATTCCATTCGTGGAGGCTTACTTTCCATCTTTGGGAGCCAAATAGAGGATGAAAAGATTGGAAACTTCAAGAAGACCATCAACTACGGATCTAATGAAGGGAACTAATCTTTTCTTGTAATTTCTTGTAGTTATGGATGCACATACTCAAATTGTAGCGTGTGTTATTGTGAACTTCATGAACTAAATTTGCTTAGGTGTTGGTTAGGAATTATGTAATTTTCGTGCTTTATTCTCTATGCAATATATGTTGATTTGAGCATCTTGATTATTTGTTGTGTCTATTTCCATTTTGTGCCCGCCTGGCCAGCCGGTATGAATATCACCTCTTAGTTTCAGGGATGATTTGAGAGGTGTGTGGCATTTAATCACACTAGACCATTATGTGTTGGTGGACGCCAGTGATTGAGTAGGGATAACCAGTTGCCTAGTGCTTGATCGGTAGCACGTCATTGGAGTTGAAACACATTCCAAAAAATCCAGAGTTCCGGGAGGATCTTGCTGATAAGACTGCAAGAGAATTGCCTAATCAATAATATTGCTAGAACATCTTTTAAAACAATTACTGAAATCCTGACCAACGCTTATTTCCAATCTGTCTGCTTTATCCGTTTACTTTTTGTTCTGTCATTTCTTTTGCTTCAGCATTTTATCAAAATCAATCATTTTAACAACCTCGAAACCATTAAAAAGTTACACAAGATAGGTAAAGTGAGAGCTATTCAAAACCTCGTGGATACGATAAATTACTTATCACTTGTTGTGGATTGTGTATACTTGCACAGTATTCTAGAGCTTATTTTTACCATATTTTTACCACACTCTAGAAGGCAACACCCTCTCACTTCCAGATCTCAGAGGTACGCACCAACAGGCTACCGAAGGGAAACACAACTGTTGGTAATTAACCTAAGTGTCCTTATCCTTTTCAGGAGTTCACGCTGTTCCGACGATAGGACTCTCTCAGTGTGACCTAAGGGCGGAGACCGAGGGATACGTTGACATGCGTCTTGCTCCCACTTACTATAGACATTTTCCCTATTCACCTTTGTTATTGACCCACGCAAATACTTTCCGAAGGGAGGTCACACCTAAGGCGACACGAAGCCGAGCATGGATCTCACATTGTGAATATAGAGACGTAGGAGCAAAACTTGATTTAAATCTCATTTTGTAATTTTCCTCCCACCAAAATGTCCTACCGTTTATTTAGGGTTATTTAACTTTGATAAATTCTGCTAAGTCAATCTATCTAAGTCTAATCCAATTAAAACTCTTATAATAAGAATTTTACTATATCTTCTAGGTGAATTAACCACTTTTAATTAACCAAGTGATATTGCATGCTAACATTTAACTATGATTAATTCAACTCTAATTTTCCGGGTCAGTTCCCAAGTAGGAGGTGTTTCGTAAACCGTCATCTTAAATACCCCCAGCCTTAGACAGAACTTAACCGGTGGAGTTCCCTTATAATCATAGTAATGTTTTTCCTACTTAGTTACTTAAAACTATTCTAAATTCTAAATAAGAAAAATTCTAATCCTATTAGAAAATGATCTAGGTCTAATTAATTTTACACGATTAAAAATTAATTCATTTATCCTATGATCCTATGTTTGCATGCAATTCTTGATTATAGATTGGCAGTTTCTGATCATTAATTTTAAAACTATTTCAAAATTTAATGATTAAACCTATAATCATGCTTCTAGGGTTTAATTCATTCAACCATCATATTAATTAAACCACACTAATTGCATCGCATGAAATATAACAATTATATTAATTACTATGGATGTTTCGTGCTTCATGCAGTATTGATTTTCATTTTAATATAACATTTAAATATATGCCAATCAAGAAAATCATTCAGGCATGCTGCATTCATCACATTAAACATAACTATTTATATTTAATCTAAGTAATGACATGCTTCATGCTTAACCATTTTCATATATTTAATATACACTTATATTAAACCACTGATAGCACCCAAAACGTGCTATCTTATTACTTTTAATTCGATCTTGTTAGTGTGCATTTGATTGCTTAAGTGTTTGTTTTACAGGAATTCAATCATAAGAGGACAATTAGGCCTATATTTCAATTCGGCACTGATGACCGCACAGTGCGCGAGTCGCAAGTAATAATAAAATGGAAAGTATTCCGAGTATCGAATCCACAGAGAGGAAGAATGGTATTTAAGCATGATAATAAATTGATCACTAAAAATACTAAGAGGAAATATTATTTAGGAGCCAACGCTTCATGCTAAAACAAATCAAGAATTAAAGCAATTAAAAAATTCAGGCGATCAATCAAAAATAAAGATGTGGAGGAAGAATCGAATGAGAAACGGGGTCTTGAAAATCAGAATATAGCTAATTAATTATTCCAATTGTCCTATCTCAATGCCCGACTAATTATAAACCTAGTGTCCTTAGCGCTATTAAATTCGTTAATTAATAAGCTCTGATTCATTGTCGGAATCTAAGTCTAACCAACTACTCTCGCTGTCACTACGAGTAGTTAAACTCAGTTGCATGGATTATGATCTATCCTAATTTTCTCTGTCTAATTTCCATTAGGATTCAATTCATTATATAATTGGCCAGATCATATAAAGCATTACGAACATCCATACAAATAACTAGTAATTGGACAAGAGATAGACAATTATGAATAACAATTATCTATAAACTTTCATTCGAAAACCCCCAAATGGGATTAACTATACATGGTCAAAAATTCCAAAATGTACATGATATAAAGCATAAAATAGAGCAAAATAAGAGTAAGGAAAGTGACCGTCGAGAACCCCTTTTCTTGCGCTATGGAGTCCCTTCGAACCACGCTCCCGAGCCTCCTAAAATGCTCGTTACAATGTTTCCCTAAAAAATCTCACACTCGACCCTAATAAAGGCTTTAAGAGCCTTGAAAGGAGACTAAAGGAGAGGAAAAGGAAGGATGATTGATGGTTGATTGATGCCAAAATGTGGAGCAAGGGACGCCTTTTATAGGCCTCGAAAATGGACAGCGTCGCGACGCTGTGACGTCATATCGACTTATGCGGCAAGAAATGGGACAGCGACGCGACGCTAGGCCGATTCCAGAAGCTTAATGCGCGGATTTTGGGCTGATTCTGGCGCTTTCACCACACCGTTTGGATCAACTCTTTTCGTGATGATTTTTGGGCTTCCTTCTTGACCCAACTTGGAAACTATGACTTGAATATCACAATTTTGGGCTCTTTTTCTCCATATTTCCACAATTCACTCATATGGACAAAATAATGAATTTTATTAAATATTCAATATAAAAATACCATAAAAGCACACAAAAGCTTATTAATTTAGGGATAAAATAGTGGCATTTCTGCCTGCTATCAGGTACTAACTCGGGAGTTTTATGGTGTTTTCGACCTATTTTGGAGTCCCCGAGATGACATGAAGCCAAAGGGATTGACTGGAACACTTGGACACCATCTTTGGAGCCAAAAGGATCGATTAAGATTTTGCACATTTTGAGCAAACACGAGATCAAGCGTCTCAGCGCCAAAATGGCATCGTCGAGACGTTGCCTCATGACTCAACCCGGAGGCAAAAGAGCCAGCGTCTCGACGCTAGCCATAGCGTCCCAACGCTAGCGTTAAATAAAAATACGATGTTTAGTTTTTTTAGCCACAAGCACTCGATTTCAGTTGTTTTCTCACGGTTCTTTTTGTAGTTTTTTCTCCCTTTTCGTCCAGAATTATTCTCCATTCAGGTTTTATCTTTATTTTATCATGTATTTTCGCTTTTCTACTGATTTCCCTTGTAGCATGAGGGGCTAAACCCCTTGGATTGTTGGATTGGTGTTTTCTTTAGAAACTTTGTAAGGTTTAGTTGAGTTTGCTTATGTCGACTTTCTATTTTGTGAATCTAATATGAATTGCAAGTTAGTTTCTCGATTAAACCATCATGCTTGTATATCAATTTGAGTCGTGACGTCCCTTAAATCGAATATGAGTGTGGTTTATTTGTTATTGATAGATAGAAACTAGGTTGAGGTGGATCCATCGCTAGTTTGACGGTAGCCTAGCGTAGACTTCCGATAGGCTTAATAAACTAAGAGAAGTTAGGTTAATTCAATCAGAGAAATTTAAATCCTAATTTAGTTAACTAATTCCGGGCCTTGCACATTCAGTCAATTAACCAATTAGCAATTTTGAGGATTTATCAGGTTGTTTATTTGACTAATTAGATTTAGGCTGAGGATTTATCGGTCTAAGTATGAGAGGTAGCGGGCGCATTTAAAATAATTAATTAATTAGGTTGTTTGTGGGCTATCGGGGAGTCTAATTAATTAAACACATGCTGAGTAGGTGGGCTATCTGAAAAGCCAATAAGCATTTCAGGTGATTTAATTAATTTAGAGAATATTTTTAGAGCAAACAATGAAACTAAATTGCACAAAGTATTCTAAAGAGTAACCAATCCGAAGATCCCTTTTATCCGATTTTATCCAATTTTTACTTCAGTTCAATTTATTTGCATGCTACTTGCTTCTTTCTAGATATTTTCCCTTTTCTTTGTGTCTTTAATTTAATTCGGTCAGTGACAGACCGAAAACCCCCCTTTTTCTTTTGTATGATCACTCGTTCTGTGCGGAATAAGAATTTAAGATACAATCTTGAGATCACATGGGAGGAGCGGCGCCTAAGGAGGAGAGCCAGGAGTAGAAAGAGCGAGAGTAGAGAGCCTATTCACTTTCCTGAGATGGGAGACCAGACGCGCAGATAGATGGAAGTGCCTGATTTAAATCAGCAGCCCCTCTGTATCACCTATCCTGAAACAGTAGGTACCTTCGAACTTAAATTCGGTTTGATCCACTTACTTCCTATCTTTCGTGATAGCTTAGGAGAGGATGCACATTAGCATCTGAAGGAATTCCACATCGTGTGGTCTGATATGAGGTCACATGGACTCACATAGGAAGCTATCAACCTGAGGGCGTTTACAATCTCTCTGAAAGATCAAGCCAAGGACTGGTTTTATTATCTACCATCATGCTTAGTGACTACTTGGAACGAGATGAAGAGACTTTTCTTGGAAAAGTTCTTTCCTGCGAGCCGAGCAGAAAATCTGAGGAAGGAGATCTACGACATTACCCAAATCTTTGGGGAGACCCTGTACGAGTACTAGGAGAGATTTAAGCGATTATGCACTAGTTTCCCACACCATTAGATTTCAGACCAGCTCCTGATCCAATATTTTTATGAGGGACTTCTCCCTATGGACAAGAGTCTGATCGACGCTGCTAGGGGTGGTGCACTGGTGAATAAGATGGCAGCTGAGGCAAAAGCACTCATTTCAAGCATGGCAGAAAACTCACAGTAGTTCGGCACAAGAGAGCCTGCAGCACCTGTTCAGGCTGCTTCGAAAAGTGAGGTAAGTGAGATGCTCTCTGAACTTTCTGATTTAGCTAAGCTTGTTCATTCTATGTGTGCAGGTAAGACACATGTAAAGGCTTGTGGGTTGTGTTCGATGACCTCTCACACTACTGATTAATGTCCCCAGCTCCAGGAGAGCAGTGAAGTCAACGCCATAGGAGGCTATGTTGGGAACAACGGGAACCAAAGGCCCTACAATCCATATGGGAAGACCTACAATCCGGGGTGGCTTGACCATCCAAACTTCAACTATGGGAATCAAAAGCCTCAGGTGTTCAAGCAGAACCAAGCCACATGTTCCTCTTCAGGTAAGTCTTTGGATGAGATTGTTAAGGACCTTGCAGATAGTTCTTTACAGTTCCAGAAGGAAACTAAGAATGCAATTCAGAACCTAGGGAGTCAAATGACTCTGATGGCCACACAAATTAGCAAGCTGGAAAACAAAAGCTCAGGAATGAAGGGTTGAAATCCCTTTGGTAGCGAAAACAATCTAGAACGATCTCGAATTGAATTTCAAAATGAAAAACCAATACGTTGGCAAATAAAAAGGACAGAAACATTTTCTATAAAAACTAGATTAAGCATGCTGTAAAAGGAGATCTAAAACCTATTTAGATCTAGAAAACTTACATGATTGGAGGCAAACACATTGCACTATGCTCCAATTACGATCTTGGATCTTCCAACGAACACTACCACTTCGGATCACCCGCTATCCTCTAGGATCGTTGAGATTTGGTTTGTGGGAACCAAAATCATCTTGGATGGGGAAAAATTCAGCAAAGAAACTTACTGTATTTTTTAGAGAGAGAGAGAGAAAAGAAAGCGTTCTATTTCTCTGTGTTTTGCATGAAAATGAGAGAGTGCACTATTCGTTGGGTAATCCCTCTCCACTTAACGATAAGTGGAGAGGGAGTTAAAACCCTACTCAATGTTGATCGTTGGATCTAATCCAAACGATCTTGGTCGTCTATTAATTAAATAATAATAATCAATTAATTAAGGATAGTTGTAATGGGTGGCAAAATTAGGCTATTTAATGGCAGATTAGCAAAGTTTTAAAATAATTGCAAAAGTGGCAAAATTTTTAAATGAACTTTTAATATTCCAGATTTGCCCCTGAAATTGGCGTGTATCTTCTCCTTCCTTTCCCTGCGTATCTTCTCCTTCTTTCCTCTGTTTTCTTTTTTTTTTTTTTTCTGATTGATTTTGAACGGATCTCGTTTTCTTTCTTTCCGATCAACATCTTCTCCTTTCTTTCTGATCGCTTCTTCTTCATCGGTTTGGATCTTCTCGTTCATTTTCTGTTTGGATCGCGTGGATTTCAACAAGCTACCGATTAATTCCAGGTTTCTTCCATCCCACGTTCTTTTCTTTTCCTTTTTTTTTCTTTTTTTTTTTCAATTTGGTCTCTTCGGATTGTTTCAGCATCATTAGCATCATTATTTTTTTCGGATTTTTTTCCATCGCATCTTCTCTTGAGTTTTCTTCTTCTTAATTCCAGCTTTTTCTCTTCTGATTGATTCCAGTTTTCGTTTTCCAGAATTCTATCCGATAGAATTTTGTTACTCTAGTGATAGAATCTAACTATCAGTGATAGAGTTCTATCAGCAATAGAATTCTATCTGATAGAATTCTGTTACTCTAGTGAAAGAAACTATCTATCAGTGATAGAGTTCTATCCGATAGAATTCTGTTACTCAAGTGATAGAATTTATCTATCAGCGATAGAATTCTGTTACTCTAGTGATAAAATCTATCTATCAGCAATAGAATTCTATCCGATAGAATTTTGTTACTCTAGTGATAGAATCTATTTATCAGCGATATAATTCTAGCTGATAGAATTCTGTTACTCTAGTGATCGAATCTATCTATCAGTGATAGAGTTCTATCAGCGATAGAAATGATAGAATTCTATCAGTGATAGAACTGATAGAATCTATCAGTCGGTGATAGAATTCTATCACTGATAGATTCTATCAGTTCTATCACTGATAGATTCTATCAGTTCTATCACTGATAGAATTCAATCAGTGATAAAACTGATAGAATTCTATCAATTCACTTATAGAATTCCATCAGTTAAAAAAGGGTATTTTAGTAAATTCACGTTCCAGACCTTGAAAATTTTCCATTTTTGCAAAATGTTTCGCGGGCCGCTAAATCGGCAATTATTTTGAATTTATCTATAGAATTCTATTGTTGATTGATAGATTCTATCAGCTATAGAATTGACATGTTCTAATGTAGTGATAGATTCATTTATTTTCTTTTGTCTTTTTGTTTTGCAGTAATTCAAAATTACGGGAAAGCTACCAATAGTTGTTTTTCATAGTGGACAATGGAATGATAAACGTTCTTATGCGAATTATAAGATTACAGGAGTTTTAGTTGATGAAGTGATGGTGTTTGAGAATTTTGTGAATTTAATTTTGAAAGAAATCAAATTGGATGCATCTATTTCTTCCGTACAATTTTCAATATTACTGAATTTTGGTATGAATGAGAGTCAAAATGTAATTTGGATTCATGAAGATAAAGATGTAGCTTGGTTTTTGACTTTAGTGAAGGATCAAAGTACAAAACACCCTTTGGGTGCTCATGTTGATATGGTTTTGGGAAGGTCATCTAGTGCTATTGTTGGATATGAGAATTTGTCGTCTGTTGATTCTTCCTCCAGTAATGTTGATTTTCAAGTTATTACTGATGTTCATTTTGATGGGGATTTAAAGGAGAATGATGTTTTTGGAAGTAAGAAAGTTTTGTCAAAGTGTTTTTACTTCATGGCTGTCAAGAAAAATTTTGAATTTAAGACTTTAAGATCAAATTCAAAATCACTTGAGTTTCAATGTGTTCCAGATGGTTGCCAATGGTTTGTTAGGGCATCTCGATATAAAGAGAGTGAATTGTGGATGCTTAGGAAGTATGTATCTAATCACGATTGCTCTATGAATAGTATTGAAACTTGTCATAGGCAAGCCTCTTCATCTCTTATTAGTGATTGTTTGAAAGAAGAATTTAGATTTAGTTCTTTGGACCATTCGACGCCGAAAGATATTGTGCATAAGATGCGTACAAAACTTGGAGTCAATGTTAGTTATTACAAAGCTTGGAGAGCAAAAGAATAGATTATAAAGTCGTTGAAAGGTGATGCAGCTGAATCGTACAACTTGATTCCAAACTGTTTTGCAAAGTTAAAAGAGACGAATCCAGGTTTGTTTTCTATCAATTTTTGGTGTTATTATTCATAGATTCTATCAATGATATAACCTATTCTATCACTGTCTTATATATGTCAATTTTTCAGGTACATACACATCATTTGAAACTGATAGAGATGGACATTTTAAATACTGCTTTATGGTTGTTGGTTCATCTATTGAGGGTTGGAAGTATTGTAGGCCCAACATATCTGTGGATGGCACATTCTTGAACGGTAAATTTGTTGGAACTCTTTTGACAGCCTCAACTCTTGATGGTAACAATCAAATATTTCCTCTTGCTTTCAGTATTATAGATTCTTAAAATGATGCATCATGGAAATGGTTTTTTGAGAATATAAAGAATAGTTTTGGAGATCGAGAAAGTTTGGTTATTGTCTCTGATAGACATTTGAGTATTCCCAAGGGTGCTTTGGCTGTTTTTCCAATTGTTGAGTATTGTATTTGCATTCAACATCTATTGAGAAATATGAAGTCATCATATAAAGATCCTTTGTTAGATAAGATTTTTTTCCTATGCGCAAAAGCTTATACAGTGGATGATTTTGAGTTAAATATGAGGTGGATGGAGTCGATACATCCTACTATTCGAGAATATCTCAATAATGTCGGATTTGAAAAGTGGGCTTGTGCATATTCTAGGAAAAGGAGATATCGGACGATGACAACCAATATTTCAGAATCTTTAAATTCAATTTTATTAGAGTCTAGAGATTTTCCTGTTGCAACGCTACTTGATGATATCAGAGGTTTATTGCAAAGATGGTTTTATGAGCGAGGTAATGTAGCATTTTGTATGAAGTCTACTTTGACCACTTGGGCAGAGAGTGAGTTACGAAAAGAACATGATAAGTCAAGAAGTTTTGTGGTAAGACTTCACTCTCTATCATAAAAGATGATAGAATCGATCACTGATAGAATCTATCACACTGATAGATTCTATCAGTGATATAAAAACTTTCTATCCCTGATAGATTTCTATTAGTGATAGAATCTATCAGCCAGTATAATGTTAGAAATTCTATTAAACCTTACTCTGATATTTTTCAAATAACTTTTTTTTTTTAATGTTTTTCCAGGTTGATCCTATTAGTAATGAGCAATTCAAAGTAATTGACGGAGATAACTATTTCATTGTGAACTTGAATTTGAAATCATGTAGTTGTTGTGTTTGGGATCTTGATGAAATCCCATGCGCTCATGCACTTGCTGTTCTTCGTGGGCGGAATTTGAATACTTATTCTTTTGTCTCAAATTATTACTTTTCAAGAACATTGTCGTCAACTTATAGAGGTTTTGTTCATCCCGCCGGTAATCATTCTGAATGGAGCTCTATAGGTGGAAACGTGAATGTGTTGCCTCCAGTTGTTAAACGTCAGGCAGGAAGACCAAGAAAACAGAGGATGCTATCAATTGGTGAAGTAAGAAATCGTACAAAATGTAGTCGTTGTCATCGTGTTGGTCACAATTGTAGGACATGTAAATTTCCACCATTCATACAATGATGTAATTGACTCTTACTCTTTGTTATACATTTGATTTGAGTTACTCAATGTTAATTCTTTCATTATCTATTTCCTTTACTGTTTTCTATTTTTTTTATATCTTGTTTTTGCTTAGGAATCCTTGTACTGATATATTTATATAAGTGATAGATATCTTCTATCACTGATAGATTTTATCAGTGGTAGAAAAACTTTCTATCACTGATAGAAAGTTTTTCTATCAGTGATAAAAGACTTTCTATCACCTGGACACGTCATAAATAAATAAAAAAAATAAAAAAGTAGGTTAGCTGATGGAATAGAGCCAAACTCGGAGGCTCAAAGGCTCGAGCAGCAGCAGTAGGCAGTAAGTTCAAGGTCCGTTGTAAATTATTCTATCAGTGATAGAAAAATTTTCTATCAGTGATAAAAAGGTTCTATCGCTGATAGAAAGTCTATCAGTGATAGAAAAACTTTCTATCACTATCATTATATGTAACAAGAATGATGTCAATACACAACTCCATACACAAGAATAACTTGTCATTAAATGATAACTTGTCATTAAATGAAAATGGTAGTACAGACATTCAATTGTATCAGAAAACACTATAATTAACTTGTCAACAAAAACCAACCAAATATCAGAAAACATTATTATTAAATGAAAATGGACTACAATTCAATTGTATCTTTGTACAGACATTCATTGAGAAATTTTTAAATCAAAACTAGGCCCATCATCTATCTTTAATTTTGGCGAGCTTCTCTTCGCTTTGCCTGGGGATTCCTTTTTTTTGCTTGGGGATCCTTTTTTTTTTCTTTTACTCTAGTGATAGAATCTATTTATCAGCGATAGAATTCTATTTGATAGAATTATGTTACTCTAGTGATAGGATCTATCTATCAGTGATAGAGTTCTATCAGCGATAGAAATGATAGAATTCTATCAGTGATAGACCTGATAGAATCTATCGGTGATAGAATTCTATCATTGATAGATTCTATCACCGATAGATTCTATCAGTTCTATCACTAATTGAATTCTATCAATTATCACTGATAGGATAGAACTGATAGAATTTTATCTATCGGTGATAGAATTCTATCAGTTCACTTATAGAATTCTATTAGTTAAAAAGGGTATTTTAGTAAATTCACGTTCCAGACCTTGAAATTTTGTCATTTTTGCAAAATGTTTCGCGGGCCACTAAATCTGCAATTATTTTGGGCCGATTTGCTATATTTGCAACCAACGAGGGAAGATTAATAATATATTATTAATCATTGATAGAAATCTTTTATCAGTGAAAGAAAGAAATGAATCACTGAACTCTCAACTCTCATTTTTTCACTACTCTCAACTCTCATTTTTCTCAACTCTCATTGTTCAACTCTCATTGTTCAACTCTCATTTTTTTTCACTAAAAAATGAATCACTGAACTCCCAACTCTCATTTTTTCACTCAGAAATGAATCATTGAACTCTCAACTCTCATTTTTTCACTCTCTGTTGGGAGTTATTTTGAATTTTGAATGATTGATAGAACTGATAGAATCTATCAATATAATGGATAGAATCTATCAGAATCAGATCAGATGAACTTTTTTATATGGATAGAATCTATCAGAATCATTTCCTGTATACATCAATAAACAAGTCAATACACAACAACTCAATCAAGAACAATTCACTCAGAATTACAGTTTGACAATTTCGAAAATCCAAGTCAATTTCATTAAATGAAAATCCAAGTCATCCAAGTCACATTGTATCCTTTACAATCCTTTACAACAATTATAAGAAATAAGAAATAAGAAATATCTAAGTCATTTTCTAAGTCATTTTTCTTGAGAAATCTGCAAATCAAAGCTAGGACCATCTATCTTGAATCTCGGGGAGCTTCTCTTTGCTTTGCTTGGAGATCCCTTTTTCTTGCCTTTCTTTTGTTCATTTTCTATCGGAAAGAATTCTTTTGTTGGCTTTGGCTGTCTTTTTGGTCGCCCTTCATCAGGTTGCTTTTCGAAATTCACTTTAGGCCTATATTTTCTTTTTGGTTCAACCAGCAGATAACAAATATGTTATTTTCAAACTATTAATAACCCCCCCCCCCCAACAAAAAGAGAACCAAATTTACCTTCTTATCATCATTTATCTTCTTCGTTCTTTTTTCAGCTTCCGCATTATCTTCATTCTCGTCATTCTCCCCTTCCTCCATTATTGATAAACAAAAAAATAGTGAAGATAAAAATGTATGAGTGATAGATTCTATCACTGATAAAATTCTATCACTGATAGGAACTTCTATCAGTGATGGAATTCTATCACTGATAGAAACTGTTTCTATCGGTGATAGAATTCTATCAGTTCACTTATAGAATTCTAGTTCACTCATAGAGTTCTATCAGTTCACTGATAAAATTCCATCAGTGACTGATAGAAGTGATAAAGATAAGAATTAAAAATTAAATTAAATAATAATTAAAAAGTAAATTAGTTGAAAACACTTACATCATTAGTAGAGAAAACATTTTCTTCTAGGTCGCTCCAATCAAGGACATCAAGCATCTCCCATTCAGCTATCCGTGGGGTGGGGGTCGGGCTTTGGATTTTTCTAGCAAAGCCTAGGCTTACATCAGACAATTTTGGAATAATTTCCAATGCCCAGTAAACAAGGACTATTGGAAATCCTTGCAAATAGATAGACCCTGAGGTGTTTCTGGAGGCTTTTTTTTGTATATATTCCACAGTAAGCTCATAACACAACCTCCCCCATGGATAATTTTCTATTGATTCTTGATTGTCAAAGAGTTTTACATGTCTCCAACTAATCCTATTATGAGGTTGTTTTGGCACTAGGAGACATTCTAGTAAATATAAATGAGAAAATGTGACAATCAAAGAATCATCTAACGGAAGACTTCGACAGAAACTAAAGCCCGTGACTAAGTCCCTTTTATCGATAATATCTTTATGTTTGAAGAAATTTTTTTTAATTTCAGACTCAAGCTCATCCCCATCATCAATGTTTTCAGCCGGAAATGGATTACAGTTTAATCCAGTGATAATTGAAAATTCCTTCAACCCAAATTCTATGACATTTCCTTCAAGGTTGAAGACTATCGTATCACTTTTTGGGGAAAAACACAACCTCCTAATGAGGTGTGTAATGAGTTGTAAAGGGACTTTTTTCATCTTAAAATCTAAGAAGTGTCCAAAGGGCCCACTCCTAAACTGTTTAATGCAAGAGTCACTTAGAGTTTTGATATGGTCAATTATAGAGAGGTTTAAGTACAAACTGATTTTGTGGATTGGAACCCAATCCTCTTTGGCCATTATTAAAGTATTGACCTGTTTAATAAAAATAAAAGGAAAGGAAGGAAAAACATATATCACAGAATTCTGAATCTATTATCTATTGATATAACTGAAATAGAAATAGAAATAGTTTTCTTCATTTTTTTTGGATGTCTCCCCTTTGTATTTTAGTTTTCTTTTTGCGCTTTTCTCCTCAAGCTCTTGCTTCATCATCAAAAAAATAAGAAAAAAAAAGAGTGATATAACAACCAAACACTGATAGAAATAGGATAGAAGGATAGAATCTATCTCTATTAGTGATAGAAAGACTTTCTATCACTGATAGAAAGAGATTCTATCTGATAGAAAGACTTTATATCACTGATAGAAAGACTTTCTATCAGATAGAATCTATCTCTATTAGTGATAGAAAGCTTCTATCACTGATAGAAAGACTTTCTATCAGATAGAAAGTCTTTCTATCAGATAGAATCTCTTTCTATCACTGATAGATTCTATCAGTGATAGAAAAACTTTCTATCAGTGATATAAAATATCAGAAACAAAACAACAATCAAACACCTACCAAACAACAACAACCAAACACCTTATAGAAAAGAACACAAATAGGATTAATAGGATAGAAGTGATAGAAATGATAGAAATGATAGAAAGCAAACACCTACCAAACACTGATAGAAAGTCTTTCTATCTGATAGAATCTATCTCTATTAGTGATAGAAAGCTTCTATCACTGATAGAAAGTTTCTATCACTGATAAAAACTTTTTATTATCAGAAACGAAACAACACCAAACAACAACAACCAAACACCTTAGGATTAATAGGATAGAAGTGATAGAAATGATAGAAATGATAGAAAGCAAACACCTACCAAACACTGATAGAAAGTCTTTCTATCTGATAGAATCTATCTCTATTAGTGATAGAAAGCTTCTATCACTGATAGAAAGACATAGAAAGTATTTCTATCAGACTTTCAATCACTGATAGAATCTCTTTCTATCACTGATAGATTCTATCAGTGATAGAAAATATGAGAAACGAAACAACACCAACCAAACACCTACCAAAAAACAACAACCAAACACATTATAGAAAAGAACACAGATAGGATTAATAGGATAGAAGTGATAGAAATGATAGAAAACAAACACCTACCAAACACTGATAGAAAGTCTTTCTATCTGATAGAATCTATCTCTATTAGTGATAGAAAGCTTCTATCATTGATAGAAAGTTTCTATCACTGATAGAAAGACTTTCTATCAGATAGAAAGTCTTTCTATCAGATAGAATCTCTTTCTATCAAATAGAAAGTCTTTCTATCAGATAGAATCTCATATCATAAACGAAACAACACTAAACAAACACCTACCAAACAACAACTAAACAGAAACCAGATAGAAAATCAACACTTATAGAGAACAATAGTGATAGAAAGCGAAATGCAAATACAACAACCAAATATCAGTGAACATCAATCAAATATCAGTGATTCGAAAATGTAAAATCTAACTGATAGAAAACCTAACAAAAAACAACCTAACTGATAGAAATCGAAGAAAAAAAAAAGAAAAAGAGGGAGCGAAAACAAACCTCGAGGTAATGTAAAATCGGAAGAACGCGAAAACCAACAATCGCTGATAGAATCGAAATGGAGAAGAATGAAGTTAACAACAAATGGCAAAGAAATGAACTGATAGAAATCAAAGAAAAAAAATGAAAAAGGGTGAGCGAAAACAAACCCGAAGACGAACGTGCGAGAAGACGAATGTGCGAACAAATCGGAGAAGACGAACGACACAAGAAATCGAGTGATAGAGATGGAGAAGACTGATAGAAAAAACGGATAAGCCTGATAGAAGAGATGGGCAATACTGATAGAAGAGATGGAGAATACTGATAGCGTGAGAAGAAATTCGAGGGTTAGAAGAAATTCTAGGGTTCAGGGGTTAAAAAGGGCATTTTAGTAAATTCACATTCCAGAACTTAAAATTTTTCCATTTTTGCAAAATTTTTCGCGGGCCGCTAAATCTGCAAATATTTTGGGCCGATTTGCTATATTTGCAACCAGCCCATTAATTAAATCAATTATAACATAAAGTTTTTAATTCAATTTAAATCATATTTAATTGAATTAAATTGGTCATTCAATTAATTCTCAATTAATTGAATTCTAGACTAATTAAATATCAAATTTTTAATTAATTTTATAATTGAATCATATTCAATTTAATCTCTCTCATTTAACCTATAGTTTTAATGTGCATCAAAATGTACATTAATATAAACTATAGTGTTAATTTGATTAAATCATATTTAACCAAATTAAATTAATTAATTCCTAATTAATTAATTCATGAATTAATCAAATATCACATATTTAATTAAATTCATAAATCCCTCATTAATTAATTTTGAATCATATCTAAAATTAATTTTATTATAAAGTTTAATTCATTAATTAAACTTATACTATAATATATCTCCATACATTATATTAATTGCATCAAAATACAATTAACTTAAATTCCCTTTAATATCATGACTAAAGCTCCAACGATACGAGATTAACTAGCTAAACTCATTAACCAAGTTAATCAACATTCGTTAACTGTGGATCACTCCACTAAAAATATTTATGTGTCCACAGATATCAACCAATGCAGTAAGTCAATCATTCACGTGTGTTCGTAACACCAGCTGGGTCAAATTACCGTTTTACCCCCGGGTTTCCTCTGGTTCCTTAAGTACCACTGATCCCTCTAATGAACAACCTGTTTAGGGTTCAACCACTAAACATACATTCCTCTCGGGCAGGAAAGGACACCGCGCTTTTGTTTAAGCCACCGGAATCAGCCCTTAAGGGAACACACTTCTACTTGCCCCAATAAGGGAAGGAGTGAATTCCATCTTGTATTGTTATGTTCCCAGCCCCCATTCGGTTTTGCCCCTAAAATGGTAGGATTATTGAGTTGGCATGCAAGCCACTCTCACCCATACAAATCTAAGGACAATCCCTCTTGAAAAGGAGTTCATAACAGACTCAGGATTGAGATTGAGTTATCTAGGTCATGCTATTGAAATAGAAACCTAAACTAGTTAACAACGTTACATCTAGTGGTTACTATTTTGCGGTCCGATCTTATGCAAACTCATTGCATAGGACACCCCTACCCACATGTGTCCTACATGGATGCTTTGGATCATTGCATCTGTATCGAATACAAGGTGGGTCGTATCACATAGTGTCACCAGGATAAGGTACCCAACCTTATCCCTATACTATAGACCATTTAGGTTGTTACTTGAACACCAATCCCCAAATGTCCCCACATACTAGTTCAAGTTTCATTTAAACAACCTTGGATTTTAGTTTATTAGATTTAGGGTTTATTAATGCAAACTCACTTATTCAATAACCAAATTACTGAATCACTCAAATAACGCTTTATTGAGATCGATTAATTTGTTTCATTTACTATCTACGAGTTTTAGGGCATAAAACCCAACAAGGAAAAATCCCTGCACAACCAGAGGTTAATCCTAAGGAAAACATCAGTGCCTTATGGAGTGGAGTAGCCCAGCCTATTTTTCCACCAGGACCCTTCTTTTCCCCTTCTCTTGATCAAAATTTTTCTTTGGATAAAAAGTTTTCTGTTAGCAAGGATGATGAGCTAAGTACTTTTTCCACTTCCTTCGAACTTAATGCTAATCGTGTCTCTTTTGATGCACAGGATGGATTAGAAGTGTTTAGGAAGTTACAAGTGAATATCTCCCCCTTCTCGAGGTGGTAGCACAAATTCCATCTGATACCGAGTTTCTAAAAACTTATTATCAAGGTAAGGTTAAGTCCTCGGGCAAGGAGGAGGTAAGTGAGAATGTATGCATGTTACTTTCTAATGATCTTCATGAGAAATGCATAGATCCTGACATGTTTTTACTTCCGTGCATGATCGGTTCCACTAAAATAAAACATGCCATGATAGATCTAGGTGCTTCAATTAATATTATGCATGTCTCTTTATATAGGGAGTTAGGTTTGACAAATATAAAGAAATCAGAAATTTTGATTCAGTTAGCTGACAGATCATGCATTAGACCTTTAGGCATAATTGAGAATGTCCTTGTTGAGGTTGAGGACTTAGTGTTTCCTGCTGATTTGTATGTTTTAGATATGCCTACTCATGCATCTTCTATATCATTTGCATCATTACTCTTAGGTCGTCCATTTATGAAGACGACCAGAGCGGTGATAGATGTGGATGAGGGAGTAGTTTCTGTAGGATTTCAGGACAGGACTTTTAAGTTTAAAGTTTTTGATGATGTTGTTAGTCCTCAGGTTTTGTCTTTAGAATACTACATGTTAGACTCAGATCCAGTGTCTGATTAATCTAGTAATGTTAAGTCTATCATGATTTTTTATAATGAAACTCATTCTTCTGCTGTTAGGACCCCAATTTTTTATGGTGATGTGTATGATGTAGTTGATGAACATCATGTTTCTATTACAGAGAAATCCACTGGTGTGACTGTTTGTTCGTCTTCTAAGGTCAGGACTAATAGTGTTGTTTGTCGGCCCTCTACTTCTTTTGACTTTTCTCTGCAGGTTCCCCACCTTTTAAGAAGGCAAATTTTGAAAAATAATGTTGTATGGTCTCGAGGAGAGAGACCACCTTAAATAAAGAAAAGAGAAGAGAGTCTCGTCGGGCAAGTGACGTTAAAAATTGAATTTCTAGGAGCTACCCTAGAGAAAATTTCAGTGCTTTTTGTTTTTCCTTTCTTTCTTTAGTTTTGATTTTTCTTGGTTGTTTTTTTCTCATTCAGTTTGTTGTTTTTGAATTCTTAGGTAAGCGGTTTTAAAAAGACAAACCCGAGCGCCTTTCAACCTTGAGCTTCCGTTCAAGGGAGTTTATTTTCTCCCTTTTTCTATTTATTGCCCTCTATTATTCATGTGTACTATTACATTGAGGACAATGTAAGAATTAGGTTGGGGTGGGGTGCGCTTCGCTTTCTGTCTGTTTGGCCCTGAGAACATGAGCGTCGGGCCAGTTGTATGCTTTTATTGATTGACTTGAATTTTGGATGATTTTAGATGTTTTTGACATGACAATGATTTCCTAAGATCAACTTTTGCATCAATATGTTTCCTTTCTATGAGTTGTAATCGTGAGTGCCCAAAAGGGAGTCGAATGCTTAGGAAAGGTTTATTAGGCTTATATTTATGTTGTCACCCCGATAGGTGTAGGGATAAGTTTAAAGAGTAGATAGTTTTTTGCAAATTAGCATGTGAACCTTGCTTAGGAAAAAGAAAATAAAATTTTTCTGTTAAAAGAAAATGAGTGGAAAAATGAGTGAGTGAGCTTGAGCTTCAAAAAGAGAAAAATTTATGTTCATCTTTCTTGTTTTATTTTCATTCAAAACAGCATGTTTGCAATAATCATGAGTGATAAGGGGTAAAAAGAGCTACTTACCGTGTGATCAGTTAGGTCAACCAAGGGTAAAACTCAGGTTATGGGTCCCTGCATTGTAGTGTGAAACCTAATTCCCCTCCTCAAAAGAATGCAAAAGTGAGGAGCTCCAAAATTTCAGGCGCCTAGGTAGAAAGTAGTAGTCTAATTTGTTCCATTTTCTCTCTTTAGCGAGTCCTTAGTGCCAGCGTAGGGGGAAGATAGAATGAGAGCTTGATAAAATTTTGATTTGTCTCTCAGTTGGGTCTCGCGCGTGCATGTATATTGATTGAATTCTTATTGATTCATTAGCTTTGAGGATTAAGTCTTAAAAATACGTCTGTTTGCACCCATGTTCATGTCTATCAGCCTTGCTCGACGACTAGCAAGATTCAAGTTGGGGGTATTTGATAGCACCCAAAATGTGCTATCTTATTACTTCTAATTCGATCTTGTTAGTGTGCATTTGATTGTTTAAGTGTTTGTTTTACAGGAATTCGAGCACAAGAGGACAATTAGGCCTATATTTCAATTCGGAGCTAACTCGGGAGTTTTAAGGTGTTTTTGAGCTATTTTGGAGTCCCCGAGATGACTTGAATCCAAAGGCATCGACCAGAACGTTTGGACACCATATTTAGAGCCAAAAGAATCGATCAAGATTTTGCACATTTTGGGCAAACCCGAGAGCAAGCGTCTCGACGCCATAATGGCAGCGTGAGACACAGCCTCGTGACTCAACCCGCAAGCGGAAGAGCCAACGTCTCGACGCTGACATTAAATATAAATACGATGTTTAGGTTTTTTTAGCCGCAAGCACTCAATTTCAGTTGTTTTCTCTCAGTTCTTTTGTAGCTTTTCGTCCAAAATTGTTCTCCATTCAGGTTTTATCATTATTTTATCATGTATTTTCGCTTTTTCTATTGATTTCTCTTGTAGCATGAGGGGCTGAACCCCTTGGATTGTTGGATTGGATTTTTCTTAAGAAACTTTGTAAGGTTTAGTTGAGTTTGCTTATGCCTACTTTATGTGATGTGAATCTAATATGAATTGTATCTTAGTTTCTCGATTAAACCAACGTCTGTTTCCAATCTGTCTGCTTTATCCGTTTACATTCTACTCTCTTATTTCTTTTGCTTCAACATTATTTCAAAATCAATCATTTTAACAACCTTGAAACCCTTAAAAAGTTAAATAAAATAGGTAGAGTGAGAGCTATTCAAAACCTCATGGATACGATAAATTACTTATCACTTGCTGCAGACTATGTGCACTTGCAAATAATATATGGCTCGTACTAATTTCGCAATTCAAAGTAATCAAGCTTCAATGGCTTATGCCTACTTTATGTGATGTGAATCTAATATGAATTGTATCTTAGTTTCTCGATTAAACCAACGTCTGTTTCCAATCTGTCTGCTTTATCCGTTTACATTCTACTCTCTTATTTCTTTTGCTTCAACATTATTTCAAAATCAATCATTTTAACAACCTTGAAACCCTTAAAAAGTTAAATAAAATAGGTAGAGTGAGAGCTATTCAAAACCTCATGGATACGATAAATTACTTATCACTTGCTGCAGACTATGTGCACTTGCAAATAATATATGGCTCGTACTAATGTCGCAATTCAAAGTAATCAAGCTTCAATGAGAACTCTGAAATTTCAAATGGGTCAACTAGCTAATGAGCTGAAGGCACGACCTTAAGGGAAACTTCCTGCGGATACTGAGCACCCTAGAATGGAAGGTAAGGAGCAGGTACAGGTAGTAACTCTAAGGAGTGGTAAGCCACTGGAAAAGAGAAAAGAGCCTAGCAAACCCCAGGATGTAGATAAAAATGTTGTTGAGAAAGAGTTGGAGTTTGGTAAAAGTGATGGAGGTAGCAATAATAATGTTGGAGCATCTGGTTCTGTTCCAGATTTGGAACCACCTTATGTACCGCCCCCACCTTATGTACCACCTCTACCTTTTTCATAAAGGCAAAAGCCTAAGAATCAGGATTGTCAATTTAAGAAGTCTTTTGAGATTCTTAAGCAAGTTGCATATAAATATCCCTTTAGTAGAAGCTATAGAGCAAATGCCAAATTATGCTAAATTTCTTAAGTATATTTTAACTAAAAAGACGAGGTTAGGAGAATTCGAAACTATATCTCTTACTGAGGAATGTAGTGTTATTCTTAAGAATGGGCTACCAACCAAGGCTAAGAATTCAGGGTCATTTACTATTCCCGTCTCAATAGGTGGAAAAGAGTTGGGTAGAGCACTTTGTTATTTAGGCGCGAGCATTAACCTTATGCCTCTTTCGGTCAATCGAAAGCTAGGTATTGGTGAAGCTGGGCCTACCACAGTCACACTCCAACTAGCTGATAGGTCCATCACATATCCAGAGGGTAAAATTGAGGATGTCTTAGTGAAAGTAGATAAATACATATTTCCTGTTGATTTTATTATCTTAGATTATGAGGCAGATAAAGATGTCCCAACTATTCTTGGTCGTCCATTTCTGGCTACTGGTAGAGCATTGATAGATGTTCAAAAAGGGGAATTAACAATGAGGGTTTATAATGAGGATGTAAAATTTAATGTTTTTAAGGCCATGAAGTATCCAGATGAAGTGGAAGATTGTTCTTTCATTAGGATTCTGGATAACACAATTGTTGAGACAACAATTGAGGATTTGACAAGTAAACATTTGGAAGATCATGGAGAGATTAGTGTAGAGGATTTAGAAGTTTGTATGTTAGAAAGAAAAAATGAAAAGGAAGTTTCTAGGTGTGAGGATGTTTTTGAGTCTTTAGATTTGGATGAAAGGAAGGCTCCTCCTATTAAGTCATCCCTGATTGAAGCACCCATTTTAGATTTGAAGCCCTTGCCGGATCATCTAAAGTATGTGTATCTTGGGGAGGGTGAGACGTTGCCCATTATTGTTGCATCAGATTTAATGCGCATCAGATTTAATGTCGGAGGATGAAGAGGCCTTAATAAAGATGCTGCAGCAATACCGCAAAGCAATAGGTTGGACATTGGCTGACATACAGGGAATTAGTCCTTCTTTCTATATGCACAAAATCACACTAGAGAAGGGATCCTTTAGGAGTATTGAGCAACAGAGAAGGCTTAACCCTACAATGAAAGAGGTTGTTAAGAAGGAGGTGATCAAGTGGTTGGATGCTGGGATTATCTATCCAATTGCAGATAGCAATTGGGTAAGCTCTATCCAATGTGTTCCTAAGAAAGGAGGTGTTACGGTAGTTTCTAATAAGGACAATGAGTTGATCCCCACCACGACAGTAACTGGATAGAGGGTTTGCATGGATTACAGGAGGCTTAACAAAGCCACCCGTAAGGACCATTTTCCTCTACCATTTATTGACCAGATGTCGGATAGGTTGGCTTGTCAGGCTTACTATTGTTTCTTAGATGGTTATTCTGGGTATAACCAGATTACCATTGCTCTTGAGGATCAGGAAAAACCACTTTCACCTGCCCTTATGGGACGTTTGCTTTCAGGCGAATGCCTTTTGGCCTTTGCAATGCTCCAGCAACATTTTAGCGGTGTATGCTAGCAATTTTTTCTGATATGATTGAGTCCACTGTTGAGGTATTTATGGATGATTTTTTTTTTTTGTTTTTGGAGGGTCTTTTCAGCATTGTTTGAATAATTTAGGAAAGGTATTAAAGAGATGTGAGGATACCCATCCAGTTCTTAATTGGGAGAAATGCCACTTCATGGTGAAGGAGCGCATAGTATTAGGTCATAAAAATTCAAAGAGATGTTTAGAAGTTGATCGAGCAAAAATAAAGGTTATTGAGAAATTAGAACAACCGAATTCAGTGAAAGGGATTCTGAGCTTTTTAGGTCATGTTGGATTTTATAGAAGGTTCATAAAGGATTTTTTCCAATGTTAGTAAACCTCTTTGTAAATTATTGTGTGTTGATAGTGGTTTTGACTTTGATGCAGATTGTAGGAAGGCTTTTCAGACTTTGAAAGCTGCTTTGATCTCAGCGCCTATTCTTTGTGCACCCAACTGGAGTTTGCCATTCGAGGTGATGTGTGATGCCAGTGATGTTGTAGTAGGTGCAATGCTGGGGCAAAAGAAGGGAAAAGTTATCCATCCTATTTATTATGCAAGCAGGGTTTTGAGTGAGGCACAAATCAACTATACAACTACTGAAAAGGAGTTGTTAGCGATTGTGTTTGCGTTTGAGAAATTCCACCCATATTTAGTTGGTACCAAAGTCACGGTTTTCACAAATCATGCAACAATAAGGTATTTAATGTCTAAGAAAGATGCAAAGCCTAGATTAATTCGTTGGGTGTTTTTATTGCAACAATTCGACTTGGAGATAGAGGACAAAAAGGGATCGAAAAATGTTATTGCAGATCATTTGTCTCGTCTTGATCCATCATCATCTTTGCTAGAGCAATCTGTCATTTCAGATTCATTTCCATATGAACAACTTTTTGCTGTTGAGGTAAAGGTAGTGAATAATACTTCTTGGTATGCTGATATAGCTAACTTTTTGGTAAAAGGAGTCACTCCTATTGATATGGACTAGAGGCAGATGCAAAGGTTTAAGCATGATGCAAAATTCTTTTATTGGGATGAGCCATTTATGTATAAACAGTGTTCTGATGGTATTATTCGAATATGTGTTTCAGGTGATGTAGCAAAGGAAATCTTGGAGCAATGTCATTCTTCCTCGTATGGAGGTCATTTCAGCGGTTAGAGGACAGCTATGAGGATTTTACAATGTGGATTCTTCTGGTCTTTCTTGTTTAAGGATGCCCAATGGTTCTATAAGCAATGTGATGCTAGCCAAAGGAGAGGAAATTTAGGACCTAGAGATGAGATGCTTCTTACTTATATTTTAGAATTAGAATTATTCGACGTATGAGATATTGATTTTATGGTGTCATTTCCCCCTTCTAATGGTAATGTTTTTATCTTATTGGCAGTTGACTATGTGTTCAAGTGGGTAGAGGTCATTGCATGTCATCAGAACGATGCTAAAACGGTGTCGAGGTTTCTTCAAACGCACATTTTTGCACGGTTTGGGACACCTAGAGCTCTTATGAGCAATGAGGGCACACACTTTGTGAATAATGTTTTAGCTAAGCTTTTAGCTAAATATGGAATTAAGCATAGGATAGCTACCCCTTATCACCCACAAGCAAATGGTCAAGTTGAAGTTAGTAATAGGGAAATTAAATCTATTTTAGAGAAAGTAGTCCATCTATCTAGGAAAGATTGGTCTTTTCGGTTAGATGAGGCTCTTTGGGCTTATAGCACAGCCTATAAGACTCGTCTAGGTATGTCTCCCTATAAGTTAGTGTATGGAAAGGCTTGCCATTTACCGTTAGAGCTTGAGCATACAACGTTTTGGACTTTAAAGAAATTGAATTTTGATTTGAGTAGAGCAGGGGCAATTAGAATGCTGCAGCTTAATGAGTTAGAGGAATTTCGTCAGTTTTCTTATTAAAATGCTGAAATGTATAAAGAGAAGACAAAGCGGTGGCATGATAAGAAGTTGAAACCTAAAGAATTTGTTAAGGGTTAAACAGTCTTTCTATACAACTCTAGATTGAAATTGTTTCCTGGAAAATTAAAATCTAAATGGTCTGGACCGTTTGTTTTGATTGAAGTTTTTTCTCATGAACAAATAACTTTGAGAGATGAAAAAGATGGGCGAGTGTTCAAGGTTAATGGACAGCGAGTGAAGCATTATTGGGGAGAGGAATTTTGTTCGAAATATCCTTCCCTAAAATTGGTCGATGAATGAGCGAGCGAAAGTTTTGCGGGAGCATTTCATATTGCAATATTTTAAGCTCCCAGTGTTTGTTGCGATTTTATTTTTCGTTGATTTGATTTTTATTTTGAATTATTTTAAAGTAGATTTTATTGATTTCAATTTTATCTTATTTATTTTAATTCGTGGGTATTTTTAATTTTCGTAGATTTTATTTTCGGTTTATTTGTCTTTAATTTGGTCGATTTAATTTTTAATTTAATCGGATTTATTTTTAATTTAGTTGCATTTTTCGCTATTTTAATTTCTGTTTAGATTAGGTTTTTTATAATATATTTCCTGATTTATTCTGCAATAAAAAGGTTTGGTTTGATTTAATTTTGGCGGTTTGAATTTTAATTTGAATCTTTTCCGTGTAAAAAGATTATTCTAGAAGAAAATCTTTGTTGTTCAGTTTGCTTTCGTAATCTTTTGGTTAGGGCAAATGTATCTTCAAAATATTACGGGATTGGTTAAAGAATTAAATATTTTACCTTTTGTTATTTAATTTTCCGTTGGCAGATAAACGCGTGGAGCATCTGAAGCTTCCACGTGTCGTGCAGGGAAGATCGAACGGCCTAGCCGTTGGACAGCACATCATGCATTTACCACGCGATTATTTTACCGTTTATGGGAATTAAGTTTCCATGATTACATGCAAATTAAACGGTAATTTTATTTATTAAGGGGCAGATCTTTTCGATTAGGATTCCTAATGTTGGAGCCCTATTTAACCCAATCTCTGGTACGTTTTCTTTCCACTTCATTTTCTTCTTGCATCCTGTTTTCCTAATTTCTTCTACTTATCTCCTGTTGTTGTGAGTAAATACTGTGAGTCTGAAATGGCTAAAACAAGAGGAAGAAGGGAAAGGGATACTGAGGAAGAAGAGGTGTCAGTTACACCCGAGGCACTGAAGACAAGAACGAAGAGAAGGAAAACACCAGAAGAGAGAGAGGCCAAAAGACGGAGAAGGCAACAACGAGCTGAGGTCACAGAAGTGGTGAGGAAAGTGATCGAGGATATTACTAAAGAAGTGGCTGGGGAAGAACAACCAACTAAACCTGAGGAAGGGAAAAATTCATAACAGGGTGATCAACCTGCCGAAACTCAGCAGGAAGTTCAGGAAAAGCAGGCAGAAGATGTGCCAGAATAAGGGAATAGTCAAAAAAACCCAAGAGCAACAGGTTCAGGCAGAGATTGTGTCGGAACCATCGCGACGTCGCCACCGCAAGCAAAAAGGCAGGACGATTCAAGGTGGTTAGTGTTAGGTTTAATGTCCTATAAACTCGTAGTTTGTAAATCATTAAACATATTCTATTTCCAATAAAGACGTTATTGAAGTTATTCAGTAAAAGATGTTATGGAATATGTAAATTGCGAATGATTAACCTAAATCCAATAAACTAAGATCCTTGACTATAAAAGGGAGTTATATAGGCCTTATTTCTATAGTGTTTTGTGTGTCTTTTGTGCCAAATAGGTTTATTATTAGATGAATATTATATGTTTTAACCTATTTAGAAGAATGGATGCTTTGTAAGTTATTTTGTGCAGAAAACAATGCTGAGTGACTTGAGGGAGCAAAATTCGTGATCCAGCAAAGCTAGGAGCAAAACTGCCACGTGTAATCTTTGACCTAATTAGGGTTGACTCCACAATATGAAAGGAAGTAGTTGTCCCTAGTGAAATCATTCGAGAGGGGAAAGTCTAATTTCATCTTTTGAGGCTTAATTTCCTTCTTTGGAAGCCGAATACAAGAGGAACGATTGGAGACTTCAAGAAGACCATTAGCTACGAACTTCTTCAAGGGAACTAATCTTTTCTTGTAAAATTCTTGTAGTTATGGATGCACATACTCAGATTGTAGTGTGTGTTATTTTGTACTCCATGAACTAAATTTACTTAGGTGTTGGTTAGGATCTATGTAATTGTCGTGCTTCATACTCTATGCAATTTATATTGATTTGAGCATCTTGATTATGTGTTGTGCTTATTTCTATTTTGTGCCCGCCTGGCCAGCCAGTATGAATATTACCTATTAGTTTCAGGGATGATTTGAGAGGTGTGTGGCATTTAATCACACTAGACCAATATGTATTGGTGGACGTCAGTAACTGAGTTAGGGATAACCAGTCACCTAGTGCTTGATCGGTAGCACGTCATTGGAGTTGAAATGCATTCCAAAAAATCTTGAGTTTCGGGAGGATCCTGTTGATAAGATTGCAAGAGAATTGCCTAAGCAATATTATTGCTAGAGCATCTTTTTAAACAATTACAGAAATCGTAACCAACGCCTGTTTCCAATCTGTCTGCTTTATCCGTTTACATTCTGCTCTGTTATTTCTTTTGCTTCAGCATTATTTCAAAATCAATCATTTTAACAACCTTGAAACCATTAAAATGTTACATAAAATAGGTAGAGTGAGAGCTATTCAAGACCTCGTGGATACGATAAAGTACTTTTCACTTGTTGCAGACTATGTGCACTTGCATAGTATTCTAGAGATCATTTTTATCATATTTTTACCCCACTCTAGAAGGCAACAATAGCCACTAGTTTGAGGCGGATCCATCGCTAGTTTGACGGTAGCCTAGCGTAGACTTCCGATAGGCCTAAGAAACTAAGAGAAGTTAGGTTAATTAAATAGAGAATTTAAAATCCTAATTTAGTTAACTAATTATGGGCCTAACACGTTCATGCAATTAACCAATTAGCAATTTTGAGGATTTATCGAGTTGTTAATTTCGCTGATTAGATTTAGGCTGAGGATTTATCGGTCTAAGTATGAGAGGTAGCGGGCACAATTAAAATAATTAATTAATTAGGTTGTTCGTGGGCTATCGGGGAGTCTAATTAGTTAAACACAGGCTGAGTAGGTGGGCTATCTGAAAAGCCAAGAAGCATTCTGAGCAATTTAATTAATTCACATAACAATTTTAGAGCAAACAATGAAACTAAATTGCACAAAGTATTCTAAAGAGTAACCAATCCGACGGTCCCATCTTTTATCTAATTTCATCAAATTTTTACTTCAGTTCAATTTATTTGCATGCTTCTTGCTTCTTCCCGACAATTTTCCCTTTTCTTTGCATCTTTAATTTATTATGGTCAGTGACAGACCAAAAACCCCCCTTTTTCGTTGCAAACCCCCCTGTTTAGCGAAAACCCAATAATTGACAAAGATCACCCTTTCCCTATGGACGACCCGGCCACTACCTACTGCAATGTAGCATAGAGCCGGAATTATAAATTTTATTTGACAACGAGGACTCAACAAACTTCGTTCCGTCAACCACTCATGAAAATATGCATGCTTTTAAAACATACATTATAACAATTTATAACATATTAAATGCATGACCATGTTTTTAACCTAAGGTGGGATTATTATTTTATATGACATCCACAAAGCATATAAATAACAATTGAATCGGTTAATTTTGGCCCCTAGGATAAAATAAAGCACAAATTACAATAATTCTTGCTAAATTCTTGCTAATTTTGGCCCCTATGAATTTGTCAACGTTGACCAGAACATCCTCTAACACACCTTTAGGGTATGTCATCGAACAATCTGCCAATTGCAGAACAATTGTAGTTAACTTTAATTCCCCCAAACCAAGTTTACTGTAAACACTAAAAGGCATTAGGTTAATGCTTGCCCCTAGATCACACAAAGCTTTTTTAATAAACAAACTACCAACAGTACAAGGAAGAGTGAAACTCCATGGATCTTTTAGTTTCGGTGGTAGATTTTCTGGATTATGGCACTACACTCGGCTGTCATATTCACCGTTTCGTGGTTCTCGAATTTCCTTTTCTTTGATAATATTTCCTTCATAAACTTGGCATAGTGTGGCATCTGTTCCAAAGCATCAGCAAAATGAATGTTAATATGGAGCTGTTTAAAAATATCAAGAAATTTTGAAAATTCAGCATCCAACTTTTTCTTTTGAAATCTCTGAGGATAAGGAATTTGATTAGGAACTAAAGGAATAGAATTAGAAGACTTATCTGGCACTGGTTGTGCTATCTCTTCCTCTGGTTTGTTTTCATCATCCTCATCCAGTATCCTTCTAGTTCTGGGCTTTATCTCTTCTTTTCTTTCAACTTCCTTCAACTGTTTCCCACTTCTGAGAGATATAGCAGGACATTGTTCTTGAGGGTCCATGGTGATGACATTAGATAAATTTCCTTGCTGGATCTCCTTCATGAATATTGTCATTTGATCTTTTTTTGCTTCCATCTTACTAATGACAATATCTTGTTTTACTGACAAGTTCCTAGTCTCATTTATGAAATTCCCTGGCATTTCTTCCAAAGGACTTTTCTTTTCTTGAATTATTCCCTCAGGTTTAGGCTCCCTTTCCACTTCAACTTTAGGTGAACTTGGATTTTCTGATCCTGTGAGCTTGTTTAGAGCCTTGGTTAGAGCTTCTACTTGCACCCTTAAAGCAATTACTTCATCATTCTCACATGTTTTCTCCTTAGATTTGGACTCTGGTTGCTCAGACTGCCACTGATAACTTGTCAAGGCCAATTCTTCTACCAGGGTTCGTGCATCCTTGACAGTTTTGGCTAAGAAATTTCCTCCAGTCGCAGTGTCAAGAATTGTCTTACAATCCCTTTTTAACTCATTGTAGAAAAATTGTATCAGAAGCCAGTCAGGGTATCCATGTTGTGGGCATTTCCTTAACATGTCCTTATATTTTTCCCAAGCTTCATACAATTGCTCTTCCTCTATTTGTTTAAACATTCCAATTTCAGTTCTAAGCTTGGTAATTTTGGCTAATGGGAAAAACTTTGTAAGGAAAGCCTTAACTAAATCATTCCAACTAAGAATGCTATTCGAGGTTAACAAGTTTAGCCAATCTCTAGCTCTATCTTGTAAGGAAAATGGAAATAATTGCAAACGAATAGCGTCAGAGCTAACTCCTATTTTTACCGTTCCACAGATATCCAAAAATGATCTCAGGTGATGGTGTGGATCCTCTGATGGATAGCCTTTGAATGCATTTTCTCTTACCATTTGAATGAGACTAGCTTTGAGCTCAAAATTATCGACAATGATTGGCTCATAAGCTATTCCAGAGTAGTTTAAAGGAAATTCAGGCAAGAAATAATCTCGGATTGCTTTATCTTCTTGATCTACCATGATTAAATCTCAAAGAAAGAATTTATCCACCTTATATCTTCACAAATTTTTGCCACCACTAAAAATTAAATTGCAAAAATAAAATTTCTAAATTAAAATCAAACACTTAATTCTCAATATTAATGGAAAAAAATAACAATTTCCCCGGCAACGGCCGCCAAAAACTTGTTGTGCAATTTTCCGCAAGCTTACGGTTGCCCAAGTAATATTTAAAACGAAAAGTATTCCGAGTATTGAATCCTCAGGGAAATCTATTTAACTCCATTAATTACCATAAATCATCATGCTTAATTTTATTTAGAAGCTCAACTTTAAAGAAACAAGAAGTAATAAGAAACTTAAAGAAATTCATGCAAATAAATGGAAATATCCTATTAAGGGGACTTGACCTAGGGTGTTATCTAGCTTTCTTGGATTTGTAGCTCAAATAATTGGATGAATGTAACTACAATTCTTCAATTTCATAAATCTAGAAGTAATTTTAAGTGGAATTCTCTTTCAAGTTCCTCCACATCTCACACTAACATAACTAATTCATATGTCCATTTCCTTAGTTAATCAAAGTATGGCATTAAACAACTTCATTATCAATTCTAACAATTTTTTTTCACTCTCGTGTTCCAAGCAATCATTAGCCATGCAATTTGGATCTAATCTAAATTCTCTCTGTCGAGTATCAATTTAGACCAACACAACAATTAATCCGTGATCAAGAGATTAAAAGCATTAAGAATGAATTACATAGATAAAATATGAAGAACTTCTTTACAATATCCAAGAATTTAAGCTACAATATCCAATTAGCTAGAATAACGACCCTAGGTCCCAAGATCTACTCACAAATGGAAATAATTTTGCCCAAGTGATCTTGATCCATAGGCCTAACTCAAATATAATAAGGAATTACAAAGAAGTAAGGAAAATATAACCGATAAGTTGATCCCAAGCTCCCGTCACGATCATCTCGAATCCCGAACCTTGGAATCTCGCTTGATTCCACCTTTTTCTTCACAACTCTACTCTCTTTTTCTCTTCTTTGAGCTAGGGGAGAATTCCCCAAAAAATGGGATGATTTGAACCAAAGGAAGGGTGGCTATTTATAGGAGCAAGGGCTGGGCATTTCTTGCTGAACAAGCCAACAGCGTCGCGACGCTACGTCACAGCTTTCTTGGCGCAGAAGTTGGCGCAGCGTTGCGGCGCTACTCGGACAGAATCGCGACGCTGTCGCGATTCCAGATCTTTCTTCTCTGCTACAAATAGGCCTTCTAGAAGCCCTATTTGCATATTTTTGCCTCCTCTTCTCTATCTTTTGGGCTTTTTGGGCCTCCAAGTGCTTTCTTTCCAACTCTTCTAATATGGGCCAAAAGTTTTCATTTTGGCCTTGAAATTGATAAAAATTCATGGTTTTGCCTCACGAACTCGGTTTTCTACAAAATCAACATAAAAATACATTAAAGCTCACAATTAAAGCACAAATCTAACCAAAATAACTAGGAGAAAGATAGCATTTTTGCATGCTATCATGGGCAAAAATAGTGGTTATTCTTCGACTTTTGGCTTCGTTTTCAGCAGCGATTTAAATGATGTTTAACACAAAAAGACCTAATCTAGACCCAAACTTACAGGACTCGATTTTACATTTAAATGCCCAAAACACAGGGCCCTTACATGATCAAATCACATAAAAACAGTAAAATCTATGGCAAAAAATTAACCCAAACAGCCCAATGCAAACTGATGCGATGTGGACTGAAGGGAAATATTGAAAATAGAAATTAAAGATGGTAAATAATGAATGACAATGAATTCAGTCAACCAAGTGCAAGTAGACACTATCGCATGTAGTAATAAAAACTCTAGAATATCCAAAGGTATCGATCCCGCAGAGACTATGTTGGAAACATAGATTTGAAGAAGAAATTGCTCTTAAATTGCTTTTGAAATGTAACCAAGGAAAATAGTTGATGTTGAGTTTTGGAACGTAAATAAACAAACAAGTAAAGAAATAACAATAATAATAAAGTGAGGTGCTCAATATAGCTTCAACCCTAAGGCAAATAACTCTAGTAATTGCTTATTTAACCTAAGTCTAATTATGCATTGGGTCAAGTTTAATTCCTATTTGGCCTTGCTCCCAAGAACCGTTACAAGGCTAAGCGAGTATCGTTATGCACATTTCTGTGACTCGACTCCAACATCGATCATTCATGCATGCAACCTATAACCTTATAGTTGTTATAAGGCGACCATCCCCTATAACACCGAATACACTCTCTCGAGCCCTTTCTCCTATATCACCTTTATGAGAACCGATATTGTTTGACCTTTTCAGTATCAAACTCACATAGCATGCAAAGTCTAAGTGATCAAGTTAAACTCAACAAGGTTATAATGATAATCAATAAAGGATGACATGCAATAAATAGAACTTAGGCAACTAAGCCTTTTCAAGCCATTTAAACCATAAGAGAATTCACTATACCGAACCCCTCAATGGAATTTAGCTAGGCATGATGGAATATAATGCAAATGAACAACTTTTCATTGAAATAATGAATAAATAATATATAATAATGAAAAGAAACAAATGTTGGAAAAATATTGTGTAGTAGCAAAAACTAGGGTTTTTCACTTTTATCCAATCCTTCTAGAGTTCTCACAACACTCTACTCTCCTTTTACAAGGTGGGAATAGGGTGAAATCTCTACAAACACTCGGGTTTGATGTCTAACTAAGGGTAAGAATTTTGGCTTCTAGCAAGGACCTCGGGCATCCCTACTCATGGGCGTCTACTAGGGTTCTATCACCACCCTCTTCTTCCCAGTGAGTTCTGCTTGTGTTTCCTCTCGATTTTTGACCTTTTATACAGTGAAAATTGGTTGGGGAGTCACAAAATTCATGTAAGCTAGCCCAGTCAGTTTCGAAGTCAAAACAGCCGGTTAGTTGGGTGAAAAGCTCGTTTACAACGACCCGCGACAGACTCGGACTTTTCTGTTTCTGCCCATACATGCGGTCACATTTAACTTTAGCCTTGCCAGAAATGCAATCGTATTTCTAGGAATTTTTCCAGATTCCTCTTTTTTCTGCAAAACACCAAAACTAAGTCAAATTCTTACCAAAATGAGTTCTTTTAAGCACAAATATGCATAATTTGAAACACATGACTCTCAAATACCTAACTTACCAACTTTTACACTTTTTAGGCTAGGGAATAGTAAATTTGACCAAAACCATACAGGTTTCACAAGGAATAAGCTAAAAATAAGGGGCAAAATAGGTATATTTTTGGCACTTACCACACATTGATCATACATTATGCATAAATCCCACCTATTAGAGCCTATCGCAAATTTTAATATCTATTAAAAGGGATAGCAGAGGCTCTGATACCAATTGTAGGGATAAAAGCCCTAGCGCAGTGGAAGAGTATCGGAGGATCTCACACTGTATATTAATCAATATTAAGATACCAATACAAAAGGCAAAACACATCATTTATCATTCATAAAGCTGTTGTAAATAGGTGTAAAATATGCTGGAAAAATAGAAAATAAAAACCTATTTTATTTACATGTTTTTCCAAAGAGAATAGAAAGAACCATTACAAATCTTCGCTATAGACTTGAACGATTCTCACCAACAACACTCTTATGTTGAAAACGCAGTAGCCCCGAAGTTTCTTCGTTGGAACTTTTCTTCTCCAAAAACACACTTCCACTAAGGTTACACTAGTATAACTCTGGGTCTAGGAGGCAATGGACTGGTGGGAGTCTTTCTCTAAGGGGGAGGCTTGAGAGAATACAAGAATGAGCCTTTAGTCTTCTCTTGTGAATTGTGTCTCCTAAACCCTAGGTTTAGTGTTATATCTATAGGAAAAAGGTCATGAATAAAATATTAAAAAATCATCAATCAATTCCATAATTGATTAATTACCCAATTAATTAACTCTATAATTAAATAATTTCCTAATTAAATATCATATATTTAATTTTGGGTCTTCAATTAATTACCTAATTAAATAATATATTTAATTTCAGGCCTTCAATTAATTAATTCTATAATATGAATCAAATTCATATTAAAATTTGGACTCATTCAAATTCTCTTATATCCTATAAATTGAATATAAATCAAATTCATATTAATATTTGAATTTCTTCAAATTTTTATTTCTCTCATAATTTATCATAATGCATCACCATGCATTATATTGTTTCCCTTAGTAAATTGAATACTTTCAATTCACATTCATGACTTAGTTGCCTCAAATTACTTTATAAGCTACCAGTGGGACCTTATGGACCTACAGATCAGAAGGTCCAATGATATGAGATTAATTGGTTAAACTCATTAACCAAATTAATCATTATTCGTTAATTGCAGGTACATTCCACTATAGACTCACAGTTGCACTCTTCTCACTGCAGACATATTTTTGTGTCCACGGATATAGACCAATAACAACAAGTTAGTCCTTCACGAGTGTCTGTAACACCACTGGGTCAAATTACCGTTTTACCCCTGGGTTACCTCTATGTCCTTAAATACCAGTGCTCTTCTAATGAACAACTTGTTTTTGGTCCAACAACCAAACAGAAGACCCTCTCGTGCCAATGAGAGGGTAGGGCCCTTTGTTCAAGACTCGGAGACACCACTTAAGGGAACAGTCATCTGCTTCCCTAAATTCAGGAAGGAGTGGATTCCATCTTGTGTGATTATGTTCCCAGCTCCCCACTCGGTCTTATCTCCAAAATGATAGGCTTATTGAGTCGGCGTTTTGGCCACTCTCACCCATACAAATCAAAGGACAGACCCTCATGAACAAGAGTGCATAACCAACTCAGGATTAAGACTAAGTTGTCTAGGTCGTCCTAGTGAAATAGAAACCTAACTAGTTAACGGTGTTATAACCAGCGGTTACTATTTCGCGGTCCGATCTTATCCAAACTCATTGCATAGGATACCCCCACTCGCATGTCCCCTACACGACCGTGTTGGATCATGGCGTTTGTATCAAATACAAACTGGGTTGTATCCATAGTGTCACCTGAAGAATTGGAATTCCCAATTTCGTTAAAGCGGAAGCAATTGAATTTTATCGTATTTAATTTTGTTCAATCAAAATACCGATACATTGGCAAAAAGTTAAGCAATGAGAAACATATCTTCGTTGACGACCCAAAATTCTTCAACAGACACCACCAATTGGCCTTCCCCGCTATTCTCTGAGGTTGGGAACAGGATGGGGGGATCCTAATCTTGAAGGGAATGAGAAAACAGAGAAGAATATTTCTCTGTTCTTTTTTTTTTTAGAGAGAGTTAATGAGAGAGGAGAGTGATTGAGGGAGTAAAAATGACAACAGAAGAGAGCCTCTCAAGACCCCTCCAACCGTGAGATTAAACTGCATCTCACTACCATCTACCATGTGTCCATTTAATGTGAGGGTTAACTTAAATTAATTAATTACAATTAATTTAATTCAATCAATCATATTAATTAATTAGTTCTAATTAAATATCTCCATATTTAATTATATGTGCATTTTAATCATATTAAAGGCACATCCCTCACATAATCTATAGTTTTAATTAAAATTAATTAAATCGCATTTAATTAAATTAATTAAACTACATAATTAATTAATTCTTTGATAAATTAAATATCACGTATTTAATTAATCAAACATTTGAATTACATTCAAATGTGCATCTCTCACATAACCTATAGTTTTAATATGAATCATATTCACATTAAAATTAATCTATAGATTTAATTCAATTAAATCATGTTTGACCAAATTAAACTTAGTAATTAATTAATTCAAAAATTAATTAATTTTTATAATTAATTAAATATCAACCATATTTAACTAATTACATATTAGAATCATATTCTAATATATCTCTCATATATTATAGTTTAATTAAATCACATTTAATTTAAACTAAATTGAATAATTAATTATTCACAATTAATTAATTAATTTACTAAATAAATATCATATACTTAATTAGCCACATATTTGAACTCCTTCAAATATATTATTTTCTCAATATAATAAAGTTTAATCTCATATTAAACTTTATATTATAATACATCACCATACATTATATTAATTGTATCTCATACAATTAACTTGATTCCCAAAATTGAATTTGAACTATTCAAATTCTTTCAAGATAAATTGTCCACAATTACTATTTACGAGCTAGCAGGGGGACCTAATGGACCTACAGATCATAAGTTCCAATGATATGAGGTTAACTGACTAAACTCATTAATCGAGTTAACCAATATTCGTTAACTGTGGTTCACTTCACTAAAGACCCACAGCTGCACTTTTCTCAATGTAGAATGTTTCTATGTCCACGTATATTGATCAATAACAGTAAGTCAATCCTTCACAAGTGTTCGTAACTACAGTTAGGTCAATTTACCGTTTTACCCCTAAAGATGTTTCTTATGCAAAATGTGAGCTAAGTCTTCCCTAGAGATGTTTTGAAAAGTTCGAGAAGGACTTATAAAATTCCCTATTCCATCTTCCCTCTACGCTGGACAAAGGCAGGAATGGAACAAACTAACTTGTTTAAGGATGCAAAGGGGGGCCTTAGACTTTTTCTTTCTTTCTTTTCTTTTCTTTCAACTAAAGGGCCCTAAGCTTGCATATATATATGATTTTTAAGGGGCACTAGCTTTCACACAACTAATGCAGGACCACATTTCCCGAGTTTTACTCTGGACGGCCTAACTGATCACACTAGAGGTAGCTCTTTTTACCCCAGCAAGCTAAACAAAAATATTTTTCTTATTTTTCTAGCATTCTTTTTCTTGATAAAATAAATGATTTTTCTTTTACAAGGAAAATATTCTTTTTCTCACTCCCCAAGCATAAAACAAGCTATTTTGCAAAAATTTCCTCTAAACATGCTACCTATCCTATCGAGGTGACAACGGAAGTGTAAATCCTAAAAAGCCATCTAAAACCAACAAAACTACGCTAGGAAGGACTCAAGCTCAATTTAGTTAAGGAAGATTTCGAAAAATTTTAATGAAGTCTCTAAAGATGCTAGAATCCATGCAATTCAACTATAGGAAAAATATATACTCATGCTTTTCTTATCCTAGAAATCTCATAATCAATTTTAAAGCAAGGCATAAAATCTCAAATTTTTAAAGTTTTCTCAATTTTAAAAATAAACTTGAACACCGATTCAGATCAGTTCCCAGGTAGGAGGTGTTCCGTAAACCGTCAACTTAAATACCTCCAGCCTTAGACAGAACTTCACTGATTCGGGTCAGTCCCCAGGTAGGAGGTGTGCCGTAAACCGTCAACTTAAATACCTCCAGCCTTAGACTGAACTTTGCCGATTCGGGTTCTCATTTTTTTTTCTTAAGAATTGCTTAATATATCAATCCAATTAAGCACAAAGCAATAAATCAAGCATGCATATAGAATATAGTTTGAGCGAAAAGATTCGATGAAAATCTAATCATGCAAGATATTTCTTCCACCCCCAACCTAAATCTTACATTGTCCCTAATGTAAATTAAATATGGAAAGTAGGAACAGAGTAAAAGGGAGCAGAAAACCTCCTCTGTTTAAGCATTGGGTTAGCAAGGATGGAAACTCCCACGATTGGCAAAAATTGTAGAGATTTGGTGTAGGGATCCTACCAAAAATAAAAGCAAAAACAAATTAGGAAAACAACTTAATAAGGAAACAAAATAAAAAAGGAAGGGATAGAATTTTTGGTTTTGCTCTCAAAAGCTAAATCTCCATGAAGCTCAATTCCTTTTCCTTGCTTCTTGGTGTGCAAATAAGCTTGCTCTTGCAAAAGGATTGTCACGAAGGCCTACAAGAAACAAACTACAAAAAACAAGAAAAAGGTGGAAAACACAAAAGGAAATAGAAATAAGATACCGTGTTCCCTAACAACGGTGTCAATTTGACGGAAGAGATTGTCGCAGTCTCTTGTCAAATAAATTTATAATCCACGATTCCTAAAGCTAACTTGTAGCAGTAGTGGTCGGGGTCGATCACAGGGAACAATCGGTTTATTTCTAAATTCTTTTGTGTTTTTGAGGTAACCAAAAGTGGGTGATTTATTGATAAAAAGATTAAGACATAAAGTAAAGGCGGGAAAATAAATAAGGAAAATTAAATGCAAGGAAAGTAAAGGCGGGGTTAGTTGATCTTACCACAAGGATCATTGTAATCGGGGTTGAACTCGATGTGAAGTTTGATTAATTTCATTCATCGATTATCAATTGATATTTAATTAACTATCTAAGTCTGGCGTACTCCGACAACAAACCGAGAGCCATGATCCTACTATCACAAACATGCAAACGCTAAGTTTGATTCTAGTTTAAATTGATTAATTGGCCTATTAACTAATCTAAACCGCATTGGGATCTAGCCGAATTAATTCACATGCAACGGGCAACAAACCACAATTACAATTGATTAGATCATTTAGTTCAAGGGACGCATGCGTAATATCATAACGTTGGCCTATTTGCTACTTAGATTTAGCAAGTAAATTTAGAGAGGGCGCGGTCAAGGTTGTCAACCTTTCCTACCACAATCTAAACTTGTATGCCAAGAACTAAAATCACAAAGACAATTAACTAAGTAATTAAGAATGGAAATCTCATAAAATTGAATCAAACTTACAAACCGTGGTCCCGATTACAACGATCCAAGCTTAGTTAGCCATAGACAAGCACCTCCAAGCTCGAGGCTCGATCAACCGACCCATGGACTAAGAAAATTTAAAAGAACTCTAGAAAAGTAAAGAGAAAGGTGGCTACAATATTGTACTGAGGGATGATTCTAAACCTACACCAAGACCCTCTATTTATAGTGTTTCATGGCCTTCAATTCGTGGTAGAATGGTGCTGAATTGGGTCTTCAAAGAATGAAAATTTCCAGCCAAAATAGGAAAAATCAATTCTGGAAAATTGCCTAGCGTCGCGACGCTAGGCCTTCAACTATGGAAAAAATCTACAGATCAACACAGCGTCGAGACGCTATGGTGAAAGCGTCGCGACGCTAGGTCTTCATATTCACGCCCAAGTCTTTTCCTTTTTGAGCAGCGTCCCGACGCTTGGATGGTAGCGTCTCGATGCTTCGACGACTCCAAGGGCAGAAATGTCATTTTACGCTCTGGTTTCGCTCGTTTAAGCCCCGAATCGCTTTCAAAGCTCCGATGAGGACCTATAGACATATTATATTCATTTTAAAGCATTTTTCGCAAGGAATTCAACTAAGATAAGCAAATTGGGAGATTCTAAGCGTATAATAAATTGGACTTATCATGGACGCCTTGGATCAATACGTCTGTATCGAATACAAAGCTGGTCGTATCACATAGTGATACCAGGATAAGGTACCCAGCCTTATCCCTATACTATTAGCCTTTTAGGTTGTTACTTGAACACTGATCCCCATATCTCCCCACATAACAGTTCAAGTTAAATATACACAACCTTGGATCTTAGTTTATTGGATTTGGGTCATATTGTGCAATGTTAGACTTAATATGACAATAACACTTTATTGCAGACACCTCAATAACACTTTATTGATACAAGTGTATAATTCATTAACATTCACTATCTACGAGTTTTAGGACATAAAACCCAACAAACTCCCACTTGGACTAAAAAATCTAGTTTAGTGGGATGTACAATAATCTATCCCGGCAGTGGGTGTATAAATACATGTAAAATACATAAAACGTATTTACAATGTACAAATACAATAAAATAGGGCATCACTATACCCATTACATAATGGTATCACTATACCCATTACACTTCTCCAACTTGTCCTAGATTACATGTTTGTACATAACTTTTAGACCTAGACCATCTAGATGACCCTCATACACTTTAGTCGAGAGAGCCTTCGTCAATGAATCAACAATATATCCTTTAGATTCACTGTGTTTGCTTGTCTTGCAATAGGCAAGTTCATATTTGGAACACCTTCCAAATTAGGCTTGAACTTCCTAAGTCATACAGTCTCTATCGCTGCTTCATAAGCAACTGGTTATCGGCCTATATGGTTGAGACTGCAGATAAGTTGTACTATAGCTCCTGCATTAAGAGTGAACACAGATAGTGATGTAGATTTCCTCAAATCGTAATCAGTTTAAAATCTGTGTCAGTGTATCGTATAAGGATCCAATCCTCAGCACCATACACGAGCATATAGATTCTCGTTCTCCTAAGATACTGGAGGATGTACGTAACGACTCTCCAGAGATCAAATCCTGGATTTGATTGATACTTACTGACAACCCTACTGCATAGGGCATATGTTTAATGTCCTCAACTTCTTGAGGTGGCTAAGGACACTGTTCCTTAGAAAAAAGAATGTGATCCCTAAAAAGGTAGTGAACCCTCGTGGAATTCTGCATCTTATATTTAACTAACATCTTGTAGACATAAGACACTTGAGACAAGACTAGCTTTTTGTTCTTACGGTTCCTAACAATTTGGATTTGAAGAACAAACTGAGCTTCTCCCAAATGTTCATTTGGAAATGAGCTTCTAGTCTCTTTTAATGTCAGGAAGATAACCTACATCATCCTTCATGATTAGGATATCAATCACATACAACACTAAGAAAGCTACTGAACAATTGATGATCTTCTTGAAGACACAAGACTCATCAATGTTCTGATTAAAGCCAAAAATTTGATCACTATATCAAATCTTATATTCCAAGATCGAAATGCTTAGGTCAATCCATGAATGGATCACTTAAGCTTGCAAACCCTTTTGCTTTTGATCTTGCTCAATGAACTTTCTGGTTGAAACCTTAATGTCTCATTTCTTCTTGTACATCCACTTGTAACTTATAGGCGTTACCCATCAAGCAGATCTACAAGATCCCAGATGGAATTGAAATACACAAACTCCAATTCCAGGTCCATGGCTTTAATTTTCTGATCGTTGTCAACATCATTCATTTTCTTTCTAAAAGGCAATAAATCCTCTGAGTCATCATCAAGTATAACGACCTAGGCTTCAACCAAGTCCATGTAACAGTCAGGTTGTTGAACAACCCTCCCACTACACCGAGGCACTCTCAACTATTGAGATGGATGTGACTGACCAGATGCACTAGTCCATCAACACTCTTGATGAACAACCAATCTCATCAACAATTCTTGTTGATGTTCTTGTAGCTTCATTTGTTAATAAACTTAAACTGACCTTACTCTGTGGCTTATGATTTCTCATGTGGTCTTCTTTAGAGAATTTAGCATTTGTCGAAACAAATTCTTTATTCTCTTTTGGATTGAAGAAGTATCCACTTCTTGTTTCCTTTGGGGTTGCCTACTGCACTCAATACTACATGACCTCGAAACGAGCCAGACAATTGAGCATAGCTCTGAAGGGGATGAAAACCCCGACGCAGCGAAAAGCGCGTGGAGAGGACCTCACGCCGTATATTAATTAACATTAAAATACCAATACGAAAAGGCAAAACGATACTTTAAACACACTTTAAAGCTGTTGTAAACTGGTTTAAACATGCTAGAAAAACAGAAAAAATAAAACTCTTCTATTTACATGCTTTTCAAAGAGAGATTAGAAAACCGTTTCGAACCTTCGTTGTAGACTTGACCGATTTTCGCCAACAATGCTCTAAGGATGAAAAACACAACAACCCCTTTAAAATTCTTCGCTGGAATTTTCTTCTTAAGAACACAATAACCAAAGAGGCTACACCGGTATATCTCTAAGTCTAGGAGGCAATTGACTGGTGGGAGTCTTTCTCTAAGAGGGAGGCTAGGGAGAATATAAGAGTCTTGTCTTGTGATTCTAAGAGCAAGACGGCTACTAAACCATTAGGTTTAGTGTTCTATTTATAGGAGAAAGGCCATGAATAAAATATTCACATTAAATCACTTATTTTCATAACTGATTTAATCTATTCCATATTTAGGGTGTGTTTGGTTTAACTTTTCAAGTGTTTAATTTTGAAAAAAAATCATTTTGAAAAAATTTCTAGTGTTTGGCAACCACTAAAAATGACTTATTAGAAAATGAGATTGATAAATAAACAATTTGGAGAAAAACACTTGAAACCAACTTTTTTGAAAATAGTCTTTAGCATACAATAACTTATGTATAAAAACACCTATAAGGAAATGCAACCAAACATATGAGTGTTTAAATTCTAAAAAGTTTTTGTACAAAATGTTTTTTAAAAAATGCATTCTTCAAAAACATTTAAATTAAAATGTGTTCCAAATGGACCGTTAATCAATCCATGATCAATCAATTCCATAATTGATTAATCTTTTCCACAAATGACTAATTACTTCCATAAGGGATTAGATCATTTCCATAAATGATTAATCACTTCCATAAGTGATTAATTATTTTCATAATTGATTAAGTTTCAATTAATTAACTCTTACATATTTAATTTTCGGCCTTGAATTAATTAATTTTGCCCAAATTAATTTCAGGCCTTAAATTAATTAATTCATATTTGAACTCTTTCAAATTCCTACAAATTTAATATGAATCAAATTCACATTAATATTTGAAATTTCTTCAAATATTTATTTCTCTCATAATAATATATCAATATATATTATATCATTTCCCTTAGTAAATTGAACACTTTCAATTTACATTTATTACTTAGTTGCCTCAAATTACTTTATGAGCTACCAATCGGACCTAATGGACATGCAGATCAGAAGCTCCAACGATGTGAGATTAATTGGTCAAACTCATTAACCAAATTAATCAATATTCGTTAACTGTGAGTACATTCCACTATAGACCCACACTTGCACTCTTCTCACTGCATAAATATTTTCTATGTCCACGGATATAGACCATTAATGACTAGTTAGTCCTTCACGAGTGTCCGTAACACCAGCTGGGTCAAATTACCGTTTTACCCCTGGGTTACTTCTATTTTCTTAAGTACCAGTTCTCCTCTAATGAACAACCTGTTTGTGGTCCTACCATCAAACAGAAAACCCTCTCGTGCCATTGAGAGGGTAGGATCCTTTGTTCAAGATTCGGAGTCACCACTTAAGGGAACACTCATCTGCTTCCCTAAAGTCGAGAAGGAGTGAATTCCTTCTTGTACGATTATGTTCCCAGCTCCTCACTCGGTTTTGTCTCCAAAATGGTAGGATTATTGAGTCGGTGTATTGGCCACTCTCACCAATACAAATCAAAGGACAATCCCTCATGAGCAAGAGTCCATAATCAACTCAGGATTAAGCTAAGTTGTCTAGGTCGTCCTAGTGAAATAGAAACCCAACTAGTTAACGGTGTTATAACCAGTGGTTACTATTTCGTGGTCCGGTCTTATGCAAACTCATTGCATAGGATACCCCCACTCGCATGTCTCCTACACGAACGCGTTGGATCATGACGTTTGTATCAAATACAAAGTCGGTCGTATTCATAGTGTCACCATGATAAGGCACCCAGTCTTATCCCTATACTATAGACCCTTTAGGCTTTTTCTTGAACAGTGATCCCCATATGTCGCTACATATAGTTCAAGACTCATACTACAGCCTAGGATGTCTAGTTTATTGGATTAGGGTTATTTTAGGCAAAGACAAACATAATATAACTAATAACACTTAATGGAAAATACATCAATATTATTTCATTAATATTCGATCAACGGTTACATTCACTATCTACGAGTTTTAGGGCATAAAACCCAACAAACTCCCACTTGAACTAAAACGTTAGTTAGTGGAATGTAAATGAAATAATCTAAAGCTGGAAATGTCATGTGTATTGTATATTACATAAAGTGAATATACTAAAATTAATACAATGAACTAGGGCATCCTTATACCCATTATACATCTCCCACTTGCCCTAGATTAGATGGCATACATATCTCGTTGACCTAGACCCTCTAGATGACCCTCAAACACTCTAGCCGTGAGAGCCTTCGTAAATGGATCAGCGATGTTGTGCCCTGAAGCGATCTGAGTGACGATCAAATATCCTCGTTGCACAATCTCCCGTATCAGGTGATACTTCCTCTTTGTGTGTTTTCATCGTTTGTGGCTTCGAGGTTCTTTTGAGTTGGCTACAGCCCCACTGTTGTCACAGTATAGTGTTATGTGCACGTTCATATTTGGAACAACTTCCAAATTAGTCAAGAACTTTCTAAGCCAAACTGCTTCCTTAGCTGCTTCGCAAGCTGCTACATACTCAACCTCCATGGTTGATTCTGCTATGCATCCTTGTTTGATGCTTCTCCAAACTACTGCTCCCCCATTGAGGGTGAATATTGACCCTGATGTGGATTTCCTTGAGTCCTTATCAGTTTGAAAGTCAGTGTCAGTGTATCCTGTAAGAATCAAATCCTTAGCCCCATACACAAGCATGTAGTCCCTCGTTCTCCGAAGATACTTGAGGATATTCTTAACCGCTCCCCAGTGGTCTAACCCTGGATTAGACTGGTACCTACTGACTACTCCACCTGCATAACATATGTCAAGCCCAGTGCAGAGCATAACATACTTTAAGCTACCCACAACTGAGGCGTAGGGAATGTGTCTCATGTTCTCAATTTCCTGAGGTGTTTTAGGACATTGTTCCTTAGATAGGTGTATCCCATGTCTAAAGGGTAACAATCCCTTCTTGGAATTTGGCATCGAATATCGAGACAACATTTTGTCAATATACGTTGCTTGAGACAAAGCTACTAGCGTTTTGTTCTTACGATCCCTAATGATTTGGATCCCAAGAACATATTGAGCCTCTCCCAGATCTTTCATTTGGAATTGGGCTGCCAGCCATTTCTTAATGTCAGTGATCCTACATCATTTCCAATGAGTAGGATATCGTCTACATAAAGTACTAGAAAAGCTACTTTCCTTTTGTTGATTTTCTTATACACACAAGGCTCATCAACATTTTGGTCAAAACCAAAAGATTTGATCGCAGTATCAAGTCTAATGTTCCAAGATCAGGACGCTTGTTTTAATCCATAAATGGATCGATTCAGCTTACAAACCTTTTGTTCCTGACCTCGGGCTATGAACCATTTGGGTTGAGACAGATATTCTCTTCAAGATTATCATTCAAAAAGGTAGTCTTGACGTCCATTTGTCATATTTCATAGTCATAATATATGGCTATGGACAAGAGAATTCTTATGGACTTTAACATGGCTACAGGAGAAAAGGTTTCCTCATAGTCAACCCCTTCCTTTTGGGTATACTCCTTTGCCACTAGTCTAGCTTTGAAGGTCTGTACCTTTTTAGCTGCATCTCTTTTTCTCTTATAGATCCATTTGCACCCTATGAGTTTTACCCCATCTGGTAGATCTGTGAGTTCCCATACAGAATTGGAGTACATTGACTCCATTTCCAGGTCCATGGCTTTGACGCATTCGTCTTTATCTTCGTCATTCATTGTCTGTCGATAAGACAATGGATCCTCAATGCCATCATAAGATATGACAACCTGAGTTTCAGTTAAACCCAAGTAGCGATCAGATTGTAATACAATCCTCCCACTGCATCGAGGCATTCTCAATGTTTGAGAAGGACGAGATGGATCTGTAGAAATGACCACCTCTCGTTTCTTTAGGGTAACCAACAAATTGGTACAATTTTGAACGAGGTTCCAATTTCTTAGGATTTGTCACAAGCACGTGTGCTGGACAACCCCAGATACGAAAGTGACGCAAACTAGGTTTACGACACTTCCATAACTCGAAAGGTGTTACAGAAACACTTTTCAAGGGAACGTTGTTCAGGATGTGTACTGCAGTCTCTACTGCATACCCCCAAAACGAGCTAGACAATTGGGCATAGCTCATCATTGATCTACCATGTCCAACAAGGTTCTATTTCTCCTTTCTGATACACCATTCTGCTGAGGCATACAAGGGGTTGAGAGTTGGGGCTGGATTCCATGTTCTATCATATAATCCCGGAATCTTTGATCCATATACTCCCCCCATTGATCAAATCGAAGTGTTTTAATAGTTTTACCTAAAAGGTTTTCAACTTCAGCCTTAAACTCCTTAAACTTTTCAAGGGTCTCAGACTTATGTGCCATTACGTATCAGTAACCATATCTTGAATAATCATCTATAAATGAGATGAAATATTGGTACTCTCCTCAAGCCTTTACATTTGATAACTTGAAATTATCAAGTTATTAGGTGTCTAATTTAAGCTTATTGTGAGCCTCAAGAGAGTGAAAATACCCAAGTTTTAACTACTTTATTTGCTAGATGTAGTAATATTGATTTATTTGTATTAATGTGCTCATATTGATTATTATCTTCGAAATTCATATAAAACTGCACTAATTCTAATTTATTGTTACATCAGAAAAAGTTTGGGCAATTATGCGCTAGAGCATGTCAAGCTTGGAAGCTTACACACTAGAGCATGACAAGCATGGAAAGTTTGATGTTGTAGCAGCTGGCGCATGAAAAGCTTGTTGCTGTAGCAGCTAAAGCATGGAAAGCTTGATGTTGTAGCAGCTGGCGCATGGAAAGCTTGATGTTGTAGCAGCTGAAGCATGGAAAGCTTGTTGCTGTAGCGTCTGAAGCATGGAAAGCTTGATGTTGTAGCAGTATGAAGCATGGAAAGCTTGATGCTGTAGCAGCTGGCGCATGGAAAACTTGATGCTGTAGCAGCTGAAAGCATGGAAAGCTTGTTGCTGTAGCTGTTTGAAGCATGGAAAGCTTGTTGTTGTAGCAGTCTGAAGCATGGAAAGCTTGTTGCTGTAGCAGTCTGGCGCATGGGATGCATGATGATGCTACAACAAGTTTCTATCCATGAGATGATGCTTTGGCTCCAAGCAACACCCTTTGGCTCCAAGCAACACCCCCTTTGGCTCCAAGCAATACATGCTTTGACTCCAAGCAATAAAGGATTATAAATAGAGGTGAGATGAAGAAACCAAAGGGCAATCCAGGGATCCAAGGATCCAAGTCTTTCTTAGAGTTTTATGTTTTATTGTATGCTGTAGCATGAACTAATTTAGAGTTTTATGTTTTATTGTATGTTGTAGCATGAACTAATTTCTTTTTGTCAAGGCTTAGCCTAGGCGCCCATGAGGCATTAAGATTATTTTTTGTATGCAATGCAATGAATCAATGATATTGATGTTTTCTACTTAGATGTGATAATTCTTTCATTACTAATATCCGTCTGATCAACCGATAGAGGTAGTAGCATGATAAATCCCGGAAGGGTAATGCATGTGGAAATATCTAAGTAGAGTAAGATAATGCATTACATGTAGTCTGGTTGTGTTAGGAATAGCTCAGCCGCTTAGGATATTTCATGAATGTGTTTGGGTTGCTTTAGGGATAATTCAACCGCTTGCAAGCATATAGAGAACTGATTAAACGCATGAATTAAGCAATAGGAATATTCTTAGTTCATCGCATGTGTAATACCGGAAGGGAATTACATGTTTATTTCTCGCTTAGGCATCAATATTATGTCAATTCATTGTTATGCGCTACATTAATATCTTATCTGTCGCATGTGGTTGCTTTGGCGAAAGTCTTGATAGCTCATCATCCATCATATCTTTTTATCGCATTATTATTGCTTTTCTTTATCGTATGTTCGACCTGTCGCATCCATATTTTGTTCTTATTACCCCAGCACAACATCATTAGAATATGATTTAATTTGAGATATTTTCTCTACTCGCCCCTTCCCTGTGGATTCGACCCTGGAATACTCGAGGTATTACTTGGTAGTGCATAATTTATACTTGGATTAATGCACAACAACGATATATTCTTTAGTTAATTCAAGATAATTAGAAGCAATTATATTTCCTATCAAGTTTTTGGCACCGTTGCCGGGGAAGACAACAATAGTTTAGAACGTCTTTTATTATTTCTTATTCTTTGTATTGTGCTATTACAACCATCTGACTTGAGTGGGTCTTTTTCAGGTGTGTTAGGTGTATACCCGAGAAATGGTTGCACTAAACCCACAAAATCCTCCCATTAATCCAATACAATTGGCTGAAGATAGAGAACGAGGCATTAGAGAATATGCAGCCCCAACTATGTGTAATTTCAACCTTGGAATTGTACGTCCCGCGCTAGACACAGAAAGGTTTGAACTTAAGCCTGTTATGTTTCAAATGCTTACTGTAGCAGGACAATTTGGAGGAAGTACATCAGAAGATCCTCACTCTCATCTAAAATCATTCCTCGATATTTGCAACAAGTTCATTATTCCAGGAGTCACCCCTGAGCAACTTCAAGTCATACTATTTCCATATTTGCTACGAGATGCTGCTAAGGTATGGTTAAATCAACAACCTGCAAGTTCCATTGCTACATGGAATGTCTTAGTTGAAAAATTTTTGGAGAAATATTTCCCACCAACGATTAATTCTAAATTGCGTAAGGATATTATAACTTTCTCACAACAAGAGGATGAGTCACTGAGCGATGCATGGGAACTGACGGAAGGGATTGTTGCGGTCTCTTGTCAAATAAATTTGTAATCCACGATTCCTAAAGCTAACTTGTAGCAGTAGTGGTCGGGGTCGAACACAGGGAGCACGATTATAACTTGCTTATCTTAGATTTATTGTGATGACCGGACTAATGAGGGGTTTTAATACTTGGAAAGAAATAATAATGGAAAGAAAACTAATTAAGGAAAACAATAGAAAAGGAAAGTAAGAGAATTAAATTAAGGAAAGAAATCAATACCTTAAAGATCATGCAACCGGGTTAGTCATGGTAAGTTCAATTCAATTAAATCATCAATTTCACTAATAAGTCAAAAAAAGTTTAAGCCCGGCGTATTCCGGCAACAAACCGAGAATCATGATCCACTATCACAAACATGCAAATGCTAAGTTTGATTCTAGTTTAAATTAATTAATATGCCTATTAACTAATCTACACCGCATTGGGATCTAGCCGAATTAATTCACATGCAACGGGCAACAAACCACAATTACAATTGATTAAATCATTTAGTTCTAGGGACGCATGCGTATAATCATAACGTTAACCTATTTACTACTTAGATTTAGCAAGTAAATTTAGAGAGGGCGCGGTCAAGGTTGTCAATCTTTCCTACCACAATCTAAACTTATAGAAAAAGAACTAAAATCACATAAACATGCTTTGATAATTCAAACAATAGATTTCATTAAAAGAATACGAACTTATTCTTGACACCCCGGTTACATGAATGAAGAACTTAGCCTCTTATGGAGCAAGAATAAGCTTGATACATAAAGAAAAGCAAGAAAAACTAAGAAGAATGGTGGAAAGGGGGAGAGAGATGTGTTGGGTTTTATGCCCTAAAACTCGTAGATAGTGAATGTAAACAAATTGTATACTTGTTTCAATAAAGTGTTATTGAATTTCTACAATAAAGTGTTATTGTTAAATATTGCACAATTTGACCCAAATCCAATAAACTAAGATCCAAGGTTGCTTACATGTGACTTGAACTAGTATGTGGGGACATACGGGGATCGGTGTTCAAGTAACAACCTAAAAGGTCTATAGTATAGGGATAAGGATGGGTACCTTATCCTGATAACACTATGTGATACGACCCGCTTTGTATTCGATACAGACGTATTGATCCAAGGCGTCCATGTAGGAGACATGCGAGCGGGGGTATCCTATGCAATGAGTTTGCATAAGACTGGACCACGAAATAGTCAACCATTAGTTATAACACCGTTAACTAGTTAGGTTACTGTTTCAATAGGATGACCTAGGTAACTCAGTCTTAATCCTGAGTGTGTCATGAACTCCTTCTCATGAGGGATTGTCCTTTGATTAGCATGGGTGAGAGTGGGCAATACGCCGACTCAATATGCCTTTCTTTTTGGGGACAAGACCGAGTGGGAGGCTGGGGACATGACAACACAAGAAGGAATTCACTCCTTCCCACTTCTAGGAGAAGTAGATGAGTGTTCCCTTAAGTGGTGACTCCGGGACTTGAACAAAGGGATCCCGTCCTCTCACTGGCCCGAGAGGAACTTTCTGTTTAATGGTTGGACCATAAACAGGTTGTTCATTAGAGGAGCGCTGGTACTTAAGGAGACAAATGTAACACAGGGGTAAAACGGTAATTTGACCCAACTGTAGTTACGAACACTTGTGAAGGATTGACTTACCGGTATAGGTCTATATCCGTGGACACATAAATGTTCTACAGTGAGAAGAGTTCAGTTGTGGGTCTTTAGTGGAATGACCCACAGTTAATGAATATTGGTTAACCTGATTAATGAGTTTAATCAGTTAACCTCATATCATTGGAGCTTCTGATCTGTAGGTCCATTAGGTCCCCCTGCTAGCTCGTAAAGAGTAATTAGGAACAATTATATCTTGAGAGAATTTGAATAGTTCAAATTCATATTGGGAATTAAGTTAATTGTATGAGATACAAATTAATATAATGTATAATGATACATTAAAATATAAAGTATAATTTGAAATTAAACTTTATTATTATGAGAGAAATAAATATTTGAAGAAGTTCAAATATCAATATGAATTTGATTCATATTAAATTTATAGGATATAAGAGAATTGGAAGGAGTTCCAATTTTAATATGAATTTGATTCATATTATAGAATTAATTAATTGAAGGCCTGAAATTAAATATATGATATTTAATTGGGTAATTAATTAATTAACTAATAGAAGGTCTGAAATTAAATATATGATATTTAATTGGTGATTAATTAATTTAAAGAATTAATTAATTGGAAATTAATCAATTATGAAAATGATTAATCACTTATGGAAGTAATTAATCATTTATGGAAATGATTTAATCACTTATGGAAGTGATCAATCATTTATAGAAAAGATTAATCAATTATGGAATTGATTGGTTATGGAATTGATTGATCATGGAAAATATTAAATCAGTTATGGAAATAATTGATTTTAAATGAATATTTTATTCATGGCCTTTCTCCTATAAATAGAACACTAACCCTAGGGTTTAGGTGATACAACATATGGCCACCATAAGGCCTTCTCATATTCTCTCAACTCAAGAACTTTAGGGAGAATTTTCTCTCTAGAGTTTTTCACATTCAAGATTAGGTAGTCCCACAACTACGTTCCTAATCTCAGAGTTATAGCGGGGAAGATCAAATGGTGGTGTTCTTCGTTGTTGCAGAGCAATCAAGAATCATTCGTTGAAGTATTCAGAGTCGTCAACGGAGGTATGTTTTTCACCGCTTAACCTTTTGCCAATGCATTGGTATTTTGTAGAACAAAATTAATTTACGAACGGTCCAATTGCTTCCGTTGTAATGGAATTGGGGAATTCCAATCCTTCAAGATGAACTACAAAGTTGTAGTGAATTGTGTATTGAGGGATTATTCTAAACCTACACCAAAGGCCTTTATTTATAGGGATTCTTGGCCTTCAATTCGTGGAAGAATGGTGCTGAATTGGGTCTTCAAACATGGAAAAATTCCAGCCAAATTTGGAAAATTACAATTCTGGAAAACTGCCTAGCGTCGAGACGCTAGGACACAGCATCGCGACGCTAGGCCTTCAGATATGGAATGCATCTCTCGGATTGACCTAGCGTCGAGAAGCTAGGTGTGCAGCGTCTCGACGCTATTGCTTCAGCTTGCTGCCCACGGAATTTTCCTTATTTGAGCAGCGTCCCGACCCTTGTACAACAGAGTCTCGACGCTGTGACAGCTCCAGGGGCAAAATGGTCTTTTTACGTTCCAGTTTTGATCGTTTAAGCCCTGAATAGATTCCAAAGCTCCGACAAGGACCTATACACATATTATACTCATTTTAAAGCATTTTTCGCAAGGAATTCAACTAAGATAAGCAAATTGGGAGATTCTAAGAGTATAATAAATTGGACTTACCAGGAATGATTCAAAAATCTTTTACAAAGATGCCCTCACCATGGACAACCTCATTGCATCCAACTAGAAACTTTTTTCGTGGGATTAAACAAAAGTTCTCAAGTATTGGTAGATTCCTCGGCCAATGGAGCATTGATAAGAAAGACATATGATGACGCGCATGAAATCCTTGACCGCATCACGAGAACAATTATGAATGGGGATCAGTTGAAGACAAAAGGAACCACCCAATGAAGACAAGTTCTGGAAGTTTTGAAGTGGACCCCATGACAACAGTTAACACAAAGATCGATGCGCTAACCACACGAATGAACGAATTAGCTGCAAATCAAGCTCCCATTGTAGTGCATCTTGCTGCGTTATGATGTGCCATCTGTGGTGGTAGCCACACATATGTGATAGCGAACATAGCTAGCTATTTTTCTCTAATTAATTAAGCTAGTGTTTTACAATTATTTGCCCAAATTTATGCATTTTTATGTTTTATTTGTAGGAAGTATGTGTTTGAAGCTTAATTCAGCAATTGGAGTCAAATGGAGTCTTCAATCTAAAAAAAAAAAAAAAAATCATAGCATGTTTGTGGAGCCCTTGAGCATCTGAGTTCGGGCTATAGTTTTGAGCTTTCTTTGAATTGAGCATATGGTTGTTTTCTGGGTGCTATTTTTGCATGACTATGATTTCCTAGGATAGGCTTTCTTGTCAATCTTTAAGCTTTCGATGAGTTGTAAGCATGAGTGCCCAAAAAGGGAGATTTTTTTAAACTTTTTCTAGGAGATGTCTTGCATGAGTAGAGTATTTGTCTTGGCTAGATTTGGATTTGAATGCTTAGGAGCGAATTATTAGGTTCATATGCTTGTTGTCACCTCGATAGGTGTAGGGAAGAGCTAAAGAGTTAATTTTTTGCAAATTAGCATGTTTGATCTTGCTTAGGAGGAAAGAAAAGAATATATGCTTAGCATGTTCATAAAGAAAAATCATTCTTGTTGTTACTGTTGAGAAAAAAAATTATGCCATGGCTTGTGCACAGTTTGCAATGAGTAATAAAGATTTAGGCAAAAAGAGCTACCCCTGTTGTGATCAGTTAGGCCAACCAGAGAAAACTCAGGTTAAGGGTCCCTGCAATAGGTGTGTGAAAGCTAGTGCCACATATAAATGCTTGATTAAATTTTCAATTATAAGCACCTAAGTATGGATGAAAACAAACTAATTTGTTCCATTGACTCGTTAGTGAATCCTTAGTGCCAGTGTAGAGGGAAGATGAGTTGAGAGTTTAATAATCCAATCCCGGGCTAGTAGAGTCTGATCTAGTTGAGTTAGATCTCGCTTGTACAAGTTAATTTTGGAAAACTTTTGATTTGTCTCCCTCATTGGTCTTTATGTGCATGTCTCTTGATTGCTTGACTATTGACTTTTGAGCCTTGAGGATTGAGTCATGTTTGTTGCATCCATTCTTCCACTGTATGCTTGATTTTTAGTTTGCTCGAGGACTAGCAAAAGCTTAAGTTTGGGGGTATTTGATAGCGAGCATAGCTAGCTATTTTTCTCTGATTAATTAAGCTAGTCTTTTACAATTATTTGCCCAAATTTATGCATTTTTATGTTTTATTTGTAGGAAGTATGTGTTTGAAGCTTAATTCAGCAATTGGAGTCAAATGGAGTCTTCAATCTAAAAAAAAAAAAAAAAAAAAAAAAAAAAAATCATAGCGTCGCGACGCTATAGGCAAATTTTCCAAAAATGCGGTATCGCGACAGCGTCGCGGCGCTGTCCATAGCGTCTCGACGCTATCGCCAGATTTTCTATAAATTCATCTTTTCATGCTACGGCCAAGGGGAGTCCAATTGGTTAGATTTTAGCCCTAATTTCGACTAGAGACCTTTGGTGGGAGCTAAAGCAAGGCCAAGGAGCGGGAATCAAGCGAGAAGACGTGGAGATTGTGACGGGGACGTGTCGGTTTCGATGGATTCGAGTTTTCCTTTCTCTTTCCCTTACCTCTTGTAGTTTTTATGGCTTTTCTTTCAATTAGTGTTTATGGTTTAAAGACTATGAATTGCTAGTTGTTTGTCTTAGGGTTTGATGTAGTTGCTTAAATTGTTGGATTGAATTTTGGGTATGAATGTGTTCTTATTCTATGCATGCAATTTTATGTGTAATGCTTTCAATTACTTGATCACTAATTGAATGATTTAAGTGTTGAATCTAACTCGGGAGAGAGGATTTGGCCTAAGACTTGCTTTGTTCAATTGCATGACTAGAGTAGAAATTCTAAGTTTGTGACGGGATTTAGAATATCTCTAGAAGTATAACAAGGACCGAACCGAATAATGTCTTGCATGTTAATGAACTTAGATAGGGATATCAAGTTAGTTATATGCATGAGAATCAATTATACTCGGGAGAGGTAATCGTGATAAATGTTTCCTTGGCTTGTAGAATAATTGCACGGTCAATTCATTCCTATTAATCAATCCTCAATCTTAATCAACGAAATCAATTCCCTAAGAGTCTTTCCATTTGAGTCTCCACCTTTATTTTATGCTTTTTGTCTTTAGATTTATCTTTTATCATTGAGTTTTTCTCCCTAAATAAAATTGGACAAAAGTATTCACGATACTTAATTTGCTAGAAAACCAATCCAGAGGACGACACTCGTTTTACACGAAAACACTATATTATTACTTGACCCGTACACTTGCGGTTAGCAAATTGCGCATCAATATGATCAGTGCCCATCAAATCCAGAATCATTTTTCTATGTGGGACCCCAAGGTAACGCACGAAATAATCCCTTTCCAAACGCCTACAATTCTGGTTGGGGAAATCATCCTAGTTTCTCATGGAGTGGTAATGTTGTGCATCAAAGCTACCGCAACAGCAAGGGAGTAACAATTTTGGCCCTCAACTCTTTAACGCTAATAATGATCAAGTTTTGCAGGGACCATTCCAAGAAAATTTCCAACACATAAACAATGCATGCGGTGGAGACTCTGGCACATCATCTTCTAACTCGTTGGAGACCATGCTGAAGGATTTTATGATCAGCCAAAAGGAGTATATGGCAAAGAATGATGCGATAGTGCGAAGCCAGGCTGCATCACTCAGAAACCTTGAAGTTCAATTGGGGCAATTGACATTAGAACTGAAGAACAAGTCAGTAGGAACTCTTCCAAACAATACTGAAGCGCCAAGAGGAAAAGCGCACTGCCATGCGTTAACCTTGTGCGATGGTAAACAAGTTCCAAGAAATACAGCTACTCATGCGCCAGAAGATGCGGTAGTAAATTCAGAAGATCCAAAGAAATGTCTTGAAGAACCCAATACGGCTAAATCAAGCAAGGAAGGCACTGTGAAAGAAAAAAAAAAGAAGAAAAGACAAAAGAGCCAGACGCATACAAGCCAACTATTCCCTTTCCACAGTGCCTACAAAAAAGGAATGATGACACAAATTTCAAGAAATTTCTAAACGTGCTGAAGCAGTTGCATATCAACATTCCCCTAGACGAGGCGCTTGAAAAAATGCCAAGCTACGCAAAGTTCTTAAAGGACATCCTTTCGAACAAGCCCCAGTGGAGAGAATTCGAGATCGTTGCGCTAACAAATGAGTGTAGCGCGATCCTCAGTAGCAAAATTTCCCCAAAATTGGAGGACTCAGGAAGCTTCACTATTCCATGTTGTTGGGTTTTATGCCCTAAAACTCGTAGATAGTAAATGAAACAAATTAATCGATCTCAATAAAGTGTTATTTGAGTAATTCAGTAATTTGGTTATTGAATAATCGAGTTTGCATTAATAAACCCTAAATCCAATAAACTAAGATCCAAGGTTGTTTAAATGAAACTTGGACTAGTATGTGGGGACATACGGGGATCAGTGTCCTAGTAACAACCTAAATGGTCTATAGTATAGGGATAAGGCTGGGTACCTTATCCTGGTGACACTATGTGATACGGCCCACCTTGTATTCGATACAGATGCAATGATCCAAAGCATCCATGTAGGAGACATGCGGGTGGGGGTATCCTATGCAATGAGTTTGCATAAGACCGGACCGCGAAATAGTAACCACTAGATGTAACGCCGTTAACTAGTTTAGGTTTCTATTTCAATAGGATGACCTAGGTAACTCAATCTCAATCCTGAGTCTGTTATGAACCCCTTCCAGGAGGGACTGTCCTTAGATTTGTATGGGTGAGAGTGGCCAGTTCGCCGACTCAATAAGCCTACCATTTCAGGGGCAAGACCGAATGGGGGCTAGGAACATAACAGTACAAGATGGAATTCACTCCTTCCCCTATTGGGGTAAGTAGATGTGTGTTCCCTTAAGGGCTGATTCTAGGGCTTGAACAAAGGCGCGCCGTCCTCTCCTAGCCTGAGAGGAACTCCTGTTTAGTGGTTGGACCCTAAACAACTTGTTCATTAGAGGAATCAGTGGTACTTAAGGAACCAGAGGTAACCCAGGGGTAAAACGGTAATTTGACCCAGCTGGTGTTACGAACACACGTGAAGGATTGACTTACTGCTTGGTCGATATCCGTGGACACAGAAATATTCTATAGTGAGAAGAGTGCAGCTGTGGGTCTTTAGTGGAGTGACCCACAGTTAACGAATGTTGACTAAACTTTGTCAATGAGTTTGGCCAATTAGTCTCGTATGGTTGGAGCTTCTGATCTGTAGGTCTATTAGGTCCCACTGGTAGCTCGTAAAGAGACTTGAGGCAATTAAGTATAAATTGTAAATTGAAAGTGTTCAATTTATTTGGGGAATCGTATAATGTATATTGATGCATTATAATATAAAGTTTATGAAACTTTATTTTTGAATTAATTAAACAAAAAAAATTAATTCTTGAGAGAAAGTATTTGAAAGAGTTCAAATAAATTTAATATGAATTGGATTCATATTAATTTTAATTTTAATAAAATCCCTAAGATTAAATATATGATATTTAATTGTGTAAATTAATTAATTATGGAATTAATTAATTATTTATTAAAACTAGAGACCTTTTCCTATTAGGAAAGAAAATATTTGAAAGAGTTCAAATAAATTTAATATGAATTGGATTCATATTAATTTTAATTTTAATAAAATCCCTAAGATTAAATATATGATATTTAATTGGGTAAATTAATTAATTATGGAATTAATTAATTATTTATTAAAATTAGAGACCTTTTCCTATTAGGAAAGAAAATATTTGAAAGAGTTCAAATAAATTTAATATGAATTGGATTCATATTAATTTTAATTTTAATAAAATCCCTAAGATTAAATATATGATATTTAATTGGGAAATTAATTAATTATGGAATTAATTAATTATTTATTAAAATTAGAGACTTTTTCCCATTAGGAAAATGTCTCCCTTTTTCTATTAGGAAAATGGTCTTGGTCTTTACTATATATAGGACCCCTGGGGTGGGGTGAAAGGAATCCCATTCATTCTCCTACTCTCAGAGAATTCTCCCAAAGGCTCCCACAAGCCTTCTGCCTCTAGAAGTCTCAGAGTCACACCGGTGTAGCCATAGTGGTGGTGTTCGCACTAGTTCGTGATTAATTCACAAGCAGTTGGTGAATTTAATCTAAGTCGTCAACGAGAGTAAGTAATTTGTTACTTTATAAATTAGATTTAGATCTAATATTTTTGTATGCTTAGCCTTAATATATATTTAGAATAGTTCTAATATTATTGTCAATGTATTGATATTTTAGATTAAAAAAAATTAATTACGAATCGGTCCCAATCACGCTTCCGCTTTACGGAATTACGGAATTCCAATCCTTCACATGTTCCATTGGAGGGATTGATGTGGGGAGAGCCCTATGCGACCTTGGCGCAAACATTAACTTAATGCCTTTATCAGTATTCAAGCGCCTTAGTATTGGAGAACCGCGTCCAACAACAGTCACTCTCCAGCTTGCAGATAGGTCGGTGGTGCATCCAGAAGGAAAAATTGAAGATGTACTGGTAAAAGTAGATAAATTTATTTTTCCAACTGACTTTATCATTCTTGATTATGAAGCAGATAGAGAAGTTCCAATCATTTTGGGAACACCTTTCTTGGCTACCGGACAAACTTCGATTGATGTGCAGAAAGGCGAGCTAACCATGCGGTTCAATGATGAACAAGTAACTTTTAATGCTTTCAGCTCATTAAAATTTCCTGATAATGTAGAAGAGTGCAATGCATTAGAAGAAAAAGTTGGGCATCCTAAAGAAGAAGTTGCGCCCAAACGGAAGGAAAAAAAGGAAAATGAGTTGAGTTGGAGAGTAGCGCATCAAAGAAAAAAATCTCATCATGTCAGAACACAACTGCGGATGGCGCTACAGCAGTAAAAGCAAAGCACCAAAGCTGTCAACCTTTGTCTTGGATAGAATGCAAACTTCGAGGGAAAGCCCAACATTGCAAGGTGTGGCAGAAAGTCTGACAGCGCAAATCAAGAATAAAATCTCATGAAGGGAAAGAGATGCAGTGGGACAATGCGCCCATCATCTTTTTGGACAACACATGAAGGAATAACATGTTGACGCCTCGGAGCATTGAAGTCGCATCATTTTGAGACAATTAAATCAAGGACGTATTCTATCTCTTTACTTTATGTTTGTTAGGAAGTTTTCTTGCAATTATTTATTTTCCAGAAGTAGAAGAAAGCCTTAGGTTTGGGTCTATGCGCTAACTTTGAGTCATGAGTAGAGAGCATGCGTTACTATTACATTTTGCATGTTTGATATGGTTTCTCAATGCGCTTGCTTTTAGTTCAACATGTCTCTTTAGTGCTTAAATCTTCCATGAGTTGATTTGCATGTGTTTAATATTTGTTTAATGCGTTAAATTTTTGGGTTTTTCCTGCTGCAATAGTTCTATCGCATCAAATTGTTATTGCCCTACCTCGCATGCGTTTCCCCTACGTTGCTTTACATAAACCTATGGTGATAATATGCGCTAGAACTGACAACCAATTTTTCTTTGCTTAAGTTCTTCCTTGCCATAGCTATTGATAAATGTCATTTTCTCCTTATTTAGATTTGTCTAAGAGTATCTTATGCTGCATTACTTCTTCTCTACTAGCAAATGCGCCAAATCTGCTTGTGTAATGTGACTAACGCATTCTTAGAAACTCTTCCCTTACCGCATAGTGCAAAACAAGTTTGGGGGTCCAATGAGGACATTGTCCATTTTAAGTTTGGGGGGGTGCACAGCGCATGTTTCTGTATTCCATAGTTGTTCAGCTTAGAAAGTAAAAAAAAAACAAAAAGAAAAAAGAAAGAATGTTCCACTTTCTTGAAGGCGTTAGTAACCAAGGGCATTCATGACACCCATCGTTTGCTTTTGCATGAAAGCACTGAAAATAAATGATCATGCCTCGGGAACCTGAAAGATGAGGCGCTCGTAGTTGGATGCTTTCATCACCAACGTTGGCAAGCCAGAACGAAGGCGCTACATCTAAAAGGATTCTCATATGAAGAGAAAAAAAAATTGTTGGCAACATGAGCGCTATGAGTAAACATTCTTAAAAAAAGTGTTAGTGCATCCAAATTTTGATTTAGAAGTAACCTAGTAAAGAGGAAGAAGTGTAGGAAGGAGAAATGAGAGAAATCCATTTAAGTGAGAAAAAGACATTTTGAGGTAGTAAAAGCAAAGTTGACCTTAGGTTTAGAAAGTTGGATGTTGGTATTTCGCGCTGTTGAGGTAAAATTTTTGTAGAGTGCGCTACGGAATTGTAGTGAGGCAGGCATGAGGCATTGTGGCAATATGAGAAGCAAAAAGTGTTGTTGTAGTATTGCTTGAGGAAAAACAATAATTTAAGTTTGGGAGTTTGATAACATGAAAATATCAAGTTATTAGGTGTCTAATTTAAGCTTATTGTGAGCCTCAAGAGAGTGAAAATATCCAAGTTTTAACTAATTTATATGCTAGATGCAATAATATTGATTTATTTGTATTAATGTGCTCATATTGATTATTATCTTTGAAATTCATATAAAACTACACTAATTCTAATTATTGTTGCATCAGGAAAAGCTTGGCCAATTATGCGCTAGAGCATGTCAAGCTTGGAAGCTTACACGCTAGAGCATGACAAACATGGAAAGGTTGATGCTGTAGCAACTGGCGCATGGAAAGCTTGTTGCTGTAGCAGCTGGTGCATGGAAAGCTTGATGCTGTAGGAGCTGGCGCATGGAAAGCTTATTGTTGTAGCAGCTGAAGCATGGAAAGCTTGTTGCTGTAGCAGCGGAAGCATGGAAAGCTTGTTGTTGTAGCAGCTGAAGCATGGGAAGCTTGTTGCCGTAGCAGTTGAAGCATGGAAGCTGGCACATGGAAAGCATGATGCTGTAGCAGCTGAAGCATGGAAAGCTTGTTGCTGTAGCATCTGAAGCATGGAAAGCTTGATGTTGTAGCAGTCTGAAGCATGGAAAGCTTGTTGCTGTAGCAGCTGAAGCATGGAAAGTTTGATGTTGTAGCAGTCTGAAGCATGGAAAGCTTGTTGCTGTAGCAATCTGGCGCATGGGATGCATGATGATGATCAGCAAGTTGCTATCCATGAGATGATGCTTTGGCTCCAAGCAACACACCCTTTGGCTCCAAGCAACACCCCCTTTGGCTCCATGCAATACATGCTTTGACTCCAAGCAATACATGTTTTGGCTCCAAGCAATAAAGGATTATAAATAGATGGGAGATGAAGAATCCAAAGGGCAATCTAGGGATCCAAGGATTCAAGTCTTTCTTAAAGTTTTATGTTTTATTGTATGCTGTAGCATGAACTAATTTAGAGTTTTATGTTTTATTGTATGCTGTAGCATGAACTAATTTCTTTTTATCAAGGCTTAGCCTAGGCGCCCATGAGGCATTAAGATTATTTTTTGTATGCAATGCAATGAATCAATGATATTGATGCTTTCTACTTAGATGTGATAATTCTTTCATTACTAATATCCGTCTGATCAACCGATAGAGGTAGTAGCATGATAAATCCCGGAAGGGTAATGCATGTGGAAATATCTAAGTAGAGAAAGATAATGCATTACATGTAGTCTGGTTGTGTTAGGAATAGCTCAGTCGCTTAGGATATTTCATGAATGTGTTTGGGTTGCTTTAGGGATAATTCAACCGCTTGCAAGCATATAGAGAACTGATTAAACGCATGAATTAAGCAATAGGAATATTCTTAGTTCATCGCATGTGTAATACCGGAAGGGAATCACATGTTTATTTCACGCTTAGGCATCAATATTCTGTCGATTCATTATTATGCACTACATTAATATCTTATCTGTCACATGTGGTTGCTTCGACAAAAGTCTTGATAGCTCATCATCCATCGTATCTTTTTATCGCATTATTATTGCTTTTCTTTATCGTATGTTCGACCTGTCGCATCCATATTTTATTCTTATTACCCCAGCACAACACCATTAGAATAGGATTTAATTTGAGATATTTTCTCTACTCGCCCCTTCCCTGTGGATTCGACCCTGGAATACTCCAGGTATTACTTGGTAGTGCATAATTTATACTTGGATTAATGCACAACAACGATATATTCTTTAGTTAATTCAAGATAATTAGAAGCAATTATATTTCCCATCAACATTCATTGGACCACAGAGATCCGAATGTATTAACTTTAAGGGTTCTTTGGCTCTGTAGCCTTTTCCAGTAAAAGGTTTTTTGGTCATTTTACCCTCGAGACAAGATTCACAGGGTGACTGTGAATCATCTTCTAACTCATTTAGAGGTCCATTTTTTACCAAACGACCGATTCTATCGATGTTTATATGACCAAGTCTTAAATGCCAAAGATAGATATTGTTACTAGTTGGAGAAATTCTTTGCCTTTTTCTTTGAGTTTCAACAGTTTTAAACATTTCGTGATTTGAAAGTGCTTTGTTTCGATTGGTCGTAATACATACAAGTTATTTTCTAATTTGGTTGAACAAATAAGTACACCATTTTTATAAATGAATGCTTCATTCATATTAAAAGTAATTATATACGATTGTTCAATCAATCATGAAATAGAAATTAAGTTCCTCTTAATCTTGGGAACAATTAACAAACTTTCTAAAAGTAAGAATCTATTTCTAAAAAATAACTTTGCAGCTCCTACTGCTTTAGCTGAAACGACGTCTCCTGTTCCGACCCTGAGCGTCATTTCACCATCTTTCAACTGCCGAAAGGAATTATTTTCCTCAAAAGAAGAGCAAACATGATTAGTTGCTCCTGAATCAAGTATCCAAGCAAACTCATCATGCTCTACTAGGCATGTTTCCAAAACAAGTAAATCAAATTTACCTTCCTTTTCCTTCTTTTTCTCAGCGAGGTACTTTGGGCAGTTTCTCTTCCAGTGTCCATCTACATTGCAGTGGAAACACTTGCCCTTGTCAGCCACATCTTTGGCTTTTCCCTTGCCTTTAGCAGCAGCAGCGGGAGCTTTCCCCTTGTTTCCTTTCTTCTTTTGAATCTTCTTCGAAGAAGAGGCTACAAATTTAGTTCCAGAGGATGAACCCTTCTCAAACTTTCTTTTAGAGTGAACAACATTTACCTGTCCTTCTACCTGTCCCTTGCTTTTAAGAAGAGACTAATAGAGTTGTAGCTCATTCAGGAGACTAGTCAGGTCGAATACTATCTTATTCATCATTGCATTGCTGCGAAACTACAGGAAACTCTTCGAAAGAGATTCCAAGATAAATGCAACCTGACTCCACTCATCTATGACTGACCCGTTTGCTTCTGCCACATTCAATTGGACCATCATATCCAGGACATGTTCCCGAACAGATGCGCCCTCTTTCATGCGGCAGTTATAAACATACTTAAGAGCATCATGGTGGAGTTGGTAGGACGATTGTCCAAACATCTCCTGGAGAGAGTTCATAATCTCCCTTGTTGTGACCATGCCTTCATGTCTCTTAGCCAAAACTTCAGATAAGCAGGCTAAGATATAGATGCGGGCCTTATCATTGGTCTTTGTCCAGCAGTCATAAGCATCCTTAATTTCTTGGGATGCATTACGAGCAGGGGCCGGAGGACAATCCTCCGTTAAGACGAACCGCAGATCATCGACACAAGAATCGTATTCAGGTTTGACTTCCACGTAGAGTAATTTTCGCCAGTTAATTTCTCTTTTTTAAGCAGAGAGACTATTGAGGAAGACATTGCTGAAATTAAACAAACAATGACCGTATTAGTTATCTTTCCCATATCCCATCATACAAGCAAACAATTGCACACAATCCAATCAATTCAGAAAACCAAGAAATCACAGAACCCTAAAACTAGTGATTTAGTTTTGCAACGATGTTTCAGAGGTTTAGAATATCAGCCACCGAAGGGTGATCAGCTACTCCTCCTTGGAAATGAAACACTTCTCAGCCAATTCTAATTCCAGAATAACTCATATTCCGATAGACATTAGCCACCGTTGTTTGGTCAAGGATTTGTTAACACATTTAACTTATCCTTGTAAGTGTTATCCTCCCACTTTCAGTTCTCAGAGGCACACACCAACAGGCTACCGAAGGGTAAGACAACTGTTGGTTGTTCGCTGTTTGTTTACGATTATCCACAAGCGCACGGGTCATCACAAGTAATATAAAACGGTAGGTAATACCGAGTATCGAACCCACAGGGAGGCTAAGCGAAATTTAAGCAAGCGAAAGATCCTTGAACACTAAAAATACTTAGGCTAAATAATATTTAGGAACCAGATCATGCAATCAAGAAAATTTAAAAATCAAAACAATTAAAGAGAAAATTTGATCAATCGAGAAAAATAAAATACGGAGAAAGAGTTTTCTAATGGGAAGAGGGATCTTGAAAATCAATTATTAGCTAAACAATTGCTACAATTGTCCTATCTCATCGCCCAACTAATTATACTCCTAGAATCTCTGTTAATTACATAGGTTCTCCTGTCGGTCTCCCCTAATTGTAATTAATTCATTTTAACAACCTAAGTGTCCTTAGCACCATTAAAAATCATTAATTATTACGCTCTGATTCATTTTAGGAATCTAAGTTTAATCAACTAATCCCGTTGTCATGACGGGCAATTAAACAAGTTGCATGGATTATGATCTATCCTAACTTTTCTTCGTCGAGTTTCCATTAAGAATTAGATCAGTACACAATTGGCCAGATTGCATAAAGCATTAAGCACATCCATACAAATAATTAGGACAAAAGGGCTAGAGATAGGCAATTATAACAACAATTAAACTATAATTTCATTTCAAGACCCCAAATTGGGGTTTAGCTATACATAGCTAAAATATTCACAATAATTACAATGGAAAGCATAATTAAGAGCATAATAAAAGGGAAGGAATTGACCGTTGAAGACCCCTTCGCTGACGCTTGGAGTCCCTCCGAACACTCCTTGAGCCTCCTAGAACGCTCCCAAAAATTCCCCAAAAGTTTCCCACTAAAAAAACTCTCAAAAAGGCTTGAAAGCCTTGAGAGAGGCTCCCAAAGGAGCCAAGAAAGCAAGAAAGGAATGGAAGAATATGATGATTGATGGTAAAATGAGGCACCAAGGGGCGCCTTATATAGGCTCGGAAAGGGGGTAGCGTCGCGACGCTATATGGCACAGTGTCGCGACGCTGTGACGTCATCGACTTGCCGGCCAAGAAATGGACAGCGTCGCGACGCTGTCCTTACAACGTCTCGACACTAGGCGTTTTCCAAATCTTTCAGCAACGGATTTGGGCTTCAATTTGGGCCTCTCCACATTTCTTTTTGGACCTTTTTCTTCATAGTTGACCTCTTTTGACTCCCCTTGACCCAAGCATGGAAATTGGGCTTGAATGGCTTCATTTTGGGCACTTTTTCCACAAAATCCACAGCTTTGCTCCTAAAGACCAAATAACAAAATATATTAAATATTTTCAATAAAAACACAATTAAAGCTCTAAAAAGCCTAATAAATTGGGACTAAAATAGCGACATTTCTTCTCGCTATCATTGGTAATTAGCCTAAGAGCCCCTATCCTATTTAGGAGTTCACGATGTTCCAAATCCTATGATCAAGCCCTCTGAAGGGATGGTTGCGCCAGGACAACACGCAGGCGAACCATAGGACTCTCATGGTGCGAACTAAGGGCGGAGACCGAGGGACACGTTGACACGTGTCCCGCTCCCACTTACTATAGAAATTTTTCCCATTCACCTTGTTATTGATGTTGGGTTTTATGCCCTAAAACTCGTAGATAGTGAATGTAAACAAATTGTATACTTCTACACAATAAAGTGTTATTGTTAAATATTGCACAATTTGACTCAAATCCAATAAACTAAGATCCAAGGTTGTTTGTATGTAACTTGAACTAATATGTGGGGACATACAGAGATCGATGTTCAAGTAACAACCTAAAAGGTCTATAGTACAAGGATAAGGTTGGGTACCTTATCCTGGTAACACTATGAGATACGACCCACTTTGTATTTGATACAGACGTATTGATCCAAAGCGTCCATGTAGTAGACATGCGAGCGGGGGTATCCTATGCAATGAGTTTGCATAAGACCGGACCATGAAATAGTAAACTACTAGATGTAACACCGTTAACTAGTTAGGTTACTGTTTCAATAGGATGACCTAGGTAACTCAGTCTTAATCTTGAATGTGTCATGAACTCCTTCTCATGATGGATTGTCCTTTGCTTAGCATGGGTGAGAGTGGCCAATACGCCAACTCAATATGCCTTCCTTTTTGGGTACAAGACCGAGTGGGAGGCTAGGGACATGACAACACAAGAAGGAATTCACTCCTTCCCACTTCTAGAAGAAGTAGATGAGTGTTCCCTTAAGTGGTGACTCCGGGACTTGAACAAAGGGATCCCACCCTCTCACTGACCCGAGAGGGACTTTCTGTTTAATGGTTGGACCATAAACAGGTTGTTCATTAGAGGAGCACTGGTACTTAAGGAGACAGATGTAACACAGGGGTAAAACGGTAATTTGACCCAGCTGTGATTACGAACACTCGTGAAGGATTGACTTACCGGTATAGGTCTATATCCGTGGACACAGAAATGTTCTATAGTGAGAAGAGTTCAGTTGTGGGTCTTTAGTGGAATGACCCACAATTAATGAATATTGGTTAACCTGATTAATGAGTTTATTCGGTTAACCTCATATCATTGGAGCTTCTGATCTGTAGGTCCATTAGGTCCCCCTGCTAGCTCGTAAAGAGTAATTAGGAACAATTATATCTTGAGAGAATTTGAATAGTTCAAATTCATATTGGGAATTAAGTTAGTTGTATGAGATACAAATTAATATAATGTATAATGATACATTAAAATGTAAAGTCTAAGTTGAAATTAAACTTTATTATTGTGAGAGAAATAAATATTTGAAGAAGTTCAAATATTAATATGAATTTGATTCATATTAAATTTATAGGATATAAGAGAATTTGAAGGAGTTCAAATTTTAATATGAATTTGATTCATATTATAGAATTAATTAATTGAAGGCCTGAAATTAAATATATGATATTTAATTGGGTAATTAATTAATTAACTAATAGAAGGTCTGAAATTAAATATATAATATTTAATTTGTGATTAATTAATTTAAAGAAGTAATTAATTAGAAATTAATCAATTATGGAAATGATTAATCACTTATGGAAGTAATTAATCCTTTATGAAAATGATTTAATCACTTATGGAAGTGATCAATCATTTATGGAAAATATTAATCAATTATGGAATTCATTGGTTATGGAATTGATTAATTATGGAAAAAATTAAATCAGTTATGGAAATAATTGATTTTAAATGAATATTTTATTCATGGTCTTTCTCCTATAAATAGAACACTAACCCTAGGGTTTAGGGACTACAACATATGGCCACCATAAGGCCCTCTCATATTCTCTCAGCCCAAGAACTCTAGGGAGAATTTTCTCTCTAGAGTTTTTCCCATTCAAGATTAGGTAGTCCCACAACTACGTTCCTAATCTCAGAGTTATAGCGGGGAAGATCAATTGGTGGTGTCCCAATTGTTGACGTTTGGTCCAAAATCAAGAAAGGTGTTCTTGATATTTCAGAGACGACAACGACAGTTTGTTTGCTTCCCCCTATTAGATTCAGATCTAATATTTTTGTATGTTTAGCCTTAAGTTTCTATAGAATTTTTCTATGAATTTTTGCCAATGTAGTGGTATTTTTGTTGGGTTTTATGCCCTAAAACTCGTAGATAGTGATGTAATCGTTGACCGGATATTAATGAAATAATATTGATATATTTTTCCATTAAATGTTATTAGTTATTTTATATTTGTCTTTGCCTAAAATAACCCTAATCCAATAAACTAGACATCCTAGGCTGTAATATGAGTCTTGAATTATATGTAGCGACATATGGGGATCATTGTTCAAGAAACAGCCTAAAGGGTCTATAGTATAGGGATAAGATTGATTGCCTTATCCTGGTGACACTATGGATACGACCCACTTTGTATTTGATACAAACGCTATGATCCAACGCGTTCGTGTAGGAGACATGCGAGTGGGGGTATCCTATGCAATGAGTTTGCATAAGACCGGACCGTGAAATAGTAACCACTTGTTATAACACCGTTAACTAGTTGGTTTTCTATTTCACTAGGACGACCTAGACAACTTGGTCTTAATCCTGAGTTGATTATGGACTCCTGCTCATGAGGGATTGTCCTTTGATTTGTATGGGTGAGAGTGGCCCAATACGCCGACTCAATAAGCCTACCATTTTGGGGACAAGACCGAGTGGGGAGCTGGAAACATAATCGTACAAGATGGAATTCACTCCTTCCCAACTTTAGGGAAGCAGATGAGTGTTCCCTTAAGTGGTCGCTCCGAGTCTTGAACAAATGGCCCTACCCTCTCAATAGCACGAGAGGGTTTTCTGTTTGATGGTTGGACCGCAAACAGGTTGTTCGTTAGAGAAGAACTGATACTTAAGGAAATAGAAGTAACCCAGGGGTAAAACGGTAATTTGACCCAGCTGGTGGTACGGACACTCGTGAAGGACTAACTGGTCGATATTGGTCTATATCCGTGGACACAGAAAATATGTCTGCAGTGAAAAGAGTGCAACTGTGAGTCTATAGTGGAATGTACACACAGTTAACGAATATTGATTAATTTGGTTAATGAGTTAGACCAATTAATCTCACATCGTTGGAGCTTCTGATCTGCAGGTCCATTAGGTCCCACTGGTAGCTCATAAAGTAATTTGAGGCAACTAAGTAATAAATGTAAATTGAAAGTGTTCAATTTACTAAGGGAAACAATATAATATATATTGATATATTATTATGAGAGAAATTAATATTTGAAGAAATTCAAATATTAATATCAATTTGAGTCACAATAAATTTATGGAAGTTTGAAAGAGTTCAAATATGAATTTATTAATTTTAAGGCCTAAAATCTATTTGGGCAAAATTAATTAATTCAAGGCCGGAAATTAAATATGTGATATTTAATTGGTGGTTAATTAATTAAAGAATTCATTAGCCGTGAATTAATCAATTATGGAAATAATTAATCACTTAAGGAAGTGATTAATCATTTATGGAAATATCTAATCACTTATGGAAGTAATTAGTCATTTGTGGAAAAGATTAATCAATTATGGAATTGATTGATTTTGGATTGATTAAAAAGGAATAAAGATTGAATCAATTTTAGAAAAGATTGATTTAATTGAATATTTTATTCATGGCCTCTCTTCTATAAATAGAAGACTAGACCTAATTGGTTCAGTACTCTTCTCTTGCTCTTAGACTCACAAGACAAGACCATAGAATTCTCTCTAGCCTCCCTCTTAGAGAAAGACTCCCACAAGTCTTTTGCCTCCTAGACTTAGAGACATACCGGTGTAACCTCTGTGGTTATTGTGTCTTTGAAGAAGAAATTTCCAGCAAAGAAATCAAGAGGGAGTTGCTGCATTTTCGGCCGTTGGAGCATCGTTTGCGAAGAACGGTCAAGTCTACAACGAAGGTTTGTAACGGTTCTTTCCCGTTTCTCTAGAAAAGCATGAAAATAAATTTAGATTTATTTTTCAGCATGTTTATAGCTATTTTCCAACAACTTTAAAGCATGTTGAAAGTTTATTTTGCCTTTTCGTAACGGTATTTTAATGTTAATTAATATACGGCGTAATGTCCTTTCGATACGCTTCCGCTGCGTGGGGACTTTTATTCCCTACAATTTTTGGATAAACAAAATTAACTACGAAACGGTCCCAATTACGCTTCCACTTTAAGGAAATAAGGGAATTCCAAATCCTTCAAATTGACCCATGCAAACACTTTCCGATGGGAGGCCGTGCCCAAGGCGACACGAAGCCAAGCATGAACCTCACGTTGTGAATACAGGGACATAGGAGCAAAACTTGATTTAAATCTCGTTTTGTAATTTTCCTCCCACTGGAAATGTCCTAAGGTTTATTTAGGGTTATTTAACTTAGACAAATCCAGCTAAGTCAATCTATGTAAGTCTAATCCTATTAAAACTTTTATGGTGTGGAATTTACTACAATTTTCTAGGTGAATTAAACTCTTTTAATAAACCCAGCAATATTGCAAGTTAATCATGACTAGTTAATTAAACTCGAGGTTCGGGTTAGTTCGCAAGTAGGAAGTATTTCGTAAACCGTCAACTTAAGTACCCCCAGCCTTAGACAGAACTTCACCGAGAGAGTTCCCTTATACCATAGTAATGTAAAGTTTTTACTCAAAAGATCTAAGTGTATTAAACTCTTTTAACAAACCTAGTGACACTCCATGCTAACATTTGACTATGATTAATTCAACTCCGGTATTCTGGGTCAGTTCCCAGCAAGAAGGTGTTGAAGGATTGGAATTCACAATTCCGTTACAGCGGAAGCAATTGGACCGTTCGTAAATTAATTTTGTTCTACAAAATACCAATACATTGGCAAAAGGTTAAGCGATGAGAAACATACCTGCGTTGACGACTCTGAATACTTCAACGGATGATTCTCTAATTGCTCTGCAACAACGAAGAACACCACCATTCGATCTTCCCCGCTATAACTCTGAGATTATGAACGTAGTTGTGGGACTATCTAATCTTGAATGGGAAAAACTCTAGAGAGAAAATTCTCCCTAGAGTTTTTGAGTTGAGAGAATATGAGAAAGCCTTATGGTGGCCATAAGTTGTAGTACCTAAACCCTAGGGTTAGTGTTCTATTTATAGGAGAAAGGTCATGAATAAAATATTCATTTAAAATCAATCAATTCCATAACTGATCTAATATTTTCCTTAATTAATCAATTCCATAACCAATCAATTCCATAATTGATTAATATTTTCCATAAATGATTGATCACTTCCATAAGTGATTAAATCATTTCCAAAATTGATTAATTTGTAATTAATTAATTCTTTAATTAATTAATCACCAATTAAATATCATATATTTAATTTCAGACCTTCTATTAGTTAATTAATTAATTACCTAATTAAATATCATATATTTAATTTCAGGCCTTCAATTAATTAATTCTATAATATGAATCAAATTCATATTAAAATTTGAACTCCATCAAATTCTCTTATATCCTATAAATTTAATATGAATCAAATTCATATTAATATTTGAACTTCTTCAAATATTTATTTCTCTCATAGACTATAGTTTAATTAAATCTCATTTAATTCAAACTAAATTGAATAATTAATTAATTCATAATTAATTAATTCATCTTCTAATTAAATACCATATATTTAATTAGACATATATTTGAACTCTTTCAAATATATCAATCTCTCAATATAATAAAGTTTAATCTCAAATTAGACTTTATATTTCAATGCATCACTATACATTATATTAATTTGTATCTCATACAATTAACTTAATTCCCAATATGAATTTGAACTATTCAAATTCTCCCAAGATATATTTGTTCCTAATTACTCTTTACGAGCTAGCAGGGGGACCTAATGGACCTACAGATCAGAAGCTCCAATGATATGAGGTTGACAGATTAAACTCATTAATCAAGTTAACCAATATTCATTAACCGTGGGTCATTCCACTAAAGACCCACAGCTGAACTCTTCTCACTGCAGAACATTTATGTGTCCATGGATGTAGACCTATACTGGTAAGTCAATCCTTCACGAGTGTCCGTAATCACAGCTGGGTCAAAATACCGTTTTACCCCTGTGTTACATCTGTCTCCTTAAGTACCAGTGCTCCTCTAATGAACAACCTGTTTATGGTCCAACCATTAAACAGAAAGTCCCTCTCGGGCCAGTGAGAGGGCGGGATCCCTTTGTTCAAGTCCCGGAGTCACCATTTAAGGGAACACTCATCTACTTCTCCTAGAAGCGGGAAGGAGTGAATTCCTTCTTGTGTTGTCATGTCCCCAGCCTCCCACTCGGTCTTGTCCCCAAAAAGGAAGGCATATTGAGTCGGCGTATTGGCCACTCTCACCCATGCTAATCAAAGGACAATCCCTCATGAGAAGGAGTTCATGACACACTCAGGATTAAGACTGAGTTACCTAGGTCATCCTATTGAAACAGTAACCTAACTAGTTAACGGTGTTATAACTAATGGTTGACTATTTCGTGGTCCGGTCTTATGCAAACTCATTGCATAGGATACCCCCGCTCGCATGTCTCCTCCATGGACGCCTTGGATTAATACGTCTGTATCGAATACAAAGCGGGTCGTATCACATAATGTTACCAGGATAAGGTACCCAGCCTTATCCTTGTACTATAGACCTTTTAGGTTGTTACTTGAACACCAATCCCCGTATGTCCCCACATACTAGTTCAAGTCACATGTAAACAACCTTGGATCTTAGTTTATTGGATTTGGGTCAAATTGTGCAATATTTAACAATAACACTTTATTGTAGAAAGTCAATTACACTTTATTGAAACAAGTATACAATTTGTTTACATTCACTATCTACGAGTTTTAGGGCATAAAACCCAACAAACTCCCACTTGAACTAAAACTCTAGTTTAGTGGGATGTACAATAATCTATACAGCAGTGGGTGTATAAATACATGTATAAAACATATACAATGTACAAATACAATAAACTAGGGCATCACTATACCCATTACATAATGGTATCACTATACCCATTACATTTCTCCCACTTTCCCTAGATTACACCTTTGTACATATCTCATAGATCTAGACCTTCTAGATGACCCTCAAACACTTTAGCCGAGAGAGTCTTTGTAAATGAATCAACAATATTTCATTCAATTTAATGTGTCTGCTTGTCTTAGGCTGCGACGTTCTTTTGAATTTGCCACAACTCCACTATATCACTATAAAGTGTGATGGGCAAGTTCACATTTGGAACACATTCCAAATCAGTCAAGAACTTCTTAAGCCATACAGTCTCTATCGCTGCTTCACAAGTAGCTATATTTTCGGCCTTTATGGTCAAGACTGTAACTATGTCATACTATAGCTCATTTGTAAAGATTGACCATAGATGCTGATGTAGATTTCCTTAAATCCTTATCAGTCTTAAAATCCATGTCAGTGTATCCTGTAAGGATCAAATCCTTAGTCTCATACACGAGCATATAGTTCCTCGTTCTCCTAAGATGCTTGAGGATATTCTTAACGGTTTTCCAGTGATCAAATCTTGGATTAGATTGATACTTACTGACAATCCCTATTGCATAGGGCATTCGTCTCATGTCCTCAATCTCTTGAGGTGTCTTAGGAAACATTTTCTTAGACAAAAGAATTCCATGTCTAAAAGGTAGTGAACCCTTATTGGAATTCTGCATCTTATATCTAACTAACATTTTGTAGATATAAGATACTTGAGACAAGGCTAGCCTTTTGTTCTTACGGTTCCTAAACAATTTGGATCCCAAGAACAAACTCAGCTTCTCCCAAATTTTCATTTGGAATTTAGCTGCTAGCTCCTTTTACTAGTCAGTAAGATAACCTACATCATTCCCAATGATTAGGATATCAATCATATACAACACTAAGTAAGCTACTGAACTATTGATGATCACTTGTAAACACAAGACTCATCAATGTTCTGATTAAAGCCAAAAGATTTGGTCACTATATCAAATCTTATATTTCAAGATCGAAATGCTTAGGTCAATCCATGAATGGATCACTTAAGCTTGCAAACCCTTTTGCTTTCGATCTTGATGTATGAACCCTTCTAGTTAAGACCTTTAATGTCTCGTTTTCTCTTGTTAATCCACTTGTAACTAATAGGTGTTACCCATCAAGCAGATCTACAAGATCCTAGATGAAAGTGAAATATAAAAGACTTCATTTCCAGGTCCATGACTTTAATCCATTGGTCTTTGTCAACATCATTCATTTTCTTTCTAAAAGATAATGAACCCACTATGCCATCATCAAGTATGATGACCTAGGCTTCAAACAAGCCTATGTAACGTTCAGGTTATCAAACAACCCTCCCACTACATTGAGGCAATCTCAACCATTGAGATGGATGTGACTGACTAGATGCACTGATCCATCAACAACTCTTGTTGAACAGTCAGCCTCATCAACAACTCTTGTGGATGTTACTGTAGCTTCATTAGTTAACTTACTTAAACTGACTTTACTCTTGTGGTTTATGATTTTTTATGTGGAATTCTTATGAGAATTCAGCATTTGTCGATACAAATTCTTTATTCTCTTGTGAATTGAAGAAGTATCCACTTCTCGCTTCCTTTGGGGTTGCCTACTACAGTATGCAATGTTGTCAATACTACATGACCCCAAAACGAACCAGACAATTGAGCATAGCTCAACATGGAATGAACCATATCCAATAGGGTTCCATTTCTCCTAAATGAGATTTAGGGTGTGATCCCATGTACTATCAAATAGTCCTGGAATCTCAAATCCCTATACTCAACACTTTGATCGGATCGAAGTGTTTTTATCATCTCACCTAACAAGTTTTCAACTTCAGTCCTAAGCCCCTTCGAATATCTCAAGAGTTTCAGACTTAAGTTGCATTAGGTAAAGATACTCATACCTTTGAATAATCATCCAAAAAAGATGAATTATTCATGCCCTCCCACTGCTTTAATATATTGAACCACAAGGATCCAAATGTACAAGCTCCAAGGGCTCTTTGGCTCTTAGATCTTTTCCAGTAAAAGACCTATCAGTCATATTGCCCATAAGGCATGACTTACAAGGTAGTAGAGAGTCATCTTCTAACTTGCTTAGAAGTGAAAGGATTTGGAATTCCCCAATTCCGTTAAAGCGGAAGCGTAATTGGGACCGATTCGTAGTTAATTTTGTTTATCCAAAAATACTATTGCATTGGTTAAAACATAGAACAAATTCTATAGAAACTTAAGGCTAAGCATACAAAATTTAGATCTAAATCTATAATAAAGAAAAGAGAAGCAAACCTCCGTTGACGACTCTGAATACTTCAACGGATGATTCTTGATTGTTCTACAACAACGAAGAACACCACCATTTGATCTTCCCCGCTATAACTCTGAGATTAGGAACGTAGTTGTGGGACTACCTAATCTTGAATGGGAAAAACTCTAGAGAGAAAATTCTCCCTAAAGTTCCTGAGTTGAGAGAATATGAGAGGGAGGCTAGAGAGTGCAAGAGTACATTCTTGTGGCCTTATGTTGTTGTACTTAAACCCGAGGTTTAGTGTTCTATTTATAGGAGAAAGGCCATGAATAAAATATTCATTTAAAATCAATTATTTCCATAATTGATTTAATCTTTTCCATAATTAATCAATTCCATAACCAACCAATTCCATGACCAATCAATTCCATAATTGATTAATCTTTTCCATAAATGATTGATCACTTCCATAAGTGATTAAATCATTTCCATAAATGATTAATTACTTCCATAAGTGATTAATCATTTTCATAATTGATTAATTTCCAATTAATTAATTCTTTAATTAATTAATCACCAATTAAATATCATATATTTAATTTCAGACCTTCTATTAGTTAATTAATTAATTACCCAATTAAATATCATATATTTAATTTGAGACCTTCAATTAATTAATTCTATAATATGAATCAAATTCATATTAAAATTTGAACTCCTTCAAAATCTCTTATATCCTATAAATTTAATATGAATCAAATTCATATTAATATTTGAACTTCTTCAAATATTTATTTCTCTCATAGACTATAGTTTAATTAAATCTCATTTAATTTAAACTAAATTGAATAATTAATTAATTCATAATTAATTAATCTATCTTCTAATTAAATACCATATATTTAATTAGACATATATTTGAACTCTTTCAAATATATCAATCTCTCAATATAATAAAGTTTAATCTAAAATTAAACTTTATATTTTAATGCATCACTATACATTATATTAATTTGTATCTCGTACAATTAACTTAATTCCCAATATGAATTTGAACTATTCAAATTCTCTCAAGATATATTTGTTCCTAATTACTCTTTACGAGTTAGCAGGGGGACCTAATGGACCTACAGATCAGAAGCTCCAATGATATGAGGTTAATAGATTAAACTCATTAATCAGGTTAACCAATATTCATTAACTGTGGGTCATTCCACTAAAGACCCACAGCTGAACTCTTCTCACTGTAGAACATTTCTGTGTCCATGGATGTAGACCTATGCCGATAAGTCAATCCTTCACGAGTGTTCGTAATCACAGCTGGGTCAAATTACCGTTTTACCCTTGTGTTACATCTGTCTCCTTAAGTACCAGCGCTCCTCTAATGAACAACCTGTTTATCGTCCAACCATTAAACAGAAAGTCCCTCTCGGGCCAGTGAGAGGGCGGGATCCCTTTGTTCAAGTCCCGGAGTCACCACTTAAGAGAACACTCATCTACTTCTCCTAGATGTGGGAAGGAGTGAATTCCTTCTTGTGTTGTCATGTCCCCAGCCTCCCACTCGGTCTTGTCCCCAAAAAGGAAGGCATATTGAGTCGGCGTATTGGCCACTCTCACCCATGCTAATCAAAGGACAATCCCTCATGAGAAGGAATTCATGACACACTCAGGATTAAGACTGAGTTACCTAGGTCATCGTATTGAAACAGTAACCTAACTAGTTAACGGTGTTACATCTAGTGGTTTACTATTTCATGGTCCGGTCTTATGCAAACTCATTGCATAGGATACCCCCGCTCGCATGTCTCCTACATGGACGCCTTGGATTAATACGTCTGTATCGAATACAAAGCGGGCCGTATCACATAGTGTTACCAGGATAAGGTACCCAACATTATCCTTGTACTATAGACCTTTTAGGTTGTTACTTGAACACCAATCCCCGTATGTCCCCACATACTAGTTCAAGTCACATGTAAACAACCTTGGATCTTAGTTTATTGGATTTCGGTCAAATTGTGCAATATTTAACAATAACACTTTATTGTAGAAACTCAATAACACTTTATTGAAACAAGTATACAATTTGTTTACATTCACTATCTACGAGTTTTAGGGCATAAAACCCAACAAACTCCCACTTGAACTAAAACTCTAGTTTAGTGGGATGTACAATAATCTATACAACAGCATGTGTATAAATACATGTATAAAACATATACAATGTACAAATACAATAAACTAGGGCATCACTATACCCATTACATAATGGTATCACTATACCAATTACATTTCTCCCACTTGCCCTAGATTTCATTTTTGTACATAACTCGTAGACCTAGACCTTCTAGATGACCCTCAAACACTTTAGCCGAGAGAGCCTTCGTGAATTAATCAGCAAAATCCCATTCAATTCAATGTGTCTGTTTGTCTTGGGCTGCGAGGTTCTTTTGAATTTGTCATAACACCACTATATCACTATAAAGTGTGATGGGCAAGTTCACATTTGGAACACATTCCAAATCAGTCAAGAACTTCTTAAGCCATACAGTCTCTATCGCTGCTTCACAAGTAGCTATATTTTCGGCCTATATGGTCAAGACTGTAACTATGTCATACTATAGCTCATTTGTAAAGATTGACCATAGATGCTGATGTAGATTTCCTTAAATCCTTATCAGTCTTAAAATCCATGTCAGTGTATCCTGTAAGGATCAAATCCTTAGTCTCATACACGAGCATATAGTTCCTCGTTCTCCTAAGATGCTTGAGGATATTCTTAACGGTTTTCCAGTGATCAAATCTTGGATTAGATTGATACTTACTGACAATCCCTATTGCATAGGGCATTCGTCTCATGTCCTCAACCTCTTGAGGTGTCTTATGAAACATTTTCTTAGACAAAAGAATTCCATGTCTAAAAGGTAGTGAACCCTTATTGGAATTCTGCATCTTATATCTAACTAACATTTTGTAGATATAAGATACTTGAGACAAGGCTAGCTTTTTGTTCTTACGGTTCCTAAACAATTTGGATCCCAAGAACAAACTCAGCTTCTCCCAAATTTTCATTTGGAATTGAGCTGCTAGCTCCTTTTACTAGTCAGTAAGATAACCTACATCATTCCCAATGATTAGGATATCAATCATATACAACACTAAGTAAGCTACGGAACTATTGATGATCACTTGTAAACACAAGACTCATCAATGTTCTGATTAAAGCCAAAAGATTTGGTCACTATATCAAATCTTATATTTCAAGATCGAAATGCTAAGGTCAATCCATGAATGGATCACTTAAGCTTGCAAACCCTTTTGCTTTTGATCTTGTTGTATGAACCCTTCTGGTTAAGACATGCATGTCTCGTTTCCTCTCGTAAATCCACTTGTAACTAATAGGTGTTACCCATCAAACAGATCTACAAGATCCCAGATGGAAGTGAAATACAAAAGGCTTCATTTCTAGGTTCATGGCTTTAATCCTCTGATCGTTGTCAACATCATTCATTTTCTTTCTAAAAGATAATGAATCCTCTAATGCCATCATCAAGTATGATGACCTAGGCTTCAATCAAGCCCATGTAACGTTCAGGTTATAATATAACCCTCCCACTACATCGAGGCACTCTCAACTATTGAGATGGATGTGTCTGACTAGATGCATTGATCCATCAACAACTCTTGTTGAAAAGCCAACCACATCAACAACTCTTGTGGATGTTACTGTAGCTTCATTAGTTAACTTACTTAAACCGACTTTACTCTTGTGGTTTATGATTTTTGATGTGGACTTCTTCTGAGAATTTAGCATTTGTCGATACAAATTCTTTATTCTCTTGTGAATTGAAAAAGTATCCACTTCTCGTTTTCTTTGGGGTTGCCTACTGCAGTATGCAATGCAGTCAACACTGCATGACCCCAAAACGAGTCAGACAATTGAGCATAGCTCAACATGGAATGAACCATATCCAATAGGGTTCCATTTCTCCTAAATGAGATTTAGGGTGTGATCCCATGTACTATCAAATAGTCCTGGAATCTCAAATCCCTATACTCAACACTTTGATCAGATCGAAGTGTTTTTATCATCTCACCTAACAAGTTTTCAACTTCAGTCCTAAGCCCCTTCGAATATCTCAAGAGCTTCAGACTTAAGTTGCATTAGGTAAAGATACTCATACCTTTGAATAATCATCCAAAAAAAAGATGAATTATTCATGCCCTCCCACTGCTTTAACATATTGAACCACAAGGATCCAAATGTACAAGCTCCAAGGGCTCTTTAGCTCTTAGATCTTTTCCAGTAAAAGACCTTTCAGTCATATTGCCCATAAGGCATGACTTACAAGGTAGTAGAGAGTCATCTTCTAACTTGCTTAGAAGTTCACTCTTGACCAATCTCCCAATCATATTGAGATTAATATGGTCTACCTTAAAACCAAAGAAATGTATTTTCCTTTAGGAGAAACTTTGCCTCTTTTCACATTGAGTAGTAGCAGTCTTAAACAACTCAGTGTTCATGACTGCTTTACTCTTGATTAGTCTTAAAACATTTAGGTTACTTTCCAGTAAAGCTAAACAAATGTCAACTCCCTTTCTTGAAATAAAACTGCGTTAGCAGAGAAAGGTTAAAGAGTAACATTGTTCCAGCAAATAAGACACAGAAATCAAATTTCTTTTGATCTTAGGAATTACATACACATTATCTAATAATATGTATTTTCTCCCACTGAGAAAAATAACTTAATGTTCCCCACTGATATAGCCAAAATAATCTCTCTAATTCTAACCTTGAGAGTTATTACACAAGCAGCAAGCTCTTGCCAGGAACTTATTCCTTTAAAAGAAGAACACACGTGATTTGTGGCCCCTGAATCAAGTATTCAGGGAGAATCACTATTCTTCACTAATCACATTTTCAAGACAGGTAAATAAAAATTACGGTCTTGAACAAGTTCTCTTTTTGCTAAGCAGGGTTCTATGTCATATTCACCAAGACCAATTCTTAATGAATTAGACATATGGGGCATGAGGACATTCCTCAGTTAAGAATAATCCTAGACTTATTTACCACAATTTGTCGTTTAAGCTTGTTGTATTACCGTTATTTATAATATGACGTAAGACAATACATAAAATTATTATATAATTGCTGACGTAACAAATTACTTAATAGCACTAACCCATTACAAATAATTCAATCAAATTCTGCAAAAACAAATAAGCAATCAAAGAAACCCTATAAAACTATTGATTTAGTTTTTGCAACGGTACTTCAAAGGTTTAGAACAACAGTCACCGAAGGGTGGTCAGCTACTCCTCCTCTGAATTGAGACAATCTCAACCAAACTCTAACACCAGAATAACTCATATTCCGTTAGCGTTTAGTTACCATTGTTCGGTCAAGGGTTAGTTAACACATTTAACTCATCCCCGTAAGTGTAACCCTCCCACTTTCAGATCTCAGAGGCACGCACCAACAGGCTACCGAAGGGAAAGACAACTGTTGGTAATTAGCCTAAGAGTTCCTATCCCATTCAGGAGTTCACGATGTTCCGAATCCTATGATCAGGCCCTCCGAAGGGATGGTTGCGCCAGGACAACCTGCAGGCGGATCATAGGACTCTCACGGTGTGAACTAGGGGCGGAGACCGAGGGATACGTTGACACGTGTCCCGCTCCCACTTACTCTAGACATTTTTCCCATTCACCTTGTTATTGATTCATGCAAACACTTTCCGAAGGGAGGCCGCTCCTAGGGCGACTCGAAGCCGAGCATGAACCTCACGTTGTGAATATAGGGACGTAGGAGCAAAACTTGATTTAAATCTCGTTTTGTAATTTTCCTCCCACTGAAAATGTCCTAAGGTTAATTTAGGGTTGTTTAACTTAGATAAAATTCGGCTAAGTCAATCTATCTAAGTCTGATCCTATTATAACAATTATGGAAAGGATTCAACCGCAATGTTTTAGGTGAATTAAACTTCTTTTAATAAACCCAACTTTGCAAGTCAACATTACTATGGTTAATTCAACTCAAGGTTCGGATCAGTTCCCAGGTAGGAGGTGTTCCGTAAACCGTCATCTTAAGTACCCCCAGCCTTAGACAGAACTTTACCGAGAGAGTTCCCTTATAACCACAGTAATGTAAGGTCTTTACTCTAAAGATCTAGGTGTATTAAATACTTTTAACCAACCTAGTGACCTTGCATGCTAACATTTAACTATGATTAATTCAACTCCGGTATTCCGGGTCAGTTCCCAGGTAGGAGGTGTTCCGTAAACCGTCAACTTAAATACCCCCAACCTTAGACAGAACTTTACCGAGAGAGTTCCCTTATAACCACAGTAATGTAAGGTCTTTACTCTAAAGATCTAGGTGTATTAAACTCTTTTAATAAACCTAATGACATTGCATGCTAACATTTAGCTATGATTAATTCAACTCCGGTATTCCGGGTCAGTTCCCAGGTAGGAGGTGTTCCGTAAACCGTCAGCTTAAATACCCCCAGCCTTAGACAGAACTTAACCGGTGGAGTTCTCTTATAATCATAGTAATGTTTTTCCTACTTAGTCAATTAAAACTAATTTTAATTCTAAGTAAGAATAATTCTAATCCTATTAGAAATGTGATCTTAGATCTAATTAATTTTAAACATTTTAAAATTAATTCATTTATCCTAAGATCCTATGTTTGCATGCAATTCTTTGTTATAGGTTAACGGTTTCTATTCATTAATTTTATATCTATTATAAATTTTAATGAATTAACCCTATAACATGCTACTATGGTGAATAAATTAACAATCAAATTCTAATTAATTTATAAAACCATACATTAGCATACATGACATACCAAAAGTATAACAATTATATTAATCTAAGGTAATGTCATGCTCAATGCAATTTAATTTCCTTTTAATTAACCTAACTCTTAAATTAATTATACAAGATAATTAAAATTAAGCATTACCATTTTCACACATTAACATAACATTTATATTAATATATCATGAAAATTAATTAAGTATGTTAATTACTTATATAAATATAACTCTTATATTTTTAAACTAAAGTAATTTCATGCTCAATGCAAATTAATTTTCTTCAATTAATCTAACTCTTAAATTAATTATCCAAGAAAATTAAAATAAGCATTCACATTTTCATACATTAACATAGATATTAATTGCTCATGAAAATAAATAAGCATATAAATTACTTTCATAAATATAACTTTTTATATTTTTACTAAAGCAATTTCATGCTCAATGCTTCTCAATTTTCATCCATTTAATCATAACAACTTATATTAAATACCCATGAAAATTAAATTCATGCATAATACTTATATTATAACAATTATAATTAAAAATGCATGAATATGCTTAACCTATGGTGGGATTATAAACTATATGACATTCATAAAGCAATTTAAATAGCTAAGTAGACGTGTTTTGGCATCCTAGGACTCAAAAAATAGAAAAATTACAATAATTAATCTATCTAAGTCCTATCCTGCCGTGAACCAGCTCAAAACAGCCTCAAACCGCATCCAAATCCTTCGAATCGACGGAAAATTGAGCTAAACCATGTTGAACCGTGCAAAACCAGCTTCAAATAAGCTTGAACCGGGCGGAAACTCGCCCAGATCGCGTGAACCGAGTCAAACAACGCCTGAACCGGTCAAGGAATCGCTGAACTGCACCTGAATCTATGCAAACCGGTCAACATAAATTCTGAACTGCGCTTCAAATCGATAATATTTAAATCGCGGTTTGAAATTACAAACAATTCTTTCGGTACGGTGGTTGTCCTGCACACATCCAACCTCCATGGCCTAGGTTCGAACCCCAGCAAACGCGAAAACGTTTTTCCCTTTTTTTTTTTAATTTTATTCAGCACACGAAAAAAAAATTCCAGAAAAAAAAACACCCGCATTCAAGGTCAAACTCAAGACCTCTACGTTAATAGGACGCTGCTCCATCCAAACCAGCCATACGCGTTCTTCAGTAACTTAAATCGATCCGCTTTGTATTTACTTCTATTACACGCGATATTCACTTCCGTCTGCAAACATCAGATAGCGTCGAGACGCTATTAAGACAGCGTCTCGACGCTCGCTCTCGGGATTTCCAGTTTTCTTCGATTTCCAGCTTCTGTTTTGCTTCGATTTAGGCCCCGATTTCTTCAAATCTTCATGGAATTTCACCAAAAACCATTGACACGGACTTACAGACTCGATTGCAATTAAATGCCCAAAACACCGGGCCCTTACATTGATCAAATCAACTAAAAAATTGCAAAACTAATGCCAAAACCTTAAACATCTACTAGCAAACCTTTATACATCAAATGTAGAAAATTCCCACAAAAAAACCAATGCAAATTTTAGGAAACAAAATTAAAATCTACGATCGGCTCTGATACCAATTGAAGGATTGGAATTCCCAATTCCGTTACAGCGGAAGCAATTGGACCGTTCGTAAATTAATTTTGTTCTACAAAATACCAATACATTGGCAAAAGGTTAAGCGATGAGAAACATACCTGCGTTGACGATTCTGAATACTTCAACGGATGATTCTCTAATTGCTCTGCAACAACGAAGAACACCACCATTCGATCTTCCCCGCTATAACTCTGAGATTAGGAACGTAGTTGTGGGACTATCTAATCTTGAATGGGAAAAACTCTAGAGAGAAAATTCTCACTAGAGTTTTTGAGTTGAGAGAATATGAGAAAGCCTTATGGTGGCCATAAGTTGTAGTACCTAAACCCTAGGGTTAGTGTTCTATTTATAGGAGAAAAGTCATGAATAAAATATTCATTTAAAATCAATCAATTCCATAACTGATTTAATATTTTCCTTAATTAATCAATTCCATAACCAATCAATTCCATAATTGATTAATATTTTCCATAAATGATTGATCACTTCCATAAGTGATTAAATCATTTCCAAAATTGATTAATTTGTAATTAATTAATTCTTTAATTAATTAATCACCAATTAAATATCATATATTTAATTTCAGACCTTCTATTAGTTAATTAATTAATTACCTAATTAAATATCATATATTTAATTTCAGGCCTTCAATTAATTAATTCTATAATATGAATCAAATTCATATTAAAATTTGAACTCCATCAAATTCTCTTATATCCTATAAATTTAATATGAATCAAATTCATATTAATATTTGAACTTCTTCAAATATTTATTTCTCTCATAGACTATAGTTTAATTAAATCTCATTTAATTCAAACTAAATTGAATAATTAATTAATTCATAATTAATTAAATACCATATATTTAATTAGACATATATTTGAACTCTTTCAAATATATCAATCTCTCAATATAATAAAGTTTAATCTCAAATTAGACTTTATATTTCAATGCATCACTATACATTATATTAATTTGTATCTCATACAATTAACTTAATTCCCAATATGAATTTGAACTATTCAAATTCTCCCAAGATATATTTGTTCCTAATTACTCTTTACGAGCTAGCAGGGGGACCTAATGGACCTACAGATCAGAAGCTCCAATGATATGAGGTTGACTGATTAAACTCATTAATCAAGTTAACCAATATTCATTAACCGTGGGTCATTCCACTAAAGACCCACAGCTGAACTCTTCTCACTGCAGAACATTTATGTGTCCATGGATGTAGACCTATACTGGTAAGTCAATCCTTCACGAGTGTCCGTAATCACAGCTGGGTCAAAATACCGTTTTACCCCTGTGTTACATCTGTCTCCTTAAGTACCAGTGCTCCTCTAATGAACAACCTGTTTATGGTCCAACCATTAAACAGAAAGTCCCTCTCGGGTCAGTGAGAGGGCGGGATCCCTTTGTTCAAGTCCCGGAGTCACCATTTAAGGGAACACTCATCTACTTCTCCTAGAAGCGGGAAGGAGTGAATTCCTTCTTGTGTTGTCATGTCCCCAGCCTCCCACTGGTCTTGTCCCCAAAAAGGAAGACATATTGAGTCGGCGTATTGGCCACTCTCACCCATGCTAATCAAAGGACAATCCCTCATGAGAAGGAGTTCATGACACACTCAGGATTAAGACTGAGTTACCTAGGTCATCCTATTGAAACAGTAACCTAACTAGTTAACGGTGTTATAACTAATGGTTGACTATTTCGTGGTCCGGTCTTATGCAAACTCATTGCATAGGATACCCCCGCTCGCATGTCTCCTCCATGAACGCCTTGGATTAATACGTCTGTATCGAATACAAAGCGGGTCGTATCACATAGTGTTACCAGGATAAGGTACCCAGCCTTATCCTTGTACTATAGACCTTTTAGGTTGTTACTTGAACACCAATCCCCGTATGTCCCCACATACTAGTTCAAGTCACATGTAAACAACCTTGGATCTTAGTTTATTGGATTTCAGTCAAATTGTGCAATATTTAACAATAACACTTTATTGTAGAAACTCAATTACACTTTATTGAAACAAGTATACAATTTGTTTACATTCACTATCTACGAGTTTTAGGGCATAAAACCCAACAGGTGTTACGTAAACCGTCAACTTAAGTACCCCCAGCCTTAGACAAAACTTAACCGGTGGAGTTCCCTTATAACCATAGTAATGTTTTTCCTACTTAGTCAATTAAAACTATTTTTAATTCCAAGTAAGGAAATAATTCTAATCCTATTAGAAAATGATCTATGTCTAATTAATTTTAAGCAATTTAAAATTAATTCAATTTATCCTATGACCTTATGTTTGCTTGCAATTCTTGATTATAGATTGACGGTTTCTAATCATTAATTTTAAAAAACTATTTCAAATTTTTAATGATTAATCCAATAATCAATAATCTAGGGTTTAATTCATTCAACAATCTCATTCAAATTAAATAATTAAACCATGCTTATTGCATCGCATGAGAAATAATATAACAATTATATTAATTACTATGGATGTTTCATGCTTCATGCAATATTGATTTTCTTTTTAATATAACACTTATATATAAGCCAATCAAGAAAATCATTCAAGCATACTGCATTCATTACATTAAACATAACTATTTATATTTGATCTAAGTAATGACATGCTTCATGCCTCATTATTTTCATATATTTAATATACCCCTATATTTAAACACTCATGAAAATATCCATGCATTTATAATATATAAATAAATGCATGAGCATGTTTATAACCTAAGGTGGGATTAAATATTCTATATGACATCCATAAAGCATATAAATAGCAATTGAACCGGTTAATTTTGGCCCTAGAATAAAATAAAGCATTAAATTACAATAATTTTAGCTAACTTCTATCCTAAAATCCTTTTGCAGCTCCAAAATCTGGTCTAGACATCACGAACCGACCCGAACAGCTTCGAACCGGCCTCAAAAATCACGAACCGAGTTAAATTTCCACTGAACCAGACCAAATCGGTCCCAGCCCAGCCAGACCGTGTGAACCAGACCGCCCAGCTACCTTTAACCGCCCTTTGTGAAACTCTAACGCGCGTCGCACATCGGGACAACGTCGAGACGCTTGCAATGCAGTGTCGCGATGCTGCGGCTTGTTCTGATCTCAGCGTCTGCGAATCGAAACAGCATCGAGACGTCGACGAACAGCGTCGAGACGCTGTTGCGTCTGGAGCAGTTTTCTTGGCAAAAACAGTGTCTGTTCTTCGTCTTCCTCTCTGATTACAACCAGCGATTTCTTCAATTTTTAACTTATAAAAAACTAATCTAGACCTGGACTTACATAAGACTCGATTTTTCATTAAATACCCGAGACACCAGGCCCTTACATGATCAAATCACATAAAAAAAATAAAATCTATGGCCATAAAATTAACCTCAACAGTCCAATGCAAACCATACATACATTATGCATAAATCCCACCTATTAAAAGCTATCACAAATTTTAATATTGATTAATAGGGACAGCGGAGGCTCTGATACCAATTGAAGGGGATGCAAAACCCGGCACAGTGAAAAGCGCGTGGAGAAGACCTCACGCCGTATATTAATTAACATTTAAATACCAATACGAAAAGGGAAAACGATACTTTAAACACACTTTAAAGCTGTTGTAAATTGGTTTAAACATGCTAGAAAAACAGAAAAAAAAAATAAAACTCTTTTATTTACATGCTTTTCAAAGAGAGATTAGAAAACCGTTACGAACCTTCGTTGTAGACTTGACCAATTTTCGCCAACGATGCTCTAAGGATGAAAAACGCAGCAGCCCCTTTAAAATTCTTCGCCAGAATTTTCTTCTTAAGAACACAATAACCAAAGAGGTTACACAGGTATATCTCTAAGTCTAGGAGGCAATTGACTGGTGGGAGTCTTTCTCTAAGAGGGATGCTAGAGAGAATGCAAGAGTCTTGTCTTGTGATTCTAAGAGCAAGAGGGCTACTAAACCATTAGGTCTAGTGTTCTATTTATAGGAGAAAGACCATGAATAAAATATTCACATTAAGTCAATTATTTCCATAACTGATTTAATCAATTCCATATTTAATCAATCAATTTCATAACTGATTAATCTTTTCCACAAATGACTAATTACTTCCATAAGTGATTAGATCATTTCCATAAATGATTAATCACTTCCATAAGTGATTAATTATTTCCATAATTGATTAATTTTCAATTAATTAACTCTTTAATTAATTAATCACTAATTAAATATCACATATTTAATTTTCGGCCTTGAATTAATTAATTTTGCCCAAATAAATTTTAGGTCTTAAATTAATTAATTCATATTTGAACTCTTTTAAATTCCTACAAATTTATTATGAATCAAATTCACATTAATATTTAAAATTTTTTCAAATATTTATTTCTCTCATAATAATATATCAATATATATTATATCATTCCCCTTAGTAAATTGAACACTTTCAATTTACATTTATTACTCAGTTGCCTCAAATTACTTTATGAACTACCAGTGGGACCTAATGGACCTGCAAATCAGAAGCTCCAACGATGTGAGATTAATTGGTCAAACTCATTAACCAAATTAATCAATATTCGTTAACTGTGTGTACATTCCACTATAGACTCACAGTTGCACTCTTCTCACTGCAGACATATTTTCTGTGTCCACGAATATAGACAATTAACGACTAGTTAGTCCTTCACGAGTGTCCGTAACACCAATTGGATCAAATTACCGTTTTACCCCTGGGTTACTTCTATTTCCTTAAGTACCAGTTCTTCTCTAACGAACAACCTGTAACCCTCTCGTGCCATTGAGAGTGTAGAACCCTTTGTTCAAGACTCGGAGTCGCCACTTAAGGGAACACTCATCTGCTTCTCTAAAGCCGGGAAAGAGCGAATTCCATCTTGTACAGTTATGTTCCCAGCTCCTCACTCGGTCTTGTCCCCAAAATGGTAGGCTTATTGAGTCGGCGTATTGGCCACTTTCACCCATACAAATCAAAGGACAATCCCTCAGGAGGAGGAGTCCATAATCAACTCAGGATTAATACTAAGTTGTCTAAGTCATCCTAGTGAAATAGAAACCCAACTAGTTAACGGTGTTATAACCAGTGGTTACTATTTTGTGATCCGGTCTTATGCAAACTCATTGCATAGGATACCTCCACTCGCATGTCTCCTACACGAACGCGTTGGATCATGGCGTTTGTATCAAATACAGTGGGTCGTATCCATAGTGTCACCAGGATAAGGCACCCAGTCTTATCCCTATACTATAGACCCTTTAGGCTGTTTCTTGAACAGTGATCCCCATATGTCGCTACATATAGTTCAAGACTCATACTCTAGCCTAGGATGTCTAGTTTATTGGATTAGGGTTATTTTAGGCAAAGACAAACATAGTATAACTAATAACACTTAATGGAAAATATATCAATATTATTTCATTAATATTCGGTCAACGGTTACATTCACTATCTACAAGTTTTAGGGCATAAAACCCAACAAGCTCAGCATGGATCGAACCATATCCAATAGGGTTCTATTTCTCCTAACTGAGATTTAGGATGTGACCCCATGTACTATCAAATAGTCCTGGAATCTCAAGTCCCTATACTTAACACTTTGATCAGATCGAAGTGTTTTTATCATCTCACCTAACAAGTTTTCAACTTCAGTCTTAAGTCCCTTTCGAATATCTCAAGAGCTTCAGACTTAAGTTGCATTAGGTAAAGTTACTCATACCTTTGAATAATCATATATAAAAGAGATGAATTATTCACCCCCTCCCACTGCTTTAACATATTGGACCACATGTAGGTGTTAATATAACAAATGCGGAAGCAATTTTGGATCTTAGGCACACAATTACATCAATTTGATCCTTGAAGTCATGTTGTCCATAAGAACAAAAAATAGAGTAATAAGGTACCTACCTCTTGGAGCTCCCAATTCGTATAATCTGATGCTTTATAATTCACACGAACGGCTTTTGGACAACCACTTGGATCTTCTCTACTATCCTCAGACGATTGTGGGATCCTCAATTGATAGGAATTGGAAATGAAAGCTTATGGGTTCATGCAAGCTTGAGAGTATGAACATGGAAGTTCTTGGGAGAATTTTGGGAGCATTTTAGGTTGAACAATTCTACTAATTTTCATCAGCTAATCCTCTATATATAGAAGAAAATCATGCATCAAAAATGCACAAAAAATTGACAACAAATAGGGAGTGATTTGAGTCATGGATTAGGTGTTGCAAGAAGGCTAATTTGATGTGTTTAGTCACTAAGCACTTCATCCAAATTACCAATTATTTGAATTTCTTTTAAATCCAAAAAAAATTGTAATTTTTAATGAAAAAACTTATTAATCCCACTCACTTTTATTTTAAATAAAATTTTTATTTAATTAAAATGATAATAAAATTAATTAATTTAATATCTTATATTAAATCAATATCACTTGTCCAATCCCTATTTTTCTCCTAACGAAAATTCTCGAACATGAGTCACCATTCACGTGTTTAATATTTAAATCATATTTAAATATATATATATAACTCTCATTGAAGTTTAATTCACAATTAAACTAATAAGTCGTTAAATATCGTATATAACCGACTTTTGTATCCTTATCCGAATTTGAACGTTTCAATTTTCATCCTATCATATTGTTCCAAGTTTTATTCCTATTGAGGTAGTAGAGGGACCTAATGGACCTACAGATCATGGGCTCCAACGAAATGACGATAACCGGTTAATCTCATTAACCTAGTCATTCATCGTTCGTTAGCTTCTGGGACACTCCACTATAGCCCGTAGCTGCACTCCCCTCACTATAGATATATTTCTTGTCCACTTTGGATAACCATGATTAGTAAGTCGACCCTTCACCGTTTGTTCGTAACTAGAGCTAGGTCAAATGTTCGTTTTACCCCTATAGTTACATTTTGTTCCTTAAGTTCCACTGATCCTCTAATGAACAAATTAGTTCGGAATACAATCACTGAACTAAATCTCTCTCAAGGTTATGAGAGGGCAGGACCCCTTGTTCAAGACTCGGAGTCAATACTTAAGGGAACAACCTTTTTACTAACCCTAAAACGGGTAGTAGTGAATTCCGTCTTGCAAAGCTATGTCCCCAGCTATCCATTTAGTCTTATCCCCAAAATGGTAGCCTTATTAAGTCGGCGATGTTTGGCCACTCTCACCCATGCAAATCAAAGGATAATCCTAAATAAACAGGAGTTCATAGTTAGCTCAGGATTAAGATCGAGTTACCTAGGTTATATGTATGAGATGTTCAGTTTCAACAATAAACGGTGTTGTAAAGTGAAAGTGACTTATCTCCTGGTCCGATCTCTATGCAAACTCTTTGCATAGGACGCCCTCACTCACATGTCTTGTACATGAACGATTAGGATCACATCGTCTGTCTTTAAAGAACAAAGCGAGTCGTGCCAATAGTATCCCCAGGATTAAGGTACTCAACCTTATCCATATACTATAGATCGTTTAGACTATTTACTTGAACTTGATCCATATTTATGTCACACATAAACTTCAAGTATACATAATATAGCCATGGGTTATTAGTTTATTGGATTTGTGGTTATATTTAGGCATAACAAATATATAGAAATAATACTTCATTGAAGCAACTCAAATGTTACATTTACTATCTACGAGTTTTAGGGCATAAAACCCAACAAACTCCCACTTGCACTAAAACTCTAGTGAGTGGAATGTATATGCACTCAAAATAACCAAATTAAGGAAATGTTACAAATAAAATAAACTAGGGCACACCATACCCTATTATATCTCCCACTTGCCCTAGGTTATGCTATATACATATCTCGTTGACCTAAACTATGTAGATGACTCTCAAACACTTTAACCAAGAGAGTCTTCATAAATGGGTCAGTTATGTTGTGCTCCGAAGCAATCTTTGTGATGATCACATCTCCGCGCTGCACAATCTCCCGAATCAGGTGATACTTCCTCTCTATGTGTTTACCTTGTTTGTGGCTTCGAGGTTCTTTGGAATTGGCTACTGGCCCACTGTTGTCACAATATAAGTTCATATTTCTAATAACTTTCAAATCTGTTAGGAACTTTCTTAGCCATACTGCTTCTTTAGCTGCCTCACAAGCAGCGACATACTCCGCTTCCATAGTGGAGTTTGCGATGCATCCATGTTTGATGCTTCGCCAAACTACTGCTCCCCCATTGAGGGTAAAGACTGACCCTATCGAAGATTTCCTGGAATCTTTGTCAGTTTGGAATTCAGAATTGGTGTATCTAGTAAGGATTAGATCCTTAGATCCATACACCAGCATGTAGTCCCTCGTTCTCCGAAGATACTTGAGGATGATATTGAAGGTGTTCATATAACACATGCGGAAGCAATTGAAGATCGGAAGCACTTAACTACATCAATTTTGGGCCTAAAGCATGCTTGTTCTAGGAAAAACAGAACAGAGAGAAAGAAACACCAACCTTTTGTAGCTCAACTTTGTGATGCTCCTTGTTGTGTCTTCTTCTCCAACCTTTCTTGGACAACCTCTAGAGTCTTCCCTACTATCCTCCGGGCCAAGAACGACTTGTGGGAGTCTATATAAGATAGGGAATGGGAAGGGAATGCTTGAAGGATCAAGCTATGGAGAAGTATGAGAGATGAGAGAGCTTGAGTCCAAATTCCAGCAGCATAACAGTATGGAAAATCACTCTTGTGACTTGAATCTGATTCATAACCCTTATATAGACATTCTCCATGCAAGGAGTAGCCTCAAGACACAAGACACATGGTAGTCTTGCAAGCCAAAGTGGATTCTAAGTGTCCATTTTACAAGACATGCAACTATTGCATGAGGTGAGTTGTTTTCCACTTTGTATCTTCATGCAAGAGTGGGAATCCAACTTAATCCACTAATTACATCTTTGAAATCTGATTTCAAGCTTGCAATTTAATGTTGATTTCAATTCCAAATTGAATTTAACATTAGGTAATTGATTTTGAGACATTTCAAAATGATTTCTAATGATTAATCCAATTAATCATACTAATCTTGTGCAATTAATCATATATGATTCCTAATACATATATATGGTATTCAAAACACTTTTAAATACTCCATCTCTCATTTTCTAATTTAATTCATAATTAAATTATTGTGTCAAACACAATTTACAATAATACCTTTTTTTTCCCGATTTTGAACGATTCAAAGCTTCCTATCTTTTTGTTCTAGGCTTTATTCCGATATGAGCTAGTAGGGGGACCTAATGGACCTATAGATCATGGGCTCCAACAATTCGAGGCTAACCGACTAATCTCATTATCTAAGCTAGCCAACATTTGTTAACTACCGGGACACTCCACTATAGCCCGATAGTTGCACTCCCCTCACTATAGATATATTTCCGTCCACTTGATTTAACCATGATTAGTAAGTCGATCCTTCACAGGTTGTTCGTAGCTATAGCTAGGTCAAAAAAGTCGTTTTACCCCTATAGTACTTCTAGTTCCTTAAGTCCCACTGATCCTCTAATGAACAATTGGTTTATGGTCCAACCAATAAACCGAGTCCCTCTCGGGCCAATGAGAGGGCGGGATCCCTTTGTTCAAGCCCCGGAGTCAGCACTTAAGGGAACAACCTTTCTACTATCCCTAATTTGGGTAGGAGTGAATTCCTTCTCGCATGACTATGTCCCCAGCCATCTACCCGTTCCTATCCCTGAAATGGGAGGCTTATTGAGTCGGCGATACTGAGCCACTCTCACCTATGTAGATCTAAGGATAAGCCCGAATAAACAGGAGTTCATAGTTAGCTCAGGATTAAGATCGAGTTACCTAGGTCATCACATGAAATAGTCAGTCTCGTCAGTAAACGGTGTTATAAAGCGAGAGTGACTTATTTCTCGGTCCTGGTCTTATGCAAACTCATTGCATAGGACGCCCCCACTCACATGTCTCTACATGGACGATTTAGGATCACATTGTCTATACTATCTATAAAGTGGGCCGCGTCTCATAGTGTCCCCAGAATAAGGTACCCAGCCCTATTCCTATACTATAGACCGTTTAGGCTATAACTCGAGTTTGATCCACTTTTATGTCTTTACATAAAGCTCAAGTGTTCAACCTATAGCCATGGATCTTGGTTTATTGGATTTGGGTTATCTAATGTGCAATTTACTTATTCAGTTATGACTTTACTGAATTAATCTCGATAACAACTTTATCGAACAAGTATATAATATTTGTTTAACATTCACTATCTACGAGTTTTAGGACACCAATCCCAACAGATATTAACCGTTGTCTAGTGGTCATACCCTGGATTAGATTGGTACCGACTAATAATTCCCACTGCAAAACAAATGTCTGGCCTATTGCAGAGCATAGCGTACATTAGGCTGCCGACAGGTGAGGCGTAAGGAATAGGTCTCATATCCTCAATTTCTTGAGGTGTCTTAGGACATTATTCTTTAGACAGATGAACTTCGTGCCTGAAAGGTAACAATCCTTTCATGGAGTTCTGCATCGAGTATCGAGCTAACATTTTGTCGATATACGCTGCTTGAGACATGACTAAGGTTTTGTTCCTACGATCCCTAATGATCTGGATGCCAAGAACAAATTGTGCTGCTCCCAAATCCTTCATTTGGAATTGTGATTCTAGCCAGTTTTTAACGTCGGTAAGATATCCTACATTATTCCCAATAAGCAGAATATCATCTACATATAGTATTAAGAAAGCTACTTTATTCTTGATGATTTTCTTGTAAACACAAGGTTCATCAGGATTTTGGTCAAAGCCAAATGATTTGATCGTTGTATCAAATCGAAGATTCCAAGACCTTGAAGCTTGTTTTAATCCATAAATGGATCGTTTTAGTTTACAAACTTTTTGTTCTTCATTCTTGGAAATGAACCCTTCGGGTTGAGACACATAGATATTCTCGTCAAGGTTGCCATTCAGATAGGCAGTTTTGACGTCCATTTGCCATATTTCATAGTCATAATATGCGGCTATGGACAGGAGAATTCATATGGACTTAAGCATAGCAACAGGGGAAAAAGTTTCTTCATAGTCAATTCTTTCGTTTTGGGTAAAACCTTTTGCTACGAGCCTAGCTTTAAACGTTTGCACGTTTCCAGCTGCATCTCTCTTTCTCTTATAGATCCACTTGCATCCTATGGGTTTTATCCCGTTAGGTGGATCCACAAGATCCCATACTGAATTGTGAGGTGCATTGGCTTCATTTCAAGGTCCATTGCTTTGACCCATTGGTCTTTATCAACGTCATTCATTGCTTGTTTAAAAGTCAATGGATCCTCGATGTCATCGTCCAGTATGACGACCTGAGTTTCAGTTACACCTAAGCAGCGGTCAGGCTGTTTTACAACCCTCCCACTGCGTCGAGGCATACTCAACGTTTGAGCAAGACAAGGTTGACCAGAAGAACTAGCTCTAGCAATATCGTAAGCTTGTGAACTAGTTTGATCAACAACTTTTGTTGTTTCTTCAGTAGTTTCTTTTAATACTAATTTGCTACGTGGTTTATGGTTTCTCATGTAGTCCTCCTCCAAGAATGTTGCATTTGTTGATACAAATACTTTGTTCTCTTGTGGGTCGTAGAAAAGACCACCTCTTATTTCTTTTGTGTATCGTACAAATTGGCACAATCTTGAACGGAATTCCAGTTTCTTAGGATTAGTCACTAGCACATGTGCTAGACATCCCTAGATCCTGAAAGAGCATATACTAGGTTTACGCCCTCTCCATAACTCGAAAGGCATTTCAGATACACTTTTCGAGGGAACGTTGTTCAACATGTGAGCTGCAGTCTCTACTGCATACCCCCAGAATGAGCTAGGCAATTGAGCATAGTTTATTTTAGGGTTATTTAACTTAGATAAACCCGGCTAAGTCAATCTATCTAAGTATATGCCTATTATAACTCTTATAATCAGGTCTTTACACTAATATCTAGGTCAATCAAACCCTTTTAATTACCTAGTGACATTGCATGCTAATAGGCAATGGTTAATTCAACTCAGGTACTGGGTCAGTTCCCAAGTAGGAGGTAACTCCAACCTAGACAAAACCTCACCGGGAGAGTTCCCTTCTAACCAAAATCTTATTTGTCCTACTTACCATATTTTAAATCTATTAAAATACTAAGCAAGACAAAATTTTCTAATCCTATTAGAAATAACGATCTTAGGTCTAATTAATTTTAAACAATTTAAATTAATTCATTTTCCCTAAGATCTTATATTTGCATGCAACTCTTTGTTATAGGTTAATAAATTTCTAATCATTAATTTTATAACTATTATAAATTTTAATGAATTAGACCTATAACATGCTACTATAGTAAATAAATTAACAATCAATATTCTAATTAATTTATAACCATACTGTTATAGGTAATTTTGGACCACCCCGATGTACAAAGAGCTGATGAGGACAACCCGACACGAGCCCGGAAGTTAGGATCGGAAGATGGACCTCGGAGGCAAAAACGGGCCAAAAGGTCGAGCAAAGCTCGGAGGGATCGGGCCTTGGCCCGACCCATATGGTCGGCCTCAGCCCAAGGCCGAGGCCAACCACTCGACCCACTTGCGTGTGTCGAGTCCGTCCGCCTCCATTCGGTCCCTGCTGCCCTGGTTCCACCTGGTTCAGCCCGAAACACCTTTAAATTCCTAAAAATCCTAGGAGCATGAGCAGGTATTTAAACCCCTCTTCATCACTGAAGATGGGATCCCAAACTCTATTCTCTACTCTCCCCTCTTGCTCTCTTGCTCTCCTCCTTCCGTTTTCTGACTTAAGCATCGGAGGCGGTGTGGCAAGCACCACACCGGTGTGTAGGTTTACTATCTTGCAGGCCACGTCTTCCCCATCTTCAACAAATTTACCGCTGGTGGCACGTGAAGGTCAGGTGAGTTCCTCCTGACCAAATTTGACCATCAACACATACAATAGCAATCATGACATTAAATAATATAACATTTATATTAATTCTAAGGTAATGTCATGCTCAATGCAATTTTAATTCCCTTTAATTAATTTAACTCTTAAAATAATTATATAAGAAAATTAATTAAATGCATCGACTATTTTCATACATTAATATAACTCTTTACATTAATCGCTCATGAAAATTAAATGAAGAATATAAATTATTTTCATAAATATAACCCTTATATTTTTACTAAAATAATTTCATGCTCAATGCTTCTCTATCTTCATTCATTTAATATAACATTTTGGGAAAAATAGACTTTTGGTCCCTGAGGTTTGGGTTAAGTTACACTTTGGTCCCTAAGTTTTCAAACTCAACAAAAATACCATGCAGACCGCGTGAACCAGGTCAACAACAGCGTGAACCGGTAAACCCTTGCTCGAATCACGACGAACCATTAAAACCTAGTCAAGAACCAGTCAAACAAGCTTGAATCGCGCTGAATAACCCACTGAACCGGACCGAAACTGCTAAACTGAATCGCACGTTATATAACCGCACGCACGAAGCAAGCTTGACGCACGCCCGACGTCAGTCTCACCCGAAACGACTCAAGCGCACGCGTTCGAGCCATACTGAACGCATTTTCCCTCTTTTTGTTTTTTTTTTTTATTTTCACGTGTTGCTCTTCCGTCCGCGAACACCCGTACGCTTCAGCAACTGCCTACACGAAGACACTCGTCCACTGCGTTTCACGTTCTCACCCAAATTTCCTTTTCCTTTTTTCTTTTTTTTTTTAATTTTTCCGCTCGTGAAACTTCCGTCTAGGTTTCTACCGATTGTTCTTCCGCCAGTGCAGCCTCTGTTTTCCCAGAAAACTCGATTTTCTTTGCCCAATTTGCACCGATTTCTTCAGCAATTTATCAAAAACTCAATGGACACAGACTTACAGACACATTTGCAACAAATAGCCCAAAAACAATAGGCCTTTACATGATCAAATCAAGAAAAATTGCAAATTCTAAATGCCAAAACCCTAACCATCCACTAGCAAAATTCATACATCAAATGCATAATTTAATCCCACCAATCAACCAATCCAAATTTTGTAAAACAAAATTAAAAATACGATGGGCTCTGATGCCAATTGAAGGATTGGAATTTCCAATTCCGTTAAAGCGGAAGCAATTGGACCGTATCGTATTTAATTTTGTTCAATCAAAATACAGATACATTGGCAAAAAGTTAAGCAATGAGAAACATACCTCCGTTGACGACTCAGAATTCTTCAACGGACACCACCAATTGGCCTTCCCCGCTATTCTTTGAGGTTGGGAACAAGATGGTGGGATCCTGATCTTGAAGGGAATGAGAAAACAGAGAAGAATATTTCTCTGTTCTTTTTTTTTTTAGAGAGAATTAATGAGAGAGGAGAGTGATTGAGGAAGTAAAAATGACAGCAGAAGAGAGCCTCTCAAGACCCCTCCAATCGTGAGATTAAACTGCATCTCACTACCTTCTGGCAAGTGTCCATTTAATGTGAGGGTTAACTTTAATTAATTAATTAAAATTAATTTAATTCAATTAATCATATTAATTAATTAATTCTAATTAAATATCTCCATTTTTAATTATAGGTGCATTTTAATCATATTAAAGGCACATCCCTCACATAACCTATAGTTTTAATTAAAAATAATTTAATCGCATTTAATTAAATTAATTAAACTACATAATTAATTAATTCATAATTAATTAATTCTTTGATCAATTAAATATCACATATTTAATTAATCAACATTTGAATTAAATTCAAATGTGCATCTCTCACATAACCTATAGTTTTAATATGAATCATATTCACATTAAAATTAATCTATAGATTTAATTCAATTAAATCACGTTTAACCAAATTAAACTTAGTAATTAATTAATTCAAAAATTAATTAATTTTTATAATTAATTAAATATCAATCATATTAACTAATTACATATTAGAATCATATTCTAATATATCTCTCATATATTATAGTTTAATTAAATCACATTTAATTTAAACTAAATTGAATAATTAATTAATTCACAATTAATTAATTAATTTACTAATTAAATATCATATACTTAATTAGCCACATATTTGAACTCCTTCAAATATATTATTCTCTCAATATAATAAAGTTTAATCTCATATTAAACTTTATATTATAATGCATCACCATACATTATATTAATTGTATCTCATACAATTAACTTGATTCCCAAAATTGAATTTGAACTATTCAAATTCTTTCAAGATAAATTGTTCCCAATTACTCTTTACTAGCTAGCAGGGGGACCTAATGGACCTACAGATCAGAAGCTCCAATGATATGAGGTTAACTGATTAAACTCATTAATCGAGTTAACCAATATTCATTAACTATGGGTCACTCCACTAAAGACCCATAGCTGCACTCTTCTCACTGTAGAATGTTTCTGTGTCCACGGATACTGACTAGTAATAGTAAGTCAATCCTTCACAAGTGTTCGTAACTACAAGTTGGTTAAATAACCATTTTACCCCTGAGTTACCTATGTCTCCTTAAGTACCAGTGCTCCTCTAATGAACCACCTGTTTGTCGCCAAGCTGTCGCAACGTCATCGCGACGCGGAGCGGCCGACATCCTTTCCTAAGGATCTCTCTTGAGAGGAGAGGTTTGGAGTCGCCACCAATCATCTTCAGGTGTGATTGGTCACCCGTTTTAAAGAAAAAACCAGTCTTTGAAAACCAAAAATTAGGCTCGGAAGTTGATTGAGTGTAGGGAAGGTATTAGCACCCCTACAACACCCGTTTAAAAACGGTTACCATATTTTATTTTAAAATTATCCTTTTATCTTATCATAAATTGGTCATTTATTTTGAAAAACAAACAAATAAATAATTAAACAACGAATGTCTCACTTTACCTTACCTTAACTTTAAAAATAAAGTAAGGATAGGATATGGCGAGTGGGGTTATTCCCAATAATTGACTTATTATGTTGAAATTTTCTTTTAATTATAAGAAATTTTATCACCTCAAGATTTTGAGAAATTTCATTATCTCAACTCCATCATAGGTCTTACATGAATTTGTTGACTCATATCTATTACTTCACACTTTGAAAATAAAATGTGAATTAATAATTATGAGTGGTGTGACACCATCCAAAAGAAAAAAAAATCGTTTTTTATATATATTTTTCAAATCATATCCAGCTAGAAATTTATTTTGAAATGCCAAAGTAAAACTATTTGAAATTCATTTGGAAAATTCAATTTAAAAGTCAACTTAAAATAAAATTGAAATCTAGTTTGAAGTTGCAAAATAAATCCAATTTGACGTTCATTTGAGCATTACAAATCGAAATCCAATTTGAGGGGAAACTCAAATTCGAATTAAAATTCAAAATTGAAGTTGATCTGAAAATTTTAATGCAAAAACGAAGATTGAAATTGATTTCTAATTTGATTAAAATTGAGATTGATTGATTTCCAATTTGATTGAAAATGAGATTGATTGATTTCCAATTTAATTAAAATTGAAATTGATTTCTGTTTCAAAACCAAATAGACATTGATTTGAAAATTCTAATTTGGAACCACTTTGAGATCAAATAAGAAATAGATTTGAAACTAAATTGAAATTGATTTGATCAATTGAATTGGAAAAGTTCCAACTTAAACCCAAATTGAGATCCATTCTAGAAAAAACAATGTTAAGGCCATTTTGAACTTTATTTGAAAAGACCAAATTAAAAATTATTTTTAAATTTGTTTGGAACATCCATATTACAAACACATTGAAAAGGATTTGGAAATTTCAATTTTAAAAAATCAAATTGGAATTGATTTGGAAATTTCAACTTTACAATCCAAATTGGAATAAAATAAGACAAAACTCATAGAATTAAAGGGGAAAAAAAACAAAGTTTGAGGGAAAAAAAAAAAGAAATTTAAAGGAAAAAAAACCTTGCTTTTTCCTATATAAAAAAAACGTTAATAAAGAAAAGAGAGGAGGAACAAAAAAAAAAAAGAAAAGAAAATAATAAATAACAAAATAATAATAATAAGTGGGACCCACCATCATTTCATCTTCTTCCTTCTTCTCCATTTTCTTTCTCTCTCCCTGATTCTCCCCTCCCTCTTTTCTTTTCCTTTCCTTTCTTCTTCCCTCCACTTTCCCTCTTATCTCTAATCTTGGGTCAGTAGTCAATTTGTCGGAGCTTAACACTCATGGGTCGCCAGAGATCGGGACGGATTCGACTGGCATTGGGGTTGTTCGAAGGGGTCATCGACGCTCAGTGTCAAAGCTGCGGATTCGTGCTGCGGCTGGAGATGTTCGGCGTCAGGGCTACGGACTCGAGCAGCGGCGTGCAGGCTGTGTTCGTTGGGTGGATGCGATGGCGTTCATGAGTTGGGCGACAGAGTTGAGGTGTGGGTTTCTTGGATTCAAATGGGTCACTAGTGTGGGTTTGTTGCAATGTTGCAGTGTTCGCCGGAAATGGGTGTATGAGTGTGCTAAGTTTACGGTTGCTACCGTTCACTGAAATTCGAAGTGTGGGTTTTTTTTTGGAGGAAGAAGAAAATGGGTTTGAGTGGAGGAAGAAGGAATTTTTCATGGAGGAAAGGAAAGGAGAGGAGAGAGTAAGTGGGGTTCAAAATCAAGATGCCAATTTTGACCCAAATTTCCTCCCATTTCAACCATTACAATCTCTCTTTTATCTTTTTATCTCCAAAAACTTCTCCCCCTTTCTTACTTAGGCCTCCCCCATTTATAAGCGTCATCACTCTCCAAACAGTACGGTAAGTAGAGAGAAAAGAGGGGGGAAAGTGGTAATGTGGGTGAAAGGGTTGAGATTTTGAGGGAGAAAGATACGTTAGTGGGGGGAAGGATGAGAAAAATATGGGAGAAAAAAAAGTTTTTTTTTTAAAAAAAAAAAAACCGGTTAGAAGATTTTTTTTTAATTTGTTTTATTTTATTTACTCTTTTTTTTTTTTTTTTTGCTAGCAATAAAAAATATCAAAAATAAAAATATTCATGATAATAAAAAGCATAATATAAATAAAATAAATCTAGTCGGACCAAATATGGTGTCTACACTGTTTATGGTCCAACCAGTAAACAGAAAGTCTCTCTTGGGCCAGTGAGAGGGCAGGATCCCTTTGTTCAAGCCCCGGAGTCATCACTTAAGGGAACACTCATCTACTTCTCCTAGAATTGGGAAGGAGTGAATTCCATCTTGTGTTATCATGTCCCCAGCCCCCCACTCGATCTTGTCCCCAAGAAGGTAGGCTTATTGAGTTGATCGATTCTCAAAGAGCTGATTAATTTGATACAGAAATGTCGCTGATATGCATTAATCCAAGTATAAATTAAACATAATCAAGTAATACCTAGAGTATTCTAGGGTCGAATCCACAGGGAAGGGAAGCTAAGGGATTTTAATAAACTTCACTAATGAACACTCAGACGCATGGTGTTTTGGATTAAACTAGACAATGATAACTGCGATGAAACGAAAGTATGTTGTAGAATAAACTATGCGATGGAAATAAAGAAAATATCAGATGATAAGGGCTATCGAGGCTTTTGCTGCGGCAACCACATGCGTCAAAAAGTTATTTTGCAATGCATGTCCTGTTTGAATGTCCATTAATGCTTAAGTGAGAAATAAACATGTGATTCCCTTCTGGTACTACTCATGCGTTTGGCGTAGAACTAACAACGTTCTGTTCAATTAGCTCATGTGTTGGTACTGTTCTCCAATAACTTGCAAGTGACTGTGTTAGTCTTAAAGCAGTCTAAGCACATTCATGAAATATCTTATTGCGGCAGTGTTAGTTCTAACACGACCAAGACTACATGCAATGCGCTAACTTGCTCTACTTAGATATTTCCCCATGCATTACCTGTCAGGGATTGATAGCACGCATAACGAGCTATATTTCTCGATATATTTTAGTTAGTATTTGAGTGGTTTTGGGCCAATTTAATGCACTTTCATGTTATTTTTGTACGAATTGATTATTGGAATCAAAATAGAGAAATTGGAGATAATGAGGTGTTCGAGCGCTAAAAAGGAAGCAAAGAAAATAAATAAGGAAAAAATTTGGAGCTGGCCAACCCGAGAAGGCATTAGGCGTGAATCTGCGACAACGTCACGATGCTGCCCTAGAGCGTCTCGACGCTGTGACAAGAGCTTCTCGACGCTATCGATATTTTGCTAAACAGAATGCTGGATTTTGGGGTACCGTCTCGACGCTGTCAGCAGATTTTCTATAAATGCAACACTTCTTGCACGACCAAGGGGAGTCCAATTGGTTAGATTTTAGCCCTAATTTCGAATAGAGACCTTTGGTGGGAGCCGAAGCAAGGCCAAGAAGCGGGAATCAAGCGAGAAGACGTGGAGATCGTGACGGGGACGTGCCGGTTTCGACGGATTCGAGTTTTCCTTCCTCTTTCCCTTACCTCTTGTAGTTTTTATGGCTTTTCTTGCAATTAGTGTTTGTGGTTTAAAGATTATGAATTGCTAGTTGCTTGTCTTAGGGTTTGATATAGTTCTTTTAGTTGTTGGATTGATTTTTGGTATGAATGTGTTGTTATTTTATGCATGCAATTTTGTGTAATGCTTTCAATTACTTGATCACTAATTGAATGATTTAAGTGTTGAATCTAACTCAGGAGAGAGGATTTGGCCTAAGACTTACCTTGTTTAATTGCATGACTAGACTAGAAATTCTAAGTTTGTGACAGGATTTGGAATATCTCTAGAAGTATAACAAGGACTAAACCGAATAATGTCTTGCATGTTAATGAACTTAGATAGGGATATCAAGTTAGTTATATGCATGAGAGTCAATTATACTCGGGAGAGGTAATCGTGATAAAAGTTTCCTTGGCTTGTAGAATAATGACACGATCAATTCATTCCTATTAATCAATCCTCAATCTTAAATAATGAAATCAATTCCCTAAGAGTCTTTCCATTTGAGTCTCCACCTTTATTTTATGCTTTTTTTCTTTAGACTTATCTTTTTCATTAAGTTTTGCTCCCTAAATAAAATTGAATAAAAGTATTCACGATACTTAATTTGCTAGAAAACCAATCCAGAGGACGACACCCGTTTTACATGAAAACCCTATATTATTACTTGACCCGTACACTTGCGGTAATCAAATTGCGCATCAGGGATTTATCATGCTGCTACTGCATCCGACTGGCCAGGCGGGTGTTAGTAATGAAAATATTATCGCATCTAAGCAGAAAGCATTAATTTTTCATTCATTCAAAATGTACGTATACAGAATAATCCTATCACCGCATGGGTGCCTAAGCTAAGCCTTGATAAAAGTAAGTTAGCTCATGCTAAAAAAGAAAAACATAACGCAATACATCATGTCGCAATGAATTTCCTGCGTCGAGATAATCTTCCTTCTTCTCTGATTTCCTTTCACTCTTCGTTCTTTTCGTTCCCTCATTTTCCTCTTTGGCAGCTAGACGTTTTTTATAGGCTGAGGATGCTGACTTCTCCAAGAAATTGGCTTGCGTGCCCCAACCTTCTTTTGCCAGCTTTCAAATCAATATTACGTCAGGGCGATCATCTTTCCAGCTATCATCGTACGAATTATGCTATAGGATCTACGCCTGCGCTGGAGGAAACTTGGGCAAGGAAACAACTACAAATTCATGCGTTAGTGGGTAAAAGTTCATAATTTCCTACCGCATCTAAAATTACTTCTTTACAAGATTAGCTACCGCAATTCCCTTACTATAATGCGCTAGACCAACGCAACTTGGATCTTTTCAGCCTTATTTAGTTTAAATTTAAAGGGAAAATAACTTGCTTTTTGCAAGTTATCAAACCCCCAAACTTAAACTATTGCTTGTCCCCAAGCAATGCCTTCTATGCACTCTACGAGAATGACTTAGTTCAATTGATTTGGCCTTTTACATCCTAATTTTTTCTAATCTTTTTCTCTGCAACTAAAACAAAGGATTTGGCCTTCCATTAGATTTTCTTTTTAGCTAAGGATTATTCCTGCGCTTAAGTGCTCCTTCCTGCGATAACACAACAAACTCCTTTCAAATATGCTTTGTGCGCATTTTTTAAGCAGAAAGCATTAATTTTATCGACATCAAAACTCAAGCTTTCGTTTTGGTTTACCCACATTTGTGATGAAAGGTATCCAACTACGGGCATTACATTTTTTTACTGCCCTAAACGCTCATGGGATATAAATGCGCTTTCGCGCAGTGGAAAACGATGGGTGTCATGAATGCCCTTTGGCTACCAACACATAGAAACCAGCGGAACGCATATACTTGACTTGTGCTATCTACCGTATCCCCCAACTTAAATTGGGCAATGTCCCCATTGTCCCCCAAACTTAAACTGGAGTGCGATGGATGATGGAGAAGCTGGTTGTGCGGCGACAAACACTAAAGCACTAAGCATAAGAAAATATCCTAAGGCAAAAGGGGAATTTAACAAAGGGAAATCCCTTACTCTAACTTCGGCTAAAAAGATATCTTAGAAAAATTTAGATGCGAAGAGCAATTGGCGAAGACCTAACGCAGAGGATTTGATGGATGCAGACATTTTGCCAAGGCTAGGAGAGAATGCGATAGTTCATCAAAAGAAAATATTTCATTAATGCGGAGGGAAAGTTTGTACAGGATAAATCCGCACATTACAAAAAAAATTATAAGTACAGAAAAGAGAGAAAATATTTTTACTCCCTCGGCGGCGGTTGTCTGGGCTGTTTGGGCGGCGACGGGGGCATGTGAGGGCACTTGGGAGGGCCCTGCGCCATCTGGTCTAGGTTTCCCTTGGGGGCGCATGAATTGGTCTGGCGCAACGGGCAGTCTTCCAAAAGAGTTTTTCTAGCGCACAAGAAATAGCATCATGGTGTTGACATGCTGGGATAGCTCGTTCTGTTGCTAGCGTAGAGGCTTGACAATTTCTTCAAGTTGTCGCCGCATCTCAGCAAATATCTGCGATTCATCAATGTCGATAATTTGTTCAGGCGGCTGAGGGGAGGGTTCTGCGATGGGATCTCTTTGCGGCAGCTGATCAAGTCGCGCAGAAATTTGCTCGTCTTGACGTGGGAGATTTGGGAGAGAAGCCGGCTAGTCGCTGACTTCTACTTGATGTACGGTCTCCACACGCACTTTAGCAGGATCAGTCCGGCGCACAGGTGAGGATGAAGGTGGCAGCAAGGCTTGCTGATTGAGAGCACAAACAGGCTTTTCCTACGTTTGAGGAACTTCGCGCACTTGCCTTGCCGCGGTGGAGGGATTTCGGCACACTGTTTGTTTGCGCCTCTTCTTCTTTTGGGGCTCAGGCGCAAGAGGCTGATCTTCGGCCGTAGGGGGAGGATCTTGGCGAGGGATGCGAATGTTATGCGTCCAGGTTATGCACACGAGCCACTGGTCATCAAACGCCTGTCGTATTGCCCTGACTTCATCTGATGTCGCGGGTACAAGGCGGGCCATGCGGCAGAGCTTCGAGACGAGACCAGGGCAGAACATGCCTCCCTTTGGCTTGTAGGAATTCTGGCGTAGGGAGTCGCAGAGAATTGGGCCCAAGTCAATGGGGATCCCCTTTATAATAAAGTAGACGAGGACTACCCACGGGATCGAAAGAGTGGCATCATGCGTTGTGAGCATGATGCGGTTCTTGATCCAGTGCATCCACGCGGTGGCCTCAAAGTCCAACCACTGCGCCTTGAGTGTCCTCGCAGAGCCGCACCCATCCCAATGAGTGCAAGGTCGAGCTATCGCAGCAAGGACTGCGGCCAGGAAGTCCTCGCTCTACGAGGAGAGTAGGGCATTACCTTCGGCCTCGGGTGCGTCGGGATAGATCTACGCCTACGCTGGAGGAAACTTGGGCAAGGAAACAACTACAAATTCATGCGTTAGTGGGTAAAAGTACATAATTTCCTACTGCATCTAAAATTACTTCTTTACAAGATTAGCTACCGCAATTCCCTTACTATAATGCGCTAGACCAACGACCACTCTCACCCGTACTAATCAAAGGACAATCCCTCGTGAGAAGAAGTTCATGACACACTAAGGATTTAGACTGAGTTACGTAGGTCATTCTATTGAAACAGTAACCTATCTAGTCAACGGTGTTACATCTAGTGGTTTACTATTTCGTGGTCCGGTCATATGCAAACTCATTGCATAGGATACCCCCGCTCGCATGTCTCTTACATGGACGCCTTCGATCAATACGTCTGTATCGAATACAAAGCAGGTCGTATCACATAGTGTTACCAGGATAAGGTACCCAGCCTAATCCCTATACTATAGACCTTTTAGGTTGTTACTTGAACACTAATCCCCGTATGTCCCCACATACTAGTTCAAGTTACATATACACAACCTTGGATCTTAGTTTATTGGATTTGGGTCATATTGTGCAATTTTAGACTTAATATGACAATAACACTTTATTGCATACACCTCAATAACACTTTATTGATACAAGTGTATAATTCATTTACATTCACTATCTACGAGTTTTAGGATATAAAACCCAACATCACCAAGATAAGGCACCCAGTCTCATCCCTATACTATAGACCCTTTAGATTGTATCTTGAACAGTGATCCTCGTATGTCTCCACATACAATTCAAGACTCATAACACAGCCTAGGATGTCTAGTTTATTGGATTAGGGTTATTTAGGTAAAGACAAAACATAATACAAATAATAACACTTAATTGAATAATACATCATTATCATTTTATTAATATTCGTCAATTGTTACAATTACTTGAAGGATTGGAATTCCCAATTCCGTTAAAGCGGAAACACAATTGGACAGTTCGTAAATTAATTTTGCTTAATCAAAATGCCCATACATTGGCAAAAACACAGAATTCACAATTCTAATTAGGCTAAGCAATTAATTTAGATCTAATCTAAAGAACGAGAAGCACAAACCTCCGTTGACGACTCTGAATTCTTCAACGGACAACACCATATAGCCATCCCTCTTATATCTCTAAGATTGGAAACGTGTGGTTGTGGGACCACGATCTTGAATCTTTGGGAACAACTATAGAGAAATAACTTCTCCTGTGTTCTTGGCTTCTATTGAGAGAATATGATCTAGCGAGAGAATGGGAGACTGAGAGTGATCTCAACGTGAAGGAGAGTGAGAGAGATTTAAGATTCTGCCAAATGAAGTTAAGTGTGAGGGATTTTTTTAATTGGTTAACCAATAACCAATTAAATTAATAAAAAGAATAATTAATTAATTAAAATAATCCAATTAATTAATTAAATGTTAATCAATTAATCATAATAATTAATCAAACATATGTGCATTTAAATCATATTTAAATGTATTGCCCTCACATAGTCTATAGTTTTAATTAAAATTAATCAAATTGTATTTAATTAAATTAATTAAACCGTACTATTAATTAATTAACAATTGATTAATTCTTTGATCAATTAAATATGACATATTTAATTAATCTAACATTTGAATCATATTCAAATGTGCTTCTCTCTTATAACCTATAGTTTTAATATGAATCATATTCACATTAAGATTAATCTATAGATATTAATTTAATTAAATCACATTTAACTAAATTAAATTTAGTAATTAATTAATTCAAAATTAATTAATTTTATAATTAATTAAATATCAACAATATTTAACTAATTTAAACTAATTAATTACACATTAGAAACATATTCTAATATACCTCTCATATAATATATAGTTTAATTGAATCACATTTTATTTAAACTAAATTGAATAATTAATTAATTCATAATCAATTAATTTATTTATTAATTAAATATCATATATTTAATTAAATATATTTTTGAACTCCTTTCAAATATATTATTCTCTCAATATAATAAGTTTAATCTTAAATTAAACTTTATATTATAATGTATCACCATGCATTATATTAATTGTATCTCATACAATTAACTTGATTCCCATATCGAATTTGAACTATTCAAATTCTTTCGAGATAAATTGTTCCCAATTACTTTTTACGAGCTAGCAGGGGGACCTAATCGACCTACAAATCAGAAGCTCCAATGATATGAGGTTAACTGACTAAACTCATTAACCGAGTTAACCAATATTCATTAACTGTGGGTCATTCCACTAAAGACCCACAGCTGAACTCTTCTCACTGTAGAATGTTTCTGTATCCATGGATATTGACCAATAACGGTAAGTCAATCCTTCATGAGTGTTCGTAACTACAACTTGGTCAAATTATTGTTTTACCCCTATGTTACCTCTGTCTCCTTAAGTACCACTGCTCCTCTAATGAACAACCTGTTTATGGTCTAACCAGTAAACAAAAAGTCCCTCTCGAGCCAGTGAGAGGGCGAGATCCCTTTGTTCAAGACCCAGAGTCACCACTTAAGGGAACACTCATCTACTTCTCCTAGAAGTGGGAAGGAGTGAATTCCATATTGTGTTGTCATGTCCCCAGCCCCCCACTCGGTCTTATCCCCAAGAAGGTAGGCTTATTGAGTCGGCGTGCAAGTCATTCTCACCCATACTAATCAAAGGACAATCCTTCATGAGAAGGAGTTCATGACACACTTAGGATTTAGACTGAGTTACCTAGGTCATCCTATTGAAACAGTAACATAACTAGTTAACGGTGTTACATTTAGTGGTTTACTATTTCGTGGCCCGTTCTTATGCAAACTCATTGCATAGGATACTCCCGCTCGCATGTCTCCTACATGGACGCCTTGGATCAATACGTCTATATTGAATACAAAGCGGGTCGTATCTCATAAAGTAACCAGGATAAGGTACCCAGCCTTATCCTTGCACTATAGACCTTTTAGGTTGTTACTTGAACACTGATCCCCGTATGTCTCCACATACTAGTTTAAGTTACATGTAAACAACCTTGGATCTTAGTTTATTGGATTTGGGTCATATTGTGCAATTCTAAACTTAATATGACAATAACACTTTATTGATACAAGTATATAATTCATTAACATTCACTATCTACGAGTTTTAGGACATAAAACCCAACATTACTATCTACGAGTTTTAGGGCATAAAATCGAAGAGGAGAGACTATTTAAATTAAAATACACTCTCAAATAGGGAGTGAGTCTAGGATTTTGAGATTAATTTAACACCAAATTAAATCAACATATTTCAAAATAAAAAAGATAAGTCTGTTATTAATTTATCTTATCAGACACATCTCAATCGCGCACAAGTTCATACACTGTATATGTTCTTGAAAAAATACAATTGCATATGTGAGATGGGATCGACAAATACACTGTGTCTATATTAGAATACATAACTAATTTAATAATTTAAAGGGAAAAATACATTTTTGGTCTCTGAGGTTCGGGTTAAGTGACACTTTGGTCCCTGAGTTTTCAAACTCAACAAAAATACCCTTGAGGTTTTGAGATAAGGAGCACTTTGGTCCCTGCCGTCAACTTTTCTGTTAAATTTTAACGGTTGCTGACGTGGCGCTATTATTTTAATAAAAAAATATTTTTTAATTTTTTTAAATAAAAAATATTAAAATAATAAAAATAATATTATTTTTATTATTATTTATTATTTCTCCCTTTCTATGTTCTTCTTCTCCATATTTTTCCTCTTCATCCTCTTCGTCCTTCTTCTTCTTCCTAACTCCGGCGGCCGGCAGCACCGCTCGCCGCCGCCGGCCGTCGGCAACTATTTTTTTTTCTTCTCTTTTTCTTCTTCCTCCCCTCTTTCCACTGTTTTTTTTTTAAAAAAAGAAGAAAACAGAGAACGGGAGGGAGGAGGGAGGATCCCTCGTTCCAGATCTGACCTCCATTCTTAGCATCGCTCTGAACGTTATAGCCAATGACAGTGAGAACAGTAACATACAAGAACAAAAGGGTAGCAACGAACTCGGCTATAATGGCTCTGTAAAAGGACCACCGAGCAAACTCCTGCGCGTCGATCAATGGGGCTGGGGTGGGTCTTCGTAGTCCTTGCCGCTGAACCCACCACGCCCTCCGGCTTCAAGATCCTTCGACATGGCCTCAAAGAAGAAGATTAAAGTGAAAACAGAGAAGAATTTGGAAATTATTAATGATGGAAAATAGAGAAGTGGAAGTATTTATAGTGGGAGATCGAGGAGTGAATTGAAGAGTAGAAATTTCATGATAAAGAAAGTTATTGAGTTTATGCGCCGCCCCATTTCAAATTTTCTGTCGCTTTTCGTGACCCCACCAGTCGCTCACAGGCAGTATGTGGCTCTGTTTCACTTCCCTTGGTTTCCTTTCGGCATTCCGATAGCTTCTCGAAATTCAAACTCACCAGTCGCTCATAGGCAGATTTGGAACGAGGGAGGCTCCCCGTTCTCTGTTTTCTTCTTTTTTCTTTTTTTAAAAAAAAACAGTGGAAAGAGGGGAGGAAGAAGAAAAGGAAAAAAAAAATCAGTCACCGCCGGCCGGCGGCGGCGGCGAGCGGTGACCGCCGGTCGCCTGAGATAGGAAGAACAAGAAGAAGGAGAAAGATGATGAAGAGGAAGAAGATGGAGAAGAAGAAGAGATAGGGAGAAATAATAAATAATAATAAAAATAATATTATTTTATTATTTTAATATTTTTTATTTTAAAAAAATTAAAAAATAATTTTTTTTATTAAAATAATAGTGCCACGTCAGCAACCGTTAAAATTTAACAGAAAAGTTGACGGCAGGGACCAAAGTGCTCTTTATCTCAAACCTCAGGGGTATTTTTGTTGAGCTTGAAAACTCAGGGACTAAAGTGTCACTTAACCCAAACCTCAGGGACCAAAAGTGTATTTTTCCCTAATTTAAATAATGCACTCGAGCATATGTGAGAATGAGATCAACAAAGACACTGTATATATTTTAATACAGAATTAATTTAATTAAAATAATGCACCTGGGTTTTTTAAGATCAATCTTTGATTGGCAAACATATTTTTCTTCCAAAGGTATGTTTACGGCAGCAGAATATGTGATGTCCCAGGTTTTTCAACCACTAGCCTAGTGACGCTACTACAACTCTAAACGGTGAGCCACGAAACTGAACCACTTTAATTAAACTGAATGCATCGAAAATTTCGACAGCATAACGACGTAAAACTTGCCAACCAAAAATTTTCCTTAACCTGATAAATCACAATAAACACTTCTAAATGCTCTTAAAACCCCACCAAACTACAGCAGTTTTCACAACCTAGCTTCTTTATACGAGTCAACTCTCGTAACATCATGCATTAAACTAAAAACCATGCAATAGAACATAAGTCATCTTATTATTAAAAATAACTATCCACATACCAACAAACTAACCAAGACAGCTTTTATTATTTACCAACCTAACAACAAAGCTAATCCTGAGTTCATAAAACCACAACAGCTCAAGTGAATCTCTCATCATAATAGAAACAACAATTAAACCAATCCATAACAAAAGAAAACTCAACACCCTAGGAATCTTCCTCGTAGTTCTCCTCCTCGCCACCAAGGTCCGGATCATCTTCCATTCTACAACATCTAAAATGTTGGGGGAGATGGGGAATGGGGTATCAGTACAACCGCGTTACTAGTAACTAGCTCACACATGTTAGGTCACAAGCATCAACCAATGTTAAACAACATGCTTCTCACACACAAACAACATGCTTTAAAAGCAATAAAAAAACCCAACATGCACAGAAAGCAATAAATTTCCACCATTCACATGCTTCCCACATTATGCACCCACAACTTACTAGACATCACATGATTTACGCATCATGCTCCACACCTAACGCATGAATTACGCGTCATGCTGCGCAAACAACCACGTGAATTACGCGCTACACTGCGCACCTAGCCCACATGATTTCCGCGTCATGTTACGCTAAATAAATGCATGCCTTACGCGTCATGCTACGCAAAATCGAACATGCTTATCCCAAAGCAATACAACAGAACATGCTCATCTCAAAGCATTACAACACATACCAACACAGCAGATCATGCTTTTCGCAAGTATAAAGATAAAGCAAGAAAACAGACAAACATGCTTCATGCAATCAAACACAACCCAGCAAGTAGAAACTACTTACAAAAGCGCTTCCAAAGCAACCTAATATCCAGACAATTCGAGAAAGCTTCTAAACAACCAGGATAAATCCTACTGAATTAGAACCAACCCAAAGCTACTCTAATCATGCTTTAAAGACCAAACTCACTCAAGAAAGGACTATTTCCTTACTGGACAACCACTCAAAATTCCTCAAATTAAAAACCCAAAATCTTTAGACCACGGGCAACCACGTCTAAGGCACAACGGGCAATGAGTATTCACCGAATGGCCATAATCAAGGCTTTTCAGTCGTTGGACAGCAAGTAAATGACATACAAATAGCATTCTAAGAACTCCTAGAGATTGGACAACGCAACTAAGGCCGAGATAATTAATGGAAACCTATTTAGCATGCTTTTTAACCTATGAACAGCAAGCAGAAACTCATTAATTTTATGTTTTAAGAACCTACAAGGGTTGGGTAAAACTAATTAGGCAACGAGACTTAATTGAAGCATGCTTTTAAACTAAAAACAGCAAGCAAAGACCCATTTATTTACATTCTAAGGACTCTAAAGAGGTTGGGCCACGCTAACAAGACCGAACTAATTAATAGGTAACGACTCAGACACGCTACCAAAGCCTAAACAACTAATGGCACAACTCTTTACGCTTATAAGACCAAGAACAACAATGAATCTTACCTCAAACGAACCTGATTCCATGCTAGACGAGTTATATTAACCTCAAACAACGTGCTAGAATGATCCTTGGACAGTGGGTATTCAAGCTTAGGTGATTCGAATCCAATCGAACACTTCGACGGTGCTGCAGAACAGAAAAACCAACACAAAACTTAATTTCCAGCACTAAAACGAATTGGTATTCTAATTCTAGCACTAACCAAGAATGGGTAAGACTTAAACTTAACAAACGAGGGGTTCGAGGCCAAAATACTCATTGGACAAAGGTGAAAAATGCGAGAAGACGAGGCTCAGGTTGCTGGATGTTCGTCGTGCCGAACGATTATCCGCAAGCGCACGGGTCATCACAAGTAATAGTAAAACGGAAGAATTCCGAGTATCGAATCCACAGGGAGGCGAAGCGAAAATTAGGCAAAGCAAAAATTCTTTGAGCACCAAAAGTACTTGGGAGAAATAATATCTAGGGACCAAAACATGCAATTAAAGAGAACTTAAAATCAAAGCAATTAAAGAGAAAATTTGATCAATCAAGAAAATAAAATATGGAGAAAGAGTTTCTTAATGGGAAGTGGGGTCTTGAAAATCAATTATTAGCTAAACAATTATTACAATTAACCTATCTCGATGCCCAACTAATTATAAACCTAGAATCTCCGTTAATCACATAGGTTCTCCTGTCGGTCTCCCCTAATTGTAATTAATCCATTTTAACAACCTAAGTGTCCTTAGCGCAATTAAAATTCGTTAATTATTACGCTCTGATTCATTTTAGGAATCTAAGTTTAATCAACTAATCCCGTTGTTGCCTTGTGCAAAGTGATTCTAAATATGCAAGAAAAACTCACAAACACACGTGCAAGTGCACACGATCAGCAGTAAGTGATAAGTATTTTTATATCGTTTCCACAGGGATTGATGCAACGAAAATCTCTATTTCTAAGCCTATTTTCAATGAAATTCAAAGTAACCAAGAAGCAAATATTTTTCATTAACTAATTGCAAAAGATTAAAATGGTAAACAAACTTAAAATGACAAAAACTTAGGAAAAATTTAGTAAAAACAATGAATCAACACAGAGAAGGCAAGGTTCAGATTAGGGGCTGTCCACTCTCACAAGTTGTTTGCTGTAGCAGAACTCTATATTCACAACTCACCCAGAAATTCTGCGGAAATTTACCAATTCTCCTATAGTTAAGGTGATTAAACTCCCATTTAACCCCTTCTTTTTAGCTCAACTAATTTAGTGCCTTAGGTGGTTATTTATCCCTAAATACCCACTCATTTTCATGACCTAGAAAGGCTAAGGTAAAGCAAAGTAATCAGTTATCAATTGTTTTCCCAAACATTTAATAACATTGCTAGAAAATGGTTGGCCAAACGAAATTCCAGCTTAAATCATGAAGAACACTTTACTTTAAGTTGCAATATATAAAGTGTAACGCCCCATGCCCAGGATTCAGAATCCGGATTCGGCACTTAAGGCCCCGACATTCCCCTGCGACCTGACCATGTTACCATACTTGTCTTAAACTGCTTCCAAGAGTGAAGACTATCCCCACAAACCAACATGGGGTCCTTTTAGCATGTTTTGTCCTCACTCACATGCTTCATAGGAAAATTCCCAAGAGGTCACCCAACATAGAACTTCTCCAAGCCAAGCACGCTTAACTTCAAAGTTCCTATGATTGAGCCACCGAAAAGGAAGGTGCACCTTGGTTGTATAGGTAGTATCTATCAATTCTTTTTAAGCTTATCTTGACCATGCTTACGTATCCTCAGGATCCCTCTCATTCGGATGTGATCTCGGTTCATTCATGTACCCCTCCTAACCTCGGGTGTCACATGTAGCCTCGGTTTTAGTCCGTCGCTAGGTTAGAACTTTGATCCTTTTTACGATTTTTTTGCCTCTTTTACATTCCAGCACTGTAGACCATTCTTGGTCATATTTTATGGATTCTTTCATGTTTATTGTTGATTTTACTTCATCTATGCGTAGCTAAGCTCGTTTAGATCGTTGGATTGGGTTTATGTCTTGATTCTAAATAAGATTGGCTGAGTTTTATGAGTTTTACTTTCTGTTCTTGTTGTATTTTCAATGAGTTTTACATGTTATCCCGTTTAAACCAATACATGAGGCTAGTCTATTAGGATTGACGCCCTATCCGATTACCGCTTGTGTATTCTATCAGTTCTTTTTAGATTGCCACTAGGTTGAGGCAAGCCACTCTCTACGCAAGACGACCCTTGATAGGCCCAGGATGCATGTTAAAGGTTGTAGGAATTAAATTTAAATTGCATTTAAATTTGGTTCTTATGATTTCGGACCCACGATCCCAAAGCGGCTAGTTTTAATATGTAGTTGCAAAATTGCTTGTTAACTAACTAGTTAGATATAATTAGTAACCGTTGCAGAGGTCTCGGATGGTTGCTAAATTATGTATAAGGGGTGGCGAGCGATAGAGTCTATATTAATTAATATTGTTAATTGCAGAATTCACGGTTAGCAAGATAATTAGCACAGGTTAGTGTAGGGGGGTCCTCCGAGTAACCTAGAAGCCGACCAGACTAATGAAATCAGTTTAGAATAATTATTAGAGAAAACTAGGAAGCCAACGAAATAGAATCAAGCATATTAAATCCCAATCCAACAATCCCTTTTCATGTTATTGTTTCCGTCTAATTTCTCTCATGCATGTTTAGTTTTCTGTCTTTTAAATTTAGTATTTTATTATTCTTTGTTTGTCCTTCATTCTAAAAACCCCCCTGTTTTCATAAGCACAAAATTCTATAATTGCTAGGTCCCTTTCCCTGTGTTCGACCCTGGCCGCTATTGCTACAAAATAGTAGTAATGCCATGGATTATAAATTTATTTGACCAACACGACCTTCGACAAGTCGGACCCGTCAGCACCCCACTCGGTCTTGTCCCCAAAATGGTAGGCTTATTAAGTCGGCATGCAGGCCACTCTCACCCATACAAATCAAAGGACAATCCCTCGTGAATAGGAGTCCATAAGACCACTCAAGATTATGTTGGGTTTTATGTCCTAAAACTCGTAGATAGTGAATGTTAACGAATTGTAGACTTGTGTCAATAAAGTGTTATTGAGGAATCTTATACAATAAAGTGTTATTGTTAATTTAAGTTGAGGATTGCACAATATAACCCAAATCTAATAAACTAAGATCCAAGGTTGTTTACATGTAACTTGAACTAGTATGTGGGGACATACGGGGATCAGTGTTCAAGTAACAACCTAAAAGGTCTACAGTACAGGGATAAGGTTGGGTACCTTATCCTTGTAACACTATGAGATACGACCCGCTTTGTATTCGATACAGACGTATTGATCCAAGGCATCCATGTAGGAGACATGCGAGTGGGGGTATCCTATGCAATGAGTTTGCATAAGATCGGACCACGAAATAGTAAACCACTAGATGTAACACCGTTAACTAGTTAGGTTACTATTTCAATAGGATGACCTAGGTAACTCAGTCTTAATGCTGAGTCTCATGAACTCCTTCTCACTAGGGATTGTCCTTTGATTAGTACGGGTGAGAGTGGCCTACACGCCGACTCAATAAGCCTACCTTCTTGGGGACGAGACCGAGTGGGGGGTTGGGGACATGACAACACAAGATGGAATTCACTCCTTCCTGCTTCTAGGAGAAGTAGATGAGTGTTCCCTTAAGTGTTGACTCCGGGTCTTGAACAAAGGGATCCCGCCCTCTCACTGGCCCGAGAGGGACTTTCTGTTTACTGGTTGGACCATAAACAGGTTGTTCATTAGAGAAGCATTGGTACTTAAGGAGCCAGAGGTAACTCAGGGGTAAAACGATAATTTGACCCAGCTTAAGTTACGAACACTTGTGAAGGATTGACTTACCATTATTTGTTAATATTCATGGACGCAGAAATATTCTACAGTGAGAAGAGTGCAGCTGTGGGTCTTTAGTTGAGTGACTCATAGTTAATGAATATTGGTTAACTCAATTAATGAGTTTTGTCAGTTAACCTCATTACATTGGAGCTTCTGATTTGTAGGTCCATTAGGTCTCCCTGCTAGCTCGTAAAGAGTAATTGGGAACAATTTATCTTGAAGGAATTTAAATAGCTCAAATTCATCTTGGGAATCAAGTTAATTGTATGAGATACAATTAGTATAATGTATGGTGATGCATTATAATATAAAGTGTAATGTGAGATTAAACTTTATTAAATTGAGAGAATAATATATTTGAAGGAGTTCAAATATATAATTAATTAAATATGTGATATTTAATTAATAAATAAATTAATAAATTATTCAATTTAGTTTAAATTAAGTGTGATTTAATTAAACTATATATGTGAGATATATTAGAATATGATTCTAATGAGTAATTAATTATATATGTATGATATTTAATTAATTATAAAATTAATTAATTACTAAATTTAATTTAGTTAAATGTGATTTAATTAAATTAAATATATAGATTAATTTTAATTTGAATATTATTCATATTAAAACTATAGGTTATAAGAGAGATGCATATTTGAATATGATTCAAATGTTTGATTAATTAAATATGTGATATTTAATTGGTCAAAGAATTAATCAATTATGTAGTTTAATTAATTTAATTAAATATGATTTAATTAATTTTAATTAAAACCATAGTTTATGTGAGGAATGTGCATTTAATATGATTAAAATGCACATGTAATTAAGTATGGAGATATTTAATTGATTGGATAATATGATTAATTAAATTATATTTAATTAATTGTATTAAATTAGTATTTTGATTAATTTAATCAAAATTGATAATCCTCACACCTCATGGACATGTGGTAGATGGTGATACATCCATCCTTATGAATTCACGCCTGAGGGGTCAAGTGCATCTTCTCTCATTTTTCCTGGAGAACTCTCTCCGCTCTCTCAATTCTCTTTCACTTTTTGCTCACTCTCAGGAATACAGAGAGAACAATTTTCTCTGTAGAAAATTCCTACTTCAAGACGGAGTCCCACCACTCTGTTCCTAAACTTAGAGGATAGCGGGGTAGCCTCGTGGTGGTGTTCGTGGTTGATGAACAATCAAGAAGGCGTTCTTGATTTCTAAGTCGCCAACGGAGGTATGCTTCTCATTTATTAGATTAGATCTAATTGCTTAGCCTAGGAATTTCTATTCTGAATTTTGCCAAAGTATGGGTATTTTGTATGAACAAAATTAATTACGAACGGTCCAATTGCGCTTCCGCTTTACGGAATTAGGGAATTCCAATCCTTTAGATTAAGACTAAGTTGCCTAGGTCATCCTAGTGAAATAGAAACCTAACTAGTAAACGGTTTTACAACTAGTGGTTACTATTTTGCGGTTCGGTCTTATGCAAACTCATTGCATATTGATACCCCCACTTGCATGTACCCTACACTAATGTGTTGGATCATTGCATTTGTATCAAATACAAAGCGGGTCGTATCCATAGTGTCATCAGGATAGGGTACCCAGCCTTATCCCTATACTATCGACCCTTTAGGTTGTATCTTGAATGGTGATCCCCGTATGTCCCCACATACAGTTCAAGACTCATATAACAGTCTAGGATGTTAGTTTATTGGATTAGGGTTATTTAGGCAAGACAAACATAATAGAAACAACAATACTTTATTGAATAATACATCCATAACATTTTATTATGTTCGGTCAATTGTTACATTTACTATCTACGAGTTTTAGGGCATAAAATGTCACACCCCCTCCCGGACCACCTGCTAGCTTAGTCCGAAAGATGGCGTGAAGCCAACGGACATCGTCCTCCTCTAACGATACTCGTTGACCCTCCTGAAACGTTGAACCTGATAAACAAACTAATCTTAGATATAAAATATTCTACGTGAAACACAACACAGCGGAATCCCTGAAAACCTTTAAACATACATGGGGTGCAGCCCTGACATGCTCGGTTTGGAAAATAACCTGATATAGATATCACAACCAAAAACATATACAACTGGGGTTGATAAAACCACAACCTCTAGGACTAAATTACCCAACCCTTACAAAACATTTACAATATGGATAGACTCAATATACAACTCCACCCACGTACTGGAGCTTGATCTGGAACTTTCAGCAGACGTTGGCAGTGTATCAGGCACTGGGAGCTTGATCTCTACTTGAAAAAGTGGGAAAACATTTTGAAAGAATGAGCTACGAAGCCCAGTGAGTGACTAACTTTAAAACTGTAAATCTGGAAATCAAAACACGTGACAAAACTTTAAACGTATAACTTTATTCAATCAAAACGTTAAACATAAACGTGAGGTAATAAAAGCTTTCTCAAATACTTTGCAAGTACATCATTAAAAATCTAGAGGGCATATCATTTATATCAAACATTTTAACTAACATGACCAATCAACGTTGTGTAGGACACGCCCAGTACAACCAACGTTTACTAGCTCTACGATGTAGTGGGGCCCGCCCACCACTCCCATCGTCTTTGTCGTAGTGGGGCCCGCCCAGCACTCACGACAACATCTTTGTCAAGGAGTACACTCAACGTCAACAACGGAACATAACCTGTGTGCACACGGTGCCATATAGCCTCGGGCTCAATATCTCAGTCATGTAGTCAATAGAAATCTCAGAAAATCACATGAAAACATTAAAACATGCCTGCTTATTGTTATCTTTCGTAAAACTTAAGCTTACTTAGCTTGCTCGTGAAAAACTGAAAATCTTTAAACAGAACTTGCTATTACTTACTTTACTTTAAATAATATCGTTTCAACTACTTTTCATTAAGCCATTAACCACGTGCTTGTATATAAACCTCTTTAGAAAATCTAAGCTCAAAACCCATGCTTGAAACCGTTAATAGAAATCATGTATCATTCATAGGAAAAAGCATATAAGACATCTAATCATGAACAACCGTTTAGAAACAATTTTCGAAATCTGTTTTGTCACTCACAGTCTTAGCTAGTTTCCTGGTCTGTAGACTCGAACTATTTCCTCTTGGCCTGTCAAACAACCAAAACCGAGCATTAGAACCATAGATAGTCTTATTCTTCCATGCTCATGAATTCTAAACACTTAAATCAAAAATCACACTTCACATTCTACTTTTCCAGATGTTCTAGATTCTATACCCTAACTTCCAAAACCCATAACTTCCTCAATACTTAACCAACATTAATGTACTATATATCAAACTCTTCATTTTCGAACACTCTACAACTCACCTGAAGAAATGAAAACGAGATTCTCAACCAATTTGTCCAGAAATGCCCCGAACACAGAAAACACAGATTCGAGCTTCTCTGCTACCCTTTATCTATCTCCTGAAATTAAACCTACTTCAAGTCATTTTTGGCTCACGAATTCTTCATGAAAGTTGTAGGAAATTGAATACGTTTTCCAACCATACCAAATAGAGCTTCGGATTAAACTTGTACACCCAAGAATGCTCGAAAAACCAGAGAAAACCAGAGATCCCTCCTGGTTTGCTCGAAAATCCTATGCTCTGTTTTCCATTTCAAAAACCATTAACTTCCAATCAGATTTAGTTCAAGCTTCCTTCATGAAATTTGTTAGAAAGTGGATTAACTGTAAAGAAAATCAAACCTCACCTCTTAGTTCCTTCTGTGTAGCTCAAACCGAAACAAAAACCAGAGGTAGACAGGTTGAACTCAGCTTCTGCTATGGCTACCTTTGCTTCAGCTATTTCCTATCTTCTTCAACCTCAAAACCACGAAAATCTTCTTATTCTTCTTCTTCCTTCACTCTCTCCCTCAAGTGCTGTGAAATTTTAGATGAAAAATGATGAGAAATGTGGCTGGAAATGACTAAAAATGGGCTGAAGGTAAGCTTGTCGGTGGTGGGTTTTTTGCTGTCATTTCCCATTTCCTTTCTTTTCTTTTTCTTTTTGTTTTTTTTTTTTGTTTTTCATTTCCCTATTTCATTTCCTTTTTCCTTTCCTTTTCTTTCCCTTTTCTTCTTTTATTCCATTTCTTCTTTTAAATTAGTAAGCTCCAACAACTTCAACCAACAATGAACCACAAAGGACCATACAACTTTGCCATTTTTCCTCAACAATGAATAACAACTTTTAATCCAACCAATGAGACCACAATAACTCAAATCCAACTTCCTACAATATATGACAAGAGAAAATAATCCTAGGGAAGTCTCGGGTTTACATAAAACCCAACAAACTCCCACTTCAACTAAAACTCTAGCTAGTGAGATGTATATACAATAAATAATCCAAAGCTGGAAATGGAAAATGTATACTATACATTACATAAAATGTAAATACATAAATACAATAAACTAGGGCATCCTTATACCCATTACACATCTCCCACTTGCCCTAGATTATACAATATACATGTCTCATAGACCTAGACTCTCTAAATGACCCTCGAACACTTTAGTCGAGAGAGCCTTCGTAAATGGATCAACGATGTTGTGCTCCGAAGCGATCTTGTTGATGATCACATCTCCTCGTTGCACAATCTCCTGTATCAGGTGATACTTCCTTTCTATGTGCTTTCCTCGTTTGTGGTTGTGAGGTTCTTTGCAGTTGGCTAGAGCCCCACTGTTATCACATTATAATGTTATGGGCAAATCCATATTTGGAATCACTTCCAAATCTGTCAGGAACTTCCTAAGCAAAATGTTCGTCGCTACCGCAAGCGCACGGTATCGCAAGTAATATAAAACGGAAGAATTCCGAGTATCGAATCCACAGGGAGGCGAAGCTAAATTTAAGCAAGCAAAGATTCCTAGAGCACTAAAAATACTTGGGATAAATAATATTTAGGGACCAGATCATGCAATCAAGAAAATTAAAAATCAAAACAATTAGAGAGAAAATTTGATCAATTGATAAAAATAAAATACGGAGAAAGAGTTTTCTAATGGGAAGAGGGGTCTTGAAAATCAATTATTAGCTAAACAATTGCTACAATTGTCCTATCTCGTCGCCCAACTAATTATACTCCTAGAATCTCCGTTAATAACATAGGTTCTCCTGTCGGTCTCCCCTAATTGTAATTAATTCATTTTAACAACCTAAGTGTCCTTAGCGCCATTAAAAATCATTAATTATTACGCTCTGATTCATTTTAGGAATCTAAGTTTAATCAACTAATCCCGTTGTCACGACGGACAATTAAACTAGTTGCATGGATTACGATCTATCCTAACTTCTCTCCGTCGAGTTTCCATTAACAATCAGATCAGTACACAATTGGCCAGATTGCATAAAGCATTAAGCACACCCATACAAATAATTAGGACAAAGGGCTAGAGATAGGCAATTATAACAACATTTGAACTATAATTTCATTTCAAGACCCCAAATTGGGGTTTAGCTATACATAGCTAAAATATTCACAATAATTACAACTGAAAGCATAATAAAGAGCATAATAAAAGGGAAGGAATTGACCGTAGAAGACCCCTTCGCTACGCTTGGAGTCCCTCCGAAAACTCCTTGAGCCTCCTAGGATGCTCCCCAAAATTTCCCAAAATTTTCCCACTAAGAAAGCTATCAAAAGGCTAGAAAGCCTTGAGAGAGGCTCCAAAGGAGCCAAAGAAAGAAAGGAAGGAATGAGGAAATGATGATTGATGGTAAAATGAGGCACCAAGGGGCGCCTTTTATAGGCTCGGAATTGGGGTAGCGTCGCGACGCTACATGGCACAGCGTCGCGACGCTGTGACGTCATCGACTTGCCGGCCAAGAAATGGACAGCGTCGCGACGCTGTCCTTACAGCGTCTCGACACTAGGCACTTTCCAGAACTTCCAGCTGCGGTTTTGGGCTTCTTTTCTTGGGCCAACTTTAATTCTTTTTGGGCTTTTTCTTCATAATTGTCCTCTTTTGACTCCCTTTGACCCAAGCATGGAAATTGGGCTTGAATGGCTTCATTTTGGGCACTTTTATCACAAAATCCACAACTTTGCTCCTAAAGACCAAATAACAAAATATATCAAATATTTTCAATAAAAACACAATTAAAGCACAAAAAAAACTTAATAAATTGGGACTAAAATAGCGACATTTCTGCTCACTATCACAAAATAGCTTCCTTAGCTGCTTCACAAGCAGCTACATTCTCAACCTCCATAGTGGAGTATGCTATGCACCCTTTTTTTATGCTTCTCCAGACTACAGCTCCCCAGTTAAGGGTGAACACTGACCCTAATATGCATTTCCTAGAATCCTTGTTAGACTGGAAGTCAAAATTCGTTGTATCCCGTAAGGATCAAATCCCTAGCCCCATACACCAGCATGTAGTCCTTCGTTCTCCGAAGATACTTGAGGATCTTCTTAACGACCATCCAGTGGTCTAACCCTGATTAGACTGATACCTGCTAAGCCCTACAACATAACAAATGTCAGGCCTAGTGTAGAGCATAACATACATTGAGCTGCCCACAACTGAGGCATAGGGAATGCGTCTCATGTCCTCATCTGCTTGAGGTGTCTTAGGACATTGTTCATTAGACAAGTGAACCCCATGCCTGAAAGACAATAAACCTTTCTTGGAGTTCTGCATTAAATATCAAGAAAACATCTTGTCGATATACGTTGCTGGAGACAACGCTAGCGTTTTGTTCTTACGATCACAAATGATTTGGATCCCAAGAATATATTGAGCCTCTCCCAAATCTTTCATTTGGAATTGGGCCGCTAGGCAGTTCTTGACGTTAGTCAGGTACCCTACATCATTCCCAATGAGTAGGATGTCGTCCACATATAGTACTAGAAAAGCTACTTTGTTTCTGTTGATTTTCTTGTATACACAAGGTTCATCAACATTTTGGTCAAAACCAAAAGATTTGATAGCAGTATCAAATCTAATGTTCCAAGATTTGGACACCTGATAGGACCTAAATAGTCCTATTTTATTACCTCTAATCTAAGCTTGTTAGAGGAATTTTATGCTTTACTTGTCTTACTTGTAGGATCTTTGAGCTTAAGCAATGTCGGGAGCCAATCATGCTAAATTGGTGCTAACTCAAGCGAATTATGAAGTTTTGGAGCCATCTCGTTCTCTTGGACGGCAAGGAGGTGAAAAGTCCCAAGTGTATTTAAGCGGGCCTGAAGAACAACACCAAGAGCCAAAGATGAAGCCCCATACCGAGATGTAACGAGAAAAGACCGAGAAAAAAGACAGCATGCTCGGATTAGGAATGGCGTATTGACACTGCCCCTAGCGTTGATAAGGGTAAAAAAATATACCTATTTTACCCTTATATTTAGCTCATTTTCTTGTCAAATATTGCATGTTTAGATCAATTTTACTGTTCCTAAGCTCAAAATATGTTAAAGTTGTTAAGTTAGGGTGTTGAGAATCACTTTTGTCAAATTATGCTCATTTGTGCTTAAAAAGACTCAATTTTTACGGAATTTGACTAAGTTTGTTGATGTGTAGGAAAACAGAGGAAATGCTGGAATTTACCCAGAAATGCAATGGGAAAGCAAAATGAAATGCGATCGCATTTCTGGAAAAACAGAGGCAGTTCCGAGTCGTCCACGGGTCGTTTTGAACGAGACTTCTTCGCACCTAATCGGCTGTTTTGACCACGAAACCGACTGGGCTACCTACCAGCACCTATTCCGCAGCTCCTCGATCATTTCCAACACTATATAAGCTCGAGATTCAAAGTCAAATTCAAGCAGAACTCATTTGGAAGAAGAGGGTGGTGACAAAACCCTAGTTGACACCTATGAGTAGGGATGCCCGAGGTCCTTCTTAGATGACTAAATTCTAACCTTAGTTAAACATCAAACCTTAGGGTTTGTAGGGATTTTTACCCATTCTCACTTGTAAAAGCGAGAGAGTGGAGTGTCTAAGCGAACTCTAGAAGGATTGGATAAATAGAAAAACCCATAGTATTTGGCTACTGTCATTATTTCCAGCTTTCGATACTTTTCATATATCTGTGTTCTTTATATCTTATTTTCAATGAAAATGTATTCATTTGCCCTTTATCTCACCATGAGTAGCTAAATTTTGTTGAGAGGTTCAATATGGTGAATTCCCTTATGGTTCAGTAGCTTGAAAGTGTTTTATTTGCTTAAGTTTTGTTCAATGCATGTCATCCTTTATTGAATATCATTTTGATCTTGCTGAGTTTAACTTGATCACTTAGACTTTTCATGCTATGTGAGTTTGATCTCGAAAGGGACAGACGATATCGATTCTCATAAAGGTGATACAGGAGAAAAAGCTCGAAAGAGATTGTTCGGTGGTATAGGGCAAGCTGCCTAAGGCACGCTATATCAACTATAGGGTTATAGATTGCATTCGTGAATTATCTATGTCGGAGTCGAGTCACAGAAATGTGCATGACGGTACTTGCTAAGCCTTCTAACGATTCTTGGGAGCAAGGCGAAATAGAAGTTAAATATGACCCAATGCATTGAATAGGCTTAAGTTGAATAATCCATGATTAAAGTTATTGCCTTAGGGATGAATCCATGTTGAATACCTCGTTTTATTCATTGTTGTTATTCTTTGCTTATTTGTTTGTGTTATTTATTTTCTCTAAAAATCAATCATCAATCATATTTATTTACCTATTCTTTAAGCAATCATTTAAGCATTTTCTTCTTCAAATATGAATTTCCAATTTAGTCCTCGTGGGATCGATACCCTTGGAATACTTCTAAGGTTTTTATTACTACGTGCGATAGTGTATACTTGCACTAAGGTTGGCTGAATTTATCTTATTTATAGTTTATCATCTTATCTCACATCAATCATTCAGCTTTTGCCGCACCAAGTTTTTGGCGCCGTTGCCGGGGACCAAAAGTGAAATAAGTTTTTTTTTTAATTTGCGATCAGATTGCAACCGCATTTTCTATCTCGAAGGGAATTTGACTTTAATTTGCAATTGTTTTTCTTTTGCAGGTTGAAGTTAGTGCATGAACAAGGGGTGTCCACTCCTTGACATTGGTCTTGAGATAAAAAGAACCTTTCGTCGTCGAACGAAGGAACAAAGACGAAAGAGAAGAGAACAACAAAAGTTGAGCGCATAAGAACCTCTAGAAGAAGCTTCTTACATACAAGAGTTTCCAATGGAACCTCCTGGAGTCAATCCTCAAGTTGATCCACAGAACCGTGGAAGGGAGAAAAATGGTGGGAGAATTCCTCCAGTTCCTCCAGTTCCACCGGTGCCACAACAAGAAAATCCAATTTATATTGCTGAAGACCGCAATAGAGCAATATGGGACTACGCTTTACCTGTTCTTCAGACTTTAAATCTAGGAATTTTGGAGCCACCGATAGATGCTCCACAGTTTGAACTTAAACCAGTGATGTTCCAAATGTTGAATGCCATGGGCCAATTCTCTTAACTTCCAAATGAAGATCCACATAAATACATTAAGCTATTTTCGAGAGTTTGCAATTCTTTTAAAGTTACAGGAGTGCTTGAAGATACTTTGAAGCTAAAGTTTTTTCCATTTTCTTTGCAGGGAGATGCTGAAGCTTGGTTGGATTCATTCCCTCCAAACTCCATCACTTCTTGGAATGATTTGGCTGAGAAATTTTTAGAGAAGTTTTTTCCTTCTAATAAAAATGCCAAATATAGAGCTGAAATTATTGCTTTCAGACAATCTTACAATGAACCTCTGGATGCAGCTTGGGAAAGATTTCAAAGGCTGGTTCGGAAGTGTCCACACCATGGATTGCCTGCTTGCATCATCTTGGAGCATTTTTATAGTGGATTAGATCAAGTTTCAAAGGCACTAGTCAATGCATCTGCAAACGGATCTTTCTTGAAGAAGTCTGCAAATGAGGCGCATGCTATCTTGGAAACCATAGCCACAAACAATAGACATTGGGGAGAGACTGAGCCAACAACAATCTTGAAGAATCCAGTTAAAATAGTGGAAACAGAGACTAATTCTACCATGCAAGCCCAAATCAAGGCTATCCACAACATGATGATGGGCATGACTATGAACAATTAAGCCAACATAGCCCCTACCAATGCTATCTCTTCTCCCTGTTGTGAAATTTGTATTGAGGAACACATTGCTGATAATTGTCCACTAAATCCCATGTCTGTCTTTTATGTAGGTCAACAAGGGAACCAGAACCAGAATAGATGGAATCCATACTCGGCCACGTACAACCCAGGTTGGAGACAACATCCAAACTTCTCTTGGGGAGGACAAGCTGGCTCAAGTAATTCCAATACAAATCAGTTTGGGAAACCTCCTACACAACAGCAGCCGCAGAAGAACTTCCAACCAATCTAAGTGCAGAGTCAAGAGCCAAATCTAGAGACTCTTATTAAGGAGTACATGGCAAGAAACGATGTTGCAGTTAGGAATTTGGAAGTACAGATTGGACAAATTGCTCAGGAGATTAAAAATAGACCGCAAGGGACGTTGCCTAGCAAGACTGAGATCCCTCACAGAGAATGAAAAGAGAAATGCAAGGAAGTAACCTTGAGAAGTGGACTAGAATATGATGGCCCAAAGTACTCAGTAAATCAAGAAGAAAAAATCCCAGAAGAAGCTCGAGAAAAGATGTTAGAAAAGAAGTCAGACATTACCTCAGATGTTATACAGAATAAAGAAAATGAAGAAAAGACCAAGGAGCATGAAGCCTTGGTAGAAAAAGAAGAAAAACCAAATTCAGAGAAAAAACAAGGGAATGCAACTGCAAGACTAAAAAATTTGTTATAGATCCATAATACAGACCACCTCCTCCATACCCTCAAAGATTTAAACATGTTTCGCAGGATGACCAGTTTAAGTTCTTAGATGTTTTAAAGCAGCTACACATCAATATCTCATTGGTGGAAGTGCTTGAACAAATGCCTACCTATGTGAAGTTCCTGAAGGATATCCTATCAAAGAAAAGAAGATTGGGAGAATACGAAACTGTTGCACTCACTGAATGTTCCAGTGCACTAGTAAAAAATGAGATCCCTCCCAAGCTCAAAGACCCAGGAAGTTTCACCATTTCATGCTCCATTGGAGGAAGGGATGTAGGTAGAGCTTTATGCGATCTAGGAGCAAGTATAAACCTGATGTCGTACTCAGTTTTTAAACAGTTGGGGATAGAAGAGGCAAGACCAACAACTGTAACCTTACAATTAGCTGATAGATCATTGACGCAACCTATTGGAACGATTGAAGATGTGTTGGTCAAGGTTGACAAATTTGTACTCCCAGCAGATTTCATCATTTTAGATTGTGAAACTGATAAGGATGTGCCAATCATCTTAGGACGACCATTTTTAGCCACTGGCAGAACCTTAATCGACGTGCAGAAAGGAGAATTGACCATGAGGGTCAATGATCAGCAAGTCACTTTCAATGTGATGAGTGCAATGAAGTACCCTGGAGATTTTGAGGAGTGCTCTATGATTGATGAAATTGATGAACTCTCCTGGTCTACTTTTCAGGAAATAATGAAAGGAGAAACACTAGAAGATCTACTTGGAGAACAAGAAGAAAAAGGTGGGAAAAAGATTGAAGTTGCAGAAAGCAATCCACCCATGAAAAGACAAAGAATCAAACCATATTGGGGGAAGGGCTCCGAGGATGAAGAAACCCATGTTTCCGTGATTGACCTGGTATGACTCCTATACTTTGAGAATTTATCTTTGTATATAATGGATATATAATACATACAAATAAAATAATAATACAGATGGGAACTCCAAAATATCTGGACAAGAATAAAAACTCTGTCTAGGAAAATCCAGTCTAGGAAAAGGTACTTAAGTTGACTGTAGGGAACACCTTTTCCTAGGGATTTACCTGGGAGTTTGAAAAGTCTATTATATGGACTTTTCAAATGAAAAAAAGAGGAAAAAAAAAAAAAGAGAAGAGAAAATTGTAAGTTTGAAGTCAAGAATAAAGGATTTTTTATCAAGAGGGAACTTTGACTAAGGAATGTCTTGGCTAGGCTGAGGTATTTAAGCTGACCGTAGGGAACACCTCTACCTGGGGACTTACCTGGAAGTTGAACTGATCAAAACTTTCTTAATTTATCTTAAAATAAAAAAATAATAATAATAAATCATGATTGAGCAAATGAACTTTCTAACATGTTTATGATTGTTTCAGTAAAGAAGGAAAAGTAAAGGAAAATGAAAAGTCGAGAAAAAAAAGAGAAGGCAGGAAAACTGGGGAAAATGCGACCACATTTCTCCCCAGTGTATTTGGAAATGCGACCGCATTTTAAAAAATAAAAGGGCAGTCACGAAATTTTTTGATCATCACGTGACCTAATTAGAAAACTATAAATAGCTGACTTTCTCTTTCCCTCTTCACAAAACACTAAGACTTTCAACATTCAAGTCAAAACTCAAGAACTCTCCATATTCTCTCATCTTGAAACCGAAACCCACATCAAAGATCAATGAAGAACTTGCCCAAATCTTCATCATCATGCAAGATCACTTGATTCCAGAGTGCTCAAACTGCTCACGAAGCTGAAAGTGTTCGACGGCAAGAGGAGCAACCCGAAACACCCATGCACGACACGAGAAGGACGAGACCTTCGGGTTTCTCACCAACGATCGTGAACCAAGAACCCGATGCTCAAACTCCTTCTTCCTCGACAATGTCGGCCACAAAACCCAAAAACCCGCTACTTAACAATTCAGAAAACGTTCGCGGGAGTGGTTTTCAATGATCAGAGCGATGTGAGCTCAAAGACGAGCAGCTCTTGAAGAAGAAGTGAAAAGGCGAGATGAAGAAGAAGCCGCAAAAGCAGTGGGAAGCTCTCGGCAAAGAGAGGCTTCAACGGGTAAAACATCTGAACCTTCAACTAACCCCTCTTCGTCTTGCAGGAACAAACCATTCGTTACCTACAGTGCAAGGAAGAGAAGTCCCAAGAAAGTTGTGTCTGAAAAGCCGCTTGTGATCGAGCCCCTTAAAACCACGAGAATGCCTCCGGACGTGTTCGAGGACATAATCTGCGAAGCTGTGGCAAAGGCTCTCGTGATTGCTGGAGGCTACAGGACTGAACAAGAAGTCTTGATGGAGCTTGAGGCTGAAAGAGAGATAGAAAATCAACACATGAGGGAAGAAGATGAGTTTTCAAGAGAAAGAGAGCTTGAAGAAGAAAAGAAAAAGGAAGAGGAAAGGCAGGAGGCCGAGAGGGTCAAGTTAGCTGAGGAAGTGGAAAGAAAGTTAGGAGAAAACCTCAGGAGGGCAGTAGTTGAATTGCAACTCCTTGAGGAAGAAACACAAAGAAGGGAAGAATTGAAAGAAGATGAAGACTTCCTTGCAGCTTTTGAGCCACTCCACAAGGCTCAAAGTGAGGCTGAGATGCTGCAAGGAAGAGAAGAAGAGGCCCAACAGTGGCCAAGTGAAGAAAATTAAGAAAAAGAAAAAGAAGGATAAGAAGTAGTTGAAGCTCAGAATGCGACCGCATCTGGGTCGCATTCTGAAGAAGGCCAAGCTGAGGCCACCAATGAACAGCCAGCTGATGAGGTTCTTGAGCCTCTGTTCAAAGATGAACCACCAGCAGCTGATAGCACCTCTTCGGGAGAGAAGAGAGGTGAAAAAGAGAAAGAAAGCAAGGAGGCCGAGACCTCCAGTGACTCAGAGATCAAGGAATTGGATGATGACCAAATTCCTATCTTCGCGGCATTGAGGAGAAAGAAAAGAAGAGAAATCAAAGCTAAAAGGAGGACCAAAAACAAGAATGACCCTATTTTTGCCAAAAGGCCGAGGACTAGGTCCATGGACGCCTCTCCAGCAGCTCCTCCTACCATCTCACTTGCCAAGCCAAAGGCCAAATCACCAAAGGATGGATCTCCTAAAAATCCATTCCTCGAGGTATTCAGAGATATAAATTTTCAGGAAAGGATGGGGATTATGAGAAGGGATTTCCTCAATGAAAAGGGATTCTCTAACAGAGTTGGAGCACTGTCAGAGTTCATAAGCAGAGTTATCTCACAATATAAGTGGCAGGAGTTCTGTGCTCACCCTCAGGAGGCTGTAGTGCCTTTAGTTGGTGAGTTTTACGCCAGCCTGAGGGAGGAAATCATCAGTATGGCGGTGCTGCTCTTCAGTAGACATCAACAGGGTGTATAGAATCAAGGCACCCTTACATCCAAGAGGGAACGATGTCATTAGGAACCCTTCGACCAAGCAGATGAAAGATGCATTGAAATTAGTGGCCAACAAGGGAGTTCAGTGGAAAAAATCCCAGACGAAGGTGAAGACTTTAGTGCCAAGCGATCTCAAGGCAAAATCGGCAGTGTGGCTTCACTTTCTGAAAACCCGCTTGATGCCAACCACCCACGATAGCACCATCTCAGTAGATAGAGTTATGCTCCTCTATTGTATTATGAAGGGGTTGGAGATCAATATTGGGAGCATAATCAGGGAGGAGACTTTAGCCTGTGGAAGAAAAAGAGCAGGTAAACTTTTCTTTGGATCACTTATCACCCATCTTTGTCAAAGGGTGAAGATAGTTCCAGGCAAGAACGAGGAGCGTCATTTCTTCAAGCCGACCATTGACCTGTCCTTGATTGGGAAGCTTCAACGAAATAGCCTCCAAAGGAAAGACAAAGCCTCCACATCTCAGGCCACTCCACCAGGGTCGAGCATGGCTTCTCCATTCCAGCACACTCCTTTTACAGGGCCATCACCGTCATCAGAAGCCCTAGCCATTGCCTACCGCTAGCTAGATCAAATCAGCAAAAACTTGAAGACATATTGGGCATATGAAAAGGAGAGGGATGAGGCCATTAGAGAGTTCTATCTCTCTATTGCCCCGGTCTTTCCCGATTTCCCTCAGTCGCTGCTGCCTCAAGAAGACAAGGATTCTGATGATGAAGAAGATGAAAATAATGATGAAGAAGATTAAGAGAAAGAGAGTTCCTCAGACAAGAACTAGGGGAGTTTTCTAACGCCTTGCTGTTTTTGTATATAATACTGTTCTGTTGCTTGCTGTTTTTTTTCGCATGAGTTTACATTTTATTTTTAGTTGTTTAGTTTATCTTTTGATTCCTTTATCTTATTTATTATTTATAATCTTATCTCACATCCATCATTCAACCTCTATCGCACCAAGCGTCTCGACGTCGTTGAGACATTTTCTATAAATATAAGGTTTCATTTAGTCGCCGTTAGGTCAGAATTTTGGTCTCTTTTCAATTTGTTTCGCTTTCTTTACTTTCCAACTACTGTATAAACATTGTTTGGTCATATCTTATGCAATTCCTTGTATTTGTTTATGGTTTTACCTTGTTTATGAGTAGCTAAACGTCTTTATATCGTTGGATTGGGATTATGACTTGATTGTTATTTAACTTGGCTGAGTTTTCTGGTATTTCAATTCTGTTCTTGCTGCATTTTTATTGAGTTTTGCATGTTATCCCGTTTAAACCAATACATGAGGCTAGTTTCTTAGGCTTGACGACCCTAGGAGATTACCGCTTGTGTATTCTATCAGTTATTTTTAGTTAGCCACTAGGCTGAGGCAAGACAATCTGCACGGAGTGACGACCCTTAATAGGCCTACGATGCATGTTAGATGTTGTATGAATTAGATTTAAATCAAGTTTAAGTTTAGTTAATACAATTTCGGACCGACGATCCTAAAACGGCAAGTTTAAGTAGGTGATTGCAAGATTGCTTATTCTAGACTAGTTAGATACAATTTAGTGGCCATTGCGAGGTCTTGGATGGTTGTTACTTTATGCATGTGGGGTGGCGATCGATAATGATAAAATTGGTTAATCTTGTTAATTGCAGAATTCTCGGTTAACGGGTTAATTAAACACAGGTTAGTGTAGAGGGTCCTTCGAGTAACCAAGAAGCCAACCGGACTAATAAAAATCGGCTTAGAATAGTTTTTAGAGAAAACTAGGAAGCCAAGTGAAATAACATTCAAGCATAAGAAATCAGAATCCAATGATTCCTTTTTATGATATTGATTGTTGCTCTATTTTTCCATCGTATGCTTTATTCTGTTTCATTACATTCAGCAATTTATTTCACTGCATTACCTTTTTATAACCCCCTATTACATGAACACAAAATTCTGCATCTGCTAGATCCCCTTCCCTGTGTTCGACCCCGACCACTGTTTCTACAAAATAGTTATAGTGTCGTGGATTATAAATTTATTTGGCTCGGACTTTCAACAAGTCTCGTCAAGTTGGCGTCGTTGTCGGGGAAGGGCGTTTTCTAGTATTTATAAGATTTTGTGTTTTTAATTCTTGTTTGCATGGTTTATGATCACACGTGCTTCGCAGGGCAACGATCTTAGGTTTGAACCAGAGATCTCATGAGCGGAGACGAGATTAAGAAGGTGAGCAAGAAGGAGAAGAGTTAATAATCTCGGCGAGGTTGAAGCCATAGCCATGGCTGAGAGAACGTTGAGGCAGTTGGCAGAGCCAAACCTGAACCAGCAGCCACTTTGTATTACCTACCCCGAGACGACAGGTAACTTTGAGTTAAAGTCAGGTTTAATTCACCCGCACAATCATTTGCAGAAATTCCACATTGTATGTTCTGGTATGAGACCTCATGGAGTGACAAAAGAAGCACTGAACCTGAGGGCATTCCCCTTTTCGCTAAAGGATTCAGCAAAAGATTGGCTTTATTACCTTCCCTCCGGTTCTATCAGTACATGGAATGAGATGAAGAAGCAATTCCTGGAGAAGTTCTTCCCAGCAAGTAGAGCTGCCAATATCAGAAAGAAGATTTATGGGATTTCGCAGATCACTAGGGAGACACTCCATAGTACTGGGAGAGATTCAAGCGCTTGTGTGCCAGTTTCCCACATCACCAGATCTCAGATCAACTATTGGTCCAATATTTTTACGAGGGACTACTACCCATGGATCAGAGTATGGTGGACGCCACCGATGGAGAAGCACTAGTCAACAGGACACCAGCTGAGGCGAGACAGCTGATTTCGAGTATGGCTGAGAACTCTCAGTAATTCGGGACGAGAGGGTCCACCGCAATTGTGCAAGCCGCCACAAAAAGCGAGGTAAGCGAAATGCGTTCTGAAATGAGTGAATTAACTAAAATTGTTAGCTCTTTGTGTTTAGGACAGGTGCAGGCGAAAGCCTGTGGACTTTACTCGATAACTAGCCATACTACCGATGCCTGCCCAGAGATCCAAGAAGGTGGAGAGGTGAATGTTTTTGGTGGATTAAATGGAAATCAAAGGTAGTACAACCCATACAACAACACATACAACCCAAGATGAAGAGACCATCTAAATTTTATATATGGGAACCAAGAGAGGCCACTGATGTTCAAGCAGAATCAAGCTTCCACCTCCTCTACTTCAGGTGCGTCTTTTGATGAGGCCCTAAAGAAACTTACTGACAGCTCTATGCAGTTCCAGCAGGAGACCAGGAATGCCATCCAGAATTTGGGAAACCAAATCACTCAGTTGGCAACCCAAGTCAGTAAGATGGACAATAAAAGTTCTTGTAAGCTGCCTGCCCAACTTGAAATAAATCCTAAGGCAAATGTGAGCGCAATGTGGACTAGAGTAGCCACACCTGACTGTCCCCTAGGATTTCTTGCTGTTTCTGATAAGTTTTCTGTTTCTTCTGGCAAAATTTCTTCTTTTAACTCACATAATATGGATACAAATTCTTTTCTTACTTCACCTGTGAACTTTTCTAAACCTGCTACTCCAAGCGTTCAGGACGATTTAGACGTTTTCAGGCGAGTTAAGGTGAACATTTCATTGCTTGAGGCAATCTTGAAAATCCCAACCTATGCTGAGTTCCTAAAAACTTGGTACAAAGGTAAGGAAAAGTCCTCAGGTAAAGAAGGGTTTAGTGAAAATGTAAGTGCATTACTGTCTGAAGACTTACCTGTAAAATGTTCCGATCCTGACATGTTTACTTTACAATGTATGATCGAAGATTGCAAGACAAAATATGTCGTGTTAGATCTAGAAGCATCGATAAATGTTATGCTTGTGTCTGTTTATAAAAGATTGAACTTGACTAATATAAAGACATCTGACATTGTCATACAATTAGAAGATAAGTCATGCATAAAACCTCTTGGAATAGTTGAAAATGTTCCAGTTAGGGTAGAAGATTTGGTCTTTCCTGCTGAATTTTATGTTTTGGATACCCCTAATCCTGATCACCATCCATCTTCTGCTACAATACTACTTGGTCGTCCCTTTATGAAGACTGCCAAGACAGTTATTAATGTAGATGAGGGAGTTGTATCAGTAGGATTTCAGGATAAGACCCTGTACTTTAAATTTTTTGACGATATTGAAATTCCTCAAGCATCTTCTGTTGAGTACTACATGTTTGAACCTGACTCAGTGAATGATCGCACGTTAAATTCTAAATCATGCATGGTTACTGATAATGAGATGCATTCATATGCTATTAGATGCCCTGACATAGAAGGTGAACTGTTTGATGTAGTTGATGAACACCAGATAACCATAACTGATAAATCTGGTGGAGTCACCAAGTGCTCATCTTCTAAGATTAAGGCTGAGCGAATTTTTTGTCAGCCCACTTCTGCTTCCAATATTTTTTCTGCTTCTACTGATTCTTCTCTACAGGCCCCGAAATTACTCAAACAATAATTTCCCAAAAATAATGTATTATGGACCTGTGGAGAGAAGCCACCATAAGAAGGAATATAGGAGAGCGTGGTCGTGCAAACGACCTTAAACATTTGCAATCTATAATTTTCCTATTTTTTGTCTTTTCCATTCTTAGATAGGTTTTCTTCTGTTTGTTGCTTTTATGCTTGTTTTCTTGTTTTTGTCTTTTAGGATTGACGGTACCAAAGTGATGCCTATATGTTTGTAAGCAAACGCGATTCACCACCCATGAGCTCAAAATTCAGGGAAGTTCTATTCTCTCCTTTCACATTGTCTTATTTTTCATGATTGATTACATTGAGGGCAATGTATACTCTAGGTTGGGGGTGGGGGATTGTACTTTATATTCCTGTTGGGCCTTGAGCATCTGAGCGTCAGGCCAACGTTTGTGCTTAATGGATGTCTTGCATGCTTTTTGTGTATATGCTTGTTTAAGTGATAATGATTTCCTTGGATTGACTCAAATTTTTTTCGAAAATTTATAGCTTTCGATGAGTTGTGACCATGAGTACTCAAAAAGGAGCCTTTTTAAAACTTTTCTTGGATATGTCTTGCACGAGTTGGGAGTCTTTCTTGCTTTAAAGTAGGACTTGAATGCGTAGGAGCGAGTTACTTAGCTAATATTCCTGTTGTCACCCAGATAGGTGTAAGGTTTAGCGAGGAAGTCTAAATTTTTTGCAAAATAGTGTGTGGAGCCTTGCCTAGGAGAGAAAAAGAAAATATGTCTGCTAAAAAAAGACAAGAAAAATAAGTCAGTGAGCGCGAGCCAAAAGAAAAATCATATTCTCGTCTTTCTTATTTTTATTTTGAGAAAAAGTATGCTTGCATTGTATTGAGCGCTTAGGGGTAAAAAGAGCTACCTACAGTGTGATCAGTTATGCCAAAAAAGGGTTAGACTCGGGTTATGGGTCCCTGCATTGTAGTGTGAAAGCTAGTGTTCCATCCTAAAAGAAATGCAAAAAGGAAAAGAAAGAAAAATAAAAGAAAAAGAAAAAGAAGAGAGAAAAAGAAAAAGGAATTCCTTATTCAGGCACCTAGGCAAAGAGGAAGCAACCTAGTTTGTTCCATTTAGGCCTTCTAGCAAGACCTTAGTGCCAGTGTAGGGGGAAGATACGATGAGAGTCAGGTAAGCCAATCCCGAGCTAGTAAAGTCTTCTTTAGGTGGGATAGAACTCTCTTGTGAAAGATTATCTTCGAAAATTTTTTATTTGTCTCCTCATTTGTCTTTCTTGCGAATGTTTCTTGATAGATTTAGTTTTGTGAATATTTGAGTCTTGAGGATTGAGTCACTTTTCAATTATATGCACAACATCTTTTTGTTTGGTTTGTGTGTGCCTTGCTCGAGGACTAGCATGATTTAGGTTGGAGGTATTTGATAGGACCTAAATAGTCCTATTTTATTACCTCTAATCTAAGATTGTTAGAGGAATTTTATGCTTTACTTGTCTTACTTGCAGCATCTTTGAGCTTAGGCAATGTCGGGAGCCAATCATGGTAAATCGGTGTTAACTCGGGCCAATTATGAAGTTTTGGAGCCATCTCGGTGTCTTGGACGGCTAGGAGGTGAAAAGACCCAAGTGTATTGAAGTGGGCCTTAAGAATGACACCAAGAGCCAAAGATTGAAGCCCCGAACTGAGATGTAACGAGACAAGACCGAGAAAAAAGACAGCATGCTCAGATTAGGGATGATGTCGAGACGCTGCCCCTAGCGTCTCGACGCCGACGTGAATTCGAAGCGGAATAACATGTTCACAGCATCAAAATGTCGAGCCTAGTGTCTCAACGCTGCAACATTTTCTATAAATATTAGGTTTCGGTTTAGTCCGCCGTTAGGTCAGAATTTTGGTCTCTTTTCTATTTGTTTCGCTTTCTTTACTTTCCAGCTGCTTTATAAAAATTGTTAGGTCATATCTTATGCAACTCCTTGTATTTGTTTATGGTTTTACCTTGTTTATGAGTAGCTAAACGTCTTTGTATCATTGGATTAAGATTATGACTTGATTGTTATTTAACTTGGCTGAGTTTTCTAGTATTTCAATTTTGTTCTGGCTGCATTTTTATTGAGTTTTGCATGTTATCCCGTTTAAACCAATACATGAGGCTAGTTTCTTAGGCTTGACGACCCTATGAGATTATGATAGCAGGCAGAAATGCCGCAATTTTAGTCCTAAATTAATAGGCTTTTGTATGCTTTTATAGTGTTTTCATATAGAATATTTAATTAAATTCATTATTTTGTCCCAAGGAGCAATTTGTGAAATTATGGAGAAAAAGAGCCCAAAATTGAGTAATCCAAGCCATAAACCTCAAGTTGGGTCAAGAAGGAAGCCCAAAATAATCTTGAAAAGTGTTGATCCAAAAGGAATGGAGAAAGCCCAAGAGAAGTGCCCAAGCCCGTGCATGAAGCTTCTGGAATCGACCTAGCATCGCGACGCTGTCCATTTCTTGCCGCCCAAGTTGAAGTGACGTCAGCGTCGTGACGCTACCCCATTTCCAAGCATACAAAAGGCTCCCCTTGCTCCCCATTTTGGCATCAATCATCCTTCCTTTTCCTCTCCTTTAGGCTTCTTTCAAGGCTCTTAAAGCCTTTTTGAGGGTCGAGTGTGAGATTTTTGCGAGAAATTTTGTAGCGAGCATTTTTAGGAGGCTCGGAAGCGTGGTTCGAAGGGACTCCAAGCACAAGCAACGGGGTTCTCGACGGTCACTTTCCTTACTCTTATTTGCTCTATCTTATGCTTAATATTATGTACATTTGACAGATTTTGACCATGTATAACTAATCCCATTTGGGGGTCTTGGAATGAAAGTATATAGATAATTGTTATTCTTAATTGCCTATCTCTTGTCCATTTACTAGTTATTTGTATGGATGTTCGTAATGCTTTATATGATCTGGCCAATTATATAATGAATTGATTCCTAATGGAAACTTGATGGAGAGAAGTTAGGATAGATCATAATCCATGCAACTGAGTTTAACTGCTTGTAGTGACAGCGAGATTAGTTGGTTAGACTTAGATTCCAATAATGAACCAAAGCGTATTAATTAACGAATTTAATTGCGCTAAGGACACTTAGGTTATTGATAACTTGCAGAAAGCAAGTTATTTAACCTTTAAACTTAAGCTAAAACAGGGTTAAAAGATACATTGATGCGTTACCTCAACGCAATAAGGAAGGAAAATGTGATGGTTTTCTATGGTAGGTTATATTTATGGATGCGGTATGAAATTATAAAAATATATGATGCTAACGCATTTAATTCAGTTGTTTGTATCCCAAGTTTCTCTCAGCGTAGGGACACATCCCAAGACGATCATGAAACAGACAAGATGGATGAAAAGACCATGCTGACACACCTGACGCGCAAGTGGGCTAAAGATGACTGAAGCAAGTTTTCTAATTCCTTGGAGAAGTCAGTTTCCTTCGCCTATAAATAGAATCCACCTGCACAAAGGAAGACAGACGAGAGGGAAGAGACGAAGATAACGAAGCAAGGAGAAAGAGAAATCACAGAAAAGCTGTGATTAAGGGTAGACTTGGATTTGCGATGTATTGCACAATGTATTGTTTTGCTCGTATGAGCTAATTTTCTTCATCAAGGCTTAGCGCAAGCACGCATGCGGTTATAAGTTCACTTTGTAAGCACATACTTTGATCTAATGAAACATTATTGCCTTCTACTTAGATGTGATACTATTTTCATTACTAACTCCCGCTTGGCCAGCAGGATGCGGCAGCAACATGATAAATCCCTGACAGGTAATGCATGCGGAAATATCTAAGTAGAACAAGCTAGCGCATTGCATGTAGTCTTGGTAGCATTAGATAAATACTACCGCTATAAGATAGTGCATGAATGAGCTTTGATTGCGTTAAGACTAACGCAGTCCCTTGTAAGTTGTTAGAGAACTAAGCCCACGCATCAACCAGCCACACAAACATTTGATAGTTTTATGCCAAACGCAGAAGTAGTACCGGAAGGGAAACTTGTGATTTTTCTCACTTAGGCATTAATGGATCAATTAGTCATGGTATGCGCTACATGGTTCTTATAAACGCATGAGGTTGCAACCGCAACAACCTTGATAATATTCTCCTTAAGACTTCCCTTTTTACTCTCAACGCATGTTTTACTTTCCTGCAATATTTATTCTTCATACTCATCAACTCTCTTATTTAGTTTTTCATAATATCACACGTTTTTTAGTTCAGATCAGTAAAAATTATTAAAGCTTTGCAATTAACCTTTCCTTGTGGATTCGACCCTAGACTCACTAGGTATTACTTGATTGTGTCAATTTATACTTGGATTGATATATATTTGCGATAATTTTGTATTAAGTTATTAGCATACTGACAATCGATCAAGTTTTTGGCTCCGTTGCCGGGGAAAGGCAACCAAGTTTTTAATAATCTTTTTGATCTGACAATCCATTTGATATTATTTACCGTGTTTCTTGTTGAGTAATTTTTCTCCAGGCAACCGTAGATTGCATGCGCGCTGCTCGCCAAATCAATTTCGAAGTTGAACCTGAAATTGACCGAACTTATCATAGAAGGAGAAGAAATCGAAGAGCTCGAAGACAACCAGGAGAGATGGTAGCACCCAACCAACCAAATAGACCAGTAAATCCCATCCAAATGGCTGATGATAGAGCCAGAGGGATCAGAGATTATGCAGTCCCTACAAGCTGTAATTTCAACCCAGGGATAGTACAACCCACCTTGGAAACAGAAAGGTTTGAGTTAAAACCTGTTCTGTTTCAAATGCTGACTGCTGCAAGACAATTCGGAGGAAGTCCAGTTGAAGATCCACACTCTCATCTAAAATCATTTATGGACATCTGTAATAAATTCATCATCCTAGAAGTAATGCAAGAGCAGCTGCAGGTCATCCTTTTTCCCTATTCATTAAATGATGCTGCGAAAGTATGGCTAAATTAGCAACCAACAAATTCCATTGCTACATGAAATGATTTAGCCGAGAAGTTCCTAGAAAAATACTTCCCACCTACTGCAAACTCGAGATCCAGGCAGGAAATCATGACTTTTGCTCAGATGGAAGACGAAACACTTAGTGAGGCATGGGAACGTTTTAAAAGCCTATTGCAAAGATGACCGCATCACAGACTGCCGCACTGCATTCAGCTAGAGACCTTCTACGTGGGTCTCAACAAAAATTCACAGGTATTAGTGGATTCATTTGCTAATGGTGTCCTCCTCAGGAAAACTTATGATGAAGCTCACTCAATCCTCGATCGTATTCCGTGCAACAATTATGAGTGGGGCACCACGGAAGACAAAAGAAAAAGACCTATAAAGACCAGTTCTGGAAGTTTTGAGGTTGACCCATTGACTTCAGTCAACGCAAAGATTGATGTGTTGACTACCAAAATGGATGCGCTGACAGCAAGCACAGCACCATTGATCGCGCAACTCAACACAGTTGGATGCAGAATCTACAGAGAAGGACACACGCATGACCAGTGTCCTTCAAATCCAGAATCTGTATTCTATGTGGGACCGCAAGGAGCTGTGCGCAACAACCCATTCTCAAATACATACAGCCCTGGATGGAGGAATCACCCAAAATTCTCATGGAATGGTGGTGCAAACAAACAGCCGCAGTAAGGTAATGCAAACTCTGCGCCAAGATTATTTAACTCTAACAGTGAGCAATCATCGCAGGGCCAATTTCAACGCAATATCAACGCAGAAGGCGGAAACCAAAGAGCATCATCTTCAAATGCACTGGAAACAATGATGAAAGAATTTATGGCAAGCTAGAAGGAATACATGGCGAAGAACGATGCGGTGGTTCAAAGCCAAGCCGCATCCTTGCGAAATCTGGAGATTCAAGTAGGACAGCTTGAGTCATAACTTAAAAATAGACCTGCGGGAGCATTACCAAGCAATACAGAAGATCCGAAAGGAAAGGAGTACTGCCACGCACTGACTCTCCGCAGTGGAAGACAGCTGCAGACAAATGACCCTGCGACAGCACAGAAAATTTGACTAAAGCTGCAACCGCAACAGGCAGCAACCAAGAGCAGGAAGAGAACGCAGCTGAAGAAGTGTTGGGTTTTATGCCCTAAAACTCGTAGATAGTGAATGTAAACGAATTGTATACTTGTTTCAATAAAGTGTTATTGAGTTTCTACAATAAAGTGTTATTGTTAAATATTGCACAATTTGACCCAAATCCAATAAACTAAGATCCAAGGTTGTTTACATGTGACTTGAACTGGTATGTGGGGACATACGGGGATCAGTGTTCAAGTAACAACCTAAAAGGTCTATAGTACAGGGATAAGACTGGGTACCTTATCCTGGTAACACTATGTGATACGGCCCGCTCTGTATTCGATACAGACGTATTGATCCAAGGCGTCCATGTAGGAGACATGCGAGCGGGGGTATCCTATGCAATGCGTTTGCATAAGACCGGACCACGAAATAGTAAACCACTAGATGTAACACCGTTAACTAGTTAGGTTACTGTTTCAATACGATGACCTAGGTAACTCAGTCTTAATCCTGAGTGTGTCATGAAATCCTTCTCATGAGGGATTGTCCTTTGATTAGCATGGGTGAGACTGGCCAATACGCCGACTCAATATGCCTTCCTTTTTGGGGACAAGACCGAGTGGGAGGCTGGGGACATGACAACACAAGAAGGAATTCACTCCTTCCCACTTCTAGGAGAAGTAGATGAGTGTTCCCTTAAGTGGTGACTCCGGGACTTGAACAAAGGGATCCCGTCCTCTCACTGGCCCGAGAGGAACTTTCTGTTTAATGGTTGGACCATAAACAGGTTGTTCATTAGAGGAGCGCTGGTACTTAAGGAGACAGATGTAACACAGGGGTAAAACGGTAATTTGACCCAACTGTAGTTACGAACACTTGTGAAGGATTGACTTACCGGTATAGGTCTATATCCGTGGACACATAAATGTTCTACAGTGAGAAGAGTTCAGCTGTGGGTCTTTAGTGGAATGACCCACAGTTAATGAATATTGGTTAACCTGATTAATGAGTTTAATCGGTTAACCTCATATCATTGGAGCTTCTAATCTGTAGGTCCATTAGGTCCCCCTGCTAGCTCGTAAAGAGTAATTAGGAACAATTATATCTTGAGAGGATTTGAATAGTTCAAATTCATATTGGGAATTAAGTTAATTGTATGAGATACAAATTAATATAATGTATAATGATACATTAAAATATAAAGTCTAATTTGAAATTAAACTTTATTATTATGAGAGAAATAAATATTTGAAGAAGTTCAAATATCAATATGAATTTGGTTCATATTAAATTTATATGATGTAAGAGAATTGGAAGGAGTTCCAATTTTAATATGAATTTGATTCATATTATAGAATTAATTAATTGAAGGTCTGAAATTAAATATATGATATTTAATTGGGTAATTAATTAATTAACTAATAGAAGGTTTGAAATTAAATATATGATATTTAATTGGTGATTAATTAATTTAAAGAATTAATTAATTGGAAATTAATCAATTATGAAAATGATTAATTACTTATGGAAGTAATTAATCATTTATGGAAATGATTTAATCACTTATGGAAGTGATCAATCATTTATGGAAAAGATTAATCAATTATGGAATTGATTGGTTATGGAATTGATTAATTATGGAAAAGATTAAATCAATTATGGAAATAATTGATTTTAAATGAATATTTTATTCATGGCCTTTCTCCTATAAATAGAACACTAACCCTAGGGTTTATGTGATACAAGAACATATGGCCACCATAAGGCCCTCTCATATTCTCTCAACTCAAGAACTCTAGGGAGAATTTTCTCTCTAGAGTTTTTCCCATTCAAGATTAGGTAGTCCCACAACTACGTTCCTAATCTCAGAGTTATAGCGGGGAAGATCAAATGGTGGTGTTCTTCGTTGTTGCAGAGCAATTAAGAATCATGTTCGTTGAAGTATTCAGAGTCGTCAACGGAGGTATGTTTTTCACCGCTTAACCTTTTGCCAATGTATTGGTATTTTGTAGAACAAAAATTAATTTACGAACGGTCCAATTGCTTCCGCTGTAACGGAATTGGGAATTCCAATCCTTCAAGAAGAACCCAAAAAGAAAGAGGCACAAGCAGAGAAAGAACCTGACATATACAAGCCCACAATCCCTTTTCCTCGAAGATTAAGAAAGAAGAATGACGAAGCCCAGTTCAAGAAATTCTTAAATGTCTTGTGAAAACTTCACATCAACATTCCACTTGTGGAAGCATTGGAAAAAATGGCCAGCTACGCAAAGTTCTTGAAGGACATCTTGTCGAATAAAAGACCATGGAAAGAGTTCGAGACAGATGCGTTGACAAGTGAATGCAGCGCAATACTGTCCAACAAGTTCCCACCTAAACTAAAAGATCCTGGAAGCTTCACTATTCCCTGTTCAATAGGAGGGATTGACGTTGGCAGAGCTCTATGCGACCTCGGCGCAAGCATCAATTTAATGCCTTTATCAGTATACAAGCGCCTAGGGATTGGAGAAGCACACCCAACCACTGTCACGCTTCAACTGGCAGATAGATCAGTGGTACATCCCGAAGGAAAAATCGAAGATGTTCTCGTAAAAGTTGACAAATTTATTTTTCCAGCAGATTTCATTATACTCGACTACGAAGCTGATAGGGAAGTTCCCATTATTTTGGGAAGACCGTTCCTAGCAACTGGCCAGACAATAATTGGTGTGCAAAAAGGAGAGCTCACCATGCGCATGAGTGATTAAAAAGTGGTTTTTAATGTGTTCACCTCATTAAAATACCTAGACGATACCAAGGAATGCGACATGGTGGCACGCATAGATGTGTGTTCCCCACTGGAAATGTTGCAATTAAATGCGCTCAGGACTGCGCGAGAGGAAGCAAAAGAAGATCAAGTCGCAGGAGAGATAGATGATAATTGCATCCTGGCGCAACCCACAGAAGTAATTCATGCGCTAGATCTCAAAGAAAGAATTCCCACCTTACCATCCATAGTGCAACCACCTGTGCTAGAACTCAAACCACTCCCAGCGCACCTGAAGTATAAGTTTTTGGGAGAAGAAGGATCTCTGCCTGTGATCATTTTGTCAAAGGTAGATCAGCCGCAAGAAAGCCTTCTAATGTAGGTATTAACGAGGCACAAAAGTACTATTGGATGGAGTCTCGCAGACATCAAGGGAATTAGCCCTTCATATTGCATGCACAAAATTCGTTTGCAAGACGAATCTAATGAATTTATTGAGCGTCAGAGTTGACTGAACCTTGCCATGATGGAAGTTGTGCGAAAAGAGATCATCAAATGGCTCGACGCAGGAGTGATTTACCCTATCACAGACAGTAGATGGGTAAGTCCGGTGCAATGCGTACCAAAGAAAGGAGGAATGATGGTAGTAGCCAACGCAAAGAACGAATTAATCCCATCACGCACCACTACTAGGTTGCGCATATGTATGGACTACCGCAAGCTCAACGCAATCACGAAGAAGGATCATTTCCCTCTTCCTTTCATTGATCAAATGCTAGATGGACTTGTGGGACAGGCGTACTACTGTTTTCTTGACGGATATTCAGTATATAATCAAATATCCATTGCGCCAAAAGATCAGGAGAAGACAACTTTCACTTGCCCATATGGAACCTTTGCGTTTAGAAGAATGCCTTTTGGGTTATGTAATGCGCCAGGGACATTCCAAAGATGCATGATGGCCATTTTCTCAGAATTGTTGGAAAAATCAGTAGAAGTTTTCATGGACGACTTCTCAATTTATGGAAAGTCTTACGCAGATTGCTTAACGCAGCTGGAACGTGTTTTAGAGCGATGCGAAGAGACTAACCTAGTGTTGAATTGGGAGAAAGGCCATTTTATGCTAGAGGAAGGAATAGTCCTGGGCCATCGCATATCAAAAGCAGGTATTGAGGTAGACAAGGCAAAAATAGATGTGATAGAAAAGCTGCCACCACCCACTTCTGAGAAAGGAATTCAACGTTTCTTAGGTCACACAGGTTTCTACCGCAGATTCATAAAAAACTTCTCGCATATCACCAAACCATTATGCTCATTATTGGAGGCAAACAGAAGATTTGAATTTTCAGAAGAATGCGCTAAGGCATTTTGGAGATCTAAAGCATGCGTTAGTCACTGTGCCCATTCTCACAAACCTTGATTGGAAAGAACCATTCGTCCTGATGTGTGACGCGAGTGACATGGCAGTAGGTGCAGTTCTGGCACAGAAAAAGGAGAAGTCACTTCACCCCATTTATTATGCCAGCAAGACATTGAATGAAGCACAAAATAATTACACAACAATCGAGAAGGAATTATTGGCGGTTATGTATGCCTTCGATAAATTTCGTGCTTATTTGATTGGCTCCAAAGTCACTGTCTACACTGATTATGCGGCAATCAAATACCTAATCACTAAAAAGGATGCAAAACCAAGGCTGATTAGGTGGATTCTCTTGCTGCAAGAATTTGATTTGGAAATCAATGACAAAAAGGGAAGTGAAAACCAAGTGGCAGATCATTTATCGTGGCTGGAAAACCCTGAAAAGGCAGATGCGTCCGATATCCCTATCGCAGAAGAATTCCCTGATGAAAAGCTGCTAAAGATGGAAGAGGAAGAACCAAGGTTTGCTGACATAACAAACTATCTCGTCGTAGGAGTCTTGCTTGAAGAATACTCCGCGCAGCAGCGTAAGAAATTCTTCCATGAACTTCAATTTTATTTATGGGATGGCCCTTACCTTTATCGCAGAGGACCAGACCAGATAGTTCGAAGATGCGTAGGATGTGTAGATGCGTCGAAAATTTTAGAAGCATGTCATGAAGCTCCATATGGAGAACATTTTGGAGGCCAACGCACTGCGGCGAAGGTGTTACAAAGTTGCTATTGGTGGCCAACATTGTTCCCAGACTTAAAGAAACACGTCGATAGATGCGACAAATGCCAACGCACAGGTAACATTAGCACAAGAAACGAGATGTCGCAGAATTACATAGTAGAAATACAACCATTTGATGTTTGGGGAATCGATTTTATGGGACCATTTCCGTCATCGCAAGGGTACCAGTACATCCTCCTCGCAGTCGACTATGTCACTAAGTGGGTGGAGGCAATTGCCTGCATTAAAAGTGATGCGGCAACCGTGGCCAAGTTCCTTAAGAAAAACATTTTCACAAGATTTGGAGTGCCACGAAGACTCATCAGTGATGAAGGAACACATTTCGTGAACAAGGTAATGACTAAGCTCTTGCTAAAATACAATGTCAAGCACCATATTGCAACAGCTTATCACCCCCAGAGAAATGGTCAAGCAGAGGTATCATACAGGGAAATAAAAAGAATTCTCGAAAAAGTGGTCAACATAAATAGAAAGGATTGGGCTCAACATCTGGACGATGGGTCATGGGCTTATCGCACGGCTTTCAAAACACCCATAGGGATGTGTCCTTATGCGTTAGTGTTTGGGAAAGCCTACCACTTGCCTTTAGAGTTGGAATACAGAGCGCATTGGGCATTAAAACGCCTTAACTTTGATCCAGATGCGGCAGGTCAGGAAAGATTGCGTCAACTCTCAGAGTTAGAAGAATTTAGAAGATGTCCTTATGAAAATGTAAAAATCAACAGAGAAAAACAAAAACAGTGGCATGACAGGAGAATATGCAAAAAGGATCTTAAGGAAGGTATGAAGCTATTATTATTCAACTCTCGTTTACGTCTTTTTCCAAGTAAGCTGAAATCAAGATGGTCGGGCCCATACATTATCCACAAGATATATCCATATGGGGCTGTGGACCTACATTCTGCTGATAGAAAGAGAATTTTTAAGGTCAGCGGACAATGAATAAAACCATACATTGATGGGACCTATGACGAGGTAGTTGAGATTGTCCTTCTAGAAGATCCACCATGAAGCAACAAGGAAAAAATAGGTCCAGAAAAAAAGTGCTCTCAGCTGCGGCAGGACCTAACGCAAAGCAAGAGCACAACAGGCCAGAAGTTGTAGTTATTTTCTTTCTTTCCACATGTTTTATTTTATTTTGGTAGGTTAGAGCCTTAGGAAGAAAACCCTAGCGCATTTCCTCGTTCATCTGTACGTTACTCGCATTGGAGGCGCAACCACATCATTTCACATTTAATGAGCCGCACTACTATTGCACACTTCCCAAAGCATCGCCCAGATTCTCCCACAGTAATCATGCCTATCTACCTACGTGGGATACGAAAGGGCATCATTACCAAAGCAAAAAGCACCTTGTGAAGACTATAAAAGGCGTTGCGTTCCCTCTTTCACTTCTTCGTCTTCTTCGTGTGAAACCCTAAACCTTCTTCTCTTTCTTGCGAAAACTTCACCCTCACCGGACTTCGCCATGTCTAACTCACTGAACCTCTCAATCACCGGCTACGCAGACGATGCACCACCCTCATCGCCGGAGGTTGAAGGACCTAACCAAGACATCATCACTGCCTCTGACGAGGAAAATGAACATCAGAACCAAAGCAACCTCATGGAGGAAGAAGAGTCTGAAGTACAAATCGCCGTCGCGCCGTCCACCTCCAGAGCCGATACCACAGAAGTGCTCGACATAGCACCATTGGACACATCCTCTTTCAACGTCCAGCAAGTAATCCTCCAGCCAGCCCAAAACATCCTCGCCCCACGTAACTTAACCCCATTTCCCTCCCCTTTCCCGTCTGTACTCCTTCTTCCACCTCCTGACTCTTCAGCTACCCTCGCCTCAAACACCACCCCTTCATCTTCCTCCACTCCAGCAAACATTTCCCTCCCACCATCCACCTCCACAAACCCCACTTCACCGCAGTTTTCTGAGCGGGAAGTGGCCGCATGGGACTCCTTGCTGGGGGAGTTGGGCGAAGAAGGCGAAACAATTTGCCATAGAGAAGAGTAAGAAAAAGCTGCGGCAAAAGAAACTACTCGCAAGGCCATAGAAGAAGAAACGACTGAAGAAAGAGAACGAGCCAGCAAGTTGGCACAAGATCGAGCTGCAGCAGAAGTCGTCGCAGCAAATCTAGTTGTAATTACGACAGCTCTGGACTCGCCAACGCAAGGGTCAGAGTCCACGGATTCAGAAGATGGCCTGCCAATGACCCTTCGCCGCAATATCCAGACAACTAGGGTAACCATCCAAGAGCCATCAGAGAGGCCTGTTGCAGGCCCAAGCAAGAAGAGAAAGGGGGCCCCTGTCGCATCAAAAGGCAAAGAGAAAGTGGGCGAAGGGAAGGGCAAATTCGCAGAAGAATGGGGGTTTAGCTGCACGCTCCCGCAGACCATGACGGACGAAATCTCCCACTGCAGATGGGAGACAGTCTTGCAAAACTTCCCCAACTACGCTCCTGCACTGGTCCATGATTTCTACAGAGCGCAGTGGCAGGAAGAAATAAATGAAATATTGGTGCGAGGCCACCCAGTCGCCTTTGCCCCTACGTGCATCAACTCCGTGTTCGAGCTTTCGAACATACCAGACGCAGAAGGCAATGCACTGCTGAACTGCCTGGACGACGACTTTCTGAACGCAGTACTGATTACGGTGGCCAGACCAGGTGCTAAGTGGGATGGGCATGGTGCTGCGAGGACCCTGCGGCCGCAGCTGTTGGACTTCGAGGCCACAGTTTGGATGCATTGGATAAAGAACCGCATCATGCCCAGAACGCATGATGCCACATTGAGCATCCCAAGGGTGTTCCTCGTTTATTGTATAATGAAGGGGATCCCACTCGACTTGGGCAGAATCATCGTCGAAGCCCTACGCCAGACTGCCGCAAAACCAAAAGGCGCAATGTTTTCCCCTGGCCTCGTCACCCGCCTCTGCTGCGCATCAGGCCTTCTGCCCGCATCAGACGAAGAAATCTGACCTATGCGGAAGGATTTTGATGATCAATGGTGGACGCGCATAATGCACACCCACAACTTGCGTTTGCAGGCAGAAACCCAGCGCCAAGACCCGGCATTCCAAGCAACAGAAACTGCACTTGCGTCTGAAGCAACAAAGAAGAAGAGGCGCACACAAGCTGCGGGATGAAGCCCTCCACTGGTCGCAAGGGCACCCCAGCCAGATCCACTGGAGCAGGAAAACCCTGTCTACGCCCAAAATCAAAAAGCCTTGCTGCCAACACCTTCTCCGCAACACGACGAGGCCATGCAACACGACGAGGTCCACGAGACCCCATTGCCTAGCCCTCCTCGCGAAAAAGAATTCCCTGCGCCCAGCTCCCAGACACAGGCCACGCCATCTGCCAGCACAAGCACTGTTGCACCTGTCCACAACTTGATGTGGAAACAGCCCTCATCTTTTCAGAGCTAAGGAAAATGATCCAAGAAGTCGCAGAGCCCCTCCGCCAGCAACAGGAAAGGATGTGCCAACAGCAAGAAATGCTGCGAAAGCAGCAAGAGCACTTGTCGCAACGCGTAAACGCCATAGTCCTCTTTCTGATGCGTTGGACTGAGTCTTTTGGCCGTCTACCAGTCACGCCAAATCTATTCATGCGGCCGCCTACTCAACCAAGACCAGATGGTGCAGGAATATCTCAAGTGCGCGCCCCCATGGCTCCCCCTACGCCAAGACAATTCAGGCCGCCGCCTCCACCGCCTCCGCAGGAGTAAAAAAGTATTTCTATTTTTAACTTGTCTTTTGTTTAATTTAGATGATTGCACCCATTTTTGTACTTTTGTCCCATATTCATCAATATAATTTGTCCTTTTTCTCATCGCAATTTCCTTCTGCCTTAGTATAATGCCTGCTCCTTCGTTTTAATCCACGCATCTGAAATTCTTATGTTTTCTTGCCCGCATTAGTTTATTGGTTTCACCTCTGTTTTCATTTCCTCCGACCTTAAGAAAAACCACTTCGCATTTTCGACCCTCTCGCACCTCAGCCTTGATCTCCTTAAGTCTATGCGCTCCAGTTTAAGTTTGGGGGATGATAACTCTCCAAAAGGGAGTTATTTAAGCCTTATTTCTATATTGAATTGTGTGTCTTTTATGCTAAATAGGGTTGCTTTTAGATAGATATTATATGTTTTAACCCATTTGGAAGAATGGATGCTTTGGAAGTTATTTTGTGCAGAATATATTGTTGAGCGACTTGAGGGAGCAAAATCTGTGCTGGAGCAAAGCTGGGAGCAAAACTCCCACGTCACAGCTTGTTAGCCAATTTAACAAATTGAATTTTGTTAAGCTATTCTCGGATTTACGGAGCAAGGAGAGCCATCCACGTGTCTAGGTCCACCTAATTCAAGCCTCCTATCACTCTATAAAAGGAGATAGCCGCCCAAGTCAAATTCATTCCTTTTTGGGAAGGGAATTCCATCCTTCGGAGGAACATTCCACTTTTGGAAGGATCATTCCTCATTTCCATTTTGGTAGCTGAATAGAGGAGAGAGATTGGAGACCAACAAGAAGTCCATCAATTGCAAGCTGATTAAGGAAATTAATATTTTCTTGTATTACTTTGTAGTTATGGATGTATTTACTTATATTGTAATGTGTGTCTCTATGCACTTTATGAACTAAGTAATTTTAGGCGTTGGTTAGGAAACATGTAGTTGTCGTGCTTAATATCTATGCAATAAATGTTGATTAATGCATCTTGATTATTTGTTGTGCTCATTTACATTTTGTGCCCGCTTGGCCAGCCGGTATGAATACCACTCTCTAGTTTCAGGGATGATTTAGGGAGTGTGTGGCATTTAATCACACTAGATCATTGTGTATTGGTGAACGCCAGTGACTGAGCTAGGGATAGCCAGTTGCCTAGTGCTCGATCGGTAGATTGGAGTTGAAACAGATTCTAAAAAATCCGGAGTTCCGGGAGGAATCTGCTAATAAGACTACAAGAGTTTTGCATGATCAATAATATTGCTAGAGCATCTTTTAAAACAATTACTAAATCCTGACCAGTGTCTGTTTCTAATATGTTTGCTTTATTTGTTTACTTTCTGTTCTGTCATTTCTTTTGCTTCAGCATTCTATAAAAACCAATCATTTTAACCACTTTTTGAAACCATTAAAAAGCTAAACAAAATAGATAAAGTGAAAGCTAGTTCAGACCTTGGATTCGATAAATACTTATTACTTGCTGCGGATTGTGTATACTTGCACAGAGTTCTAGAGTCTTTTTATATCTCATTTTTACTCACTCTGGAAACCCAACAAGTTTTTGGCGTCGTTGCCGGGGACTTGAATAAGTTTTTATCTGATCTGTTTTATGTGTGTGTTTTAGTGGTTTGGTGCTATAACTTTTTGATTGTTTCTTTTGTTTTTGCAAACGTGAGTTTGGTGCATGAGCGATCCACTTGGGGTAAGGTTCGAGCTTGATCCAGAAATCGAGAGGATATTTAGGAGAAGAAGGAGAGAGCAGCGTAGAAGCCAGAATCAAATGGCTGACGTGTCGCGTCTGCCGCAAGGTCCAGAAGATCCAGTGAACCTCCAGCAGAATCGTTTGCTGCAGCAAAACCAGTCGCTGGAGCAAAATGAACAGCAAAATAATCAGGCTGAGAATCCTATCTTGGTAGCGAACGATAGGGCCAGAGCCATTCGAGCGTATGCTTTTCCAATGTTTGATGAGTTAAATCAAGGGATTGCACGTTCTCAAATTGAGGCAGCAAATTTTAAAATGAAACCGGTAATGTTTCAGATGTTGCAAACCGTGGGTCAGTTCCATGGTTTGTCATCTGAAGACTCCCATTTACATCTTAAGTCTTTTCTAGGAGTTAGTGATTCTTTTGTAATTCAAGGAGTGCCTAGGGATGCCCTTAGATTAACTTTGTTCCCGTATTCTCTTAGAGATGGAGCAAAGGCATGGTTAAATTCTTTTGCTCCAGGATCAATTAGGACATGGTATGAATTAGCTGAAAAATTCCATAGTAAATATTTCCCACCAAATACGAATACTAAATTGAGGAGTGAAATAGTAGGGTTTAGGCAACTTGAGGATGAGACTTTTAGTGAGGCTTGGGAGTGGTTTAAGGAGCTTTTGCGAAACTGTCCCCACCATGGTTTACCACATTGTATCCAAATGGAAACATTTTACAATGGGTTAAATGGAGCAATCCAAGGTATGGTTGATGCTTCAGCTGGAGGGGCCCTTTTGGCAAAAACTTTTAATGAAGCCCATGAAATTTTAGAAAAAATATCAACTAATACTTGTCAGTGGTCAAATGTTAGAGGCACAAATAAAAAAGTTAAGAGTGTGTTAGAGGTTGATGGTGTGTCCACCATTAGGGCTGATATTGCAATGTTAGCTAACGCTCTTAAAAATGTGACAGTGGTTAGTCATTAGCAGTCGCCAGCTGTGGAGCCTGCTGCATTGGTGAACCAAGTTGCAGAAGAAGCATGTGTCTATTGTGGTGAAGATCACAACTACGAGTTGTGCCCCAGCAATCCAACTTCTGTGTTTTTTGTAGGTAATCAGAGGAATAACCCTTATTCTAACTTTTATAATCCAGGTTGGCGCAACCACCCCAACTTCGCGTGGGGAGGACAAGGAAGTAATGTGCAAACACAGCAAAAGGTGAACCAGTCGGGATTTGCTAAGGCGCAGGTATTGCCCCAGCAAAATAAGCAAGCTTTGCCCCAGAAAAGTTCGGAGAGTTTTCTTGAGGCAATGATGAAAGAATATATGGCTCGTACAGATGCCGCAATTTAAAGTAATCAAGCTTCAATGAGAGCCCTGGAATTGCAAGTGGCTCAGCTAGCTAATGAGCTGAAGGCAAGGCCTCAAGGGAAACTTCCTTCAGATACTGAACACCCTAGAAGGGAAGGTAAGGAGCAGGTAAAGGCAGTGACTCTTAAGAGTGGTAAGCCACTAGAAGAGAGAAAAGAGCCTAGTAAACCCAGTATATAGAAAAGAATTGTGATAAAAATGTTGTTGTTGAGAAAGAGTTGGAGTCTGATTAGGGTGCTGGAGGCAGCAATAATGATGCTGGAGCATCTGGTTCTGTTCCAGATGTGGAACCACCTTATGTGCCGCCCCCACCTTATGTACCACCTCTACCTTTTCCACAAAGGCAAAGGCCTAAGAATTAGGATGGTCAATTTAAGAAGTTCTTAGAGATTCTTAAGCAATTGCATATAAATATCCCTTTAGTAGAAGCTATAGAGCAAATGCCTAATTATGCTAAATTTCTTAAGGATATTTTAACTAAAAAAAAGAGGTTAGGTGAGTTTGAAACTGTATCTCTTACTGAGGAATGTAGTGCTATTCTTAAGAATGGGCTACCAACCAATACTAAGGATCCAGGATCATTTACTATACCTGTGTCTATAGGTGGAAAAGAGTTAGGTAGAGCACTTTGTGATTTAGGTGCAAGCATCAACCTTATGCCTCTTTCGGTCTATCGAAAGTTAGGTATTGGTGAAACAAGGCCTACCACAGTCACACTCCAATTAGTTGATAGGTCTATCACATATCCTGAGGGTAAAATTGAGGATGTCTTAGTGAAAGTAGATAAGTTCATATTTCCTGTTGATTTTATTATCTTAGACTATGAGGCAGATGAAGATGTCCCAATTATTCTTGGTCGTCCATTTTTGGCTACTGGTAGGACATTAATAGATGTTCAAAAAGGGGAATTAACAATGAGAGTTTATAATGAGGAAGTGAAATTTAATGTGTTTAAGGCCATGACGTATCCAGACGAAATGGAAGATTGTTCTTTCATTAGGATTCTGGAGAACACAATTGTTGAGACAGCAATGCAGGATTCGACAAACAAACATTTGGAAGATCATGGAGAGGTTAGTGTAGAGGATTTAGAAGTTTGTTCTTTAGAAAGAAAAAATGAAAAAGAATTGTTTAGGTGTGAGGATGTTTTTGAGTCTTTAGATTTAGATCAAAGGAAGGCTCCTCCTATTAAGCCATCCCTAATTGAGGCACCCACTTTAGATTTGAAGCCCTTGCCAGATCATCTAAAGTATGTGTATCTTGGGGAAGGTGAGACGTTGCCCATTATTGTTGCATCAGATTTAATGTCAGAGCATGAAGAGGCCTTAATTAAGTTGCTGCAACAATATCGCAAAGTAATAGGTTGGACATTGGCTGACATTCAGGGGATTAGCCCATCTTTCTATATGAACAAAATCACTCTAGAGGAGGGATCATTTAGGAGTATTGAGCAACAGAGAAGGTTTAACCCTGCAATGAAAGAGGTTGTTAAAAGGAGGTGATTAAATGGTTGGATGCTGGCATTATTTATCCAATTGCAGATAGCAATTGGGTAAGCCCTGTCCAATGTGTTCCTAAGAAAGGAGGTGTCACGGTGGTGACCAATAAAGACAATGAGTTGATCCCAACCAGTACAGTAACTGGCTGGAGGGTTTGTATGGATTACAGGAGGCTTAACAAAGCTACCCGTAAGGACCACTCCCCTCTACCATTTATTGACCAGATGTTGGATAGATTGGCTGGTCAGGCCTATTACTGTTTCTTAGATGGTTATTCTGGGTATAACCAGATTACTATTGCTCCTGAGGATCAGGAAAAAACCACTTTCACCTGCCCTTATGGGACGTTTGCTTTTAGGCGAATGCCTTTTGGCCTTTGCAATGCTCTAGCAACATTTCAGCGGTGTATGCTAGCAATTTTTTCTGATATGATTGAGTCCACTGTTGAGGTATTTATGGATGATTTTTCAGTTTTTGGAGGGACTTTTCAGAGTTGTTTGGATAATTTAGGTAAGGTGTTAAAGAGATGTGAGGATACCCATCTAGTTCTTAATTGGGAGAAATGCCACTTCATTGTGAAGGAGGGCATTGTGCTAGGTCATAGGATTTCTATGAAAGGTCTAGAAGTTGATCGGGCAAAAATAGAGGTTATTGAAAGATTAGAACCACCGAGTTCTGTGAAAGGGATTCGGAGCTTTTTAGGTCATGTTGGATTTTATAGAAGGTTCATAAAGGATTTTTCAAAGATTAGTAAACCTTTTTGTAACTTATTGTGTACTGATCATGTTTTTGACTTTAATGCAGCTTGTAGGAAGGCTTTTGAAACTTTAAAGGTTGCTTTAATCTCAGCACCCATTCTTTGTGCACCTAACTTGAGTTTACCATTTGAGGTAATGTGTGATGCGAGTGATGCTGCAGTAGGTGCTATGCTGGGGCAAAAGCAGGGCAAATTTATCCATCCTATATATTATGCAAGCAGTGTTCTAAATGAGGCACAAGTCAACTATACAATTACTGAAGAGGAGTTGTTAGCTGTGGTGTTTGCCTTTGAGAAATTCCGGCCATACTTGGTTGGGTCCAAAGTCACAGTGTTCATGGATCATGCAGCAATAAGGTATTTAATGTCTAAAAAAGATGTAAAGCCTAGATTAATTCGTTGGGTTTTATTATTGCAGGAATTTGACTTGGAGATAAAGGATAAGAAGGGATCGGAGAATGTCATTACAAATCATTTATCCCGTCTTGATCCAACATCATCTTTGCTAAATCAATCTGTCATTTCAGATTCCTTTCCAGATGAACAGCTCTTTGTTGTTGAGGTAAAGGTAGTAAAGGATGTCCCTTGGTATGCTGATATTGCCAACTTTTTGGTAAAGGGAGTCACTCCGATTAACATGGATTGGAGGCAGAAGAAAAAGTTTAAGCATGATGCAAAGTTTTTCTATTGGGATGAGCCATTTATGTATAAGCAATGCTCTGATGGTATTATTCGTAGGTGTGTTTCAGGTGATGAAGCAAAGGAAATCCTGGAGCAATGTCGCTCTTTGCCGTATGAAGGCCATTTCAGTGGACAGAGGACAGCTATGAGGATTTTGCATTGTGGATTCTTCTGGCCTACCTTATTTAAGGATGCCCATTGGTTCTACAAGCAATGTGATGCTTGCCAAAGGAGAGGAAACTTAGGGCCTAGAGATGAAATGCCTCCTACTTACATTTTGGAAGTGGAATTATTCGATGTATGGGGTATTGACTTTATGGGGCCATTTCCCCCTTCTAATGGTAATGTTTTTATCTTATTGGCAGTTGATTACGTGTCCAAGTGGGTGGAGGCCATTGCATGCCATCAGAATGATGACAAGACAGTATCAAGGTTTCTTCAATCGCACATCTTTGCGCGGTTTGGGACACCTAGAGCTCTAGTGAGTGATGAGGGTACACATTTTGTTAATAATATCTTAACTAAGCTTTTAGCTAAGTATGGGATTAAGCATAGGATAACTACCCCTTATCACCCTCAAGCAAATGGTCAAGCCGAGATAAGCAATAGGGAAATTAAATCAATTCTAGAGAAAGTAGTTCATCCATCTAGGAAGGATTGGTCTTTTAGGTTGGATGAGGCTCTTTGGGCTTATAGGACAGCCTATAAGACTCCTCTAGGTATGTCTCCCTATAGGTTAGTATATGGGAAAGCTTGTCATTTACCATTAGAACTAGAGCATAAAACGTTTTGGGCTTTGAAAAAGTTAAATTTTGATCTGAGTCGTGCAGGAGCAATTAGAATGCTGCAGCTTAACGAGTTAGAGGAATTTCGCCAATTTTCTTATGAAAATTCAAAAATGTATAAAGAAAAGACTAAGTAGTGGCATGACAGGAAAATTAAGCCTAAAGAGTTTGTCAAAGGTCAAAGGGTTTTGGTTTATAATTCTAGATTAAAATTGTTTCCTGGGAAACTAAAATCTAAATGGTCAGGGCCATTTATTGTGGTTGAAGTTTTCCTCCATGGAGCAATTACTTTGCAGGATGAGAAAGATGGGAGAGTGTTCAAAGTGAATGGACAGCGTGTGAAACATTATTGGGGAGAGGATTTCCAGACGAAATATCCTTCCCTAAAGTTGGTTGATGAATGAAAGAGCAAGATTTTTGCGTGAGCATTTAACAGAGCAATATTTTGAGCTCCCAGTGGTTGTTTTGATTTTATTTCTCGCTGATTTGATTTGATTTTAATTCAAGTTATTTGGTTTGTTTAAAATTTGCATGATTTATTTTAAGTTCGTCGTGTTTTTAAATTCAGTAGATTTTGTTTTTGAGTATTTTTATTATTTGTGGTAGTTTAGATTTTATTTATTCCGATTAGATTTAATTGGATTTTTAATTCAGATTTTATTTCCGGTTATTTAAATTCTGTTTAGATTAGGTTTAATAAGATTTTTCCTGATTTATTCTACTTCAAATAAAAATAAAAAAGATTTGATTTGAGCGGTTAATTTAAATTTGAATTTCCTGATTTGATTTTATTTGAATTTTCCATATCCGAGATTCTTCTGGAAGATAATCTTTGTTCAGAAGGTTGTTGCGGCAAAGTTATGGCTGAAGCAAAGTTTTCGAATAGGAAGGGTTTTGTGTGAATTAATTACTTTTACCGTTTGGATTTTGAATTTTCTGTGGTCAGGTAAATTGCATAGATGCTGCCACGTGTCGCGTAGGGGTAATCCAACAGTTTAGCCGTTTGACAGCACATAATTATTTACCATTGGCGATTGAAATTCAAGATTTGACCGTTGATGGATTTGATTTACAGATTGCATGAGATTTGAACGATAATTCCATTTAATGAGGGGCAAAATCTTTCGGTTATGATTCTTTTTGCTGAAGCCCTATTTATTCACAAGCCTTCGGTAAGTTTTTCTCACTTCATCTTCTTCTTCATCCCTTGCCGTTTGTATTTTTCTTCTTTTTCTGTGTGCGGTAAATTCATTTGAGTCTCCAAATGGCGAAAACGAGAGCAAGAAAAGAGAGAGATAATGAGGAAGAGGAGGTGTCTGTTACCCCCGAAGCACCGAAAGTTAAGGCAAAGAAAAAGAAGACACCAGAAGAGAAAGAAGCTAAGAGGAGAAGAAGACAGCAGAGGGTTGAGGATCAAGAAATAGTGCATAAGGTAGTCGAGGAGTTTGCTGTCGAGGCAGTTGGGGAAGGCAATCCGAAGGAACCTGAAGGATAAAACCCAGAGCAGACTGACCCGATAGTTGCGGATACAGAGGAAGTTCGAGAAGGAAATGCAGAGGAAGTTCAAGAAAAACAGACTGAGGATGCGTAAGCAGTACGAGCAGAGGTTGCGCCTGAAAGAGGTAATGAGCAAGAACAGGAGGCTCGAGTAGAGGTGATCATGCCGGAAGAACCAAAACGTCGCCGCGTGAAGCGAAAAGCTGGACGCGTCAAGATAGTCCGAACTGATACTCTCTCGCCGCCAACCACTGACTCTGAGAGAGAAAATGCAGAAAGAGAGGAAAAGGAGAAAAAAGAGACCGAAGACAAAGCAAGAGAGGAAGCACAAAAAAAGGCTGAGGAAGAAATTTTGCTCAAACAAAGGGAAGACAAGGGCAAGGGCATTGCTGAAGCATCGCCGGAACCAGAAGATAACGAGACAGAGGAACCAAGGTTGTCGTACAATCGCTTCGTCAACAATCTTGCCAGAGCAAAATATGCTAAGCTGCTGAAGAGAGACTTCCTGTTTGAGAGAGGATTTAGTGGTGATCTTCAACACTTTCTGAGGGTTGGCATTACGAACAACGGTTGGGAATTATTCTGTTCCAAGCCTGAATCTGTGAACGCGCAGGTAGTGCGCGAATTTTATGCAAATATTGACGAGGAAAAAGGTTTCCAAGTTATTGTTCGAGGAGTAACAGTTGACTGGAGTCCTGGTGCCATTAACGCACTGTATAACCTTCAAGATTTCCCCCACGCAGGATACAATGAGATGGTTGTGGCGCCATCTAATGAGCAATTAAGCGATGCTGTTCGGGAAGTTGGTGTTGAAGGGGCGCAGTGGAGACTTTTGAAAACAGAGAAAATGACATTTCAGTCAGCCTATCTTAAGAAGGAAGCAAATAAATGGATGGGATTTATCAAACAAAGGTTGCTTCCAATGACTCATGACTCGACGGTTTCTAGGGAACGAGTTCTTCTGGTTTTTGCGATTTTAAGGTCTCTTAGTATTAATGTGGGTAAGATCATTGAGAGTGAGATATTGGATGCTGGAAGAAGAAAGTTGGGAAGTTGTTTTTCCCGAATACAATTACAATGCTTTGCAAGAAAGCAGGGGTTCCGGAGAATGATGGAGATGTTATATTGTTTGACAAGGGAATCATCGATAGGCCTAACTTGGCATGGCTTCAGCGTACGCAAGAGGCACGTCAGGGTGGGCTTGTCTATGGCATTCACAAGATTGTAGAACAACTTGCACTGTCGGCCAGCATGCAAGAGTTTGATGAGAGGCAATCTCTAACTTTCTAGAGCTATGTTAAACGTCGTGATGCCAACCTGATGAAGACGCTAGAGGAAAATTTTTTCAAGCCATACCCAGCCCTTCTGGTGTTCCCTGACGATTTGTTGAACCCCTGGATTCTGCCGCCACCTACTGAAAGAGAAGAAGAGGATGAGGAAGAGCAAGGTCAGGAAGATTGACGGATGCAATGATTTTGAGTAGCATTATTTTTGTTTTTCTATTTTTGATTGCTCGCGTATATCTGACCCCGCTTTCTGTTGATGTTATGTTTGCTTGTTTTTTAATTTATCTGTCCCCAGGCCATCAAAATATCTGCTTATGTAATTTCTTTCTTTGTTTTTAATGAAATTTCCAAGCATTTCTGTTCTATGAGCATTGAGTAATTCTAACTTAACTAATTTTCTTCTGAATTTTTTAAGCTTGGACTGGTTAAGCTTAATTAGATCAAGGTATTCTGATCTCCAGAAACCTTTTGCTTGAGCATTTCTTCTAGCCTGGTCGTTGCTGCAGCACGAAGATTCTGAGGTAGTGTTGATTTATATTATCCACTTTAAGCTTAGTTCTAGTCCCACGCTTAGTTTGAAAATTCAGATAGAAAAATTTAAGTTTGGGGGTATAAGTTTAAATGTTAATGATTCATTGGGGACAATGAATAATTCAAGTTTGGGGGACTTTTTGCTACTCCAATTGTTTTGCTTGAGCATTCCTCTCCTTCATTAAATAATTTGCTAGGTTGTTGAGTAACCAGGGACATTTGTGATACCCACAGTTTGTCTTTGCGTCAAAAGATAACCTAGGAAATGTGGAAAATGATAAAAAAAAATGATTATTTGCTGAAAAAGTTGATTATTGAAAATTTTGCTGAGAAAATTCATGGAGCAAAAGTTTTGAAGGATGAATGATAATCCAGCAGTTTTCTGTCTCCCAGAACTTAGGTGAGCTTCATCATAAAATGTCGCCATTCTGAGGGGCAAGAGATAGAATAACTAAGGATTTTTTAGCTTTACAAATAGTATTTAGCCTAGTTGGTGATAAGTTTGAGGCAAGGGTATACTGCACCATAAAGTGGGTCATCCCATGCTTAAGAGCTTATGACTGTAGGGCTGCTTTAAGTCTGAAAAACATAAATATAAACCCCTTAAAAATGTGTTTTAATATGTCTGATAATAGAGCTAGGTTGTGGCAAGTTCTTAGAATTGATTAAAAGTGGTGATTATTTGTCCATGCCGGAAGAATTATTTTGCTCCAGTAGAGCTTGGTTTTGCAGAATGCTCAGGTAAAGGTTGAAGGTAGTGTGGGATTATCTGTTTTGATTAAGCTATACTTTGTCTAACGTTTTGAATTCTTAAGAGAAGGTTGGTTAGTATTGCTCGAGACGCGCAATAGTTCAAGTTTGGGGGTATGATAACTCTCCAAAAGGGAGTTATTTAGGCCTTATTTCTATATTGAATTGTGTGTCTTTTGTGCTAAATAGGGTTGCTTTTAGATAGATATTATATGTTTTAACCCATTTGGAAGAATGGATGCTTTGGAAGTTATTTTGTGCAGAATATATTGCTGAGCGACTTGAGAGAGCAAAATTTGTACTGGAGCAAAGCTGGGAGCAAAACTGCCACGTCACAGCTCGTTAGCCAATTTAACAAACTAAATTCTGTTAAGCTATTCTCGGATTTACGGAGCAAGGAGAGCCATCCACGTGTCTAGGTCAACCTAATTCAAGCCTCCTATCACTCTATGAAAGGAGATAGCCGCCCAAGTCAAATTCATTCCTTTTTGGGAAGGGAATTCCATCCATGGGAGGAACATTCCACTTTTGGAAGGATCATTCCTCATTTCCATTTTGGGAGCCGAATAGAGGAGAGAGATTGGAGACCAACAAGAAGTCCATCAATTGCAAGCTGATCAAGGGAATTAATATTTTCTTGTATTACTTTGTAGTTATGGATGCATTTACTTATATTTTAATGTGTGTCTCTATACACTTTATGAACTAAGTAATTTTAGGCGTTGGTTAGGAAACATGTAGTTGCCGTGCTTAATATCCACTACAGGAAAAATCACATACGATAGCATTGAAAAAACGCTATACAAAGGTTACGATAGCGTTTTATGAAACGCTATCATAGCCCATGTTATTGAAAGTCCGAGACTTTTAATAGCGTTTTTTGCCCGCTATCGAAACTGCTGTAGAAAGTCTGTATTTATTGCGTTATTCTAATGTTATGGAAACCTTTCATAGCGTTGGAAAAAACGCTATGATTTCTCTTTAATAGCGTTGTTTATAGCAGTAAAAATACGCTATAAAAGACATATCATAGCGTTTTTACCATGTTGTTGTAGCCGATGTTATTGAAAGTCTCTAACTTTTCATAGCCTTGTTTTGACGCTATCGAAAACGCTATAAAAAGTATATTTTTATTATGTTAATTTGATGTTATGAAAACTTTTCATAGCGTTGAAAAAACGCTATGATTCCTCTTTCATAGCGTTGTTTATAACGGTGAAAAAACGCTATAAAAGACATATCATAGCGTTTTTACCACATTGTTGTAGCCCATGTTATTGGAAGTATCTAACTTTTCATAGCGTTTATTTGACGCTATTACAAATGCTATAGAAATGTCCATTTTTTATAGCGTAATTGTAATGTTATGAAATTTTTTTATAGCATTACGAAAAAAGCCATGGTTTGTCTTTAATAACATTTTTTATAACAGTAAAAAATGTTATAGAAAATATAGCATAGCATTTTTAATCTTGCTATAATAAACATATTGAATTTAATAGGTTTTTATATATATATATTATATTTTTTTGTTTATATTTATATTCTTTCTTTCAAATGTTTTTTATATTGAAAAATCAACTTGAATTTGTTTAGAATGTATTTAAATACATTTTCAAAAGTAAAAACATATATCTATCAAAGTCGATTGCCTCATCATGTATAGACAACTAAAAATGCAAATCTTTAAATTTCTAATAAAGATATGTACACATAAAATCTTAAAACTCCTAACACAAAAAATTAAGATACTACATTAATAAAATCAAGTGAGTTATAGCAAATAAATTAAAGTACTTACATATGTTTCAAAAAAAAAAAAAAAATTAAAGTACTTACATATAAAGAGAGTTGCAAATTCATAATCTAAATGACTAAAATGACTACATATATAGTCCCAAAAAGTTCATACATTCAAAAACAGCTAAGAGAGTTGATGAAATGGCTGCGTATTAACAATTCCCCCATGAATATGCAGTTGCATGTGTTTCATCCTTTCATTCACCTAATAAATTAAAAAACCCAAAATATCTTTTATAAACCATGATTTAAACTCTAACCCATGAACCAATATAACAAATAAACATTGAAACTCATAAATAAATTCAACTGAACTTGAATGTCACTTTACTTACATATTTTAACTTTATCAATTGGCCATGCAATTGTAGTACCCACGACATCATCAATAACAATAATATCAGATGTAGGCCTCCATAAAAATGATTTGGGTTTTTTTACCGTATCAACCCACACACGTACTGCATTTGGACCAAGAGGAATGAGATGGACAAGGGTTAGTAGATCACTAGAAGACCATCTTCCTTCAGCAATTACTTCTCCTGAACCAACCCAATCTAGTAGAATACATTTGTGGGGAGCATTGGTTGTAACACTCTTTCACCAATAAATAAAGAAATCGTCAAATAATAATAATTTGAATAGAAAATTTAATTTTGAATACTAAATGAGAGGTAAATTTACCGGTGGAGAATTTAGGACTGGAGGTTGAACATGTGCTGATGTCGGTATATTAACAGTATTATTGGAAGTCTGTTCACTCATCTTTTCCTATACAAACAAAGTATTAACAACAGAGTCTAAAACAATAATTGAGAATAGCTAAATAAAGTTAAAAAAGTTTACCTTGTCCTTTAATAAAGAAGATACCACGGTTTTCAACACATCTACGTCCGACGTTAGGTTATTGCATTTTTTTTTCAAGAGATGCAATAGTTTGATCTTTTTTACTTGATAAGAACAATTTTGTCTTCGTCACTCCAAATCCCAATCCTCGTATATGACCACGATCAGGACCCAATACTTTACTAATTGCATCATCAACCATATTGGTCGAATGAGACATTTCCTCATTACTAGTATTTTGTTCAATACGCTCCTAAATTACATATAACAACTTATCAATGAGATATTTCATAATATACATATATTCAACATTATGAAAAATTAAAACAAACCAAATAACATAATATATTCAACATAAATGAAGTGAACAATATAATGATCAACCCCATATTCAATTGTTAAAACCTTGAATAAAAAACTGGTTAAAACCTATAACATGAGAATTAAAATTTCATTCTATATTGCGTTCATAGATCCAAACTTATGGCACAATTAAAACAAACCAATGCACAATGGTAGAAACAATCACATATTCAACATAACATACAACTTTCAAGTTGGGGGGGTCATAATCCAAAACTATTATTAAAATCAATACATGAGGATCCTACACCAAAAATTAAGAATCCTACACTAATCGATCACATATTCAATATAACATACAACATACAATTAGGGGGTAAAAGGTTATAAGTCAAACCTCTAATAGAAAACTAAATAGGTACGATACGATAACCATACTAGAAAGTTGTAATAACCCAAGACCACTGTTAAAACCTATAACATGAGAATCAAAATCGCATTCTATATTGCGTTCATAGATCCAAACTTATGGGACAATTAAAACAAACCAATGCACAATGGTAGAAACAATCACATATTCAACATAACATACAACTTTCAAGTTGGGGGGGGGGGGTCATAATCCAAAACTATTATTAAAATCGATACATGAGGATCCTACACCAAAAATCAAGAGTCCTACACTAATCGATCACATATTCAATATAACATACAATATACAATTAGGGGGTAAAAGGTCATTAGTCAAAACTCATATAGAAAACTAAATATGTAAGGTATAATAACCATACTAGAAAGTTGGCAATATGTAAGTTAACACACTCCATGTAATATTCATATCAGAAGTTACAATATATAAGTTAACTAAGTTTAGTGTTCTTTAGGTTCATACCAATGTGTTGGCTACTTGTGAGTTAATAGGTTGTCCATCTTTCTTCATATGTGCCTTTGTCCAAACCATTACTCGAGTAATTGTAGTTGAATCAGAGCAACTATTTTTCTACATGGTTAAGCAATAAAAAGTTAATTATATAATTATAAGTATAACATTGTTATTATATAAAATCATACCATGTCTTCAGCCAGTCGAGCATAACCTCTACGACTACACGTGTGAGGAAGTTGTCTTTTTTTCATCTCTTGAAACTTTTTGCTTTTTGCCTAAAATGATATCCAACAAAGTATTCCGAACAAATTCACAAAAAGAAAAATGTTTCTAACTTAACCTATAGAAATTACTTGCTTAATAACAACTCAAAGTGAAATAGATAATATTGGCATAAGAAGTTACATATCAACAATGCAACAAACCTAGAATTATGCAATGAAAATGGTTTGTCTATTGAAAAAATTTGAACCATAATTATAACTATACAAAAATTACTCAACAAATGTCACATACCTTAAATTTTGCACTTGTTTTATTTTTTATGAAGTCATTCCAATCATGCATTGAAGAAATATTATCTGGCTTAAGTTTTTCCAACCCTTCATCATTTGAAGCACTTTGAATCTTACTCACCAACCGTGATTTGCTTGCTCTCCACAAGTCACCCATTTTTTGAAAAAAGTATTTTTTTTGCCATGCTTGATCAACATTATATCGTGCCTAACCAATAAGTCACAAAACAAAAACAATCTTAATGATAGTAATAACATTATTCATATATTAACCACATAAGAGAGTTTAAAATATGTTTAAAATATTATATATGCTTATTTTCTACATACGTGAATAGATTGCCACAATACTTCTTTTTGTCTTGTTGAGAGTTTCTTCCAAGTTTCAACATTTACTGGCACCACTTCTCTGACAAGTGAGCCCAAAAAAGAAGCTAACCCAACTGAAGTGTCTCCAATAGGTTGTCCATATTGATTGAAGCTTATGTCTAATTTCTTTTCTGGCTCAACCGCTATTGTTTGCATTTTGCTGCGACCTCTTGTTTTCTTGGGTTTTGGTTCCTCTAACGACATTTTCTACATTTTCCTCAACAGGATTTTGAACCTCTTCAATGGTTGTTAACCTACGAACGGCTGCTCTAGTACGAGCAGCAGAAGAATCTAATGGGTTTATTTGTGGTCTATTGGAGCTTTTGACAGACTCTTTGGAGTTAGGATGGATAAGTTCATGGTCATGTGGGGAAGGTGGGGAAGGAGGAGGAGTAATGAGTGAAGAATTATTATTTTTACGGTGATGTGGGTCAGAAGAAGGTGGTGTCACCTCAACCTCTCTCCCTATACTAGACTCAACATTCTCTAGTTCATCCACTATCTTTCTTTTTACAGCTCCTTTTGAATGAAGAGATGGTTCCTCATCCTCCCTCATATTAGTTAAATTCATACTAAATGACTTTGCAAATCTCCACGATGTTTTCTCCAGAGTGCGTTCAGATTGTCGTCTTTATATTGTATGCAATATAGTACGAGGTCTTTTTAATTTCGTTGCTTTATTTGGTGCACACTTTTCCTTAGCCAAATTCTAAGAAGTAAAACAAAGATATAATATTACATTCATAATACTTTTCTATATAAAGATATATCTAAAGATAACTTACCGACACATTTGTCTCCATGATGCAACAATGTATTAAGTTCTTGGAGGAACAATTAAAACCTGAAATAAAGAACACTGAATTGCATAATATCAAGTTAGAGTGAATGAGCATAAAGAGTATTTGTATTCACAATGACAATGATACACATGTAAAATATATGTGATATTACAACTATGTAGTGCAAACTTACAAAGTGACCACTAGTTCTATGTTAGTGCAAATTCACAAAATGACCACTAGTACAATATTTGAGTAAACTACAAAATATCTTCAAGTATGCACTATGTAGTGCAAATATACAAAATGACCACTAGTTCTATGTTAGTGCAAATTCACAAAAGGACCACTAGTACAATATTTGAGTAAACTACAAAATATCTTCAAGTATGCACTATGTAGTGCAAATTTACAAAATGGCCACTAGTTCTATGTTAGTGCACAAAATGGCCTCAAGTTCTATGTTATTATAAGAATATGCCTTCACAATCGTCTCTTGCATTATTACGACGTTCAAACTCTTCATCAATTTCATCAAGTGTTATAAATGATCCTTCCCCCACGAAGTTTGTGTCAACATTCTCATCATATTTGTCCAATTCATGAAATCCTCTAGGGGGAGCTTTTAACATAACATACCAATTAGAAGTATCATGTTCTCTTGCATAAAAAACTTGTTTGGCTTGTGATGCAAGAATATATGGTTCTCTTTCAAACTGACTTTGATTTTGATGCAAGTTAACAAGTGTAAATCCATCTTCTACTTTCACACCATTATGAATTTTAGCCCAATCACACTTAAAGAGTGGGAGTCGATAGATATAGTAATCTAATAAAATTATTTCAGTCAAGACTCCGTAATACGTAACCACATCAACAATTAGAGCTCCATCTTTAGCACTTGATCTACATAGCGTAGTTGCATCAATAGAAACACCACTATTTTGAGTCGACCTTTCTACATTTTTTACATGAAATCGCTGACCATTTATAAGGTACCCTGAATATGACATTGCAGTCTTGCGAGGTCCATTTGCAAGCCATTTTAATAAATCTGAGTCTTCTGTATTACAAGAATCTAACGAAATCTGTTCAAATAAAAAACAAAAAACATATACTTAGATTAATTAGTTATAACTACGTTATTTTTTAAAGCGTGTAACATATTACCTTGTCTTTCAACCAAAGTGGAAATTGTTTCGAGTGAACTTTCATTAATAGACTATCATTATTTGCAAGCCTTCTATTTGAGAGTAGCAACTCATTTTTATGCATCCTGAAATGTTAATACTTCAAATTTTGATACAGTATTCGAAAGAAACTACATAGGGTTGATTAAAGTACTCACTCTATATACGATTCTACCTCAGCTGTGTTAAATAACACATATTGATGTGCTAGTGCGAGCACATCATCCGATAATGTAACTGATAATCCAGATGATATGGGACGACCTTCAAGGATGATATTACTGTGAAACTCCTCATTTCGATGTTCTTTTGTATCAAGTCCAATTGAATCTTGAACACAATTATTATAAAAAAGAATGCATTCATCAGCTAAATAACGCTCTGCAATGCACCCTTCTGGACGTGATTGATTTTTAAAGTACCCTTTTAGTGTTTTCATGTATCTACAAACATCATAACAATTGTAGATTTCTTAAGATTTTCAAATAATTGTCATTTATAGTATGTAATGTAATATGATAAATACGATACCTTTCAAATGGATACATCCAGCGAAATTGAACTGGTCCACATAAGCGCACTTCACTTCCCAAATGAACGACCAAATGAGTCATGATGTCAAAGAAAGAAGGAGGAAAAAACCTCTCGAAAAGGCATAATCTATCAACGATTTCAATATCCAACATATCTTCTCAATCAATTACATGTTGGCAAATTTTATTGAAAAATGCACATATACGTGTTTTTGAATGTCTTGGACCCTTTGGAAGCATTCCTCTGATAATAACAGGTAGAAGTTGTTGCATTAACACATGATAGTCATGAGACTTTAATCCCATTACCTTGCATTCCTCCACTGAAACACAATTCGAAATGTTTGAACTATAACCGTCAGGTAACTTCAACTCATACAATCTCTTGCAAAATAATTGCTTCTCAGATCTTGACAAAGTGTGCAGAGCTGGAGGAAGGTAAACTCGACTCCCACGCTCTTATGGGTGTAAGTCATGTCGTATATTCATGGCTTGCAAATCTTTTCGAGCATTGTGTCCATCTTTCGACTTTCCATTAATATCTAACAATGTGCCTATTATGCTCTCACATACATTCTTCTCAACATGCATAACATCCAAGTTGTGACGTAGTACAAGTTCCTACATTGGTGTAACAACTTATCAATATAAGGTACATCTTCAAGCCAAATCAAATAAACGACAATATGGAGAAGACATATGTACCTTCCACTATGGTAAATCAAAAAAGATGGATCGTTTTTTCCACATTTCGTTCGTCTCTTTCTGCTTTCGTTTTTTCTTCTCAGATTTTCCCCAACGATTTTGAAAATTTTGTAGTTTGGTATAGATTGTAATCCCATTTTCAACTCTAGGAGCTTGTCGTTCTTCAACTTTACCATCAAACCATGACTTTTTCCTTCTATATCGATGAGGTAAAGGTAAGAATCATCTATGACCCATGTACGCTAATTTCTTGCTATGATACAACCATTCAGAATGTGTGTGCTCCCCACAAATTGGACATGCCGTCTTGCCCTTTGTTGTGCAACCTGCAAGATTTCCATAAGCGGGAAAATCATTGATAGTCCACATAAGCACAGCTCTCAAATTGAAGTTTGATTTGCTTACTACATCATAAACTTCCACCCCATTCCATAAATCTTTCAAGTCATCAATTAATGGTTGTAAATAAACGTCAATGTCATTACCAGGCTGTTTAGGACCAGGAATCAATAATGTTAGCATTATATTTTCTTTTGCCATACATAACCAAGGAGGTAGGCTGTATGTTACAATCATGACTGGCCAACAACTATATCTACTACTAAGGTTAGAAAATGGGTTGAAACCATCTGTAGCAAGACCAAATCTTAGGTTACGTGGATCACTAGCAAAATCTGGCCACTTCGCATCAATTGACTCCCATGACATGCAATCAACTGGATGATGCATCTTTCCATCATTACTTTTATGGTTCATATGTCATCTTAGGAATTCAGCTACATCATGCATTTGGAACATTCGTTTCAATCTTGGAATAAGAGGAAAGTATCTCAAAACTTTTGCAGGAACACCATGTTTCATCCGTTTAGTACGCTTATCCACTTTCCATCATGAATGTGAACAAACTGGACAACTCTCTAAATCTTTGTTCTCCTTCGTAAATAAGCAACAATCATTTACACAAGCGTGAATCTTTTCATATCCTAAATCAAATACTTTCAAAAATTTATTTACTTCATAAGTAGATCTTAGCATGACATTTTCAGGAGGAAGCATGTCATGTAAGAGCTCTAAAAGGCTCGTGAAACTTTTATCAGTCCAAGCATTGGTAGCCTTAATCTTATATAAGGTTACCACAGCAGACATTTTTGTATATTTTGTACAATATGGGTATAAAGAAGTGTTTGCATCCACAAGCTTTTGAGTGACATCATTCTTCACATAAGGTTCATTTGATTTTTCGCCGCTCATGCAAGAAGTACTACAAAAGGCTTGACCGTCAAACATATACTGACATCCAACATTGGTCGCTATCGGTACTTCTTCACCGTGATGGTACCAAATCTTATAAGTTGGATCCATGCCTTTGATAACCAAATGTTCATACACAATATCAAAGGTTTGATGATTCATGTTCCTACATGTCTTGCATGGACATAAAATTTTGTCTATCCCAACCAATGAGCTCTCGACTTGTTTGACAAAGTTCCATGCTCCCCTCAAATACTCATTGGTAGCGCTATTAGAAAACCATATTTCCAATTAATATGATTGTCTCAAGCTATTATTAATTTAATATTAATTTGACATACCCTTACCTGTTTAAATGAATCCAATCTTTATCAAACATTCTTCTCGAAACTATTGCTACAAGCATACAAAGGTTAATTGTTTAATGAATTTACATAATTATCAAATTAAAAAAAGTCAAAGAAAGGTTAATTATATATATCTACATTATCAATATTGAAAGTCGGCAATAAGTTATAAGAGTGATAAAAGGGTTCAACTCAAAGGGTTTGTTCCAAATATTCTATCATATCTAATCACTTTCTTATTTTAGAAGAAAACTTTTAAGGAAAAAAAATGAGCAAAAAAAAAAATGAGCAAAGAAGAATACCTCGCCTATGACCACTTTCCTCACGCCCTCTATCACCTCTTTTTAGTTCTTGTATCTGACAACCTTTTCCAATACAATAACAAAACATCTTCAACATCTACTCACAAAGTTTGGCTTATATAGATTGCTTAAATATATGTACAGATTAAATAATCATGAACTAAAAGAAGTAACATGTCTATTCATGAAATTTGATCACCTAAACATACTTGCATACCACAACTAATGGCTATTGAATCTAATGATTTTAATTTACTAATAGAATGTCAAATATGTTTTCAACTTGCATCTTTATATGTGATCTAAGATTTAAACATTAAAAAAAAGTGACCTCAAATATATTACACTATCAATAAATTTAATACATACAAATTTTCTTTTAGTCAAGATTATAAATTTTGAATCTCATGTTATAGGCATATCTAGCTAATGAAACACCAGAGCCACTTCTCGAATATAGAAAAGATGAACTATTGAATCTTAGGGGAGATGGAAAAGGAGAACGCAAGGAATGGGATAGATGAAAAATAGTTGACATTAAAAACCAATACCCTGCAAAACGAAACTATAAAGTTAGAAGTTTCAAACAAATGACCTGCAGGGAGGAAAAACGCGCTGCTAAAAGAGAAAAAAATCAATAAATTGAGGGGCAGATGCCCCTCCTGATCCCTTAATAGAGTCGTCCTTGAGTGTGTGTGTGAGAGGGAGTAGAGAGAAAGCATTCATAAACTAAACTTACATGTTTGGTTGCAATTCCTCATAGATGTTTTTATACACAAGTCATTGTATACTAAACACTTTTAAAAAAAGTTGGTTTCAAGTGTTTCTCTTAAAATGGTTTATTTACCACTCATTTTTTAATGTCATTTTTAGTGGTTGCCAAACACGAGAAATTTTTTCTAAATGATTTTTTTTTTCAAAATTAAACACTTGAAAAGTTAAACGAAACACACCCTAATTGTTTTTCAAGAATGCATTTTTTAAAAAACATTTTGTAAATCTCATTTTTTAAAATTGTTTATAGTTTAAACATTCATATGTTTGGTTGCATCTACTCGTAAGTGTTTTTATACACAAGTTATTGTATACTTAAAAAGTCTTTTAAAAAAAAATGGTTTTAAGTGTTTCTCTCAAAATGATTTATTTATAAATCTCATTTTCTAACAAGTCATTTTTAGTGGTTGCTCAAAATTAAACATTTGAAAAGTTAAACCAAACACACCCTTAATCAACCAAATAACCCCCCCCCCCCCAACACAAGATACAACAACCCATAATCCAGAAGAAACATTTTGAGACCAAGACTCCAACTCATTCCCTCAATTACCAAATTCACCATGAGCTTTTAAGAATTCAATCAACAAAAAAGTACAAATCTCTCATTTCTCATATTCACACGAAAAGTATAATCACAACCAACTTTAAACTTTACATTTCATACAATCAACGATAAGGAAGAGCTAAGGACACTCTATTATCTCCTAGTACTGGTTTAGTACCATCACATTCCAAGCGGAAGAACAGTGAAATTCAACTGGAAGCCATAGAGCTGCGTAAAAAAAAAAAGAACAACAACAAAGAAGAATAGCTACTAGAATCATCCTCGAAGCTAATGCTTCTAAGACTAAAGTTTCAGATCTACAAATATTCCCTTCTAATCAAAGAGTACCCACAATTGGCACAAGCCGATGTAAGCCATTACACAAAAGATTAAGAAAACCTGCTCAAGAGAGAGAAACATTAAACACCACAAAACCCCCTTCATTACCAAAATCCACACAACAAACAGAGGATCGGAAATGCATACAACCCTACAAACAAGTGATTAACTTTATTGAACTAAGGGTCATGAAACGAGGACAACACCGTGCAGGAGGACAATAAAGATATACACATAGACTGAAGTAATTTCCAAGAAGATTGGGCATTGTCTTCCCCCATTGATTCTCAACCATAATTAAAATGAATAGAAACATAACATGAAAGCATACGATGTTTGATGAACAAATTACAACATACTATTTACCAAGTACTCAAGAAACTTGCTGGAGAACTGAGGAAATCAAACATTGCAAACATCAATCAAGATCTTTATTAGATGTGCAGGTTAAAAGATACAATGAACTCACACTTATACTAAAGATTCGACTAATGATTTCTAGTTTAGGAAAAAGCAATTTGAAAGTTGATGAAAATTACAAAAAAAATATATATATATATTATTAGCCAAAAGGTTAGATAAGCTATAATTTATTAATGGAGAAAAGATCTACCCCAAGATAAAGCTAGAACAAGAACCGATTCACAAAATCTATCAAGAGGAAGATGTGTTGTTGAAAATCTTATTGTTCCTTTTAGTCGATAATAACCACAAAAGGCATTGACAGGCTTAAGCAACAAGATCTCCTTTTCCTTTCTAAAAGGGTGGTCCACCAAAAAAGCAAGAAGGAAAACTCATATTTGATGCCTAATGAGAATGCCAGCCAACAGATGATAGGATCAGGCCCAAAATGTTAAAAACAAAGATTTTACTTAAAGATATCTATTCATAAAAAAAGTTTTCCATAAAAAAGACTTGTCATCACATCTTGCATTTTACTTCAACAACTTGTGCTGGTGGAAATTTGAACCTCTTGCCTTTATGTGAAAGTTTAATGTTGGAAAAACACAGAAAACTTGTGAGAAGAAGAAAACAGAGTGTAGCAGAAGTATACCTAAGGAAGGTGCCAAGGCCTCATCAAAAGCAAGCAACAGACAAGGACCAACTAGAAATATGTTATTAACATTATGTCTACAACTAATCGAGAGGCAATTAATTTTATTAAATTGCATTCTCAGCCAAATACCTCCCCAATCATATTATTATTATTATTATTTTTCTATCAAGTCCCTAATCATACAATGTCCACCTGGAAAAATTAGAAATTCTACAAGAGAAGGCTGCTACAATACAATTTAAAAAGAGGGTCACTAACCTTACATAGCTACTATATTATTCTTAACTCTAGAAAGATATTGAGAAAATGTCGGTTGACACAAGAAAAGGTACTAACCATTAAAAAAACACAATATTGTCGATGAAAGCAAAATTGATGGGTTATGCTTATTTTCGTAGCTCAAATGCGCAAAAAGATTGATTTGTGGTCATGATAGTGAACCAAGTTTATTTCAACTAGTTAGATATAAACTCATAGAAATCAATAAAATAAATACCACTTCAACCTTCACCGAAGAAAGCAGAATAAAGTTTCTTAAAAAAATAGACTAACAAACACATTGGCCAAAAAGATGCGAGTATTATAGATAAGTGTATGAGAATCAAATAGAAAATTGAATGTACACAAACCAGTTTATGTAGAACGGCAAAAGGTTAAACAAATAAATAAAAGAGAATTGCCATGAAAAAGAAAAGGAAAAAACATAGCCTACAAAACATAGGCCACTTATAGGAAAAACAACCAACATTCCATTATCAGTTTATGTCAAATTAAGCACTACCCTATAAAATCAAATGATTTAGAATGCACTAGAACAACTACCTAGGTGCTAGAATGGGATAATATTCAAATCTTTAAATGAAAACAAACACTGCTAGCTCTCAGAATGCAATGATTTCACTATAAAATTTTGAGACTGTAAATCAAAATTGTCTCAGAAATAAAGACAACTGATAATATTCAAATTAGCCAGAAAATACCAGAATTTTGTGCAGTCATGTTCGCACATCATAAATAGCACCAATATATTGTAGTGGATAAAATAATATTGGGTATAAGCTTAATTTAAATAAAATTATAGAATAAAATTAAAGATCCAAGTATACCTCATCCAAATACAAATAAAATAAAAAGAGATGCAAGTTTATTAAGAATCAATAAAGAAGAATAAAACTCAAGTTTGTTGGAAAACAAAAAAAAAAAAATCAGAAATTGTATTCTTCCAACCACTGAAACTTTCAAGCTCATTCACTACTTTAAGGCTCTTCAGCATAATTTCATCCGTGGTTCATTAGTAATATCCTTCAAAATTAAATTCAAAAGACAACAAGTAAAGTTGTTTGAAGTAAAGAGGCTATGCAAGCATTAAAGCATAAGGCACCATATGCAGAAAAGAATCAAGATCTACGTAATATATGATTACACATCATTTCTATCGTCTGGTTTAATAAGTTATAAATTTTATTTTAAAAAAATGGATCAAATGAAAACACAATTTGTTTATGATCTCACACACAATAAGAAACAGACTTGAAGCACACAGTCCTACCATCCCTACATCAATAAGGAAATGAAATTCTGACATTCCAAACACTTAAAACTAAATTTTGGATGCCAACATGCAAAATTGCAAACCTACAAAGATTTTGCAATTCCTAGTAACGTTTTTCGTTTCCATAATAGATTTATCATCTGGACTTCTAATTTCATTGCGCGCACGAATGCCACGAAAAGAGGAAAAGTTATCGTGGATCATAATGCATAACGATTAGACCCAACTGCGCAAATGAGGAAAAACAATACATTACAGATTGTGGTCATTTTACTATAGATGCAACAACTGAAAGGGCTATTCAGCCAGAAAACAAGTGGAAAGAAGCAGAACATAACCCAACATGTTGGTCATTACATACACAACTGAGCTCAACCATCCATGGCCAACTCAAATAAATGCTCTAGCAGGCTCTTCAAGGTCCCAACAATAAAAAAAAAATAAAATAAATAAAAACATAACACGCCAAATTCCTTAAAATTCTCTTCCACAACTTAGCCTCAAAAGGCAACAACAACAGCTCAAGAAGGATCAGACAAAACTAACGAAGACCAAACCAACAACAATAATGGAACAAGACCCTTAGCAGCATCAAATAATGTCAAGGAAGAGGATTTACATTAAGGCAATACCTTGTGTTTTGTTTTTGAAATTTGGCAAAGAATTTTAATTTACATCATGGCCATACCTTGTTTTTGTTTTTGTTTTTTATTTACATTCAAGCAATACCTTGTTTTTCAAAATTTTACATTAAGGATTCCCTATTAGCAAAGAATTTTAAATTAATCTAATAAGACAATATAACATGTGAATAAGGATTTACATTAAGCCAATACCTAAAAGTCATCGGTAGATAAAACAATAGCAATCAATAGATGTGTATTCTAAGCAAACAAATGTACAATGCACTTGATCAAAGTGATGTATTAACATAAGGACAACCAATTATAAGCTTAAAAACAGTTTCAAAACAAGCAATAAGATTTTGATGACTTAACATCAACTTAACCTTAATAATTCATCCATCATTTGCTCTCTTTCTCTTTCATTTCCCTCTGCTATAAACCAATGTAAAGGCAATAATTTTACCATAACTTTCTGATGTGAAAAAAGAAAAAAATAAATAAAAGTGTTCTTTTTTGTGAGATGCATGAACTTTGGTGACCTAAGATCAACTTAACCTTGTCTTCTAAAGACAAGATCAATGAAAAGCAAATGACCAATGATGTCACACAAAAGGGTGTAAAAAAAAAACAAAGTTTTAAACTATATGTGTAAAAAGTTCCCAACTTTTTTAAGGAGTACTATAAATGTAACAGCTCAAAGGGTTATTCAACCAGAAAACAAGTGGAAAGAAGTAGAACATAACCCAACATGTTGGTCATTACATACACATATGAGCACAACCATTTATAGCCAACTCAAATAAATGTTCTAGCAGGCTCTTCAAGGTCCCAACAATCGAAAAACAATATGTCAAATTCCTCTTCCACAACTTAGCCTCAAAAGCCAACAACAATAACAGCCCAAGAGGGATCAGACAAAACTAAGGAAGACCAAACCAACAAGAACAATGGAACAAAGACCCTCAACAACATCAAATAATGTCAATGAAGAGGATTTACATTAATCTTGGTTAAATTCCAACTTTGATCAACCTATTTTTTTATAAAGAACTTTGAACAACAAAAATGGGACTAAAAACTCTTAAGCAACAAACCGAGTTCAAAACATAAAGCTGAGACCAAACACATGAAGAATGAACCCAAGGAGAACCTAATAAAAGAGGGACATGAGAAAACGCAAAAGATGAAAAAAAAAGTGTGCCTTATGGACATTATAGATAGTCTTGAAGTGACAGTCAAATTAATAATAACATAATCTAGTTATGAGCACAACACAAAGATCTCCAAAAAGGGAGACTTTTCACTTGTCCAGAATTGTAAAGATCTTTCATACATTGACCAAGCAACAAGAAGCATACATATAAAGAAAACAAATGTCTTACACAATTCAAGATCTCCAAAGAATTAATGTCTAAAATGATAATTTCTTTTATCATGCCTCAGAGCCAAAAGAACTACAAAACAACTGCATAACATCAAATACAACTTAAACATTAGAAGAACAGAGTAGGATGGAATAATTCTAATTCGACTACCCTTTAATAAAAGCATTATTAGATTTTAAAGGACCATTACTATAATACTGGTGTTAGCTTAAACATTATGGGTAAAATTGAAGTTGAAGGCAAGAACCTTTTTTATATTCTTTAGAACCATCAATCTTGTGAAAGATTGTAAATAAAGACTAGTAAAAACCACTCCATTCTGACACAAAATTTCCAAACCCCAGCGTAAAGACCACTAAACTGAACTAAAACGAAACAAAAAAGAAATGGCCAACAGTTGCAAACAAACACAAATTTCAATCAAAGGGAGAAAACCACAAAGAGAGAAAACCACAAAGAGATAGTGCAGAAAACACAAACTCAAAGGGATAGTGTCATTATGTGCATAAAGATATTGAGAGTTGAATACTTACAAACACAAACACAAACAAGAAACAGAAGCACAAAACAAATGGCCTAACTCAAACACAAACTCTTATAGTTTTCCACTGATATTCTGTGCATTTCATCAACCATTGCAGCAAACACAAACTCCATTCTCTATCAAATTTGCAAGATATTCCAAGAAAACAAAACAATTAATCTAGAAAAAAAGAAAACCATTCGTATAAACTCAACAACAGAGCCAAGAAGTTACCCCTAGGTGAAAGAGTTAGACCGATTGCATTGGCAAGCTTATCAATCTCATCTGTCTGTCACCTTCCTCAAGCTTTGAAACATCAGAAAAATTCAGAGTACCCATTCCATTAGGTAACTCATATGGTTCTAAAAAAGCCACAAAAAAAAAAAAAAAATCAATTGCAACCCATCAGTACCAGAGGGAACAAGACGTAGAAGAATAAGAAAAAACAAGAACTTACCGAGTTAGGAATGATAGAGAAGACGATGGAGTTGGAGTTGCTCGAACAATCACGAGTTGCTCAAAAGGAATGACATATTAGAAGAATGGCAAGAGAATGGAAAGTCTTCGAGTTGCTTGAATAGAACGATGGAATTAGCTTGAACGAAAACAAAGAAAAAACAAAATTTAGGCTTCCAGTTGCTTGAATCAAACGATGGAGTTTGCTTGAACGAAAACAAAGAAAACCCCTAATTTAGTCTTCCATTTGGAGTTTGCTTGAACGAAAACAGAGAACAAACCTAATTTCACTTGTGTTATGTCTGTGCAGTTGCTTGAATCGAACAATGGAGTTGCCTAATTTCACTATCCCGCCGGTTGAGTTCCTTGAATCGAACGATGGTGTTCGCTGGTTAAATGGAATCGAACGATGGAGTTCGGTGGTGAAATGGTGAAATCGAACGATGGAGTTCACTGGTGAAATGGAATCGAACGATGGAGTTTGCTAGTGAAATGGTGAAATCGAATGATGGAGTTCGCTGGTGAAATCGAACGAAGGAGTTCACTGGTGAAATGGAATCGAACAATTTCAGGTGTGAGAATTCGTCTGGTGAAATGGAAATGAAGAAGGAGGCGACACAGTTAGATGCAGAGGAAGAGGAAATGAGAGTTTGCACAAAGAGAAGAAGAGGAAATGAAAGTGGCAATGCACGAAGAGAAGAAGAAGAAATGAGAGTGGCGTAACGTGAAACACTTTTGTGCGCTCTAATTTTCACGCTTCCCGCTTATTTTTTTTTTTATAGCTTTTTATATAAAAAGCTATCCTAAAATGCTATTAAAAGAGGTATTTGTTGTAGTGATGTATGCAATAAATGTTGATTAATGCATCTTGATTATTTGTTGTGCTCATTTACATTTTGTGCCCGCTTGGCCAGTTGGTATGAATACCACTCTCTAGTTTCAGGGATGATTTAGGGAGTTTGTGGCATTTAATCACACTAGATCATTGTGTATTGGTGAACGCTAGTGACGGAGCTAAGGATAGCCAGTTGCCTAGTGCTTGATCGGTAGTGCTTCATTGAAGTTGAAACACATTCTAAAAAAATCCGGAGTTCCGGGAGGAATCTACTAATAAGACTGCGAGAGTTTTGCATGATCAATAATATTGCTAGAGCATCTTTTAAAACAATTACTAAATCCTGACCAGCGCCTGTTTCTAATCTGTCTGCTTTTTTTGTTTATTTTATGTTCTGTCATTTCTTTTGCTTCAGCATTCTATAAAAACCAATCATTTTAACCACTTTTGAAACCATTAAAAAGCTAAACAAAATAGATAAAGTGAAAGCTAGTTCAGACCTTGGATTCGATAAATACTTATTACTTGCTGCGGATTGTGTATACTTGCACAGAGTTCTAGAGTCTTTTTATACCTCATTTTTACTCACTCTAGAAACCCAATAGGGGACAATGGGGACATTGTCCATTTTAAGTTTGGGGGAGTGCGATAGTCAGCGCATAAATAAAATACGCATGCGTTCCTCTGGAATGCGATGTGTTTGTAGCCAGGGGCATTTATGACACCCATAGTTTGCCACTGCACGAAGATGCATCTGCATCCAATGAGCGTATAGGACAGTAAAAAAATGTAATGCCCGTAGTTGGATACCTTTCATCACAAATGTGGGTAAGCCAAAACGAAAGCATACGTTTTGATGTCTATTGTCTTCTACTTAAAAAAAAAAATATATATATATATAAAAAAATTATGCTCCCAGGACATAAGGAGAAGATTGGCTGAGTTAGCGCAAGGAAGAATCTAAGCGCAAGGAACTTTTCTTAAGCAATGAAGGGAATTTGGCATAAGTCTAATCCTGTTTAGTAATGCGCAAAAGAAAAAGAGAAAAGAGGATGTTAGGATCAAAGGCGTTGAAGAGGTAAGTTACCCCCACAAAGTTGATAATAGGCATTGCTTGGGGACAAGCAATAGTTTAAGTTTGGGGGTTTGATAACTTGCAAAAAGAAAGTTATTTATCCTTTAAACTTAAGCTAAAACAAGGCTAAAAGAAACATTGATGCGTTACCTCAACGCAATAAGGAAGGAAAAAGCGATGGTTTTCTGCGGTAGGCTATATTTATGGATGCGGTACGAAATTATAAAAATATAAGGTGCTAACGTATTTAATTCAGTTGTTTGTTCCCCATGTTTCTCTCAGTGCAGGCACACATTCCAAGACGATCATGAAACAGACAAGATGGATGAAAAGACCATGCTGACACACCTGACGCGCAAGTGGGCTAAAGAGGACTGAAGCAAGTTTTCTAATTCCTTGGTGAAGTAAGTTTCCTTCGCCTGTAAATAGAATCCACCTGCTCAAAGGATGACAGACGAGAGGGAAGAGACAAAGATAACGAAGCAAGGAGAAAGAGAAATCACAGAAAAGCTGTGATTAAGGGTAGACTTGCATTTGCGATGTATTGCACAATGTATTGTTTTGCTCGCATGAGCTAATTTTCTTCATCAAGGCTTAGTGCAAGCACCCATGCGGTGATAAGTTCACTTTGTAAGCGCATACTTTGATTTAATGAAACATTATTGCCTTCTACTTAGATGCGATACTATTTTCATTACTAACTCCCGCTTGGCCAACCGGATGCGGTAGCAGCATGATAAATCCCTAATAGGTAATGCATGTGGACATATCTAAGTAGAACAAGTTAGCGCATTGCATGTAGTCTTGGTAGCATTAGATAAATACTACCGCTATAAGATAGTGCATGAATGAGCTTTGATTGCGTTAAGACGAACGCAATCCCTTGTAAGTTGTTAGAGAACTAAGCCCACGCATGAACTAGCCAAACAAACATTTGATAGTTTTATGCCAAAGGCAGAAGTAGTACCGGAAGTGAAACTTGTGATTTTTCTCACTTAGGAATTAATGGATCAATTAGTCATGGTATGCGCTACAAGGTTCTTATAAATGCATGAGGTTGTGACCGCAACAGCCTTGATAATATTCTCCTTAAGACTTCCCTTTTTACTCTCAACGCATGTTTTAATTTCCTGCAATATTTATTTTTCATACTCATCAACTCTCTTATTTAGTTTTTCATAATATCACACGTTTTTTAGTTCAGATCAGTAAAAATTATTAAAGCTTTGCAATTAACCTTTCCCTGTGGATTCGACCCTAGACTCAATAGGTATTACTTGATTGTGTCAATTTATACTTGGATTGATATAAATCTGCAATAATTATGTATTAAGTTATTGGCATACTGGCAATCGATCAGTTATTAATATGAGTTAATTACAATTAGGGGAGACCGAAAGGAGAACCTATGTGACAGACGAAGATTCTAGGATTATAATTAGTCGGGCATTGAGATAGGATAATTAGAATAATTAATTAGCTATATTCTGATTTTCAAGACCCCGTTTCTCACTCGATTCTTTCTCTGCATCTTTATTTTCGATTGATCGCTTAATTTGTTTAATTGCTTTATTCTTGAATTGTTCTAGCATGAGGTGTTGGCTCCTAAATAATATTTCTTCCAAGTATTTTTAGTGTTCAATTAATTATCTTGCTTAAATACCGTTCTTCCTCCCTGTGGATTCGATACTCGGAATACTTTTCGTTTTAATATTACTTGGGCAACCGTACGCTTGCGGTATAGTAGCAACAAGTTTTTGGCGCTATTGCCGGGGAGGAAAGGTTTGTTTAAGCAAAATAATTTTTGACATTAAAAAGAACGGATTAAATATTAATTTATGACGTGAATATTTTTATTTTATTCTTTATGTGAATATTTTTGTTTTTTTTTTTTAATTCTGATTAGCTTGGGAGTTAGTGCATGAGAAGAGATAAGGTGGTTGATTTGTTTCCTTTAGATCTTGAAATAGACAGGACTATCAAAGCAATTCGTAGAGAAAGAAGATTGACGGAAACAATGGCCCAACAAGACAATGCTCGCAAAGCAATCAGAGATTTTCTTCAGCCAATTCTCCCAATTGAGAATTTCGGTATAGTATACACCCCGATTCCAGCAAAACATTTTGAATTAACGACTGGATTGATCCAAATGGCGAGGGATAATTCTTTCAAAGGACATCCTTCAGAGAACCCACATTCCCATCTCTGATCATTCCTAGAGATTTGCGGGACAGTTAAAATGAACGGAGTTCCGGTCGATGCAATCAGATTGAGGTTATTTCCATTTTCCCTCCAAGACAAAGCGAAAGATTGGCTAGAGTCAGTTGAACCGGGAAGCATTAGTACCTGGGACGAGCTTGCTCAGGCATTCCTTACCAGATTTTTCCCGCCTGCGAAGACCACCAAGCTCCGTACGGAGATTGGAACTTCTAGACAGCTAGATGAGGAGCAGTTATATGAAGCATGGGAAAGCTACAAAGAAATGCTAAGGAGATGCCCACAGCATGGTTATCCCGATTGGTTACAAGTACAGTTGTTCTACAATGGGTTGAACTCTTCTACCAAGACAGTTCTCGATACATCCGCTGGTGGAAGTTTTCTATCCAAGACGGTGATTGAGGCAAAAGATCTTTTGGAGGAAATGGCGGCAACCAATTATAAATGGCCTACAGAAAAGGGAGCAATATCAAAGAAGGTTGGCATATACGAGATCGATGAGTCAAGTTCCTTTAAAGCGCAGATGGCATCGCTGACTAACGCGCTAAACAAGCTGACTTCTTTCGAGGTGGTCAAGTCTATTTCCACCGTAGAAGGAAAGTCAGGATGTGGAGGAAGTTCAATATGTTGGAAATCGAGCATTTACTCAAGGATTGTCGAACTTCTACCACCCGAATTTGCGCAACCATGAGAACTTCTCATACTCCAATACCAAGAATGTGTTACAACCACCACCAGGATTTGCTTCTTCAAGTGTTCCAGAGAAGAAAAGCAACTTGGAAGAAATGGTGGCACTCTTTATCAAAGAGCAAAAAGTGCTTAACGTAAGCTCCAGTCAGTAGTGAATAACCACGATACGGCTCTCAAGAACATAGAGGTGCAAATAGGACAGATTGCTTCTGCAGTAAACGCCATTCAGAAGGGCAAGTTCCCAACCGATACTGAGACAAATCCTAGAGAGCAGTGCAAAATGTTGACATTAAGAAGTGGGAGAAGATTGGAGGTCCGCTTAGATGAAGAGAGAAAGTTGAAGAAGGAAGAAAAGTAGAGCAAGGATGAAGATGAATGGGCTGAGGCACAAAAAGCCTCCACAGAAAGGTCCCAAAGTCTTCCTATCTCTTTGATAGCGAACAGAAATGTTGCTATTTTAGTCCTAAAATATTAAGCTTTTTAGTGCTTTAATTGTGTTTTTATTGAATATATTGAATATATTTTGTTAATTGGTCTTTAGGAGAAAAATTATGAATTTTGGAGAAAAAGTGCCCAAAAAGAAGTCATTTAAGCCCAAAATCTATGCATGGGTCAAGGGGGAAGCCATGAAGGTCAACCATGAAGATGAGGCTCAAAGGAAATGAAGGGAGGCCCAAATTCAAGCCCAAAACCGTAGCTGAAAGTTCTGGAATTCGCTTAGCGTCGAGACTCTGTAGGGACAGCGTCGCGACGCTGATCCCATTTCTTGGCCGGAAAGTCGATGACGTGACAGCGTCGCGACGCTGTGCCAATAGCGTCGCCACGCTACCCCATTTCTGAGCCTATAAATAGCGCCCCTTGGATCCAATTTCAAGCATCAATCATCATTTCTTCCATTCTTTCCTTGCTTCCTTTGGCTCCTTTGGAGCCTCTCTCAAGGCTTTTTAGCCTTTTTGAGAGTTCTTTAGTGGGAAAACTTTGGGGGGAATTTTGGGAGCATTCTAGGAGGCTCAAGGAAAGCTCGGGGGGACTCCAAGCGTCAGCGGAGGGGTCTTCGACGGTCAATTCCTTCCCTTTTATTGTGCTCTTAATTATGTTTTTCATTCTAAATTTTGTGGATATTTTAGCTATGTATAGCTAAACCCCGATTTGGGGTCTTGAAATGAAATTATAGTCAAAATGTTGTTATAATTGCCTATCTCTTGCCCTTTTTCCTAATTATTTGTATGGATGTGCTTAATGCTGTATGCAATCTGGCCAATTGTGTATTGATCTGATTCTTAATGGAGACTCGACAGAGAGAAGTTAGGATAGATCATAATCCATGCAACTAGTTTAATTGCCCGTCGTGACAACGAGATTAGTTGGTTAAACTTAGATTCCTAAAATGAATCAGAGCGTAATAATTGATGAATTTTAATAGCTCTAAGGACACTTAGGTTGTTAAAATGAATTAGTTACAATTAGGGGAGACCGACAGGAGAACCTATGTGATTAACGGAGATTCTAAGATTATAATTAGTTGGGCATCGAGATAGGATAATTATAATAAATGTTTAGCTAATAATTGATTTTCAAGACCCCACTTCCCATTAAAAGCTCTTTCTCCATATTTTATTTTCTTTGAATGATCAAATTGATTTCTTTAATTGCTTTGATTTTTAAATTCTCTTTAATTGCATGTTTTGGTCCCTAGATATTATTTCTCCCAAAGTACTTTTAGTGTTCAAAGAATTTTTGCTTGCTTAAATTTCGCTTCACCTCCCTGTGGATTCGATACTCGGAATTCTTCCGTTTTACTATTACTTGTGACGACCCGTGCGCTTGCGAATAATCGCCCAACAAGTTTTTGGCCGTTGCCGGGGAGGCTTGATTTTTAAGAAAATCAAATTTTTTTCTTGACATCGAAAAGAAATGGAAAAATAGTAATTTAGGTGTAAATATTTTTCTTTTATTATTTTGTGAATATCATTTTATTTTTGTTTTTGTTTGGTTCTTTTGATTAATCGGGAGTGTTGTATGCGAAGAAACAAGGTGGTTAATTTGTTTCCGCTAGATCTTGAAATTGATAGGACTCTTAGAACCCTTCGTAGAGAGAAAAGATTAGCAGAAACAATGGCCCATCAAGATGAAGCTCCCAAGGGAATCAGAGACTTTTTACAGCCAATTCTCCCCACCGAGAATTCTGGAATCGTTTACGCCCCGATCGAAGCTAACAATTTTGAGTTGAAGACGGGATTGATTCAGATGGCACGCGATAATTCATTTAAAGGACACCCTTCTGAGGATCCACACTCACATCTGCGATCATTCTTGGAAATATGCGAGACGGTAAAAATGAATGGAGTTCCGGCCGACGCTATAGATTGAGGTTATTTCCATTTTCTCTGCAAGACAAGGCAAAAGATTGGCTCGAATCAGTTGAGACGGGCAGTATCAGCACATGGGACGAGCTTGCCCAGGCTTTCCTGATGAAATTTTTCCCGCCTGCCAAGACCATGAAGCTCCGGACTGAGATCGGAACGTTTAGACAACTGGATGAGGAGCAGTTGTACAAGGCATGGGAGAGATATAAGGAAATGCTTAGGCGGTGCCCGCAGCATGGCTACCCAGATTGGCTCCAGGTGCAGTTGCTTTACAATGGATTGAATCCCTCCACCAAGACGGTTTTAGACACATCAGTAGGAGGAAGTTTTCTTTCCAAAACAGTGACGGAAGCCAAGGATCTGCTAGAGGAAATGACAGCAACCAGTTATCAGTGGTCGACCGATAGGGGAGCAGTTTCTAAAAAGGCTGGAATTTATGAATTAGATGAATCAAGTTCGTTGAAGGCACAGATGGCATCTTTGACAAATGCCCTGAACAAGCTGACTTCATCTGAAGTGATCAAATCCATTTCCACCTTAGCTGAAGGATATTCAAAGAAGGAAGGTCAAGATGTGGAAGAGGTTCAGTATGTAGGAAACAGACCATTTACTCAAGGACTACCAAACTTCTACCACCCAGTCTGTGCAATCATGAGAACTTCTTGTACTCAAACACGAAAAATGTTTTGCAGCCACCGCCAGGTTTTGCATCATCCAGTACACTTGAAAAGAAGAGTAACCTGGAGGAGATGGTGGCTATGTTTATTAAAGAACAAAAAGTGTTGAATTTGAATCTCCAGACGACAGTTAATAATCACGACACAACTCTGAAGAATATGGAAGTTCAGATAGGTCAGATCGCTTCAGCGGTGAATGCCCTCCAGAAGGGAAAATTTCCAAGTGACACTGAACCTAACCCAAGAGAGCAGTGCAAGATGGTGACACTGAGAAGTGGTAGACAGTTGGAGATTAGCTCAGAAAAGAAGAAGAACGAATAAAAGAGCAAGGATGAAGATGAAAGGGCTGAGGCACAAAAAGCCTCCTCTGAAAGGTCCCAACATCCTCCTAACTTTGTTAATTTGAATTGTGGTTTTTCTAACTCTTTTGCAGGAAAAGAAAAAGATGGCAGACATGAAGTGAAGCTGAACGAGGAAGAAGTGGTTCCATGCAACCATCATGACAAAGGCTCGCACATCAACCCGCCCAAGCGGAGGGGCGAATGTCCAACCTTTGATTACAAGGAGTTACCTTTTCCTCAACGCCTTAAAAATGTTGAATTAGATGAGCAGTTTCAGAAATTCCTAGAAATGTTTAAAAAATTGTCTGTGAATATTCCCTTAGTAGATGCTTTGTATAACATGCCTAATTATGGGAAATTCATGAAGGAGATGCTTTCTAGGAAGAAAAGTTTGAAAAAAGAAGTTCTTAAATTGTCTGAAAGTAGTAGTACCATAGTTTCTGGAAAGATGCATTCTAAACAGAAAGATCCAGGGAGTTTTACTGTTCCCTGCATAATAGGAGAAGTATCTTTCAATAGGGCCTTATGTGATTTGGGTGCTAGTATAAATTTAATGCCCTATTCTGTTTACAGGAAGATTGGTTTAACAGGAATGAAGGACGCCGACGTCACCCTCCAGCTTGCTGATAGATCGGTTACCCACCCAATGGGTGTTGTGGAGGATGTTCTGGTGAAGGTCAATAAATTTATCTTCCTTGTAAACTTTGTGGTACTCGACATGCAGGAAGACAGAGAGGTACCCATTATTCTAGGCAGACCTTTCTTAGCAACTGGTAAGGCCGAAATTAGTGTGCATACTGGTAAGTTTACCCTGAACATTGATGATGAAAAAGTCGTTTTTAGTATTTTTGGCCAAGATGAGTCTGTGTGTAGTTTGAATACATGTTTTTCTCTTGGTCCTGAATACTTGACTGACGATTATGAGGAGGTAGAGTATAATCTTTGCCTAGGATTAGGAGAAGGGCCGATGGATGATGGGGATTTTAATCATAATGCATTTTTTGATGACCCTCTGTTTGAGAATGAGCTAATTGATGTAGAATTGCCTGACTTTGAAAATGAATTAGACCTGCCTGCTTTTGAGAATGAAATATCTGCAGTTGATGATTTACCTTCTTTTGAGAATGAGCTGGAATTGCCTGAAATGGATGATTTTGATGATGATATTGAATTGCCTAACATTGAGAATGAGCATGATTTGCATAAAAAGGACTACTTGATAGATAATTCTGAGTCTGGTCATGATAGTGTTGAATCTATCGAGTCTGATCTTGACATTCCTGAATGCATGGACCCTGAAAATGTTAATAACTTTGATCCATGTCCTAATGATGTAGATAGCATAGAATCTGACCCAGAAGAGCTCGAATCTGTGCATAGTATAGAATCTGATCCGGAATTACTTGAATTCTTTAATTTTTCTGATAGTGAGTCATATGATAGCCTAGTTGAATCATTTTTTAATTCTGAGTCTGAGGAATCTTCTGAGCATGTAGATATTGAATCTGATGAATCGATTGGCATGATCGATAGGCCATCTTTAGATCCCAGACCGGTAGATATCATAACGCTTGATGACTCTATTAACAATTGTTTTGTGAATCTATTTAGAAAAGAGATTCGACACTGTTGCATATTTTCTGAAATGTTATTATGATAACTCTTTAGCGAAGATGGGCCAGGGGAAAGTTTTTTTTCTCCCCTGTTTGCAGCGTGCAATTCGGTGCGTGATTTTCTACAGGGCCCAGAGGATGATGAAAACTTTTATTTCGAGCCTCCGTGAGCGTGCCAAGGCTCGTCTAGCTAAAGACGTTAAAGAAAGCGTTGCTTGGGAGGCAACCCAAGGATTAAAGTTTAGGTAGTTGTTTTTGCGGTAAATAATTTTCTTTGCTTCGTGATCCAATTTTGTTTTGCAGGATCACCTTAGCAAATCCCAAAATTCCATGAATCACATTTTTCTGGATCCAAAGGAAGAGGATGAATCGCTCCTAGCTCAGGGAAGTCTTAGTATCCCTCTTTATGCTTTACTGTTTTAAACATTAGGGACAATGTTTAGTTTAAGTTGGGGGGGGGGGAGGCTTTCGCTATGTTGAGCATATTTAAATTCTTTTGGATGCACGAATAGATAGCCATGATAGCCGAGGATGTGATTTTAGAAGTTTTGGGAGAAAATGGTTTATATGTTGTGGAATCTGGGAGCATGGCAGAAATTGTGAAATTTTAAAATTTTTTGATACTTAGTTTTGATGTCTAAAGCATGCAATAGACTTATCTAATGACGTCTTTGAAAATCTAGATTCTTCTTATGATTTTTAAAGTTTGTTGTCACCCCAATAGGCTTAGTTTCTAATACTAGGAAGTTCATGTTTGATTGTTCTAAAGAGCTAGGTAGAAAAAAAAATGCTATGCCTGTTGAGAGAAAAGCAAAAGCAACAAAAGAAAATGAGAGAAAAGAAAAATATGTTGAAAAAAAGAAGAAAATTTTTTTTGCTTGCACAAAAGAAAAAGCCTATGGGTAAAAAGAGCTACCTGCGGTGTGATCAGTTAGGCCAACCAGAGAATAAAATTCAGGTTAAGGGTCCCTGCACCGTAGTGTGAAAGCTAGTACCATTAGATATCAAAATGCAAGTTTGGGGGAGTAGCAAAAGAAAAAGAAAAAGAAAAGTAAAAATATTTGTGAGTTTTGCTCCCCCATGAAAAAGAAAAAATCAGGCGTCCTAGTTTCTTTTTTTTGCATGATAGAAGAACTCCGACCTATTAGGGGCTCTTAGCCAGTGTAGGGGGAAAACAAATGGAGAAAGCCATAAGACTAATCTAGGTTAGTCAAAGAATCAATATAAAAGTCTTGAGCATGCTATTCATTAATCTTAAATTCAAACTATTTTAAGATTTCTTCATGAGTATGCGGTGCTTGCTTATTCCACTTGCATGTTTTCCATTCTATCTTAAGAATTCCAAAATCATTGAGGCCTGAGCGATTCTATTTCATGCATCCTTTTGGATTTATTTTGCTCGGGACTAGCAAAAGCTTAAGTTTGGGGGTGTGATAGCGAGCAGAAATGTCGCTATTTTAGTCCTAAAATATTAAGCTTTGTAGTGCTCTAATTGTGTTTTTATTGAATATATTGAATATATTTTGTTAATTGGTCTTTAGGAGCAAAATTATGGATTTTGGAGAAAAAGTGCCCAAAAAGAAGTCATTTAAGCCCAAAATCTATGCATGGGTCAAGGGGGAAGCCATGAAGGTCAACCATGAAGATGAAGCCCAAAGGAAATGAAGGGAGGCCCAAATTCAAGCCCAAAACCATAGCTGAAAGTTCTAGAATTCGCCTAGCGTCGAGACGCTGTAAGGACAGCGTCGCGACGCTGATCCCATTTCTTGGCCGGCAAGTCGATTACGTCACAGCGTCGCGATGCTGTGCCAATAGCGTCGCAATGCTGTGCCAATAGCGTCGCGACGCTACCCCATTTCCGAGCCTATAAATAGCGCCCCTTGGATCCAATTTCAAGCATCAATCATCATTTCTTCCATTCTTTCCTTGCTTCCTTTGGCTCCTTTGGAGCCTCTCTCAAGGCTTTTTAGCCTTTTTGAGAGTTCTTTAGTGGGAAAATTTTGGGGGGAATTTTGGGAGCATTCTAGGAGGCTCAAGGAAAGCTCGGAGGGACTCCAAGCGTCAGCAGAGGGGTCTTCAACAGTCAATTCCTTCCCTTTTATTGTGCTCTTAATTATGTTTTTCATTGTAAATTTTGTGGATATTTTAGCTATGTATAGCTAAACCCCAATTTGGGGTCTTGGAATGAAATTATAGTCAAAATGTTGTTATAATTGCCTATCTCTTGCCCTTTTTCCTAATTATTTGTATCGATGTGCTTAATGTTGTATGCAATCTGGCCAATTGTGTATTGATCTGATTCTTAATGGAGACTAGACAGAGAGAAGTTAGGATAGATCATAATCCATGAAACTAGTTTAATTGCCCATCGTGACAACGAGATTAGTTGGTTAAACTTAGATTCCTAAAATGAATCAGAGCATAATAATTGATGAATTTTAATAGCGCTAAAGACACTTAGGTTGTTAAAATGAATTAATTACAATTAGGGGAGACCGACAGGAGAACCTATGTGATTAACGGAGATTCTAGGATTATAGTTAGTTGGGCATCGAGATATGATAATTATAATAAATGTTTAGCTAATAATTGATTTTCAAGATCCCACTTCCCATTAAAAGCTCTTTCTCCATATTTTATTTTCATTGATTGATCAAATTGATTTCTTTAATTGCTTTGATTTTTAAATTCTCTTTACTTGCATGTTTTGGTCCCTAGATATTATTTCTCCCAAAGTACTTTTAGTGTTCAAAGTTTTTTTGCTTGCTTAAATTTCGCTTCGCCTCCCCGTGGATTCGATACTCGGAATTCTTCCGTTTTACTATTACTTGTGACGACCCGTGCGCTTGCGGATAATCGCCCAACACTCTTGTGATTTAAATTTTGATTGTACTAACAATTTTGCAGGAAAAGAAAAGAAAAAGCAGGATGAAAAGCTAAAAGAGAAGATGGACGAGGAAGAGGTAGTCCCGTGCAACCACCACGACAGAGGGTCACACATCAGCTCGCCCAAGAGGAGGGGCGAATGTCCGACCTTCGATTACAGGGAGTTACCCTTTCCTCAGAGATTTAAGGATGTTAAGTTAGATGTGCAATTTCAAAAATTTTTAGAAATGTTTAAAAAGCTTTTTGGAATATTCCTTTAGTTGATGCTCTCTATAACATGCCTAATTATGGAAATTTCATGAAAGAAATGATGTCTAGAAAGAAAAATTTTATTAAGAAGGAATTGTTTAGGTTATCAAAGAATAACAGCACGATAGTTACAGGAAAGATGCCATTAAAACAGGAAGACCCTAGGAGTTTCATTGTTCCCTGTGTTGTAGGAAAGGTGTCTTTTGATAGGGCTCTGTGTGATTCAGGAGCAAGTATAAATCTAATGCCCTACTCTTTGTACAGGAAGATCGGACTTTCAGGTTTAAAAGACACTGATATTACCCTCCGACTTGCTGATAGATCAATTACCCAACCAATGGGTATTGTGGAGGCTATATTGGTGAAGGTCAATAAGTTCATCTTCCCAGTTGACTTTGTGGTGCTAGACATGCAGAAGGATAAAGAAGTGCCCCATTATCCTTGGGAGACCTTTCCTAGCCACAGGTAAAGCCGAGATCAGTGTTCACACTGGTAAGTTGACTCTGAATGTTGATGATGAAAAAGTTGTTTTCAGTATTTTTGGCCATGATGAGTCTGTGTGTAGTTTGCATACTTGTTTTTCCATAGGCCTAGAATTACTGACTGATGATGATGAAGAGGAAGACTTTAATCTAGGCTTAGAGCTAGGAGAGATACCCATGGATGATGTAAATTTAGATCCTGATGAGTTTTTTTATGATCCTTTGTTTGAGAATGAGTTAATGAATGACATTGAAATGCCTGCAGTACATAACTATGAGCATTATCTACCTGTGCTAAATTTAGAAGATCACATGATAGATGATAGCTATGATCATGAAATTATTGAATCTGATCTTGAAATTGTTGATAGTTTTGAATCTGGCCCTGATATTGTTGAATTTTTTAATACTGATGATGAAGAGTCAAATGATAGCCTTGTTGAGTCTGTTATGAATACTGAGTCTCATGAGCATATTGAGATAATATCTGATGAATGGATAGGCTTAATGGATCGGCAGCCTTTAGACCCGAGACGAGTTGATATAATGATGCTAGATGACTCTGTAAATAATTGCTCCGAGAATAGAGTTTTAGAGAAAAATTATGATGCTGTTAAATATTTCCTGACTTGTTACTATGATAATCTGTTTAGCGGTGACGGGCGAGGGGAAAGTTTTTTTTCTCCCCTATTTGCAGTATGTAATTCAGTACGAGATTTTCTTCAGAGCCTGGAGGATGACGAAAATTTTTACTCCGAGCCTCCATGAGCGTGTTGAGTCTCGTCTAGCTAAAGACGTTAAAGAAAGTTCTGCTTCGGAGGCAATCCAAGGATTAAAATTTAGTTAGTTTTGCGGTAAATAAATCCCTTGCTTTGTGATCCAATTTTGTTTTGCAGGATCAACTTAGCAAGTCCTCCAAAAATCCAATTTTCTCGAGCCAAAAGGATGAGGACAACGTTCTCCTAACTCAGGGAAGTCTCAGTATCCCTCTTTATGCTTTATTGTTTTTAAACATTGGGGTCAATGTTTAGTTTAAGTTTAGGGGGGAGGCTTTCGCTGTGTTAAGCATGATTAAATTCTTTTGGATGCATGAATATATAACAATGATAACCGAGGATTTGATTTTAGAAATTTTGGGGGATATGATTTATATGTTGTGGAATTTGGGAGCATAGCAGAAATTGTGAAATTTTAAAAAATTTTGTTACTTAGTTTTAATGTCTAAAGCATGCAATAAACTTATCTTGTGAAAGCCTTTGAAGATCTAGATTTTTATTATGGTTTTTATAAGTTTGTTGTCACTCCGATAGGCTTAGTTTCCAACACTAGGAGTTCATGCTTGACTGTTTTAAGAGCTAGGTGAAAAAAATGCTATACCTGCTAAAAGAAAAGCAACAAACGAAAAGAGAGAAAAAAGAAATATCTGTTGAGAAAAATATTTGTTGCTTGCAAAAGAAAAAAAGACTAGGGATAAAAAGAGCTACCTACGGTGTGATCAGTTAAGCCAACCAAAGAATAAAAGTCGGGTTATGGGTCCTTGCATCGTAGTGTGAAAGCTAGTGCCATTAGATTTATAAAAATGCAAGTTTGGGGGGGAAGCAATCCTAAAAATAAAAGGAGAAAAATATTTGAGTTTGGCTTCCCCCTGAAAGAGAAAAATATCAGGCGTCCTAGTTTCTTTGTTTGCATGATAATAGAACTCTGACCTATTAGGGACTCTTAGCCAGTGTAGGGGGAAAACAAATTGAAAAAGCCATAAGACTAATCAAGGTTAGTAAAAGAGCGATTAGATAAGTCTTGAGAATGCTATTCGTTAATTTTAAGTTCAAATTCTTTAAGATTTCTTCATGAGTATGCAGTGCTTGCTTATTCCACTTGCATGTTTTCCATATTTGCTTAAGAGTTCTAATATCTTTGAGGCTTGAGTGATTCTATTTCATGCATCCTTAAATTTATTTTGCTCGGGACTAGCAAAAGCTTAAGTTTGGGGGTGTGATAGAGGGCATAAATGTCGCTATTTTAGTCCTAAATTAATATGCTTTTGTATGCTTTTATAGTGTTTTCATATAGAATATTTAATTAAATTCATTATTTTGTCCCTAGGAGCAATTTGTGGAATTATGGAGAAAAATAGCCCAAAATTGAGTAATCCAAGCCATAAATCTCAAGTTGGGTCAAAAAGGAAGCCCAAAATAATCTTGAAAAGTGTTGATCCAAAAGGAATGGAGAAAGACCAAGAGAAGTGCCCAAGCCCGCGCATGAAGCTTCTGGAATCGGCCTAGCGTCGCGACGCTGTCCATTTCTTGCCGCCGAAGTTGCAGTGACGTCACAGTGTCGCGACGCTACCCCATTTCCAGGCCTATAAAAAGTGCCCCTTGCTCCCCATTTTGGCATCAATCATCCTTCCTTTTCCTCTCCTTTAGGCTCCTTTCAAGGCTCTTAAAGCCTTTTTGAGGGTCGAGTGTGAGATGTTTGTGGGAAATTTTGTAGCGAGCATTTTTAGGAGGCTCAGAAGCGTGGTTCGAAGGGACTCCAAGCGCAAGCAACAGGGTTCTCGACGGTCACTTTCTTTACTCTTATTTGCTCTATTTTATGCTTTATATTATGTACATTTGGGAGATTTTGACCATGTATAGCTAATCCCATTTGGAGGTCTTGGAATGAAAGTATATAGATAATTGATATTCTTAATTGCCTATCTCTTGTCCATTTACTAGTTATTTGTATGGATGTTCGTAATGCTTTATATGATTTGGCCAATTATACAATGAATTGATACTTAATGGAAACACGACGGAGAGAAGTTAGGATAGATCATAATCCATGCAACTGAGTTTAACTGCTCGTAGTGACAACGAGATTAGTTGGTTAGACATAGATTCCAATAATGAATCAGAGCGTATTAATTTTACGAATTTAATAGCGCTAAGGACACTTAGGTTATTACTATAAGTTAATTAGAATTAGGGGAGACCGAAAGGAGAACCTATGTGACAGACGAAGATTCTAGGATTATAATTAGTCGGGCATTGAGATAGGATAATTAGAGTAATTAATTAGCTATATTATGATTTTCAAGACCCCGTCTCTCACTCGATTCTTTCTCTGCATCTTTATTTTCGATTGATTGCTTAATTTGTTTAATTGCTTTATTCTTGAATTGTTCTAGCATGAGGTGTTGGCTCCTAAATAATGTTTCTTCCAAGTATTTTTAGTGTTCAATTAATTATCTTGCTTAAATACCTTTCTTCCTCCTTGTGGATTCGATACTCGGAATACTTTCCATTTTAATATTACTTGGGCAACCGTACGCTTGCGGTATAGTAGCAACAGATTACTACTTGTGTATTCTGTCAGTTATTTGTAGATAGCCACTAGGCTGAGGCAAGACAATCTCTACGGAGTGACGATCCTTGATAGGCATAGGATGCATGTTAAAGTTTGTATGAATTAAATTTAAATCAAGTTTAAGTTTAGTTAATACAATTCCAGACCCACGATCCTGAAGCGGCTAGTTTAAGTAGGTAATTGCAAGATTGCTTATTTTAAACTAGTTAGATATAATTTAGTGGCCATTGCGAGGTCTCGAATTGTTGATACTTTATGCATGAGGGGTGGCGATCGATAATGATAAAATTGGTTAATCTTGTTAATTGCAGAATTCTCAGTTTACGGGTTAATTAAACACAGGTTAGTGTAGGGGGTCCTCCGAGTAACCAAGAGGCCAATCGGACTAATAAAAATCGGCTTAGAATAATTCTTAGAGAAAACTAGGAAGCCAAGTGAAATAACATTCAAACATAAGAAATCCCAATCCAACGATTCCTTTTTATGATATTGATTTTTGCTCTATTTTTCCATCGTATGCTTTATTCTGTTTCTTTTACATTCAGCAATTTATTTCACTACGTTACCTTTTTAAAACCCCCCTGTTACATGAACACAAAATTCAGCATCTGCTAGAACCCCTTCCCTATGTTTGACCACGGCCACTATTTGTACAAAATAGTTATAGTGTCGTGGATCATAAATGTATTTGGCTCAGACCTTCGACAAGTCCCGTCAACGCCTGTTTCAACTCCTAAATGGGTCGATTCAGTTTGCAAACCTTTTGCTCCTGACCTTGGGCTATGAACCCTTTGGGTTGAGACATGAAGATATTCTCTTCAAGATTACCATTCAAAAAGGTAATCTTGATGTTCATTTTCCATATTTCATAGTCTTAATATGTGGCTATCGACAAGAGAATTTTGATAGACTTTAACATAACAACAGAAAAAAAAGTTTCCTCATAGTCAACCCCTTCTCTCTAGGTGAAACCCTTTGCTACTAGTCTATCTTTGAAAGTTTGTACTTTCCAGCTGCATCTCTATTTCTCTTATAGATCCATTTACACCCTATGGGTTTTACCCATTCAAGTAGATCTAGGAGTTCCCATACTGAATTGGAGTACATAGACTCAATTTCAAGGTCCCTGGCTTTGACCCAGTGGTCCTTGTCTACGTCATTCACTGCCTGTCGATAAGACAATAGATCCTCAACACCATCATCAGGTATGACAACCTGAGTTTCATTTAAACCCAAGTAGCGGCCAAGCCGTGTTATAACCCTCCCACTGCATCGAGGCTCTCTCGACGATTGGGAAGAACGAGACGGACCTGAAGAACTAGCTCCTACATCAACTCTTGTTGAAGGACCGACTTTATCAACAACTCTTATTGACTTTTCAATGACTTCTCCTAATACTAACTTACTACATGGTTTATGATCTCTCATATGGTCTTCCTCTAAGAAAGTGGCGTTTGTTGACACAAATGCCTTGTTTTCTTGTGGGTCATAGAAAAGACCACCTCTCGTTTCCTTTAGGTAACCAACAAATATGCATAGCCTTGAACGAGGTTTCAGTTTCTTAGGATTTGTCACAAGCACGTGTGCTCGACAACCCTAGATACGGAAGTAACGCAAACTAGGTTTACGCCCCCTCCATAACTCCAAAGGTGTTTCAGAAACACTCTTCGAGGGAACATTTTCAGGATGTGTACTGCAGTCTCTACTGCATACCCCCAAAACGAGCTAGGCATTGATCATAGCTCATCATCGAACGAACCATGTCCAACAAGGTCCTATTTCTCCTTTCTAATACACCGTTTGGCTGAGGTGTACCAGGGGCTGAGAGTTTGGATTGGATTCCATGTTCTATCATATAATCTGGAATCTTTGATCCATATACTCTCCACCTCGACCAGATCGAAGTGTTTTAATGGTTTTACCTAACAGGTTTTCAACTTCAGCCTTAAACTCCTTAAACTTTTCAAGGGCCTCAAACTTACGTCCCATTATGTATAAGTAACCATATCTCGAATAATCATCTATAAATGAGATGAAGTATTCGTACCCTCATCGAGCCTTTACATTCATTGGACCACGGAGATCCAAATGTATTAACTCTAAGGATTCTTTGGCTTTGTAACCTTTTCCAGTAAAAGGTCTTTTGGTCATTTTGCCCTTGAGACAAGATTCACAAGGTGGTTGTGAATCATCTTCTAACTCACTTAGAAGTCCATTCTTTATCAAATGACCGATCCTATCGATGTTAATATAACCAAGTCTTTACTATGAGTTTCAGGAGAAATTTTACTATGAGTTTCAGCAGTTTTAAACATTTTGTGATTTAAAAGGGCTTTTGTATCAGTTAGTCTTAATACGTATAAGTTATTTTCTATTCTAGCTGAACATATAAAAACATCATTCTTAAAGATGAACGCTTCATGATCGATTGTCAGTATGCTTGGCAAATTAATGCGAATTTGTCGTAGATATATATCAATCCAAGTATAAATTGACAAAATCAAGTAATACCTAGTCAGTCTAGGGTCGAATCCACAAGGAAAGGTTATTTGCAAAGCTTTAATAATTTTTACTGATCTAAACTCGAAAACATGAGATATTATATAAAAGACTAAATAAGGGAGTTGGTGAGTTTTGAAAAATAAATTTTGCAGAAAGTAAAACATGCGACAAGAGTAGAAGAGAAGTATTAAGAATAATAGTATCAAGGCTGTTGCGGTCGCAACCTCATGCGTTTATAAGAACATTGTAGCGCATACCATGACTAATTGATCCATTAATGCCTAAGTGAGAAAAAATCACAAGTTTCCCTTCCGGTACTCCTTCTGCGTTTGGCATAAAACTTACAAGGGACTGCGTTAGTCTTAACGCAATTAAAGCTCATTCATGCGCTATCTTATAGTGGTAGTATTTGTTCAATGCTACCAAGACTACATGCCATGTGCTAACTTGTTCTACTTAGAGATGTCCCCATGCATTACCTGTCAGGGATTTAGCATACTGCTACCGCATCCGGCTGGCCAGGCGGGAGTTAGTAATGAAAATAGTATCGCAACTAAGTAGAAGACAATAATGTTTCATTAAATCAAAGTATGCGCTTACAAAGTAGACTTATTACTGCATGGGTGCTTGCGCTAAGCCTTGAAGAAGAAAATTAGCTCATGCGAGCAAAACAATACATTACGCAATACATTGCAAACGCAAGTCTACTCTTAATCACAACTTCCTGTGATTTCTCTTTCTCCTTGATCTTCGTCTCTTCCCTCTCGTGCATCGTATCTTGTATATTCCCCTCTCCATTGAGCAGGTGGCTTCTATTTATAGGCGAAGGAAACTAACTTCTCCAAGGAATTAGAAACTTGCTTCAGTCATCTTCATCCCACTTGCACCTTTTCAGCCTACTTGTGCGTCAGTGTGTCACATTGGTCCTTTCATCCATCTTGTCTATCTCATGATCGTCTTGGGATGTGTGCCTGCACTGAGAGAAACTTGGGCAACAAACAACTGAATTAATTGCGTTAGCACCCTATATTTTTATAATTTCTCACCGCATACATGAATATAGCCTACCGCACAAAATCATCGCATTTTCCTTCCTTATTGCGTTGAGGTAATGCATCAATGTATCTTTTGGCCTTGTTTTAGCTTAAGTTTAAAGGATAAATAACTTGCTTTTTGCAAGTTATCACTTCATTACTTTCAATGAAATAGTGTACAAATGTTCAATTAGATAGGAGACAAAAATTAAATTTCTCTTAATTCAAGGTACAATGTACAATTCCTTAAGAAAAATAAATTTGTCTTCAAAAAACAACTTCGCAGCTCCCACTGCACGAGCTGAAATGACGTCTCCCGTTCCGACTCTGAGCGTCATCTCACCATCCTCGAGCTACTGAAAGGAGTTATTTGCCTGAAAAGAAGAATAAACATGATTAGTTGCTCTCAAATCTATTATCCAGGAAAACTAATCATGCTCAGCCAGGTATGTTTCTGAAAAAAGGAAATCGAATTTACCTTCGTTTTCATTCTTCTTCTCGGTGAATGAAGTGCGATTTGCTAACTGCAAGTGTATGGGTCAAGTAATAATATACTGTTTTCGTGTAAAATGAGTGTCGTCCTCTGGATTGGTTTTTAAGCAAATTAAGTACCGTGAATACTTTTGTTCAATTTTATTTAGGGAGCAAAACTTAATAGCAAAAGATAAATCTAAAGACAAAAAACATAAAATAAAAGTGGAGACTCCAATGGAAAGACTCTTAGGGAATTGATTTCATTGATTAAGATTGAGGATTAATTAGTGGAATGAATTTAGTGTGCAATTATTTTACAAGCCAAGGAAACTTTTATCACAATTATCACTCTCGAGCATAATTGATTCTCATGCATACAATAAACCCAATATCCCTATCTAAGTCTATTAGCATGCAAGGCATTATTTGGTTTAGTCCTTGTTACACTTTACAAGTAATTTTAAATCCTGTCACAAACTTAGAAATTCTACTTTAGTTATGCAATTAGTAAAATAAGTCTTAGGCTAAATCCTCTCTCCCGAGTTAGATTCAATACTTAAATCATTCAATTAGTGATCAAGTAATTGAAAGTATTTAATCATAATTGCATAAATAAAATAAAAGCACATGCAAACCCAAAAATCAATCCAACAAACTAAAATAAATAATCAATCCCTAAGACAAACAACTAGCAACTCATAGTCTTGAAACTACAAACACTAATTGAAAGAAAAACCATAAAAACCACAAGAGGTAAGGGATAGAGAAAGGAAAACTTGAATCTGTTGACACCGCACGTCCCCGTCACGATCTCCACGTCTTCTCGCTTCATTTCCTCTCTTTGGCTTTGCTTCAGCTCCCACAGAAGGTCTCTAGTCGAAATTAGGGATAAAATGTAACCAAATGGACTCCCCTATAGACAGCGTCGCGACGCTGTCACATTACTGCCCATTCTATTTATGGAATACTCGAGAGCGTTGAGATGCTATGGTCACAGCGTCACGACACTGTGACCTATTTCGCCTGAATTAGATAAGGAAAATCCCAACGTCGAGACGCCCAAAAGCAGCGTCGAGACGCTGGCTCTCAGATGAGCCTATTTTAGAAGCCTCCAACTCAATTCTTTTTGGTTCTTTGGCCTCTTTTCGTGTCCCGAACACCCGATTAACTCCATTTTCTCAATTTCGCTCCAATAAATGATTCCTACAAATAGAACATTAAAATGCAAAAATTTGGCCAATTTAATTTCAAAGACTAACTAAAATAGATAGGGAAAAATAGCTTGTTATGCTCGCTATCAGCGAAGTACTTGGGGAAGTTTCTCTTCCAGTGCCCATCCACATTACAGTGGAAGCACTTGTCCTTGTCGGCCACAACGTTGGCCTTACCCTTGCCTTGAGCAGCATTAGCGGGAGCCTTCCCCTTATCATCCTTCTTCTTCTTAATTTTCTTCGAAGAAGAAGCTTGAGGTACAGATTTAGTTCAAGAGGATGAACCCTTCTGGAACTTTTTCTTGGAATGGGCCACGTTGGCCTCTCCTTCAACAGTTCTGACGTGACCCACATGAGGGTGTCGAATTCTCCTTAAGTCGTCAAATAAAATTTATCATCCACGACACTACTACTATTTTGTAGCAATAGCGGCCGAGGTCGAACACAGGGAAGGGGGATCTAGTAAGTGTAAAATTTCGTGCTTATGAAAACAGGGGAGATTTTTATAATGAAGGACAAGCAAAAGAATAATAAAATACTGAAGACAGAAAACTTAAGCATGCAGGAGAGAAAATAGACGGAAACAATAACATAAAAAAGGATCGTTGGATTGGGATTTATTATGCTTGATCCCAATTCGTTGGCTTGCTAGTTTTCTGTAATGATTATTCTAAAATGATTTTATTAGTCCGGTCGGCTTCTTGGTTACTCGAAGGACCCCCCTACACTAACCTGTGCTAATTAACTTACTAACCGTGAATTCTGCAATTAACAAGATTAATTAATATAGACTTTATCGCTCGCCACCCCTTATACATAATTTAACAACCATCCGAGACCTCTGCAATGGTTACTAATTATATCTAACTAGTTTTAGATTAAGCAATTTCACAATCACCTATTTAAACTAGTCGTTTTGGGATCGTGGGTCTAGAATCGCAAGAACTAAATTCAAATACAATTTAAATCTAATTCCTAAAACCTTTAACATGCATCATAGGCCTATCAAGGGTCGTGTCGCGTAGAGAGTGACTTGCCTCAACCTAGTGGCTATCTAAAAATAAGTGATAGAATACACAAGCAGTAATCGCATAGGGCGTGAATCCTAATAGACTAGCCTCATGTATTGGTTTAAACGGGATTACATGAAAAACTTAATAAAAATATAGCAAGAACAGCAAGTATAACTCAGAAAACTCAGCAAATAATATTAAGAATCAAGACATAATCCCAATCCAACGATCTAAACGAGTTTAACTACGCATAGATGAAGTAAAAGCGACAAATAACATAAAAGAATCCATAAAATATGACCAAGAATGGTCTACAACAGTGCTGGAATGTAAAAGAGGCAAAGAAATCGTAAAAGGGACCAAAATTCTAACCTAACGGTGGACTAAACCGAGGCTACATATATATAGAAAATACGGCAGCGTCGAGACGCTGCGAACAATACACTCTTGAAAAAACTCGCGTCAGTATCGAGACGCCAAGAGCAGCATCTCGATGCCAGCCTTATATCTCGACTTCCTACTTTATGTCTCACCTTTGTCTCGCTTCTTCTCGATTCGGGGCTTCAATCTTTGGCTTTTGGTGTCATTCTTCAGGCTCGCTTCAGCACAATTGGGTATCTTCACCTCCTCGCCGTCCAAGACGTCGAGATGGCTCCAAAACTCCGTAATTGGTCCGAATTAGCACCAATTAGCTTGATCGGCTCCTGACATAGCCTAAGCTCAATTGACCTATCAATAAGACAAGTAAAGCATAAAATGACTCTAACAAGCTTAGATTAGAGACGATAAAATAGGACTATTTAGGTCCTATCAAGTTCCCTTGCCCTTAAGCAGGGACTGGTAAATCTGTAGCTCGTTAAGAAGGGTGGTTAGGTTATATTGAATCTTATTCATGAAAGCGTTGATACGGAATTGCATGAAACTCTTTGGAAGAGATTCCATTATGACCCCAACCTGACTTCTATCACAAACGACCCCACCATTTGCCTCAACAATGTTGAATTGGTTCATCATATCGAGAACATGTTCCCGAACTGATTGACCCTCTTTCATGCGGGCATTATAGACGTGTTTGAGAGCCTCGTGGTGGAGTTGATAGGATGGTAATCCAAACATCTCCTAGAGAGAGTTCATAATCTCCCTCGTTGTTTCCACTATCTCAAACCTTTGCCTTAACAATGACCGTATTAGTTATCTTTTCCTTAACCCATCACACAAGCAATACAAACAATTGCAAACAATCCAATCAATTTAGCAAAACAAACAATGACATAACCCTAATAAATTATTGATTCAGTTTTACAACGATGCTTTAAAGGTTTAGAGGAACAGCCACCGAAGGGTGATCAGTTACTCGTCCTCTAAAATGAGACATTTATCAACTAACTTTAATTCCAGAATAACTCATATTCCTATAAACGTTAGCCATCGTTGTTCGGTCAAGGATTTTTTGACACATTTAACTCATCCTTGTAAGTGTAACCCTCCCACTTTCAGATCCCAGAGGTACGCACCAATAGGCTACCGTTAGGAAAGACAACTGCTGGTAATTAACGTAAGAGACCCTATCCTTTTCAGGAGTTCACGGTGTTCTGAATCCTATGATCAGACCCTCCGAAGGGGTGGTTGCTCCAGGGCAACACGCAGGAGGATCATAAGACTCTCACGGTGTGACTTAGGGGTGGAGATCGAGGGATATGTTGACACGTGTCCCGCTCCCACTTACTATGGACACTTCCCCCATTCACCTTGTTATTGACCCATGCAAACACTTTTCGAAGGGAGGTCGCGCCCAAGGTGACACGAAACTAAGCATGGATCTCACATTGTAAATATATTGACGTAGGAGCAAAAACTCGATTTAAATCTCGTTTTGTAATTTTCCTCCCACTAAAGTCAATCTATCTATGTCTAATCCTATTATAACTATTATAATAAGATCTTTACTGTATCTTCTAGGTGAATTAAACTCATTTAATAAACCTACTGATATTGCATGCTAACATAAACTATGATTAATTTAACTCAAGTATTCCGGGTCAATTCCCAGGTAGGAGGTGTTCCGTAAACCGTCAATTTAAATACCCCCAGCCTTGGACAAAACTTAATCGGTAGAGTTCCCTTATAATCATAGTAATTTTTAACTACTTAGTTAATTAAAACTATTTTAATACTAAGTAAGATAAATTCTAATCCTATTAGAATATGATCGTAAGTCTAATTAATTTTAACAAATTAAAATTAATCAATTTAAACTTATGATCCTATGTTTGCATGCAATTCTTGATTATAGATTGACGGTTTCTAATCATTTATTTAAAACTATTTTTCAAAATTTAATCATTAGCCATATAATCATGCAATCTAAGGTTTAATTCAATTAACAATCATATTCAAGTTAATTAATTAAACTATATTTTATGCATCGCATGAATTTAATATAACAATTATATAAATTACTATGGATGTTTCATGCTTCATGCAATTGGTATCAGGGCCATCTCTATATTTTGATTATTGAATTAAAATTTGCGGAGGTTTTAGGTGGGATTAATTTCATTTTGAATGCAAAATTTTTGCTATGCACTAGAGGTTAATTGGCCTTGGATTTAAAGTTTTTTTTTTTTTTATGTGATTTGATCATGTAAGGGCAACTGTGTTTTTGGGCATTATCTGTAAATCGAGTCTCTGTAAGTCCAAGTCTAGTTTAGGTTGAAGAACGATGAAGATCAGGACCAAAATTGGCCAAAAACGGTGGAAAACTACGGTTGGAATCGTGAATACAGTGGCTGGAATCGCAAGAGAAAAAACATTTGTGCGACGCTGACGTTAGCAACACGCGAGATATGAAGTTATAGAGACAATAAGGGCCCGTTTGATAACGTTCCCGTTTCCTGTTTCCTGTTTTTGTTTCTAATTTTTTGAGAAACAGACATGTTTGATAAACATTCCCGTTTCTTGTTTCTAAAATTTTAAAAAACGTTTCCAAAAATGGGCTAAAATTTTAGAAACTCCAAAAAGGAGTTTCTGCTGTTCCGTTTCTATTTTTTTTTGTTCCGTTCTCTCTCACGAGCATCTCCTCTCAGACTTAGGCAAAGCGTTCTCCTCTGATTTTCTAGGGCAACACGAGCACAACGAGATCTCGCCCCTGATCCTCCTCAATCTCGCTTGAAACCACCGCTCCTCAACTGAATCTCGTCGTCGGTCCTCCTCCTCTCTGCCGCTGCAGTTCAATCAATATCTTTGCTGAGTTCTTTCAGGTTATCTCTTATTACCCATTATGATCTTGTCGAGGCTGTGTTCGTGAACGAAGCTTTTCATATCTCCGATGTTTTCCCCCAATTTCAATGTGGAACATTTCTGGGTGTTCGTTGTTTTTGTGCTTTGGCTCCTGAAATGTCGAATTTTTGAGACCCCCCATGTGTTCGTTTGATCTTAAGCATATGTTATGCGAATGGGTGATTAGGAATGCCGATGAGGTGTTTGATAATATTCAACAGTGTTTTTGTGCTTTGGTTCCTGAGAAGAAAGCAACCCATGTGAAAAAAGAAATACATAGACGAAACAACAGTCATAATTATTAAGAGATTCTAATTCTAAATTTGGTTCCAAAAATTTAATAAGTTTGAATTGCAGCTCTTCTTCTCACATTTCTCCACACTTGTAAATTCCTTTTCCTCATACTTTTCCCAAAGCAAATCCATTTCATCCTCATCTTCAAACACTCTGTACCTCTCATCATTCACTCCCAAAATTGCTTCTTTTGTTGTGTCTTTCTTGACATGTGGCAAGACAACAACATTGGTTTCCTTCTTGGTTGTTATGTCAACTGGTTCTTGATCATCAGCTTCAAGTGGAAATGGGATGGTGGGAACAACAGTAATGATCTCTGAGGGAGTGTTGAAGAGGGAGTTGAACCAGTCAAGGTGTTGTTGAGGAAGCTGAGGGAATTGGAGAATGTGAAGAAGAAGAAGAGGAGGAAAGTGGTGGTGAAAAGAGGGGAAAGAAAGGAGAGGAGTTTGAGGATGTAAGGTGAGAAGAAGAGTAAATAAGACAAGTAGAGAGGGTGTATTGATACAATTAAGGAATAGAATTGGGAGATTTGAGAGAGGAATAGAGATGAGGAGTGGGAGAATTCTTCACTCTTTTTTTTTTCTTTGGAGGACGAAAAGAGATGTGTTGGAAAGGATTTTGATTTGTGTGTGTAAAGTCAATTGGGAATTCATTTACTGATGAAAAGCATGATGTTGACCAAATCCCATCCCTTAAGGAGAAAGTGTATATGTATGTATATTTGAGCTGATTTTGCAAATGGGGGTTAAATTTCTGGCTTTCCATGGGGCATTGCATGCATTTATTTGCTAGAAAAGAAAAAGCTCAAGTGTAGCTGTGTTTTGAAGCAGGCACATAATGTTTGCACTCTTGGGGACCATATTGAAGTTATGTGGTGGGAGCCCAAACTGTGCTCTCCTCTGCCATATTTATTTTATTTTTTTTTTTACTCTCTCTTTGGCTTTTCTCATCTCATCTTTTTTTTCTCCCTAAAAATCAAATTGTGTCTGATGTAGACTATGGTAATGTTCCATATTTTGCTGACATTCTGCAATCAATATTTGCTGAAGAGATATATCCTTTTGCCTTGCTGCATTCTGATGGTCGTTGGCGTTAACTTTTGTAAACTTTAGCTGATAAATTTTAGAGGTTGTAAGTTGTCTTTTTGATATTTTTTTTCTAATGTTTCTAGATGTCGCAAAAATCATTAGAAAAGCATTGTGCTGATGAGGTCAATGAAACTGATGAGTTGAAAAGTGAGGGACCATGGCCTAACAAGAATGAGACTCTATTTGTTGACTTAATGGATGAAGAGGTTGCAAAGGGCAATCGACCAATTACAACATTTACAAGGACTAGTTGGAATTATATGAGAAACAAACTAAACACTAGTACCGGCTATGCTTATACTCATGATCAATTGAAAAATAAGTTCAACAAATTAAGACAAGTTTACAAAGACTTCAAAAAGATATTGAGTGATATGTCAGGAAATGGTTGGGATCCATTATTGGGCACTATCACCCTAGAAGATGAGCAATGGAATGATCTTTTTAAGGTATAAATTAATAGCAAGTGTTTTCCACTTCAATGTCTAATTATCTATTGAACTATGGTTGACTTTATGTATTATTGTGAAATTTCTTATAGGTCAATAGGAGAGCTAAAAGGTTTAAAAAAAGTGGTTGCTCGCATTATGTAAAGCTTATGAGAATTTTTGGAGATACTACAGCTACAGGTGCTAGTGCTTGTCCATCAACAAAGCTTCCTTCAGATTCTGAAGATGAAAATGATGTTGGAAGCAATACAAATTTTACTGGTGAAGACAATGGTCCTGAAAAAAGTAGAAAACGAGTTCGAGGGAAGAAAGATGAATTTAGTAGTTTCATTTCTTCATTTATAGATGTGTATGCTGAGAATGCCAAGAGAAGAAATGACATCCTTGAGAAAAGATCTCTTAATTCTGCTGCTAGTCAAATTGGGGAAGGTCAGACATCAAAAGCAAAAGATGATGTCGATGAAGAGTTGATGGAATGCTTCAAAATTTTGAATGCAATGGAGGATCTAGATGGAGATGCTTATACTAAAGTACTCAAACTATTGCATGGAGATGTTTCTTGGAGAAAGTTATTTTTGCTTATGCCTGATGCGAGGAGGAAAGATTTCATTCGTAGTATCTAGGTGTCGCTTTTGTTTGGTCTAAGCTTAGATCGATTTGTTACTTTTTGGAGTTGTCATTTTTTCATATATGAAACTTAAACATCGAATTATATGTGGTTTCTTTTTGTGGTTTTATGGTCTTTTTTTTTTTTTTTTTAGATAGTGGTTTTATGGTCCTTACAAATGAACATTTTGAATGTGATTCACATTTCTCTCTCTTTCTCTCTTATTTATTCATGTTTAGATTTTTTTTTCTTACTTATGTTTGATTCAGGAGTATTCTCATGGAACTCTTTCAACGTCATATTGAGATGAATTTAATTGAAGACAATGACTTTGAGAATTGTGATTCTGACGACGATGATGATGCTCTATACATCTTTTTCAATTTATTGTATGTTGGTTTTCACAAGATGCGATCTGCTAGACAACCATGTAGGACGTCTTTACTAAAAGGTCATGATTATGTGATCGAGTTGTTAAATGGCAACGACACAAGATGCTTTGATTGATTTAGGATGAAGAAAGGTACATTCATAGCTTTATGTGAAGATTTAAAAGCTAAGACGAATCTAAAAGTGTCTAGGTATCTTACTGTTCAAGAGAAAGTTGCCATTTTTTTATTAATCATATCACATAATGAAAGAAATCGTATGGCAGCAGAAAGGTTTCAACATTCAGGTCAAACTATTTCTCGAGTTTTTAACCTTGTTTTGAAAAAAGTTTGCAAGCTTGGAGTAGAAATTATTTGTCCACCCGACGTAGACACTGTACCACCAGAGATCATGTCCAAGCCTAAATATTATCCTTTCTTTAAGGTAATGGTTTGATTTTTTTTTTCCGCAGAGAACATTTTGAAAATATATTTATGTTTATGCTTATGCTTATTTTTCAGGCTTGTATTGGTGCAATTGACGGCACCCATATTGCTGCATGTATTCCCCTGAACAAACAAATACCATTTCGTGGTAGAAAATCTAACACAACATGGAATATAATGTGTGTTTGTTCGTTTAATATGTTATTCACATATGTCATGTCTGGTTGGGAGGGGTCGGCCAATGATTCTCGTATACTCCTTGAATGTATCAAACATCCTGATAATAAATTTCCTATGCCTAAAGGAGGTATATAATTATATTTATTTTTTATATTTTAATTCAACATTTCACTTCATCATAATTAAGTTCTATGTGTTTTATATTATGCAAACCAGTACTATCTTGTTGATTCTGGATATACAAATATGCCTGGATTTTTAGCACCATATCGTGGTCAAAGATACCATTTACGAGAATTTAGAGAAAGGAGACATCAGCCTCGAGGTAGGGAAGAAGTTTTTAACTATCGACATTCTTCACTTCGAAATGTTATTGAACGTTGTTTTGGCGTATTGAAGGCTCGATTTCCAATTCTCAAACAAATGCCTCCTTACCCAGTCAACACACAAAAATATATACCGACAGCATGTTGTACTGTTCACAATTTCATTAGATTGAATGATCATCAAGATGCTCTATTCAATGAGTTCAGCAATGAATCAATGATCGTTGAAGATATGCAGAGTTTGCCAGACAATTTACAAAGTAATATAATTGAGTTAGATGTGAGTCAACAACAGTTGAGGCGAATGGCTCGAGTGAGAGACAACATTGCCGATCAAATTTGGGCAACATTTGAAATATGAATACAATTTTATTATCAAGACTTATTTGTATTAGATACTTATTTGGACAACATTGTCGATCAATTTTAGTGTTTTAAATTTAGTATCGGGACTTATTTGTATTAGATACTTCAACTTTTTGTGTTATATATTTTTTTTCCTAATGCATGTTATATCTTTTTTATATTATATATACCAAATTTTATTGAGACTATAAAAAGTAAAAAAAAAAAAGAAAAAAAAAAACAGGAACAGTTATCAAACAAGTTTCTGTTTCTGTTTCTTTTTTTTCAAGAAACAAGAAACAGGAACAGTTATCAAACATATTCCCGTTTCTAGTTCTATAAAAAACAGAAACAGGAAACAGGAAACGGAAACGTTATCAAACGGGGCCTAAAGCGCCAAGTGTGAAAATGGAGTTACAGAGATAGTAAGGCGTGAAACGTGAGAATGGAGTTAGAGAGATAGTAAGACAAAGCATACAACTTCGAGAAAAGGCACATGGAATTGAAAGGGAGATAGAATTCAAGAGAGAAATTGGCATTCATCAAAGGATTAGAAACCCACTCTCACAACGCACTGTTTGAACTTCCCCTTTCACCAATTTAACTCATTCGTCCTTTTGTGCGACAGTTATGTTCTTAATCAATTGTAGAGAATTGATGAACGACTTGTCGAAGGTCGTATCAAATAAAATAATAATCCACAACCACTAGAGCTAACTTGTAGCAATAGTGGGCGGAGTCGATCATAGAGAGTCTATGCAAGCAAAGTTTAATTTCCTTATTTGTTTTAAGAAACCAAAAAGGGAGTTTTTAGATTTGGAAAGAAAAACAATTAGGGAAAGTAAAAGAGAGCAAAAGTAAGAGAAAAAAATAGTGAGAATTAAGTCAATACCTTGGAAATCATGTCATCGGGGTTGTCATGCATAAGTTTATTACAATTAAATCATGAGTTTCACAAAATATGCTAATTTCAATACCTAAGTCTATCGTACTCTAGAGTTACCATGAGTCGTGTTCTACTATCACGGACAAGCCAACACACGTAGCCTGATTCTAGTCTAAGTTAACTAGTTGGTCGGTTAATTAATTTTGACCACATTGAGAACTAGCTAGATTAGTCACGCATGCAATCAGGGGGAATTAACGCCTTTATTACAATAACTAAATCATCTATCTCAAGACTACTTTAATTAGCAAATAAATTCAAATGAACCGCGGTAAAAGGTTGTCAATCTTTCCCTAACATACTTGAATTTGTAAAAAGCGGAGATATTCACTTAAGCATCACTACAAGAAATTTTCTCTCGTCTGACGAAATATCTCCCGATGGACAAAAATGCATCAGGCGAAATAGTAAATCTCAACGCTTAAAATTGGCATCGGAAATCTCCCGACGCTAATATAATATTGTCGCCAGTTGTAGGGGAACCCCCGACGCTGTTTTGAATGGCGTTGGGGGTTGGGGTAATTCCCGACACTTATAAGAAGACATCATGAGGAAAAATGTAAAATTAAAGTTGAAGTAACATATCTCCCGACGTTATTATTGCAAGTGTTGGGAGTAAAGATATAGGCTGATGCATTTAATATACCGTTGGGAGAGAAAAAAATGTAGAAAAAGTGTGTTGCCTTGGAACTCCCGACAGTTTTAAAATGTAAAGTCGGGAGGGAGGTGTATCCCAATGCTTTAAGTAATGGCGTTGGGAGATTGTCGTTTAAGGCCCTAAATTGGAAAGCCCTTTATTTGTGAATTTAATTTTCTTCGTGCGTCTTTGTTCTGAATCTCCCCCCGTTGGTTCTGTCAGTTTAGTTCCATTGTTGCTGTCGCTGTCTTCGTTCTACTCGTGCCGCTTCAGCCTCCCTCCTTCCACAGTTTCACCATCGTCTTTTGTCCATGGGTTCAGTTTCAAATTTTGGCATTAAAAGTTCTCTGCCCATGTCTTTTTTCTCACTTGAAAAACACAAATTAGGACTTACATGAGTATATATGTTATGAAACGCCCAAGAAATGGATCTAACAAACTTGCTAAAAAAACAAGACCTTTAGATCTCAAATCTGAAAACCCCGAATAAAGATATGGAACCAACCCAAGGAAAAGTTTTGAAACGGATTACCTTGATGATCAATATCAAGAGTAAACAAAACTTGTTTCTAAACTCGTGATTCGAATCACTCCACAAGAGGTTTATGATCAACACCACTTGAATGACTCTAGCAAGCAAGATCTAAAACACAAGAAATTGCACAATTTGGAAAACTCAGCTCAACACAAAGCTAAGGGAAAACTCAATTCATTTCACTCAAATATTCTGGTTACAATGGTAGAAAAAGAAGGCTTTATATAGCCTTTGACAAGCTTAACCTAATTGGTTACAAAAGACGAAGAGACACGACTTTAATTTACTCATAAAATGGGTAAATGTGAAACCTACGTGAGTTACAATGGTTGGCCATATTCAGCTATAACTCCCACATTAAATGGTTTAAATGACAAAGCAAAATTGAAATATAAGCTATCTTGTAACCATCCATGAGGAATGAATGACTTTGAGTAGCTTGAACTTGAGTTCCATAATTGAAGGTTAGTTTGTCTTGAATGAAACTTGGAATGATACTGTTCATTGAATGCATCCCAACTTCATTGAATGCACCTTAAGTTCAAACTTCACCTTATTTCATATAACTTTAGTTCAACTTAGTTCTCTTAAGTGAACATCAAGTTAAACTTAAGTTCCATAAAGAAAACTATAAGTTCATTTAATGCAAGTCAAAATGCGTTTAATGTGTCTCCATCTTGAATCTCAACTTTGGAAATAGTGTAGGGAAATAGTCCAACATCTCCTTGAATGTCCTTTCTCGAGCTCACCATAGCTTGAATATAGGTGGTTAATGCTTGTTGTAGCTTCTTGGCTATCAACCTTGTAATTGGACCTTGAGGCATGGCAATAGATGTTCCTTGGTTCACATCAATATCCCTTTGGTCATGTTTGATTTGTTGCAATCTCTGTCAATTGAGGCAATCTCTTTGGTTGGGCTGAAAAAATTGATTTGTTTCTACTGCCACGAATTTTCCACCATTTCCCTTCTTTATTTAAGAATGTAGGCTAATAGACAAATACTTTTTGTTGTTGTTTTGATTGAGGTGTAACTGATGCAATGCATTGTTTTTTCTATCATTCCGAAAGATTTTTGTCCTAATTTTTTCCAATATAGTTATGCATTGAGCTTTATTGTTTCGGAAGAAATTTTGTGAGAGATTATATTTTACTTTCGTACTTTATAAAAGCTTGATTTGAATTGGAATGGGTTGCACTTTCTGGCTTTTGGTATGGATGATGATCGTTAACTTTGGCTCCGTTTGATAACCATTTGGTTTTTGGTTTTTGGTTTTTGAAAATTAGGCTTGTTTTCTTTAAATTTCCTCACCATGGTTTTCATTTTTGTTAGAGACACACTTGAATTCTTAACCAAATTCTAAAAACAAAAACAATTTTTTAAAAACTTCTTTTTTTAGTTTTAAAAACTTGGCTTGGTTTTTGAAAACATGAGAAGAAGGTAGGTGAAAAACCAAAGAAACTTAGAGTTGGAAGTGGTGTTTATAAGCTTAAAAACCAAAAACCAAAAACAAAAAACCAAATGGTTTTCAAACGGGACCTTCATGATTCTATATCTGTTAATTTGGATCCTGACTTTTTTTTTTTATTCAGTGGCTGTCATCCTTGCTAGTCCCTTATCAATTAGAAAATGAAAATATTATGAGTACATAAGTAAGAATATTTGATTGATATGGTTCTTTTCAATTAGAAATTGAAAGTAAAACTATGATAGCTTAAGTTTAAAGTAGAAAATATCATTTCATTTTGGAGTATGGAGAGATACGTTCAAGTCCCTTATATTAGCACTCTCTGATTTTTTTTTTGTTATGGAGTGCCTCATCTCTTGCTTCTTTTAACCCTTTGTGTGTCACTTTCCCCGGTAGTATGGTATCATATATTATATAAATTTTGGTTTTGTTTATGATAGTTTGTGTTCTATTTTTCATGGTTAAGCTTTAACATGAAAGTTATTGTAGACCTTTTATGTTAAAAACTTGTATTGTGATTCTTAGAAAGTTTAGATTTTTTTCTGAGAGAAGAAAGCTTAGATTTTATTGTTTTTATTAATAGATTTCAATGTCAAACTTAAGTATAACTTAACTTGTCAATATATCTATTCCTAACTAATTGGATCCAATTGACAATATTGTACTTGACAAACACCATAATGTTATGAAAATTATATGTGACCATATTATACTTATTTTATTGGGTTAATAGTTCTTATAATTTTGGAATTGTCCATATAGGAATTTTGTTAATGTTATTGGTGGAAATTTGGTTGATGCATCTTGAATGTGTATTGTTTATTTGGTTGATGAAATTATGCCTTTTTCAATATATCAAATTGTAGGAGATTCAAGATAACAGGGAACAACTATTACAATTGAAAAAAAAACCACAAACAAACATGACATGTAAAATATGTCAAGATAAAAATTAATTTGACGGTCATAGAATGTCAAGTTATAGTATTATTGATACGTAGAAAATGTCAAAATCTTAAAAACATGAGGTTTTATCGTTTTATTCTTTGACGGTTAATAAACGTCAGGTATCAAGCAAACCTTGACATGAATGAAGTATCAAGAAATGTATATGTTAGCATACAAAAATGCTAATATTTTATCCCTAAATTTAAGTAGTTTTGCTTGGATTTATTGTTGTTTTAATGATCTATCATGTTAATTTCAGAATTTTTGTCCCAAACGAGCTTTTGGATGAATTTTGGAGAAAGAAAAGAAGAATTGGGCGAAGTTTTGAAGATTTGATCATGAAGGATTAAAGTTGGGTCAAGAGTAGGAGTCAAAGGCCTTGAAGGAGAGAAATGAGGGCCAAAAATTTGGTGAAATGAAGCCCAAGACCGTGAAGAACTCATTCCAATCCGAGGGGCAGCGTCTCGACGCTGCAACAATTTGGGCAATAGGTCGATGACTTCACAGCGTCCCAACGTCGGTGCGGTTGGAGCACTATTTAAAGAGCGTCTTGGCCTCAATTTTTCTCCATCAAGCAACATTTCTCAGCAGGTTTGAGGGCTCTTTGAGTCTCTTAGAGGGAGGTGGTGAGAGTGAGTGTTTCAGAGAGTTTTTGAGCATCTTTTGGGTTAATCGTGAGCTTGTGATGGGTTCCGATCGAGGATTTTCTTACGACGAATCAAGGCGCAAGCAAGGATTCAATGTCGGTTTAGTTCTATACCTGTTCCTTGTTCATTTACTACTTTCATACATGTATGTGCTGGAAATTTTGAGAGTCAATATTGTTGGGTTTTATGTCCTAAAACTCGTAGATAGTAAATGAAACAAATTAATCGACCTCAATAAAGCGTTATTTGAGTGATTCAGTAATTTGGTTATTGAATAATCGAGTTTGCATTAATAAACCCTAAATTCAATAAACTAAGATTCAAGGTTGTTTAAATGAAACTTTGACTAGTATGTGGGGACATACGGGGGTCGGTGTCCGAGTAACAACCTAAAAGGTCTATAGTATAGGGATAAGGCTAGGTACCTTATCCGGGTGAAACTATGTGATACGACCCACCTTGTATTCGATACAGATGCAATGATCCAAAGCATCCATGTAGGAGACATGCAGGTGGGGGTATCCTATGCAATGAGTTTGCATAAGACCGAACAGCGAAATAGTAACAACTAGATGTAACGTCGTTAACTAGTTTAGATTTCTATTTCAATAAGATGACCTAGGTAACAAAATCTCAATCTTGAGTCTGTTATGAACTCTTTTAAGGAGGGATTGTCCTTAGATTTGTATGGGTGAGAGTGGGCAGTTTGCCGACTCAATAATCCTACCATTTCATGGGCAAGACCGAATGGGGGCTGGGAACATAAAAGTACAAGATGGAATTCACTTCTTCCCCTATTGGGGTATGTAGATGTGTGTTCCATTAAGGGCTGATTTCGGGACTTGAACAAAGGCGTGTTGTCCTCTCCTGGTCCGAGAGGAACTCCTGTTTAGTGGTTGAACCCTAAACAACTTGTTCATTAGAGGAATCAGTGGTACTTAAGGAACCAGAGGTAACCCAGGGGTAAAACGGTAATTTGACCCAGCTGGTGTTACGAACACACATGAAGGATTGACTTACCGCATTGGTCGATATCCGTGGACACAGAAATATTGAATAGTGAGAATAGTGCAGCTGTGGGCCTTTAGTGGACTGATCCACAATTAACGAATGTTGACTAACTTGGTTAATGAGTTTAGCCAATTAGTCTCGTATCGTTAGAGCTTCTGATCTGTAGGTCCATTAGGTCACACTGGTAGCTTGTAAAGAGACTTGAAGCAATTAAGTATAAATTGTAAATTGAAAGTGTACAATTTATTTAGGGGAATCATATAATGTATATTGATATATTATAATATAAAGTTTATGAAACTTTATAATATAATTTTGAATTAATTTCAAAATTAATTCTGGAGAGAAAACATTTGAAAGAGTTCAAATAATTAATATGAATTGGATTCATATTAATATAAATAATTTAATAAAATCCCTAAGATTAAATATGTGATATTTAATTGGGTAATTAATTAATTATTTATTAAAATTAGATATGAATAAGATAATAGATTTGATCTTATTCATGACCTTTTCCTATTAGGAAAAGATTTTGGCCTTTTCCTATAAATAGGACCCATGGGTTGGGGTGAAAGACATCCCATTCATTCTCCTACTCTCAGAGAATTCCCCTGAATGCTCCCCCTAGACTCCCACCAGTGTCCTGTCTCTAGAAGTCTCAAAGTCATACCGGTGTAGCCATAGTGGTGGTGTTCGCAGTAGTTCGTGATTATTTCACAAGCAGTTGGTGAATTTAATCTGAGTCGTCAACGAGAGTAAGTAATTTGTTACTGTATAACTTAGATTTAGATCTAATATTTTTGTATGCTTAGCCTTAATATAAATTTAGAATAGTTCTAAGATTATTACCAATGTATTGGTATTTTAGATTAAACAAAATTAATTACGAATCGGTCCTAATCACGCTTCCGCTTTACGGAATTACAGAATTCCAATCATTCAATTGGTATCAGAGCCGATGGAAGATCTAATTTTGTTTCTCTAAAATTTGCATTGGCTATTGGTTGGATTGATTAATGCATAATGTATGTATGGTTTGCATTGGACTATTTAGGTTAATTTTATGGCCATAGATTTTACTGTTTTTTATGTGATTTGATCATGTAAGGGCCCGATGTTTCGGGTATTTTATGTAAAATCGAGTCCTTTGTAAGTCCTGGTCTAGATTAAGTTTTTTATGCGATGAAAAATGTTGAATTCACGGCTGAAATCAAAGAAAAAGGTAAAGAACATACGTTGTTTTTTCCCATAAAGTGCTCTAGATTCAACAGCGTCACGACGTTGTTCTTCGGCGACGCGACGCTGCCTCGATTTGTAGACGTAGACGGCGAGAAGAAGCCACAGCGTCGCGACGCTGTCACGATGTGCAGCGCCCGTTAGGGTTTTGCAAGGACGTGTTTCAGGTGGTTCAAGGTAGCTGACGGTCTGGTTCACACGGTTCATCTGGGCTGAGACCGATTTGGTCCGGTTCAGCTGGAATTTGGCTCGGTTCGTGGTTTTCGTGGTTGGTTCGAAGTGGTTCGGGTCGGTTCGGGCAGTCTAGACCAGTATTTGGAGCTGCAAAAGGACTTTTAGGATAGAATTTAGCTATAATTATTGTAATTTATGCTTTATTTTATCCTAGGGGCTAAAATTAACCGGTTCAATTGTTATTTATTTGTTTTATGGTTCTCATTTAGCTATAATAAATTTATGCTTTATTTTATTCATGCATATTTATTATTACAAATGTTATAATGTATGAAATATGTATGAATTTTATTTTCATAGATGTTTAATATAAAGTGTTATATTAAATGGATGAAAATTCAAATGCATTGAGCATGACATTACCTTAGTTTAATATAATTGTTATATTAATGTACGTCATAAATGCTATTGTATGGTTATAAATTAATTAGAATTCGATTGTTAATTTATGTCACCATAGTAGCAAGTTTTAGGATTAATTCATTAAAATTTTCTAAGTGTTATAAAATTTAGAATCCATTAACCTATAACAAAGAATTGTATGCAAACATAGGATCTTAGGAAAATTAGATTAATTTTAAAATGTTTAAAATTAATTAGACCTAAGATCATATTTCTAATAGGATTAGAATTCTTCTTACTTAGAATTAAAAATAGTTTTAATTGACTAAGTAGGAAAAACATTACTATGATTACAAGGGAACTCCACCGGTTAAGTTCTATCTAAGGCTGGGGGTACTTAAGATGACGGTTTACGGAACACCTCCTACCTGGGAACTAACCCGGAATACCGGAGTTGAATTAATCATAGTTAAATGTTAGCATGCAATGTCACTAGGTTTTTAAAGAGTTTTATTCACCTAAATCTTTAGAGTAAAGAGTTTACATTACTATGGTTATAAGGGAACTCTCTCGATGAAGTTCTGTCTAAGGTTGGAGGTACTTAAGATGACAGTTTATAGAACACCTGCTACCTAGGAACTGACCCGAAACTTGAGTTGAATTAACCATAGTTATGTTAGCATGCAATGTTGCCAGGTTAACTAAAAGAGTTTAATTCACCTAAGACATTAGATTAAAGGCCTCCATATAAGGGTTATATAAGGCATAGACTTAGATGGATTCATTTAGCCAGGATTTACCTAAGTAATAGACCCCATAATTATAAAAATACTAAGTGGGAGGAAATATATCAAAATAAGATTTTCATAAATCAAGTTTTGCTCTCACGTCCTCAAAAGTTCACATCGTGAGGTCCATGCTTGGCCTTGAGTCACCCTGGGAGTGACCCCCTACGAATGGTGTTTGCATGGATCCATATCTCAAGGTGAATGAGAGAGTATTTTATAGTAAGTGGGAGCAGGACACGTGTCAACGTATCCTACGGTCTCCTCTATTAGGTTGTACCGTGAGATCCCATGATCTGCCTGCGAGTCGCCCTGGGAGCGATCACCCTACGGAGGGCTTGATCATGGGAGTCGGAACAACGCAATCTCCAGAAATGGATAGGGTTTCTTAAGTCCATTTCCAACTTTGACTTTTCCTACGGTAGCATTGTTGGGGCCGACCTCTTAGATCTGAAAATGGAAGGTCACACTTACGGGAAATTGTTAATGTGTTAATAATTTTCTGACCGAAAAAATGGTAGCTAAGAACTATTGGAATATGAGTTATTTTGGGAATAGAGATTCGCTGAGATTGTCTCAATTCAGAGGAGGAGTAGCTGACTGCCATACGGTAGCTATTGTTCTAAACCTCTGAAGTATCGTTGCAAAATGAATGTTTACTCTATGGGTCGATCATTACTTTTGCTAAATTGATTGGATTAGAATAATACTATTATTTTGTGTAATGGGTTAATGCAACATCACTTATTAAGTTAATTTGTTTGTTCTCAGCATGAAACGTTCTTTGTATACCTCAAATAACACCAAGCTTTTCACTTTTGGGGGAGGCCAATTACTAAAGATAGCAATCAGACAACGCTTTAAATTTTTTCAATGAAATTAAAAGCCCAAAACCATTTTAAATGAGGAAATCTGCAGTGGGTAGCAATTGGAGTTTTTCTAATTGCAAGTATAACATAATGTAAAAACAATAGCACCAGCATGAGTGAAGCTCAACTGACAAAACTCTTGTACTAACAACCAAGAGGTTTGTGGTTCGAGTCCCCCCACCCTCACATATTGTCAAAAAAAAAGACAAAAAACAATTGCAAACATGACAATTTATTAGAATCAATGATAATTCTCGTTTTATCCATATTTTGAATTTTGTAATAGATTGTGAAATTTTAGTGGGAAGGCTAACGAAATTTGGACGATTTCTTCTGATTATTAGTATTATCAACATCTATCAGTAATAAATACTGATAGACTTTGATTATTTCTTTTGATGTCTTTGATTATCAGAGTCTCTCACACACTAATAAACTTTGATTAGGGTTTGACTAATCAGAATCTATTAGTGTCTATCACTGATAGAATCAGTTTAATCGAAGTCTATCAGTGACTATCACTTATAGACATTGATAGACTATTAGAAATACTAAGATAGTTGCTGATAGACTCCCTATAATCTTTTTTTAACAATGTCTATCACTGATAGCTCTATTAATCGAAGTCTATCAGTGTTTATCACTGATAGACTCCGATTAATCGACATCTACAGGTGACTATCACTGATAGACTATCATGTTGATAGACTTCGTATAGTTCTTTCTATCATTGTCTATCACTAATAGACTTCGATAATTGGAGTCTATCAGTGTCTATCACTGATAGACTTTGACTAATCGAAGTCTATCAATGACTGTCAGTGATATATGCTAATAATCATTTTTATCAGATAGCTTCGGATAGAAAGGGTATTTTTGTAGCTTCTTATAATTTTACCTTTTGCTATTTTTACAGTATGTTAAATACTTTTTGCTATCCTTGCAAATGCCCCTTTAAATTAAGATATGTATGAATTTGAAGCTCCATGTGATTTATAATTTACTTGGAAAATGTTAGACCAACGAGAGGTGGGAAAGACATTGTTGGCCTACTTCCCACTTTTATGAACACCTGGAGACAATTTTCCATATCACTTTTATTTTAGATTAGCATTTTGGTACTTTATCACCTTTAATCATTCACTCATTCATTTTTTTTTTTTTTTTTTTGTCTTTTTACTTAATCCCTTTTATTTAGTTTTTGGTATTAATTATTCAATTAAATTGTTAAGTAACTTAAACGTGCATCATGTAAAATATTGTCATGATGCCTTCTTAATATACATTATAATTATATATTATATAATTATATAATAATTACATTATAGTTGTATACATTATATACACAGAAGCCTTTTTTTTTCCAAAAAAAAAATATACACAGAAGCCAAAACTGCTAGCTGAACGTCGTTTCAATTTTATAACAATTCAGTTGAATAATAATTAATTGTATATATTATATTCACAAAAGTCCTGAAAACTACTAACTGCATGCATTTCAATTTTATTACAATTAAGTTGAATAATAATTAATATATAAAACTAATTAAATAGATTTGTTTATGAAAAGAATTAGAATTGTTATATTAATGGTATGTTTGGTTTAATTTTGAAAGTGTTTTATTTTGAAAAATAATCATTTTGAAAAAAATTCTAGTGTTTAACAACTACTAAAAATGAAATTGAGAAATAAACCATTTTGAGAGGAACAGTAGAAACTAATTTTTTTTAAAAGAGTTTTTAAGTATATAATAGCTTGTGTATAAAAACACCCATGTAGAAATGTAACCAAACATTGTGAGTGTTTAAATTGTAAACAAATTTTATACCAAATATGAAGAAAAAAGGTATACTTAAAAAGTACTAAAATTAAAAGGTGTTCGAAACGTACCTATATATTTTGAAACTTAATAATGATAAAAGTTTAGAGAATAGAATGAAATTTCTAACTTTTTTACTTAATTTATTAAGGTTGTCATGCCCATAGAAAACCAGGTTAATTTCTTATTTATCTATTGAGTAACGATTATATTTTAAAATCAAAAGTCAAACATGTGGATTGGTTAAAGTAAAAGAAAGAAATAGCATAGAATATATATGTATAATTAATTCATATTGCCTTGAATTTTAACAATATATATATATATATTGATTGATTTTCAAAATATATATATATATTGATTGATGGCCACTTAGGCGGCATTTTAAATGCTAAGAATCGAATTCTCCCAAAAGATGGTGAAGTGATATTGAATATCCACAAAACTAAATTATATTTAGAAAATAAAAAGTAACGAATATATCGAATTCTCCCAAAAGGTAGCTTTCTAATTATATTAAAAGTAAAAAGTAATGAAAATTAGTATCCTTTATCAAGTTTATGATTTGATATTAAAAGTAGGATTCCAATAGAAACCTCGAGCATATAAATGTAGGGAAAAGGTGTCTCCCATTTGGTAATAAGCCGCCTGGCTTTTCAAATCTTTTCTTCTTTCTTTATATTTATATAATGTGTTAATTTCAAATAAATTATTGAAAGCACCCTTACTTTTCTATTACTATAATATTGAAAAGTGTTGAAATAAGAACACTAGTACATCTAAAGAGACTTTGATGATCAATTAGTATGAAAATTTGATAGATTGAATACATATATAGTGTTAAATGCTAGAAGTTTATAAATTATGACGATATCGAAGATTGAGAAAAGTGCAAATATACCCATACAAAAGCAAGACAAATGGCAGCTAAGTGGTGCGAGCGCAAGCCACGTGCAGATGTGACAAGTGTCTAAGTGCAAGTATACACTGCCAAGTAATGAGTGGAGAGTACTTTGGATATCGAAACCAAGGGAAAATGGTGAGACTAGTTGAATACACGTTTACAATTTAAGAAAACACAAACCTCCTCTAAATTTGCAACCGAAAGATGGTAACCAGAATAATATATTGATGTTGTTTTGTGTTGGGCAAAAGCAAGTAAATAAAACAAGTAAAAAAAGCTAATAAAGATATATGAGATAAGAGAGGGAATTCAAATAAGTATCAACCAAGAGCCTAATATGTGCCCACCTTTGTGCCTGCAACTTACTCAAGCAATGCACAACGTCTGGAGAATACTGTCTATTAGTGCCCACATAGACATGGTGCAGAGAGATTGCTACCAGTTTGTGCCCGCAATTGTCCTGGCAGCTTAGTTTTGAGTTAAGTTCAACTCCTATTCAGCTCTGCTGTAGGTGCCTTTAGAAGACTAAGCTAACTATATAACATCTATTTCTAGGGCTAATTAAAACTTAGATAAATAATGAACACGACTCTTAAAATCTTAGTGGTTCCAGTCCCATTTCTAGGATGCAAGAAACAAAATCCTATTTCTAGGATCTTTTCCACTATTGTTTTTGCGAACGCATGCACTCAACTCCAACCTTTCGACCAGTAGCTGAACACAAACTATGTTAACTCAAGTGATCAGTTTAAGCCAACAATGAAACTTAAACTTTAAGCAAAAACAAACAATGCTAAGAAGAAACAAGGTTGCCTTTGCATCAGTGGGGTTTTCTTCTACTCTAGGTATCCACATACTTGAATCCCCGAGAATAAGCTTAGCTCATTAAAGAAAATAAAGTGCAAGATATGAAAGTAAAGGTACACGGAATATAAAATAAAATTGCATTCTGGTTCAAACTATAACGACTTTCTATTATGCGAAATAATAGGGAATATGTCGTTGCTATGCATTAATCCAAGTATAAATCATGCACAACCAAATAATACCTGGAGCATTCCAAGGTCAGAACACAGAGAAGAGAGTGAAGTAATCTCAACAGTTCTAACAACATATACTCACACGCATGATACTTTAAGGTTTAGAAGAAAGTATGTTGAGTTTTATGCCCTAAACCTCATAGCTAGTAAATGTAACAATTAACCGAACATAAATAAAGTATTGTTTGATGTTTTTTCAATAAAGAGTTATTGTCTATATTATGTACATCTTTCCTAAATAACCCTAACCCAATAAACTAAACATCCTAGGCTGTAGGATGAGTCTTGAGTTGTATGTGGAGACATACGAGGATCACTTTTCAAGAGACAGCTTGAAGGGTCTATAGTATAGGGATAAGGTTGGATACCTTATCCTGGTGACACTATGGATACAACCCACTTTGTAATTCATACAAACGCAATGATCCAACACGTTCGTGTAGGGACATGCGAGTGGGGGTATCCTATGCAATGAGTTTGCATAAGACCGAATTGCGAAATAGTAACTACTAGCTGTAACATCGTTAACTAGTTAGGTTTCTATTTCACTAGGATGACCTAGGCAACTTAGTCTGAATCCTAAGTGGATTATGGACTCCTGTTCACGAGGGATTGTCCTTTGATTTGTATGGGTGAGAGTGACCAGTACGCCGACTTAATAAGCCTATCATTTTGGGGACAAGACCAAGTGGGGAGTTGAGAACATAATCACACAAGATGAAATTCACTCCTTCCCAACTTTGAGGAAGTAGATGAGTGTTCCCTTAAGTGGTGTCTCCAGGTCTTGAACAAACGACCCTACCCTCTCACTTCCCCAAGAGGGATTTCTGTTTGGTGGTTGGACCACAAACAGGTTGTTCATTAGAGGAGTACTAGTACTGAAGAAGGTAGAGGTAACTCAGGGGTAAAACGGTAATTTTACCCAGGTGGAGTTACGAACGCTCGTGAAGGACTAACTTTCTATTACTGGTCTATATCCGTTGACACAAAAGTATGTCTACAGTGAGAAGAGTGCAACTATTAGTCTTTAATGGAGTGAACCCACATTTAACGAAAATTGATTAATTGGTTAACGAGTTTAGTCGATTAATCTCACATCGTTGGAGCTTCTGATATGCAGGTCCATTAGGTCCCACTGGTAGCTCGTAAAGAGACTTGATGCAATTAAGTATTAATTATTGAAAGTGTTCAATCTATTTAGGGGAATCAGATAATGTATGTTGATGCATTATAATATAATGTTTCTAAAACTTTATAATATAATTTTGAATTAGTTTCAAAATTAATTTTTGAGAGAAAATATTTGAAAGAGTTCAAATAATTAATATGAATTGGATTTATATTAATAAAATAAATAATTTAATAAAATCCATAAAATTAAATATATGATATTTAATTGGGTAATTAATTAATTATGGAATTAATTAATTGTTTATTATAATTAGATATGAATAAGATAATAGATTTGATTAGATTTTATTCATGACTTTTTCCTATAAGGATTAGATCTTATTCATAACATTTTCCTATAAATAGGACCCCTGGGGTGGGGTGAAAGGCATCTCATTCATTTTCCTACTTTTAGAGAATCCCCCTGAAGGCTCCCACCAGTCTCCTGCCTCTAGAAGTTTCAGAGTCATACCGGTGTAGCCATAGTGTTGGTGTTCGTAAGACTTGGTCGTTGAATTTCCAACGAAAAATCGTGCTTAGTTGCTGCATTTTTCATCTAAGAGAAGGATAGAGAGTTTAGGTGCAACAGTCAAGTCGCCAACGACGATATGTTGGTGAAAACCTTTTTCTCTAAACTTGCATGAATTAAAGAGACTTTAATTCAGTAAATTCCAGCATGCTTTAGATATATTTACAGTAGATTGTGCATGATAATTATTGTAAATTTTGCTCGTCGTATCGGTACTTTAATCTAGATTAAAACAAAGTCATATGTCCTCTGATAAAGCTTCTGTTGTGCTAGGTATTTAATTCTTTCAATTGGTATTAGAGTCTCACTGTCCCTTTTAATCAGATTAAAATTTGCGATTGGCTCTAATAGGTGGGATTGAATGCATTATGTGAAGGATTAGAATTCCCAATTCCGTTACAGCGGAAGCAATTGGACCGTTCGTAAATTAATTTTGTTCTACAAAATACCAATACATTGGCAAAAGGTTAAGCGGTGAAAAACATACCACTGTTGACGACTCTGAATACTTCAACGGACACCACCACGAGGCTACCCTACTATTCTCTGAGATTAGGAACGTAGTTGTGAGACTACTAATCTTGATTGGGAAAAACTCTTAGAGAGAAAATTTCTCTCTAGAGTTCTTGAGAGAATATGTGAGGGAGGCTAGAATGAGACCTTAGGGCTAGGGTTCTCATAACCTTTCATTTTATAAGAGAGGAAACCCTAATGTGAGGTTAGGAAACAATCTTGACCGTTAGATCAAGGTCAATTAATTAATTGATTAAATCAATTAATTATATGTTAATTAACTAATCATATGAATTAATTAAATGTTAATTAATTAATCATATTAATTAATTAATTTCATGCACATTTAAATCTTATTTAAATGTAATTTCCTCACATAATATATTATAACTAAACTTAATTAAATCACATTTAATTAATTCAATTAAACTAATCAATTAATTTCAATAATTAATTAATTTTACAATTAATTAAATATCTCCCATATTCAATTAATTACATATTAGAATCATATTCTAATAATTCCCTCATAGACTATAGTTTAATTAAATCTCATGTAATTTAAACTAAATTCAATAATTAATTAATTCATCTTCTAATTAAATACCATATATTTAATTAGACATATATTTGAACTCTTTCAAATATACCAATCTCTCAATATAATAAAGTTTAATCTCAAATTAGACTTTATATTTTAATGCATCATTATACATTATATTAATTTGTATCTCATACAATTAACTTAATTCCCAATATAAATTTGAACTATTCAAATTCTCTCAAGATATATTTGTTCCTAATTACTCTTTACGAGCTAGCATGGGGACCTAATGGACCTACAGATCAGAAGCTCCAATGATATGAGGTTAACTGATTAAACTCATTAATCAAGTTAACCAATATTCTAGATGACCCTCAAACACTTTAGCCGAGAGAGTCTTTGTAAATGAATCAACAATATTTCATTCAATTTAGGGTAAAATACCTTTTTGGTCCCTCATGTTTCGGGTCAGTTTCCAATAGGTCCCTAGGTTTCAAAATTGAACAATCAAGTCCCCACTGTTTAAAAAATGCTTCTATTGAGTCCCTGGACCGTTAATTTTTTTAACGGTGCTGACGTGGCGATAACGGTGCTGACGTGGCGTGTTAAAAATATTAAAATATTAATTTTTAAATTATAATAATAATTAAATAAATAAATTTAAAAAAAAAATCTCACACTCTTTCTCCTCTCTCCCCCAGAATCTCTCTCTTCTGTTCTTCCCCAACCGAATCCCTCTCTCTCCTCCTCCTTCCCCTCCCCGAATCCATCTCTCTTTTTTCTTCTATCCTCTCTTCTTCTTCACCTCTCTTCTTCTTCATGCCTCACACGGCTGCAGCCAAATTCTTCAACAACAAAACAGTCACAGATTCCTCTCTCTCTCTTCTAGCTGTTTTAAACAGAGAATTACGCCAAAAAAGCTTCAAAAACTCAAAAATTTTCAAACCCCAAAAGCTCAATCAAGTTGCAGGCAGCAGATCTTCAAATCTGAGCAAAAACATAAACATAAATGTTCCCCAACTTCAGATCTAAACAAAAACCCCCTCCAATCTACAGATCTAAGAAAAAAAAAGCACAACCAAAACCCACACGAGCAGCAACTTCAAGCGGCGGCGACGAAGAAGAAGAAGGGTTGTGGCGGCGGGGATTGAATAAGGCGGTGGAGGGCGGCGGCGGTGGGGTTTGAAGAAGAAGATGTTCCCATCTTCAGATCTGAGCAAAAACCCTCTCCAATCTTCAGATCTAAGTAAAAAAAAAAAAGCAACTGAAACCCACAAGAGCAGGAACTTCAACGATGTTCGAGTGGGGGGTGGGTTTTATTTTAGGTTTGGGTTAAGAAGAAGGACTGTGGCGGCGGGGCTTGAAGAAAATGGTGGAGGGCGGCGGCGGGGCTTGAAGAAAACGGTGGAAGGCGGCGGCGGTGGGGTTTGAAGAAGAAGAGGGAGGGGCGGTAGGATTCGAAGAAGAAGAAGAGAGCTGGAAGGAGAAGGAGAAGGAGAGAGAGGGACTCGAAGAGTGATGGAAGAAGAGAGAGAAGTGTGAGATTTTTTTTTGGGGAAGAAAACCAGAGAATCGTGGATGGGGAAGAGGAGAGAGAGTGTGAGATTTTTTTAAAATTTATTTATTTAATTATTTAAAATTTAATTATTATTTTAATTATAATTATATTATTCTTTTAATTTAAAAATTAATATTTTAATATTTTTAACGTGCCACGTCAGTACCGTTATCGCCACGTCAGCACCGTTAAAAAAATTAACGGTCCAGGGACTCAATAGAAGCATTTTTTAAACAGTGGGGACTTGATTGTTCAATTTTGAAACATAGGGATCTATTGGAAACTGACCCGAAACATGAGGGACCAAAAAGGTATTTTACCCTTCAATTTAATGTGCCTACTTGTCTTGGGCTGCGATGTTCTTTTGAATTTGCCACAACACCACTATATCACTATAAAGTGTGATGGGCAAGTTCACATTTGGAACACATTCCAAATCAATCAAGAACTTCCTAAGCCATATAGTCTCTATTGCTGCTTCACAAGCAGCTATGTTTACGACCTATACGGTCAAGACTGTAACTATGTCCTACTATAACTCCATCGTAAAGAGTGACCACAGATACTGGTGTAGATTTCCTCAAATCCTTATCAGTCTTAAAATTTGTGTCAGTGTATCCTGTAAGGATCAAATCCTTAGTCTCACACACGAGCATATAGTTCCTCTTTCTCCTCAGATACTTGAGGATATTCTTAACGGTTTTCCAGTGATCAAATCTTGGATTAGATTGATACTTACTGACAATCCCTACTGCATAGGGCATTCGTCTCATGCCCTCAACCTCTTGAGGTGTCTTAGGAAACAATTTCTTAGACAAAAGAATTCCATGTCTGAAAGGTAGAGAACCCTTATTGGAATTCTGCATCTTATATCTAACTAACATTTTGTAGATATAAGATATTTGAGACAAGACTAGCTTTTTGTTCTTAAGGTTCCTAACAATTTGGTTCCTAAGAACAAAATCAGCTTCTCCCAAATTTTCATTTGGAAATTGAGCTCCTAGCTCCTTTTACTAGTCAGTAAGATAACCTACATCATTCTCAATGATTAGGATGTCAATCATTTGTAACACTAATAAAGCTACTGAACTATTGACGATATTCTTGTTAAGACAAGATTCATCAATGTTCTTATCAAAGCCAAAAGATTTGATCACAGTTTCAAATCTTATATTCCAAGATTGAATTGCTTAGGTCAATCCATGAATGGATCACTTAAGCTTGCAAACCCTTTTGCTTTTGATCTTGATACATGAACCATTCTGGTTGAGACATGTAGATACTCTTAACATCTCGTTTTCTCTTGTAGATTCATTTGCAACCTATAGGTTTTACCCCATAAGGTTGATCTACAAGGTCCTAGATAGAATTGAAACACATAGATTTCATTTTCAGGTGCATGACTTTAATCCACTGGTCCTAGTTAACATCATTCATTGCCTTGCTTTAAGACAATGGATCCTCAATGCCATCATCAGGTATGATGATCTAGGCTTCTGTTAAGCCCATGTAACGGTCAGGTTGTAGAACAACTCTCCCACTACATCGAGGCATTCTCAACTCTTGAGATAGATGTAACTAACCAATTGTATTGACCCTATCAACAACTCTTGTTAAAGGTTCAGCATCATCAACAACCTTTGTTGACTTATCAACAACTTTTGTTGATATTTCTGTAGCTTCATCAGTTAATTTACTTAAAACGACCTTACTTTGTGGCTTATTATTTCTCATGTGGTCTTCTTCTGAGAATGTAGCATTTGTCAGTACCAATTATTTATTCTCTTGTGGATTGAAGAAGTATCCACATCTCTCGTTTCCATGGGGCAGCCTACGAATAGGTATACTTTTGAACAATGTCCCCAAAAATAACGTAAACCACTTTTACGCCTTATCCACAAATCAAAAGATGTTTCAAAAACATTTTTTATGGAATGTTGTTCAAAATACACACTGCAGTCAACACTGCATGACCCCAAAACGAGTCAGGCAAATGAGCATAGCTCACAATGAATTGAACCATATCCAATAGGGTTCCATTTCTCCTATCTGATACACCGTTCTCCTAAGTGTTTCCAGGGGTTGAGAGTTGGGATGTAATTCCATGTTCAGTCTTGGAATCTCAAGTCCCACATACTCTACACCTGGATCAGATCGAAGTGTTTTTATCATCTCACCTAACAAATTTTCAACTTTAGTCCCAAGCCCCTTTGAATTTCTCAAGAGCTTTAGACTTAAGTTGCATTAGGTTGAGATACCCATACCTTGAATAATTATCTATAATATAGATGAATTATTCATGCCCTCCCACTGCTTTAACATATTGAACCACAAGGATCTAAATGTACAAGCTCCAAGGGCTCTTTGGCTCTTAGATCTTTTCCAGTAAAAAACCTATTAGTCATATTGCCCATAAGGCATGACTTACAAGGCAGTAGAGAGTCATCTTCTAACTCGCTTAGAAGTTCACTCTTGACCAATCTCCCAATCAAATTGAGATTAATATGGTCTACCTTAAAACCAAAGAAAGGTATTTTCCTTTAGGAGAAATCCTTTGCCTCTTTTCAAATTGAGTAGTAGTAGTCTTAAACAACCCAGTGTTTATGACTGCTTTACTTTTGATTAGTCTTAAAACATTTAGGTTACTTTCCAGTAAAGCTAAACAAATGTCAACTCCCTTTCTTGAAACAAAACTGCGTTAGCAGAGAAAGGTAAAGAGTAACATTGTTCCTGCAAATAAGATACATAAATCAAATATCTTTTGATCTTACATACACATTATTTAATAGTATGTATTTTCTCCCACTGAGAAAAATAACTTAATGTTCCCCACTGCTATAGTCAAAATAACCTCTCTAATTCTAACTTTGAGTGTTATTACACAAGCAGCAAACTATTGCCAGGAACTTATTCCTTTAAAAGAAGAACAAACGTGATTTGTGGCCCTTGAATCAAGTATTCAAGGAGAATCACTATTCTTCACTAATCACGTTTTCAAGACAGGTAAATGAAAATTACGGTCTTGAACAAGTTCTCTTTTTGCTAAGCAGGGTTCTATGTTCATATTCACCAATAACAATTCTTAATGAATTAAATATATGGGGCCATGAGGACATTCCTCAGTTAAGAATAATCCTAGACTTATTTACCACAATTTGTCGTTTAAGCTTGTTGTATTACCGTTATTTATAAAATGACGTAAGACAATACACATAAAATTATTATATAATTGTTGAAGTAACAAATTACTTGTATTATTTATTGCACTAACCCATAACAAATAATCCAATCAAATTCTGCAAAAACAAATAAGCAATCAAAGAAACCCTATAAAACTATTGATTTAGTTTTTGCAACGATACTTCAAAGGTTTAGAACAACAGCCACCGAAGGGTGGTCAACTACTCCTCCTCTGAATTGAGACAATCTCAACCAAACTATAACACCAGAATAACTCATATTCCGTTAGCGTTTAGTTACCGTTGTTCGGTCAAGGGTTAGTTAACACATTTAACTCATCCCCGTAAGTGTAACCCTCCCACTTTCAGATCTCAGAGGCACGCACCAACAGGCTACCAAAGGGAAAGACAACTGTTGGTGATTAGCCTAAGTGACCTTATCCTATTAAGGAGTTCACGGTGTTCTGAATCCTATGATCAGGCCCTCCGAAGGGATGGTTGCGCCAGGACAACCTGCAGGCGGATCATAGGACTCTCACGGTGCGAACTAGGGGCGGAGACCGAGGGATACGTTGACACGTGTCCCGCTCCCACTTACTCTAGACATTTTTCCCATTCACCATGTTATTGATTCATGCAAACACTTTCCGAAGGGAGGCCGCTCCTAAGGCGACTCGAAGCCGAGCATGAACCTCATGTTGTGAATATAGGGACGTAGGAGCAAAACTTGATTTAAATCTCGTTTTGTAATTTTCCTCCCACTGAAAATGTCCTAAGGTTAATTTAGGGTTGTTTAACTTAGATAAAATTCGGCTAAGTCAATCTATCTAAGTCTGATCCTATTATAACAATTATGGAAAGGATTCAACCCTAATGTTTTAGGTGAATTAAACTTCTTTTAATAAACCCAACATTGCAAGTCAACATTACTATGGTTAATTCAACTCAAGTTTCGGGTCAGTTCCCAAGTAGGAGGTGTTCCGTAATCCGTCAACTTAAATACCCCCAACCTTAGACAGAACTTTACCGAGAGAGTTCCCTTATAACCACAGTAATGTAAGGTCTTTACTCTAAAGATCTAGGTGCATTAAACACTTTTAACAAACCTAGTGACATTGCATGCTAACATTTAGCTATGATTAATTCAACTCCGGTATTCCAGGTCAGTTCCTAGGCAGGAGGTGTTCCGTAAACCGTCAGCTTAAATACCCCCAGCCTTAGACAGAACTTAACCGGTGGAGTTCCCTTATAATCATAGTAATGTTTTTCCTACTTAGTCAATTAAAACTAATTTTAATTCTAAGTAAGAATAATTCTAATCCTATTAGAAATGTGATCTTAGATCTAATTAATTTTAAACATTTTAAAATTAATTCATTTATCCTAAGATCCTATGTTTGCATGCAATTCTAATTCATTTATCCTAAGATCCTATGTTTGCATGCAATTCTTTGTTATAGGTTAACGGTTTCTATTCATTAATTTTATAATTATTATAAATTTTAATGAATTAACCCTATAACATGCTACTATGGTGAATAAATTAACAATCAAATTCTAATTAATTTATAAAACCATACATTAGCATACATGACATACCAAAAATATAACAATTATATTAATCTAAGGTAATGTCATGCTCAATGTAATTTAATTTCCTTTTAATTAACCTAACTCTTAAATTAATTATACAAGAAAATTAAAATCAAGCATTACCATTTTCATACATTAACATAACATTTATATTAATATATCATGAAAATTAATTAAGTATGTTAATTACTTATATAAATATAACTTTTATATTTTTTAAACTAAAGTAATTTCATGCTCAATTCAAATTAATTTTCTTCAATTAATCTAACTCTTAAATTAATTACCCAAGAAAATTAAAATAAGCATTCACATTTTCAATACTTTATATTAATAGCTCATGAAAATAAATAAGCATATAAATTACTTTCATAAATATAACTCTTTATATTCTTTACTAAAGTAATTTCATGCTCAATGCTTCTCAATTTTCATCCATTTAATCATAACAATTTATATTAAATACTCATGAAAATTAAATTCATGCATAATACTTATATTATAACAATTATAATTAAACATGCATGAATATGCTTAACCTATGGTGGGATTTAAATACTATATGACATTCATAAAGCAATTAAATAGTTAAGTAGACGGGTTTTGGCATCCTAGGGCTCAAAACAATAGAAAAATTACAATAATTAATCTATATAAGTCCTATCCTGCCGTGAACCAGCTCAAAACAGCCTCAAACCGCATCCAAACCCTTCGAACCGGTGAAAACTTGAGCTAAACCATGCTGAACCGTGCAAAACCAGCTTCAAATAAGCTTGAACCGGCCCGAAATGGCTTCAGACTGCGTGAACCACGTCAAAACCCAGTTGAATCGATATGAACCGAACTGAACCGCTGAAACAACCCATGAACTGGGACGCCCGTATATGTACAATCTGTCCGCATATGAAAACAAATCATAGATGCATTGCTTTGTTGGCTTAAGATTCTTCATGCAGAATTGACCTTCTACAGCCGCACGCGTTTAAGCCCCAGCAGACGCGCCTTCTCGAATTTTTTTTTTTTTTTTAATTTTTCCGTAGCGCTCTTGGGAAGAAAAAATTTAATTCGAACAAACTGCCCCAATCCAGGCTCAAACTCCTACACTCCATGGACGCAAATAGTGATTCAACCAACACAGCCATGCGAGTTCATCATGCTCTCTAACTGTTTATTTTTAATTTTATTTTATCTTCAAGATCCAGCCTTCTGTTTACCCAGAAAAATCGATTTTCAGCACCAATGTTCTTCGATTTGGACCCAAATCGCACCGTTTTTCACAGAAACACAGCCACAATCGATAGACACGGACTTACATACTCGATTTGCAATAAAACGCCCAAAACACAGGGCCCTTACATTGATCAAATCAATAAAAAATTGTAAAATCTAATGCCAAGAACCCAAAACATCTACTAGCAAACATCTCATTCATCAAATGCATAAAGGTACCCACCAAAAACCAATGCAAATTTCAGAGAAACAAGATTAGATATACGATCGGCTCTGATACCAATTGAAGGATTGGAATTCCCAATTCCGTTACAGCGGAAGCAATTGGACCGTTCGTAAATTAATTTTGTTCTACAAAATACCAATACATTGGCAAAAGGTTAAGCGGTGAAAAACATACCGCCGTTGATGACTCTGAATACTTCAACGGACACCACCACGAGGCTACCCTGCTATTCTCTGAGATTAGGAACGTAGTTGTGGGACTACTAATCTTGATTGGGAAAAACTCTTAGAGAGAAAATTTCTCTCTAGAGTTCTTGAGAGAATATGTGAGGGAGGCTAGAATGAGACCTTAGGGCTAGGGTTCTCATAACCTTCCCTTTTATAAGAGAGGAAACCCTAATGTGAGGTTAGGAAACAATCTTGACCGTTAGATCAAGATCAATTAATTAATTGATTAAATCAATTAATTAAATGTTAATTAATTAATCATATTAATTAATTAATTTCATGCACATTTAAATCTTATTTAAATGTAATTTCCTCACATAATATATTTTAATTAAACTTAATTAAATCACATTTAATTAATTCAATTAAACAAATCAATTAATTAATTTCAATAATTAATTAATTTTACAATTAATTAAATATCTCCCATATTCAATTAATTACATATTAGAATCATATTCTAATAATTCCCTCATAGACTATAGTTTAATTAAATCTCATGCAATTTAAACTAAATTCAAAAATTAATTAATTCATAATTAATTAATTCATCTTCTAATTAAATACCATATATTTAATTAGACATATATTTGAACTCTTTCAAATATACCAATCTCTCAATATAATAAAGTTTAATCTAAAATTAGACTTTATATTTTAATGCATCATTATACATTATATTAATTTGTATCTCATACAATTAACTTAATTCCCAATATGAATTTGAACTATTCAAATTCTCTCAAGATATATTTGTTCCTAATTACTCTTTACGAGCTAGCAGGGGGACCTAATGGACCTACAGATCAGAAGCTCCAATCATATGAGGTTAACTGATTAAACTCATTAATCAAGTTAACCAATATTCATTAACTGTGTGTCATTCGACTAAAGACCCACAGCTGAACTCTTCTCACTGTAGAACATTTCTGTGTTCATGGATGTAGACCTATGCCGGTAAGTCAATCCTTCACGAGTGTTCGTAATCACAGCTGGGTCAAATTACCGTTTTACCCCTGTGTTACTGTTTGCTGTTTGCTACCGCAAGCGCACGGGTCGCACAAGTAATATAAAACGGTAGTAATACCGAGTATCGAATCCACAGGGAAGCGAAGCGAAAATTAAGCAAAAATAAAATCTCTTGAGCACTAAAAGTACTGAGGCAAAATAATATTTAGGGAACAGCTCATGCAAATAAGAGAAATTTAAAATTCAAAGCAGGAAAATAATTTGATCAATCAAATAAAAAAATATGGAGAAAGAGTTTTCTTTTAATGGGAAGAGGGGTCTTGAAAATCAATTATGAGCTAAACAATGGTTATAATTATCCTATCTCATTGCCCAACTAACTATACTCCTAGAATCTCCGTTAATCACATAGGTTCTCCTGTCGGTTTCCCCTAATTGTAATTAATTCATTTTAACAACCTAAGTGTCCTTAGCGCCATTAAAAATCATTAATTATTACGCTCTGATTCATTTTAGGAATCTAAGTTTAATCAACTAATCCCGGTGTCACGACGGGCAATTAAACTAGTTGCATGGATTATGATCTATCCTAACTTCTCTCCGTCGAGTTTCCATTAAGGATCGAATCATTACACAATTGGCCAGATTGAATAAAGCATTAAGCACATCCATACAAATAATTAGGAAAAAGGGCAAGAGACAGGTAATTATAACAACGTTTCAACTATAATTTCATTCCAAGACCCCAAATTGGGGTTTAGCTATACATAGCTAAAATATCCACAACATTTACAATAGAAAGCATAATTTAAGAGCATAAAAGGAAAGGAATTGACAGTCGAAAAACCCCTTTGCTTGGTGCTCAGAGCTCCGCCGAACACTCCTTTGAGCTTCCTAGGATGCTCCCAAAATTCCCCAAAATATTTCCCACTAAAGAATTCTCTCAAAAAGGCTAGAAAGTCTTGAGAGAGGCTCCAAAGGAGCCAAAGGAAGGAAGGAATGGATTGAAGAATGAATTGATTGATGGTAAATGAGGCACCCAAGGGTGCCTTTTTATAGGCCCGGAATGGGGGTAGCGTCGCGACGCTACATTGCACAGCGTCGCGACGCTGCAACACACGCGTCTTGTTGCCCAAGAAATGGGTAGCGTCGCGACGCTGCCTTGCATAGCGTCTCGACGCTGCCCCAATTTTCAGAATTTCCAGCTTCGGTTTTGGGCTGATTTTTGGGCCTTCTCTTCACTTCTTTTGGGCATTTTCATCATGATTGGCTTCATTGGATCCCCTTTTGATCCATGCTTGGATTTGGGCTTCATTTGCTTCATTTTTTGCACTTTTTCTCCCAAAATCACCAACTTTGCTCCTAAGGACCAAATAACGGAATTCATTAAATATTTTCATTAAAAACACGATTAAAGCACAGAAAAGCCTAATAAATTGGGACTAAAATAACGACATTTCTGCTCGCTATCACACCCCCAAACTTAAGCTTTTGCTAGTCCCGAGCAAAATAAATTCTAAAGATGCATGAAATAGAATTGCTCAAGCCTCAATGATTTTGGAATTCTTAAGATAGAATGGAAAACATGCAAGTGGAATAAGCAAGCACCGCATACTCTTGAAGAAATCTTAAACTAGATTGAACTTAAGATTAATGAATAGCATGCTCAAGACTTATCTATTGATTCTTTTACTAACCTAGATTAGTCTTATGGCTTTCTCCATTTGTTTTCCCCCTACACTGGCTAAGAGCCCCTAATAGGTCGGAGTCCTTCTATCATGCAAAAAAAAAAGAAACTAGGGTGCCTGTCATTTTCTTTTTCATGGGGGAGCAAAACTCACAATTGATTTTTCTCTTTCTTTTGCTTTTTCTTTTGCTACTCCCCCAAACTTGCATTTTGATATCTAGTGGTACTAGCTTTCACACTACGGTGCAGGGACCCTTAACCCGAATTTTATTCTCTGGTTGGCCTAACTGATCACACCGCAGGTAGCTCTTTTTACCCCTAGGCTTTTTCTTTTGTGCAAGCAAAAATTTCCTTTTTTTTTTTCAACAGATTTTTCTTTTCTCTCATTTTCTTTTGTTGCTTTTGCTTTTCTCTCAGCAGGCATAACATTTTTTTTTTCTACCTAGCTCTTTAGAACAATCAAGCATGAACTTCCTAATATTAGAAACTAAGCCTATCGGGGTGACAACAAACTTTAAAAATCATAGTAAGAATCTAGATTTTCAAAGACGTCATTAGATAAGGCTATTGCATGCTTTAGACATCAAAACTAAGTATCAAAAAATTTTAAAATTTCATAATTTCTGTCGTGCTCCCAGATTCCACAACATATAAACTATTTTCTCCCAAAATTTCTAAAATCACATCCTTGGCTATCATGGCTATCTATTCATGCATCCAAAAGAATTCAAATATGCTCAACACAGCGAAAGCCTCCCCCCCAAACTTAAACTAAACATTGTCCCCAATGTTTTTAAAACAGTAAAGCAAATAGAGGGATACTGAGACTTCCCTGAGTTGGGAGCGCTTTTATCCTCTTCCTTTCGATCCAGAAAAATGGGATTCTTGGAATTTTGGGATTTGCTTAAGGTGATCCTGCAAAACAAAATTGGATCACGAAGCAAAGAAAATTATTTACCGCAAAAACAACTATCTAAACTTTAATCCTTGGGTTGCCTCCCAAGCAGCGCTTTCTTTAACGTCTTTAGCTAGACGAGGCTCGGCACGCTTACGGAGGCTCGAAATAAAAATTTTCATCATCTTCCGGGCCCTGCAAAAAATCACGCACCGAGTTGCATACCGCAAACAGGGGAGAAAAAAAACTTTCCCCTGGCCCATCATCACTAACGAGATTATCATAATAACATTGCAGAAAATATGTAACAGCATCAAATCTCTTTTCTAAGTCTCTATTCACAAAGCAATTGTTAACAGAGTCATCAAGCGTTATAATATCTACCGGTCTAGGATCTAAAGATGGCCTATTAATCATGCCAGACCATTCATCAGAAAAAACATTTACATGCTCCTCAGATTCCTTAGACTCAGTATTAAAAAATGATTCAACTAGGCTATCACATGACTTACTATCAGAATTAAAGAATTCAAGCTCTTCAGGGTCAGATTCTATACTATGCACAGATTCGAGTTCCTCTGGGTCAGTTTCTATGCTATATACATCATCAGGACACGAATCAAAGGTATTAACATTATCAGGGTTCATGCATTCAGGAATGTCAAGATCAGACTTAATAGATTCTGTGTAATCACGATCAGACTCAAAATTATCTACCAAGTAATCTTTTTTATGCATTTCATGCTCATCCTCAATGTCAGGCAACTCTATATCATCATCAAAATTATCCATTTCAGGCAAATCTAATTCATTCTCAAAGGAATGTAAATCATCAACTGCAGATCTTTCATTGTCACAAGCAGGCAAGTCTAATTCATTTTCAAAGTTAGGCAGTTCTAAATCATTCTGAAACAGAGGATTATCCAAATATGCATTGTGATCAAAATCCTCATCATCCATAGGCACTTCTCCTAAGCCTAAGCCAAGATTAAACTCTACCTCCTCATCATCGTCAGTCAAGTATTCAGGACCAATAGAAAAACATGTATGCAAACTACATACAGACTCATCTTGTCCAAAAATACTAAACACAACTTTTTCATCATCAATGTTCAAGGTAAGCTTACCTGTGTGGACACCGATCTCAGCTTTACCTGTAGCTAGGAAAGGTCTGCCTAGAATAATGGGCACCTCCTTGTCCTCCTTCATGTCTAGTACCACAAAATCTACGGGGAAGATAAACTTGTTGACCTTCACCAGTACGTCCTCCACAACACCCATTGGTTGGGTAATTGATCTGTCAGCAAGCTGGAGAGTGACGTCGGTGTCCTTCATACCTGTTAAACCAATCCTCCTGTAAACAGAATAGGGCATCAAGTTTATACTTGCTCCTAAATCACATAAGGCCCTATCGAAAGATGCTTCTCCTATGGTGCAGGGAACCGTAAAACTCCCTGGATCTTTTTGTTTAGAAGGCATCTTCCCAGATACTATGGTACTGCTACTCTCAGACAATTTAAAATTTTCTTTTTTTAGACTTTTTTTTCTAGAAAGCATTTCTTTCATGAATTTCCCATAATTAGGCATGTTATACAAGGCATCTACTAAGGGAATATTCACAGACAATTTCTTAAACATTTCTAGAAATTTTTGAAACTGCTCATCTAATTTAACATTCTTAAAGCGCTGAGGAAAAGGTAACTCCCTGTAGTCAAAGGTTGGACATTCGCCCCTCCGCCTGGGCGGGCTAATGTGCGAGCCTTTGTCATGGTGGTTGCATGGGACCACTTCTTCCTCGTACAGTTTCTTGTTGTGCCTGCCATCCTGCTTTTTATCTTCTTTTCTACCTGCAAAATTGTTAGAAAAATCACAATTTAAGTCAATAGAGTCAGGAGGATGTTGGGACCTTTCAGAGGAGGCTTTTTGTGCCTCAGCCCTTTCATCTTTATCCCTTCTCTTTTCTTCTTCCTTCTTCCTTTCTGAACTGTTCTCCAGCTGTCTACCACTTCTCAGTGTCACCATCTTGCACTGCTCTCTTGGGTTAGGCTCAGTGTCGCTTGGAAATTTTCCCTTTTGAAGGGCATTCACTGCTGAAGCGATCTGTCCTATTTGAACTTCCATGTTTTTCAGAGCTGTATCGTGGTTATTGACTGCTGTCTGGAGATTGACGTTCAAAACTTTCTGTTCCTTTACAAACATAGCCACCAACTCCTCCAGGTTATTCTTCTTTTCAGGCGCACTGGATGATGCAAAAGCTGGCGGCGGCTGCAAGACATTCTTTGTATTTGAGTATGAGAAGTTCTCGTGATTGCGTAGACTGGGGTGGTAGAAGTTCGGTATTCCTTGCGTAAATGGTCTATTTCCTACGTACTGGACTTCTTCCACATCTTGACCTTCCTTCTTTGAATGACCTTCAGCTAAGGTGGAAATGGACTTGACCACCTCAGACGAAGTCAACTTGTTCAGCGCATTGGTCAGAGATGCCAGTTGTGCCTTCAGTGAACTTGACTCATCCAATTCATATAATCCAGCCTTCTTTGAAATTGCTCCCCTCTCGGTTGGCCATTGATAACTGGTTGCCGCCATTTCCTCTAACAGATCTTTGGCTTCTGTCACTGTCTTGGAAAGAAAACTTCCTCCTGCTGATGTGTCTAGGACTGTCTTCGTGGAGGGATTCAATCCATTATAAAATAACTGTACTTGAAGCCAATTAGGATATCCGTGTTGGGGGCACCGCCTAAGCATTTCTTTGTATCTTTCCCACACCTCGTACAACTGCTCCTCGTCAAGCTGCCTAAATGTTCCGATTTCAGTCCGGAGCTTGGTAGTCTTGGCAGGCGGGAAAAATTTTGTCAGAAAAGCCTGGGCAAGCTCATCCCATGTACTTATGCTGCCCGTCTCGACTGATTCGAGCCAATCTTTTGCTTAACCTGTAGAGAGAATGGAAATAACCTCAATCTGATAGCGTCGGCCGGAACTCCGTTCATCTTCACCGTCCCACAAATTTCCAGGAATGATCGCAGATGTGAGTGTGGGTCCTCAGAAGGGTGTCCCTTAAACGAGTTATCGCGCGCCATCTGAATCAATCCCGTCTTTAACTCAAAATTTGTAGCTTGGATTGGGGTGTAGACAATCCCAGAATTCTCGGTGGGGAGAACTGGCTGTAAGAAATCTCTAATTGCCTTGGGAGCTTCCTCTTGGTGGGCCATTGCTTCTGCTAATCTTTTCTCTCTTCGAATGGATCTAAGAGTCCTGTCAATTTCAAGATCTAACGGAAACAAATTAACCACCTTGTTCCTTCGCATACAATACTCCCAATCAATCAAGAGAACCAAACAAAATAAAACAAAAACAAATGATATTCACAAAATAATAAAAGAAAAATATTTACACCTAAATTACTATTTATCCCTTTCTTTTCGATGTCAAGAAAAATTAATTTGCTTAAAAATCAAGCTTCCCCGGCAACGACGCCAAAAACTTGTTTGCTGTTTGCTACCGCAAGCGCACGGGTCGCACAAGTAATATAAAACGGTAGTAATACCGAGTATCGAATCCACAGGGAAGCGAAGCGAAAATTAAGCAAAAATAAAATCTCTTGAGCACTAAAAGTACTGAGGCAAAATAATATTTAGGGAACAGCTCATGCAAATAAGAGAAATTTAAAATTCAAAGCAGGAAAATAATTTGATCAATCAAATAAAAAAATATGGAGAAAGAGTTTTCTTTTAATGGGAAGAGGGGTCTTGAAAATCAATTATGAGCTAAACAATGGTTATAATTATCCTATCTCATTGCCCAACTAACTATACTCCTAGAATCTCCGTTAATCACATAGGTTCTCCTGTCGGTTTCCCCTAATTGTAATTAATTCATTTTAACAACCTAAGTGTCCTTAGCGCCATTAAAAATCATTAATTATTACGCTCTGATTCATTTTAGGAATCTAAGTTTAATCAACTAATCCCGGTGTCACGATGGGCAATTAAACTAGTTGCATGGATTATGATCTATCCTAACTTCTCTCCGTCGAGTTTCCATTAAGGATCGAATCATTACACAATTGGCCAGATTGAATAAAGCATTAAGCACATCCATACAAATAATTAGGAAAAAGGGCAAGAGACAGGTAATTATAACAACGTTTCAACTATAATTTCATTCCAAGACCCCAAATTGGGGTTTAGCTATACATAGCTAAAATATCCACAACATTTACAATAGAAAGCATAATTTAAGAGCATAAAAGGAAAGGAATTGACCGTCGAAAAACCCCTTTGCTTGGTGCTCAGAGCTCCGCCGAACACTCCTTTGAGCTTCCTAGGATGCTCCCAAAATTCCCCAAAATATTTCCCACTAAAGAATTCTCTCAAAAAGGCTAGAAAGCCTTGAGAGAGGCTCCAAAGGAGCCAAAGGAAGGAAGGAATGGATTGAAGAATGAATTGATTGATGGTAAATGAGGCACCCAAGGGTGCCTTTTTATAGGCCCGGAATGGGGGTAGCATCGCGACGCTACATTGCACAGCGTTGCGACGCTGCAACACACGCGTCTTGTTGCCCAAGAAATGGGTAGCGTCGCGACGCTGCCTTGCATAGCGTCTCGACGCTGCCCCAATTTTCAGAATTTCTAGCTTCGGTTTTGGGCTGATTTTTGGGCCTTCTCTTCACTTCTTTTGGGCATTTTCATCATGATTGGCTTCATTGGATCCCCTTTTGATCCATGCTTGGATTTGGGCTTCATTTGCTTCATTTTTTGCACTTTTTCTCCCAAAATCACCAACTTTGCTCCTAAGGACCAAATAACGGAATTCATTAAATATTTTCATTAAAAACACGATTAAAGCACAGAAAAGCCTAATAAATTGGGACTAAAATAGCGACATTTCTGCTGGCTATCAGTTACATCTGTTTCCTTAAGTACCAGCGCTCCTCTAATGAACAACCTGTTTATGGTCTAACCATTAAACAGAAAGTCCCTCTTGGGCCAGTGAGAGGACGAGATCCCTTTGTTCAAGTCCCGGAGTCACCAATTAAGGGAACACTCATCTACTTCTCCTAGAAGTGGGAAGGAGTGAATTCCTTCTTGTGTTGTCATGTCCCCAGCCTCCCACTCGGTCTTGTCCCCAAAAAGGAAGGCATATTGAGTTGGCGTATTGGCCATTCTCACCCATGCTAATCAAAGGACAATCCCTCATGAGAAGGAGTTCATGACACACTCAGGATTAAGACTGAGTTACCTAGGTCATCCTATTGAAACAGTAACCTAACTAGTTAACGGTGTTATAACTAATGGTTGACTATTTCGTGGTCCGGTCTTATGCAAACTCATTGCATAGGATACCCCAGCTTGCATGTCTACTACATGGACGTTTTGGATCAATACGTCTGTATCAAATACAAAGCAGGTCGTATCTCATAGTGTTACCAGGATAAGGTACCCAACCTTATCCTTGTACTATAGACCTTTTAGGTTGTTACTTGAACATCGATCCCCGTATGTCCCCACATACTAGTTCAAGTTACATACAAACAACCTTGGATCTTAGTTTATTGGATTTTTGTCAAATTGTGCAACAATAACACTTTATTGTAGAAAGTCAATAATATTTTATTGAAACAAGTATACAATTTGTTTACATTCACTATTTACGAGTTTTAGGGCATAAAACCCAACATTATGAATGTTGGGATTGCATTGAACTGTTTAGGTTTATTTGGCCATAGATTTTGTTATTTTATGTGAATTGTTCATGTAAGGGCCTTATGTTTTGGGCATAAATTGCAAATTCAGAGTCTATAAGTCCGGGTCTAGCATAAGGATGTCGATCGTTGAAATCACAGATGAATTCGAGGTCGAAATCGTGAAGAACAATCGCGGATCATGCCCAGAAATTGCTCCAAACGCAACAACGTCGAGATGTTGTCGCGATTCCAAGCAGTGCAGAAAAGTCGTAGCATCTCGACGCCGTCATGTAAAGTGGCGGGGTTAGGGTTTTGAATTGCATGTATGTTGGGGTTGGTGCCTTAACTCGTAGATAGTGAATGAAACAAATACTATTATACTTGTTCGATAAAGTCGTTATCGAGTTTTTATTCACTTAAGTTAATAAATAAGTGAATTACACGTTAAATAACCCAAATCCAATAAACTAACATCCATGGTTATATGATATGAGTACTTGAACTTTATGTAGTGACATAAAAGTGGATCAAGTTCAAGTAATAGCCTAAACCGTCTATAGTATAGAGATAATGCTAGGTACCTTATCCTGGAAACACTATGTGATGCGACCCACTTTGTATGTACTGCAAACGATGTGATCCTGAATCGTTCATGTAGCGATGTGCGAGTGGGGGCGTCAGACCAGGACCAAGAAATAAGTCAATTTCCTTTATAACACAGTTTACTGTTGAAACTGACTTATTTTAGTGCAATGTCCTAGGTAATTCGATCTTAATCTTGAGCTAACTATGAACTCCTGTTTATTCGGGCTTATCCTTAGATCTGCATGGGTGTTGGGTTTCCAGAGTGAGTAAAAATAAGATATAAAAATGCTCTAGAACTCTATGCAAGTATACACAATCCGCAGCAAGTAATAAGTATTTATCGAATCCAAGGTCTTAATTAGCTTTCACTTTATCTATTTTGTCTTGGGTTTCAAGAATGGTTAAAATGATTGGTTTTTATAGAATGCTGAAGCAAATTAAATGACAAAACAGAAAATAAACAAATAGGCAGACAGATTAGAAACAAGCGCTGGTCAAGATTTAGTAATTGTTTTAAAAGATGCTCTAGCAATATTATTGATCATGCAAAACTCTCGCAGTCTTATTAGCAGACTCCTCCCGGAACTCCGGATTTTTTAGAATATGTTTCAACTCCAATGAAGCACTACTGATCAAGCACTAGGCAACTGGCTATCCCTAGCTCAGTCACTGGCGTTCACCAATACACAATGATCTAGTGTGATTAACCGCCACACACTCCCTAAATCATCCCTGAAACTAGAGAGAGGTATTCATACTGGCTGGCCAGGCGGGCATAAAATAGAAATGATCACAACAATTAATCAAGATGCATAGAATCAATATTTATTACTAGAAATTAAGCACGGCAATTAGATGTTCCTAACCAACGCCTAAAGCTACTTAGTTCATAGAATGCATGGAAACACACGTTACAATCTGAGTAAGCATATCCATATTCACAAAATAATACAAGAAAATATTAATTCCCTTGATCAGCTTGCAAATGATGGTTTCCTTGATGGTCTCCAATCTCTCTCCTCTATTCGGCTCCCAAAGGTGGAAGTAACCTTTCCAAGAATGGAATGTTTCTCCCAAAGATGGAATGAATTTGACTTGGGCGGCTATCTCCTTTTATAGAGTGATAGGAGGCTTGAATTAGGTTGACCTAGACACATGGATGGCTCTCCTTGCTCCATAAATCCGATAATAGCTTAACAGAATTCAGTTTGTTAAATTGGCTAACGAGTTGTGATGTGGCAATTTTGCTTCCCAGCTTTGCTCCAGCACAGATTTTGCTCCCTTAAGTCGCCCAGCAACATATTCTGCACAAACTAATTTCCAAAGCTTCGATTCTTCCAAATGGGTTAAAACATATAATATCTATCTAAAAGCAACCCTATTAAGCACAAAAGACACGCAAATCAATATAGAAATAAGGTCTAAATAACTCCCTTTTGGAGAGTTATCACACCCCCAAACTTGAACTATTGCACGTCCCGAGCAATACTAACCAACCTTCCCTTAAGAATTCAAAACGTTAGACAAAGCATAGCTTAATCAAAACAGATAATCCAACACTACCTTCAACCTTTACCTGAGCATTCTGCAAAACCAAGTTCTGCTGCAGCAAAATAATTCTTCCTGCATGGACAAATAATCACCACTTTTAACTCAATTCTAAGAACTTGCCACAACCTAGCTCTATTATCAGACATTTTAAAACACATTTTCAAGGGGTTTATATTTTTGGTTTCTCAGACTTAAAGCAGCCCTACAGTCATAAGCTCTTAAGCATGGGATGACCCACTTTATTGTGCAGTATACCCTTGCCTCAAACTCATCACCAACTAGGCTAAATACTCATTGTAAAGCTAAAATATCCTTAGTTATTTTATCTCTTGCCCCTCAGAATGACAACATTTTGTGATGAAACTCACCTAAGTTGGGAGACAGAAAACTGCTGGATTATCATTCATCCTTCAAAACTTTTGCTCCATGAATTTTCTCAGCAACATTTTCAACAATCACTTTTTTTTTCAGCAAATAATTTTTTCATTTTTCTTATTTCCTAGGTTACCTTTTGACGCAAAGACAAACTGTGGGTGTCACAAATGTCCCTGGTTACTCAACAACCTAGCAAATTATTAATGAAGGAGAGGAATGCTCGAGCAAAACAATTGGAGTAGCAAAAAGTCCCCCAAACTTGAATTATTCATTGTCCCCAATGAATCATTAATTTTGAGAACTATACCCCCAAACTTAAATTTTTCTATCTGAATTTTCAACCTAAGCGTGGGACTAGGACTAAGCTTAAAGTGGATCAAATAAGTCAACACTACCTCCAAAATCTTCTTGCCGCAGCAACGACCAAGCCAGAAGAAATGCTCAATCAAAACGTTTCTGGAAATCAGAATACCTTGATCTAATTAAGCTTAACCAGTCCAAGCTTCAAAAATTCAGAAGAAGTCAGATAAGTTAGAATTACTCAGTGCCATAGAACAGAAACAACTCAGAAATTTCATTAAAAACATAGAAAGAAATTACAAAAGCAGATATATTTTTTCAGAAACAGAAAAATTAAAAAGAAGCAAACATAACATCAACAAAAAAGGAGGTTAGAAAATGCGCGAGCAAACAAAAATTCCAGAACAAAAATTATGCTCTCGCAAGGCCACTTCATCCGTCAGTCCTCCTGGCCCTGCTCATTTTCATCATCCCCTTCTCCTCTTTCCATCGATGGGGGCGGAATCCATGGGTTCAATAAATCTTCAGGGAATGCTGGAAGGGCTGGATACGACTTGGAAAAATTCTCCTGCAGCACCTTCTTCAGACTGGCATCACGACTCCTAACATAGTTCCAGAAGGTTAAAGCTTGCCTCTCGGCAAACTCTTGCCTACTGGCCGACAGTGCCAGTTGTTCTAAAATCGTGTTGATGCCATAGACAAGCCCACCCTGACGCGCCTATTGCGAACGCTGAAGCTGTGCCAAGTTAGGCGTGTCGATGATTCCCTTGTCAAATAAAATAACATCTCCTTCATTCTCTGGAACCCCTGCTCGCTTGCAAAGCATGGTAATGGTATTCGGGAAAAACAACTTCCTCACTTTCTTCTTCCAACAATCAGATATCTCATTAACAATAATCTTCCCTACATCAATGCTAAGAGACCGCAAAATCGCGAAAGCCAGAAGAACCCGTTCCCTAGAGACCGTCAAGTCATGAGTCATTGGAAGCATCCTCTGTCTGATAAACCCCATCCATGTGTTTGCTTCCCTCTTCAGATAAGCTGACTGAAACGTCCTTTTCTCTATTTTTGACAGCTGCCACCGTGCTCCTTCAATACCCACTTCCCCCACAGCATCGCTCAGCTGCTCATTAGATGGCGCCACAGCCATCTCATTATACGCTGCGTGGGGGAAATTCTGAAGGTTATACAGTGCGTTAGTAGCACTAGGACTCCAGTCAACTTCGACTCCCCGAACAATCACTTGGAAACCATCTTCCTTGTCAATATTTTCATAAAATTCGCGCACCACCTGTGCGTTTACAGACTCAGGCCTTGCACAAAACAACTCCCAGCCGTGGTCTGCAATGCCGGTCCTCAGAAAATGCGAAAGATCACCGCTAAATCCTTTCTCAAACAAGAAATCTCTTTTCAGCAGCTCAGCATATTTTGCTCTGGCAGAATTGTTGACGAAGCGATCATACGACAATTGTGGCTCTTCTATCTCATCAGGTTCTTCCGATGCTTCAGCAACACTTTTGCCCTTTTCCGCCCTTCGCTTGAGCAACCGCTCTTCCTCAGCCTTTTTCTCTGCTTCTTCTCTTACTTTTTCCTCGGCCTCCTTCTTCTCACGCTCTTCTTCCTCTGCACTCTCTCTTTCAGAGTCAGTAGTTGGAGGCGAGGGGGTATCAGTTCGGACTACCTTGATGCGGCCCGCTTTTCTCTTAATGCGGCGACGTTTGGGTACCTCCGGCATGATCACCTCCACTCGAGCCTCCTGTTCTTGCTCGTTACCCTCTTCAGATGCAACCTCTGCATGATGCTCCTGCACCTCCTCAGCCTGTTTTTCTTGAATCTCCTCAGTATTCTTTTCTTGAACTCTTTCTGTATCCGCCACTATCGGTTCGACCTCCTCTGGGTTCTGCACTTCAGGTTCTTTCGGATTTCCTTCTTCCACTGTAGTAGTAACATCTTCTGTCGCCTTCTGGATAGCTTCTTGCTCCTCAGCCCGTTGTTGCCTTCTCCTTCTTTTGGCTTCTTTTTCCTCCGGTGTCTTCTACTTCTTCGCTTTTACTTTCTGTACCTCAGGGGTAACAGGTACCTCTTCCTCCTCATTCTCCCTCTCTTTTCTTGCTCTCGTTTTCATCATTGGAGACTTAAAGGACTTACAGAAAATCGAAACAAACAAAGAAGAATGCACATGACAAAGGTTGAAAGAAGAAAATGGAGTGAGAAGCACTTACCGAAGGGTTTGGAATAAATAGAGCTTCAGCAAATCAAATCATAACCGAAAGATTTTGCCCTCTTTAATTGATTTTACTGTTCAAAAACCGCATGCAATTTGAACAATTAAACCACGAGCGGAAAAATCTTGGATTCCATTCGCCCATGGTAAATTATTATGCGCTGTCCAACGGCTAAACTCTTCGATTACCCTTGTTTGACACGTGGCTCCATCAGATGACTCATGCAACCTTACTTGCCCACAGAAAATTAAAAAATTCCAACGGTAAAAAGTAATTATCTCTCAACAAAACCCTTCCTATTCGGACGATTTGCTTCAGCCATAAAATTGCCGCAACAACCTTCCGAACAAAAGATTACCTGAAGAATCTTGGATACGGAATTCAAAATTAAAATAGAAAAATCAAATCCGAAAATTTGAATTAACCGCTTAAATCAAATCTTTATCTTTTATTTTTATTATTCAAAACCGAATAAATCAAGAGAAATTTTATTCAAATCTAATCTAAACAGAAATTTAAATAACCGAAAATAAAAACTTGAATAAAAATCTAATCTAATCAGAAAATAAAACTAAACTAACTCTAATCTAAACTAATTAAATAAAATAACTAGCGAAAATAAAATAAAATCTACGGAATTAAAAATAACAACAAATAAAAATAAATCTTGCAGAACTTAAATAAACCAAATCATAACAAGAAAATAAAATAAAAACAACCACTGGGAGCTTAAAATTTGGCTCTGTGAAATGCTCCCGCAAAAATCTTGCCCTCTCAATCATCAACCAACTTTAGGGAAGGATATTTTGTCTGGAAATCCTCTCCCCAATAATGCTTCACACGCTGTCCATTCCCTTTGAACACTCTCCCATCTTTTTCATCCTGCAAAGTAATTGCTCCATGGGGGAAAACCTCGATCACAATAAATGGCCCTGACCATTTAGATTCTAACTTTCCAGGAAATAATTTCAATCTAGAATTGTAAAGAAAAACTCTCTGACCCTTGACAAACTCTTTAGGTTTAAGTTTTTTATCATGCCACAGCTTAGTCTTTTCTTTATACATTTTCGAAATTTCATAAGAAAATTGTCGAAATTCCTCTAATTCATTAAGCTGCAGCATTTTTATTGCTCCTGCACGACTCAGATCAAAATTTAATTTCTTCAAAGCCCAAAACGTTTTATGCTCAAGCTCTAATGGCAAATGACAAGCTTTCCCATATACTAACCTATAGGGAGACATACCTAGAGGAGTCTTATAGGCTGTCCTATAAGCCCAAAGAGCCTCATCCAACCTAAAAGACCAATCCTTCCTAGATGGATGGACTACTTTTTCTAGAATAGATTTTATTTCCCTATTGCTTATTTCAGCTTGACCATTTGCTTGTGGGTGATAAGGGGTAGCTATCCTATGCTTAATCCCATACTTAGCTAAAAGCTTAGTTAAGATATTATTAACAAAATGTGTACCCTCATCACTAAAGCTCTAGGTGTCCCAAACCGCGCAAAGATGTGCGATTGAAGAAACCTTGCTACTGTCTTGGCATCATTTTGATGGCATGCAATGGCCTCCACCCACTTGGATACATAATCAACTGCCAATAAGATAAAAACATTACCATTAGAAGGGAGAAATGGCCCCATAAAATCAATACCCCATACATCAAATAATTCAACTTCCAAAATGTAAGTAAGAGGCATTTCATCTCTAGGCCCTAAATTTCCTCTCCTTTGGCAGGCATCACATTGCTTGTAGAACCAATGGGCATCCTTAAACAAGGAAGGCCAGAAGAATCCACAATGCAAAATCCTCATAGTTGTCCTCTGTCCGCTGAAGTGGCCTCCATACGGCGAAGAGTGACATTGCTCCAGGATATCCTTTGTTTCATCACCTGAAACACACCTACGAATAATACCATCAGAGCATTGCTTATACATAAATGACTCATCCCAATAAAAATATTTCGCATCATGCTTAAACTTCTTCATCTGCCTCCAATTCATATCAATAGGAGTGACTCCCTTTACCAAAAAGTTAGCAATATCAGCATACCAAGGGACATCCTTCACTACCTTTACCTCAACAGCAAAAAGCTGTTCATCTGGAAAAGAATCTGAAATGGCAGATTGCTTCAGCAAAGATGATGTTGGATCAAGACGAGACAAGTGGTCAGCAATGACATTTTCTGATCCCTTCTTGTCCTTTATCTCCAAGTCGAATTCCTGCAATAATAAAACCCAACGAATTAGTCTAGGCTTTGCATCTTTCTTAGACATTAAATACCTTATTGCTGCATGATCCGTGAAAACCGTGACTTTGGATCCAACCAAATATTGCCAGAATTTCTCAAAGGCAAACACAACAGCTAACAACTCATTTTCAGTAGTTGTATAGTTGACTTGTGCCTCATTTAAAACCCTGCTTGCATAATATATAGGATGGATAAATTTGCCCTGCTTTTGCCCCAGCATAGCACCTACTGCAGCATTACTCGCATCACACATAACCTCAAATGGTAAATTCCAATTAGGTGCACAAAGAATGGGTGTTGAGATTAAAGCAGCCTTTAAAGTTTCAAAAGCCTTCCTACAATTTGCATTAAAGTAAAAAACATGATCAGTGCACAATAAGTTACAAAGAGGTTTACTGATTTTTGAGAAATCTTTTATGAACCTTCTATAAAATCCAGCATGCCCCAAAAAGCTCCGAATCCCTTTCACTGAATTCGGTGGTTCTAATCTCTCAATAACCTCAATTTTTGCTCTATCAACTTCTAGACCGTTCTTAGAAATCCTATGACCTAACACTATGCCCTCATTCACCATAAAGTGGCATTTCTCCCAATTAAGAACTAGATGGGTATCCTCACATCTCTTTAACACCTTACCTAAATTATCCAAACAATTTTGAAAAGACCCTCCAAAAACTGAAAAATCGTCCATAAAAACCTCAATAGTGGACTCAATCATATCAGAAAAAAATTGCTAACATACACCGCTGAAATGTTGCTGGAGCATTGCAAAGGCCAAAAGGCATTCGCATAAAAGCAAACGTCCCATAAGGGCAGGTGAAAGTGGTTTTTTCCTGATCCTCAAGAGCAATAGTAATCTGGTTATACCCAGAATAACCATCCAAGAAACAGTAGTAGGCCTGACCAGCCAATCTATCCAACATCTGGTCAATAAATGGTAGAGGGAAGTGGTCCTTACGGGTAGCTTTGTTAAGTCTCCTGTAATCCATACAAACCCTCCAGCCAGTTACTGTCCTGGTTGGGATCAACTCATTGTCTTTATTGCTCACCACAGTGACACCTCCTTTCTTAGGAACACATTGGACAGGGCTTACCCAATTGCTATTTGCAATCGGATAAATAATGACCGCATCCAACCATTTAATCACCTCCTTTTTAACAACCTCTTTCATTGCAGGGTTAAGTCTCCTCTGTTGCTCAATACTCCTAAAGGATCCCTCCTCTAGAGTGATTTTGTGCATACAGAAAAATGGGCTAATTCCCTTAATGTCAGCCAATGTCCAACCGATAGCTTTGCGATATTGCTGCAGCAATTTTATTAAGGCCTCCTCATGCTTCGACATTAAATTTGATGCAACAATAATGGGCAACGTCTCACCCTCCCCAAGATACACATACTTTAGATGATCCGACAAGGGTTTCAAATCTAAAGTGGGTGCCTCAATCAGGGATGACTTAATAGGAGGAGCCTTCCTTTGATCTAAATCTAAAGACTAAAACACATCCTCACACCTAAACACCTCTTTCTCATTTTTTCTTTCTAAAGAACAAACTTCTAAATCTTCTACACTAACCTCTCCATGATCTTCCAAATGCTTGTTTGCTGAATCCTGTATTGTTGTCTCAACAATTGTGTTCTCCAGAATCCTAATGAAAGAGCAATCTTCCATTTCGTCTAGATACTTCAATGCCTTAAACACATTAAATTTTACTTCCTCATTACAGACTCTCATTGTTAATTCCCCTTTTTGAACATCTATCAACGCCCTACCAGTAGCCAAAAATGGACGACCTAGAATAATTGGGACATCTTTATCAGCCTCATAGTCTAAGATAATAAAATCAACAGGAAATATGAATTTATCTACTTTCACTAAGACATCCTCAATTTTACCCTCTGGATATGTGATAGGCCTATCAGCTAATTGGAGTGTGACTGTGGTAGGCCTAGCTTCACCAATACCTAGCTTTCGATAGACCGAAAGAGGCATAAGGTTAATGCTTGCACCTAAATCACAAAGTGCTCTACCTAACTCTTTTCCACCTATTGACACAGGTATAGTAAATGATCCTGGATCCTTAGCCTTGGTTGGTAGCCCATTCTTAAGAATTGCACTACATTCCTCAGTAAGAGATACAGTTTCAAACTCACCTAACCTTTTCTTTTTAGTTAAAATATCCTTAAGAAATTTAGCATAATTAGGCATTTGTTCTATAGCTTCTACTAACGGGATATTTATATGCAATTGCTTAAGAATCTCTAAAAACTTCTTAAATTGACCATCCTGATTCTTAGGCCTTTGCCTTTGTGGAAAAGGTAGAGGTGGTACATAAGGTGGGGGCAACACATAAGGTGGTTCCACATCTAGAACAAAACCAGATGCTCTAGCATTATTATTGCTGCCTCCAACACCCTGACCAAACTCCAACTCTTTCTCAACAACAACATTTTTATCACAATTCTTATCTAAATGCTGGGGTTTACTAGGCTCTTTTCTTTCCTCTAGTGGCTTACCACTCCTAATGGTTACTGCCTTTACCTGCTCCTTACCTTCCCTTTTCGGGTGTCCAGTATCTGAAGGAAGTTTCCCTTGAGACCTTGCCTTCAGCTCATTAGCTAGCTGACCCATTTGCAATTCCAGGGCTCTCATTGAAGCTTGATTACTTTGAATAGCGGCATCTGTACGGGCCATATATTCTTTCATCATTGCCTCAAGAGAACTCTCCGAACTTTGTTGGGGCAAAGCCTGCTTATTTTGCTGGGGCAATACCTGCGCTTTAGCAAATCCCGATTGGTTCACCTTTGGCTGTGCTTGCACATTGCTTCCTTGTCCTCCCCATGCAAAATTGGGGTGATTGCGCCAACCTGGATTATAAAAGTTAGAATAAGGGTTGTTCCTCTGATTACCTACAAAAAACACAGAAGCTGGATTGCTGGGGCGAAACTCGTAGTTGTGATCTTCACCACAATAGACACATGCTTCCTCTGCAACTTGGTTCACCACTGCAGCAGGCTCCACAGCTGGCGATTGCTGATGACTAACCACTGTCACATTTTTAAGAGTGTTAGCTAACATTGCAATATCAGCCCTAATGGTAGACACACCATCAACCTCTAACACACTCTTAACCTTTTTATTTGTGCCTCTAACATCTGACCACTGGCAACTATTAGTAGAAATTCTTTCTAAAATTTCATGGGCTTCATTAAAAGTTTTTGCCACAAGAGCCCCTCCAGCCGAAGCATCAACCATACCTTGGGTTGCTCCATTTAACCCATTGTAAAATGTTTCCATTTGGATACAATGTGGTAGACCATGGTGGGGACACTTTCGCAAAAGCTCCTTAAACCTTTCCCAAGCCTCACTAAAAGTCTCATCTTCAAGTTGCCTAAACCCTACTATTTCACTCCTCAATTTAGCATTTCTATTAGGTGGGAAATATTTACTCAAAAAAATTTCTGCTAACTCATTCCATGTCCTAATTGATCCTGGAGCAAAAGAATTTAACCATGCCTTTGCTCCATCTCTAAGAGAATACGGGAACAAAGTTAATCTAAGGGCATCTCTAAGCACTCCTTGAATTACAAAAGAATCACTAACTCCTAGAAAAGACTTAAGATGTAAATGAGGGTCTTCAGATGACAAACCATGGAACTGTCCCACGGTTTGCAACATCTGAAACATTACTGGTTTCATTTCAAAATTTGCTGCCTCAATGTGAGGACGTGCAATCCCTGGATTTAACTCATCAAATATTGGAAAAGCATACGCTCGAATGGCTCTGGCCCTATCATTTGCTACCAAGATAGGATTCTCAGCCTGATTATTTTGCTGTCCATTTTGCTCCAACGGTCGGTTTTGCTGCAGCACACGATTCTGCTGGGGGTTCGCTGGGTCTTCAGGACCTTAAGGGAGGCGCGACACATCAGCCATTGAATTTTGGTTTCTACGCTACTCTCTCCTTCTTCTCCTGAATGTCCTCTCGATTTCTGGATCAAGCTCGAACCTTACCCCAGGCGGATCGTTCATGCACCAAACTCACACCTGCAAAAACAAAAGAAACAATCAAAAAGTTCTAGCACCAAACCACTAAAACTCATACACAAAACAGATCAGATAAAAACTTTTTCAAGTCCCCGGCAACGGCGCCAAAAACTTGTTGGGTTTCTAGAGTGAGTAAAAATAAGATATAATAATGCTCTAGAACTTTGTGCAAGTATACACAGTCCGCAGCAAGTAATAAGTATTTATCGAATCCAAGGTCAGAATTAGCTTTCACTTTATCTATTTTGTCTTGTTTTTCAATGGTTTCAAGAATGGTTAAAATGATTGGTTTTTATAGAATGTTGAAGCAAAAGAAATGACAGAACAGAAAATAAACAAATATGCTGACAGATTAGAAACAGGCGCTGGTCAAGATTTAGTAATTGTTTTAAAAGATGCTCTAGCAATATTATTGATCATGCAAAACTCTCGCAATCTTATTAGCAGATTCCTCCCAGAACTCCGGATTTTTTAGAATATGTTTCAACTCCAATGAAGCACTACCGATCAAGCACTAGGCAACTGGCTATCCCTAGCTCAGTCACTGGCGTTTACCAATACACAATGATCTAGTGTGATTAACCGCCACACACTCCCTAAATCATCCCTGAAACTAGAGAGAGGTATTCATACTGGCTGGCCAGGCGGACATAAAATAGAAATGATCACAACAATTAATCAAGATGCATAGAATCAATATTTATTACTAGAAATTAAGCACGGCAATTAGATGTTCCTAACCAACGCCTAAAGCTACTTAGTTCATAGAATGCATGGAAACACACGTTACAATCTGAGTAAGCATATCCATATTCACAAAATAATACAATAAAATATTAATTCCCTTGATCAGCTTGCAAATGATGGTTTCCTTGATGGTCTCCAATCTCTCTCCTCTATTCGGCTCCCAAAGGTGGAAGTAACCTTTCCAAGAATGGAATGTTTCTCCCAAAGATGGAATGAATTTGACTTGGGCGGCTATCTCCTTTTATAGAGTGATAGGAGGCTTGAATTAGGTTGACCTAGACACGTGGATGGCTCTCCTTGCTCCATAAATCCGAGAATAACTTAACAGAATTCAGTTTGTTAAATTGGCTAACGAGCTGTGACGTGGCAGTTTTGCTTCCCAGCTTTGCTCCAGCACAGATTTTGCTCCCTTAAGTCGCCCAGCAACATATTCTGCACAAAATAATTTCCAAAGCTTCCATTCTTCCAAATGGGTTAAAACATATAATATCTATCTAAAAGCAACCCTATTAAGCACAAAAGACATGCAAATCTATATAGAAATAAGGTTTAAATAACTCCCTTTTGGAGAGTTATCAATGGGTGAGAGTGACTCATTATCATCGACTCAATAAACCCCCCATTTCAAGGATAGGAACGGGTAGATAGTTGGGGACATAGTCCTGAAAGATGGAATTCACTCCTACCCAATTTGAATACAACATAACACTGTACCAAGCTCTTATGTAATCTCGGTATGAGTATGTTTGTGGTACGAAGGGTTTTGAGAAGGATTTTTCAGTATAGAGACTTTGGTTCCAATGGGTTGGATTCAAGGTTTTGAATATTTTAAGCTTTGAATATGCAACTTTTGAAGGATTATTTTTGTCAGGAATATGAGTTATTTCTACTGACTTGGTGTCAACAAGAATAAACTCATAACAAGTTCGAGTTTTTCGCAGATCTTCAGGCATGAATTTAAAGCCGGAAGGGTACATGTTTGAGATGGTCTCTTCAAGGTTGAGACCTTGGAATTCTGGTTCAATGATGGGTTCAGTGATGACCAATGATTTTTGAAAGTAAGTTTCGATTTTTGGGCGAGGTACAAACCTTTTTTTAGGAGTAACTGCTTGAGAATATGAAGAGGGTGATGCAGTTGATGACCTTATCTTTGAATTAGGTGAGACAGGAGGTCTCATTTGAATGACTCCGGCAGAAGGACATACTAAATTGGCCGAAGGCCTTGGAGGTGGAGTAGATGACTCCATGGCCAGTCTGGGTTGTGAACCGACAGACCTTGCTCTGGAACGAGTTACCGGAGTAAACCCTAGATCCCTAGCGTATTGATCAACATTCATTAGAGGAGGTGCTGAGGATGAAGATGGGCTTTTGCCCTTTGAAGATGAGGCTTTTGCCTTTTTATCGCTCATTCGCTCTTTTTTCTCTCAGAGAGAGAGAGAAAGGAGAGAGTTTTGGAGTTAGAAACTCCCTTGAGAGGTAATCAGCTAAGGCATGTTGTTCTCCTTTTATAGGCAAAATTTCAAAATCAAAACAAGAGAGAATTGCTTTCCACCTGGCAAAAATTTGCTTTGAAACTAGATTTTTAACATCTTTCTCAAGAACAAATTTCGATGCTCTAGAATCAGTTTTGAGAGTGATTTTTTTATTAATTAATTCATCTTGGAATTTTTGAACACAAAGAACTATAGCGAGTAATTCTTTTTTTACTGTGGAATAGTTTTTCAGAGTGTTGTTCCAGACTCCTGAGTGAAATCGGATTATTGATTTGTTGTTATCTAGACACTATTTGAGGATTCCTCCATATCCTATATCTAACGCATCTGTTTCTACTATCAGACTAGCTTTTGGATTGATGAGACTCAAACAGGGTCTTGATTTGACTAGAGTTTTTATCTTCTGAACTGCTTTGGTATGTTTTTCTGACCAGGGCTTTGGATTTCTTCTAAGCCTTTGAAAAAGTGGTTTACAAATGGGTTTGAGATTTTGGATAAATCAGTCACATAATTTAGACAACCCAAAAACCATTGTAGTTGGGTTTTATCTAGAATTTGATCTGGGAATTGGATGCAAATTGATCTTTGAATGGGTTTTATAAGGCCCATATGAATGTCAAAGCCCAAAAATCTAATTTCGGTTTGAAATAGTTTGACTTTAGGCAAAGATACAACTAAACCATTTTGTTTGACTATGTTTATAAATATATTAAGATACTTGAAATGTTGATCAATGTTTGATGAAAATACTAAAATACCGTCAATATAAACTATTGTAAAATTTTGGAAATCATTGAAAATATCATTCATGATTTTTTGAAATTCTGATGGGCCGTTTTTTAGCCCAAAGGGCGTAACATTCCATTCGTATTGTCCAAACAGAACATTAAAAGCAGTTTTTTATTTATCTTTTTTGGAAATTTGGATTTGCCAAAAACCAGATTTCATATCAAATTTTGAAAATATTTTAGCATTGAAAATTCATTTAAGTAAATCTTGCTTATTTGGAATTGGGTATCTTATCCAGTCCAAAAGTTTGTTTAAAGGTTTGTAAATAATAACTAACCTGGGCACACCACGCTCCTGTTGGGCTGCATTGTTGACATAGAAGGTTGCACATGACCAAGGGCTCTTTGATGGTCTGATTAGTCATTTGTTGACTAATTCCTGTATTTCTTTCTTACAGAATGTTAGCAATTTCGCATTCATTTGAATAGGTCTTGCCTTTGTGGGAATATTTGATTCTTTAAAATCTTTTATATATGAAAGATTTACTATGTGTTTTTTCCTATCCCAAAATGTGTTGGGTAGATTTGAACATATTTCTTTTTCGATTTTGTTTTCTATTTCTTTTATTTTTATTTTGATAGAAGGATCATTGAGATTTTCTTCTATCCTTTTGTAACTAATTTCTTCTTTAAGAAATTGGATTTGTCTTTGTTTTCTTTTTATCTCTTCATTCTTTAATTTACTGATCTCCATAATTTCATATGGAAGAATTGGAGTTATGAATTCAAAAATTATTTCCTTATTATGTATTTTACTGATTAGTCCTTTTTCAATTATTTTGATTGGATATAACTGGGTTAAGAATGGGGTTCCTAAAATCAGTTCCTGTTTTAGATCCTTTACTAGGAGAAAGGAATTTATAAAACATAATTCTTCATTACAAATATGGACATTTGGCAGCTTAAATTGGATATTTAAACTTTGTTCGTTAGCACAACTTAATTTTTCAGTAGTTTTTTTAAAGTATTTAGTTGGTATTAATCCTTGTTGTATGCAATTTTGATCTGCTCCTGAATCTATCAAGACTTTTAGAGTTATTTTAAATTCTTCTATTTTTAGAGTCACAAGAGAATACCATTTTTGTTATTGTTTCTTTGTAACTTGATTTATTAGAAAGTTTTCTCCTCCGTCTGTCCCTTCTTCAAAATTTTGAAATTCCCTATTTATTTTGAGACTATTTATCTCCTGTTTTATTTCTTGAATTTCTTCTTTATTCTGTTGAATTTCTTTATTGAGATTGTTGATTTCAAATTGTAAATCTTGAATTGAAGCTGGCTTTAATTCATCTTTTCTTTGAAGAATTTCGTGGAGATTCCTTACTCTTATTTCTTTCCTTTTGACTGGCTCCGTTGGACTACTAGTAGACTATAAAGATTGTTTTAGAGTTTTTAGAATTGTCTATTTCATTTCTTTGTCATTTATATGATCTATTGATTCAAAAAGAGCTTCTTGCTCGTTTGTTAGGACGTTTATGCATTGCCCTTCACATGTACAGGCTTTAACTCCTTCTTCAATATCACTTTCACTTTGACTTGATATTTCAGAATCTGTTTCTTCTAATTCTTATATTCTTAGTTCTTCTTCAGAACTACCAAAATATTCCGATGAATGATCCAATGATGTCTAACTCATTTATTTTTCTTGTTGGACAGTTATTTGCATAATGTCCTTCTTTGTTACATTTGTAACATGAAACTTTTCTTCTACCTTTTGATCTAGTATTCTGAGTTGGGCGAGAGTTTTCTTTTTGATTTCTCTTTTTATAATACTTTTTGGGGATGTATTCCCTTTGAGGAGGTCTTTGTGAAGGGATTTGAATTCCATAATTCTGTAAAGCGGAAGCATAATTGGGACCAATTCGTAGTTAATTTCGTTTAACCTAAAATACCAATACATTGACAAAAATATTAGATCTAAATCTAATTTATATAGTAACAAGTTACTTACTCTCGTTGACGACTCAGATTAAATTCATCAACCGCTTGGGAAATAATCACGAACTATTGTGAACACTACCACTAAGGCTACACCGGTATGACTCTGAGACTACTAGAGGCAGGAAACTGGTGGGAGCCTGATAGGACCTAAATAGTCCTATTTTATCACCTCTAATCTAAGCTTGTTAGAGTTATTTTATGCTTTACTTGTCTTATTTACAGGATCTTTGAGCTTAGGCAATGTTGGGAGCCGATCACGCTAATTTGGTGTTAATTCGAGGCAATTACGGAGTTTTTGAGCCATCTCGATGTCTTGGACGGCGAGGAGGTGAAAAGACCCAATTGTGCTGAAGCGGGCCTGAAGAATGACACCAAAAGCCGAAGATTGAAGCCCTGTACCGAGAAGAAACGAGACAAGACCGAGAAACAAAACAGCAAGGCAAGGATCAGGGACGGCGTCGAGACGTTGCCCCTGGCATCTTGACGCCGACTCGAAAATCATCCGGAGTGTAAAGTTTGCAGCGTCTCGACGCTGCCCTTGGCATCTCGACGCCGTTGAGTTCTCTATAAATACGTAGTCTCGGTTTAGTCCGTCGTTAGGTTAGAAATTTGGTCCTTTTACGATTTCTTTTACCTCTTTTACGTTTCAGTACTGTTGTAAACCTTTTTAGGTCATATTTCATGGATTCTTTCATGTTTATTCTTGTTTTTATTTCATTTATGAATAGCTAATCGCATTTAGATCGTTGGATTGGGATTATGTTTTGATTTCTATTTATATTGGCTGAGTTTTCTGGAGTTTATTGCACTGTTCTTGCTGTCTTTTCATTAAATTTTGCATGTTATCCCGTTTAAACCAATACATGAGGCTAGTCTATTAGGATTGAAGACCCTATGTGATTACCGCTTCTGTATTCAACCAATTATTTTTAGACAGCCACTAGATTGAGGCAAGCCACTCTCTACGCGAGACGACCCTTGATAGGCCTAGGATGCATGTTAAAGGTTGTAGGAATTGGATTCGAATTGCATTTGAATTTAGTTAATACAATTATGGAACCACGATCCCAAAGCGGCTAGTTTAAGTAGGTGATTGTGAAATTGCTTAATCTAAAACTAGTTAGATATAATTTAGTGACCGTTGCAAAGTCTCGGATGATTGCTATTTTATGTATGAGGGGTGACGAGCGATAAAGAATATATTAATTAATCTTGTTAATTGCAGAATTCACGGTTAGCAAGTTAATTAGCACAGGTTAGTGTAGGGGGTCCTCCGAGTAACCCAGAAGCCAACTAGACTAATGAAATCAGTCTAGAATAATTATTAGAGAAAACTAGGAAGTCAATCAAAATAGAATCAAGCATAAGAAATCTCAATCCAGCGATCCCTTTCATGTTATTGATTTCCGTCTTATTTCTTTTCTGCATGCTTTATTTTACCTCTTCTAAACTCAGCATTTATTTATTTTTGCTTGTCCTTGTTTCCAAAAATCTCCCCTGTTTTATAAGCGCAAGTTTCTACACTTACTAGGTCCCCTTCCCTGTGTTCGACCCCGACCACTATTTCTACAAAATAGTTGTTGTGCCGTGGATTATAAATTTTATTTGACAAACAGGAGCCTCTACAACTTCGGCCCCGTCAGAACCTTCAGGAGAATTCTCTAAGAGTAGGAGAATGAATGGGATGTCTTTCACCCCACCCTAGGGGTCCTATCTTATTCATATCTAATTTTAATAAATAATTAATTAATTCTAGAATTAATTAATTACCTAATTAAATATCATATATTTAATCTTAGGGATTTTATTAAATTATTTATATTAATTATTTGAACTCTTTCAAATATTTTTCTCTCAAGAATTAATTTTGAAATTAATTCAAAATTATATTATAAAGTTTCATAAACTTTATATTATAATGTATCAATATACATTATATGATTCCCCTAAATAAATTGAACACTTTCAATTTACAATTTATACTTAATTGCCTCAAGTCTCTTTACAAGGTACTGATAAGGGTAAAAAATATACCTATTTTACCAATATATTTAGCTCATTTCTTTGTCAAATGTTGTATGTTTAGATCAATTTTACTGTTCCCAAGCTAAAAATATGTTAAAGTTGATATGTTAGGGTGTTGAGATTCACTTTTGTCAAAATATGCTCATTTGTGCTTAAAAAGACTTGATTTTAAGAGAATTTGACTAAGTTTGTTGTTGTGCAGGAAAACAGAGGAAAAACTGGATTCTGCCCAGAAATGTGACTGCATTTCTGGGAAGGCAAAATGAAATGCGACCGCATTTCTGGAAAAACTGAGACAGTTCCGAGTCGTCCGCGGTTCGTTGTTGACGAGTCTTCTTCGCACCTAACCGGCCGTTTTGACCTCAAAACCGACTGGGCTACCTACCAGCACCTATTTCGTAGCTCCTCAACCATTTTTCACACTATATAAGCTCGAGATTCGAAGTCAAATTCAAGCAGAACTCATTTGGAAGAAGGGGGTGGTGACAGAACCCTAGTTGACGCCTATGAGTAGGGATACCCGAGGTCCTTCTTAGATGACTAAATTCTAACCTTAGTTAGACATCAAACCTTAGGGTTTGTAGGGATTTTCACCCATTCCCACTTGTAAAAGCGAGAGAGTGGAGTGTCTAAGCGAACTCTAGAAGGATTGAGTAAATAGAAAACCCATAATATTTGGCTATCTCCATTATTCCCATCTCTTGATACTTTTCATTATTCTGTATTATTTACATTCTTATTTCAATGAAAATGTATTCATTTGCTCTTTATCTCACCATGAGTAGCTAAATTCCGCTCAGGGGTTCAATCTGGTGAATTCCCTTATGGTTCAATAGCTTGAAAGTGTTTTATTTGCTTAAGTTTTGTTGAATGCATGTCATGCTTTATTGAATATCACTATGATCTTGCTGAGTTTAACTTGATTACTTAGACTTTGCATGCTATGTGAGTTTGATCTCGAAAGGGACAGACGATATTGGTTCTCATAAAGGTGATATAGGAGAAAAAGCTCGAAAGAGATTGTTCGGCGGTATACCCTATATCGACTATAGGGTTATAGGTTGCATTCGTGAATTATCTATGTCGGAGTCGAGTCACAGAAATGTGCATAACGGTACTCACTTTGCCTTCTAACGGTTCTTGGGAGTAAGGCCAAATAGAAGTTAAATCTGACCCAATGCATTGAATAGGCTTAAGATTAAATATTTCATGATTAAAGTTATTGCCTTAAGGGTGAATCCATGTTGAATACCTCGTTTATTTCTTATTTTTATTCTTTATTATTTATTTGCGTGCTTTATTTATTTCTTTAAAAACCAATCATCAAACTTATTTTCTTTGGTTACCTATTTTTAAGCAATCAAGTTGAGCAGTTTCTTATTCAAATATGAATTTCCAATTTAGTCCTCGTGGGATCAATACCCTTGGAATACTTCTAAGGTTTTTTTATTACTACGTGCGGCTGTGTATACTTGCACTAGGGTTAGCTGAATTATCTTTATTCTTGTTTACCATCTTAACTCACATCCATCCATTCAGCTGACGACGCATCAAGTTTTTGGCGTCGTTGCCGGGGACCAAAAGTGAAACCAGTTTTGTTTTTGAAATTGCGATCAAATTGCGACTGCATATTCTGTCTCAAAGGGAATTTGACTTCGATTTGCATTTGTTTTTGCTTTTGCAGGTTGAAGTTAGTGCATGAACAAGGGGTGTCCACTCCTTGACATTGATCCTGAGATAGAAAGAACCTTTCGTCATCGAAGGAAGGAACAAAGACGAAAGAGAAGGGAACAACAAGAGTTGAGCGCACAGGAACCTCTAGAAGAAGCTTCTGACATACAAAAGTTTCCAATGGAACCTCCTAGAGTCGATCCTCAAGTTGATCCACAGAATCGTGGAAGGGAGCAAAATGGTGGGAGAATTCCTCATGTTCCTGCAGTTCCACCGGTGCCACAACAAGAAAATCCAATTTATATTGCTGAAGACTGCAATAGAGCAATAAGGTACTACGCTTTACCAGTTTTTCAGACTTTAAATCCAGGAATTTTGGAGCCATCAATAGATGCTCCACAATTTGAACTTAAACCAGTGATGTTCCAAATGTTGAATACCATAGGCTAATTCTTTAGACTTCCAAATGAAGATCCACACAAACATATTAAGCTATTTTTGAGAGTTTGCAATTCTTTTAAAGTTTCAGGAGTGCCTGGAGATACTGAAGCTTGGTTGGATTCATTCCCTCCAAACTCCATCACTTCTTGGAATAATTTAGCTGAGAAATTCTTAGAGAAGTTTTTTCCTTCTAATAAAAATGCCAAGTATAGAGTTTAAACTATTGCTTTCAGACAATCGTACAATGAACCTCTGGATGCAGCTTGGGAAAGATTTCAAAGGCTGGTTCGGAAGTGTCCACACCACGGATTGCTTGTTTGCATCATCTTGGAGCATTTTTATAGTGGATTAAATCAAGCTTCGAAGGCACTAGTCAATGCATCTGCAAACGGATCTTTCTTGAATAAGTCTGCAAATGAGGCGCATGCTATCTTGGACACCATAGCCACCAACAATCGACATTGGGGAGAGACTGAACCAACAACAATCTTGAAGAATCCAGCTAAAGCAGTGGAAACAGAGGCTAATTATACGATGCAAGCCCAGATCAAGGCTATCCACGACATGATCATGGGCATGACCATGAACAATAAAGCCAACATAGCCCCTGCCAATGCTATTTCTTCTCTCTGTTCTGAAATTTGTGGTGAGGAACACATCGCTGATAATTGTCCACTAAATACAGCGTCTGTCTTTTATGTAGGTCAATAGGGGAATCAGAACCAAAATAGATGGAATCCATATTCGGCCACGTACAACCCAGGTTGGAGACAACATTCAAACTTCTCTTGTGGAGAACAAGTCGGTTCGAGTAATTCCAACACAAATCAATTTGGGAAACCTCATACACAACAGCAGCCGCAGAAGAACTTCCAACAAGTCCAGGTGCAGAGTCAAGAGTCAAATCTAGAGACTCTTATGAAGGAATATATGGCAAGAAACAATGCTGCAGTAAGGAATTTGGAAGTACAGCTTGGACAAATTGCTCAGGAGATTAAGAATAGACCACAAGGGACGTTGCCTAGCAAGACCGAGATCCGTCAAAGAGAAAGAAAGGAGCAATGCAAAGCAGTGACCTTAAGAAGTGGATTAGAATACGATGGCTCAAAGTACCCAATAAGTCAAGAAGCAGAAATCCTAGAAGAAGCTCGAGAAAAGATTTTTCAAAAGAAGTCAGACATTACCTCCTATGTTATACAGAATAAAGAAGATAAAGAAGAAAAGACCAAGGAGCATGAAGTGTTGGGTTTTATGCCCTAAAACTCGTAGATAGTAAATGAAACAAATTAATCGATCTCAATAAAGTGTTATTTGAGTAATTCAGTAATTTGGTTATTGAATAATCGAGTTTGCATTAATAAACCCTAAATCCAATAAACTAAGATCCAAGGTTGTTTAAATGAAACTTGGACTAGTATGTGGGGACATATGGGGATCAGTGTCCAAGTAACAACCTAAATGGTCTATAGTATAGGGATAAGGCTGGGTACCTTATCCTGGTGACACTATGTGATACGGCCCACCTTGTATTTGATACAGATGCAATGATCCAAAGCATCCATGTAGGAGACATGCGGGTGGGGGTATCCTATGCAATGAGTTTGCATAAGACCGGACCGCGAAATAGTAACCACTAGATGTAACGCCGTTAACTAGTTTAAGTTTCTATTTCAATAGGATGACCTAGGTAACTCAATCTCAATCCTGAGTCTGTTATGAACCCCTTTCAAGAGGGACTGTCCTTAGATTTGTATGGGTGAGAATGGCCAGTTCGCCGACTCAATAAGCCTACCATTTCAGAGGCAAGACCGAATGGGGGCTGGGAACATAACAGTACAAGATGGAATTCACTCCTTCCCCTATTGGGGTAAGTAGATGTGTGTTCCCTTAAGGGCTGATTCTAGGGCTTGAACAAAGGCGCGCCGTCCTCTCCTAGCCTGAGAGGAACTCCTGTTTAGTGGTTGGACCCTAAACAACTTGTTCATTAGAGGAATCAGTGGTACTTAAGGAACCAGAGGTAACCCAGGGGTAAAACGGTAATTTGACCCAGTTGGTGTTACGAACACACGTGAAGGATTGACTTACTGCTTGGTCGATATCCGTGGCCACGGAAATATTCTATAGTGAGAAGAGTGCAGCTGTGGGTCTTTAGTGGAGTGACCCACAGTTAACGAATGTTGACTAAAGTTGGTCAATGAGTTTGGCCAATTAGTCTCGTATCGTTGGAGCTTCTGATCTGTAGGTCCATTAGGTCCCACTGGTAGCTCGTAAAGAGACTTGAGGCAATTAAGTATAAATTGTAAATTGAAAGTGTTCAATTTATTTGGGGAATCGTATAATGTATATTGATGCATTATAATATAAAGTTTATGAAACTTTATAATATAATTTTTGAATTAATTTTAAGAAAAAATTAATTCTTGAGAGAAAGTATTTGAAAGAGTTCAAATAAATTTAATATGAATTGGATTCATATTAATTTTAATTTTAATAAAATTCCTAAGATTAAATATATGATATTTAATTGGGTAAATTAATTAATTATGGAATTAATTAATTATTTATTAAAATTAGAGACCTTTTCCTATTAGGAAAGAAAATATTTGAAAGAGTTCAAATAAATTTAATATGAATTGGATTGATATTAATTTTAATTTTAATAAAATCCCTAAGATTAAATATATGATATCTAATTGGGAAATTAATTAATTATGGAATTAATTAATGATTTATTAAAATTAGAGACTTTTTCCTATTAGGAAAAGGTCTTCCTTTTCCTTCCTTTTCCTATTAGGAAAAAGGTCTTGGTCTTTACTATATATAGGACCCCTGGGGTGGGGTGAAAGGGATCCCATTCATTCTCCTACTCTCAGAGAATTCTCCCAAAGGCTCCCACAAGTCTCCAGCCTCTAGAAGTCTCATAGTCATACCGGTGTAGCCATAGTGGTGGTGTTCGCACTAGTTCGTGATTAATTCACAAGCAGTTGGTGAATTTAATCTGAGTCGTCAACGAGAGTAAGTAATTTGTTACTTTATAAATTAGATTTAGATCTAATATTTTTGTATGCTTAGCCTTAATATATATTTAGAATAGTTCTAATATTATTGCCAATGTATTGGTATTTTAGATTAAACAAAATTAATTACGAATCAGTCCCAATCACGCTTCCGCTTTACGGAATTACGGAATTCTAATCCTTCAATTGGTATCAGAGCCGATCGTAGATCTAATTTTGTTTCTCTAAAATTTGCATTGGCTATTGGTGGGATTGATTAATACATAATGTATGTATGATTTGTATTGAACTGTTTAGGTTAATTTTATGGTCATAGATTTTACTGTTTTTATGTGATTTGATCATGTAAGGGCCCGATGTTTCGGGTATTTTATGTAAAATCGAGTCCTATGTAAGTCCGGGTCTAGAATAGGTTTTTATGAGATAAAAATAGGAGAAATTGCGACGCTGTCACGATTACAGCACGCGCTAGAAATTCGCAACAGGACGGTTCAAGGCTGTTGGGCGGTCCGATTCACGCGGTCTGGTTGGGCTGGGACCGATTTGGTCCGGTTCAACTGGAATTTAGCTCGGTTCATGGTTTTCATAGCTGGTTCAAAGTGGTTCGGGTCGGTTCGGGCGGTCTAGACCAGTATTTGGAGCTGCAGAAGGATTTTTAGGATAGAATTTAGCTATAATTATTGTAATTTATGCTTTATTTTATCCTAGGGGCCAAAATTAACCGATTCAATTGCTATTTATTTGCTTTATGGATGTCATATAGCTTAAATTCCCACCATAGGTTAAGCATGTTTCATGCATATTTATGTTATAAATGTTATAATATATGATAATTAAGCATGAATTTAAATTTCATGAGTTATTTAGTATAATTGTTATATTAAATATATGAAATTGGAAAAGCATGATGCATGACATTAATTAGATAAATATAATTGTTATATTTTATTAATGTAGCATGCATGCTTAGCATTATTTTCATGAGAATTAATATAATTAGTTATATTATGAATGAAAATAATAAATATAAATCAATGCTTGTTTTCATGTATGATTTAATATAAAATGTTATATTAATTAAATGAAAATGGAATAGCATTGAGCATGACATTAATTAGATTAGTATAAGAGTTATATTATATTAATGTCAAATTTCATGTAATTTAATTTCATGGATGTTTAATTAATATAATCGATATTAATTAAATGAAATTGAAATTGCATGAAGCATGACACCACTTTAGATTAATATAATCGTTATATTATCGTTATCGGCGTCATAATAATATGGTGTTGAATAATTAGAATATGATTGTTATTTTTCCAACACCATAGAAGCATGTTATAGGGCTAATCATTAAAATTTTATAATAAGTTATAAAATTGATTAGAAACCGTCAACCTATAACAAAGAGTTGCATGCAAACATAGGACCTTAGGTTAAAATGAATTAATTTTAAAATGTTTAAAATTAATTAGACCTAAGCTCATTATAATTCTAATAGGATTAGAATTATTTTCTTACTTATAATTAAAAATAGTTTTAATTGACTAAGTAGGAAAAACATTACTATGATTATAAGGGAACTCCACCGGTTAAGTTCTGTCTAAGGCTGGGGGTACTTAAGATGACGGTTTACGGAACACCTCCTACCTGGGAACTAACCTGGAATACCGGAGTTAAATTAATCATAGTTAAATGTTAGCATGCAATATCACTAGGTTTATTAAAAGAGTTTAATTCACCTAGATCTTTAGAGTAAAGAGTTTACTTTACTATGGTTATAAGGGAACTCTCCCGATGAAGTTCTGTCTAAGGCTGGAGGTACTTAAGATGACGGTTTACGGAACACCTGCTACCTGGGAACTGACTCGGAACTTGAGTTGAATTAACCATAGTTATGTTAGCATGCAATATCACTAGGTCAATTAAAAGAGTTTAATTCACCTAAATCTTTAGAGTAAAGATTTATCATAACTATTGGTTATAAGGGAACTCTACCAGTAAAGTTCTGTCTAAGGCTGGAGGTACTTAAGATGACGGTTTACAGAACACCTGCTACCTGGGAAATGAGCCGGAACTTGAGTTGAATTAACCATAGTTATATTAGCATGCAATGTCTCTAGGTAATTAAAAGTGTTTAATCCACCTATACATTAGAGAAAAGACCTATATATATAAAAGTTATATACAGGCATAGACTTAGATAGATTCACTTAGCCGGAATTTACCTAAGTAATAAACCCTATAATTATAAAAATACTTAGTGGGAGGAAATATATCAAAACAAGATTTTCATAAATCAAGTTTTGCTCTCACGTCCTCAAAAGTTCACAACGTGAGGTTCATGCTTGGCCTCGAGTCACCCTGGGAGTGACCCCCTACGGATGGTGTTTGCATGAATCAATATCAAGGTGAATGAAGGAGTATTTTATAGTAAGTGGGAGCAGGAACGTGTCAACGTATCCTACGGTCTCCTCCATTAGGTTGCACCGTGAGATCCCAATGATCTGCCTGCGAGTCGCCCTGGGAGCGATCACCCTACAGAGGGCTTGATCATGGGAGTCGGAACAACGCAAACTCCAGAAATGGATAGGGTTTCTTAGATCCATTTCCAACTTTGACTTTCCCTACGGTAGCATTGTTGGGGCCGACCTCTGAAATCTGAAAAATGGAGGGTCACACTTACGGGAAATTGTTAAGGTGTTAATAATTTCCTGACCGAAAAAACGGTAGCTAAGAACTATTGGAATATGAGTTATTCCAGGAATATGGATTAGCTGAGATTGTCTCAATTCAGAGGAGGAGTAGCTGACTACCCTACGGCAGCTGTTGTTCTAAACCTCTGAAGTATCGTTGCAAAATGAATGTTTATTCTATGGGTTGATCATTACTTTTGCTAAATTGATTGGATTAAAATAATAATATTATTTTGTGTAATGGGTTAATGTAACAATATTTATTAAGTTAGTTTGTTTGTTCTCAGCAATGAAACGTTCTTTATATGCCTCGAATAACGCCAACTACAAAACTGGTATTTCTAATACAACTAAGAAAATGAACCTAAACACTAAATGCGTGGAATTGGTCTTAACTGAGGACGGTCCTCAAGCCCATATGTCTAATTTATCCGAAATTGTTCATGATGAATATGACATAGACTGCTTAGCACATCTCAATGAAAATAAATTTGATTTATTGATCATTGAAACGTGTATAGTGGAAAATGATGACACAGCCTGGATCCTAGATTCAGGTGCCACTCATCACGTATGCTCTTCCTTTGAGGGAATGAGCTCCTGGCAACAGTTGGATGCTGGGGAAATGACTTTCAGAGTTGGGACTGGGGAGCTCGTTTCAGCTAAAGCAGTGGGAGATATTAAAGTGTTCTTCTCCAGGGAACGCTATATGTTATTAGATAACGTATATATAGTTCCCAGAATAAAAAGAAATTTGATTTCTATTTCTTGTTTGCTAGAACAAGGGTATTCAGTGTCCTTTTCTGTGAATGAAGCTTTCATTACTAAAAGGGGTGCTGATATATGTTCTGCAAAAATGGAGAACAATTTGTATGTCTTAAGACCAATAGAGTCTAGGGCTATTTTGAACAATGAAATGTTTAAAACAGCTGAGACTCAACCAAAAAGGCAAAAAGTTTCTCAAAGTACCTGGTATCTTTGGCACTTGAGACTTGGCCACATAAATCTCAATAGGATTGGGAGATTGGTTAAGAACGGACTTCTAAGCCAGTTAGAAGATGGTACTTTACCTCCATGTGAGTCATGTCTCGAAGGTAAGATGACCAAACGACCTTTTACTGGAAAAGGTTATCGTGCCAAGGAGCCCTTAAGAACTCGTACATACGGATCTCTGTGGTCCAATGAATGTAAGAGCTCGAGGAGGGTATGAATATTTCATCTCTTTCATAGATGATTATTCAAGGTATGGTTATTTATACCTAATGAGTCATAAGTCTGAAGCCCTTGAAAAGTTCAAGGAGTACAGGACTGAAGTTGAGAACTTGTTAGGTAAGACCATTAAAACACTTCGATCTGATCGAGGTGGAGAGTATTTGGACTTAAAATTCCAAAACTATTTGATAGAACATGGAATATCGTCCCAACTCTCAGCACCAGGTACACCTCAACAGAATGGTGTATCTGAAAGGAGAAACAGAACCTTGTTAGACATGGTTCGATCTATTATGAGCTATGCTCAGTTGCCTAGTTCTTTTTGGGGTTATGCAGTAGAGACTGCAGTTTATATTTTGAATGTTGTTCCCTCAAAGAGTGTTTCTGAAACACCATTTGAGCTTTGGATATGGCGTAAAGCTAGTTTACGTCATTTCAGAATTTGGGGCTGCCCTGCACATGTGTTAGTAGCAAACCCAAAGAAATTGGATTCACGTTCAAAATTATGCCTATTCGTAGGCTACCCAAAAGAAACAAGAGGTGGATACTTCTTTGATCCAAAAGAAAATAAAGTGTTTGTATCGACAAATGCTACTTTCTTGGAAGAAGACCACGTTAAAGAACACATACCACGCAGTAAAATTGTGTTAAGTGAACTTTCTGGTAAAGCTACAAATAAATCAACAAGAGTTGTTGATGAGGCTGGACCTTCAACAAGAGTTGTTGATGAGCCCAGTTCAGAGGCTGGACCTTCAACAAGAGTTATTGATGAGCCCAGTACATCTGGTCAAGCCCATCCTTCTCAAGAGTTGAGAATGCCTCGACGTAGTGGGAGGGTTGTTATTCAACCTGAACGCTATCTGGGTTTAGCAGAAACTCCAACTGTCATACCTGATGATGGGGTTGAGGATCCATTGACCTTTAGACAGACAATGAATGATGTGGACCATGACCAGTGGGTCAAAGCTATGGACCTAGAGATGGAGTCTATGTACTTCAATCAAGTCTGGGATCTTGTAGACCTACCTGAAGGGGTTAAACCCATAGGGTGCAAATGGATCTACAAGAGAAAACGAGACGCAGCTGGGAAAGTACAGACTTTCAAAGCTCGACTTGTGGCAAAGGGTTATACCCAAAAGGAGGGGGTGGACTATGAGGAAACCTTCTCCCCAGTTGCCATGTTAAAGTCGATAAGAATTCTCTTGTCCATTGCCACCTTTTATGATTATGAGATTTGGCAAATGGACGTCAAGACTGCCTCTCTGAATGGCAATCTTGATGAGAACATCTTTATGTCTCAACTAGAGGGGTTCGTTGCTCAAGGTCAAGAGCAAAAAGTTTGCAAGCTTAGACGATCCATTTATGGGTTGAAGCAAGCTTCCAGATCTTGGAATATAAAGTTTGACACTGCTGTCAAATCTTATGGCTTTGACCAGAACGTTGATGAGCCTTGTGTTTACAAAAGGATTATCAACAGTTCAGTAGCTTTTCTGGTGTTGTATGTAGATGATATTCTTCTCATTGGAAATGATGTAGAATATCTAGCTGACATTAAAAAATGGCTATCGACTGAGTTCCAAATGAAAGATTTGGGTGAAGCTCAGTATGTTCTAGGGATTCAAATTATCAGGAATCGTAAGAACAGAACGTTAGCCCTGTCTCAAGCATCATATATAGACAAGATGTTGTCTAGATATAAGATGCAGAATTCCAAGAGGGGTTTACTACCCTTTAGGCATGGAGTTCATTTGTCTAAGGAACAGTGTCCTAAGACACCTCAAGAAATTGAGGATATGAGACACATCCCTTATGCTTCAGCTGTGGGCAGTCTTATGTACGCCATGTTGTGTACTAGGCCTGACATTTGCTATGCAGTTGGGATAGTCAGCAGGTACCAGTCCAATCCAGGGTTAGACCACTGGACTACAGTTAAGAACATCCTCAAGTATCTTCGGAGAACGAGGGGCTATCAGCTTGTGTATGGCTCTAAGGATTTGATCCTTACAGGATACACAGACTCTGACTTTCAGACTGATAAGGATTCCAGGAAATCCACATCAGGGTCAGTATTTACCCTCAACGAGGGAGCTGTAGTCTGGCGTAGCATCAAGCAAGGATGCATTGCAGACTCCACCATGGAGGCCGAATATGTCGCTGCTTGTGAAGCAGCTAAGGAGGCTGATGGTTACGGAAGTTCTTGATGGATTTTGAAGTTGTTCCAAATATGAACTTGCCAATCACCCTTTACTGTGATAGTAGTGGTGCAGTGGCAAATTCTAAAGAACCTCGCAATCATAAAAGAGGCAAGCACATAGAGCGCAAATATCATCTCATCAGAGAGATCGTGCAACGAGGGGACGTGATCGTCACGAAGGTAGCCTCTGAGCACAATATTGCTGATCCATTTACGAAGGCTCTCACGGCTAAAGTGTTCGAGGGTCATCTAGAGGGTCTAGGTCTGCGAGATATGTACATAGAATAATCTAGGGCAAGTGGGAGAAGTGTAATGGGTATTGTGAATGCCCTAGTTTATTGAATTTATCTGTATTTGTACTTTTCATGTATTATACAGTATTAATACAAACTACTATTCCTACTTCAATGATTATATATAGGACCCCTGGGGTGGGGTGAAAGGGATCCCATTCATTCTCCTACTCTCAGAGAATTCTCCCAAAGGCTCCCACAAGTCTCCAGCCTCTAGAAGTCTCAGAGTCATACCGGTGTAGCCATAGTGGTGGTGTTCGCACTAGTTCGTGATTAATTCACAAGCAGTTGGTGAATTTAATCTGAGTCGTCAACGAGAGTAAGTAATTTGTTACTTTATAAATTAGATTTAGATCTAATATTTTTGTATGCTTAGCCTTAATATATATTTAGAATAGTTCTAATATTATTGCCAATGTATTGGTATTTTAGATTAAACAAAATTAATTACGAATCGGTCCCAATCACGCTTCCGCTTTACGGAATTACGGAATTCCAATCCTTCATGAAGCCTTGGTAGAAAAAGAAGAAAAATGGAAGTTAGAGAAAAAACAGGGGAATGCGATCGCAAAACCCCAAAAATTTGTAATAGATCAAGAATACAGACCACCTCCTCCATACCCTCAGAGATTCAAACATGCGTCGCAGGATGTATAGTTCAAGAAGTTTTTAGATGTATTGAAGCAACTACACATCAATATCCCACTGGTAGAAGCACTTGAACAAATGCCTACCTATGTGAAGTTCCTGAAAGATATCCTATCAAAGAAGAGAAGGTTGGGAGAATACGAAACTGCTGCACTCACTGAATGTTCCAGTGCACTGGTCAAGAATGAAATCCCTCCCAAGCTCAAGGACCAAGGAAGCTTCACCATTCCATGCTCCATTGGAGGTAGGGATGTAGGTAGAGCTTTGTGTGACTTAGGAGCGAGCATCAACTTAATGCCATACTCGGTTTTTAGACAGTTGGGGATTGGTGAAGCGCGACCAACAACTGTAACCTTACAGTTAGCAGACAGATCACTTACACATCCTATTGGAAAGATTGAAGACGTATTGGTCAAGGTTGATAAGTTTGTCTTCCCTGCAGATTTCATCATTTTAGATTGTGAAGCTGACAAAGACGTGTCAATCATCTTAGGACGACCGTTCCTAGCCACTAGCAGAAGCTTAATAGATGTGCATAAAGGAGAATTGACCATGAGGGTCAATGATCCGCAAGTCATGTTTAATGTGATGAACACAATGAAATATCCTGGAGATTTCGAGGAATGTTCTATGATTGATGAAATTGATGAACTCTCCTGGTCTACTTTTCAGGAAATGATGAAAGGAGAAACATTGGAGGATATACTCGGAGATGAAGAATCAGAAGTAAAAGGTGGGAAAAAAGATTGAAGTAGAAGAGATCAATCAACCCATGAAAAGACAAAAGATCAAACCGTATTGGGGGAAGGGCTACGAGGATGAGGAAGCCCATGTCTCCATGATTGACCTGGTATGACTTCTATACTTTGAAAAATTAATTTTGTATATTATCTGGATCTATGGCAATAATGCAGACAGGGACTTCAAAATATCTGGGCAAGAGTAAAATCTCTGTCTAGGAAAATGTATTTAAGTTGACCGTAGGGAACACCTTTTCCTGGGGATTTACCTGGGAGTTTTGAAAAGTCCATATTATTTTGTACCCTGTCTTTTGTTAAAATAAAAGAGGAAAAAGAGGAAGAAAATATATATAGGAAAATGTGAATTTGCAAGTTTAGAATAAAAGATTTTTTATCAAGAGGGAACTTTGTCTAAGGAAACTCCTAGCTAGGCTGAGGTATTTAAGCTGACCATAGGGAACACCTCTACCTGGGGACTTACCTGGAAGTTGAATTGATAAAAAAATGTTTTATCTTAATTTCTCTTAAAAGAAAAAAAAGAAATAAATAATAAATCATGATTAAGCATGTGAACTTTCTAACATGTTTATGAGTGTTTTAGCAAAGAAGAAAAAGCAAAGGAAAAGTAAAAAGTCAGAATAAATAAAGAAGGCAGAAACTGGGTGAAATGCGATCGCATTTCTCCCCAGTGTATTTGAGAATGCGACCGCATTTTCAGAAATAAGAGGGCAGTCACGAAAATTTTTTACCATCATGTGACCTAATTAGAAAACTGTAAATAGCTGACTTATAGTCTTTCCCTCTTCACCAACTACTCAACTCTTTTGCATTCAAGTCAAAACTCCAACTCTCCCTATTCTCTCATCTTGAAACCGAAAACCCATATCAAGAAATTATGAAAAATTCGCCCAAACCTTCATCATCAAGCAAGATTACTCGATCCCAGAGTAATCCAACCACCCACGAAGCTGAAGCAAGTGTGCGACGGCAAGAAGAACAACCTGAAGCAGCCATGCACGACATACGAAGGACGAGACCCACGGGTTTTTCACCGACGATCGTGAACCTCGAACCCGACGCTCAAACTTCCTCTTCTTCGACAATGTCAGCCACGTCGAGGGAGAATCCGAGTTTGTCTTCATCGAGAAGGTCCACGCGTGCCACTATCGTTCGCCAAACCCGAAAACCCACCACTCAACTGTTCAGAAAACGCTCGCGGGAGTGGTTTTCAATGATCCGAGCGATGGGAGCTCAGAGACGTGCTGCTCTTGAAGAGGAAGCAAATAGGCGAGATGAAGCAGAAGCCGCCAAGCAGCAGGAAGCTCTCGACAAGAGCGAACTTCATCGAGTAAGCATTACGAACCTTCAACTAACCCCTCTTCGTCTTGCAGGAACAAACCATTCGTTACCTACAGTGCAAGAAAGAGGAGCCCGAAGAAGGTTGTGCCCGAAAAGCTGCTTGTAATCGAGCCTCTCAAAGTAGCAAGAATGCCACAGGACGTGTTCGAAGGAATAATTCGCCAAGCTATGGAAAAGGCTCTTGCTATTGCTGAAGGCTACAAGGCTGAACAAGAAGCGTTGAAGGATATTGAGGCTGAGAGAGAGATGAAAAATCAACATATGAGGCAAGAGGATGAGTTTGCGAGAGAAAGAGATCTTGAAGAAGAAAGGAAAAGAGAAGAGGAAAGACAAGAGGCCGAGAGGGCCAAGTTAGCTGAGGAAGAGGAAAGAAAGTTAGATGAAGACCTTAGGAGGGTAGCTGCTGATTTGCAACTCCTCGAGGAAGAAAAACGAAGAAGGGAAGAATTGAAAGGATACGAGAAAAGAAGAAAGGAAGCTGAAGACTTCCTTGTAGCTTTTGAGCCACTCCACAAGGCTCAAAGTGAGGCTGAAGTGCTGCAAGGAAAGGAAGAAGAGGCCCAACAGGGCCAACTAAAGAGATTTTAGAAAAAGAAAAAGAAACAGAAGAAGTACTTGAAGTCAGACTGCGACCGCATCTGGGCCGCATTCTGAAGAAGGCCTAGCCGAGGCCACTGAAGGTCAGCCTGCTGATGAGGTTTTGGAACCTCTATTCAAAGATGACCCACCAGCAGCTGACAGCACCTCTTCGGGAGAGAAGAGGGATGAAGAAGAGAAAGAAAGCAAGGAGGCCGAGACCTCCAGTGACTCTGAAACAGAATCAGATTCAGAGATTGCTGAAGGTTACAAGGCTGAACAAGAAGCGTTGAAGGATATTGAGGCTGAGAGAGAGATGGAAAATCAACATATGAGGGAAGAGGATGAGTTTGCGAGAGAAAGAGATCTTGAAGAAAAAAGGAAAAGAGAAGAGGAAAGACAAGAGGCCGAGAGGGCCAAGTTAGCTGAGAAAGAGGAAAGAAAGTTAGATGAAGACCTCAGGAGGGTAGCTGCTGATTTGCAACTCCTCGAGGAAGAAAAATGAAGAAGGGAAGAATTGAAAGAAGACGAGAAAAGAAGAAAGGAAGCTGAAGACTTCCTTGTAGCTTTTGAGCCACTCCACAAGGCTCAAAGTGAAACTGAAGTGCTGGAAGGAAGGGAAGAAGAGGCCCAACAGGGGCCAACTGAAGAGATTTTAGAAAAAGAAAAAGAAATAGAAGAAGTACATGAAGGTCAGAATGCAACCGCATCTAGGCCGCATTCTGAAGAAGGCCTAGCCGAGGCCACTGAAGATCAGCCTGCTGATGAGGTTTTCGAACCTCTATTCAAAGATGACCCACCAGCAGCTGACAGCACCTCTTCGGGAGAGAAGAGGGATGAAGAAGAGAAAGAAAGCAAGGAGGCCGAGACCTCCAGTGACTCTGAAACAGAATCAGATTCAGAGATTGCTGAAGGTTACAAGGCTGAACAAGAAGCGTTGAAGGATATTGAGGCTGAGAGAGAGATGGAAAATCAACATATGAGGGAAGAGGATGAGTTTGCGAGAGAAAGAGATCTTGAAGAAGAAAGGAAAAGAGAAGAGGAAAGACAAGAGGCCGAGAGGGCCAAGTTAGCTGAGGAAGAGGAAAGAAAGTTAGATGAAGACCTCAGGAGGGTAGCTGCTGATTTGCAACTCCTCGAGGAAGAAAAATGAAGAAGGGAAGAATTGAAAGAAGACGAGAAAAGAAGAAAGGAAGCTGAAGACTTCCTTGTAGCTTTTGAGCCACTCCACAAGGCTCAAAGTGAGGTTGAAGTGCTGGAAGGAAGGGAAGAAGAGGCCCAACAGGGGCCAACTGAAGAGATTTTAGAAAAAGAAAAAGAAATAGAAGAAGTACTTGAAGGTCAGAATGCAACCGCATCTGGGCCGCATTCGGAAGAAGGCCTAGCCGAGGCCACTGAAGATCGGCCTGCTGATGAGGTTTTGGAACCTCTATTCAAAGATGACCCACCAGCAGCTGACAGCACCTCTTCGGGAGAGAAGAGGGATGAAGAAGAGAAAGAAAGCAAGGAGGCCGAGACCTCCAGTGACTCTGAAACAGAATCAGATTCAGAGATTGCTGAAGGTTACAAGGCTGAACAAGAAGCGTTGAAGGATATTGAGGCTGAGAGAGAGATGGAAAATCAACATATGAGGGAAGAGGATGAGTTTGCGAGAGAAAGAGATCTTGAAGAAGAAAGGAAAAGAGAAGAGGAAAGACAAGAGGCCGAGAGGGCCAAGTTAGCTGAGGAAGAGGAAAGAAAGTTAGATGAAGACCTCAGGAGGGTAGCTACTGATTTGCAACTCCTCGAGGAAGAAAAATGAAGAAGGGAAGAATTGAAAGAAGACGAGAAAAGAAGAAAGGAAGCTGAAGACTTCCTTGTAGCTTTTGAGCCACTCCACAAGGCTCAAAGTGAGGCTGAAGTGCTGGAAGGAAGGGAAGAAGAGGCCCAACAGGGGCCAACTGAAGAGATTTTAGAAAAAGAAAAAGAAACATAAGAAGTACTTGAAGGTCAGAATGCGACCGCATCTGGGCCGCATTCGGAAGAAGGCCTAGCCGAGGCCACTGAAGATCAGCCTGCTGATGAGGTTTTGGAACCTCTATTCAAAGATGACCCACCAGCAGCTGACAGCACCTCTTCAGGAGAGAAGAGGGATGAAGAAGAGAAAGAAAGCAAGGAGGCCGAGACCTCCAGTGACTCTGAAACAGAATCAGATTCAGAGATTGCTGAAGGTTACAAGGCTGAACAAGAAGCGTTGAAGGATATTGAGGCTGAGAGAGAGATGGAAAATCAACATAAGATTGAAGAGGATGAGTTTGCGAGAGAAAGAGATCTTGAAGAAGAAAGGAAAAGAGAAGAGGAAAGACAAGAGGCCGAGAGGGCCAAGTTAGCTGTGGAAGAGGAAAGAAAGTTAGATGAAGACCTCAGGAGGGTAGCTGCTGATTTGCAACTCCTCGAGGAAGAAAAATGAAGAAGGGAAGAATTGAAAGAAGACGAGAAAAGAAGAAAGGAAGCTGAAGACTTCCTTGTAGCTTTTGAGCCACTCCACAAGGCTCAAAGTGAGGCTGAAGTGCTGGAAGGAAGGGAAGAAGAGGCCCAACAGGGGCCAACTGAAGAGATTTTAGAAAAAGAAAAAGAAATAGAAGAAGTACTTGAAGGTCAGAATGCAACCCCATCTGGGCCGCATTTTGAAGAAGGCCTAGCCGAGGCCACTGAAGATCAGCCTGCTGATGAGGTTTTGGAACCTCTATTCAAAGATGACCCACCAGCAGCTGACAGCACCTCTTCGGGAGAGAAGAGGGATGAAGAAAAGAAAGAAAGGAAAGAGGCCGAGACCTCCAGTGACTCTGAAACAGAATCAGATTCAGAGATTGCTGAAGGTTACAAGGCTGAACAAGAAGCGTTGAAGGATATTGAGGCTGAGAGAGAGATGGAAAATCAACATATGAGGGAAGAGGATGAGTTTGCGAGAGAAAGAGATCTTGAAGAAGAAAGGAAAAGAGAAGAGGAAAGACAAGAGGCCGAGAGGGCCAAGTTAGCTGTGGAAGAGGAAAGAAAGTTAGATGAAGACCTCAGGAGGGTAGCTGCTGATTTGCAACTCCTCGAGGAAGAAAAATGAAGAAGGGAAGAATTGAAAGAAGACGAGAAAAGAAGAAAGGAAGCTGAAGACTTCCTTGTAGCTTTTGAGCCACTCCACAAGGCTCAAAGTGAGGCTGAAGTGCTGGAAGGAAGGGAAGAAGAGGCCCAACAGGGGCCAACTGAAGAGATTTTAGAAAAAGAGAAAGAAACATAAGAAGTACTTGAAGGTCAGAATGCGACCGCATCTGGGCCGCATTCGGAAGAAGGCCTAGCCGAGGCCACTGAAGATCAGCCTGCTGATGAGGTTTTCGAACCTCTATTCAAAGATGACCCACCAGCAGCTGACAGCACCTCTTCGGGAGAGAAGAGGGATGAAGAAGAGAAAGAAAGCAAGGAGGCCGAGACCTCCAGTGACTCTGAAACAGAATCAGATTCAGAGATTGCTGAAGGTTACAAGGCTGAACAAGAAGCGTTGAAGGATATTGAGGCTGAGAGAGAGATGGAAAATCAACATAAGATTGAAGAGGATGAGTTTGCGAGAGAAAGAGATCTTGAAGAAGAAAGGAAAAGAGAAGAGGAAAGACAAGAGGCCGAGAGGGCCAAGTTAGCTGTGGAAGAGGAAAGAAAGTTAGATGAAGACCTCAGGAGGGTAGCTGCTGATTTGCAACTCCTCGAGGAAGAAAAATGAAGAAGGGAAGAATTGAAAGAAGACGAGAAAAGAAGAAAGGAAGCTGAAGACTTCCTTGTAGCTTTTGAGCCACTCCACAAGGCTCAAAGTGAGGCTGAAGTGCTGGAAGGAAGGGAAGAAGAGGCCCAACAGGGGCCAACTGAAGAGATTTTAGAAAAAGAAAAAGAAATAGAAGAAGTACTTGAAGGTCAGAATGCAACCGCATCTGGGCCGCATTCTTAAGAAGGCCTAGCCGAGGCCACTGAAGATCAGCCTGCTGATGAGGTTTTGGAACCTCTATTCAAAGATGACCCACCAGCAGCTGACAGCACCTCTTCGGGAGAGAAGAGGGATGAAGAAGAGAAAGAAAGCAAGGAGGCCGAGACCTCCAGTGACTCTGAAACAGAATCAGATTCAGAGATTGCTGAAGGTTACAACGCTGAACAAGAAGCGTTGAAGGATATTGAGGCTGAGAGAGAGATGGAAAATCAACATATGAGGGAAGAGGATGAGTTTGCGAGAGAAAGAGATCTTGAAGAAGAAAGGAAAAGAGAAGAGGAAAGACAAGAGGCCGAGAGGGCCAAGTTAGCTGAGGAAGAGGAAAGAAAGTTAGATGAAGACCTCAGGAGGGTAGCTACTGATTTGCAACTCCTCGAGGAAGAAAAATGAAGAAGGGAAGAATTGAAAGAAGACGAGAAAAGAAGAAAGGAAGCTGAAGACTTCCTTGTAGCTTTTGAGCCACTCCACAAGGCTCAAAGTGAGGCTGAAGTGCTGGAAGGAAGGGAAGAAGAGGCCCAACAGGGGCCAACTGAAGAGATTTTAGAAAAAGAAAAAGAAATAGAAGAAGTACTTAAGGTCAGAATGCAACCGCATCTGGGCCGCATTCTGAAGAAGGCCTAGCCGAGGCCACTGAAGATCAGCCTGCTGATGAGGTTTTGGAACCTCTATTCAAAGATGACCCACCAGCAGCTGATAGCACCTCTTCGGGAGAGAAGAGGGATGAAGAAGAGAACGAAAGCAAGGAGGCCGAGACCTCCAGTGACTTTGAAAGAGAATCAGATTCAGAGATTAAGGAACTGGATGATGACCAAGTTCCTATCTCTGCAGGGTTGAGGAGAAAGAGAAAAAGAGAGATCAAAGCTGAAATGAGGACCAAGAACAAAAATGATAGGGTTAAGGGAATACTGATCTACTTCCCTAAAGTCGGGAAGGAGTGAATTCCATCTTGTGTGATTATGTTCTCAGCTCCCCACTTGGTCTTGTCCCCAAAATGATAGGCTTATTGAGTCGGCGAACTGGCCACTTTCACCCATACAAATCAAAGGACAATCCCTCATGAACAAGAGTCCATAATCCACTCAGGATTCAGACTAAGTTGCCTAGGTCATCCTAGTGAAATAGAAACCTGACTAGTTAACTGTGTTACAGCTAGCGGTTACTATTTCGCGGTCCGGTCTTATGCAAACTCATTGCATAGGATACCCCCACTCGCATGTCCCCTACACGAACGCGTTGGATCATTGTGTTTGTATCATATACAAAGTGGGTCGTATCCATAGTGTCGCCAGGATAAGGTACCCAGCCTTATTCCTATACTATAGACCCTTCAGGTTGTTTCTTGAACAGTGATCCCTGTATGTCGCCACATACAGTTCAAGACTCATCCCACAGCCTAGGATGTTTAGTTTATTGGATTAGGGTTATTTAGGCAAGATGTACATAATATAGACAATAACTCTTTATTGAAAAAACATCAAACAATACTTTATTTATGTTTGGTCAATCATTACATTTACTATCTACGAGTTTTAGGGCATAAAACCCAACAAACTCCCACTTGAACTAAAACTCTAGTCAATGGGAAGAAAATGCAATAATCTAAAGCTGGGATTGTAATGTACATTGTATATTACATGAAAAGAAAATATACAAGTAATACAATAAACTAGGGCATCCTTATATCCATTACACATCTCCCACTTGCCCTAGATTATACAACATACATATCTCGTAGACCTAGACCTTCTAGATGACCCCAAACACTTTAGTCGAGAGAGCCTTCGTAAATGGATCGGCTATATTGTGCTCCCAAGCGATCTTGGTGACGATCACATCTCCTCGTTGCACAATCTCCCTTATCAAGTGATACTTCCTCTCTATATGTTTTCCTCGTTTATGGTTGCGAGGTTCTCTAGAGTTGGCTACAACCCCACTTTTGTCATAGTATAATGTTATGGGCAAGTCCATATTTGGAACAACTTTCAAATCTTTCAGGAACTTCCTGAGCCAAACTGCTTCCTTAGCTGCTTCACAAGCAGGAACATACTCAACCTCCATGGCCGTTGAGTCTGCTATGCATCCTTGCTTGATGCTTCGCCAAACTACAGCTCTCCCGTTAAGGGTGAACACTGACCCTGACATGGATTTCCTAGAATCCTTGTTAGATTTAAAGTCAGAGTCGGTGTATCCTGTAAGGATCAAATCCTTAGCCTCATACACCAGAATGTAGTTCCTCGTTATCCGAAGATACTTGAGGATATTCTTAACCGCTGCCCAGTGGTCTAACCCTGGATTGGACTGATACCTACTGACAATTCCCACTACATAACATATGTCAGGCCTAGTGTAGAGCATAGCATACATTAAGCTGCCCACAGCTGAGGCGTAGGGAATGTGTCTCATATCCTCAACTTCTTGAGGTGTCTTAGGACATTGTTCCTTGGACAGATGAACCCCATGTCTGAAAGGTAATAAACCTTTCTTGGAGTTCTGCATCGAATATCAAGACAATATCTTGTCGATATACGTTGCTTGAGACAATGCTAACGTTTTGTTCTTACGATCCCGAATGATCTGGATCCCAAGAACATACTGCGCCTCTCCCAAATCTTTCATTTGGAATTGGGCCGCTAGCCAGTTCTTAATGTTAGTAAGGTATCCTACACCATTCCCAATGAGTAGGATATCGTCCACATAAAGTACTAGAAAAGCTACTTTGTTCTTGTTGATTTTCTTGTATATACAAGGTTCATCAACATTCTGGTCAAAACCAAATGATTTGATTGCAGTATCAAATCTAATGTTCCAAGATCTAGACGCCTGTTTCAACCCATAAATGGATCGATTCAGTTTGCAAACTTTTTGCTCCTGACCTTGGGCTATGAACCCTTCGGACTGAGACATGAAGATATTCTCTTCAAGATTACCATTCAAAAAGGCAGTCTTGATGTCCATTTGCCATATTTCATAGTCATAATATGTGGCTATGGACAAGAGAATTCTTATAAATTTTAACATAGCAACAGGAGAAAAAGTTTCCTCATAGTCAACCCCTTCTCTCTAGGTGTAACCCTTTGCTACTAGTCTAGCTTTGAAGGTCTGTACCTTCCCAGCTACATCTCTCTTTCTCTTATAGATCCATTTGCACCCTATGGATTTTACCCCTTCAAGTAGATCTACAAGTTCCCATACAGAATTGGAGTACATTGACTCCATTTCAAGGTTCATGGCTTTGACGGCCCATTGGTCCTTGTCTAGATCATTCATTGCCTGTCGATAAGACAATGGATCCTCAATGCCATCATCTGGTTTAACGACCAGAGTTTTAGTTAAACCCAAGTAGCGGTCGGGTTGTGATACAACCCTCCCACTGCGTCGAGGCACTCTCAACGTTTGAGAAGGATGAGACGGAACTGAAGAACTAGCCCTTCCATCAACTCTTGTTGAAGGTCCAGCTTCATAAAAAACTCTTGTTGATTCTTCAGTAGCTTCTTCTAATACTAACTTTACTACGTGGTTTATGTTCCTCATGTGGTCTTCCTCTAAGAAAGTAGCATTTGTCGATACAAACACCTTATTTTCTTGTGGGTCGTAGAAAAGACCACCTCTCGTTTCTTTTGGGTAACCAACAAATATGCACAGCCTTAAACGAGGTTCCAGTTTCTTAGGATTTGTCACAAGCACGTGTGCTGAACAACCTTAGATACGAAAGTGTCGTAGAAGTCCATTCCTTACCAAACAATCTTTTCTATCGATGTTTATATGACCAAGTCTTAAATGCCAAAGATAAACATTGTTACTACTAGGAGAAATTCTTTGCCTTTTTCTTTGAGTTTCAGTAGTTTTAAACAATTCGTGATTTAAAAGTGCTTTGGTTTCAGTTGGTCTTAAAACATACAAGTTATTTTCTAATTTGGCTGAACAAATAAGTACACCATTTTTATAAATGAATGCGTCATTCATATTAAAAGTAATTGTATACGATTGTTCAATCAGACATGAAATAGAAATTAAGTTCCTCTTAATCTTAGGGACAATTAACAAACTTTCTAAAACTTTCTAAAACTAAGATAGAAGAGTTCATCTCGACTAAGGCAGTGGGAGACATAAAGTTATTCTTCCCAAGGAATCGTACATATTATTTGTTGTACACACTTTCTAAAGATTAAAAGAAATATTGATTTCTATATCTCGTTTGCTAGAACAAGGCTATTTTTATTACCTTTTGTGTTTGAACCGTTCATTTCAAAAGGATGCCAATATTTGTTCTGCAATCATGAAGAATAACATATATGTTTTAAGACCGATAGAGTCTAGAGCGATTTTAAATTATGAGATACTTAAACCGCCGAGACTAAACTAAACGGCAACAAGTTTCTCGAAAGTACCTATCTTTGGCACTTGAGGTTAGGCCATATTAATCTCAATAGGATTGAGAGTTGGTCTAGAATGAACTTCTAAGCAGGTTAGAAGACGACTCATTACCTCCCCATAAGTCATGCCTTAAGGGTAAGCTGACTATATGACCTTTTTCAGGAAAAAGGCTAGCGTGCCAAAGAAACCTTAGAGCTAATGCATTCTGATCTTTGAATCAAATAAATGTCAAAGCTCAAACAGAAAATGAACAATTCATTTTTAATAATTGTTCAAGGTGCTTATCTATACCTAGTACATCATAAGAGAGTGATGTATCAGTAAGGACAAACATAACCCTGTTTGACATGGTTCGTTTGATAATAAGTTGCCTAAACTCGTTTTGGATTATGCAGTATAGACGGTAGTACGAATGTGGTTCTATTAAAAGAATGGTTTTTGAACCATTGTTTGAAACTCTGAAAAGAGCACAAAGTACGTTTATGTTGTTTCAGAGAACTTAGGGATGTCCTACATATATGCATGAGACATACCCAAAGAAACTAGAACATTATTAAAAAAATGTGTCTATTTGTAGGTTATCCCAAAAGAAACGAGTTATGAATGATTCTTTGTTTAAGAAAAAGTATTTGTATGGACTAATGTAAATTTTCTTAGAAGAAGACCACATTTGAGATCACAAACCACGTAGTTAAACAGTGTTAAAGTAAAGTTATCTAGTAAAGCTACAAAATGAATCAACAAAAGTTGTTGATCAAACTAGTCTATCAACAAAGAGTTGTTGATCAAGCTAATCCTTCAACAAAGGATTGTTGATCAAGCTAGCACATTGAGTCAATCCTGTCCTTCTCAATTGTTGAGAGAGCCTCAACATAGCGGGAGGGTTGTTAATCAACCTAATGAATACTATAAGAGTTTAATTGAAACTATGATTGTCATACCTGATGACAATATCGAGGATCCAATGACCTTTAATTAGGCAATGGATGACATGGATAAAGACAATTAAGTCAAAAGCTATGAACCTTAAAATGAAGTATGTGTACTTCAATTCCATCTGGTATTGACCAGAAGAGTTCATAGTCCAGGATCTAAAGTAAAAGGTTTGCGAACTTTATCGATCCATTTATAGATTGAACTGAAAGTTTCGATCCTGGAACATAAGGTTTAATGCACGATTAAATCTTATAGTTTTGACCAGAATATTAATGAACTTTGTGTCGATCGAAGGATTAACAATAGTTTAGTAGCTATTCTTAGTTTTGTATGTGATTGATATCCTACTCATTGGGAATGAGATAGTTTATCAAAACAGACATTAAAAGTTAGCTAGCATTCCAGTTCCAGATCATAGATTTGGAAAGGTTCAGTATGTTCTTAAAATCCACCATGTTTAGGATCACAAGAACAAAGATCGCTAGCTCTGTCTCAAATATCTTATATGGACAAAAGTGTTAGCTAGATATAAGATTAGAATTTCAGGAACGGTCTGTAACCTATCTGACATGGAATTCATTTGTCACAGGAGTAGTCTCAGTGCTCTGAGACGCCTCAAGAGGTTGAGGATTTGAGACAGATTCCCTGTGCCTCGACAATCAATTGTCAAGTTTGACATATGGTATGCAGTAGGGAGTGTCAATAGATACCAATTCGGTCCAGGGTAAGGACTCTGGACTGTAATAAAAATGTCCTCAAGTATCTTAGGAGAATGAGGAATTATAAGCTCGTGTATGGTGCTGAGGATCTGATCCTTATAGGATACACTGATTCTGACCTGCACACCGATCAGGATTCATGGAAATCCACATCGGCCTCAGAATTCACCCTGAACAAGGAGCTATAGAATGGCGTAGCATCAAAAAAGGATGCATTACAGACTTTATCTTGAAGGCCAAGTAAGTTGCTGCTTATGAAGCGAGCTCAAAAGTCTGTAGGACTCAGGAAGTTCATTTGGAAAGTTGTTCCAAATATGAGACGAGAATATAGAACGCAAACGTATATCTCATCTAAGAGATTATGTACAGAGGGGATGTGATTGTCATGAGGATAGCCTTAGAGTAAAATATTTCTGATCCATTTACGAAGGTCCTCACGGCTAACACTGTTCGAGGGACAACTAGATGGTCTAGGTCTACGAGTTATGTACAAAGGATAATCTAGGGCAAGTGGGAGATATGTAATGGGTATACGAGATGCCCTAGTTTATTGTATTTCAAAACACACTAAAGTTCTTGGGAGTTTGTTGGGTTTTATGTCCTAAAACTCGTGGATAGTAAATGTAACAAAGTTAAATATATTCGATAAAGCGTTATCGAGGTTATTCGATTTCTGGTTTTCAAATAGTTGCTTTTAATTATGTATTAATTAACCCAAATCCAATAAACTAGAATTCTTGGCTATGATATGAACACTTGAACTTTATGTAGTAACATAAAAGTGGATCAAATTCAAGTAATAGCCTAAACGGTCTATAGTATAGAGATAAGACTGGGTATCTTATCCTAGGAAAAACTATGTGACGCGACCCACTTTGTTTTAGTACAAACGATGTGATCCTAAATCGTTCATGTAGAGACATGCGAGTGGGGGCGTCCTATGCAAAAGAGTTTGTATAAGACTGGACTGCGAAATAAGTCACTTTCACTTTATAACGTCGTTTACAGTGAAACTGACTATTTCAAAGCGATGACCTAGGTAACTCGATCTTAATCCTAAGCTAACTATGAACTCCTATTTATTCGGGATTATCCTCTTATTTGCATGGGTGAGAGTGGCTCAACATCGCCGACTCAATAAGCCTACCATTTTGGGGATAAGACCGAGTAGATAGCTGGGGACATAGTCTTGAAAGATGGAATTCACTCCTACCTTAGGGATAATAGAAAGGTTGTTCCCTTAAGTGCTGACTCCGGGACGTGAACAAAGGTGCACCGCCCTCTCATTGGCCCGAGAGGTTTTAGGTTTAGTGGTGGGACCACAAACCAATTGTTCATTAGGGACTCAGTAGAGGCTTAAGGAACAAGAAGTGCTATAGGGGTAAAACGGACTTTAGACCTAACTATAGTCACGAACAACCTGTGAAGGGTCGACTTACTAATCATGGTTATATCGGGTGGACAGAAATATATCTACAGTGAGGGGAGTTCAACTACGGGCTATAGTGGAGTGTCCCTTTAGTTAACGAATGTTGGTTAACTAGGATGGAAAGAGTTCAACCGGTTAATCTCGGATCGTTGGAGCCCATGATCTGTAGGTCCATTAGGTCCCCCTGCTAGCTCAAACGGACTAAACCTTAAAAAAATAGTGATGAACGAATTTGAAAACGTTCAAATTCAATTTGGGGAGATATTGTTAATTATATACGATATAATTTAGTATGTCAGTTTAATCGTGTATTAAACCATATTTTGAGAAAGTTGGAAATATTTAAATAGGATTTAAATATTACAAATATGTATAGGATACATATCTCGGTTTGTATTTTACATATGAATAGGGATTCATATCGGATTGAGAGAAACCGGACTTGGTGCAAATTTTTAATTTAATATTGGATATTAAATTAATTAAAAATAGTTTTATTGAAATTAGTTTTAATTATTATTTAAATTAGTTATTTGAATTAATTTAAATATTAATTAAAGTAATTAATTTCTATTTTAAATAATTTTATTAAAGGGGTAAATTATCACTTGATGACACCAATTCCATGACCAAGCATTTAGTCAATCTTGGTGTCTTCATATCCTTGAATCCAATTGCATGGTTTGGCTCTTTAAATAGTCTTGAGAGCATTAAGAAAAAGGTTGTTGGATGATGGATAAAAATCAGATTGGAAATTCTCTTAAGAAACCAAAATTTCTCTAAAAAATCGTGGAAATCAACAACTCTCAAACCCACTTTCTTTCTCCCAAAATTCATCACTTTCATGCTCTCACAAGCTCCTTCTAAGGCTGGAGAATAGTGGGGAAGATCTCGGTGGTCGTCCACGACTTGATCGTGCTAAGAATCGTCTAAAGAAACGCTCCAATTCGAGCTCCAAAGTTAAGTATTCTCGGCACTCTGTTTTTCGTTTCAATTTCCAGCATGTTTTCTTTGACAAATTAATGAAATTAAACGCTCAAGATCCATAATCGCTTTCGCTCGAGTGTCGTACACTCCTTCACCAACAGGCTAGCAAGGGTAAGACAACTGTTGGTAAATAACCTAAGAGTCCTTATCCTATTCAGGAGTTCACGGTGTTCTGAATCCTATGATCGTACTCTCCGAAGGGATGATTGCTCCAGGGCAACACGCAGACGAACCATAGGACTCTCACGGTGTGAACTAAGGGCGGAGACCGAGGGATACGTTGACACGCATCTCACTCCCACTTAAATGTCCTACTATATTTTAGGGTTATTTAACTTAGATAAATTTGGCTAAGTCAATCTATCTAAGTCTAATCCTATTATAACTCTTATGATGAGGATTTTACTGCAATGTTCCAGGTGAATTAAACTCTTTTAATAAATCTAGCAACATTGCATGCTAACATGACTATGGTTAATTCAACTCAAGTTTCGGGTTAGTTCCCATGTAGGAGGTGTTCTGTAAACCGTCATCTTAAATGCCTCCAGCCTTAGACAGAACTTCACCGAGAGAGTTCCCTTATAACCATAGTAATGTAAAGTATTTACTCTAAAGATCTAGGTGTATTAAACTCTTTTAACAAACCTAGTGACATTGCATGCTAACATTTAACTATGATTAATTCAACTCCGATATTCCGAGTTAGTTCCCAAGTAGGAGGTGTTCTGTAAACCGTCATCTTAAATACCTCCAGCCTTAGACAGAACTTAACCAGTAGAGTCACCTTATAATCATAGTAATGTTTTTCCTACTTAGTCTATTAAAACTATTTTTAATTCTAAGTACGAATAATTCTAATCCTATTAAAAATGTGATCTTAGGTCTAATTAATTTTAAACATTTTAAAATTAATCCATTTTTCCTAAGATCCTATGTTTGCATGCAATTTTTTGTTATAGGTTAACGGTTTCTATTCATTAGTTTTATAACACTTATAAATTTTAATGAATTAACCCTATAACATGCTACTATTGTGACATAAATTAACAATCGAATTCTAATTAATTTATAAACCATATACCAGCATACATGACATACAAAAATATAACAATTATATTAATCTAAGGTAATGTCATGCTCAATGCAATTTAATTTCCTTATAATTAACCTAACTCTTAAATTAATTACCCAAGAAAATTAAAATTAAGCTTTACCATTTTCATACATTAACATAACATTTATATTAATAACTCATGAAAATTAATTAAGCATGTTAATTACTTATATAAATATAACTCTTATATTTTTTTAAAACTAAAGTAATTTCAAACTCAATGCTTCTCAATTTTCATTCATTTAATCATAACAATTTATATTAAATAATCATGAAAATTAAATTCATGCATAATACTTATTTATAACAATTATAATTAAATATGCATGACTATGCTTAACCTATGGTAGGAGTTTAAGCTATATGATATCCATAAAGCAAAATAAATAGTCTAAAGTAGACGAGTCTTGGCATCCTAGGACAAAATGCAATAGAAAAATTACACTAATTAATCTAAATATGTCCTAAAACAAAGGGCCCTTACATTGAACAAATCAACGAAAAAATAGCAAAACTAATGTCAAAACCTTATACATCTACTAGCAAAATTCCATACATCCAATGCACAAATTAATACCACCATTCAAAACCAATGCAAATTTTGTAAAACAAAATTGAAATTACGATCGACTCTGATACCAATTGTAGGATTGGAATTCTCTAATTCCGTTAGCGGAAGAGAATTGGGACCGATTCGTAGTTAATTTTGTTTCTACCAAAATACCAATACATTGGCAAAAATTTAGAAAACTATTCTAAATCAATTATTAAGGCTAAGCATACAACCTTAGAACAAATCTAAAGGGGAGAAGCATACATACCGTCGTCGTCGTCTCTGAAATATCAAGAACGCTTTTCTTAATTTCATAGGGACCAAACGTCAACAATTGGGACACCACCAATTGATCTTCCCCGCTATAACTCTGAGATTAGGAACGTAGTTGTGGGACTACCTAATCTTGAATGGAAAAAAACTCTTAGATAGAAAAATTCTCTCTAGAGTTCTTGAGTTGAGAGAATATGAGAGGGAGACTAGAATGAGACCTTTGGCCTTATGGTGGCCATTTGTTGTAGTACATAAACCCTAGGTTTAGTGTTCTATTTATAAGAGAAAGGTCATGAATAAAATATTCATTTAAAATCAATTATTTTCATATCTGATTTAATCTTTTCCATAATTAATCAATTCCATAACCAATCAATTCCATAATTGATTAATCTTTTCCATAAATGATTGATCACTTCCATAAGTGATTAAATCATTTCCATAAATGATTAATTACTTCCATAAGTGATTAATCATTTCCATAATTGATTAATTTTCAATTAATTAGTTTTTTAATTAATTAATCACCAATTAAATATCGTATATTTAATTTCAGACCTTCTATTAGTTAATTAATTAATTACCCAATTAAATATCATATATTTAATTTCAGACCTTCAATTAATTAATTCTATAATATGAATCAAATTCATATTAAAATTCGAACTCCTTCAAATTCTCTTATATCCTATAAATTTAATATGAATCAAATTCATAATAATATTTGAACTTCTTCAAATATTTATTTCTCTCATAATAATAAAGTTTAATTTCAAATTAGACTTTACATTTTACTGTATCACTATACATTATATTAATTTGTATCTCATACAATTAATATAATTCCCAATATGATTTTGAACTATTCAAATTCTCTCAAGATATAATTGTTCCTAATTTCTCTTTACGAGCTAACAGATGGACCTAATGGACCTACAAATCAGAAGCTCCAATGATATGAAGTTAACTGATTAAACTCATTAATCAGGTTAACCAATATTCATTAATTGTGGGTCATTCCACTAAAGACCCACAGCTGAACTCTTCTCACTGTAGAACATTTCTGTGTCCACGGATATTGACTTATACCGGTAAGTCAATCCTTCAAGTGTTTCCGTAATCACAGCTGGATCAAATTACCGTTTTAACCATGTGTTTCATCTGTCTCCTTAAGTACTAGTGCTCCTCAAATGAACAACCTGTTTATGGTCCAACCAATAAACAGAAAGTCCCTCTCGGGCTAGTGAGAGGGTGGGATCCCTTTGTTCAAGTCCCGGAGTTACCACTTAAGGGAACACTCATCTACTTCTCCTAGAAGTGGGAAGGAGTGAATTCCTTCTTGTGTTGTCATGCACCAACCTCCCACTCGGTCTTGTCCCCAAAAAGGAATGCATATTGAGTCGGCGTATTGGTGACTCTCACCCATGCTAATCAAATGACAATCCCTCATGAGAAGAAGTTCATGACACACTCAGGATTAAGACTGAGTTACCTAGGTCATCCTATTGAAACAGTAACTTATCTAGTTAACGGTGCTATATCTAGTGGTTAACTATTTCATGGTCCGTTCTTATGCAAACTCATTGCATAGGATACCCCCGCTTGCATGTCTACTACATGGACGCTTTGGATCAATACGTCTGTATCAAATACAATGCGAGTCATATCACATAGTGTTATACCAGGATAAGGTACCCAGCCTTATCCTTGTACTATAGACCCTTTAGGTTGTTACTTGAACATCGATCCCCGTATGTCCCCACGTACTAGTTCAAGTTACATACAAACAACCTTGGATCTTAGTGTATTGGAATTGGGTCAAATTGTGCAATATTTAATAATAACACTTTATTGTAGAAACTCAATAACACTTTATTGAAACAAGTATACAATTTATTTACATTCACTATCTACGAGTTTTAGGGCATAAAACCCAACAAGAAGGGGTTAATTAATTAGTAATTAGTAATTGAGTCGATGGACGGTGGGATCGAGTCAATTGATTTAGAGTACCAATTAGACAGCATGCATTTAAACCATTATCTACTAATCGATGAGTAAAAACGAATTTATTGAACCCGAGTGTCTCCAGCTGCAATGATCGACAAGGTGAGATTAACCAACCTCCCATTTACTTTTCTGCCATTTACTTTCTCGCAATTTTATCTTTCCCTGCAATTTAATCTTTCTCTCTTCAACCCCCCTTCTATTACCAAACACAAAGAAGAAGTAAATCAATTGTTCCCTGTGATCGACCCCGGCCACTACTACTGCAAGTAGTTTAGTGATCGCGGATTATAAATTTTATTTTACACGAGTCCCGACAACTCGTCTCCCGTCAGAATTCCAAGAAGGGTTTGTTGCCTTTCAGGCACGGAATTCAATCGTCTAAGGAACTATCTCCAAAAGACCCTTCAAGAAATTGAGGACATGAGAAATATTCCCTATGCCTCGGCCATAGGTAGCCAGGCTTGGCATATGGTATGCAGTAGGGATTGTCAGTTGATACCAATTCAGTCCAAATTTAGATTATGTTGGATCGGTATGACAACCCTAGAGGGGGGGTGAATAGGGTTTAATGCAATTTTATAAACTTTTTACTACGGTGGGCCCAATTTAAACAAATAAGCAAACTTTTTACAAAGAATTAATTTTAACACAAATTGGTCAATAAATTAGAATTAGATTTTAAACACCCAAATTAGATCCAATGTAAATGTTTTCCATAAACATTAAAAATAAATTATAGGAATTAATTTCATGAAAATAACGATAAAGAAAATTAATTGCAAAAATTAAATAGTAGAGGATTAGAGAAAATAACACTGGAAATTTATAGTGGTTCGACAAACGGCCTACTCCACTCCCCAAGCTCCTCTTGGATATTCGATTGAAGAACACGACTCTTTCCACGACTTAGAGTCTAACCGGTACAATGTTCTTTTTCCGGGAGCAAGAACAAACCCGATCCTTTCAACGGTTTAGGATCAAACCGTTACAACCGCTCCTTTTCGGGCTCAAGAGCAACCCTTACAAGATTTGGAAATTTGAATACAATCTCACAAACTATCTCAAAAGAGTAGATATACAAATTTACGCTCACAAATTTGTAAGAAAAATCTTACAAAATAAAAGCCCTCAATGGCTACAGAAAGATAAAATTGAAAGCTTAAGAATTTCTCAAAATAAAAATCTCACAATAAATTTAAAGTAACATTGAAGAATTGGAGAGAAGAAACATGTAGAAATTGGAGAGAATTTAGAGAGGGGAATTATTGTTATAATTTTGTGAAAGTATGGGGTATAAATAGGAAGGAGATAGAGTTGAAAGAATTTTGAAATTTGAGATTAATTTGAACCATTGGATTGGAGTTAAAGAAAAAATAAAGGGTGGAGATTAAAAGAAATTTAAAATAATAATATAAATAAATAATATTAATAATAATAAAATTAAAATAAAATATTTTAATTTTGAAAAAGAAACTAACGGTAAAAAAAGTTTCAAATCATTATAATTATAATTATAATTATAATAATAATAATAATAATAATAATAATAATAATAATAAAAGATTTTTTTTTTAAAATAAAAGCTTCCACGGTAACTGAGAATGCATTAAATGCATTTTGATTTTTTTTTTTTTTAAATTAAATGTAAATGAACCGTTTGACACACAAAATTATATATATAATATATATATTTAAATAACCAGCCCATGTGTCACTCTCTCAAGCCTTCCATGTGTCGCCGTCAGATTGGTCCACGAAGCTGACTCAGCCGCCACGTCATCAGCACGGGTATTTTCGTTAAAACTTGTTTCGGCTATAACTTCTTCGTTTTAGCTCCGATTTGAGCGATTGAAGAGGCGTTGGAATCGTTGTTCCGAGCTCTACGCTATGGGCACATTAAAACACTAAAATTTTCAGTAATTAAAGATTGGGTTTGTTATCATCAAAACATTGATTAATTAATTAATTATAATTAATTAATTTGAGATTAAGGGCCAAAAAGCCAACAATCTCCCCCTTTTTGAAGATGACAAACCATTCAAGAAAAATAGCTTGAAATACATGTAAACCATATGTAGCACATAATAACATTCAACATATCACCATAAAGATCATTCTTGAAATTCACTCAAAAATAAATTCTCCCCCTAATTAATACAATAAAAAACATAATAAATTTATAGCATATTTTTCTTAAACTTCTCCCCCTTTGGAATCATCAAAAAGAATAATTAAGAAAAAATATTTACAGCTACATAAATGATTCCCTTAAAAACATGAACATAAATTTAGCACAACTCCCCCTAAGAATATTAACACATGCTTTCCATATCTCCCCCTATCAAAATGCATTCTAAAAGATTTAACAAGAAAATTGAGAAGCATTAATTATAAGAAATTCTAAAATAAAATTTTACTTCAAAGATTACTTACTCCCCCTAAATAGATAAACAATATGCATAAGAGAGGGGTAAAGTTCCGAACATACCTCTATAAGCTTTAACAACAATAAGTTTTACCTTTTTCATCTTCTTGTCAAGTTTGGTGGATGTACTCATAGAAGTTTTTGCAAAAATATCTTCAATGAACTTGTCTTTGAATAACTTCTCTCAACATATTCACTTCAAACTTACTAAGCATATACTTAGAAAATACTTTAGTTATACTTTTCACATAAAAAACAATATCATATAAATCATATAAATAGTACAACTCCCCCTAAAAACATGCATTCTCTTATTTAAAAAAAAAAATCAATAAATATCAAGGAGGTGAAGCAACGCAAGGAAAATTATCCAAACAAATTTTCACAAGATAAAATATCATGTTAGATCAATCTATTTCAAGCACATTATCAATAAATTTCACAAAATTTTCATTCGAGAAAATATGGCATAAGTGAAGGGAAATTCCAAATAGAAATTTAATTCTCATGGTTATGCACATAAACAAAATTTTCATGCACAAAGGATACATAAGCAAATTAATCTTAAAAGAATCAACTTGTCAACTTATCAAATCCAAGCAACATTTAAAACATCATCATGATACCAAAATATGAAATGTTATAAAACAAGCATATCATCACATAGACCACTTAAAAAGAATTTACAAATAAGCATATGCAAATAACACCATAAAAAGATTAACTAAATAAACACTAATACCAATTGTTTTTGGTCATAGGATAACCACGATCTATGTCAAAAAAAAATATATCAATCAAATATGGACAAAGAAAATCACAAAAATTAAGTAAGCACTTTTGAACAACATGCTAACAAATTTTAGAGTATAAATCAATTTCATAAATACTCCCCCTATGAAAAAGAATTCAACAACTATTTTCAAACAAAATTTAAAAAATAGCACAATTTTGAAATTAATTTCCATAGAAAACATATAGTTCATGGCCAAAAAGCATTTAACAACAAACATCCATCAATAACAATAATTCTTATTTGCAATATTTGGACAAATCATTGACCAATAAATTAGATAAATATCAACATTAAAAACCAATAATCTAATATCATGCAAAATAGGCCAAAATATATATTCAATAATTTCTCATGACATATAACTCAATATTTCAAACAATAAGCAAAAACAATTATGGATAAATCTCAAAAAAAAAAATTCTACCACATATTTTTAGGAGAATTAATCCACTAATCCATAAATAATCAAGCAATGCACATAAATGCCAAAAATATTCTCAAGGTATCTCATAGACATTTAATCTAATCAACAAAATTCAAGAAATCGATATTTTACTCTCTAACCCATCAAGAAGATATAATTTTCATATCAATAAAATAATAAACTAAAAAGATACAAAGTTACCTCTTTGATGTGTTCAAGCAAGCCACTATGTTGTTTTATTGAAATCTATTTCCAAATTATAAGACCAAAGCAACCACTTGCTTATTGAAATCACACCTACAAAGACAAAGCTCAACCAAAAGATCTTGGTACCCATTTCTTGGGTCCTTCATTGTTAGTGAGCATTGATTTTGGAACCCATTTCAAATTTGTTCCAACACTTTTAGCATTCATTTTTGGCAAACAACAAATATCAAATTTATTATCAATTTTGCCACAATTTTTAGACAAAAATTTCTTCTTAATAATTTGATTTTGCACAATATTTTTCTTTAAGAAATTCTTCCTTGGAGCATTTTTCAATTTAAAACAATTTGGTCTAATATGACCTTTAACTCCACAAAAATGACAAATAGGTACAAATTTGGCGTTATGCATATAATTTAATTTTCCACGAGCATGCTTAGACACAAATTTAGTGCTATGCAAATAATTAGTTTTAGCATAAGCATGTTTAGGCACAATATTCAATTTTACATGCATATTTCTATCATTTCCAGGCTTATTCACAAATTTTTCATTATGGGCCAATTTTGCCTGAAATTGTCTAGGTACAAATTTTGAATTTCCATGTATATTTCTACCCTTTTCATGCTTTGACACAAATTTAGATTCTACAAGATTAGATACATTGTGCAAAACATCTTTAGGCATAGAATGAGTAGTTTGAGCATATTTCAATTTAAAGCATTTAGGTCTAACATGGCCTTCAACACCACAATGATGACAAATAGGTACAAAACTAGCATTCTTAGGAACAATATTAGGCATATTAAGCTTAGGCATATTATGAGATGCTTTAACAAAGATAGTTTTAGAACTTGAAGGAGTAGAACATTCATCAATATAGCCTAAACCTCTTTTATCACCAAAAGGCTTGCCTACTTCAATTATTTTGTCTAATTTTTGAGCACCTATAGTCAACCTTTTAATGGAATCTTTTGCAATTTCAAGCTCTTTACTAGCAAGCATTTCCTTTTCTTTAAGCATATGCAAAAGATTATTTTTCTCATAATTATCACATTCAAGAAATTTAATTTTTTCAATAAAGGAAATTTTATCTATTTCCAAAGATGTTTTGCTAGTTTCCAAAATAGCAATTTCATTTTTCAAACTAGCAATTTTATCTTTTAATTCCAAAGAAAAATATTCAATTTTCTCATTATCTTTTCTCAAATCATTCAATTCAATTTTTAATTCACAAGATAAAGATTTGAGATCCCCATTTTCTTTTTCAAGAAAATTAACTCTATCAATCAAAATATTTTTCTCATCACAACAATCATCATGCAAAACATTATTAGTAGTTCTATTTTTCAAGCAAGTATTTTCATCTATCAAAGATTTATTTTCTATGGATAATGCTTTATACTTCTTTGATAGTTTAACATATTTAGAGCTAACCTTTTCTAAATCATTTTGCATATTCTCAAAAGCATCATATAGGTCATCATAGGAAGGAGATTTTCGATTTACCTCATCCTCATCAGTTTCGACATCGCTCCCATCATTCGAACGAGCCATCAAGCATAAGGAGGATCCATCAAATTTTTCTTTTTCTACTCCATGAAACTTTTCTTGATTTTGAGAATTGTAATTCTCCTTCACATCAAATAAATCATTAGAAGTACAAAGAGAATTTTTAACACTATAAACATCATCAAGAAATTTCCAAATATCATATGCATATGTAAAATGTGAAATTTTATCACATATATTTTTATCTAACGCACAACATATGATATTTATAGCTCGAGCATTTAACGAAAGCATTTCATCATTCAATTTTGATTTTGATAAATCATTTTCACAAACATACAAAATATCAAAATCAATAGCAAGCAAAAACGTTTTCATTCTATGGCTCCAAACATCATACTTTTTACCATCAAAGAATGGAGGTTTATCAATACAATAACTTTCCATAAAATCTAAAGTTGTCATAGCTCAAAAACAATTAAGTTTATCAAGAAATAAATATTTCAAGAAGAGCAACCCGCTCTGATACCAATTGTTGGATCGGTATGACAACCCTAGAGGGGGGGTGAATAGGGTTTAATGCAATTTTATAAACTTTTTACTACGGTGGGCCCAATTTAAACAAATAAGCAAACTTTTTACAAAGAATTAATTTTAACACAAATTGGTCAATAAATTAGAATTAGATTTTAAACACCCAAATTAGATCCAATGTAAATGTTTTCCATAAACATTAAAAATAAATTATAGGAATTAATTTCATGAAAATAACGATAAAGAAAATTAATTGCAAAAATTAAATAGTAGAGGATTAGAGAAAATAACACCAGAAATTTATAGTGGTTCGGCAAACGGCCTACTCCACTCCCCAAGCTCCTCTTGGGTATTCGATTGAAGAACACGACTCTTTCCACGGCTTAGAGTCTAACCGGTACAATGTTCTTTTTCCGGGAGCAAGAACAAACTCGATCCTTTCCACGGTTTAGGATCAAACCGTTACAACCGCTCCTTTTCGGACTCAAGAGCAACCCTTACAAGATTTGGAAATTTGAATACAATCTCACAGACTCTCTAAAAAGAGTAGATATACAAATTTACGCTCACAAATTTGTAAGAAAAATCTTACAAAATAAAAGCCCTCAATGGCTACAGAAAGATAAAATTGAAAGCTCAAGAATTTCTCAAAATAAAACTCTCACAATAAATTTAAAGTAACATTGAAGAATTGGAGAGAAGAAACGTGTAGAAATTGGAGAGAATTTAGAGAGGGGAATTATTGTTATAATTTTGTGAAAGTATGGGGTATAAATAGGAAGGAGATAGAGTTGAAAGAATTTTGAAATTTGAGATTAATTTGAACCATTGGATTGGAGTTAAAGAAAAAATAAAGGGTGGAGATTAAAAGAAATTTAAAATAATAATATAAATAAATAATATTAATAATAATAAAATTAAAATAAAACATTTTAATTTTGAAAAAGAAACTAACGGTAAAAAAAGTTTCAAATCATTATAATAATAATAATAATAATAATAATAAAAGATTTTTTTTTTAAATAAAAGCTTCCAACTGTAACTGAGAATGCATTAAATGCATTTTGATTTTTTTTTTTTTAAATTAAATTTAAATGAACCGTTTGACACACAAAATTATATATATAATATATATATTTAAATAACCAGCCCATGTGTCACTCTCTCAAGCCTTCCATGTGTCGCCGTCAGATTGGTCCACGAAGCTGACTCAGCCGCCACGTCATCAGCACGGGTATTTTCGTTAAAACTTGTTTCGGCTATAACTTCTTCGTTTTATCTCCGATTTGAGCGATTGAAGAGGCGTTGGAATCGTTGTTCCGAGCTCTACGCTATGGGCACATTAAAACACTAAAATTTTCAGTAATTAAAGATTGGGTTTGTTATCATCAAAACATTGATTAATTAATTAATTAAAATTAATTAATTTGAGATTAAGGGCCAAAAAGCCAACAGATTACTGGACTGTAGTGAAAATTTCCTCAAGTATCTTAGGAGAACGAGGGATTATAAGCTTGTGAGTCGCTCTAAGTATCTGATACTTACAGACTCCACCTTGGCAACCAAGTATGTTGTTGCTTGTGAAGCAAGCTAAGGAATCTGTATGGCTTAGGAAGTTCACACGGGGTTTGGAAAATTGTTCCAAATATGAACTTGACAGCCACAAATGAGGCAAAATCATAGAGCGTAAATATTATCTCGCTCGAGAGCTTGTGCTACGAAGAATCGTGACTGTCACGAAAATAACTTCAAAGCACAACATTGTCGATACATTTATGAAGGCCCTCACGGCTAAAGTGTTCGAGGGACATCTAGATGGTCTAGGTCTACGAGTTATGTACAAAGGATAATCTAGGGCAAGTGGGAGATATGTAATGAGTATATAGGATGCCCTAGTTTATTGTATTTTACATGTAATTATACTACGTGAATACAAACCCACTATGTTTTAGATTGTTGTACGTCCCACTAGAGTTTTAGTCCAAGTGGGAGTTTGTTGGGTTTTATGTCCTAAAACTCGTGGATAGTAAATGTAACAAAGTTAATTATAATCAATAAAGTGTTATTGAGGTTATTCAATAAGTGGTTATTGAATGGTTGTTTAATTATGTATTAATTAACCCAAATCCAATAAACTAGAACTCATGGTTATATAATGAATACTTGAACTTTATGTGTAGACATAAAAGCGAATCAAGTTCAAGTAGTAGCCAAAAACGGCCTATACTATAGGGATAGAGGTTGGGTGCCTTATCTTCGGGACACTATGAGACGCGACCCACTTTGTATTTAATACAAACGATGTGATCCTGAATCGTTCATGTAAAGACATGCGAGTGGGGTCGTCCTATGCAATGAGTTTGCTTAAGACCAGAACCGAGGAATAAGTCACTTTCCTTTATAACGTCGTTTACTGTGAAACTCACTATTTCATGCGATGACCTAGGTAACTTGATCTTAGTCTTGAGCTAACTATTAACTCCTATTTATTCGGGATTATCCTTTGATTTGCATGGGTGAGAGTGGCTCAACATCGCTGACTCAATAAGCCTACCATTTTGGGGATAAGATTGAGTAGATAGCTGGGGACATAGTCTTGCAAGATGAAATTCACTCCTACCCACCTGTAGGGATAGTAGAGGTTGTTTCCATAAGTGCTGACTCCAGTTCTTAAACAAAGGCGCAACGTCCTCTCCTGGCACGAGAGGATTTTCTGTTTAATGGTTTGACCATAGACAAATTGTTCATTATAGGATCAGTGGAACTTAAGGAACAAGATGTAACTTCAAGGGTAAAACGAACTTTTGACCTGCTGCAGTTACGAACAACTTGTGAAGGGTCGACTTATGGATTATGGTTGTATCGGGTGGACAGAAATATATCTATAGTGAGGGGATTGCAGCTACGGGCTATAGTGGAGTGTTCCATTAGTTAACGAATATTGGTTAACTAGGTTAATCAGTTTAACCGGTTAACCTTAGATCATTGGAGCCCATGATCTATAGGTTCATTAGGTCCTCCTGTTAGCTCATACAAAATAAACCTTAGAACAATAGTGATGAAAGCGTTTGAAACGTTCAAATTCATTATAGGGAGTTAACGTTAAATATATGCGATATAATTAACATGTAAAAGTTTTATTATGAATTAAGCTATAGGGAGAGTTGGAAATATTTAAATACGATTTAAATATTGCAAATATTTATTTGATAAATATTTTGGTTTGAATTTGACATGTGAATAAGGATACATTGTTCAAACGATCGGTTTTGAGAGAGAACGAGAGTTGTGCAAATATTCCATTTATATTTGATATTAATTAAAATGTTTATTTCTTTAAATTAAATTTATTTAAAATTAATTATTTAAATTAATTTTATCTTAGGAGTTAATAAAGAAAATCAATTTTATTTGAAAATTGTGTTTGGTTGTTTTTTATGGAGAAACTCATGCAAAAAATTTTGTCAAGACACCTCACCTTGTGACAAATCCTACTCCTTTCTGAAATGTCTATATATATTTTTTTGCATGCTTCTTCATATAGAGGATGATCTTGGCTGGTAAATTTTGCACAAAAAGGTTGTTGTGTTCTCTCAAAACTGTAGATGAAGAACTCTCACAAAACCCACATTTTTCTCCTTCAATTTCATCATGTTTTAGCTCCCACAAGCTAGTTCTATGGATGGAGAATAGCGGAAAAGATCTCGGTGGTAATCCACGACTTGATCGAGCTGAGAATCATCCAAAGAAACGCTTCAATTCGAGCTCCAAAGGTATGTTTTCCGAGCCTCTGTTTTTCGAGCGTTTTGAGCATGTTTTTCCATTGAGAAATTAATGAAATTAAATGCCCAAGATCGTCAATTGCTTCTGCACGAGTGATATACACTTCTTCAGTAAAAAGGACTAAACTAAAAACCTTGCATGCTAATGAACTTAGATAGGGATACTGAGTTTATTGTATGCATGAGAATCAATTATGCTGGGGAGAGATAATTGTGATAAAAGTTTCCTTGACTTATAAAATAATTTCACGCTAAAATTCATTCCCATTAGTCAATCCTCAATCTCAAATAATGAAATCAATTCCCTAAGAGTCTTTCCATTTGAATCTCCACTTTTATTTTATGCTTTTGTCTTAGATTTATCTTTTTCATTAAGTTTTGCTCTCTAAATAAAATTGGACTAGATTATTCGCGGTAATTAATTTAACTAGAAATCCAATCCAAAGGACGACACTCATTTAGTCACGAAAACACTATATTAAAACTTGACTCGTACACTTGCGGAAAGGAAATTCCACATCACTATCCCGATGCCTTAAAGCGCGTCGGGAGAGCTTTTCCCGACGCATTTTCCATACTTTCCCGACGCGCAAGTGCGTCGAGAGAGACTTAATATCTTGTAGTGGTTGTTAGAATATTTGAACTTGAGATTTGTTTTAATCTCATGGTTATGGTGTATTTGAATTTAAATATTCAAGATTTAGGTTGTTAGATTTGAATTTAAGATTTGTTTCAATCTCATGTTGTATTTGAATTTAAATAATTGGATATTTAGGTTGTTATAATGTTTGAGTTTGACATTTCTTTTAATATATGTGTATTTGAATTTAAATATTCAAGAGATTTAAGTTGTTAGATTTGAATTTAAGATTTGTATTAATCTCATGTTGAATTTAAATTTAACTATTCAAGATTTAGGTTGTTAGAATATTTGAACAAATTGTTTCTCTTTTTAGGAGCTTTCTGTTTTTTATCTTCAAGGGCAATTTAGTTAGTTTTATTTATTTGATAAATTACCAATTTTGCCCTTTTTTCATTTTTACAATATAAAACATTTTTTGTCTTTTTTAAAACCGTCTTTTTATTTTGGTCATTCCTCCCTTTAACCCAAAATTAAAAATAAATAAAAGAATTTGGGCTTGCTAGCCCAAAATGATGAAACCCTAAATGAAAATCCTAAAAGTGTTGGGCTTTAGGCCCTCATGTAACCCTTAAATGAACACAAAATAGACCCTAAATATAAAGGGAAAAGTACGTAGATAGCCCAAATATGGGTCCTATATTTCATAAATGTCCAAGTTTCCAATTTTTTACAGAAAAGACTTAATGACCCAAATTTTTTTCATAAAAATCATGGCCCTTTTACGGATTCAGCCCTCATATACTCTACTAACCATTTAAAAACAAAAACCAAAAAAGGAAAGAACCGTTTCCCTCATTTTTTAGACCGTGGGTGAGAGAGAGGGAACGAAAAAGGAAAGGGCGTGCAATTGGGGGGGAAAAAACCCACGATTTTTGCTTTCGTTCAACCCAAGATTTTTGCTTCGTTTTTCCGGCGATTTTGCGAAGAAGAAGACACAGGAAGTTCGGGAAGAAGACGGACCGCTGTTTGTAGAAATCCTCTGGTATATTTCGAACTTCGGAAGGTATATTCTTTAGGTCTAGAAATCGGAAAAGGAAAAAAACTCACGATTTGAAGCTTGCTTTTGAACCCACGATTTGTACCGGAATAGGCTTCGTTTTTTTCCGGCAATTTTGCGAAGAAGAAGATACAGAAAGCGCGCGAAGAAGATGAACCGTTGGTAGCAGAAAACGTCTAGTATATTTCGAACTTCCGAGATATATTTCACATAATCTGGTATATTGCTTCGAAATACCTAGTTCATGCATTGTATTCCCACGGGTTTTTAGGGTTTTTTCTCGCCCACCGTCCCTAAGGCGCCAACACTCTGTTTTTTCATAATCCCTTTACTTCTTCACTGCTGGTATATATGAACCACAAAATATGTATCAGACACACATGGTTTATATATTCATCTGTATATATCATATTTTATATATTTCATTTTTTATATACCATATTCCATAGTATACAGAAATATATACCACATGGTATATATGAAACATAAGTATACTGACATATGATATATATTTATTTATACTTTGGAATGAGATATCCCTCTAAATATATTAAATATTAAAACTGAAAACGTACCCATCTAAAAACATGTTTATAATGTGTATATATGAAACTGAAATTAACTAAAACGATATATCCCTTTGAATATATAAAATATAAAAACTGAAAACGTACCCATCTTCAAAACACTGGAAACCGAAACAGAAAAATTGAACAAAGTTTGCCAGAAACCTCCATAAACAACCTAAATACAGCAGGGAAACCACTGGAAAAACTACCGGAAACAAACAAACTTTCGATGAACTGTAAACAATCGAAAATCACCAAAACAGAGCAGGTAAAAAAACTTGAAAAACACCGACAATCTTGGAAGAGAAAAAATGAAAAAATGCTGCCGGAAAATGAAGAAAAACAAATGGGAAGCCGCCAGAAATAGAACCAAAACGAATAGCAGCCGAAAAAGGAAGGAAATTAAACCACGATTTGGGAACATTCCTAAATCTAAGGAATTTGGTGAAAATCGGTTGAGAATAACCTTCCTAAAATGGAGCATATTCGGTTAGCTAATATGACATATAATATTATCATTTATAATATTATTTGAAGAGAGATGATAAATACAAGGGTAATAAGGTAAGAAAATATAGCTGAAAATCTAATCTTTAAAATATGCAAATTTTTAGACATATGTGAAAATATGAATCTCAAACGGCCTATCTATCAAAATTTCTCAAATATAAATAGTATGACCACATGTTCGCCGCACAAGACAAAAAACATAAAGGGAATTAGGGAAATTGCAATAGATGGCCAGAAATATAAATATCCTATATATTTCTAAAAAATGGTAAACTCGAAATTTTTACTAAAAAATGGCTAATAGTTACAAGATCTTTCTTTTACTCAACATTTTTCACTCACCATCTGGATTTTACTCTTTTCATGGAGGATGGAGTTGGATTTCGATTCAAATTCAAATTCAAAACATTCACATTTTTTAAATGCATAAACCTACTTTTTGTTAGTCTCGATTTGCCTAATTCCAAATTAACATCGCTTAATCCCATCTTTTCTTGTTACTGGTTCTCCATTTTTGAGAGATTGACAATCTACCTAATACAGTTGCTTCATTACAGAAATTTCAAGATTGAAGTTTAAAATTTCTCATGAAATTTAAAAAACATCCCAATACCAGATATTTATGTGTATCAAAACATTATTGTTGAAGGAGAAATTTTGTCCAATCACAAATTACCATGACATTATTTAAAATTAATGACGAAATTACAAATGATTAAATTTGGGACCAATTATAAATTGACATGTGTCCCAAATTTAATTTGAAGACAAAGTTGGCCAATTATAAATTTAAAGAGCCAAATTTCTATTTGATCAATTAATTAGAAAATAAATTATTTTGATCAAATAAATTATTTTGGGTCAAATATGAACCAAACCCAAGACTAAATAGTTGAGCCCAAGACCAATAAAGCCCAAGTCCAAGTTGTTAGGCCAAAAAGTTACCAGGGCCCATCCAGCGAGAACTCTATAAATAGAGGGGTTCTCCTCCATTTCAAGGGTTCAGAAATTCTACACTCTCACAAAGACAAGAGTTCAGAATTTTAAAGCTCTCAAGCAAAACCAGAGAATTCAGAGAGACTCCACCAAGTCTGAAGACCGAAGACTGTCTGCAATTCATAAGTTCAAGTGTTGAACACTTCTTGAAGACCAAACACTCTTCAAGACTTCAACATTCCTTGAAGATCAAAGACTCTTCAAGACTTCAACACTCCTTGAAGATCAAAAACTCTTCAGGACATCAACACTTCTTGAAGACCAAACACTCTTCAAGACTTCAACACTCCTTGAAGATCAAAAACTCTTCAGGACATCAACACTTCTTGAAGACTGAAGACTCCATCAAGACTGGAAGACTTCAAGCTCCAAGAATCCATTGAAGCTTCAAACTCGAGATCAAGCGTTCCAGCCCTCGAGTGAAGCACATTCACACACAAGAGAGAGAATCAGGATTAACATTAGAGATTGTACACCCACACGCTTACAACATAAATACAATTATATATTTATTCCACGTGTCTCATTCATTTGAATTTATGTGCGAACAAATTGGCACGCCCAGTGGGACCATCTCTACCTCTCATCTCTCTCTCTTATCTCAAAACACAAGTGTAAACATGTCGTTCAAGACTTCTTCAATGGTCACTGTCATGAACAAGTCTTACATGAGTTCTACTGCTCATTGTTGCTTCAATGAACTGACGTTGCAAGAAGATAAAGCTTCTATCGTTGCAGGCAAAGAAAACAACCTTGCAGGGGGAATATACTAATGACAAGTTTCTTGTTAAGTATAACCCTTTGTTTGAACCTGATTCTGACGTAGTGACTGTCATGATGACTGAGACAAGAACTATGGAAGAAAGAATGGCTGAGATGTAGGAACACATCAACACCTTGATGAAGGCAATTGAAGAAAAAGATTCTCAAATCGCGCAACTAAAGAGCCAAATTGAGAACCAACATATCGCCGAATCAAGTCAAACTCAAGTCATAAAAAAACATGACAAAGGAAAGACTACAGTGCAAGATGATCAGCCACAGTGTTCTACTTCGGTCGCTTCACTATCCATCAAACAGCTCCAAGATATGATCACAAACTGTATCAGAACTCAGTACGGTGGACCTACTCAAGATTCCCTCTTGTATTGCAAACCTTATACTAAGAGGATTGATAACTTGAGAATGCCAATCGGGTATCAGCCACCAAAATTTCAGCAATTTGATGGAAAGGACAATACTAAACAACATATTGCCCACTTTGTTATGAAACTAAGCAGCTCTGATACCAAATGTTGTGAATCAAAGCAGCTCTGATACCAAATGTTGTGAAACCCCCAAGAAATGGATCTATAAGGCTTTGGAGGCAAAAAATGAAATGAACAAAACAAGAACACACATTCTCGGGTATAGCAGTTTTTCCAGAACAGATTGCAAAAGTTCAGACGTTTCACCCTAAACAAATTTGAATTAGAAATTCATGAAGAAGACAAAGTTGTAGCTTAAACAAAGATCTACAATATCATAGAAGACATTAAGATGAAAAGACCTACGGAAATATGAGTTTTCAGAGCGTTTAGTAAGACTACGAAACTGGACAGATTTAAAAAAATAACCAGAAAAGTAAAAAAAATAAATTCAAGAGAAACACAAAGGAAACATATATCCGATCTTGAACCTAAAGCTCTGATACCAAATGTTGTGAAACTAAGCAGCTCTGATACCAAATGTTGTGAATCAAAGCAGCTCTGATACCAAATGTTGTGAAACTCCCAAGAAATGTATCTAACAACCTTGCTGAAAAACAAGACCTTTAGATCTCAAATCTAAAAACCCCAAAACCGATTTGAAAATCAACCCAAGGAAAGTAAAAACCGGATTACCTTGTCGATCAAATATCTCAAGGCAAGAAACTTGCTTGAGATTCGAATCACTCCACAAGCATGATTGATCAAGTCAAGCTTGAATGATTCTCAGCATGCAACCTAAACTACATAGAATTGCAAAGAAACTTAGCTCTAGGCTAAAGGAAAAGCACAAAGGCTCTTTTTACTACATTTCCAGGTCTCCTCTTTCAAATACAACATACATGGCTTTTTATAGCCTCAAAATGAAACTCTAGAGTAACCTATGGTCATTTGAAGAGTTGTAACTCTCATCCTCATCAATACCATAATGACCACTAGCTATATTGTAACCTAAAACATTGATATCAAAACTTAAAAACTGAAAATTACATAAAAACTCCCTTAAATCCGAGAATTAAAAATCCCATCAACAAACTATGTCTTGTAACCTCCCAAAGTATAAATGAAGCTCTACTTGATTTAGTTTGAAGTAGCTTGAAGTATGGTTCCATCATTGATGCTTGACTTGCACTAAATGAACTTGACATGTAGTTGAGTTCCTTCAATGCTAGTTGACTTCAATTTGACTTCATTTAATGCAACGTAATTTTGAATATGTTTTTGGCATAACACAAGACATCTTGGTTCATATCACACTTCGTTGAGACATGCGAGAACGCTGGTACTCGAGGGGACCTACTAGTCAAGCAGTTCGTTCGAACACTTAAGGGAAATGCTTTTGACTGGTACACTGATCTAGAACCTGAGTCAATAGACAGTTTGGAGGAATGCGAAAAAGAATTTTTTAATCGCTTCTACAACACTAGACGAACCGTTAGCATGTTTGAGCTCACCAACACTAAACAACGAAAAGGTGAACTCGTTGTTAACTACATAAATCGTTGGAGAGCCATGAGCCTAGATTGCAAAGATCGCCTCACTGAACTCTCTGCCGTTGAGATGTGCATTCAAGGTATGCATTGGGTACTCCTCTACATTCTTAAAGGTATAAAGCCTCGCACCTTTGAAGAATTAGCAACTTGCACCCACGATATGGAGTTAAGTATTGCTAGTCGAGAAAACCAAGACCTTCTACTTCCTAACTTGACGATAGAAGGAAAGAACACCGAAGCGACTACAGAAGAATCTATGGTTGTAAACACAATTCTTCTCAAGTCATCTTCAAAAGAAAAGCGACAAGAAAATGGAACACGTCGCTTAACTTTAAAGGAAAAACATAAGAAAATCTATCCTTTCCCTGATTCTGACATCCCTGACATGTTGGAACAACTTCTGGAAGCGCAACTGATAGAACTGCCTAAGTATAAACGACCGGAAGAGATGGAGAAAGTTGATGATCCCAAGTATTGCAAGTATCATCGAGTTGTTGGTCATCCAATGGAAATATGCTTCGTCCTAAAGGACTTAATTCTAAAGCTAGCTAAGGAAGGAAAAATTGAGCTCGACCTTGATGAAGTAGCTCAATCAAATCTTGCTACAATCAAAGGAAAGAGCACACATCAAGGAAAGAAGGATCCTAAGAAACTTCAACCCAAGAGGAAGAGAAGTAAAAAGTTTTCTCAACCTCAACAACTGGTGATGTTGAATAAATTCTTCTCCAAAACTTTCCACAAAAAGGAAAAAGGAAACTTTGTGACTTCCTACTGCATCGACGTAGAAGAAGTTGACAATTCTGAGAAGGGTGAACAAAGGACCTCCATCTTCGATCGCATCAAGCCTCCAACTACTTGTCCTTCAGTATTCCAAAGAATGAGTATGGTCGCGACAGAAGAAGAAAATCAATGTTCGGTGTCCACCTCCGTTCGACCTTCAACTTTCCAAAGGCTAAGTGTCTCCGCATCGAAGAAAAGTCGACCTTCAACATCTGTTTTTGATCGCCTCAAAGTAACAAACGATCAACCAAAAAGAAAGATGGACAACTTGGAGTTGAAACTTTTCGATGAAGTAAACAGCGGCGAGAAGCTTCATAGTAGCATCCTGTCACGTATGAAGATGAAGTTTTCTGTTCTCATAAATACGGAAGGTTCCTTGAAGGTGAAGCCAAATCTCATTATCTTGACCAGTCCTATAAATGAAGGATCTGATCAAGACAATGATGAAGATAAGAGCTTTTAAAATGTAAAAGCTCCTTATCGCAAGAGCCTAAATTGCATGATGCTCCTAGCCCACACGAGCTTAAAAGGTGAGTGCAAAAAATTCTGAACTACGTTATGACTTGATCCCTATTTCTCAAGGGTACGTAGGCAGCTTAAAGAAACTTTAAGTTCAGTCTCTACAAATAAAAAAAGAAAGTGCAACAAATATTGAAGCACGACAATATAAATTGAGGAAATTCATCACTAGTGGGGGCAACACAGCAAATGGAAGTTGTGCACCGTTATGAATGTGAAACTATGAGTTTGATGAATAAAAGAAGACTTCATTCCTCCAAATTTGATGTCTCGCTCGCCTCAAGTTCGGTGTTCCGCTCACCCTAAGTTCGTTGTTCCCTCTTCCTCAAGTTTGAAAGTTCTTACACTATACGTTGTTGCGTTGTTCTTTCTCCAAGTTCGAGGTTTCTTACGTGGCACGTTACGGCGTTGTTCCTTCTCCGAGTTTGAAGGTTCTCACGTTGCGCTGCTTTGCTATTCCTTCTCCAAGTTCGAAGCTTCTCACGCTGCGCTGCTTCCTTCTCCAAGTTCGAAGGTTCTCCGCTGCACGCTTCTGCGTTGCTCCTTCTCCAAGTTCGAAGGTTTGCACGTGTTGTTATGCTGCTTCGCTGTTGTTCCCTCTCCAAGTTCGAAGGTTCCCACGCTGCGCTGTTGTGTTACTTCCGTCTCCAACTTCAAGGTTGTCAAGTGCTACGCTATTTCGCAGTTCCTTCTCTCCAAGTTCGAAGGTTCTCACGCGTTTCGCTGCGGTTCCTTCTCTCCAAGTTCGAGGGTTCTTACGTTATACGCTACTGCATTGTTCTTTCTCCAAGCTCGAAGGTTCTCCACTGCACGCTCCTGCGTTGCTCCTTCTCCAAGTTTGAAGGTTTGCACGTGTTGTTATGTTGCTTCGCTGTTGTTCCTTCTCCAAGTTTGAAGGTTCTCACATTGTGCTGTTGCATTGCTTTCTTCTCCAAGTTCGAAGGTTCCCACGTTGTGCTGTTGTGCTGCTTTCTTCTCCAAATTCGAAGGTTCTCGAGTGCTACGCTGTTGCGTTGCTTCCTTCTCCAAGTTCGAAGGTTCCCACGCTGCACTGTTGTGCTGCTTCCTTCTCCAACTTCAAGGTTGTCAAGTGCTACGCTGGTTCGCAGTTTCTTCTCTCCAAGTTCGAAGGTTCTCATGCGCTTTGCTGAAGTTTCTTCTCTCCAAGTTCAAAGGATTTTACGCGTTTTGTTGCAGTTCCTTCTCTCCAAGTTTGAAGGTTTTCATGCGCTTTGTTGAAGTTCATTCTCTCCAAGTTTGAAGGTTCTCACGCGCTTCGTTGTAGTTCCTTCTCTCCAAGTTCAAAGACTCTCACATTGCTTCACTTCAATTCCTTCTCCAAGTTCGAAGGTTCTCACGCGCTTTGTTGTAGTTCCTTCTCTCCAAGTTTGAAGGTTCTCATGCTGTTTCGCTGATGTTCCTTCTTCAAGTTTGAAACTTTTCTCCAAGTTTGAAGATTCTCATGCACTTCGCTGCAGTTCCTTCTCTCCAAGTTTGAAGGTTCTCACACGCTTCGCTACAGTTCCTTATCCAAGTTCGAAGGTGTTGGGTTTAATGTCCTATAAACTCGTAGTTTGTAAATCATTAAACATATTTCTATTTCCAATAAAGTCGTTATTGAGGTTATTCAGTAAAAGATGTTATTGAATATGTAAATTGCGAATGATTAACCTAAATCCAATAAACTAAGATCCTTGGCTATAAAATGAATGCTCAAACTATATGTAGGGACATATCGTAGGATCAAGTTCAAGTTTATAGTCAAAATAGTCTATAGTATAAGGATACGGTTGGGTGCCTTATCCTGGGGACACTATGGACGCGGCCCACTTTGTATTAAGTACAAACGATGAGATCCTAAATCGCTCATGTGGAGACATGCGAGTGGGGGCGTCCTATGCAATGAGTTTGCATAAGACTGGACCACGAAATTAGTCACTTTCTCTTTATAACGCCGTTTACTGAAGAAACTGACTATTTCTTAAAGATGACCTAGGTAACTCGTTCTTAATCCTAAGCTAACTATGAACTTCTGTTTATACGACATTATCCTTTGATCTGCATGGGTGAGAGTGGCCAGCATCGCCGACTCCACAAGCCTACCATTTTGAGGATAAGATCGAATAGATAGTTGGGGACGTAGTCTCGCAAGACGGAATTCGCTCCTACCCATTTCAGGGATAGTAGAGAGGTTGTTCCCTTAAGTACTAACTCCAGGACTTGAACAAGGGGCCCCACCCTCTCGTTGGATCGAGAGGGACTTAGGTTTGATGGTTGGACCACAAACCGATTGTTCATTAGAGGATTAGTGGAACTTAAGGAACAAGAAGTATTACAGGGGTAAAATGGTCATTTGACCTAGCTATAGTTACGAACAACCTGTGAAGGAATGACTTACTGAACATGGTTAAATCAAGTGGACGGAAATATATCTATAGTGAGGGGAGTGCAACTATCAGGCTATAGTGGAGTGTCCCGGTAGTTAACGAATGTTGGCTAGCTTAGATAATGAGATTAGTCGGTTAGCCTCGAATCATTGGAGCCCATGATATATAGGTCCATTAGGTCCCCCTACTAGCTCATATCGGATTAAAGCCTAGAACATATTGATAGGATTCTTTGAATCGTTCAAAATCGGAAAAAAAGAGTATTATCGTAAAATTGTGTTTGACACAATTATTTAATTATGAATTAAATTAGAAAATGAGAGATAAAGAATTTAAAAGTGTTTTAAATACAATATATATGGATTAAGAATCATATATAATGAATGGCACAAGGTGACAATGATTAATTGGATTAATCATATCAAATTACTTGGAAATGTCCCAAATTAATTTCCTAGAAATCAATTTCAATTTAGGATTGAAATAAGAGTGAATTGCAAGCTGAAAATTCTGAATATAGATTCAATTTAGTGGATTTAGTGGGATTCCCACTCTTGCATGTTGATGCATAGTGGAAAACAACACAACCATGCACTAGTTGCATGTGTTGTGAATTAAACACCTAGAATCCACTTTGAGTTGCAATTTCACCATGTGTCTAGTGTCATGAGGCTTCTCTTTGCATTGAAGATGTCTATATAAGGAGCATGTATCAGATTCAAAGGGGAGAGAGTGATTTACTTACTGTTATGTTGTTGGAATTTACTCTCAAATTCACTTACCTCCATAGATCTCTCAAGTGCATGTACCTTCAAGCATTCCCTTCCCATTCCCTATCTCTATAAGACTCCCACAAGTCGTTCTTGGCCCGGAGAATAGTAGGGAAGAATCTAGAGGTTGTCCAAGAGAAGTTGGAGAAGAAAAACACCACAAGGAGATCAACTCATTTTAGCTACAAAGAGGTTGGTACTCCTTTCTTTCTGTTCTGTATTTTCTAGAACATGCATGCTTTAGGAGTAAAATTGATAGAGTTAAGTGCTTTCGATCTTCAATTGCTTCCGCATGTGTTATATGAACACCTTCAATTGGTATCAGAGCATGATTAGAGCACTTAACTTGTATTAATTTTTCTGTGGTGGGTACCATTCTGAAAATGAATTTTCTGTGTGCTAAAATGGATGTGTAATGGTTTGGCAATTTTTTGAGCTTTCAATTCTTCATGAAAATGTAATTGCTCGGAAATGTAAGAGCGTTAATGTGTGTACAAGGGTCTGTAATTTTTATAGAGCCAATAGAGTCCATATAGGCTGTAAAATCGAAGAAATCTGGAGAAGACGCAAGCAGAAAAACAGCAGCAGAGGTTGCTGGTCGCGAGAGCGTCGGGACGCTCTACAAGTAGCGTCCCGACGCTGCAGAACAGATTTTCCAGAATCTGGAAATTTCCAGTCCGATTCGGTTCAGCAGCCTGAGTTGGGATCCGGTTCGGTTTGCCTGCAGCTGGTTCAGCCCATTTACACACATTACAAGGTCGGTTCAGTCCATCGAAGGGCGGTTCGGGACGGTTCGTGAAGCTCGGGATCGCTACAAAAAAAATTTTAATTAATTATTATTGTAATAATTAGTTAATTGTTTGTTTTAAATTGCCAAACCAATCCATTTTAGCTTGATTTTAAATTTCTTTATGCATTATGAATGTATAATTAAATTGATTGATTGTATGTGCATTATGAGCATGCCATATAGTTTAAAAATCCCACCATAGGAAAGCATGATCATGCATTTAATTTTAATTTTAATAACTGTTATTAATTTTTCCTAAATGCATGATGGAAATTTCATGTTTGATTAATACAAGATTGTTGTATTAATTTAGGGAGATTCATGCTTGAATGGTTAATTTAAAATTTATTAATTGATATATAAAAGTTATTTATTAAAAGATAAAATTAACCTAGCATGAAGCATGAAATTTCCTTAGTTTTGTTTATAAGTGTTATAATCAAAAGGGAAGTATGTTGTAGATTAGATTTATAATTGTTATAAATCACTTAGAAATTTAAAATCTATAACAAAGAAAAGGCGCATGCTCACTTAGGGTTAAATTGAATCCAAATTCTCGATCCATTTCAATTAGATTCAAATAGGTCGATAAGCTTGTAAAACATAGGTTACAAGAGAACTCACCCGACAAGATGCTGTCTAAGGCTGGAGGTATTTAAGTTGACGGTTTACGGAACACCTCCTACCTGGGCATCGAGTCGGTTCTTGAGTTAAAGCTAACCCAGTTTTATGAGCATGCACGTGTGTGATGTGAGGTTTTAATCGTTATCACCTAGACATCGTAAGATTAAATGAACTTAGACTTAGGGTTATTCAATTAGCCGGAATTCGCCTAAGTATTAAATTTTTTGACTTTAATGCAGATTGTAGGAAGGCTTTTGAAACTTTAGAGGCTGCTTTAATCTCAGATCCCATTCTTTGTGCACCTAACTGGAGTTTACCATTTGAGGTAATGTGTGATGCGAGTGATGCTGCAGTAGGTGCTATGCTGGGGCAAAAGCAGGGCAAATTTATCCATCCTATATATTATGCAACCAAGGTTCTAAATGAGGCACAAGTCAACTATACAACTACTGAAAAGGAGTTGTTAGCTGTGGTATTTGCTTTTGAGAAATTCCGGCCATACTTGGTTGGGTCCAAAGTCACAGTGTTCACGGATCGTGCAGCAATAAGTTATTTAATGTCTAAAAAAGATGCAAAACCTAGATTAATTCGTTGGGTTTTATTATTGCAAGAATTCGACTTGGAGATAAAGGATAAGAAGGGATCGGAGAATGTCATTGCAGATCATTTATCCCGTCTTGATCCAACATCATCTTTGCTAAAGCAATCTGCCATTTCAGATTCCTTTCCAGATGAACAGCTCTTTGTTGTTGAGGTAAAGATAGTCAAAGATGTCCCTTGGTATGCTGATATTGCCAACTTTTTGGTAAAGGGAGTCACTCCTATTAACATGGATTGGAGGCAGAAGAAAAAGTTTAAGCATGATGCAAAGTTTTTCTATTGGGATGAGCCATTTATGTATAAGCAATGCTCTGATGGTATTATTCGTAGGTGTGTTTCAGGTGATGAAGCAAAGGAAATCCTGGAGCAATGCCACTCTTCGCCGTATGGAGGCCATTTCAGTGGACAGAGGACAGCTATGAGGATTTTGCATTGTGGATTCTTCTGGCCTACCTTATTTAAGGATGCCCATTGGTTCTACAAGCAATGTGATGCTTGCAAAAGGAGAGCAAACTTAGGGCCTATAGATGAAATGCCTCTTACTTACATTTTGGAAGTAGAATTATTCAATGTATGGGGTATTGACTTTATGGGGTCATTTCCCCCTTCTAATGGTAATGTTGTTATCTTATTGGCAGTTGATTATGTGTCCAAGTGGGTGGAGGCCATCACATGCCATCAGAATGATGCCAAGACTGTATCAAGGTTTCTTCAATCGCACATCTTTGCGCGGTTTGGGACACCTAGAGCTCTAGTGAGTGATGAGGGTACAGATTTTGTTAATAATATCTTAACTAAGTTTTTAGCTAAGTATGAGATTAAGCATTGGATAGCTACCCCTTATCACCCACAAGCAAATGGTCAAGCTGAAATAAGCAATAGGGAAATTAAATCAATTCTAGAGAAAGTAGTCCATCCATCTAGGAAGGATTGGTCTTTTAGGTTGAATGAGGCTCTTTGGACTTATAGGACAACCTATAAGACTCCTCTAAGTATGTCTCCCTATAGGTTAGTATATGAGAAAGCTTGTCATTTACCATTAGAGCTAGAGCATAAAACATTTTGGGCTTTGAAAAAGTTAAATTTTGATCTGAGTCGTGCAGGAGCAATTAGAATGTTGCAGCTTAACGAGTTAGAGGAATTTCGCTAATTTTCTTATGAAAATTCGAAAATGTATAAAGAAAAGACTAAGCAGTGGCATGACAGGAAAATTAAGCCTAAAGAGTTTGTCAAAGGTCAAAGGGTTTTGCTTTATAATTCTAGATTAAAATTGTTTCATGGGAAACTAAAATCTAAATGGTCAGGGCCATTTATTGTGGTTGAAGTTTTCCCCCATGGAGCAATTACTTTGCAGGATGAGAAAGATGGGAGAGTGTTCAAAGTGAATGGACAGCGTGTGAAACATTATTGGGGAGAGGAGTTCCAGACGAAATATCCTTCCCTAAAGTTGGTTGATGAATGAAACAGCGAGATTTTTGTGGGAGCATTTACCAGAGCAATATTTTGAGCTCCCAGTGGTTGTTTTGATTTTATTTCTCGCTGATTTGATTTGATTTTAATTCAAGTTATTTGGTTTGTTTAAATTTTGCATGATTTATTTTAAGTTCGTTGTTGTTTTTAAATTCAGTATATTTTATTTTTGAGTATTTTTTATTTGTGGTAGTTTAGATTTTATCTATTCCGATTAGATTTAATTGGATTTTTAATTCAGTTTTTATTTTCTGTTATTTAAATTTCTGGTTAGATTTGAATTTAATAAAGAGTCTTTTTAATTTATTCGGCTTCAAATAAAAATAAAAAAGATTTGATTTGAGCGGTTAATTTAAATTTGAATTTCCTGATTTGATTTTATTTGAATTTTCCATATCCGAGATTCTTCTGGAAGATAATCTTTGTTCAGAAGGTTGTTGCGGCAAAGTTATGGCTGAAGCAAATCTTTCGAATAGGAAGGGTTTTGTGTGAATTAATTACTTTTACCGTTTGGATTTTGAATTTTTTGTGGTCAGGTAAATTGCATGGATGCTGCCATGTGTCGCGCAGGGGTAATCCAACGATTTAGCCGTTTGACAGCACATAATTATTTACCATGGGCGATTGAAATTCAAGATTTTACCGTTGATGGATTTGATTTATAGATTGCATGAGATTTGATCGGTAATTCCATTTAATGAGGGGCAAAATCTTTCGGTTACGATTCTTTTTGCTGAAGCCCTATTTATTCACAAGCCTTCGGTAAGTTTTTCTCACTTCATCTTCTTGTTCATCCCTTGCTGTTTGTATTTTTCTTCTTTTTCTGTGTGCGGTAAATTCATTTGAGTCTCCAAATGGCGAAAACGAGAGCAAGAAAAGAGAGAGATAATGAGGAAGAGGAGGTGCCTATTACCCCCGAAGCACCGAAAGTTAAGGCAAAGAAAAAGAAGACACCAGAAGAGAAAGAAGCTAAGAGGAGAAGAAGACAGCAGAGGGTTGAGGATCAAGAAATAGTGCAGAAGGTAGTCGAGGAGGTTGCTACCAAGGCAGTTGGGGAAGGCAATCCGAAGGAACCTGAAGGACAAAACCCAGAGCAGACTGACCCGATAGTTGCGGATACAAAGGAAGTTCGAGAAGAAAATGCAGAGGAAGTTCAAGAAAAACAGACTGAGGATGCGCAAGCAGTACGGGCAGAGGTTGCGCCTGAAAGAGGTAATGAGCAAGAACAGGAGGCTCGAGTAGAGGTGATCATGCCGGAAGTACCAAAACGTCGCCGCGTGAAGCGAAAAGCTGGACATGTCAAGGTAGTTCGAACTGATACTCCCTCGCCGCCAACCACTGACTCTGAGAGAGAAAATGCAGAAAGAGAGGAACAGGAGAAGAAAGAGGTCGAGGACAAAGCAAGAGAGGAAGCAGAGAAAAAGGCTGAAGAAGAAAGGTTGCTCAAGCAAAGGGCAGACAAAGGCAAGAGTGTTGCTGCAGCATCGGAGGAACCTGACGAGACAGAGGAACCAAGGTTGCCGTACAATCGCTTCGTCAACAATCTTGCCAGAGCAAAATATGTTGAGCTGCTGAAGAGAGACTTCCTGTTCGAGAGAGGATTTGGTGGTGATCTTCCACATTTTCTTAGGGCCGGCATTACGAACCACGGTTGGGAATTATTCTGTTCCAAGCCTGAATCTGTGAACGCGCAGGTAGTGCGCGAATTTTATGCAAATATTGACGAGGAAGAAGGTTTCCAAGTTATTGTTCGAGGAGTAGAAGTTGACTGGAGTCTTGGTGTCATTAACGCACTGTATAACCTTCAGGATTTCCCCCACGCAGGATACAATGAGATGGTTGTGGCGCCATCTAATGAGCAATTAAGCGATGCTATTCGGGAAGTTGGTGTTGAAGGGGCGTAGTGGAGACTTTCGAAAACAGAGAAAAGGACATTTCAGTCAGCCTATCTTAAGAAGGAAGCAAATACATGGATGAGATTTATCAAACAAAGGTTGCTTCCAACGACTCATGACTCGACGGTTTCTAGGGAACGAGTTCTTCTGGTTTTTGCGATTTTAAGGTCTCTTAGTATTGATGTGGGTAAGATCATTGCGAGTGAGATATCTGGATGCTGGAAGAAGAAAGTTGGGAAGTTTTTTTTCTCGAATACAATTACAATGCTTTGCAAGAAAGCAGGGGTTCCGGAGAATGATGGAGATGTTATATTGATTGACAAGGGAATCATCGATACGCCTAACTTGGCACGGCTTCAGCGTACGCAAGAGGCACGTCAGGGTGGGCTTGTTTATGGCATTCACAAGATTGTAGAACAACTTGCACTGTCAGCCAGCAGGCAAGAGTTTGCTGAGAGGCAATCTCTAACTTTCTGGAGCTATGTTAAACGTCGTGATGCTAACCTGAAGAAGGCACTAGAGGAAAATTTTTCCAAGCCATACCCAACCCTTCCGGTGTTCCCTGACGATTTGTTGAACCCCTGGATACCGCCGCCACCTGCTGAAAGAGAAGAAAAGGATGAGGAAGAGCAGGGTCAGGAAGATTGACGGATGCAATGATTTTGAGCGAGCACTATTTTTGTTTTTCTATTTTTGATTGCTCGCGTATATCTGACCCCGCTTTCTGTTGATGTTATGTTTGCTTGTTTTTTAATTTTTCTGTCCCTAGACCATCAAAATATCTGCTTATGTAATTTCTTTCTTTGTTTTTAATGATTTTTTCAAGCATTTCTGTTCTATGAGCATTGAGTAATTCTAACTTAACTAATTTTCTTCTAAATTTTTGAAGTTTGGACTGGTTAAGCTTAATTAGATCAAGGTATTCTGATCTCCAGAAACCTTTTGCTTGAGCATTTCTTCTAGCCTGGTTGTTGCTGCAGCAAGAAGATTCTGAGGTAGTGTTGATTTATATGATCCACTTTAAGCTTAGTTCTAGTCTCACGCTTAGTTTGAAAATTCAGATAGAAAAATTTAAGTTTGGGGGTATAATTTTAAATGTTAATGATTCATTGGGGACAATGAATAATTCAAGTTTGGGGGACTTTTTGCTACTCCAAGTGTTTTGCTTGAGCATTCCTCTCCTTCATTAAATAATTTGCTAGGTTATTGAGTAACCAGGGACATTTGTGATACCCACAGTTTGTCTTTGCGTCAAAAGATGACCTAGGAAATATGAAAAAAGAGAAAAGATTATTGGCTGAAAAAAAGTTGATTATTGAAAATTTTGCTGAGAAAATTCATGGAGCAAAAGTTTTGAAGGATGAATGATAATCCAGCAGTTTTCTGTCTCCCAGAACTTAGGTGAGCTTCATCATAAAATGTCGTCATTTTGAGGGGAAGAGATTGAATAACTAAGGATTTTTTAGCTTTACAAAGAGTATTTAGCCTAGTTGGTGATGAGTTTGAGGCAAGGGTATACTGCACCATAAAGTGGGTCATCCCATGCTTAAGAGCTTATGACTGTAAGGCTGCTTTAAGTCTGAAAAACAGAAATATAAACCCCTTAAAAATGTGTTTTAATATGTCTGATAATAGAGCTAGGATGTGGCAAGTTCTTAGAATTGAGTTAAAAGTGGTGATTATTTGTCCATGCCGGAAGAATTATTTTGCTATAGCAGAGCTTGGTTTTGCAGAATGCTCAGGTAGAGGTTGAAGGTAATGTTGGATTATCTGGTTTGATTAAGCTATACTTTGTCTAACGTTTTGAATTCTTAAGAGAAGGTTGGTTAGTATTACTCGGGACGTGCAATAGTTCCAGTTTGGGGGTATGATAACTCTCCAAAAGGGAGTTATTTAGGCCTTATTTCTATATTGATTTGTGTGTCTTTTGTGCTAAATAGGGTTGCTTTTAGATAGATATTATATGTTTTAACTCATTTGGAAGAATTGATGCTTTGGAAGTTATTTTGTGCAGAATATATTGTTGAGCGACTTGAGGGAGCAAAATCTGTGCTGGAGCAAAGCTGGGAGCAAAACTGCCACATCACAGCTCGTTAGCCAATTTAACAAACTGAATTCTGTTAAGCTATTCTCGGATTTACGAAGCAAGGAGAGTCATCCACGTGTCTAGGTCAACCTAATTCAAGCCTCCTATCACTCTATAAAAGGAGATAGCCGCCCAAGTCAAATTCATTCCTTTTTGTGAAGGAAACTCCATCCTTGGGAGGAACATTCCACTTTTGGAAGGATCATTTCTCATTTCCATTTTGGGAGCCGAATAGAGGAGAGAGATTGGAGACCAACAAGAAGTCCATCAATTGGAAGCTGATCAAGGGAATTAATATTTTCTTGTATTACTTTGTAGTTATGGATGCATTTACTTATATTGTAATGTGTGTCTCTATGCACTTTATGAACCAAGTAATTTTAGGCATTTGTTAGGAAACATGTAGTTGCCGTGCTTAATATCTATGCAATAAATGTTGATTGATGCATCTTGATTATTTGTTGTGCTCATTTACATTTTGTGTCCGCCTGGCCAGCCAGTATGAATATCACTTCCTAGTTTCAGGGATGATTTAGGGAGTGTGTGGCAATTAATCACACTAGATCATTGTGTATTGGTGAACGCCAGTGACTGAGCTAGGGATAGCCAGTTGCCTAGTGCTTGATCTGTAGTGCTTCATTGGAGTTGAAACACATTCTAAAAAATCTGGAGTTTCGGGAGGAATCTGCTAATAAGACTGCGAGAGTTTTGCATGATCAATAATATTGCTAGAGCATCTTTTAAAACAATTACTAACCAGCGCCTGTTTCTAATCTGTCTGCCTATCTGTTTACTTTCTGTTCTGTCATTTCTTTTGCTTCAGCATTCTATAAAAACCAATCATTTTAACCACCTTTGAAACCATTAAAAAGCTAAACAAAATAGATAAAGTGAAAGCTAGTTCAGACCTTGGATTCGATAAATACTTATTACTTGCTGCGGACTGTGTATACTTGCACAGAGTTCTAGAGTCTTTTTATATCTCATTTTTACTCACTCTGGAAACCCAACAGTGTTTCCTAAAAAAAGCAAAACAAAAAAAGATTAAGATATGTGTTTGCCATTTTTATCCACTAATTCAACTTCCTTTAATTCACTCAAAGCTATGTAAAAATCTCGATAAACTCACTAATTTCTATAAAATCAAGTTTAGCACAAATTTAAGTTTGTTTACTGCAGAGATTAACTATTGCTAAAACTTGAAATTTTCAACAAAAATTTAGCATTAAAGTCATTTTTTAATTGAAATTCCTATCAATTTTGTACTAAAAATAAGTTCATAACTTATTGAATACATTTGAGAAAGCATTTTTTTTATTGAATTTTCAAACAAAAACTTATTAGAGGATAAAAATTGCAACGCTTTTTCAAGTTTAAGGTTAAAATTGTAATACTTATTTAAGTCTAAGGTGCAACTTGATAAAATTGAAAGTTTTAAGGTAAAAATCAATGTAACTTGACAAATTTAGAGTAAAAAATTAAATCATTTATTTATAAATTTTGTAGAATTTGTACCTAAAGATCTTTTGGGGGCTTAAAATGCATTTTCCATTGGAACGAACACACATTTTCTTCTTTTTATAATCAACTTTTTAGTAATAATATTTTATAAACTTTGTGGTTCAAGGGCACCCCAACTCGTTCTAGCTCCGCTGCTAAACACAAGAACTCTTTTAAGTGGTCTCAGTACAATAAATCTCACCTTTAGCGGCGAAACAAATTCGTCGCTAAAAGTAAATTTCGATGCAATGAATATTCAACTAGCGTCGAAAAATTATTGTTGAAGGATAAATTTTGACCAATCACAAATTGCCACGTCATTATTTAAATTAATGACGAAATTACAAATAATTGAATTTGGGACCAATTATAAATTGACATGTGTCCCAAATTTAATTTGAAGACAAAATTGGCCAATTATAAATTTATAGAGCCAAATTTATATTTGATCAATTAATTAAAATTAAATTATTTTGATCAAATTAATTAATTTGACCAATTAATTAAAAAAATAATTATTTGGATCAAATTTGGGTCTTTTAAATATTTGGGTCATATGGTTTTGGGTCAAATATGAACCAGACCGAAGACTAAATAGTTGAGCCCAAGACCAATAAAGCTCAAGCCCAAGTTGTTGGCCCAAAAGTCACTAGGGCCCATCCAGCGTGAACTCTATAAATAGAGGGGTTCTCTTCCATTTTATGGGGGTTCAGAAATTCTAGACTCTCACAAAGACAAGAGTTCAGAAATTTAAAGCTCTCAAGCAGAACCAGAAAATTCAGAGAGACTCCACCAAGTCTGAAGACCGAAGACTCTCTGCAATTCATAAGTTCAAGTGTTGAATACTTCTTGAAGACCAAACACTCTGATGAGATCTCTCTGATGAAGTCTAGGATAGAAGGATAAGAGAGATGTTTATGAGAAGGAGAGAATATATATTTAAAATACTTCTCACAAATATATTTTTAAATGTAGAGGTAAAATCACACCTCTTTTTTATTTATATTAGGGTGGGTAAAAATCATTTTAAAGAAAGTCAATTTTGTTAACTTTCAGATGCATGACATAATGCCAAAGCGAGCATAGCTCAACGGTAATTGACAAATACCTTCGACTAAGATGTCAGAGGTTCGAATCTCTCCATCCCAAATGTTGTTGAACAAAAAAATAAAATCATGTAATGTACATAAGAAATGGGAGTGAATATGTAAAACAGTGGAGGGAGTTATACCCTGATAGTTTTACTGTCAGTAAAAAGGGAAAAAGGTAAATAATAAGACTGAAAAAAGTCAGCAAGCTTTTTTATCCATATTGTAGATGTGATACCAATACCATTGCCTGCTGGTAAAATGTAAAATCATGATTCCATCGGCTTGTTTTTCTCTATATAACTGCAAAAATTTGTGATACAAATAAATAAAATAAAATAAGGTAAGCAAGTTTTATTGTACATGTGAATATATTTGTTTCCTTTTTGGTGTGAGGAGTTTCTCTTCATCAATTTCCATTTATACTATCAATCGCTTTTTGAGGGAACCAAATTTCAACTTATTTCCAAACAATGACGTTTAAATTAATAATTAACCCATCTAACATAATTAAGTAAATGGAGAATATTGCATTATTTTCAACAAAATAAAAATCCTAAAGTGAAAATTAAAAAAGGAAAAAAAGTCTCCTCTAACTTTTTTTTTTCCCTTCTGTTTTGTGATCTACTTTTTAAAATATTAAAACTGAAAAGAATAGTTTTCAAAAACAAATATTTCTTTTTTGAAAAATATAAATCTGAAAATAATTTTTCTTTTTTTTGAAATATGTGGGGAGGGGGATTCGAACCATAGAACTCATGGTCATTAATACAACTTTATGCTAGTTGAGCTATACTCTTGTTGGCAAAATAAAACTGTTTTCTTATTTTCGAAAAAAAAAACTCATCTAAAATTTTATATGGTAACAGTTTAGAGATTGTTTTTAGAAAAAATTACTAAACACATTATGTTTTTTACAACATTGCGAGGGTGAAGAGAATTCGAACCAGAGACTTCTTAGTTTTTTTTTTTTTTTTTGAAACAAATCTTATGTCAATTGAATTATGCTCATGACACTTATAACATTATTTTATATATAAAAAAGGTTATAATATTACAATCAAAATGAGAATTTGATGTTCCAATTTATAATAAATGACGTTAGTATTTGACTACATAACTAAAATGAGGTGGGCAGAAAGACGAAGGATTGAACTGTAATAAATATAAATTATGGTAGAAATTTGACATGGGTGTGACAAGACCTGAGGAAAAAAAAAAGAAAGAAAGGAAAGAAAGAGAAGAGTTGATATGTGTGTGTGTGTGTTGAGAGTTGAGAATAGCGGTATAATAGTCCAAAAAGCCACCCGTTAAATAATGGAGTTGGTTTATTGTAAATAAAAAAATATAAAAATGTAATAGAATCGCAGCCATTGTGAAAATATATTCCCATGCATCACATTTTATTTCTCTTCGTCCCATCTAACGGGCCCTGAAAGCGCAATCCCTACCCCATCACCTTTTTTCTTGTTGCGGTGGTTGTGGATGCGTCGCTCCTTCTCTCTCCTCTTCCCTCAAGGTGTAAAAGAGTAATTTGGATCCGGAAAGAGAGAGAGAGAGAGAGAGAGAAAGGTGAGTGGTTGTTTGAGAGGTGGTTTTCGGGGGAGATATTAAGGTCGAGTGTCGTAGTTTTAGATGTGGGCATGCGCCCTTACACATACACTCACTCTGGTACCCACAACTTCCTTTCCCCTCTCTCCCTCCTCCTCCTCTGTGGGCCCCATTTCCTTTCTCTATCTTTCTAGGTAGCTCGCTCTTCTCCAAGCATAGTAAAACTAACCCACCACACTTTTCCTTTTTTTTCTTCCTTTTTTCCTCTTTTTATTTCTCTATCTATCTATAATGTATAATCCCTTCCCCCCTCCCCCTCCCCCTCCCCCTCCCCCTCAAAATAAAAAAATTAAAAAAAAAAAAAAAGAATATTAATAATTCAACTTGGCTTTGGCTTTCTCTCTCCCAAATCCCAAATCCCAAATCCCAAATCCCAAATCCCAAATATATATTCAACGTCCTCCCTCCCTCTGTGTTTCAAAAAGAATATTGAGAGATTAAAGGGGGGTTACGTTGTGAATGCCAAAGATGAGCATCTCTGTAAATGGGCAGTCCCAAGTCCCTCCAGGCTTCCGCTTCCACCCCACAGAAGAGGAGCTCCTCCAGTACTACCTCCGCAAGAAGGTCTCCTTCGACAAGATTGATTTGGACGTCATTCGTGACGTCGATCTCAACAAGCTCGAGCCTTGGGACATCCAAGGTACTTAAATTCCCTACCTCCCACACATACATGATATATCTATATCTATATTTATATGCATGCTTATTCATCCAGTCTCATCATTACAGACAAGTGCAAGATTGGAACCACCCCACAGAACGACTGGTACTTTTTTAGTCACAAGGATAAAAAGTATCCCACTGGGACTCGGACCAATCGGGCCACCGCCGCCGGCTTCTGGAAGGCCACCGGCCGTGATAAAGTCATTTACAGCAACTCTCGCAGAATTGGAATGAGAAAGACTCTTGTTTTTTACAAAGGTCGTGCCCCTCACGGCCAAAAGTCTGACTGGATCATGCATGAGTATCGCCTCGATGAAAATTCTACATCTGAATCCAATAATGTATGTGTCCTACGTCTCATATCACATCATCTCCTAATTAATTACTTTTCTTTTAAATAAATCTTTTTTTATTGCTTTCATTTAGATGAAGGTCTCCAGCATTGTGATTGGCGATGGCGGCCAAGAAGAAGGCTGGGTCGTGTGTAGAATTTTTAAGAAGAAAAACCACCACAAAACTCTAGATAGTCCCATTAGTACTACAACCACTTCCTCTCTCACCACTGAAACGGCCTCCTCTCTCTTGCTTGATTCTTGCAATGACGGAGCCTTGGAGCAAATCATTCAGTACATGGGAAGAACGTGCAAGGAGATCGAAGAAGAAGAAGAAGACGCCGCCGGCACTGCCACCGGGAGACTTCTCCGCCCGATTGACACTTCCTCCGTAGTCATCAACGCCGCCAGCGGCAGTTACCTCGACGGCAGATTCTCTAAGCTTCCAAACCTTGAAAGCCCCAATTCCACCAGCACCCACAACTGCTACCAACCCATTAACAACCAGGTGGGCCCCGCCGATCCGATTATCGTTTCCGGCTACCAGCTGGAGTCTTCCGCCTCTGCCGCCGCAGCGCCACACAATTGGGCGGCCTTCGACCGCCTGGTGGCCTCGCAGCTGAACGGCCAAATCGAAGTATCCAACATGATTTATTACAGCGACCAATTGCCAACGACAACACTACGCGGAACGACATCGTTTTCATCGAAATCATCATCTTCTTCTTACAACGCCGCCGCCGCCGCCGCCGCTCAGGATTACAACAACGTCGACACAGAGCTGTGGAGCTTCGCCAGGTTGTCATCATCGTTGTCCTCCACTGACCCATTATGCCACGTGTCCGACACTCAAATATAACTACTGAGAATCATCATCCATGGAAAAGAAACGAAGAATTTGAAAGACGTCATATTTTACAGGGAAGAAGACAGAAGCTTTTTAATTAATTAATTAAATATTTACTTATGTGATCGATGATATATATGAAGCTATAATAATTCATGTTTTAGTTTTACAGCATATTAGGGGGAGGAAGTAGAAAAAAAAAAAAAGAATATATGTAAGATAAATAAACAAAGAAAAAGGGTAATCAAAGTCAAGAGGGTTTTAGATGGGGTGACACTGTCAAACTCCAAATTATTTTTTCTTTTTTCATACTTGATAGAGCATATTCATGATTTTTTTTTTTTTTTTTTTTTTTTGTCTGTAACCTATCCTGTGCTTCTAGAATCTCCTTAGGCTTTAATTTTCCATATAATAACAGCCAACACTCATGGGCATTTTGATGTAATGTATTTCAAAAAAGAGATTAAATTAGGTGTACTTTTGGTATGTGTTCTCTGTTAAAATGATTAAGATGAAGAAGAAGAAAAGGTGATACAGTTGGAGTGATTTTTGAAAATGCATATTAAGTATATGGTGGACACGTGGTGTGTCGAGTTAGATTAAGGAAATAAAGTATTGAAGGAAAAATTATTCGATGAGATCACCACAATGTGGTTACCCTATTTAAAACTGTGGAATTAATTAAATTTTAATATTTGTCATTCTCTAATAATCACTAGATACAAAATCGATGTACTATTACCATTTTTCTTTCTTACTTTTTTTTTTACAACAAAATTATCGGCTTTATTGTGACCTTATCAAATAATTTCTTATACTCAATCTTTGGTGTAGTATTTATTTTATTTTATTTTTATTTCTTTCCCTTTTCTCTCTAATGATATGAGTGCAAAAAAGTTGGGCTCCGCTCCCATCGACATGAATGACTGCCGAGAAAAAGGCTATTGGGACGTACATTCAAAGAAAAAGGTGTTTTTTGATATCAATCCTCTGATCTCTCTCTTTCTCTCCATAGACATATATACTTCTTTTTTTATTTATTGTAATCTATGTTTGCCTCAACATTTTAATAAGTTTGAATATATACAATTTGTGTTTGGATTGTATAAAAAAAAATGGGTTATGAAAATTTGGGTTACGTTTTAAAAGTTTGTATGCAATATGAAGTAGGCCTAAATTTAAGTTTTAGTCGTTTCTTTTTTCTTTAATTTGGTGTATGATGTTTTAAAAATTTTAATTTTATCTCTAATATATTGAATTCTTTTCAATTAGGTTCTTTTTTTTCATTAAATATTAAAATTAGTTAACAAAAATAAGGTGAGATGTGACAAACCACTTTAACAATAGAGTTAAAAAGTATTCATTGTTTTAATTGGATGAAACAGACATATTGCTTGTCCAAAAGAATTTACTCTTTTTTTATTTGACTTAGCTTGTAGTAACTTATAGAATATCGATGCATTAAAATATTGGTATGTTAATGATTTACAAATAAAAACTACTATTTTAAAATTAATTTATTTTCATTCTTTTAATATTATTTATTCTAAGGACTTAATAAGAAAAAAAAAATCTTTAAGTGAAGGACAAAATTGAGAAAAAATCTTCAAACATTAGAGACTAAATCATTTATTTAACCTAACTTTGAGTTTATATGGTAGTCCATGAAACCAACCTATAATTTAGATAGATAAACACGACGATAGATATAGACTCGACTTTCTAATATCAAATTACATCAACTTAACTACAAACGTTCTCTTTTAAGTCTACAAAGAAAACAATAACAAGAAACTAGTTGGTGCACTGGTCGTATAAATTCGTAACAATATAGTTCATGAACAAGTATATTTATTAATTTACTCTACGTAGTTCAAAAAATTTGCAATGATCGATTTAATCTCTACAATAAAAAATTTCACTATATTGTAATGGACATTTCTTATATATATACAAATTGTGAGGAATTGTTAAAGGATCAAATTGTTATAAATTTTAAAATTTATACTATAGATGGATGCTTCATCTTGAGGGAATTTTCTAAAGCAAGGACCAAATCATTATAAATTTTAAACTAAAAAATAAATTGTTACACAAAAAGTTTTAAGAAGAACTAAATCATTGTAAATTTATAACTATGACAACTATATTATTACATACGTAGTTTATGAACTAAATCATTATTTCAATAAAATTACAATGTCGTTTTTTTCTTTTTTTAATATCAAAACAATATCTTACAAGCTTTCAGGTGTTTCCATCCCTGTTTTGTTAAATTTACTATTCATTTATTTTTTAAGTACAATTTGATTTAAATGTTTTAAATTTTAAAAATAGTATGAAGAAGAAATAAATGAAAACACGAACAAAAGATATATTTTTATAAATATCTTTGAAAAAAAAATAATGGACAACAATCTTAAAAAGTTAATATTATACAAAATGATTTTTAAAAGAATTTTAGAAAATACACCAAAACAGCTTGTTTGGTTGTGTTTCCCCATTAAAAAACTCTTTTAGACCGGTTGGTAATCATTTTGTCTTTTGTGTTTTGTTGTTTAAAATTAAGGTTTAGTAACACTATTTCTACCAATAAGTTTTTTTGTTTTGTTATCTATCTTATTCTCATATTTTCAAAAATCAAGTTAAGTTGTGAAAACTGAAGAAAAAAAAAAGTAATTTTTAAAAAACATGTTTTTGTTGGTAGAATTTGACTAAGAATTCAAGTGTGTTTTTAATAAAAATGAAAACCGTTGTAAAAAAAAATTAGGAGAAAACAAGTATAATTTTTGTTGATAGCAAAATCCGGCCGAGCAACTCACCTGACCTTCACGTGACATCCACAGTGAATTTGTTGAAGACGGGGAAGATGTTACCTGCAAATAGGAGCAAACACTGCAAACCAGTGTGGTGCTTGCCACACACATTCTGATGCTTAAGTCAGTAATAAGAGGGAATATGAGCAAAACCAGAGAGCTAGAGGAAGAGAAGAGAGAGTTTTGAGAGTCCTTTTCCATTTTACAGTTTCTAGGCGTTGGAAGACGATTCGGACTGAACCAGGTTAAACCAGGGCAGCTAGAGGACTCCAGGGACCGAGCGGAGGGGAGGAGACTCGGCCCGTACGCGGGCTGAGGCCGAGCGTGGGGTTGGGCCAAGGCCTAACCCTATGGCCTATTTCTCCTCCGAGGTCCATTTCCTGGCCGTGTCTTCGGTTTCGTGTCGTATTATCCTCGTCTGCTCCTTAAATTCCGGAATGGTCCAAAATTACCTATAACAATTTTCAAAAACAAAAAACAAAAAATCAAATAATTATCAAATTGAACCTAAAAAGTTAAAGTTTCTAAAAATTTTGAATTATTAAAAATATGTCTTTGTTTTGTTAGAGTTCATAACCTTCCTTTTCTTGATCCCTTTGGCTATTAACAAAGTTGGAAGGTTTCGCGGTCTATTTTAGCAATTACTCAAAGACAAGTTTTCTGTATACAATAACGACTTCTTTAAATAAATTGTTCTAGTTATTAGACAAGCTTTTTAATACTCTGAAACAACACACAGTAATTCTTTTGCTTTGTTTCTTCTTTCTTAAAAAAAAAATAATTTTAAGAGTTGGCAAATTTGAATATTGAAAAATACATTTTTAGAAACCTGTAGGATTGCTGGTGCACTTTTATGTTTAAAAACTATTTTCGATTATCTTTTCAAACTGTTCAAAAAGATATCTTTTGTTTTGTATTTTCATTCATCACATATCCAAGAGAATTCTAAAATAGATTAAACATATATTATATCCAAACATAATTTCGATTATTTAGATACTAAAATCTGACTAGAAGTTAAGAAGTTTTCTATATAAAAAAAAGTAGATCACAAAATACAAAATTTGTTAATAAACAAACTCATTGTTTAAATGAATATATTTTTAAAAAAAAAAATTAAAAACCCATAAAATTGGGACTAAGATTTGTTATTTCTAATTTAAGATACCAATTTAGGACAAAATGAGAAATGGGTTTTAGTTAGAGAGAGATAGAGAGACAATGGTGTTAAAACGAAGAGGAATTATTTAGTAGGCTAATTTGAAATAGATAGTCCATTTTTATTAATTTAGGTAGGCTGTTTACTATTAGTTCCATTCTAGAACTGATTCGTGCGGGTTGTGAAAATGGATAAAAATGGTGGTGAATTTTTTAAGAAATTTTAAACTTTATATCTCTTAGATCTATTTTTAAAAAAATATAGTATGTGAGTTGAATTTCAAACTTTCAATCTTTAATCGTTAAATTAAGCTTGGGTTGGTGGACTCTATTTCTCATGGTAGCTTTCATATTACAAATTTATTTAATTAGAGGCGAAATTCATCCTAGAATTAGAGAAATTTCTTCAAAATTTCAAGTTTTTAACGATTATCTCTTTTAAATTGTAACAATTTCATAAATTTTAAGATATAATCGTACATTGTATTGTACTAATCTCATACTTTAGAGGTGGTTTAGAGTTTAGAATTTATAATTTAATTGTAATAATTTTGAGGAGTATTTTCATTTTTAGCATATTCGTCATCAAATATTGCAAAAGTGTCACTTAAAGATAATAATTGGAAATATAAAAAAAAAGAAAATAACAGTAAAAAAATACTTTTTTTAAAGAGATATTCCTTAAATGGAGAAATTAGGTACACTTGTATCCTTGATAATAAAGGAGGATAATCAACTGGGAAAATCTTCCATCCAAAAAAAGTATCTACTCCCCTGATGGTCGCTGCTCACAATCGGAGCCGCCAAAAACAAAATGCTTGAAGGAAAGCATCCCCAATTTGGGAGCCAAGGCGAGTATGACTTCTAATAGATTCTTAACTTTTGAGAGGTCCTCTATAGTTACTACTTTGTTCAAACAGTTGATGATTTTCAAGTGAATCTGATTCCACTTCTAAATTGAGGTTATCACCGAACTTTGAATGTAATTGATTCATCTCTTCCCAAATCACTTTTGCTTCGAGAGCTTTGATTGACCAATTCAAGTGAATCTGATTCCACTTCTAAATTGAGGTTATCACCGGAGTCACGAACCACCCAACCTACGTCTCCCATCTTGTAGTTTTTGCCAAGATGTGTCTGAAGTCAATACTTGTTGTCAATTAATATATAGGTTAATTAATTAATAATATGCCAATATAATAGTTCAATATATAGAAAAATCCATCTATGGTAAGATTATAGTTGTTCAATATACATATTGATTAATCGATCATATACTGAGATTTCAATGAATCAATTAATATTTAGGTTAATCTATGCTTAATAGGTTAACTTACTAGTCATCAAGCCAGTGAAAAAAGTAAATATCTTGAAAAAATTAATTTTAAATTGTGGTGCTGCCTATTTCACCTTTAATATATATTACAAGTTTCCTTAACAATCAAAAGTAGCAGCAATATTAAATTGTGGTGCTGCCTATTTCACCTTTAATATATATTACAAGTTTCCTAAAAAATCAAAAGTAGCAGCATGGTCTTGTGATGTTAAAAACAAAAAGTAAATGTCTCGTTATAAAATTTGAAAGTGCAACTATATCCGTTTATAAAATTTAGGAGAATTTTTTGTACCATTCTCTAAAAAAAAAAAAGCTAAATATATCAAATAATTATCTAATTAATTTTCAATTTGATTCTGGAACTTTTGAAATTCTCGGCTGTAACTCTAATGTATACAAAATTCAATTAGTTCTTTCAATATAAGAAATTGTTTAAATTTTTAACAAAAATTTTGTGTAACATTAAAGTATTTGTTTTATTATCATACTTGAACACTTGAATAATTCATTCAAGTGTTACCTGACACATGAAACTCAATTTCTTCATCAGTAAATATCCTTTACTACCCAGTGGCATGCTCACATATCACACAAGTTTGAACACGTGACCTCATGTTCTGATACCATGTTAAATCGATCACCAATCAAATGAGAAAGTTAAGGTCCCGTTTGATGACCATTTGGTTTTTGAAAATTAGGTTTGTTTTCTCCCAAATTTCCTGCAATGGTTTTCATCTTTGTTAATAATTCATTTGAATTCCTAGTCAAATTCCAAAAACAAAAACAAGTTTTTGAAAACTACTTTTTTTTTTTTTTTCAAAATTTGACTTAGTTTTTGAAATCTACTTTTTTTTTTTTTGTTTTCAAAATTTGACTTAGTTTTTGAAAACAAGAAGGTATATACTAAAACAAACAAATTTATAGGGAGTAGATGTGTATAAGCTTAATTTTCAAAAAAAAAAAAAATCAAATGGTTATCAAACGAGGGTCTAAGTTGTTGGATTACAATAAATTTAATTATATCAACCCTTAACACTTTTTATTAACAAATTGTAGCCTAGTTTTACTTACATTGATTTAATGGTTTATTTTTAATACATTAAAGAAAAGATTAAACACGAAATTGAGAAAACTAATGCGCCGTTTGATAACCATTTGGTTTTTTGTTTTTGGTCTTTAAAAATTATGTTTGTTTTCTCCTAAATTCCTTAACATGACTTTCATCATTCTTAAGGATCCATTTGAATTCCTAGCCAAATTCTAAAAACAAAAACAAGTTTTTCAAAACTACTTTTTTTTTGTTTTCAAAATTGGAGTTGATTTTTGAAACAAGAAAGAAGATTGATACTAAAACAAAGAAACTTATAGGTGGGAGTAGATGTGTATAAGCTTAATTTTAAAAAACCAAATGGTTATCAAACAGGACCTAAGAATTGGGATGATTAGATATATTTAACAAAAAAAAAATATATATATATATATATCTAAAGAAGAAAAACGACAAAGAAAAATAAGAGAAAAAGAGGAATTTAAAAAAAAAAAAAGAAGAAGAAGAAGAAAAAGAGAAAAAGAGGGAGTGATAGAAGAAAGAAAAGGAAGAAAGAAACATGAAAACGAGATTCTAGGCCATGGCAACAACCGCCAATACCAAAAAAGTGCTTTTGTACGTACTTTTTCCCTTTTATTCACTATCTCACTACCAACCACCTTTAGACGTAACTCTCTTCTTTCTAGCTTTTCTCTTCTTGTCCTCACTCTCTCTCTCATTTTTTTTATTATTATTTTCTTTAAAGGCTCTCTCTCTAATTAATCATTCTAAATAATGGCACATTTTTTGCTATATTTTCTTTTGACATTTCAAATTCATTTCCATTAAAAAAAAAAGAAAAAAGGTCTTTTTTTTTTTTTTTTTTTTTTTTTTTTTGAAAGGAAGCTCATTACAAATGTCCTCTTACCTCTTATTAGATTTTAATTCCTTATCCACCGAAATAGATTAGGTAGAGCTACGAATCTAACATAATATTTCAGTTAAAGTTTTATAAAAAGAAATTGTAGCTCAAAGAAGGATTGTAAATAGAGTGAAAATGTAACGATCCGACTCCTTAATAAGCCTTTAAGGGACCGTTACGACAATGCATGTTTTGGAGGCCTTTTTAAATAAAAACATTTTGAAACATAAACAATAATTTAAGCAAAAACTTTAAAACAAAATTTTTACTCGGGATCCCTAATTGTTGAAAGTTTCAAATAATTTCTAAAATATAAATATACATGGCCTCTAGAAAATTTCTCAAACAAATTTATAAATTAATAGAGTAAAACAGAGTTCTTAAACGCGGAAGGAAAATAAAATATGAAACTCAAGTCCTCTCATGGCTGTCTAATGGATTCTCATCAATCGCCTTTCATCTGCTCTTGCCTATACCAAAAAAAATATTTTTGAAAAGAATGAGTATTTTAAATACTCAGTAAGTGACCCTACTATTGAGGTTGGGTCACGCTTTAAAAACATTTTAAAAATCAACAACAAATATAAATTTGGTGGCTCTAAACTTTATTTTAAACTTATTAATGAAAGATGATATACATCAATTTCATGCATATCTTATACACATCAATTTCATGTGCCTTTCTAATGAGAGAGAATATACATCAATTTCATGCATATCCTAGACACATCAATTTCATATGTCTCCTACGGAGGCCGTCAATTTCACGAAACCTCGAGGTCGTCAATTTCACGAAACTTCGAGGTCGTCAATTTCACAAATCTCGACTTAGGTACATCAATTTCATGTCCCTAAGCCCTGTGTAGGCATCTCCGAATGTACATCAATTTCATGTACACTAATTTAAACTAATTCCTTTAATGGAATTTAAAGTCATAAATAATTTAAATTCAATCTCTTTAATGGGATTTTGAGAGACCACCAACTCAACTATTTTAAATATCAACAAATACAAGCAAAAATAATAAATTTCATGCTTTCAACATTCTTCATAAACGCATACGCAATTAAAGTAATAAATTTGCCATGCTCAATTTTCATGCTTTTAACAATCATAATAAAATTTAAGAACAACCCATAAACACGAATATTTTAGAAAATCAATTATTCTAAACACGAGAATTTTAGGAACTCAAATATTCGCACCCAATTAAAAGGTTCAATAGTAAGTTCACTTACCTCGACTTAAATATCGTCAAATCAATCATCTCCAAACTTCTTGATTCAAAGACTTTGGCAAGCTACAAATTAGAAGGAAAATTCTTTTAAACTAAATAGGACTAAAACCCATTGCTCTTCTAGGTACTAACCGATTTAAGGAAGGTTTAGCACTCAAAACTTACCCAAAGACGGAATCGCTTCGCAAACGCTAAAACTCTTAGACCCACTACTCCAACTCGTCGATAACGCCAAGAACTTGCTGAATGGGTTTCAATAATCAATGGGTATTCATTTAAACTTATTATTCAACTAAGAAACAACTTCTAAACACTTACCCACTACGTGAAACGCTGGAAAAACAGAGGAAACGACCACCCACCATTGCTGTCCGCGTGTTCAGGTGCTGTAACTCACCAATTCCACAACCAAACCGCCCACGCGCCTGCACGCTGTTGTTTCGCTGGAAACCACGCAAAGATCGCTGAAGCAACACCGGAATCGCTGCCTACGACTGCTACAAGCGCCGGAGGAAAACGCCACAGCCGCGACTAGCGTGAAACGCTGCCGCCTGTCGATGCTGCGCCGCCGTGGAGCTCGTCGGAGGAGTCGCGCTCGCCGGAAGACCGCTGGTGCCGTCGAGAACTGTTGGAGATGGTGTTGGGAGGAGCTGCTGTCGTCGGGTACTGGAAGGGAAGGAAGAAGCTGTTGCCGTCGTGTTGGAAGGGAAGAAAAAGATGAAGAAGAAAAAATAATCTGACTTAGGGCTACGTGAGTGGCTAAAAACAAAACCTAATGGGCTTGGGTTGGCTCTAACATCCCAGAAATTTCAAAAATGCCACTTCAGCCAATTTTTAAATATTACACCAATTTCAATTTTCCCTCTTAAACCAAAATAAAGCCCAAACTAAATAAATTTGAATTTTCCTTAAATTACGGACGTTACAGAAAATGAAAATACCTGTAAATCAGTAATTTAAGTTAATTAATATAAAAGTTAATTAGTAATGGATGAAATAAAATTATAGTGGTTAGCATTAATGAATGGCGAAGAGATCAAATCTCACAGCGGAAGCGAGTGATTACTGTGCCTCGATTTTAATTTAGAATTACAACACAAAAAAAGAAACATACATTTACAATAGAGTATAAAGGTTAAACATAAAACACAGTGAACAAAAATACAAACCTTTGTAGACTCTTCTTCACAGAAACAACACAACAAGCCTTCTTTTTTTCCCTCGTACAGTAAACACGTACAATAGTCACCAACGCCACCATAAGGTCTTCCCTACTATTCTCTGGCAAGGACCGACTTGTGGGAACCTTTTTGAAAGGGGAGGGAATGTGTACAGAGAGTATTGGTTTCTCTGATAACTTTTGAGAGAGAGAACTTTGAGAGAGAGAGAGCTAAACGTATTTTGCAGCAACCTCTAAGATGTAGACATTCTACATATTTTAAAGAAGAGAGGGCACTACAACAAATATCACCTTTAATAGCATTTTAGGATAACCTTTTAGAAAAAAAAAACAATTAAAAAAAGAAAAAAAAAAGGGAAGTAATTTGAACTAGTATGTGGGGACATACGGGGATTTCTGTTCAAGTAACAACCTAAAAGGTCTATAGTATAGAGATAAGGTTGGGTACCTTATCCTGGTGACACTATGGATACGGTCCACTTTGTATTTGATACAAACACAATGATCCAACGCATTCGTGTAGGGGACATGCGAGTGGGGTATGCAATGAGTTTGCATAAGACCGGACCGCAAAATAGTAATCACTAGCTGTAACACCGATAACTAGTTAGATTTATTTCACTAGGATGACCTAGGGAACTTAGTCTGAATCCTAAGTGGGTTATGGACTTCTGTTCACGAGGGATTGTCCTTTGATTTGTATGGGTGAGAGTGACCAATACGCCGACTCAATAAGCCTACCATTTTGGGGAAAGACCGAGTGGGAGCTGGGAACATAATCACACAAGATGGAATTCACTCCTTCCCGACTTTTGAGGAAGTAGATGAGTGTTCCCTTAAGTGGTGTCTTCGTGTCTTGAACAAAGGGACCTACCCTCTCACTGGCCCGAGAGGGGTTTCTGTTTGATGGTTGGACCACAAATAGGTTGTTCATTAGAGAAGCACTGGTACTTAAGGAGGTAGAGGTAACTCAGGGGTAAAAAGGTAATTTGACCTAGTTGGAGTTACGAACACTCGTGAAGGACTAACTTGTTGTTATTGGTCTATATCCGTGGACACAAAATTATGTCTGCAGTGAGAAGAGTACAACTGTGGGTCTCTAGTGGAGTGAACCCTCAGTTTGAAGGAGTGTTGAACACCCGAGCAGAAGCAATTTGGATCGAAAGCCTCTCAATTTCGTTTAATTTTAGGAAGAGAACATGCATAAAATAAAGTGAAAACACAGAGTATGATTTCAACCAACCTTTTGAGTTGAAATTAAAACATTCAGTGGATGGATTCTCAGCACGAATCGGTTGTAGACCCACGAGAGTCTTCCCCGCTATCCTTTGGCCTTAGAACGTGTTGTGGAACACGATTTTGTGATGAAATTGTTGAGAGAAGTGAAGAGAGTTTTGAGAAAAAATTATGTTTTCCAGCAAACATCATCATCCTTCTCTTTGAGTTCAAATCCATTTTAAATCATGAATCCATGCTGCATTTCATGGAGACAACAAGCAAGAGAGGTGTTTCCAAAATGGGGTTGGGTGACTTTGTCATACAATTTGCCTCTTCATTTTAATTAAAATGAAACGCAAAATGAAAACCCCTAAAATACAAGACTTTCTTGTATTTAAAAATTTATTTTAATTAAGTTAAAATTCAAAATTAATCCAAAATTAATTTTAAATAAACTTAACTAAAATTATTTAATTAAACACTTTTAATTAATTATAATTTGAATATCAAATATTAAACATTTGCACGTAATCCCAGTTTCTCTCAAAAACCAATTTCTCAAACATGAATCACTATTCATGTGTATTATATTTAAATACTTCAAACTCTCTTGAACATAGTTTAATCCATAATTAAACAATTATGTTAAATATATCGAATATAATTAACGGTAACTAATCACATTGTTCTAAGGTTTATTCCGTACGAGCTAGTAGGGGGACCTAATGGACCTACAGATCATGGGCTCTTACGATCCAAGATTAATTAGCTAAACTATTTTAACCTAGTTAACCAACATTCGTTTACTATCGAGACACTCCACTATAGCCAGTTGAACTTCCCTCACTATAGATATATTTCTGTCCACCCGATCTAACCATGATTAGTAAGTCGACCATTTACAAGTTGTTCGTAACTAAAGTTGGGTCAAATGTCCGTTTTACCCCTGAAGTTACATCTTGTTCCTTAAGTCCCCACTGAGTCCCTAAGGAACAATTGGTTTGTGGTCCCACCACTAAACCTAAAACCTCTCGGGCCAATGAGAGGGCGGGATCCCTTTGTTTACGTCCCGGAGTCAACACTTAAGGGAACAACCTCTCTACTATCCCTAAATCTGGTAGGAGTGAATTCTGTCTTGCAAGACTATGTCCCCAGGTATCTACCCGTTCCTATCCCTGAAATGAGGGGCTTATTGAGTCGGCGATGTTGAGCCACTCTCACCCATGCAGATCTAAGGATAAGCTCGAATAAACAGGAGTTCATAGTTAGCTCAGGATTAAGATCGAGTTACCTAGGTCATCGCACTAAAATAAGTCATTTTCAACAGTAAACGACGTTATAAAGGAGATTGACTTATTTCTTGGTCCTGGTCTTATGCAAACTCATTTGCATAGGACACCCCCACTCGCATGTCTCTACATGAACGATTCAGGATCATATCGTTTGCACTATATACAAAGTGGGCCGCGTCACATAGTGTTCTCAGAATAAGGTACCCAGCCTTATCCCTATACTTATAGACCGTTTAGGCTATTACTTGAACTTGATCCATGACAGGTTCGACTTGTCGAAGGTCGTGTTGGTAAAATAAAATTTATAATCCAGAGAACTACTATTATTTTGTAGGAATAGTGGCCGAGGTCGAACACAGGGAAGGGGACCTAGCAGATGTAGAATTTCGTGCTTATGAAAACAGAGGGGATTTTTAGAATGAAGGACAAGCAATAATAATAAAATAAAATAATTAAATGTTGAATTTTAAAAGACAGAAAACTAAGCATGCAAATCATAAATAAGACGGGATCAATAACATGAAAAAGGATCGTTGGATTGTGATTTCTTATGCTTGATTCTAATTAGTTGGCTACCTAGTTTTCTCTAATAATCGCTATATGCTGATTTCATTAGTCTGGTTGGTGTTGCCTTGTGCAAAGTGATGCTAAATATGCAACAAATAGCTCAAAAACGTGCAAGTATACACATCATGACAACAAGTGATAAGTAAATTAAGATCGTTCTCCACAGAGATTGATTTATGGAATTTTACTACTTCTAAGCTTGATTTTTAATGAAATTCAACGTAACCGAGGACCAAATATTTTTCATTAACTAAGTGCAAGAGATTAAAATGGTAAACAAGCTTAAATGACAAAAACTTAAGAATAATTCAGTAAAAACAGTGAATCAACACAGAGAAGGCAAGGTTCAGATTAGAGGCTGTCTACTCTCACAAGCTGTTTGTTGTAGCAGAACTTTATATTCACAACTCACCCAAGATTTTTCTACGGGAATTTTCCAACTCTCCTCTAGTTTAGGTGATTAAACTCCCATTTAACCCTTTCTTTTTCAGCTCAACTGATTAGTACCTTAGGTGGTTAATTATCCCTAAATACCCACTCATTTTCATGACCTTGAAAGGCTAAGGTAAAGCAAAGTAAATGATTATCAATTGTTTTCCCAAACGATTAATAACATTGCTAGAAAATGGTTGGCCAAACGAAATTCCAGCTTTAATCATGAAGAACACTTTACTTTAAGTTGCAATATATAAAGTTCCACAAAAACAAACAACAAGTTCAAGTTTAAGCACCCTAATCCTCACCTAAAAGGATTTAGCTCATGTTCAAGGTGAAAATAATGAAAATACAACAGCAAACTACCATATCAGTCATGATTACAACCTTAAATACCAACTAAACACTAAGAGAATAAAGAATAAAAGAAGGGAAGAGAAGAGAAGAAGCTTCCAAGAGAGATTCCAACTTTCCCAAGCTGGAATTCCTCCAAACAGCAGCCTCCTTGTCTTTTCCCCTTCACTGTTAGCAGCAGCTCCTAGGTCCAACTTCTCCAGCCGATTACCTCTATTTTTGGTCCAAACTTCTATTTATATAAGTCATTCTCATTGATTTTAGGGCTGATTAGACATTCTTCTCCACATGGACCTTCCCCAATTGGTTGAAATGGAACAAATCAGCTCCAAAAAGATGCCAGCTCATTTTAATTAGAATTCCCACGGGTACAGCCCGTGCAGTCACTTAAATTCCAGACTTTTGGCCTTCTGTTGTGAAATCAGGTGCTGTAGCACAACCTGAGTGTTCATACACAAGAAAATCAGCTTGAAACATATAAAATCTGCATCAATTCCAACTTAAGCTTGACCTAATCATATGTAAAGATGTTCAATAAAGAATGCTCAATTTCATGCACAAACCAAAGCTCAAACACATCAAATAGTAGTGTTTTTAAGCCTAAGAGAGAGCCAATAGCTCTTATTTCTAAGAGCTATCAGTTGGCTTCTGGGTTACTCGGAGGGCCCCCTACACTAACCTGTGCTAATTAACTTGCTAACTGTGAATTCTGCAATTAACAAGATTAATTAATATAAACTCTATCGATCGCCACCCCTTATACATAATTTAGCAACCATCCGAGACCTCTGCAACAGTTACTAATTATATCTAACTAGTTAATTAACAAGCAATTTCGCTACTACCTATTAAAACTAGCCGCTTTGGGATCGTGGGTCCGAAATTGTAAGAACCAAATTCAAACAAGATTTAAATCTAATTCCTACAACCTGTAACATGCATCCTAGGCCTATCAAGGGTCGTAAGAGAGTGGCTTGCCCCAACCTAATAGACTAGCCTCATGTATTGGTTTAAATGGGATAACATGCAAAACTTAATAAAAATACATCAAGAACAGCAAGTAAAACTCATAAAACTCAGCCAATCTTATTAAGAATCAAGACATAAATCCAATCCGACGATCTGAACGAGATTAGCTACGCATAGATGAAGTAAAATCAACAATAGACATGAAAGAATCCATAAAATATGACCAAGAATGGTCTACAACAATGCAGGAATGTAAAGGAGGTAAAGGAAATCGTAAAAGGACCAAAATTCTAACCTAACGGTGGACTAAACCGAGGCTACATATTTATAGAAAATACGACAGCGTCGAGACGCCAAGGGCAGCGTCTCGACGCTGCGAACTTTATTCTCCGGGAAATTTTTCGCGTCGACATCGAGACGTCAAGGCGTAGCGTCTCGACGCCAGCCTCAAATCTCGACTTGCTGCTTTAATTCTCGGTCTTGTCTCTCTTCTTCTCGATACGTGACTTCAATCTTCGGCTTTTGGTGTCATTCTTCAAGCTCGTTCCAACACAATTGGGTCTTTTCACCTCCTCGCCGTCCAAGACACCAAGATTGCTCCAAAACTCTGTAATTGGCCCGAATTAACACCAATTAGCGTGATCGGCTCCCGACATAGCCTAAGCTCAAATATCCTGCAAATAAGACAAGTAAAGCATAAAATAACTCTAACAAGCTTAGATTAGAGGTGATAAAATATGACTATTTAGGTCCTATCAATCCACTTTTATGTCACTACATATAGTTCAAGTATTTATATTACATAGCTATGGATGTTAGTTTATTGGATTTGGATTATTTAACGTGCAATACACTTATTTAATAACTTAAGTGAATAAAAACTCAATAATGACTTTATCGAACAAGTATATAACTATTTGTTTCATTCACTATCTACGAGTTTTAGGGCACCAATCCCAACACAGTTAATGGAAATTGATTAATTGGTTAATGAGTTTAGCCAATTAATCTCATATAGATGGAGCTTCTCATCTGCAGGTCCATTATGTCCCATTGGCAGCTCGTAAAGAGATTTGAGGCAATTCAGTATTAATTGTAAATTGAAAGTGTTCAATTTAGAGGAATCATATAAAATAAAGTTTATAAAACTTTATAATATAATTTTGAATTAAATTGAAAGTGTTCAATTTAGGGGAATCATATAAAATAAAGTTTATGAAACTTTATAATATAATTTTGAATTAAATTCAAAATTAATTTTTGAGAGAAAATATTTGAAAGAGTTCAAATAATTAATATGAATTGGATTCATATTTATAATTTAATAAAATCCCTAAAATTAAATATATGATATTTAATTGGATAATTAATTAATTAATTATTTATTAAAATTAGATATGAATAAGATAATAGATTTGATTAGATCTTATTCATGACCTTTTCTTATAAATATGACCCCTAGGGTGGGGTGAAAGGCATCCCATTCATTCTCCTGCTCTCAGAGAATTCCCCTAAAGGCTCCCTAGACTCCCACCAGTCTCTTGCCTCAAGAAGTCTTAGAGATATATCAGTGTTGCCATAGTGGTGGTGTCCCAATTGTTGACGCTTGGTCCCTATGAAATTAAGAAATGTGTTCTTGATGTTTCAGAGACGACAACGACGGTATGTATGCTTCTCCCCTTTAGATTAGATCTAATGTTATATGCTTAGCCTAGTCGTTAAATCATAGAATAGTTCTAGGATTTTTGCCAATGTATTGGTATTTTGGTAGAAACAAAATTAATTATGAATCGGTCCCAATTCGCTTCCGCTAACGGAATTAGGGAATTTCAATCCTACAATGTGATCCTGTATCGTTCATGTAAAGACATGCGAGTAGGGGCATCCTGTGTAAATGAGTTTGCACAAGATCGGACCGAGAAATAAGTCACTCTTACTTTATAACACCGTTTACTGATAAGACTAACTATTTCATATGACGACCTAGGTAACTCGATCTTAATCCTGAGCTAACTATGAACTCCTGTTTGTTTAGGATTATCCTTTGATCTGCATGAGTGAGAGTGGCCCAACATCACCGACTCAATAAGTCTACCATTTTGGAGATAAGATTGGATAGATAGCTAGAGACATAGTATTGCAAGATGGAATTCACTCCTACGCGTATTAGGGATAGCAGAAAGGGAACAGAAAGGTTGTTCCCTTAAGTGCTGACTCCGAGGCTTGAACAAGGGGCCTCACCCTCTCATTGGCCCAAGAGGGACTCTGTTTAGTTGTTGGACCATAAACAAATTGTTCATTAGAGGATCAGTGGACTTAAGGAATCAAGAAGTGCTATAGGGGTAAAACAGACTTTTTGACCTAGCTATAGTTACGAACGACCTGTGAAGGGTTGACTTACTAATCATGGTTATATCGAGTGGACATAAATATATTTACAGTGAGGGGAGTGCAACTACTGGGCTATAGTGGAATGACCAGGTAGTCAACAAATGTTGGTTAACTAGGTTAAAAGAGTTTGGTCGGTTAAACCTCGAATCGTTGGAGCCCATGATCTGTAGGTCCACTAGGTCCCCTTGCTAGCTTAAGGAATAAACTTTGGAACAATATGATGGGAAGTATTGGAAATGTTCAAACATCGAAGAGGGAACAAAATGTCGGTTAAGTTATGGACACGTTGGTTTAATTTCGAATTAAACCAAAACTTGAAAGTTTGACTTATTTAAATATGATTTAAATATTGAGCTCGTGCATAGGGATTAATGTTCGAGAAAATTAATTTCGAGGATGGTCAGGAATAGTGGAAAAATATTAATTTAATATTTGATATTAAATTAATATATTTAATTAATTAAAATTTGAATTAAATATAATTATGAATTATATTTAAAAAGAAAATAGAAATATAATTATGAATTATATTTAGAATTAAAATTTAGATTAATTTTGAATTAGTAAATTCAAAATTAAAATGAATTTTAGGAAGTGGTGGATTACACCACCTCCATGTACTTAACCCACCTAAGACACCTTAAACTTTCTCTAATTAAGTGTCCAATCTGCTGTCCATTTTTTGGGGTTTTGAGTTGCATAATTCCCTCTATATATAGAGCAAGCATAGCTGAAGAAAAGCATGAAATTGGAGTAGTGTTATGCTGCCAAATTTGCTTCTCAAACCCATATGTTCATAACTCCATAATGCTTGAAGTTCAAGCACTTTTCCTTCCAATTCTCATCACTAGAGGATCCCACAATCCATTCCAAAGTCCTGAGTGTAGGATTGAAATTCCCTAATTCCGTAAAGTGGAAGCGTAATTGGGACTGATTCGTAGTTAATTTTGTTTAATCTAAAATACCAATACATTGACAATAAACTTAGAACTATTCTAGATTTATATTAAGGCTAAGCATACAAAAATATTAGATCTAAATCTAATAGGCAGAAGCAAACATACCCCGTCGTTGTCGTCTTTGAAATATCAAGAACGCCTTTCTTGATTTTTGACCAAGCGTCAACAATTAGGACACCACCAATTGATCTTTCCCGCTATGACTATGAGATTAGGAACGTAGCTGTGGGATTACCTAATCTTGAATGGGAAAAACTCTAGAGAGAAAATTCTCCCTAGAGTTCTTGGGTTGAGAGAATATGAAAGGGAGGCAAGAATGAAACCTATGGCCTTATGGTAGCCATTTGTTGTAGTCCCTAAACCCTAGGTTTAGTGTTCTATTTATATGAGAAAGACCATTAATAAAATATTCATTTAAAATCAATTATTTCCATAACTGATTTAATCTTTTCCATAATTAATCAATTCCATAACCAATCAATTCCATAATTGATTAATCTTTTCTATAAATGATTGATCACTTCCATAAGTGATTAAATCATTTCCATAAATGATTAATTACTTTCATAAGTGATTAATCATTTCCATAATTGATTATTTTTCAATCAATTAATTCTTTAATTAATTAATCACCAATTAAATATCATATATTTAATTTCAGACCTTCTATTAGTTAATTAATTAATTACCCAATTAAATATCATATATTTAATTTTAGGCCTTCTATTAATTAATTCTATAATATGAATCAAATTCATATTAAAATTTGAACTCTTTCAAATTCTCTTATGTCCTATAAATTTAATAGGAATCAAATTCATATTAATATTTGAATTTCTTCAAATATTTATTTCTCTCATAATAATAAAGTTTAATTTCAAATTAGACTTTATATTTTAAAGTATCACTATACATTATATTAATTTGTATCTCATACAATTAACTTAATTCCCAATATGAATTGAACTATTCAAATTCTCTCAAGATATAATTGTTCCTAATTACTCTTTACGAGCTAGCAGGGGGACCTAATGGACCTACAGATTAGAAGCTCCAATGATATGAGGTCAACTGATTAAACTCATTAATCAAGTTAACCAATATTCATTAACTGTGGGTCATTCCACTAAAGACCCACAACTGAACTCTTCTCACTATAGAATATTTCTGTCTCCACGAATATAGACCTATATCGGTAAGTCAATCCTTCACGAGTGTCCGTAATCACAGCTGGGTCAAATTACCGTTTTACCCCTGTGTTACATCTGTCTCTTTAAGTACCAGTGCTCCTCTAATGAACAACCTGTTTATGGTTCAACCAATAAATAGAAAGTCCCTCTCGGGCCAGTGAGAGGGTGGGATCCCTTTGTTCAAGTCCTGGAGTCACCACTTAAGGGAACACTCATCTACTTCTCCTAGAAGTGGGAAGGAGTGAATTCCTTCTTGTGTTGTCATGTTCCCAACCTCCCACTCGGTCTTGTCCCCAAAAAGGAAGGCATATTGAGTTGGTGTATTGGCCACTCTCACCCATGCTAATCAAAGGACAATCCCTCATGAGAAGGAGTTCACGATACACTCAGGATTAAGACTGAGTTACCTAAGTCATCCTATTGAAACAGTAACCTATCAAGTTAACGGTGTTATATCTAGTGGTTTACTATTTCATGGTCCGGTCTTATGCAAACTCATTGCATAGGATACCCCCGCTTGCATGTCTACTATATGGACGCTTTGGATCATTACGTCTGTATTAAATACAAAGCGGGTCGTATCACATAGTGTTACCAGGATAAGGTACCCAGCCTTATCCTTGTACTATAGACCTTTTAGGTTGTTACTTGAACATCGATCGCCGTATGTCCCCACATACTAGTTCAAGTTACATACAAACAACCTTGGATCTTAGTTTATTGGATTTGGGTCAAATTTTGCAATATTTAACAATAACACTTTATTGTAGAAACTCAATAACACTTTATTGAAACAAGTATACAATTTGTTTATATTCACTATCTACGAGTTTTAGGGCATAAAACCCACTTGCCCTAGATTTCAGTTGGTGAGTGATAACGCTCATTTATGTGCGTTATTTAGCCTTAAAAACCTAGCTAATTGTTTGGAAAGCAAGGACTTTGTGTTTAAATTCTTATCATTTGAAGTCATTTTAGAAAAAGTTGTAGAATCATGAAGAAAATCTTAGAATTATAGAATTTAAGCTTAAATTGTACATAAAGAGATTATTTTTGTAAAGAATTTATCCAAGTTAATGCTTTTGTGCAGAAGTCTTAGCGAAGAGGATGCGCCCGCAAGAGGAGATTAAAGGTAGCGGAGCAGAAGGAGTTAAAGCTGAAGAATTGCGCCCACATATGAACTTGAGGATGTGAGAAATGCGATTAAGATGTGCCCGCAAGCCATATAAGGAAAGTAGCCCCATGCTGAAGATAGACTTGTCAAAGCTGTGCAGAGGAAAAATTGTGCCCGAAATGCGGCCGCAATTGTGCTTTCCGACAGATTTTTGAGATTCGTGCGATCTTCACAGATTCATCAGAAAATCCCCAATCTTGTATCAACTCTCTGAAGATTGTGGATCCTTACCTTCCAAGGCATTCTAACACTGATCTCGACAGCCAATCTTACCTTCCAAGGTCTATAAAAGGGGACCAAGATGCAAAAAGCAAAGGGAGCATGGAGTTTTCGTCCTTTGGATTTATTTTTCAGTTTCTCCCTTCTCATCTTGTAAATGAAGGATTGGAATTCCGTAATTCCATAAAGCGGAAGCATGATTGGGATCGATTCATAATTAATTTTGTTTAATCTAAAATACCAATACATTGGCAATAATCTTAGAACTATTCTAAATTTATATTAAGGCTAAGCATACAAAAATATTAGATCTAAATCTAATTTATATAGTAACAAATTACTTACTCTCGTTGACGACTCAGATTAAATTCACCAACTACTTGTGAAATAATCATGAACTACTGCGAACACCACCACTATGGCTACCCCGGCATGACTCTGAGACTTCTAGAGGTAGGAGACTGGTGGGAGTCTAGAGGGAGCCTTCAGGGAAATTCTCTGAGAGTAGGAGAATGAATGGGATGCCTTTCACCCCACCCCAGGGGTCCTATTTATAGAAAAAGGCCAAGACCTTTTCGTAATAGGAAAAGATCATGAATTAGATCAAATCTATTATCTCATTCATATCTAATTTAATAAATAATTAATTAATTCCATAATTAATTAATTACCAAATTAAATATCACATACTTAATCTTAGGGATTTTATTAAATTATTTATATTAATATGAATCCAATTCATATTAATTATTTGAACTCTTTCAAATATTTTCTCTCAAGAATTAATTTTGAAATTAATTCAAAATTATATTATAAAGTTTCATAAACTTTATATTATAATGTATCAATATACATTATATGATTCCCCTAAATAAATTGAACACTTTCAATTTACAATTTATACTTAATTGCCTCAAGTCTCTTTACGAGCTACCAGTGGGACCTAATGGACCTACAGATCAGAAGCTCCAACGATACGAGACTAATTGGCAAAACTCATTAACCAAGTTAGTCAACATTAGTTAACTGTGGGTCACTCCACTAAAGACCCACAACTGCACTTTTCTCACTGTAGAATATTTCTGTGTCCATGGATATCGACCAATGCAGTAAGTTAATCCTTCACGTGTGTTCGTAACACCAGCTGGGTCAAATTACCGTTTTACCCCTAGGTTACCTCTGGTTCCTTAAGTACCACTGATCCCTCTAATGAACAAGTTGTTTAGGGTCCAACCACTAAACAGGAGTTCCTCTCGGGCCAGGAGAGGACGACCACCTTTGTTTAAGACCCGGAGACACCACTTAAGGGAACACACATCTACTTACCCCAATAAGGGAAGGAGTGAATTCCATCTTGTACTGTTATGTTCCCAGTGTTGGGTTTTATGCCCTAAAACTCGTAGATAGTAAATGTACATTTGACCGAACATTAATAAAAGTGATGTATTATTTATGTTTGTATTATATCTTGTCTTATTAACCCTAATCCAATAAACTAAACATCCGAGGCTAATAGAATGAGGCTTGAACTAGTGTGTAGGGACATACGGGAATCAATGTTCAAGTTTTAGCCTAAAGGGTCTGTAGTATAGGGATAAGGCTGGGTACCTTATCCTGGTGACACTATGGATACGACCCACTTTGTATATTGATACAAACGTAATGATCCAACACGTTCATGTAGTTGACATGCGAGTGGGGGTATCCTGTGCAATGAGTTTGCACAAAGACCGGACCGCGAAATAGTTAACCACTAACTGTAACACCGTTAGTTAGTTCGGTTTCTATTTCACTAGGATGACCTAGGCTACTTGGCCTTAATCCTGAGTGGATTATGGACTCCTGTCCATGAGGGATTGTCCTTTGATTTGTACGGGTGAGAGTGGCCTGTTCGCCGACTCAATAAGCTTACCATTTTGGGGACAAGACCGAGTGGGGAGCTGGGAACATAGTCTTACAAGATGGAATTCACTCCTTCCCAATATTAGGGTAAGTAGAGGTGTGTTCCCTTAAGTGGTGTCTCCGGGTCTTGAACAATGGGCCCTACCCTCTCTATGGCACGAGAGGGACTTCTGTTTGCTAGTTGGACCTCAAACAGGTTGTTCATTAGAGGAGCACTGGTAGTTAAGGATGAAGAGGTAGCCCAGGGGTAAAACGGTAATTTGACCTAGCTGGGGTACGAACACACGTGAAGGGCTAACTTGCTGTTGATGGTCGATATCCGTGGACACAGAAATATATCTACAGTGAGAAGAGTGCAGCTGTGGTTCTATAGGGGAGTGAACGACAGTTAATGAATATTGATTAACTTGGTTAATGAGTTTAGCCAATTAATCTCATATCGTTGGAGCTTCTGATCTGTAGGTCCATTAGGTCCCACTGGTAGCTCATAAAGGTGGACATTTTTTATTAATATTATTTATTTTAAAATTTATTAGTAAAATAAGGTTGTATTGAAACTTATGATTATAATATTGTAGTTTAAAATCCTCGTTAGTAGGTCATCTCTCAAGAGACGACCCGTTGACGTGGCAAATTCGAAAAACACGCTTATCAGATGTATCAAATATTTTATAAAAAAAAGGGGAAAAATACACTTTTGGTCTCTGAGGTTTGGGTGAGGTTCATTTTGGTCTATGAGGTTTAAAACTCGACAACTTAGTCCTTGAGGTTTGGATTTCATTTCATTTGGTCCCTCCATCCATTTTTCTATTAAAAACTAACGTAAGGCTGATGTGTCTCTATTTTTTTTATTAAAAAATTATTTTTTGTTTTGTTAAATAAAAATAAGTTTAAATAATAATAATATTATTATTTTTAATAAATTTCTTTTTTCTTTCTCTCCACCATCATCTTCTTCTTCATTACTAATTACCACCACCCACTGTTAACTTCTTCATCACTATTACCACCACCCACTGTTAAAGCCACCGGCCGTCGGCGAACACCGATCCTCGCCGGCCAGCCAGCCACCGACAAATTCTTTTTTTCCTTTTCTTCTTCCTTTCTTCTTTTCATTTTCTCTCCATTTTATTTAAAAAAAATAAAAAAAGAGGGGATGAAGGAGCAGAACGGGTCTTCGATGTGGGCGTGCGTTTGAACTCACGATGAGATCTGGGTGTGCGTGGCGAGATCTAGAACAGTTCGACGAGAGGGATGGCGAGATCTAGGCGTGAACGGTCTGGACGTGGACTGAATCGTGCACATGCGTGGCGAGATCTGAAACAATCGGCGGGAGGGGCGGTGAAATCTTGAACACTCCGACGAGATCTGGCCGTGCGTGAGGAGCTTTCCGATGAGATCTGGTCGGTCATGCGTGTGTAGCGAGATCTGTCTGTGCGTGGGAGCTTTTCGACGAGATCTGGCCGACCGTGCGTGTGTAGCGAGATCTTGAACACTCTAATGAGATTTGGCCGTGTGTGGGGAGCTTTCCGACAAGAGGAACGGTGAAGAGAAGGAGATGGTGATGGAGAGAGAAAGAAAGAAGAAAGAAAGAGAGGGATGGTGAGAGAGAGAGTGACGGTGAGAAGGACATGGTGAGGGAGAGGGAAAAATGGAGAGAAAGAAGGAGGGAAAAGAAGAAAGAGAAAAAAAAATTGTCGGCCGCTGGCTGCCGGTGACCGGCGGCAACCTTGGGAGGGGGACTAGGATGGTGTTGGAGAAGAAGGGGAAGGTGAAGAAGAAGAAGAAAGAGAGAGGGGGAAAGAAATAATGTTATATAAAATAATAATATTTTAACCATTTTAATATATTTATATTTCTTAAAAAATCAAAAAATATTTTTTTAATAAAAAATCAATGCCACGTCAGCAATTCGTTAAATATTAACTGAAAAATGGATTGAGGGACCAAAATGAAACGAAATCCAAACCTCAGGGACTAAATTGTCGAGTTTGAAACCTCAGGGACCAAAATGAAACCTAACCCAAACCTCAGGGACCAAAAGTGTATCTTTCCCTTAAAAAAAAACGTTTCTTTAATGTAGGTCGTCTCTTTAAGAGACAACCTACGCATGTGTTTGAGACATAATGTTCTATTGTCATATTGGAAAACTGGCATCCTTATATCCAATAGTATAGTATGTGAGTTCGAGTTGTACAAGACACAAATCTTATATTTTTTTTCCTTTTTTTTTTCCTGCCTTTTCCTTCTATTTTTTCGTTTTTTTTTTTTCCGTTTTTCTCTTTATGCATTTTCCTTCCCCTTTTTTGTCATTCCCTTCAAGAAATCAAATAAGTAATGACATTTTTTTTTTAAAAATGTTTTAAACAAATTGAATTTTTAGATTGCTTACAATTTATTTCCTTTTCTCGTACTTGAAGCAACAGAAATTTAATTAAGTATTAAAATCAAATAAGTAGTTTAAATTGATTATCATATTACAATTTCTTCTCTTTTTTTGAATTAATAATTAAAATTTAAATAATTGTAAAAAATTTTGCAGTTTAAATAAGTGTTAAAATCAAATACGTAGTTACATTTTTCTAATGTTTTAAACAAATTGAGTATTATATTATAATTTAGTTTCTTTTCACAAAATAATTAAAATTTAATTAAGTATTAATTAATTAAAGGGAAAAATACACTTTTGGTCCCTGAGGTTTGGGTTAGGTTTCATTTTGGTCCCTGAGTTTTCAAACTCGACATTTTAGTCCCTGAGGTTTGGATTTTGTTTCATTTTAGTCTCTCCATCTATTTTTCCGTTAAATGTAAACAGAATGTTGATGTGGCACCTATTTTTTTATTACAAAAATATTTTTTCTAATTTTTTAAATAAAATAATATATTAAATATTTATTTATTATTTTTCTTCTATCTTTTTTTTTTCTTCTATCTTTTTTTTTTCTTCATCTTCTTCCTCCCTATCTTCTTCTTCAACTTCAAGCTCCACAGCCAGTCACCACCATCTCCGTCGCCGGCACCATCGCCGGAAACTATCCTTCCCCATGTTTTTTCCTATTTTTTCCTTCTTCTCTCTCCTCCCTTTTTCTTTTTCTTCTTCTCTCTTCCTCTCTTCCCTTTCTTCACTGTTTTTTCAACAAAAAAAAAGAAGAAAACTTAGGTAAAATACCCACTCTTTCATTCGATGGTAGCAAAACCCACAACACCAAGCTCGTCTCTCTCTCTTCTGCATATCGACGGCAAGCTCGTCCTCCTCTCCCTCGTTTCCATCGGTCAGCTCATCTCTCTCTCTCTTCTGCGTATCGATGGCGGCGGTCCGGCATATCTGGTTTCTGACGGCGGCGGTCCAACAGATCTGGGCAGATCGACGACTGTCCCTCTCGTTTCCGGCTTCTTTTCCATCGAGCAACAGCGCAGTGAGGGTCTGTTCGTGGGTCACCGTCGAATGTTGTTCCAGATCTGTTCGCGGTTGCTAGCGGCGACAGTATTTCCAGATCTGTTCGTGAGGTTTTCAGTTGGTTTGAGGCACGGGCAGCAACTGTATTTCCTGCAAGGGGCGCTGAGGTGAGGTTTCCGGCCACAGTGAGGTGAGGGAGGTGGTGAGGGAGAGAGAAAGATAGAAGAAAAAAAAAAGGAAAAAAATGTAGGCGACGGTGGGCGGCCGGCGAGGACGACGGTGACTGGCGGGCATTGGCGGCGAGAGCTTTGGTGGGAGTGATGAAGAAGAAGAATGAGGTTGGTGATGATGAGGGTGTTGAAGATGAAAAAAGAAAAAAGAAATAAAATTATATTAAAAATTAAAATTTTTATTATTTTTATTTTAAAAAATGAAAAAATAATTTTTTTAATAAAAAAATATTGCCACGTCAGCATTCCGTTAACATTTAACAGAAAAATGGATGGAGGGACTAAAATGAAACTAAAACCAAACCTCAGGGACTAAATTGTTGAGTTTGAAAACTCAGGGACCAAAATGAAACCTAATCCAAAACTCAGGGATAAAAGTGTATTTTTCCCTTAATTAAATATTTTATTTTAAATTCACACACTACACAAATTTAGTACTTGAAAATTAAAATTAATTCTACTTAGAAAAAGCTATAGTAGTTAAATTTAGTTTTAATTTATTTATAAAGTGTTTAAATAATTAGTACTTAGTTAAATTTCAATTACTTTAAAGAAAAGAAATTGAATTTTTATATTACAAGTCATTAGTCTATAAAAATGCATAGGTTGTCTTATTTGATTTCTTGAAGGGAAGGAAAAAAAGGGGAAGGAAAATGCATAAACAGAAAAACGAAAAAAAAATTATGAAGAAAGAGAAGGAAAAAGGCAGGAAAAGAAAAACGGAAAAAAATTTAAGATTTGCATTTTGTTCAGCTTGAACTCGCAAGTCTCAGATACAAGGTCGACAGTTTTCCAATATGGCAATAGATGCATAGGTCATCTCTTAAAAGACGACCTATCTTAAAAAAACATTTTTTTAACATCTAATAAGCATGTTTTTCGAATTTTCCACGTCAGCAGGCCTGCTAACGTGGATTTTAAACTACAATATTGTAATATTGAGTTTCAATATAGCCTTATTTCACTAATAAGTTTTAAAATAAATAATATTAATAAAAAATGTCCTCATAAAGGGTGTTGATGTAAATTCACTAAGGGAAATAATATAATGTATGAAGATACATTATAATATAAAGTTTTAATGTGATTATTAAACTTTATAATATAATTTTTTTTTTGAATATTGATTCAAAATTAATTTATGGGAGAATTAAATATTTGAAGGAGTTCAAATATTAAATTTAATATGAATTGGATTCATATTAAAACTATAGGTTAAAATTAATGTGCATTAGATGCACATTAAACTATAGGTTATATGAGAGAGATATAATTGAATATGTCAATTATATGTTAAATTAAATATGTGATATTTAATTTAGTAATTAATTAATTGGTGAATTAATTAATTATTTAATTTAATTAAATATTATTGATTTAATTTTTTTTTGATACATTCCAATCAATAAAAGAGAAGGACCAACACACTAAGCAGGCAACCAGATGGACTTTACTGTTACACCGCTAACAAACTCATTACACAACAACCATCATACGCCCAGACTAGCAACCAGCTCTGCTCCCTCCTGCACTATTTCACCTCAAGACAGCCCCCATCATCACTCTCTAGGCCTGAGAGATCACAAACCAAATACAACACATTAGCACAGAAAATAAAGCACACAATAACTCACTCCACACACCAGAGAATCCTGTCTGGACACCCCAACCTGCACCCTGATAAAACCAATCAAGCATAGAGCTATATTTAATAAAATGGCAAGGATTCAGAAGCTGAAATTCATCACATCAAATCTGAACGCTCTGAATGCAAAATCTTATGCCTAAGAGAAGAGCTAAAACATGCTAACAAATTCAGGAACAAATCAAGATTACTCCACGAAACCTCACGCGCATGCAAGTGCAAAGCCTCACCTAAAGCAGCCCCTACAAGCCCAAGACAGGCTTATAACCTCCTCCACCCATCTTCCCCCTACACTGGCACTAAGGCCTCGCAAAGAAGCTAAAAGGCGCAAAAAAGGGTGATCTCAAAACCTAGGGCCTGCAAGAGAAAACAATCATTTACTACTTTTACCACTCCAAAGGCGGGATACTAGCTTTCGCGCTACAATGTAGGGACCATAACCCGGGTTTTACCCTTGGCTGGCCTAACTGAACACGCTGCAGGCAGCTCTTTTTACCCCTTTTTGCCTGACGCTTTCAACATGCTTTTATTGCGGAACAGGAACATGTTTAAGAGTCCCAATGCATGGTCGCGCCTCGTTTTACCACTCATACTCTAGCAGGTCTTACAACTCATTTTCTGCTCATTTTCTTTTCTTTCTTTTCTTTTTCAATCTATTTTTCCTTTTCAGGTCTACTCTTTCTTTCAATTTCTTTTCTTTTCCTTTTCTTTTCCTTTTTACCTAGGTCAAGCACACACGCTAGATTGCAACAGTTAGACATCCCGCCTAGCCTTACACCTATCGAGGTGACAACAGATCTATAGAGCTCATAATACAGACCTGAGCCTTCAAAGTTACCAAAGGAAGAGGCCTCAAACATTCAAACAAGTCGGAGATCTCAAGAGAAACTCAAGAGGCTCACCAAACAAGATATCATACTTCACTATCAACAAAAGCATAAGAGAAAGCAGAGAACACACCAGACATCAAACATGATAACTTCAACAAAGACCCTAACCACTTAAGCTCAACAAACCATAGATAATCAAAGGAGAAACAGCAGGTCCAATGCTCAGGTGCATGGCCTCAACCCAATCCAGCAGAGCAAAACAAATGCAGTGTAACAAGAGTAAAAACAATAAATTAGCCTGGTGCTCAGGTGCAACCAGACTTAAACCAAAGCCCACTAGCCTACACCATCTCCCACCCCCAACCTAAAACATATCATTCCTCCAGAAAATCTAAACATGCGAAACATAAGGATAAAAAAGGGAAACAAGAAACCTTCCTCGAGGTTAGGCATACTGGTTGGGGCGGCAGCTGGATCTGCTTAGACTGATCACCCTCCCCTCCTCGCTTGGGGAAACTCATGCACTCCCTCTTCAGCCAACAAGCCCAAAACACATGAAGGGCCTTCTTCCATCCACACTCGGTCACATCTGTCCTCCACCGCAAACCTTGCCAAACGATGGGCTACGCCGTTGCCTTCCCTGAACGTGAAGTTGCTGCCGATAAACCACCCCGCTGGAACACCCTTCACCGCATCCTCCACCAACATCCCCAACTCCGACACCTCCTCCCTATCCCGCTGCAGCAGCTTGAACACCCGCATAGAATCAGTCTCCAATATAAAAGGTCGAGTAGCCGTCTCCACAACAAGTCTCAGGCCGACAGCAACCGCCAAACATTCTGCAAAGTCAGCATCTCTAATATTCTCGTAGAAGGCCGTAGCTGTGAAACCCACCTGCCCCCAAGAATCTCGACAAAGCACGCCAACACCAGCTGTTCCGCTCTCCAGACAAAAGCCCGCATCAACATTTACCTTAAACCCATCAACCTCTGGCGGCTCCCACCTGTAAACAGCCCGACTAGAACTTCCCCCCAACAGCTCCATCTCCCTCCTCCCCGAATCACGGAATGCGTTCAGATACCCGACCACCCAATCTGCCATATTCGCCATCGAGACCTTCTTCTTCTGCCTCATTTCATTCTGTCTGTACCAGATTGCCCATAATAACACACCAATTCCTCAAATCGATCCCACTCCAACTCATCCTTTACATCTCGGAGGAGGAATTTAATGTCGTCTGCCTTGCACTTGGACAAAATAGCCCCAAAACCTGCAGACCACATAATCTCCCTCGTTTGCTTACAATGCCAGAACAGGTGAAGACTCTAGGTTGAGTGGGGAATAATCATATAAATATGATTTGTATGATTTAATTAATTAAATCAAGTATTGGTTTAATTAACTATTTTTATTAATGAGTTTTATTTGATAAATTGGTTTTTTAATTAATTAAAATTAAACCCATCAGTTATCGTAACTGATGGGTGGGGGACACGTGTATGGAGATACACGTTAGTCTCCCCACTTCCCCCCTAACCGCAGATAGGTTGCACGATAGATGGAGGCTCTTGAGGAAGATAGTTGAAAGCTCTCTTGACTCTCTATCGATCTGTAAAAATTCTCTCAGAAAAAACTCTCTACAATACAGAAGAAAATTTTCCTCTCCCATTCCCTTGAAAAGAAAATCGCTCCCACAAAGCAACCTCACTGTCAATCTTTGGAGAATACCGGTGTTATTTCGTGGTGGTGTTCAAGTTTCATTAGAGTTTTTTCAAGAGAAGGGGCTGCTGAAATTTCAAATAAAATCACAAGGAAACGGTGTTTTCGGTCAAGATCAACAAGGGGAGTAAGTTTCCTTTTGTCCCTTTTATTCCTTAGACTAAACCTTGATTAGATGGTTTAAAATCAATTTACAGCATGTTTATAGCCTAGAATTTCAGCCATTTATGTGATTTATGTTGTTGTAATTTCACCTCTGTATTGGTATTTAAAACGAATTTTAAAATAGTGTTTGGTTCTGTAAATTTTTTCGCTGCGAAAGGGGTTTTATCCCTTCACACCTAGACACTCAGACCCGATTGGCTATCAAGAAGACGCGAGTCCTGATGTGTGAAAAGGCATTCTCCACGAAGACAGGCCCTCTCCTAACATTCATTGAAGATATCTTACGCAGGTATGGCTGGGAGCGACTATGCAAGGTGCCAAAGGCAGCCTCTATCCCACTAGTTCGTGAATTATACGTGCAAATAAGGGAAGAGACGCAGACAACCATGCTCTTATGTGGTTGGGTGGTGGAGTTCTCAGCGAGGCAGATCAATCGGATTTTCCGATTGCCATCCCTCAGATACCCAGTTGAAAATAAGGCTATTGAAGAACCAACAGATGAACAACTGGCAGAGGCCCTACAGATAGTGGCCCATGAGGGAGTTAATGTTGGGTTTTATGCCCTAAAACTCGTAGATAGTAAATGAAACAAATTAATCGATCTCAATAAAGTGTTATTGGAATGATTCAGTAATTTGTTATTGAATAATTGAGTTTGCATTAACAAACCCTTAATCCAATAAACTAAGATCCAAGGTTGTTTAAATGAAACTTGGACTAGTATGTGGGGACATATGAGGATTGATGTTCAAGTAACAACCTAAATGGTCTATAGTATAAGGATAAGGCTGGGTACCTTATCTTGGTGACACTATGTGATACGACCCACTGTGTATTTGAGACAGTTGCATTGATCCAAAGCATCCATATAGGAGACATGTAAGTGAAGGTATCCTATGCAATGAGTTTGCATAAGACCGGACTGCGAAATAGTAACCACTAGATGTAACACCATTAACTAGTTTAGGTTTCTATTTCAATAGGATGACCTAGGTAACTCAATCTCAATCCTGAGTTTGTTATGAACCCCTTTTCAGGAGGGATTGTCCTTAGATTTGTATGGGTGAGAGTGGCTTGTTCGCCGACTCAATAATCCTACCATTTCAGGGGCAAGACCGAGTGGAGGCTGGGAACATAACAGTACAAGATGGATTTCACTCCTTTGCCTATTGGGGTAAGTAGATGTGTGTTCCCTTAAGGGCTGATTCCAGGTCTTGAACAAAGGCGCGTCGTCCTCTCCTGACCCGAGAGGAACTCCTGTTTAGTGGTTGGACCATAAACAACTTGTTCATTAGAGGGATCAGTGGTACTTAAGGATCCAGAGGTAACCCAGGGGTAAAACGGTAATTTGCCCAGCTGGTGTTACGAACACTCGTGAAGGATTGGCTTACTGTATTGGTCGATATCCGTGGACACAGAAATATTCTATAGTGAGAAGAGTGCAGCTATGGGTCTTTAGTGGAGTGACCCACAGTTAACGAATGTTAATTAACTTGGTTAATGAGTTTAGCTAGTTAATCTCGTATCGTTGGAGCTTCTGATCTGTAGGTTCATTAGGTCCACCTGCTAGCTCGTAACGGGTATTGAGATTATTTAGTCTTGAATATTAAGGGAATTTTAGTTAATTGTATTTAATACAATTAATATAATGTATGGAGATACATTATAAGATAAGTTTAATTAGTGAATTAAACTTTATAATATAAAATTAATTTTGGATGTGATTCAAAATTAATTAATGAGAGAATTAAATATTTGAAGGGGTTCAAATATTAAATATGAATATGATTCATATTAAAACTATATGTTAAATTTAATGTGAATGATATTCATATTAAAACTATAGGTTATGAGAGAAATATGCATTTGAATATGATTCAAATGTGAAGTTAATTAAATATGTGATATTCAATTAATTTAGGAATTAATTAATTAATTTTAATTTAAGTTATTATGATTTAATTATATTAATACTAAAGTTTATAATTAATGTACATTGGATGCACACATTAATACTATAGGTTAAAAGGGAGAGATGTACATTTGAATATGATTCAAATGTGAACCTAATTAAATATGAGATATTTAATTCAACAATTAATTAATTATGAATTAATTAATTGATTAATTTAATTTAATTGAATATGATTTAATTAAATTGAATTAAAACTATAGGTTATGTGAAATAAGTAATTAAATATGATTTAATTACTAAATTTAATTAATTATATTAATTATTTGATAGGACCAAAATAGTCCTATTTTATCACCTCTAATCTAAGCTTGTCAGGGGAATTTTATGCTTTACTTGTCTTACTTACAAGTACTTTGAGCTTAGGTGATGTCGGGAGCCAACCACGCTAAATTGGTGTTAATTCGGGCCAATTACGGAGTTTTGGAGCCATCTCGGTGTCCTTGGACGGCGAGGAGGTGAAAAGACCCAAGTGTATTGAAGCGGGCCTGAAGAACGACACCAAGAATCAAAGGTTGAAGCACCGTACCGAGAATTAATGAGACAAAATCGAGAGAAAAGACAACAAGAATCGGATTAGGGATGGCGTCGAGACACTGCCCCTAGCGTCTCGACGCCGACACGATCCAAACACGGAGATCAATGTCCATGGCGTCGAGACGCCGAGCCGGCTCGGCGCTGTGACATTTTCTATAAATATAGGACTTCCGTTTAGTCCGCCGTTAGGTTAGAATTTTGGCCCTTTTGCAATTAGTTTCGTCTCTTTTCGTTTTTAGCTACTGTGTAGACCTTTCTAGGTCATATTTTATGCATTCTTTCATCTTTATTTGTAGTTTCTCTTTGTTTATGAGTAGGTAAACTCTTTTGTATCGTTGGATTGAGATTGTGTATTGAATGATATTGAGCTTGGCTGAGTTTTCTGGGTTTATTCATACTGTTCTTGCTGTATTTTATTAAGTTTTGCATGTAATCTCATTTAAACCAATGCATGAGATTAGTTTCTTAGGATTGACGATCCTAGGAGATTTCTATTTGTGCATTCTATCAGTTATTTTTAGATAGCCACTAGGCTGAGGCAAGACAATCTCTACGGAGTGACGACCCTTGATATGCCTAAGATGCATGTTAAAGATTGTATTAATTAGATTTAAATTCGATTTATGTTTAGTTAATACAATTCCGGACCCACGAACCTAAGGCGGCTAATTTAAGTAGGTAATTGCGAGGTTTCGGATTGCTTATTTTTAGATTAGTTAGACATAATTTAGTAGTCATTGCGAGGTTTCGAATGGTTGCTACCTTATGCATGAGGGGTGGCGGTCGATAATGATAATTTAATTAATCATGTTAATTGCAGGGTTCTGGGTTAACGGGTTAATTAAACACAAGTTAGTGTAGGAGGGTCCTCCGAGTAACCAAGAAGCCAACCGGACTAATAAAATTGGCATATAATGATTTGTAGAGAAAAGTACAAAGCCAAGTGAAATACCATTCAAGCATAAGAAATCCCAATCCAGCGGTCCCTTTATGATATTGATTTTTGTTTTATTTCTCTCTATCGCATGTTTTATTCTGCTTATTTTACATTCAATATTTTATTTCATTCCATTTGGCTTTTCCAAAACCCCCTGTTGCATATACAAAAAATTTCTTCATCTGCTAGATCCCCTTCCCTGTGTTCGACCCCAACCACTATTTCTACAAAATAGTTATAGTGCTGTGGATTATAAATTTTATTTGACACGAGTACCGACAGCTCGTCCCGTCATTAATTAAATTTGATTTTAATTTTAATTAATTAAAATTAATTTTAATTTAAAGGTAACTCCCAGCAGTTTCTGGGAGTTGAACCTGGGTGGGGAGTTACACGTGTAACTCCCCTCATAATCTCCATCTCTCGCAAATTGAGAAAAACACAGAAAGTCATGGTTCTGGAAAAAAAAAATATCTCTCAAAAGTAAATCTCATTTTTTGTCTCAATCTTTCAAGTGCAATACAACCACATTCTTGCTGTAAAAATTGTTCCCTTCCAAGACCAATTTGATCCCACAATCAATATCTCGGACTTAGAGTCATAGTGGGTGAATTATATTGGTGGTGTTCGTTGGGATTTGGGCTACTGTACGTGTGAAGTGAACGTGACTTGGAGCATTGTGCTGTGATTTCTTCCAACACGTAAATTGCTTAAAATTCTAAAGAGTTTAGAATATTATATGCATGCTTAATCTGTTAGTATTCGTAGAAATATTTTCTAGTATATGGCCAATGTACTGGTATTTCCATAGAAATCCAATTAAGAACGAAACGATCCGATACACGCTTCCACTGTGGGGATTTTAATTCCTTTAGCTAAGTGGTAGGAGTCCAGGACTGGAGTCAGGACTCTACTATCAGGAGATTTAAAACCAGAAGCAACTGTGTGGCTTTATGTGATCAAGAATAGAATAATGCCAACAACACATAACACCACCATATCTCAGGAGCGTGTCATGTTGTTATACAGCATGCACAAGGGATTGGATCTGAACCTTGGACGGATTATTTGGATGGAGATCCTCTCTTGTGGACATAAGAATGTGGGAAGGCTGTTCTTCCCAACCTTGATCACAAAATTATGTAGGCTTGTAGGGATAGAGCTGGAGGAAAAAGAAGAAAAAGAAGTAGCCAGAACTTTAATTGACTTGAGCTTAATCAAGAAGCTCATAGCAAATTCAGGGCAGCAGGCGATGCGACAGCAAAACCATCGCAAGATCTACCAGATGCGGCCACAAGCCAGCAGCAACCTCCAGCGCCTCAACCACAACCTGAAAATAATTTGGTGGTTTTGAGGAGAGACTTGGAGAGGATGAGGAGCCAATTTAAGAATTACCTAACCTATGCTAGAGAGCGAGATGAAGTTGTCAGGTGTATCTTGAAGAATGTGGTGGAGGATCTCGATGACTATCTTCCACCATTCCCCGAAATAAACTGGAATCCAACACTAGGCGATGGAACAGGCCCTTCTAATGCCTAGGGGATTTTTTTTTTCACCCTTCTATTCTTTAATTCATTATTCTTTTATTGATAGGTGATTGGAAGTAGGGTCTAGTTATCTTTAAATGCTTACGGTTATTTTTTTTTCTTTGGTATTTCTGTTGTTTTCTTTGAGTTGAGGAGATAGTTAGTTATTCTATTTTCTTTGCATTTTGCATTCTTAGATAGGTTGTTTCTTTTGTTTTAAATGTTGGATAAAATTCTGAAAAAAAAGTATATCTCTTTTAAAAGCAAAAAAAGAATTCTAAGAAAAATTATGAAAAGTGTGCTTATTAGGTTTGTTTGTTTTTTAGTGCCCTTAATGATGATAACTAAAGGTCTCCCGATTCTTTAAATACTTTGATAACTTCAAGTTTTGAAAATATGTAGTCTGAATAAACTCTTCTCTCCATAACACATTCAAGTCCAAACTCACCTACCTTAGGCTTTGACTACCGACACGTTTAGGAAGGATAGACTTGTTCTTAACTTGCCAATCTTTTGTAGTCTCTCCTGTTATGATCTGTTGGGTTTTATGCCCTAAAACTCGTAGATAGTAAATGAAACAAATTAATCGATCTCAATAAAGTGTTATTTGAGTAATTTGGTTATTGAATAATCGAGTTTGCATTAATAAACCCTAAATCCAATAAACTAAGATCCAAGGTTGTTTAAATGAAACTTGGACTAGTATGTGGGGACATACGGGGATCAGTGTCCAAGTAACAACCTAAAACGTCTATAGTATAGGGATAAGGCTGGGTACCTTATCCTGGTGACACTATGTGATACGACCCACCTTGTATTCGATACAGATGCAATGATCCAAAGCATCCATGTAGGAGACTGCGGGTGGGGGTATCCTATGCAATGAATTTGGATAAGACCGGACCGTGAAATAGTAACCACTAGATGTAACATCGTTAACTAGTTTAGGTTTCTATTTCAATAGGATGACCTAGGTAACTCAATCTCAATCCTGAGTCTGTTATGAACCCCTTTTAGGAGGGATTGTCCTTAGATTTGTATGAGTGAGAGTGGCCAGTTCGCCGACTCAATAATCCTACCATTTCAGGGGCAAGACCGAATGGGGGCTGGGAACATAACAGTACAAGATGGAATTCACTCCTTCCCCTATGTGGGTAAGTAGATGTGTGTTCCCTTAAGGGCTGATTCAGGGGCTTGAACAAAGGTGCGCAGTCCTATCCTGGCCCGAGAGGAACTCCTGTTTAGTGGTTGGACCCTAAACAACTTGTTCATTAGAGGAATCATTGGTACTTAAGGGACCAGAGGTAACCCAGAGGTAAAACGGTAATTTGACCCAGCTGGTGTTACGAACAGACATGAAGGATTGACTTACTGCATTGGTCGATATCCTTGGACACAGAAATATTCTACAGTGAGAAGAGTGCAACTGTGGGTCTTTAGTGGAGTGACCCACAGTTAACGAATGCTGACTAACTTGGTGAATGAGTTTGGCCAATTAGTCTCGTATCGTTGGAGCTTCTGATCTGTAGGTCCATTAGGTCCCACTGGTAGCTCGTAAAGAGACTTGAGGCAATTAAGTATAAATTATAATTTGAAAGTGTTCAATTTAGTTGGGGAATCGTATAATGTAAATTGATACATTATAATATAAAGTTTATGAAACTTTATAATATAATTTTTTAATTAATTTCAAAAATTAATTCTTGAGAGAAAATATTTGAAAGAGTTGAAATATATTTAATATGAATTTGATTCATATTAATTTTAATTTTAATAAAATCCCTAAGATTAAATATATGATATTTAATTGGATAAATTAATTAATTATGGAATTAATTAATTATTTATTAAAATTATAGACCTTTTCCTATTAGGAAAGAAAATATTTGAAAGAATTCAAATAAATTTAATATGAATTGGATTCATATTAATTTTAATTTTAATAAAATCCCTAAGATTAAATATATGATATTTAATTAGGGAAATTAATTAATTATGGAATTAATTAATTATTTATTAAAATTAGAGACCTTTTCCTATTAGGAAAAATGTCTTGGCCTTTACCTATAAATAGGACCCCTGGGGTGGGGTGAAAGGTATCCCATTCATTCTCCTACTCTCAGAGAATTCCCCTCAAGGCTTTTATGTGATTTGATCATGTAAGGGCCCGGTGTTTCGGGTATTTTATGTAAAATCGAGTCCTCTGTAAGTCCGGGTCTAGAATAGGTTTTTTATGAGATAAAAATCGGAGAAATCGCGATGCTGTTACGATTACAGCACGCGTTAAGGATTCGCAACAGGACGGTTCAAGGCGGTTGGGCGGTCCAGTTCACGCGGACTGGCTGGGCTGGGACTGATTTTGTCCGGTTCAGCTGGAATTTGGCCCGGTTCGTGGCTTTCGTAGCTGGTTCGAAGTAGTTCGGGTCGGTTCGGACAATCTAGACCAGTATTTGGAGCTGCAGAAGGACTTTTAGGATAGAATTTAGCTATAATTATTGTAATTTATGCTTTATTTTATCCTAAGGGCCAAAATTAATCGGTTCAATTGCTATTTATTTGCTTTATCGATGTCATATAACTTAAATTCCCACCATAGGTTAAGCAAGTTTTCATGCATATTTATGTTATAATTGTTATAATGTATGGTAATTATGCATGAATTTAATTTCATGAGTTATTTAATATAATCGTTATATTAAATATATGAAATTGGTGAAGCATGATGCATGACATTAATTTAGCTAAATATAATTGTTATATTTTATTAAGGGCCGGTTGCAAATATAGCAAACCGGCCCAAAATATTTACAGATTTAGCAGCCCGCATAAAATTTTGCAAAAATGGCAAAATTTTAAGTTCTGGAATGTGTATTTACTAAAATGCCCTTTCTATCTGATAGAAAGTTTTTCTATCAGTGATAGAATCTATCAGTGATAGAAAGACTTTCTATCTGATAGAAAGTCTTTCTATCAGTGATAGAAGCTTTCTATCACCAATAGAGATAGATTCTATCAGATAGAAAGACTTTCTATCAGTGTGTTCTTTTTTATAAGGTGTTTGGTAGGTGTTTGATTGGTGTTGTTTCGTTTCTCATATTTTCTTTCTATTTCTATCGGTGATAGATTCTATCAGTTGTAGAAAAATTTTCTATCAGTGATAGAAACTGATAGAATAAAGTTTCTATCACTGATAGAAAGTTTTTCTATCACTGGTAGATTCTATCAGTGGTAGAAAAATTTTCTATCAGTGATAGAAAGTTTCTATCACTGATATTTCTATCACTGATATATTCTATCAGTGGTAGAAAAATTTTCTATCAGTGATAGAAAATTTCTATCACTGATAGAAAAACTTTTCTATCAAAAGTTTTTCTATCACTAATAGAATCTATCAGTGATAGAAAAAGTTTCTATCGATTTCTATCACCGATAGAAAAACTTTCTATCACCGATAGATTCTATCAGTGATAGAAAAACTTTCTATCACCGATAGAAAATTTTTCTATCGGTGATAGAAAATCTTTCTATAGGTGATAGAATCTATCAGTGATAGAAACCGATAGAAAATCAACATTTCTATCAGTGATAGAAAATCTATCACTGATAGATAGATTCTATCACTGGAGTAACAGAATTCTATCAGATAGAATTCTATCGCTGATAAATAGATTCTATCACTAGAGTAACAAAATTCTATCGGATAGAATTCTATCGCTGATAGATATCACTAGAGTAACAGAATTCTATCTCTGATAGATAGATTCTATCACTTGAGTAACAGAATTCTGTCGGATAGAACTCTATCACTGATAAAACTCTATCACTGATAGATAGATTCTATCACTAGAGTAACAGAATTCTATCGGATAGAATTCTATCGCTGATAGAACTCTATCACTGATAGATAGATTCTATCACTAGAGTAACAAAATTCTATCGGATAGAATTTTGGAAAACGAAAACTGGAATCAATCCGAAGAGAAAAAGCTGGAATTAAGAAGAAGAAAACTCAAGAGAAGATGCGATGAAAAACAATCCGAAGAAAATAATGATGCTAATGATTCTGAAACAATCCGAGGAGACCAAATCGAAAAAAAAAAAAAGAAAAAAAAAGAAAAGATACAAGAACTCTCAAAGAAATCCATTGAAGGAGGTGGAGAAGAGAAGACGAAGACGAAGAAGAAGAAGAAGAATGGAGAATTACCCAGAAGAGCTTCGAACTCCACCTGTGAGGCTGATTTCCCTCGTCGGATGCCCCGAGCTTCATCCCACCATCTCCACTCACCTCCTCTCCGAGCAGCCTCCGATCCACACTCTCGCCTTCCCCGACATCTCCAAGATCTCCTTTCTCCCTCCCCACTCCTTCCCCCAATTTCAGGGGCAAATCCGAAATATTAAAAGTTCATTTAAAAATTTTGCCATTTTTGCAATTATTTTAAAACTTTGCTAAATCTGCCATTAAATAGCCTAATTTTGCCACCCATTACAATTATCCTTTTATTAATGTAGCATGCATGCTTAGGATTCTTTTCATGAGAATTAATATAATTAGTTATATTATGAATGAAAATAATCAATATATATCAATGCTTGTTTTCATGTATGATTTAATATAAAATGTTATATTAATTAAATGAAAATGGAATAGCATTGAGCATGACATTAATTAGATTAATATAAGAGTTATATTATATTTTATTAATGTCTATTGTTTGTTGCTATGGTGTCCAAGATAGCATGTGCCTCATTTGCAACTTCTTTAAGAAAGATCCGTTTGCAAATGCATTGACTAGTGCCTTCAAAGCTTGATCTAATCCACTATAAAAATGCTCTAAGATGATGCAAGCAGACAATCTGTGGTGTGGACACTTCCGAACCAGCCTTTGAAATCTTTCTCAAGCTTCATCTAGAGGTTCATTATAAGATTGTCTACATGCAATAATTTCAGCTCTATATTTGGCATTTTTATTAGAAGAAAAAAACTTCTCTAAAAATTTATCAGCCAAGTCATTCCAATAAGTGATGGAGTTTGAAGGGAATGAGTCCAACCAAGCTTCAGCATCTCCCTGCAAAGAAAATGGAAAAAGCTTTAGCTTCAAAGTATCTTCAAGCAAACTCTAAAAAATAGCTTAATGTATTTGTGTGGATCTTCATTTGGAAGTCCAAGGAACTGGCCCATGGTATTCAACATTTGGAACATCACTGGCTTGAGTTCAAACTGTGGAGCATCTATTGGTGGCTCCAAAATTCCTGGATTTAAAGTCTAAAAAACAGGTAAAGCATAGTCCCTTATTGCTCTATTGTGGTCTTCAGCAATATAAATTGGATTTTCTTGTTGTGGCACCGGTGGAACTAGAGGAATCAGAGGGATTCTCCCACCATTTTGCTCCCTTCCACGATTCTGTGGATCAACTTGAGGATCGACTCCAGGTGGTTCCATCGGAAACTCTTGTATGTAAGAAGCTTCTTCTAGAGGTTCCCGAGCGTTCAACTCTTGTTGTTCCCTTCTCTTTCGTCTCTGCTCCTTCCTAAGTCGACAAAAGGTTCTTTCTATCTCAGGATCAATGTCAAAGAGTGGACACCCCTTGTTCATGCACTAACTCTAACGTGCAAAAGAAAAACAATTGCAAATTAAACTCAAATTCCCTTTGAGACAGAAATGCGGTCGGAATCGAATCGCAATTTCAAATAAACAAAACTGGTTTCACTTTTGGTCCCCGACAACGACGCCAAAAACATGGTGCGTTGTTAGCTGACTTGTGGATGTGAGATAAGATGATAGATTAAAATAAAGATAAGTTCAGCCAACCTTAGTGCAACTATACACTGTCGCACCTAGTAATAAAAACCTTAGAAGTATTACAAGGGTATCGATCCCACGAGGACTAAATTCGAAATTCAGATTTGAAGAAGAAACTGCTCAAATGATTGCTTAAAAGAGGTAACCAAAGAAATAAGGGAAATTGCAATGGGTAGCAAAAAATATTAGGATATTTGCAAATCTAGCTATGATTTTTTAGATTTGCAAACATAGCAAAATTTTAAAAATCTGATTTCCGTTTTTTTTATTATTCCAGTTTTACCCTTGGTATATCAACAGGTATATATGTAGTATATCTGATATACTTTATATTTACTAATATACGAAATATAAAGTATATCAGTTAACTGATATACCAAATTTGATATACTCGAATGAATACAATGATATACCTAATATATACTTGATTTGATAAGCATAACATTTGATATACCTGATTAAATGTTGATATATCAATGATATACTTGATATGTTACTTTCTTTACTTATATTTGTTATGTTTTATTTTCTCTTTATTGAATTATGTTGTGTTATTTACATCTTTTAAATGAAATGTTTGTCTTCTATACCTGTTATGAATGTTGATATACCATTGATATACCTCTTTTTTTTTTTCTTTTTGAACTTATCTCATTTTTATACTACTCAAATAATTAATAACATTGATATACCTGATTATGAGTAGCTAAATACATCAATGATAGACTTGTTATTGAAAAAAATCACTGATATATATTTTTAATTGTTGGTGTATTATGAAGGTCGTGGAATGCAAAATTTTTTATAAGTATATCAATAAGATGCAATTTTAAGTATATCATTAGTGTATTAGTACTCACTAAAAATGTAATTTAAAGTATATCAATATTGTATCAGTAGTATATTATTAAGATGATGTATAATATATTGATGTCATATTTGCCAACATGAGCATAGCTCAACTAGCATAAGATATACACATTCAACCAAAAGGTTAGAGGTTTAAATCTCCTACCACACATATTGTCCCAAAATAAAGCTAATATATCTAATTCTTTATTGATGAAGTATATCAAAGATATCTAAACTAATGAAAGTTCATGTGTATACTTCATAAATGAAGTATATTATATTCACAAAATATACATTTGATATACTATATATTTAGTATATCAGTTGATTGATATACCCAATATCTAGTATATCAGTACACTAAATAAATGAATGATGTACCTGATATACAGTATATCAATAACACCATTGATATACTTTTTAAACTTCCAGCGTGTTTTAGGGGTTTTTTTGACTTTTCAACTTTAATGTTTAGGCGGACCCACATTTTTTTGCTATATTTGCAACATTAAAAAACTGATGACATGGTTGCAAATTCCATATTATTTTTTGCTATTCTTGCAACTGCCCCAAGAAATAATTGTTGACTGGTTTTTGGAAGATAAATAAAAAAATTAAATAAAGAAATAACAATAATAAATAAAACGAGGTATTTCAATATAGTTTCATCCCAAAGGCAAATAAGTTTAATCATAGATTATTCAACTTAAGCTTATTCAATGCATTGGGTCAGATTTAACTTCTATTTGGCCTTACTCCCAAGAACCGTTAGAAGGCTAAGCGAGTACCGTTATGCACATTTCTGTGACTCGACTCCAACATAGATAATTCACAAATGCAATCTATAACCCTATAGTTGATATAGGGTGCCTTAGGCAGCTTGCCTTATACCACCGAACAATCTCTTTCGAGCTTTTTTCTCTTATATCACCTTTATGAGAATTGATATTGTCTGTCCCTTTCGAGATCAAACTCACATAGCATGCAAAGTCTAAGTGATCAATTTAAACTCAACAAGATCAAAATGATAATCAATAAAGAATGACATGCATTCAACAATACTTAAGCAAATAAAACACTTTCGAGCTATTGAACCATCAGGGAATTCACTATATTGAACCCCTCAACGGAATTTAGCTACTCATGGTGGGATAAAGTGCAAATTAATATCTTTTCATTGAAATAAAGAATAAAGAATACAAATAAATGAAAAGTAACAAAAGCTGGAAGTAATGACAGTAGCTAAATACTAGGGTTTTTTTCTTTTATCCAAACCTTCTAGAGTTCGCTCGACACTCCACTCTCTCTCTTTTACATGTGGGAATGGGGTGAAAATCCCTACAAACACTCAGGTTTGATGTCTAACAAGGGTTAGAATTTAGTCATCTACGAAGGACCTCGAGCATCCCTACTCATAGGCGTCAACTAGGATTCTTTCACCACCCTCTTCTTCCAAATGAGTTCTGCATGTGCTTCCTCTCGATTTCCAGCCTTTTATAGAGTCAAAAGTGGTTGGGGCGTCACGAAATTCATGTAAGTAGGTAGCCCAGTAAGTTTCGGAGTCAAAACGGCCGGTTAGGTGCGCAAAAGTCTTGTTCAAAACGACCCACGACGGACTCGGAACGACCTCTGTTTTTCCATAAATGCGGTCGCATTTGATTTTTGCCTTGCTAGAAATGCGGTCGCATTTCTGGGCAATTTCCAGTTCTCCTCTGTTTTCTTGCACAACACCAAATTGGGTCAAATTCACATCAAATTGAGTCTTTTTAAGCACAAATAAGCATAATTTGACAAATGTGACTCTCAACTCCCTAATTCATCAACTTTAACATATTTTGAGCTCGGGAACAGTAAGATTGATCTAAACATGCAACTTTTGACAAGGAAATGAGCTAAATATAAGGGTAAAATAGGTATATTTTTTGCCCTTATCACCCCCCCTCTCAATTGCTCGAGAGGGGCTCGGTTTGATAGTTGGACCACAAACCAATTGTTCATTAGAGGATCAGTGGGACTTAAGGAACAAGAGGTAATTACAGGGTTAAAATGGTAATTTTGACCCAGCTGTAATTACGAGCAACCTGTGAAGGATCGACTTACTAATCATGGTTATATCGAGTGAACATAAATATATCTACAATGAGGAGAGTGCAGTTGCGGGTCTATAGTGGAGTCACCCGACAGTTTATGAATGTTGGTTAATTTTGTTAAAGAGTTTAGTCGGTTAATCTAGGATCATTTGAGCTGATGATGTGTAGGTTCATTAGTGTTGGGGTTTATGTCCTAGAACTCAAGTTTTGTTGTCCTTTTATAACAAAGATGTTATTCAGTGAAATTGTTTATTTTGTATCTTAAATCCAATAGAAACATCCATGGTTATGATATGAAATACTCGAACTATATCGTGGATATAGACAGGGATCAAGTTTGAGTATATAACCTAAATGGTCTATAGTATATCGAGTGGACAGAAATATATCTACAGTGAGGGGAGTTCAACTACTAGGCTATAGTGGAGTGTCCTGGTAGTTAATGGACGTTGGTTAACTAGGTTAAAAGAGTTTAGCGGGTTAAACCTCGTACCGTTGGAGCCCATGATCTGTAGGTCCATTAGGTCCCCTTGCTAGCTCGAGACTAACCTTTGGAACAATATGATGGATAAAATATGAATTTATTCAAATTCAGGTTCAAGAAATGGTTAGAGGTGGTTGACGTTTTACTGTGACAACAGTGGGGCTGTAGCCAATTCAAAGGAACCTCGCAGCCACAAACGAGGTAAACACATAGAGAGGAAGTATCATCTGATTCGAGAGATTGTGCAAAGAGGAGATGTGGTCGTGACCAAGATAGCTTCAGAGCACAACATTGCTGATCCGTTTACGAAGGCCCTCTCGGCTAAAGTGTTTGAGGGTCATCTAGAAAGTCTAGGTCTGCGAGACATGTATATAGCATAATATAGGGCAAGTGGGAGATGTGTAATGGGTGTAAGGATGCCCTAGTTTATTGTATGTTGTATATTTACCTTTCATGTAATGTACAACATACATGTACCATTTCCAGCTTCGGATTATTTTGCATATACTTTCCCATTAACTTGAGTTTTAGTTCAAGTGGGAGTTTGTTGGGTTTTATGCCCTAAAACTCGTAGATAGTAAATGTACTTTTGACCGAACATTAATAAAAGTGATGTATTATTCATTTATCTATGTTTGTATTGTATCTTGTCTTATTAACCCTAATCCAATAAACTGAACATCCAAGGCTAATAGAATGAGGCTTGAACTAGTATGTAGGGACATATGGGGATCGATGTTCAAGTTTAGCCTAAAGGGTCTGTAGTATAGGAATAAGGTTGGGTACCTTATCCTGGTGACACTATGGATACGACCCGCTTTGTATTTTGATACAAACGCAATGATCCAACGCGTTCATGTAGTTGACATGCGAGTGGGGGTATCCTGTGCAATGAGTTTGCACAAAGACCGGACCGCGAAATAGTTAACCACTAACTGTAACACCGTTAGTTAGCTCGGTTTCTATTTCACTAGGATGACCTAGGCAACTTGGCCTTAATCCTGAGTGGATTATGGACTCCTGTCCATGAGGGATTTTCCTTTGATTTGTACGGGTGAGAGTGGCCTACTCGCCGACTCAATAAGCCTACCATTTTGGGGACAAGACCAAGTGGGGAGCTGGGAACATAGTCTTACAAGATGGAATTCACTCCTTCCCAACTTTAGGGTAAGTAGAGGTGTGTTCCCTTAAGTGGTGTCTCCGGGTCTTGAACAATGGGACCTACCCTCTCTATGGCACGAGAGGGACTTCTGTTTGTTGGTTGACCTCAAACAGGTTGTTCATTAGAGGAGCACTGGTACTTAAGGATGAAGAGGTAGCCCAGGGGTAAAACGGTAATTTGACCCAGCTGGGGTACGAACACACGTGAAGGGCTAACTTGTTGTTGATGGTCGATATCCGTGGACACAGAAATATATCTGCAGTGAGAAGAGTGCAGCTGTGGTTCTATAGTGGAGTGAACCACAGTTAACGAACATTGATTAACTTTGTTAATGAGTTTAGCCAATTAATCTCACATCGTTGGAGCTTCTGATCTGTAGGTCCATTAGGTCCCACCGGTAGCTCTATAAGGGCGTTGAGGTAAATTTCTAAGGGAGAATTGAATATTCGAAGGGGTTCGAATATTAAGTTAAAATATGAATTTGATTCATATTAAAAACTATAGGTTATAATTAATACACATATGATGTATATTAATTCTATAGTTTATTTGAGAGAAAGATAATTAAATATATGATATTTAATTGTAATATTTATTAGTTGGTGAATTAATTAATATTTTTGTTTTAATTTAATTTAATTAAATTTTGATTTAATTAAGTTATATTAAAACTATAGGTTAAGTGGAATATTTGTATAAATATGTTTTGTGTACAAATGGAATTGAATTAAATTAAAAGTTAATTTAATTAAAAGATTAATTAATATTTATTTTAGATATTAATTAATTTATTAATTTTTTCCCATCAGTTAGGTTAATTGATGGGAACGTGTCCTCCACTTCTCCTGCAGTTTGCGTGAATGATGAGAGAAGATTAAGGGAGTTGGCTTCTTCTCCCGTAACTTATTCCATTCAGTTGACAATCTCTCTCAGTCTCACGCATCTCTCTCTCAATTTCCCCAAGATCTCTCTGCAATTATTCTCTCAAGAATACAGAGAAGAAAAGTTTCCTAACGCTTAGAAATCACGCTCCCACAAGCTCCTAACGCATTTTCCTTCAAGAGAATACCAGTGCAACCCTTTGATGGTGTTCGTGATAAATTTCCAGCAAGAAAAGGAGTCTTTTTGCTTCTGTTTTGGGTGGAGAACCAAGGAAATTTGGTGAAACGGGTCAAGAATTACTTCGAAGGTATAGTGTTCTTGATCTTGGATTATTAGGATCCTTCCTAGATTAGATCTAGAATATTTTAGTATGAATTATGCATGCTTTATTCATGAATTTCAGTAGATTAAATTCGTTCTTCTACTGTGATTTTATTTTCTAACGTATTAGTATTTTAATCCGAATTAAAACTGAGTTAAGGTTCTTGATCTTTTCCGCTGCGCAAGGGCTTTATCCCTTCATTAACCATTCAGCTTTCTTCCCTCTATAAAAGGGAAGAAGATTGCTGAAGAAAGAGAGCTTGAATCTTAGAGAATTGCTGCCAAAATTCACACTCACCAAAACCCACCTCCACAGCTTGTTCTTCAAGCTTTTCCCTTCAAATTCCATCACTTGAGGATCCCACAATCCGTTCCAAAGGCTTGAGGATAGCAAGGAAGATCCAGTGGTGGTTCGTGACTGATTGAAGAAGAAAAACATCAAGAGGATTCAACCAATTCCACGGATTTAAAGAGGTTGGTATTCTGTCTATGTTTTCCTTCTCAAGAACAGAATTCAAAGAATGATTAAATTGAGCTTATTAAGTGCCTAAGATCCAAAATTGCTTCCGTAATTTAGATATTAACACTTTCAATTAGGTCCCCTTGCTAGCTCATATAAGATTAAACCTTAGAACAGTGTGATGAGAGAATTTGAATTGTTCAAATTCAGTTTAGGGAGTAAGTGTTAAATGTATATGATATAATTAACATATTATATAGTTTAATTGTGAATTGAACTATGTTATGGAGAGAGAATTGAGAAATATTTAAATATGTTTTAAATATTGCTAATATGTATATGATACATACTTTGGTTTGAATTTTACACATGAATATGGATTCATTTTCAAACAATTGGTTTTGAGAGAGATTGAGATTGGTGCAATTATTAAATTTGATATTTGATATTAAATTAAATAAATATAATTAATTAAAATTATTTAAATTGATTTTATTTGAAATTAATTAGAAAATGAATTTCATTTTATTGTAATTCAAGAGGTGGTGTTTTGATAACTAATTTCAAGCATAAATCCTCACTTTGCCACTTTAATCCCAAGACTAATATAAACATTGATGTCTTGTCTTCATATCCAAGAGTTGGATTGTATGTTTTCTTCTTTAAAAACAAGAATCAAGCTGAAGTTTTGAGATTGATTGCTAGAATTTTATTCTCTCAAAACCCATACAACTCTCAAGCTTTTTCTCCCTAAAATTCACTCACAAATCGGTTCCCACAAACCGTTCTAAGGCCGAAGAATAGTAGGGAAAACTCTAGTGGTAGTCCTTGGTGTGTTCGTGATCCATTTCAGCTAAAGGATTGTTGTGAATTGATCTTCAAAGGTGAGTTCTTCAAGTGCTCTGTTTCTACAGCTTGTTTATCCTACTTTGTTCAATAAAAGATCCAAATTGCTTCCGTTAGAGTGTTAAACAATCCTTCATGTATATAATACAAACGATGTGATCCTGAATCGTTCATGTGGAGACATGTGATTGGGGGTGTCCTATGCAATGAGTTTGCATAAGACCAAGACCCCGAAATAGTCACTTTTACTTTGTAACACCATTTACTGTTAAAACTGACTATTCCATGCGATGACCTAGGCAACTCGATCTTAATCCTGAGCTATGAACTCCTGTTTATTCAGGATTATCCTTTTATTTTCATGGGTGAGAATGACCCAAGTTTGCCGACTCTATAAGCCTACAATTTTGGGCATAAGACTGGGTAGATAGCTGGGGACATATTCCGGCAAGATGGAATTCTCTCCTACCCGCTTTTAGGGATAGTAGATAGGTTATTTCCTTAAGTGTTGACTCCAGTGAAAGTTTTAATATCTAAAATACGGAAGCAATTTTGGATCTTAGGCACATAACAAGCTCAATTTGATCAAAGATTGCATGTTGTTCATGAGAAGAAAAACAGAGACAGTTTACCAACCTTGCTTAAATGGAGAAATTGGTTGGATTTCCTTCTTGTTTTTCTTCACCAATCAATCATGAACTACCACTGGATCTTCCTTGCTATCCTCAAGCCTTTAGAACGGATTGTGGGATCCTCAAGTGATGGAATTGAAAGGAGAAAGCTTGAAGAACAAGCTTGAGAAGGTGGGTTTAGTGAGTTTGAGTTTTGACAGCAATTCTCTAAGTTTCAAGAACAATTTCTTCAGCAAATTTTATCCCTTATATAGAGAGAACATAGCTGAAATGGAGAAGCCTAAGATTGACAACAATTAACCTCAAATTAGTGGGGATTGAAGTGGCTTAAGTGAGGGGAGTGCATGGGTTTAGTCATCATGCACTCCACCTCCAAAAATTCAACATTATTAATTTTAATAAATTCAATAATTATCTTGAATTTATTATTTAATTATTGAATTTGCAATAATCTGAAAAATAGAAAATTAAATTTCAATTTTTCAATTTTAAATTAATTCAAAATTAATTTAAAATAATTATTAATTAAATAATTAATTATTAATTTAATATCTAATATTAAATTAATATTTTTCCACTATTCCCGACCATTTCCGAAATTTTATTTTCTTATCATGAATCCCTATTCATGTCCACAATATTTAAATCATATTTAAATATTAAATTACTCAAACTCGGTTTTCATAAAACCCGACGTATCGATAACGTCCATCACCTTTATCTATTTCCTTTAACATGAACATAAAGTAATTCATATTTTATCATCATATTGTTCCAAATGTTAGTCTCGATCTAGCAAGGGGACCTAATGGACCTACAGATCATGGGCTCCAACGGTACGAGGTTAAACATGCCAAACTCTTGTAACTTAGCTAACCAACATCCGTTAACTACCAGGACACTCCACTATATTTAGTAGTTGAACTCCCCTCACTGTAAATATATTTTCGTCCACTCGATATAACCATGATTAGTAAGTCAATCCTTCACAGGTCGTTCGTTACTATAGATAGGTCAAAAGTCTGTTTTACCCCTATAGCACATCTTAGTTCCTTAAGTCCACTGGTCCTCTAATGAAAAATTTGTTTATGGTCCAACCATTAAACAAGGTCCCTCTCAAGCCAATGAGAGGGTGGGGTCCCTTGTTCAAGCCATGGATTCAACACTTAAGGGAACAACCTCTATACTATCCCTGAATAGGGTAGGAGTGAATTTCGTCTTGCTTTACTATGTCCCCAACCATCCATCTAGTGTTATCCCCAAATGGTAGGAATATTGAACGGTACATTATGACCACTCTCACCCATGCAAATCAAAGGATAACCCTAAACGAACAGGAGTTCATAGCAAGCTCAGGATTAAGATCGAGTTACCTAGGTCATCGTATGAAACAGTCAGTCTTAACAGTAAACGGCGTTATAAAGTAAGAGTGACATATTTCTCGGTCCTGTCTTGTGTAAACATCTTTTACACAGGATGCCCCTACTTGCATGTAAATACATGAAAGATCCAGGATCACGTCGTTTGCCTCATTCGCAAAGTAGGTCGCATCCATAGTGTTACTAGAACAAGGTACCTAGTAGATAGTGAATGTAAACAAATTGTATACTTGTTTTAATAAAGTGTTATTAAGTTTCTACAATAAAATGTTATTGTTGAATATTGCACAATTTGACCAGATTCCAATAAACTAAGATCCAAGGTTGTTTGTATGTAACTTGAACTAGTATGTGGGGACATACGGGGATCGATGTTCAAGTAACAACCTAAAAGGTTTATAGTACAAGGATAAGACTGGGTACCTTATCCTGGTAACACTATGTGATACGGCCCACTTTGTATTTGATACAGACGTATTGATCCAAAGCGTCCATGGTAGACATGCGAGTGGGGGTATCCTATGCAATGAGTTTGCATAAGACCGGACCACGAAATAGTAACCGCTAGCTGTAACACCATTAACTAGTTAGGTTTCTTTTTCACTAGGATGACCTCGACAACTTAGTCTGAATCCTGAGTGGATTATGGACTCCAGTTCCCGAGGGATTGTCCTTTGATTTGTATGGGTGGGAGTGGCCAGTACGCCGACTCAATAAGCCTACCATTTTGGGGACAAGACCGAGTGGGGAGCTGGGAACATAATCACACAAGATGGAATTCACTCCTTCCCAATTTTTGAGGAAGTAAATGAGTGTTCCCTTAAGTGGTGTCTCCGGGTCTTGAACAAAGGGTCCTACCCTCTCACTGGCCCGAGAGGGGTTTCTGTTTGATGGTTGGACCACAAACAGATTGTTCATTAGAGGAGCACTGGTACTTAAGGAGGTAGAGGTAACTCAGGGGTAAAACGGTAATTTGACCCAGCTGGAGTTACAAACACTCGTGAAGGACTAACTTGCTGTTATTGGTCGATATCCGTGGACAGAATTATTCTACAGTGAGAAGAGTGCAGCTGTAGGTCTTTAGTGGAGTGACCCACAGTTAACGAATGTTGACTAACTTAGTTAATGAGTTTAGCCAATTAGTCTAGTATCGTTGGAGCTTCTGATCTGTAGGTCCATTAGGTCCCACTGGTAGCTCATAAAGAGACTTGAGGCAATTAAATATAAATTGTAAATTGAAAGTGTTCAATTTATTTAGGGGAATTATATAATGTATGTTGATGCATTATAATATAAAGTTTATGAAACTTTATAATATAATTTTTTAATTAATTTAAAAAATTATTTATTGAGAGAAAATATTTGAAAGAGTTCAAATAATTAATATGAATTGGATTCATATTAATATAAATAATTTAATAAAATCCCTAAGATTAAATATGTGATATTTAATTGGGTAATTAATTAATTATTTATTAAATTAAATATGAATAAGATAATAGATTTCATCTTATTCATGACCTTTTCCTATTAGCAAAAGGTCTTGGCCTTTACCTATAAATAGGACCCCTTGGGTGGGGTGAAAGGCATCCCATTCATTCTACTTCTCTCAAAGATCTCTCCTAAAAGACTCCCACCAGTCTCCTGCCTCCAGTAGTCTCAGAGATATACCGGTGTAACCAAATGGTGGTGTTCTTCGTTGTTGCAAAGCAATCAAGAATCATTCTTGATTTTCAGAGATGTGAACAGATGTTTGCTTCTCTTTTCTTCATTATAGATTTATATCTATTTTTGTATGCTTAGCCTTAAGTTTCTATAGAATTTGTTCTATGATTTTTGCCAATGTAATGGTATTTTTCGATAAACAAAATTAACTACGAATCGGTCCCAATTACGCTTCCGCTTTAACGGAATTAGGGAATTCCAAATCCTTCAATTGGTTAACTGTGGGTCACTCCACTAAAGACCCACAGCTGCACCTTCTCACTGTAGAATATTTATGTGTCCACGGATATCGACCAATACAGTAAGTCAATCTTTCACGAGTGTTCGTAACACAAGTTGGGTAAAATTACCGTTTTACCCCTGGGTTACCCCTGGGTTACCTCTAAATCCTTAAGTACCATTGATCCCTCTAATGAACAAGTTGTTTAGGGTCCAACCACTAAATAGGAGTTCCTCTCGGGCCAGGAGAGGACGGCGCGCCTTTGTTCAAGCCCCAGAATCAGCCCTTAAGGGAACGCACATCTACTTACCCAAATAGGGGAAGGAGTGAATTCCATCTATTACCGTTATGTTCCCAGCCCCCATTCGGTCTTGCCCCTGAAATGGTAGGATTATTGAGTCGGCGAACTAGCCACTCTCACCCATACAAATCTAAGGACAATCCCTCCTAAAAAAGAGTTCATAACAGACTCAGGATTGAGATTGAGTTACCTAGGTCATCCTATTGAAATAGAAACCTAAACTAGTTAACGGCGTTACATCTAGAGGTTACTATTTCACGGTCCGATCTTATGCAAACTCATTGCATAGGATACCCCCACTTGCATGTCTGCTACATGGATGCTTTGGATCATTACATTTTTATCGAATAGAAAGTGGGTCGTATCACATAGTGTCACCAGGATAAGGTACCCAGCCTTATCCCTATACTATAGACCATTTAGGTTGTTACTTGAACACCAATCCCCGTATGTCCCCACATACTAGTCCAAGTTTCATCTAAACAACCTTGGACCTTAGTTTATTGGATTTAGGGCTTATTAATGCAAACTCGATTATTCAATAACCAAATTACTGAATCAATCAAATAACGCTTTATTGAGATCGATTAATTTGTTTCATTTACTATCTACGAGTTTTAGGGCATAAAACCCAACAACTCCCACTTGAACTAAAACTCTAGTGGGCAATGTACATCATTAATCATAATTAATTGAACAATCATTGAAGTAGGAATAATGGTTTGTATTAATACTATATAATACATGAAAAGTACAAATACAGATAAATACAATAAACTAGGGCATTCAGAATACCCATTACACTTTTCCCACTTGCCCTATATTATCCTATGTACATATCTCACAGACCTAGACTCTCTAGATGACCCTCGAACACTTTAGTCGTGAGAGCCTTCGTAAATGGATCAACAATGTTGTGCTCCAAAGCTATCTTCGTGACGATCACGTCCGTTGCACGATCTCTCTGATGAGATGATATTTGTGCTCTATGTGCTTGCCTCTTTTGTGGCTGCGAGGTTCTTTAGAATTTGCCACTGCACCACTATAATAATAAAGAGTGATGGGCAAGTTTATATTTGGAACAACTTCCAAATCCATCAAGAACTTCCTGAGCCATACAGCCTCCTTAGTTGCTTCACAAGCAGCTACATATTCGGCCTCCATGGTGGAGTCTACAATGCATTCTTGTTTGATGCTACGCCAGACTACAACTCCCCCGTTAAGGATAAACACTGACCCTGATGTAGATTTCGTAGAATCTTTATCAGTCTGAAAGTCAGAGTTTGTGTATCTTGTAAGGATCAAATCCTTAGCGCTATACACAAGCTGATAGTCCCTCGTTCTCCTAAGATACTGGAGGATGTTTTTCACTGCAGTCCAGTGGTCTAAACCTGGATTAGACTGGTATCTACTAACTATCTCAACTGCATAGCATATGTCAGGCCTAGTACACAACATGGCATACATAAGGCTGCCCATAGCTGAAGCATAAAGGATCCGTCTCATATCCTCAATTTCTTGTTGTGTCTTAGGACACTGTTCCTTAGACAAATGAATTCCATGCCTGAAGGGTAGTAAACCCTTCTTGGAATTTTGCATCTTATATCTGGACAACATTTTGTCTATATATGATGCTTGAGACAGGGCTAACGTTCTGTTCTAACGATTCCTAATAATTTGAATCCCTAAAACATACTGAACTTCACGCAAATCTTTCATTTGGAACTCAGTTGATAGCCAAGTTTTAATTTCAGCTAGATATTCTACATTATTCCCAATAAGCAGAATATCATCTAGATACAACAATAGAAAAGCTACTGAACTGCCGATAATCCTTTTGTAAACACAAGACTCATCAACGTTCTGGTCAAAGCCATAAGATTTGATAGCAGTATCAAACCTTATATTCCAAGATTTGGAAGCTTGCTTCAACCCATAAATGGATCGTTTAAGCTTGCAAACTTTTTGCTCCTGACCTTGAGCAATGAACCCCTCTGGTTGAGACATAAAGATATTCTCATTAAGATTACCATTCAGAAAAGCAGTCTTAACATCCATTTGCCAAATTTCATAATCATAAAATGTGGCAATGGACAAGAGTATCCTTATCGACTTTAACATGGCAACTAGGGAGAAGGTTTCTTTATAGTCCACCCATTCCTTTTGGGTACAACCCTTTGCCACAAGTCAAACTTTGGAAGTCTGTACTTTCCCTACCGCGTCTCGTTTCCTCTTGTAGATCCATTTGCACCCTATGGGTTTAACCCCTCCAGGTTGGTCTACAAGATCCCAGACTTGATTGAAGTATATAAACTCCATCTTCAGGTCCATAGCTTTGACCCACTAGTCATGATCCACATCATTCATTGCTAGTCTAAAGGTCAATGGATCCTCAACCCCATCATCAAGTATGACAGCTGGAGTTTCTGCTAAACCTAGATAGCGTTCAGGTTGAATAACAACCCTCCCACTACGTCGAGGCATTCTCAGCTCTTAAGAAGGATGGGCCTGACCAGATGTACTGGGCTCATCAACAACCCTTGTTGAAGGTCCAACCTCATCAACAACTCTTGGTGATGAATTTGTAGCTTCACCATAAAGTTCACTTAACACTATCTTACTGCGTGGCTTATGTTCTCGAACGTAGTCTTCTTCCAAGAAAGTAGCATTTGTAGATACAAACACTTTATTTTCTTGTGGATCGAAGAAGTATCCACCTCTTGTTTCTTTTGGGTAGCCTTCGAATAGGCACAATTTTGAACGTGAATCCAATTTCTTTGGGTTTGCCACTAGCACATGTGCAGCGCAGCCCCAAATCCAGAGCTCAAATGGTGTTTCAGAAACAATCTTTGAGGGAACAACATTCAAAATATATACTGCAGTCTCTACTGCATAACCCCAGAAAAAATTAGGCAATTGAGCATAACTCATCATAGATCGAACCATGTCTAACAAGGTTCTATTTCTCCTTTCAGACACACCATTCTGTTGAGGTGTACCTGGTGCTGAGAGTTGGGACGTGATTCCATGTTCCATCAAATAGTTCTGGAATTCTATGTCCATATACTCTCCACCTCGATCAGATCGAAGTGTTTTAATGGTCTTACCTAACAAGTTCTCAACTTCAGTCCTGTGCTTCTTGAACTTTTCAAGGGCTTCAGACTTATGACTCATTAGGTATAAATAACCATACCTGGAATAATCATCTATGAAAGAGATGAAATATTCATACCCTCCTTGAGCCTTAACATTCATTGGACCACAGAGATCCGTATGTATGAGCTCTAAGGGCTCCTTGGCACGATAACCTTTTCCTGTAAAAGGTCGTTTGTTCATCTTACCCTCGAGACATGACTCACACGGAGGTAAAGTACCATCTTCTAACTGGCTTAGAAGTCCGTTTTTAACCAATCTCCCAATCCTGTTGAGATTTATGTGCCCAAGTCTCAAGTGCCAAAGATAGGTACTTTGAGAAACTTTTTGCCTCTTTGGTTGGGTCTTAGCTATTTTAAACATCTCATTGTTCAAAATAGCTCCAGACTCTATTGGTCTTAAAACATATAAATTGTTCTCCATCTTTGCAGAACAGATATCAACACCCCTTTTAGTAATGAAAGCTTCATTTACAGAAAAAGGACACTAAATATCCTTGTTCAAGCAAACAAGAAATAGAAATCAAATTTCTTTTTATTTTAGGAACTATATATACATTATCTAATAACATATAGCGTTCCCTGGAGAAGAACATTTTAATATCTCCCACTACCTTAGCTAAAATGAACTCCCCAGTCCCAACTCTGAGAGTCATTTCCCCAGCATCTAATTGTTGTCAGGACCTCATTCCCTCATAGGAAGAGCATACGTGATGAGTGGCACCTGGATCAAGGATCCAGGCTGTATCATCATTTTCCACTATACACGTTTCAATGACCAATAAATCACATTTATTTTCATTGAGATGTGCTAAGCAGTCATATTCATCATGAACAATTTCAGATGAATTAGACATGTGGGCTTGAAGACAGTCCTCAGTTAAGACCAATTCCACGCATTTAGTGTTTAAGTCCAATTTCTTAGTTGTAGTAGATATACCAGTTTTACAATTGGCGTTATTAGAGGCATACAAAGAACGATTCATGCTGAAAACAAACAAATTAATTTAATTAGTGTTGTTGCATTAACCTATTACACAAAATAATATTATTTAATCCAATCAATTTAGCAAAAATAATGATCGACCCATAGAATAAACATTCATTTTGCAACGATACTTCAAAGGTTTAGAGCAATAGCTACCGTAGGGCAGTCAGCTACTCCTTTGAATTAAGACAATCTCAGCCAATCCCTATTCCTAAAATAACTCATATTCCAATAGTTCTTAGCTACCGTTTTTCGATTAAGAAATTATTAACACCTTAACAATTTCCCGTAAGTGTAACCCTCCATTTTTAGATCTCAGAGGTCGGCCCCAACAATGCTACCGTAGGGAAAGTCAAAGTTGGAAATAGACCTAAGAAACCCTATCCATTTATGGAGTTTGTGTTGTTCTGATTCCCATGATCAGGCCCTCCGTAGGGTGATCGCTCCTAGAGCGACTCGCAGGCAGATCATGGGGATCTCACGGTGCAACCTAATGAAGGAGACCGTAGGATACGTTGACACGTGTCCTGCTCCCACTTACTATAAAATACTCCCTCATTCACCTTGATATTGATCCATGCAAACACCATCCGTAGGGGGTCACTCCCAGGGTAACTCGAGGCCAAGCATGGACCTCACGTTGTGAACTCTTGAGGACGTGAGAGCAAAACTTGATATAACTCTTATATATTGCATGCTAACTTGATATAACTCCCAGGGTATCTTGTTTTGATATATTTCCTCCCACTAAGTATTTTTATAATTTTAGGGTCATTACTTAGGTAAATTTCGGCTAAGTGAATCTATCTAAGTCTATGCCTTAATATAACTCTTATATATTGCATGCTAACATTAAATTATGATTAATGTTAAGTGAATCTATCTAAGTCTATGCCTTAATATAACTCTTAAACGAAATTAGTGTCTTTACTCTAATGTCTAGGTGAATTAAACTCTTTTAATTACCTAGTGACATTGCATGCTAACATTAAACTATGATTAATTGAACTTAGATTCCGGGTTTGTTCCCAGGTAGGAGGTGTTCCATAAACCGTCAACTTAAGTACCCCCAGCCTAGACAGAACTTCACCGGTAGAGTTCCCTTATAACCATAGTAGTGTTTTTCTACTTAGTTCATTAAAACTATTTTAATGATAAGTAGAAAAATAATTATAATCCTATTAGAATTAAAATGAGCTTAGGTCTAATTAATTTTAAACATTTTAAAATTAATTCATTTAAACCTAAGGTCCTATGTTTGCATGCAACTCTTTGTTATAGGTTGACGGTTTCTAATCATTTTGAAACTATTCCAAATTTTAATATTAGCCCTATAACATGCTTGTATGGTGTTGGAAAAATAACAATCATATTCTAATTATTATTAAAACACCATATTGCCCATGACGCCGATAAAATAATATAACATTTATATTAATCTAAAGTGGTGTCATGCTTCATGCAATTTCAATTTCCATTTAATTAATATCGATTATACTAATTAAATATTCACAAAATTAAATTACATGATTATTGACATTAATATAATATAACTCTTATTTTAAACTAATTAATGTCATGCTCAATGCTATTCCATTTTCATTTAATTTACTTTATATTAAACCATACATGAAAATAAGCATTGAATTTATTATTCTCATCCATAACATAACACTTATATTATTACTCATGAAAATAATCCTAAGCATGCATGCTACATTAATTAAATATAACCTTTATATTAAAATAATTAATGTCATGCATCATGTTTCACCAATTTCATATATTTAATTTAACAATTATACTAAATAACTCATGAAATTAAATCATACATATTTATCATATATTATAACATTTATAACATAAATATGCATGAAACATGCTTAACCTATGGTGGGATAAAGCTAAATGACATTCATAAAGCAATAAATGGCTATAAAGACTGGTGTTTTGGCACCCTAGGGCAAAATTAATGAAAATTACATTAATTAATCAAAATCTAGCCCTAAACCGCCTTGTAAGTGGTCTAAACCGCCTCGAACCGCTTTGAACCAGCCAAACCATGTCATATTCGCCTGAACCGCTTCAACCAGCCACGAACCGGACTAGGCCTTCAGTGAATCGGACCGTCAGATGTTGAACTGCATGAATAATTGACTGAACCGGACTACACCATCTTCAAACCACACGATGTTGTCAACTGTCGCACGATCTGCTCAACGCACACGGAGAATCACAAACTGTTGCCAGCGTCTAGACGCTGAAGGTGGCATCTCGACACTGGCCCAAAATTCCAGCGAACAATAAAAAACGTCGAGACGCCGTTGAGCAGCATCTCGACGCTACGCCTCGGTACAGCCTCTGTTCTTCGATTCCAACAGTAGTTTTTCACCAAATCGAACACCGATTCGAGCACCGATCAACAAATTGATACTTAATTTCTAGACACGGACTTACAAGGCATGATTTACAAAAATTTACCCCAAAAACATGGACCCTTACATTGATCAAATCAACAAATTTGTAAATCTAATGGCTAAAACACCTAAACAGTCTTTAAGCAACGATTATGCAAATTAATCCCACCAAACAAAAACACAATGCAAATTCTAATATCAAAATTAGATTCACAAAATGGCTCTGATACCATTTCAAGGAATTGAATCCTTTAGCGGAAGCGATATAAATCGTTGTGAATTTAATTCTAGTTATCAAGAATACCAATACATTGTGCAAATAGAAACGATTTCTAAAAATACAGATTAAGCATGTTGTAAATCCAGATCTAAACGACTTCTAGTTGCAAGAACACTTACGTGATTGGAGGCAAACACTGCACCATGCTCCAAAACTGGTTCCTTGATCTCCCAACGAACACTACCACACGAGAACACCCGTTATATCTCTTGGTTACTGAGATATTGGCTTGTGGGAACCAAAAAGCAGTCTTGAAGGGGAATTAACAACAAGATAAGGTTGTTGTCTTTGGTTGAGAGAGAGAGCATAGAGAGAACTTTTTATATCGTGTTTTTGAGTGAGGGACAAAATGAGGAGATCAGTTAGGGAACTCCTCTCCCTTGAACGATAAGGGGGGAGGGAGTTATTACCCTACTTGATCTAGACCGTTGGATCCAATCCAAACGATCTTGGCCGTCAATTAATTAAATAATAATTATTTAATTATAATTAATTTAATTTAATCAATTATAATATAAAGTATTTAATTCAATTTGAATCATATTCAATTGAATTAAATTTGCTATTCAATTAATTCTCAATTAATTGATCCCCATATTAATTAAATATCGAATACTTAATTAATATTTCAATTGAATCATATTCAAGTTTATCTCTCTCATTTAACCTATAGCTTTAATGTGCATCAAATGTACATAAACTATAGTATTAATTTGATTAAATCACATTTAACCAAATTAAATTAAATTAATTAATTAAATATCACATATTTAATTAAATTCACATTCTCTCATTAATTAATTTTGAATCATATCAAAAATTAATTTTATTATAAAGTTTAATTCTCTAATTAAACTTATATTATAATGTATCTCCATACATTATATTAATTGTATCAAATATAATTAACTAAAATTTCCTTAATATACAAGACTATATTATCTCAGCACCTGTTACGAGCTAGCAGGTGGACCTAATGGGCCTACGATCAGAAGCTCCAACGATTCGAAATTAACTGGCTAAACTCATTAACCAAGTTAATCAACATTCGTTAACTGTGGGTCACTCCACTAAAGACCCACAGCTGCACTCTTCTCACTGTAGAATATTTCTATGTCCACAGATGTCGACCAATACAATAAGTCAATCCTTCACGAGTGTTCGTAACACCAGTTGGGTCAAATTACCGTTTTACCCCTGGGTTACCTCTGAATCCTTAAGTACCATTGATCCCTCTAATGAACAAGTTGTTTAGGGTCCAACCACTAAACAGGAGTTCCTCTCGAGTCAGGAAAGGACAACGCGCCATTGTTCAAGCCCCAGAAACAGCCCTGAAGGGAACACACATCTACTTACCCAAATAGGGGAAGGAGTGAATTCCATCTTATACTGTTATGTTCCCAGCCCCCATTCGGTCTTGCCCCTGAAATGGTAGGATTATTGAGTCGGCGAACTGGCCACTCTCACCCATAAAAATCTAAGGACAATCCCTCCTAAAAAGGAGTTCATAACAGACTCAGGATTGAGATTGAGTTACCTAGGTCATCCTATTGAAATAGAAACCTAAACTAGTTAACGGCGTTACATCTAGAGGTTACTATTTCGCGGTCCAGTCTTATACAAACTAATTGCATAAGATACCCCCACTCGCATGTCTGCTACATGGATGCTTTGGATCATTACATCTATATCGAATACAAAGTGTCACCAGGATAAGGTACCCAACCTTATCCCTATACTATAGACCATTTAGGTTGTTACTTGAACACCGATCCCCGTATGTCTCCACATACTAGTCCAAGTTTCAACTAAACAACCTTGGATCTTAGTTTATTGGATTTAGGGCTTATTAATGCAAACTCGATTATTCAATAACCAAATTACTAAAGCACTCAAATAACGCTTTATTGAGATCGATTAATTTGTTTCATTTACTATCTATGAGTTTTAGGGCATAAAACCTGGAGATACCACTTAAGGGAACACTCATTTACTTACCCTGAAGTCGGGAAGGAGTGAATTTTATCTTGTGTGATTATGTTCTCAGCCACCCACACGGTCTTGTCCTCAAAATGGTAAGCTTATTGATTCGGCGATTTGGTCCTTTTCACCCATACAAATCAAAGGACAATCTCTCGTGAACAAGAGTTCATAATACACTCAGGATTGAGACTAAGTTGCCTTGGTCATCCTAGTGAAATAGAAACCTAACTAGTCAATGGAGTTACATCTAGCGGTTACTATTTTGCAGTCCGATCTTATGCAAACTCATTGCATAGGATACCCCCACTCGCATGTCAGTTACAGGAACACCTTGGATCATTGCGTTTGTATCAAATACAAAGTGGGTCTTATCTATAGTGTTACCACCAGGATAAGATGTCCAGCCTTATCCCTATACTATAAACCTTTTAGGCTATATCTTGAACACTTATCCCCGTATGTCTCTATGTTGGGTTTTATGTCTTATAGCTCATGGATAGTAAATGTACCAAAGGCAATTATAAGACCGGACCGCGAAATAAGTCACTTTCACTTTATAACGTCGTTTACTGTGAAACTGACTGTTTCAAACGATGACCTAGGTAACTCGATCTTAATCATGAGTTAACTATGAACTCCTGTTTATTCGGGATTATCCTTTGATTTGCATGGGTGAGAGTGGCTCGACATCACCAACTCAATAAGTTCCTACCATTTTGGGGATAAGACCGGGTAGATAGCTGGGGACATAGTCTTGCAAGATGGAATTCACTCCTACTCGACTTTAGGGATAGTAGAGAGGTTATTCATGTTGGGTTTTATGCCCTAAAACTCGTAGATAGTGAATGTAAACAAATTGTATACTTGTTTCAAAAAGTGTTATTGAGTTTTTACAACAAAGTGTTATTGTTAAATATTGCACAATTTGACCCAAATCCTATAAACTAAGATCCAATGTTGTTTGTATGTAACTTGAACTAGTATGTGGGGACATACGGGAATCGATTTTCAAGTAACAACCTAAAAGGTCTATAGTAGAAGGATAAGACTATGTATCTTATCATGGTAACACTATGTGATACGACTCGCTTTGTATTTGATACAAACGTAATGATCAAAAGCGTCCATGTAGTAGACATGCAAGCGGGGGTATCCTATGCAATGAATTTGCATAAGACCGGACCATGAAATAGTAAACCGCTAGATATAACACCATTAACTAGATAGGTTACTGCTTTAATAGGATGACCTAGGTAACTCAGTCTTAATCCTAAGTGTGTCATGAACTCCTTCTCATGAGGGATTGTCCTTTGATTAGCATGGGTGAAAGTGGCTAATACGCCGACTCAATATGCCTTCCTTTTTGGGGACAAGACCGAGTGGGAGGTTGAGGACATGACAACACAAGAGGGAATTCACTCCTTCTCACTTCTAGGAGAAGTAGATGAGTGTTCCTTTAAGTGGTGACTCCGGGACTTGAATAAAGGGATCCCACCCTCTCACTGGCCCGAGAGGGACTTTCTGTTTATTGGTTGGACCATAAACAAGTTGTTCATTAAAGGACACTGGTACTTAAGGAGACAGATGTAACAAAGGGGTAAAACGATAATTTGAACCAGTTGTGATTACGAACACTCGTGAAGGATTGACATACCGGTATAGGTCTATATCCGTGGACATAGAAATGTTCTACGGTGCGAAGAGTTCAATTGTGGGTCTTTAGTGGAATGACCCACAGTTAATAAATATTGGTTAACTTGATTAATGAGTTTAATCAGTTAACCTCATATCATTGGAGCTTCTGATCTGTAGGTCCATTGGGTTCCCCTGCTAGCTCGTAAAGAGTAATTAGGAACAATTATATATTGAGAGAATTTGAATAGTTCATATTCATATTGGGAATTAAGTTACTTGTATGAGATACAAATTAATATAATGTATAGTAATACATTAAAATATAAAGTCTAATTTGAGATTAAACTTTATTATTATGAGAGAAATAAATATTTGAAGAAGTTCAAATATTAATATGAATTTGATTCATATTAAATTTATAGGATATAAGAGAATTTGAAGGAGTTCAAATTTTAATATGAATTTGATTCATATTATAGAATTAATTAATTGAAGGTCTGAAATTAAATATATGATATTTAATTGAGTAATTAATTAATTAACTAATAGTAGGTCTGAAATTAAATATCTGATATTTAATTGGTGATTAATTAATTGAAAAATTAATTAATTGGAAATTAATCAATTATGGAAATGATTAATCACTTATGGAAGTAATTAATCATTTATGGAAATGATTTAATCACTTATGGAAGTGATCAATCATTTATGGAAAAGATTAATCAATTATGGAATTGATTGGTTATGGAATTGATTAATTATAGAAAATATTAAATCAGTTATGGAAATAATTGATTTTAAATGAATATTTTATTCATGGCCTTTCTCCTATAAATAGAACACTAAACATAGGGTTTAGGTAATATAACAAATGGCCATGATAAGGGTAAAAAATATACCTATTTTACCCTTATATTTAGCTCATTATCTTGTCAAAACTGTATGTTTTCGATCAATATTATTGTTCCCGAGCTCAAAATATGTTAAAGTTGATAAGATAGGAAGTTGAGAGTCACTTTTGTCAAATTATGCTCATTGGTGCTTAAAAAGACTCAATTTTAAGGGAATTTGACTAAGTTTGTTGTTGTGCAGAAAAATGAAATGCGACCGCATTTCTGGAAAAATAGAGGCAGTTCCGAGTCTACCGCGGGTCGTTTTGAACAAGACTTATTCGCACCTAACCGACTGTTTTGACCCCAAAACCGATTGGGCTACCTACCAGCACCTATTTCACAGCTCCTCAACCACTTCCAACACTATATAAGCTCGTGATTCCAAGTCAAATTCAAGCATGACTCATTTGGAAGAAGAGGGTGGTGATAGAACCCTAGTTGACGCCTATGAGTAGGGAAGCTCAAGGTCCTTCTTAGATGACTAAATTCTAACCTTAGTTAAACATCAAACCTTAGGGTTTGTAGGGATTTTCACTCATTCCCACTTTGTAAAAGCGAGAGAGTGGAGTGTCGAGCAAACTCTAGAAGGATTGGATAAAATAGAAAAAACCCTAGTATTTAGCTACTGTGATTATTTCCAACTTTTGTTACTTTTCATTTATCTGTATTCTTTACATCTTATTTTTAATGTAAAGGTATTCATTTGCACTTTATCTCACCATGAGTAGCTAAATTCCGTTGAGGGGTTCAATATGGTGAATTCCCTTATGGTTCAATTGCTTGAAAGTGTTTTATTTGCTTAAGTATTGTTCAATGCATGTCATTCTTTATTGAATATCATTCTGATCTTGCTGAGTTTAAATTGATCACTTAGACTTTGCATGCTATGTGAGTTTGATCTCGAAAGGGACAAATGATATCGGTTCTCATAAAGGTGATATAGGAGAAAAAGCTCGAAAGAGATTGTTCGGTGGTATAGGGCAAGCTGCCTAAGGCACTCTATATCAACTATAGGGTTATAGATTGCATTTGTGAATCATCTATGTCGGAGTCGAGTCATAGAAATGTGCATAACGGTACTCGCTTAGCCTTCTAACGGTTCTTGGGAGCAAGGCTAAATAGAAGTTAAATCTGACCCAAAGCATTGAATAGGCTTAAGTTGAATAATTCATGATTAAAGTTATTGCCTTTTGGATGAATCCATATTGAATACCTCGTTTCATTTATTATTGTTATTCTTTATTCATTTACTTGTGTTATTTATTTTTCTCAAAATCAATCATCAATAATTTTTTTGGTTACCTATTTTTAAGCAATCAGTTGAGCAGTTTCTTCTTCAAATCTGAATTTCCAATTTAGTCCTCGTGGGATCGATACCCTTGGAATACTTCTAAGGTTTTTATTACTACGTGTGATAGTGTATACTTGCACTAAGGTTGGCTGAATTTATCTTTATTATCACTTATCATCTTATCTCACATCAATCATTCAGCCTCTGCCGCACCAGGCCACCATATTGCCAAAGGTCTCATTCTTGCCTCCCTCTCATATTCTCTCAACTCAAGAACTCTAGGGAGAATTTTCTCTCTAGAGTTTTTCCCATTCAAGATTAGGTAGTCCACAACTAAGCTCCTAATCTCGGAGTCATAGCGGGGAAGATAAATTGGTGGTGTCTCAATTGTTGACACTTAGTCCAAAATCAAGAAAGACGTTCTTGATATTTCAGAGACGACAACGACGGTATGTTCGCTTCTCCCTATTAAATTTAGATCTAATATTTTTGTATGATTAGCCTTAATAAATTGATTTAGAATAGTTTTCTAAATCTTTGCCAATGTATTGGTATTTTGGTGGAAACAAAATTAATTACGAACGATCCCAATTACGCTTCCGCTATACAGAATTAGGGAATTCCAATCCTTACATTTCACTTAAGTGTTGACTCCGGGACATGAACAAAGGCGCGCCACCCTCTCATTGGCTCGAGAGGTTTTTAGGGTTAGTGGGCAGACCACAAACCAATCGTTCATTAAAGACTCAGTGGGGGCTTAAGGAACAAGAAGTGTTATAGGGGTAAAACGGACTTTTGACCTAGGTATAGTTACGAAAAATCTGTGAAGGATTGACTTACTGATCACGGTTATATCGGGTGGACAAAAATATATCGGCAATGAGGGGAGTGCAGCTACGGGCTATAATGGAGTGTCCCGTTAGTTAACAATGTTGATTAACTAGGATTGAAAGAGTTTAACCAGTTAATCTCGGATCATTGGAGCCCATGATCTGTAGGTCCATTAGGTCCCCCTGCTAGCTCATACAGAATCAACCTTATAACAAAAGTGATGAAAGAATTTGAAAACGTTCAAATTCAATATAGGGAGTTAATGTTATATATATGCGATATAATTAACGTAATAGTTTAATGGTTCTATTAAACTATAATTAGAGAGAATTGGTGATATTTAAATATGATTTAAATATTACATATATGTATTTGATACATATTCAGTTTATATATGGATAGGGATTCATATTGGATTAAGAAAAGTCGGGATTGATGCAAGCATTGAATTTGGTATTTGATACCCAAATTAGATAAATATAATTAATTATAATTGTTTAATTAATTATTTAATATTTATTTAGTTTAAGAGTAATTGTTCAAAATTTTGAGTTTAAAATGAAATTTTAATTTAAGAAATCTTCCAAAAATTGTGGCTTTGCCACATGATTAGGCGACTAACCTCAATCCCACCTCCATATATATAGATATATGTGTTGTTTGCTAAAGAAAAGGAGAGAAAATGATCTTGGTTGTAGTTTTTCATGCAAAAAGAAAAACCAGATTTGAAATTCTCTCTCTAAATGCACCATTTTTCTCTCACATGTATGCTTGGTTCTTCGAGCTTTTCTTCCTTCAATTCATCATGACTGAGCTCCCACAAGCTCGTTCTAAGGTCGGAGAATAGCGGGAAAGATCTCGGTGGTCGTTGATAACTCTCCAAAAGGGAATTATTTAGGCCTTATTTCTATAGTGATTTGTGTGTCATTTGTGCAAAATAGGTGTATTATTAGATGAATGTTATATGTTTTACCCTATTTAGAAGAATGGATGCTTTGGAAGTTATTTTTCAGAGAAAATAATGCTGAGCGACTTGAGGGAGCAAATTCCATGATCCAGCAAAGCTAGGAGCAAAACTGGCCACGTGAGCTTCACGTGATTCATTAATGAAGTGGCATTTTCTGAAGCAATCTCGGATCTAGGAAGCTTGGAGAGCCCTCCACGTGTAATCTTTGACCTAATTAGGGTTGACTCCACTCTATAAAAGGAAAGAGCCATCTCAAGTCAAATCATTCGAGGAGGAAAGCCCATTCTTTCCATTCTTTGAGCCGAATAAAGGAGGAACAATTGGAGACTCAAGAAGACCATCAACTACGAATTTCTTCAAGGGAAATTATCTTTTCTTGTACAAGTTTGTAGTTATGGATGCACGTGAACAGATTGTAGCGTGTGTTGCTTTCCATTTCATGAACTAAATTTACTTTAGGTGTTGGTTAGGACTATGTAATTGTTGTACTTCATAATCTAGCAATTAATATTGATTTTGAGCATCTTGATTACTTGTTGTGTTTACTTTTATTTTATGCCCGTCTGGCCAGCCGATGTGAATACCTTCTCTTAGTTTCAGGGATGATTTAAGAGATGTGTTGCATGTAATCACACTAGACCATTATGTGTTGGTGGAATCCAGTGATTGAGTTAGGGATAACCAATCGCCTAGTGCTTGATCGGTAGAGCATCATTGGAGTTGAAACACATTCCAAAAGATTCAGAGTTCCGGGAGGATCCTGCTGATAAGACTGTAAGAGAATGCCTGATCAATATAATTGCTAGAGCATCTTTTTAACAATTATAGAAATTTTAACCAACGCTTGTTTCCAATCTGTCTTCTTTATCCGTTTACATTTCTGCTCTGTTTTTTCTTTAGTTTCAGCATTATTTCAAAACCCAATCATTTTTACAATCTTGAAATCACTAAAAAGTTACACAAGATAGGTAGAGTGAAAGCTATTCAAAACCTCGTGGATACGATAAATTACTTATCACGTGCTGCAGACTATGTGCACTTGCATAGTATTCTAGAGCTAAATTCTATTATATTTTTAACCCACTCTAGCAGGCAATAGTCGTCCACGACTTGATTGAGCTGAGAATCATCTAACGAATCACTTCAATTCGAGATCCAAAGGTTAGTATTTCGGATGCTCTGTTTTTACTTGTTTTCCAGCATGCTTTTTGTTCAAGAAATTAATGAAATTAAGTGCCTAAGGTCCGTAATCGCTTCCGCTAGTGTATCGTACGCTCCTTCAATTGGTATCAGAGCGTGGTTTGGGCACTTGATTTCCATTAATTTCGAGTTTGGTGGGTGAATTTCAATTGTTGAATGTGTTGGTTTCTAAAGTTGGATGTTTTCGTTTTTGCCATCAAATTTCCTTTCAATTTGTTGATGAAAATTGTAATGGCCAACATGTATATGGGTTTAATGTTTGCATGAGAGTCTATAAAAATTTGAGAGTCATTAGAGTTGAAACTAGGTTGTAATCGATCGAAGAAGATGAAGAACTCGCTGGCTGAAAGAACAGAGGGTCGAATTTCTGGGCTACTGTATGAATTTATTCATCAACATCGCGACGCTGTTGAATAAATTCAAACAGTTTGAATTTTGGCGGTGGTTCGATTCAGGCGTTTAAATCACAGTTCGGTTTAAACACACTTAAGCGGATTGGTCTTGTTCAAGCCTTTTATTGATGGTTCAAGCTTATTCGAGGTGTTCAGGGCTAGTTCGGGAGCTGTCCAAGGCGGTTTACAAGTTTATTGAATTATTAATGTAATAATTTAGCCTAGTTTAGTTTGTTTGGATGCCAAAACTGATCCGCTTAAGTGTGTTTAATTATTTATGCCTTAGGAATGTATGTTATAATTAAATTAGAATTGAATATGCATAAATGTATGCCATATAGATTTAAAATCCCACCATAGAAAAGCATGTTTCATGCATTAGTAATTAATTATAAGGGTTATAATAAAAGGAATGCATGTTGGGTTTCATGATAGATGCATGTTGGATTGTTTTATTTTTCGTTTATGGATGTTTTAATATAAGCGTTATATTAATAAACGAAAACGAATAAGCATGCAACATGAAACCACCTTAGCATAGATGAATGTTATAGGTTGTCTATATTATAAAGTGTTATAAAAACGAGATAGATGTTAAAACCTATAACAAAGATAAATGCATGCTCACTTAGGGTTAACAAAATTCAATCTTGAACGATTTGCATAGAATAGGTCGATATCTGGTAAAGCTAAGGTTACAAGAAAACTCACCCGGCAAGATGTTGTCTAAGGCTGGAGGTATTTAAGATGACGGTTTACGAAACACCTCCTACCTGGGCATCGAGTCGGTACTTGAGTTAGGTTAACCTGGTTTTATGAGCATGCGTGAGAGATGTGAGGTTTTATCACCTAGACATAATATCATAATAGTTATGTCGTTGGAAATCACCTAGACATAGGTTGTTTCAAAATATTTGTGCTTTGTGAATGGTGATTTGTTTTATATAACTTGAATTTTGATTGTTATATGCTTTCATCACCATTAGAAGCATGTTATAGGATTAATTCATTAAAAGTTATAATAGTTATAAGGTTAATGAATAGAAACCGTCAACCTATAACAAAGAATTACATGCTAACATAGGATCTTAGGTAGCATGAATTAATTTTAAAATGTTTAAAATCGACTAGACCTACGATCATTTTTTCTAATAGGATTAGAAAAATGTCCTGCTTAGTGTTTTAATAGAGTTAAAATATATTAAGTAGGATATAAGACTTTGGTTATAAGGGAACTCTCCCGGTAAAACGGTACCCGAGTTGAATTAACCATAGTCTTATTAGCATGCAATGTCGCTAGGAAATTAAAAGGGTTTAATTCGCCTAGACATTAGAGTAAAGACCTTATTTTAAGTTATAGGGCATACACTTAGATAGATTCGTTTTAGCCGGAATTTACCTAAGTAAAATCACCCTAATATACATAGGACACTTCAGTGGGAGGAAAAGTATAAAACGAGATGCTCAAATCAAGTTTTTACTCTCACGTCCCCCTTTATTCACACCGTGAGATCCATGCTTGGCTTTGTGTTGTTTTAGCGCGGCCTCCCTTTGGAAAGTGATCATAGTAAGTGGGAGAAGCGTGCGTGTCAACGCATCCTGCGGTCTCCTCCCCTAGGTTGCACCGTGAGATTCTTATGATCCGCCTGCGTGTCGTCTTAGTGCGACCATCTCGTTTGGAGGGCCTGATCATAGGTTTCGGAACACCGCGAACTCCAGAAATGGATAGGGTCACTTAGGGTAATCACCAACAATTGTCTTTCCAAACGATAGCCTGTTGGTGCGTCTCTCTGGGATCTGAAAGTGGGAGGGTTACACTTACAGGATTTAGATCCTTGACCAAAAAAACGATAGCTAATGTAATATGGGCATGTGAGATGTTCTGATATTAAGAATTGGCTGAGATAAGTTTCAATTCAGAGGAGGAGTAGCTGATCACCCATTTGGTGACTATTGCTCTAAACCTCTGAAGTATCGTTGCAAAAGAATTATGTTTCATAGGATGCTTAATTACTTTTGCTAAATTTGATTGGATTAAGTAATGAGTTAAGTATAACCGATTTGAATTAATTTGTTTATTTCTGCATGTAATGGTTTCATAGGCCTCATCCATACGCCAAATTAGTTAATGGTATAAAACATACGACTAAGAGAATAAACTTAAACACTGAGATCGTGGTGAGTGATTTGGAAACGGTCTTAAAATATGTGGAATGTCCTCTAGATGTTATGTCTTATTCGTTTTCGAAATATTCATGACATAGCAAACTGCCTAGTCAATAAGAACATAAACCAAGACACTAAAAATAAGATTTATTTGTCTTGAAGGCGTGCTTAGTAGGAATAATGATTCAACCTGGATATTCAATACAGGGATCTCTAATCACGTATGTTCTTCTCAAGGAATGAGTTCCTGGCACTACCTAAGATGACTTTTAGAGTTGAAATAGAAGAGTTCATCTCGGCTATGGCAGTGGGAGACATAATATTATTCTTCTTCGAGGAACGGTACATATTATTTGATGTATATAGTTCCTAAGATTAAAAGAAATTTTGATTTCTATATCTTGTTCGCTAAAACAAGGCTACTCTGTTACCTTTTGTGTATGAACCATTCATTTCAAAAGGATGTCAACATTTGTTCTGCAAACATTAAGAATAACATATATGTTTTAAGATCGATAGAGTCTAGAGCGTTTTTAAAATCATGAGATATGTAAACCGCTGAGACTCAACCAAAAGGCAATGTGTTTCTGTACAGCACCTATCTTTGGCACTTGAGGTTAGGCCATATAAATCTCAATAGGATTGAGGATTGGTCTAGAATGAACTTCAAAGCAGGTTAGAAGACGACTCATTACCTCCCTATAAGTCATGCCTTAGGAGTAAGGTGGCTTAGATAACCTTTTACTAGAAAAGATTATCGTGCCAAAAGAACCCTTAGAGCTAATGCATTCTGATCTCCGAGGTCAAATGAATACTAAAGTTCAAACAGGGTGTGAATATTTTATCAGTTTCACTGATAATTATTCAAGGTATGCTTATCTATACCTAATGAGTCATAAGTTCGAACTCTTGAAAAGTTCAGGTAGTATAACGTCGAGGTTACCAACCAAATTAGGTAAGATGATAGGGAAACTTCGATATGATCGAGGTGGAGAGTATATGGACTTGAGATTCCAGGGATATTTGATAGAACATGGAATTACGTCCTAACTCTCAACAACTAGTACATCATAGTAGAGTGATGTATCGATAAGGAGAAACAGAACCTTATTTGACATGGTTCGTTCCATAAAGAGTTGCCTTAGCTCGTTTTCAGGAACATGCAGTGTTGACTGCCCTTTAAAAATGCGAATATGGTTCTCTCAAAAGAATGTTTCTGAAACATTGTTTGAACTCTGAAAAGAGCATAAAGTAAGTTTATGTCGTTTCAGAACTTAGGGATGTCCTGCATATGTGCTCGAGACAAACCGGAAGGAACTGGAGCTTTATTCGAAACTATACCTATTTGTAGGTTATTCCAAAGAAACGAGTTATGGTTGCTTCTTTGTTCAAAAGAAAGTATTTGTATGGACAAATGCATGCTTTCTTAGAAGAAGACCACGTTAAAGATCACAAACCACGCAGTTAAACAATGTTAAAGTAAGTTACATAGTAAAGCTACAAATATATCAACAAAGAGTTGTTGATAAGATTTGTTACTTGAACAAAGAGTTGTTGCTCAAACTAGTCCTTCAACAAAGGGTTGTTGGTTGAGTTGGCACATTAAGTCAGTCTCGTCCTTCTCAATGGTTGAGAGAGCCTCAACGCAGTGGGAGGGTTGTTAATCAACCTAATGAATACTATTTGCGTTTAACTGAAACTCCAATTGCCATACCTGATGACAATATCGAGGATCCAATGACCTTTTATCAGGCAATGGATGACGTGGATAAAGACAATTCAGTCAAAACTATGAACCTTGAAATGGAGTATGTGTACTTCAATTCAGTCTGGTGGTGACCAGAAGAGTTCATAGTCCAGGATCTAGAGCAAAAGGTTTGCGACCTTAACCAAACCATCTATGGATTGAACTGAAGGTTTTGGTCTTGGAACATAAGGTTTTATGCACGATTAAATCTTATAGTTTTGACCAGAATATTAATGAGCCTTGTGTTGACAAGACTATCGTCATTTAGTGTCGTAGCTTTTCTTAGTATTATATGTGATTGATATCCTACTCATTGGGAATGGCGTAGTTTATCAAAACTGTCGTTAGAAGTTAGCTAAGAGCCCAGTTCCAAATAATAGATTTGGAAAGGCTTAGTTTGTTCTTAAAATCCAACACGTTCAGAATCACAAGAACAAAGATCGCTAGCTCTTTCTCAAATATCTTATATGGACAAAAGTAATGGCCAAATATAAGATTAGAATTCCAGGAACGGTTTGTTACCTATCCGACATGGAATTCATTTATCACAGGAGCAGTGTCCTGAGACGCCTCAAGAGGTTGAGGGTTTGAGACGGATTCCCTGTGCCTCGACAATCAGTTGTCAGGCTTGGCATATGGTATGCAGTAGGGAATGTCAGTAGATACCAATTCGGTCCAGGGTAAGGACTCTAGATTGTAATAAAAATGTCCTCATGTATCTTAGGAGAACGAGGAATTATAAGCTCGTGTATGGTACTAAGGGTCTAATCCTTATAGAATACACTGATTCTGACTTGTACACCGATAATGATTCGAGGAAATCTACATCGGCATAAGAATTCACCCTTAAACAAGGAGCTATAGAATGGCTAACATCACTATAAGATGCATCACAGACATTATCTTGAAGGCCAAGTATGGTTCTACTTATGAAATAAGCTTAGAAGTCTGTGTGGCTTAGAGAAGTCATTTGGAAAGTTGTTCCACATATGAGGCGAACGTATAGAACATAAAATGTACATCTCAACTGAGAGATTATGTACAGAGGGGATGTGATTGTCACGAGGGTAGCCTCAGAGTAAAATGTTGTTGATCCATTTACGAAGGCCCTCATGTCTAATAGTGTTTGTGGGACAACTAGATGGTCTAGGTGTACGAGTAATGTACAAAGGATAATCTAGGGCAAGTGGGAGATATATAATGGGTATACGAGATGCCCTAGTTTATTGTCTTTCAAAACCCACTATGGTTCTGGATTGTTGTACAGCCCACTAGAGCTTTAGTCCAAGTGGGAGTTTGTTGGGTTTTATGTCCTAAAATTCGTGGATAGTAAATGTAACAAAGTAAATTATAATCGATAAAGCGTTATCGAGGTTATTCAATTTCTGGTTGTCGAATAGTTGTTTTTAATTATGTATTAATTAACCCAAATCCAATAAACTAGAATCCTTGGCTATGATATGAATACTTGAACTTTATGTAGAGACATAAAAGTGGATCAAGTTCAAGTAATAGCCTAAACGGTCTATAGTATAGGGATAAGATTGGGTACCTTATCCTAGGAAAAACTATGTGATGCGGTCCACTTTGTTTTAGTACAAATGATGTGATCCTAAATCGTTCATGTAGAGACATGCGAGTGGGGGCGTCCTATGCAAAAGAGTTTGTATAAGACCGGACCGCGAAATAAGTCACTTTCACTTTATAACGCCGTTTACTGTGAAACTGACTGTTTCAAGCGATGACCTAGGTAACTCGATCTTAATCTTGAGCTAACTATGAACTCCTGTTTATTCGGGATTATCCTTTGATTTGCATGGGTGAGAGTGGCTGAACATCGCCAACTCAATAAGTTCCTACCATTTTGGGGATAAGACCAGGTAGATAACTGGGGACATAGTCTTGCAAGGTTGAATTCACTCTGAAGGATTGGAATTCCCAATTCCGTTACAGAGGAAGCAATTGGACCGTTCGTAAATTAATTTTATTCTACAAAATACCAATACATTGGCAAAAGGTTAAACGGTGAAAAATATACCTCCGTTGACGACTCTGAATACTTCAACAGACACCACCACGAGGCTACCCTGCTATTCTCTGAGATTAGGAACGTAATTGTGGGACTACTAATCTTGATTGGGAAAAACTCTTAGAGAGAAAATTTCTCTCTAGAGTTCTTGAGAGAATATGTGAGGGAGGCTAGAATGAGACCCTAGGGCTAGGGTTCTCATAACCTTTCCTTTTATAAGAGAGGAAATCCTAATGTGAGGTTAGGAAACAATCTTGACCGTTAGATCAAGATCAATTAATTAATTGATTAAATCAATTAATTAAATGATAATTAACTAATCATATTAATTAATTAAATGTTAATTAATTAATCATATTAACTAATTAATCTCATGCACATTTAAATCTAATTTAAATGTAATTTCCTCACATAATACATTTTAATTAAACTTAATTAAATCACATTTAATTAATTCAATTAAACTAATCAATTAATTACTTTCAATAATTAATTAATTTTACAATTAATTAAATATCTCCCATATTCAATTAATTACATATTAGAATCATATTCTAATAATTCCCTCATAGACTATAGTTTAATTAAATCTCATTTAATTTAAACTAAATTGAATAATTAATTAATTCATCTTCTAATTAAATACCATATATTTAATTAGACATATATTTGAACTCTTTCAAATATATCAATCTCTCAATATAATAAAGTTTAATTTAAAATTAGACTTTATATTTTAATGCATCACTATACATTATATTAATTTGTATCTCAAACAATTAACTTAATTCCCAATATGAATTTGAACTATTCAAATTCTCTCAAGATATATTTGTTCCTAATTACTCTTTACGAGCTAGCAGGGGAACCTAATGGACCTACAGATCAGAAGCTCCAATGATATGAGGTTGACTGATTAAACTCATTAATCAAGTTAACCAATATTCATTAACTGTGGGTCATTCCACTAAAGACTCAGAGCTGAACTCTTCTCACTGTAGAACATTTCTGTGTCCATGGATGTAGACCTATGCCGATAAGTCAATCCTTCACAAGTGTCCGTAATCACAGCTGGGTCAAATTACCGTTTTACCCCTGTGTTACATATGCCTCCTTAAGTACCAGCGCTCCTCTAATGAACAACCTGTTTATGGTCCAACCATTAAACAGAAAGTCTCTCTCGGGCCAGTGAGAGGGCGGGATCCCTTTCTTCAAGTCCTGGAGTCACCACTTAAGGGAACACTCATCTACTTCTCCTAGAAGCGGGAAGGAGTGAATTCCATCTTGTGTTGTCATGTCCCCAGCCCCCCCATTCGGTCTTGTCCCCAAGAAGGTAGGCTTATTGAGTCGGCGTGCAGGCCACTCTCACCCATACTAATCAAAGGACAATCCCTCGTGAGAAGGAGTTCATGACACACTCAGGATTAAGACTGAGTTACCTAGGTCATCCTATTGAAACAGTAACCTAACTAGTTAACGGTGTTACAACTAATGGTTGACTATTTCATGGTCCGGTCTTATGCAAACTCATTGCATAGGATACCCCCGCTCGCATGTCTCCTACATGGACGCCTTGGATCAATACGTCTGTATCGAATACAAAGCAGGTCGTATCACATAGTGTTACCAGGATAAGGTACCCAGCCTTATCCCTGTACTATAGACCTTTTAGGTTGTTACTTGAACACCGATCCCCATATGTCCCCACAGACTAGTTCAAGTCACATGTAAACAACCTTGGATCTTAGTTTATTGGATTTGGGTCAAATTGTGCAATATTTAACAATAACACTTTATTATAGAAACTCAATAACACTTTATTGAAAACAAGTATACAATTTGCTTACATTCACTATCTACGAGTTTTAGGGCATAAAACCCAACAAACTCCCACTTGAACTAAAACTCTAGTTTAGTGGGATGTACAATAATCTATACAGCAGCGGGTGTATAATATACATGTATAAAACATATACAATGTACAAATACAATAAACTAGGGCATCACTATACCCATTACATAATGGTATCACTATACCCATTACATTTCTCCCACTTGCCCTAGATTTCATCTTTGTACATTACTCGTAGATCTAGACCTTCTAGATGACCCTCAAACACTGTAGCCGAGAGAGTCTTTGTAAATGAATCAGCAATATTTCATTCAATTTAATGTGTCTGCTTGTCTTGGGCTGCGATGTTCTTTTGAATTTGCCACAACACCACTATATCACTATAAAGTGTGATGGGCAAGTTCACATTTGGAACACATTCCAAATCAATCAAGAACTTCCTAAGTCATACAGTCTCTATCGCTGCTTCACAAGCAGCTATGTTTTTGGCCTATACGGTCTAGACTGTAACTATGTCATACTATAACTCCATCGTAAAGAGTGACCACAGATACTGATGTAGATTTCCTCAAATCCTTAGCAGTCTTAAAATCCGTGTCAGTGTATCCTGTAAGGATCAAATCCTTAGTCTCATACACGAGCATATATTTCCTCTTTCTCCTTAGATACTTGAGGATATTCTTAACGGTTTTCCAGTGATCAAATCTTGGATTAGATTGATACTTACTGACAATCCCTACTGCATAGGGCATTCGTCTCATGCCCTCAACCTCTTGAGGTGTCTTAGGAAACAATTTCTTAGACAAAAGAATTCCATGTCTGAAAGGTAGAGAACCCTTATTGGAATTCTGCATCTTATATCTAACTAACATTTTGTAGATATAAGATATTTGAGACAAGACTAGCTTTTTGTTCTTAAGGTTCCTAACAATTTGGATCTGAAGAACAAACTCAGCTTCTCCCAAATTTTCATTTGGAAATTGAGCCGCTAGCTCCTTTTACTAGTCAGTAAGATAACCTACATCATTCCCAATGATTAGGATATCAATCATTTATAACACTAATAAAGCTACTGAACTATTGACGATATTCTTGTTAAGACAACATTTATCAATGTTCTTATCAAAGCCAAAAGATTTGATCACAGTATCAAATCTTATATTCCAAGATCGAATTGCTTAGGTCAATCCATGAATGGATCACTTAAGCTTGCAAACCCTTTTGCTTTTGATCTTGATAAATGAACCATTCTGGTTGAGACATGTAGATACTCTTAACGTCTCGTTTTCTCTTGTAGATCCATTTGCAACCTATGGGTTTTACCCCATAAGGTTGATCTACAAGGTCCCAGATAGAATTGAAACACATAGATCTGGGCTTCTGTTAAGCCCATGTAACGGTCAGGTTGTAGAACAACTCTCCCACTACATCGAGGCATTCTCAACTCTTGAGTTAGATGTAACTAACCAATTGTATTGACCCTATCAACAACTCTTGTTAAAGGTTCAGCATCATCAACAACCTTTGTTGACTTATCAACAACTTTTGTTGATATCTCTGTAGCTTCATCAATTAATTTACTTAAAACGACCTTACTTTGTGGCTTATTATTTCTCATGTGGTCTTCTTCTAAGAATGTAGCATTTGTCAGTACAAATTATTTATTCTCTTGTGGATTGAAGAAGTATCCACATCTCTCGTTTCCATGGGGCAACCTACGAATAGGTATACTTTTGAACAATGTCCCCAAAAATAACGTAAACTACTTTTACGCCTTATCCACACAAATCAAAAAGATGTTTCAAAAACATTTTTTATGGAACGTTGTTCAAAATACACACTGCAGTCATGACCCCAAAACGAGTCAGGCAAATGAGCATAGCTCATAATGAATTGAACCATATCCAATAGGGTTCTATTTCTCCTATCTGATACACCGTTCTCCTAAGGTGTTTCCAGGGGTTGAGAGTTGGGATGTAATTCCATGTTCAGTCTTGGAATCTCAAGTCCCACATACTCTACACCTCGATCAGATCGAAGTGTTTTTATCATCTCACCTAACAAGTTTTCAACTTTAGTCCCAAGCCCCTTTGAATTTCTCAAGAGCTTTAGACTTAAGTTGCATTAGGTTGAGATACCCATACCTTGAATAATTATCTATAATATAGATGAATTATTCATGCCCTCCCATTGCTTTAACATATTGAACCACAAGGATCTAAATGTACAAGCTCCAAGGGCTCTTTGGCTCTTAGATCTTTTCCAGTAAAAGACCTATCAGTCATATTGCCCATAAGGTATGACTTACAAGGTAGTAGAGAGTCATCTTCTAACTCGCTTAGAAGTTCTCTTGACCAATCTCCCAATCAAATTGAGATTAATATGGTCTACCTTAAAACCAAAGAAATGTATTTTCCTTTAGGAGAAATCATTTGCCTCTTTTCACATTGAGTAGTAGCAGTCTTAAACAACTCAGTGTTCATGACTGCTTTACTCTTGATTAGTCTTAAAACATTTAGGTTACTTTCTAGTAAAGCTAAACAAATGTCAACTCCCTCTCTTGAAATAAAACTACGTTAGCAGAGAAAGGTAAAGAGTAACATTGTTCAAGCAAATAAGACACAGAAATCTATTTTCTTTTGATCTTAGGAATTACATACACATTATCTAATAATATGTATTTTCTCCCACTGAGAAAAATAACTTAATGTTTCCCACTGCTATAGCCAAAATAACCTCTCTAATTCTAACTTTGATAGTTATTACACAAGCAGCAAGCTCTTGCCAGGAACTTATTCCTTTAAAAGAAGAACACACATGATTTGTGGCCCCTGAATCAAGTATTCAGGGAGAATCACTATTCTTCACTAATCACATTTTCAAGATAGGTAAATGAAAATTAAGGTCTTGAACAAGTTCTCTTTTTGCTAAGCAGGGTTCTATGTCATATTCACCAAGAACAATTCTTAATGAATTAAACATATGGGGCATGAGGACATTCCTCAGTTAAGAATAATCCTCGACTTATTTACCACAATTTTTCGTTTAAGCTTGTTGTATTACCGTTATTCATAAAATGACGTAAGACAATACAAATAAAATTATTATATAATTGCTGAAGTAACAAATTACTTGTATAATTAATTGCACTAACTCATTACAAATAATCCAATCAAATTCTACAAAAACAAATAAGCAATCAAAGAAACCCTATAAAACTATTGATTTAGTTTTTGCAACGATACTTCAAAGGTTTAGAACAACAGCCACCGAAGGGTGGTCAACTACTCCTCCTCTGAATTGACACAATCTCAACCAAACTCTAACACCAGACTAACTCATATTCCGTTAGCGTTTAGTTACCGTTGTTCGGTCAAGGATTAGTTAACACATTTAACTCATCCCCGTAAGTGTAACCCTCCCATTTTCAGATCTCAGAGGCACGCACCAACAGGCTACCGAAGGGAAAGACAACTGTTGGTAATTAGCCTAAGAGTTCCTATCCTATTCAGGAGTTCACGATGTTCCGAATCCTATGATCATGCCCTCCGAAGGGATGGTTGCGCCAGGACAACCTGCAGGCGGATCATAGGACTCTCACGGTGTGAACTAGGGGCGGAGGCCGAGGGATACGTTGACACGTGTCCCGCTCCCACCTACTCTAGACATTTTTCCCATTCACCTTGTTATTGATTCATGCAAACACTTTCCGAAGGGAGGCCGCTCCTAAGGCGACTCAAAGCCGAGCATGAACCTCACGTTGTGAATATAGGGACGTAGGAGCAAAACTTGATTTAAATCTCGTTTTGTAATTTTCCTCCCACTGAAAATGTCCTAAGGTTAATTTAGGGTTGTTTAACTTAGATAAAATTCGGCTAAGTCAATCTATCTAAGTCTGATCCTATTATAACAATTATGGAAAGGATTCAACCGCAATGTTTTAGGTGAATTAAACTTCTTTTAATAAACTTAACATTGCAAGTCAACATTACTATGGTTAATTCAACTCAAGGTTCAGGTCAGTTCCGAGGTAGGAGGTGTTCCGTAAACCGTCATCTTAAGTACCCCCAGCCTTAGACAGAACTTTACCAAGAGAGTTCCCTATAACCACAGTAATGTAAGGTCTTTACTCTAAAGATCTAGGTGTATTAAACACTTTTAACAAACCTAGTGACATTGCATGCTAACATTTAACTATGATTAATTCAACTCCGGTATAACAGGTCAGTTCCCAGGTAGGAGGTGTTCCGTAAACCGTCAGCTTAAATACCCCTAGCCTTAGACAGAACTTAACCGGTGGAGTTCCCTTATAATCATAGTAATGTTTTTCCTACTTAGTCAATTAAAACTAATTTTAATTCTAAGTAAGAATAATTCTAATCCTATTAGAAATGTGATCTTAGATCTAATTAATTTTAAACATTTTAAAATTAATTCATTTATCCTAAGATCCTATGTTTGCATGCAATTCTTTGTTATAGGTTAACGGTTTCTATTCATTAATTTTACAACTATTATAAATTTTAATGAATTAACCCTATAACATGCTACTATGGTGAATAAATCAATCAAATTCTAATTAATTTATAAAACCATACATTAGCATACATGACATACCAAAAATATAACAATTATATTAATCTAAGGTAATGTCATGCTCAATGTAATTTAATTTCCTTTTAATTAACCTAACTCTTAAATTAATTATACAGGAAAATTAAAATTAAGCATTACCATTTTCATACATTAACATAACATTTATATTAATATATCATGAAAATTAATTAAGCATGTTAATTACTTATATAAATATAACTCTTATATTTTTTAAACTAAAGTAATTTCATGCTCAATTCAAATTAATTTTCTTCAATTAATCTAACTCTTAAATTAATTACCCAAGAAAATTAAAATAAGCATTCACATTTTCATACATTAACATAATACTTTATATTAATAGCTCATGAAAATAAATAAGCATATAAATTACTTTCATAAATATAACTCTTTATATTCTTTACTAAAGTAATTTCATGCTCAATGCTTCTCAATTTTCATCCATTTAATCATAACAATTTATATTAAATACTCATGAAAATTAAATTCATGCATAATACTTATATTATAACAATTATAATTAAAAATGCATGAATATGCTTAACCTATGGTGGGATTTTAAGCTATATGACATCCATAAAGCAATTAAATAGCTAAGTAGACAGGTTTTGGCATCCTAGGACAAAATACAATAGAAAAATTACACTAATTAATCTAAAAATGTCCTATCTAGCCGTGAATCAGCTTCAAATCGGGTCCAAACTCTTCGAACCATCAAGAATTGGGCTGAAATTGCATAAACCGCTTCAAAAACCGCCTTGAACCAGCTTAAAAAGTGCTGAACCAGACCAAAAACCAGCTCAAACCGGTCAAAAACACTAGAACCAGTCAAAAGCAGCTCAAACCGATCAAAAAACCGTTGGATACGGTCAAAAACCAGACGAAACCGGTCAAAAACTGCCCGAACCAGTCAAATATCCAAGGAACCGGTCAAAAACCGGTCAAAATCCGCAGAACCGCGCTGAACCAGTCAAGAACAGCCGCCGAACCGCTGAAATTTCGCTTGGACCGCGCGTCATCAGCTGGACCGCGCTTCTTCAGTTGGGCCGCGCCAAACCGTCGACTTCTCCAGCTGGACCGCGTGTGCTAGGGCTGACGTCAGCCCTTGCATATTGCTGACGTCATCGCCGTTTTTTTATTTTTTATTTTTTCATTTCCAGCCTCTGTTTTCCCAGTTTTTCCCTTCTTCCAGCTTCTGTTTTGCTTCGATTTGGGCCCCGATTTCTTCAAATCTTCATGGAATTTCACCAAAAACCATTGACACGGGCTTACAGACTCGATTGTAATTAAATGCCCAAAACACTGGGCCCTTACATTGATCAAATCAACTAAAAAATTGCAAAACTAATGTCAAAACCTTAAACATCTACTAGCAAACCTTTATACATCAAATGTAGAAATTTCCCACCAATCAACCATTGTATATTTTGTGAAAATGAAATTAACTACGAAACGGTCCAATTGCGCTTCCGATTGCTTCCGCTGTAACGGAATTGGGAATTCCAATCCTTCAATTGGTATCAGAGACGATCGTATGTTTAATTTTGTTTTACAAAATTTACAATGGTTGATTGGTGGGAAATTTCTACCTCCGTTGACGACTCTGAATACTTCAACGGACACCACCACGAGGCTACCCTGCTATTCTCTGAGATTAGGAACGTAGTTGTGGGACTACTAATCTTGATTGGGAAAAACTCTTAGAGAGAAAATTTCTCTCTAGAGTTCTTGAGAGAATATGTGAGGGAGGCTAGAATGAGACCATAGGGCTAGGGTTCTCATAACCTTTCATTTTATAAGAGAGGAAACCCTAATGTGAGGTTAGGAAACAATCTTGACCGTTAGTTCAAGATCAATTAATTAATTGATTGAATCAATTAATTAAATGATAATTAACTAATCATATTAATTAATTAAATGTTAATTAATTAATCATATTAATTAATTAATCTAATGCACATTTAAATCTTATTTAAATGTAATTTCCTCACATAATATATTTTAATTAAACTTAATTAAATCACATTTAATTAATTCAATTAAACTAATCAATTAATTAATTTCAATAATTAATTAATTTTACAATTAATTAAATATCTCCCATATTCAATTAATTACATATTAGAATCATATTCTAATAATTCCCTCATAGACTGTTTAATTAAATCTCATTTAATTTAAACTAAATTGAATAATTAATTAATTCATCTTCTAATTAAATACCATATATTTAATTAGACATATATTTGAACTCTTTCAAATATATCAATCTCTCAATATAATAAAGTTTAATTTCAAATTAGACTTTATATTTTAATGCATCACTATACATTATATTAATTTGTATCTCAAACAATTAACTTAATTCCCAATATGAATTTGAACTATTCAAATTCTCTCAAGATATATTTGTTCCTAATTACTCTTTACGAGCTAGCAGGGGGACCTAATGGACCTACAGATCAGAAGCTCCAATGATATGAGGTTGACTGATTAAACTCATTAATCATTAACTGTGGGTCATTCCACTAGAGACCCACAGCTGAACTCTTCTCACCGTAGAACATTTCTGTGTCCATGGATGTAGACCTATGCTGATAAGTCAATCCTTCACAAGTGTCCGTAATCACAGCTGGGTCAAATTATCGTTTTACCCCTGTGTTACATCTGTCTCCTTAAGTACCAGTGCTCCTCTAATGAACAACCTGTTTATGGTCCAACCATTAAATAGAAAGTCCCTCTCGGGCCAGTGAGAGGGCGGGATCCCTTTGTTCAAGTCCCAGAGTCACCACTTAAGGGAACACTCATCTACTTCTCCTAGAAGCGGGAATGAGTGAATTCCATCTTGTGTTGTCATGTCCCCAGCCCCCCCATTCGGTCTTCTCCCCAAGAAGGTAGGCTTATTGAGTCGGCGAGCAGGCCACTCTCACCCATACTAATCAAAGGACAATCCCTCGTGAGAAGAAGTCCATGACACACTCAGGATTAAGACTGAGTTATCTAGGTCATCCTATTGAAACAGTAACCTAACTAGTTAACGGTGTTACAACTAATGGTTGACTATTTCATGGTCCGGTCTTATGCAAACTCATTGCATAGGATACCCCCGCTCGCATGTCTCCTACATGGACGCCTTGGATCAATACGTCTGTATCGAATACAAAGCGGGTCGTATCACATAGTGTTACCAGGATAAGGTACCCAGCCTTATCCCTGTACTATAGACCTTTTAGGTTGTTACTTGAACACCGATCCCCGTATGTCCCCACATACTAGTTCAAGTCACATGTAAACAACATTGGATCTTAGTTTATTGGATTTGGGTCAAATTGTGCAATATTTAACAATAACACTTTATTATAGAAACTCAATAACACTTTATTGAAAACAAGTATACAATTTTCTTACATTCACTATCTACGAGTTTTAGGGCATAAAACCCAACACACTCCTACCCGACTTTAGGGATAGTAGAGAGGTTGTTCCCTTAAGTGTGACTCCAGGACGTGAACAAAGGCGCGCCACCCTCTCATTGGCCCGATAGGTTTTTAGGTTTAGTGGTCGGACCAGAAACCAATTGTTCATTAGGGACTCAATGGGGGCTTAATGAAAAAGAAGTGTTATAGGGGTAAAACGAACTTTTGACCTAGCTATAGTTACGAACAACCTGTGAAGGATTGACTTACCGATCACGGTTATATCAGGTGGACAAAAATATATCTGCAGTGAGGGGAGTGCAGCTATGGGCTATAGTGGAGTGTCTCGTTAGTTAACGAATGTTGATTAACTGGGATTGAAAGAGTTCAACCGGTTAATCTCGGATTGTTGGAGCCCATGATCTGTAGGTCCATTAGGTCCCCCTGCTAGCTCATACGCAATCAACCTTAGAATAAAAGTGATGAAAGAACTTGAAAACGTTCAAATTCAATATAGGGAGTTAATGTTAAATATATGTGATATAATTAACGTAATAGTTTAATGATTGTATTAAACTATAGTTAGAGAGAATTAGTGATATTTAAATATGATTTAAATATTACAGATATGTATTCGATACATATTCAGTTTATATATGGATAGGAATTCATATTTGATTGAGAAAAGTCGGGATTGATGCAAGCATTGAATTTGGTATTTGATACCCAAATTAGATAAATATAATTAATTATAATTGTTTAATTAATTATTTAATATTTATTTAGTTTAAGAGTAATTGTTCAAAATTAATTTAACTTAAGTTAAATTAATTATGAAAATTGATTTTAAAATGAAAATCAATTTTAATTTAAGAAATCTTCCAAAAATTGTGGCTTTGCCACATGATTAGGCGACTAACCTCAATCCCACCTCCATATATATAGATATATGTGTTGTTTTCTAAAGAAAAGGAGAGAAAGTGATATTGGCTGTAGTTTTTCATGCAAAAAGAAAAACCAGATTTGAAATTCTCTCTCTAAATGCACCATTTTTCTCTCACATGTATGCTTGGTTCTTCGAGCTTTTCTTCAAATTCATCATGATTGAGCTCCCACATGCTCGTTCTAAGGTCGGAGAATAGCGGGGAAGATCTCGGTGGTCGTCCACGACTTGATTGGGCTGAGAATCATCCAACGAATCACTTCAATTCGAGCTCCAAAGGTTAGTATTTCGGATGCTCTATTTTTAATTGCTTTCCAGCATGCTTTTTGTTCAAGAAATTAATGAAATTAAGTGCCTAAGATCCATAATCACTTCCGCTAGTGTATCGTACACTCCTTCACTCTACATACAGTTCAAGACATACAATAGTCTAGGATGTTAGTTTATTGAATTTGGGTTTATTTAAGTCAAAACAACTAATAATTTCATAACTCTTTATAGAATAACAATCAATGACGTTTTATTGAGAACAATCAATAGTTTACACTTACTATCTACGAGTTTTAGGGCATAAAACCCAACAAAAAATATATCTACAGTGAGGAGAGTGTAGCTGCGGGTCTATAGTGGAGTCACCAGACAGTTAACGAATGTTGATTAATTTGGTTAAAGAGTTTAGCCAGTTAATCTCGGATCGTTGGAGCTCATGATTTGTAGGTTCATTAGGTCCCCCTGCTAGCTCATATAGGACTAAACCTTAGAACGGTGTGAGGAGAGAATTTTAATTGTTCAAATTCGATTTAGGGAGTAAATGTTAGTTATATTTGATATAATTGTCATGTTATATAGTTTAATTGAATTGAACTATATTATAAAGAGAGTTGAAAAATATTTAAGTGTGATTTAAATATTGCTAATGTGTATATGATACATATTAGAACTTTAGTTTAAATTTTAATATGAATAAGGATTCATATTCAAACTATTGGTTTTGAGAGAGATGTGAGATTGGTAAAACATTTAATTTAATATATGATATTAAATTTTAAAAAAATATAATTAATTAAAATTTTTTATTAATTATTAAATAGTTTTTTAAATTAATTTTATTTGTTTCAAATTAATTATGTTATTAATTTTATGAACAAATCATGTAAATTTTGGTTATGACACCTTAATGTTATGAATCAATCATGCAAATTTTGGTTAAAACACCTTAACCCATGACAAATCCAATCTCATGATGCTTGTCTTCATATATATATATAAGATAGCTTGCATGTATTTTCAAAAAGAATGTCATAGCAAAACTTTTACATAAATGATTTTTGAAAAATCTCTCTCAAAAGGAAAAACCGATCAACTCTCGCTCTCTCGCTCTTAAGTTTCTCCCTTGTTTTCTCTCACAATTTGGTTCCCACCAATCGTTTTTAAGGTCAGGGAATAGTAGGGAAGACTCTTTTGGTGGTCCTTGCTGCGGTCGTGAATCATTCAAGTTCGAGGATTGTTGTTCTTCGTTCTTCAAAGATGCGTTTTCTCTCCCTCTGTTTTTTCAACATGTCTATCCTAATTTATTTTATGTAATTTGGTAAATCAAGAAGCCAAAGATAAAAAATGCTTCGCTAGAGTATTAGATACTCCTTCATATGGAACCATCAGTAGAAGCAATACCAGAATAGTTGAAAGGCAGGGGCAACACCAAATCAGGAAAAACATTAACAACTTCTTCTTGAGAGGTGATGCTGTGAAAGGGAAACAAAGTTTCATGAAAAATGACATCTCTTGAAATAAAAATCTTCTTGTTCTGAATGTCATATGAGTGGAAAACCCTTTATTCCACGAGGGTACCAAAGAAAAGCAATAGGAGATGCCCGAGGATGAAGCTTAGACCTTTCATTCTGTAAAGTAGAGGTGAAACAAAGACAACCAAAAACTCAAATATGAGAATAGTCAACTTGCTTCTGATGTAAACGATAATGAGGAGTTTCCCATTTAAGAAAAGGAGAAGGAATTCTGTTAAAAAGAAAGCATGTTGTAAGTGTTGGGTTTTATGCCCTAAAACTCGTGGATAGTAAATGTAACAAATTAATTAATATCAATAAAGAGTTATTGAAATTATTCAATAAGGAGTTATTGAATTTGTTATTTTTAGTCTTGCAATAATTAATCTTAAATCCAATAAACTAAACATCCAAGGTTGTTTTATGAAACTTGAACTGTATGTGGAGACATACGGGGATCAATGTTCAAGTAACAACCTAAAGGGTCTAGTACAGCGGAAATTATCAGAGGACCAAAACGATCTAAACGTCGATTGGAATACCAATACGACAGCAACAATCTAACAGCAATATAATCAAATTAAAACTTGCTGGAAATAGTTATAAAACATGCTGAAAATTAAATTTAAACCTAGATCTAATCTAGATACAAACCCTAGAAGGCAAGGGATCAAGAAAATACTTACTACCGTAGAAGTCTTGATCGAGTTTCGCCTTTTCCTCCAAGATTTGCAGAAAATCAGCAACCCAAAAAACTCCTTTGTCTAGAATTTTGTCCACGAACACTACCACAAAGTAACACCAATAATCTCTGAAGGTTACTTGTTGAGTATGCTTCTGGGAGCAAACTTTTCTCTAAGGGATTTGAGAGGAAAAACTTTCTGGGAATCACACTGGAGTTTTCGTGAATACCACAAAAATGAACGACTAACCAAAACTCAGCGTATTCCCTATCTTTTAGGCGTGAAGGAAGAAGATCGTGGATACAACGCACGACTAGCTAATTGATCAAATAAGTTATGCATTTAAAATATAATTTAATTAATAACAAAATTAATGAAATTACAATAATGATTAATTAAATCAAAATTAATTAACCAACTCATTTAAAATACATTTAAATGATTATCCTTCACATAACCTATAGTTTTAATGCAATTTAATTAAATCAAATTTAATTAAATTAAATTAAAATAAATGATTAATTAATTCAATAATTAATTAATACTATAATTAAATATCATATATTTAATTATATCACACAGAACCTATAGAATTAATGCACATCCTATGCGCATTAAATTTTAACCTATAATTTTAATGTGAATCCAACTCATATTTTAAACTTAATATTCGAACCCTTTCGAATATTCATTCTCCCTTAGAAAATAACCTCAACACCTTATATGAGCTATCGGTGGGACCTAATGGACCTACAGATCAGAAGCTCCAACGATATGAGATTAATTGGCTAAACTCATTAACCAAGTTAATCAATATTCGTCAATTGTGGTTCAGTCCGCTATAGAACCACAACTACACTCTTCTCACTATAGATATTTTTCTGTGTCCACGGATATCGACCATTAACAGCAAGTCAGTCCTTCACGTGTGTTCGTACCCCAGCTAGGTCAAATTACCGTTTTACCCCTGGGTTACATCTTTGTCCTTAAGTCCCCAGTGCTCCTCTAATGAACAACCTGTTTGAGGTCCAACCTACAAACAGAAGTCCCTCTCGTGCCATAGAGAGGGTAGGGCCCATTGTTCAAGACCCGGAGACACCACTTAAGGGAACACACCTCTACTTACCCTAGAGTCGGGAAGGAGTGAATTCCATCTTGTGTGATTATGTTCCCAGCTCTCCACTCGGTCTTGTCCCCAAAATGGTAGGCTTATTGAGTCGACGTGCAGGACACCCTCACCCATACAAATCAAAGGACAATCCCTCATGAGCAGGAGTCCATAACCCACTCAGGATTGAGACCAAGTTGCCTAGGTCATCCTAGTGAAATAGAAACCTAGCCAGCTATCGGTGTTACAGCTAGTGTTTAACTATTTCGCGGTCCGGTCTTATGCAAACTCATTGCATAGGATACCCCACTCGCATGTCCACTACATGAATACGTTGGATCATTGCGTTTGTATCATAATACAAAGTGGGTCATATCCATAGTGTCATCAGGATAAGGTACCCAGCCTTATCCCTATACTATAGATCCTTTAGGTTGTATCTTGAACAGTGATCCCCGTATGTCCCCACATACTAATTCAAGCCTCATACTAACAGCCTAGGATGTTTAGTTTATTGGATTAGGGTTAATAAGACAGGATTACTCAATACAAACAAAATAAATGAATAATACATCATTTTATTAATGTTCAGTCCAATGTTACATTTACTATCTACGAGTTTTAGGGCATAAAACCCAACAACTATGTGATACGACCCACTTTGTATTCCATACAAACACATTGATCCAACACATTCATGTAGTGGAAATGCGAGTGGGGGTATCCTATGCAATGAGTTTGCATAAGACCAGACCGTGAAATTGTAACCACTAGATATAACATCGTTGACTAGTTAGGTTTCTATTTCAATAGGATGACCTAGGTAACTCAATTTTAATCCTGGGTGTGTTATGGACTCTTTTTCATGAGGGATTATCCTTAGATTTGTATGGGTGAGAGTGGTCAGATTCGCCGACTCAATAAGCCTACCATTTCAGGGATAAGACCGAGTGGGGGCTGGGAAAATATCAACACAAGATGGAATTCACTCTTTCCCGTCTTTAGGGCAAGTAGATGAGTGTTCCCTTAAGGGCTAATTCCGGGTCTTGAACAAAGGAGTCCATCATCTCCTGGCTCAGGAGAAACTTTCGTTTACTGGCGGGACCATAAACGGGTTGTTCATTAGAGAAATCAGTGGTACTTAAGAAAATAGAGGTAACCTAGGGGAAAACGGTAATTTGACCCAGTTGGCGTTACGAACACTCGTGAATGATTGACTTACCGGTATTGGTCTATATCTGTGGATACATAAACATTCTACAATGAGAAGAGTGCAGTTGTGGGTCTTTAGTGGAGTGACCCACAGTTAATGAATATTGGTCAACCTGATTAATGATTTTAGTCAATTAAAACCCCATATCATTGGAGCTTCTGATCTGTAGGTCAATTAAGTCCCCCTGCTAGCTCATAAAGGGTAATTAGGAACAATTAGTCTTGAAAAGAATTTCAATAGTTCAAAATCCATTATGGGAAATCAAGTTAATTGTATGAGATGCAATTAATATAATGTATGTGATACATTATAATATAAAGTTTGATTTGAGATTAAACTTTATTAATTAAGAGAAATACAGTTAAATACGATTTAATTGTAGGCTTAAATTAAATATGAGATATTTAATTTAGCAATTAATTAATTATTTAATTAAATTTGACTTAATTTAAAACTATAGGTTATATGGGAGATGTTCATTTAAATATGATTTAAATGAAATTAATTAAATTTGATTTAATTAATTAATTGTTATTAATTAATTAAATAAATCTTTATCCTACTACAATTGGGAAAAGTAATTAATTATTAATTAAATAAATAAATTTCTATCCTATTATGACTAGGAAAAGAGGTATGACATTCTATATAAAGCACAAAATGCCTTTCCAGTGGAAAACACACTTCACTCTCAAGAATAATTTCTCTCTAAGAATTTTCACAACATTCTAGTGAAATTCTTTTCCCAAAATTCAAGAATACCAAGTCCCACAACTTGGTTCCTAGTCCCAGAGATATTGTAGTGGAAGATCTTGATGGTAGTGTCCCTACTGTGTTCGTACTGTTCTTGGTGGGAGTTTGTTGAAAAAATTCTTCAACAAGTAAGTATTTTAGTTCTTTCAATTATTAGATTTAGATCTTATGCATGCTTAGCCTAATTTGTATATAGAATTGTTTTGTATGGTTTGCCAATGTACTGGTATTTTAGAAAACTTAATTAAAATACGAATTGGTTCTATACGCTTCCGCTGGGAATTTAGAAATTCCAATCCTTCAGTAAGAACACATTCTCCCTAGAATTTAATAGGAACTCGAGACTAAAAAAGCAATGCCCGAGTGACATTTAGTAAATGTTGGTGCTTACGCTCAACAATAGAATTCTGCTCAGGCCTAGCAACATAGGAAAACTGATGAAGCACACCTTTAGATGCAAATAAGTCAGTAAACGCCAATTTGGGAGCATTATTAGACATAAACTTCTTAATAGAAACAAAATATTGGTTTTTAACAATTTTGAAAAATCGTCGGATGATAACCAAGGCTTCTGGCTTTTTTTTCATTAGAAAAACCCAAGTATAATGCGAGTGATTATCCACAAGGGTGTTAATAACAATAGCCAACATGAGTAGGAGTTTTATAAGGACCTCAAATATCACAATGCAAAAGATCACATATCTTTTTTGCTTGATGATTAGATTGAAATGACAAATGTCTTTGTTTAGTAAAAGAGCATGTCAGACATGGAGAACTAGAATTTGACTTAACACTTCTAGACTGCAACAAATCATCTAAAGCAGCAAGATGTTTAGGTAAGGGTTGGGCAAGCCTTTCATGCCAAAAAAAACAGAATTACAAAATACAACAGTATTTTTCAAACAAATAGAATGTTTAGGTAGATCAGCTCGTAATAGAAACAATCCTTGGCGAAAATTAGCCTTCCCAATCCTTGCCAACAACCAGTCTTCAAAGAGGACTTGTCCTGGAGAAAGCATGAATTCTCAACGAATTTGACAATAGTAGGCTTGTAATCAATAGAGATCTTGGTTTCATTTGGCATTGTAACAAACTTGCCAGATACAGGAGTCATATGAGTAAAAAATTCACGTAAAAACCATATATGAGCAGAAGCCCTAGAGTCAAAAACTCATGATGTAGAATGTAAACCATAAGAAGTTGGGGAATTTTAGCAAATACCTGCTACATGAGTAGATGAAGAATTTTCAAAAGAAGTTGCTGCTTAGTAAAATGATTTTAGAGTGCAACCAACAAACTCTAAATACTGCTCAACAGCCAAATTAGACAAAGAATCAGTGCTAAAGGAGGTGCTCGAATTTGAAGCATCTGATTTTGCAGAATTGTTCTTCTAATTTCGATAACTGGAGGGTAACCGTACAGCTTGTAACAACGATCAACTGTGTGACCCAAAATGCCACAATGAGTGCACGTTGGATGCTCTTTATTTTGGCAGTACTGTTCTGTGGACCAAAGTTGGGAGTAGACGAATTTTTGACAAGAAGAGCAGTGGGAGAACTTACTAAATGGTCGAAGAAGAAGAAGAAGTAACAACTGAAATCCTTTGTTCTACTTCATGTGCAACCAAGGAGAAGACTCACTGGACTGAAGGTTCAGACTCCATAAGAAGCAATTGAGTATGGATTTGACTAAAATATTCATTCAGGCCCATAAGAAACGCCATGACATACTCCGTTTGGAAATATTCCACCAATTTTTTAACACCTCCGCAAGAACACTTACTGCAAGATCAAGAAGAACGATAAGACGTGAGTTCATTCCAAAACGTCTTCAACTTAGCAAAATAGGTTGTGAACGAGTTCTGATCTTGAACCAAATTTGAAATTTCACAGCGAAGCTGGAAGATTTTAGGGCAATTCTTCCGCTGATGAGCGCTGCTGAAGGTCGAGCCATATTTCTCTAGCAGTCTTAGCAAAATTCACACTTGTGGAAATTTCTTTCGAAAGAGAATTAAGGATCGAGGCAGTCACGAATTCATTGCAGATGATCCAAGAATGCTTCAATTCATTATCTGGACGAGGAAGGGAACTATCAACAAAATCGCTTCACTTCATTAATTTGACTTCCGATGCTATGGATTTCCCCTAATTTCTTCCTTTTAACCCCTTTTTTCTCCAAAATGCTCCCAGGAAGCATAAACGTCAATTCCTTACAAAATATAACAATTAAGAACATAACTATAAAACTAACATGATTAGGCTTAAATAAATAGGACTAAATTGGTCCTATCAAAAACCCATCTTGCTCTTGACAGTGAGACTGATTACCATTGCTTGACTCCAAGAAGTGTAATTAGATTCGGTTAAGGGATCAGATACGAGAACAAGACGTTGAAGAAAATAAGGATTCTCATACTGTTCAATAATCGATTGACTGGTAGGTTGAGTCGTGGATGAAGAAGAACTAGGGTTTACTGGTGGATTAGTGTCCATTGAAGAAGAATGCAAGAAACTCTCAAGGATCAAAGAAGAAATGATACCATATTACAATTGGAGAGTAAATAAAACTTGCATAGAATTTTATTGATAGCAAGGCTGTAATAAAATAGCCAAGATTACAACGATTAGAAATAACATAAATAACAAAGGAGAAAAACTGACTAAAGTGAAGAAACTATAATACTTAATAAGTTTAAATAATCACAAGTTAATTGATAGTGTAACGCCCGTAACTTTAAGGAAAATTCAAATTTATTTAGTTTGGGCTTTATTTTGGGTTAAAAGGGAAAATTGAAATTGGTGTAATATTTAATAATTGGCTGGAGTGGCATTTTAGTAATTTCTGGAATGTTAGAGCCAGCCCAAGCCCATTAGGTTTTGTTTTTAGCCACTCACGCAGCCCTAGGTCAGACTATTATTTTCTTCTTCATCTTTTTCTTCCCTTCCAACCCGACGGCAGCAGCTCCTTCCTTCCCTTCCAGTACCCGACGGCGTAGCAAGGGTGCTTCGGTGAGCTTGCAGCGGCGGCATCCCCCTCCTTCGGTTGCAGCGAACGGTTCAGCGGCGTAAGGGGTGGTTCGCGGCGGTTTTCCTTCCCTCGGTTGCAGCAGGTGCGCGGCGGCGGTTCTGCACAGATCCACGGCGGCACGCGACCACCTCAGGCGAACTCTCGGCGGCACGACCACGGTCGGCGACGAGCAGGCTGGCGGGCAAGCTTTCACCTCCGGCGAAGGTGGGAAGCAGTGTTTTACGGCCAGCTGTATGGTTGTGTGGGTTACCGTCTTTGGTGTTTTCGGCGAGATTGCTTTAGTGGGTCTTTGGATTTCAGCAAGAAAAGAGTGGGTAAGCGAGATTTTAGTATTTTTGGCGAAATTGTTATCTAGTCTTGAATGCCCATTAACTTAAGTATTTGAATCTTTGGTTCCTCAAGCGATTGGAGCCGAACTCGTGAAATCTTAGAGCAACCGAAGTGGGACCAGCAAGCTTGAGGTTCATTCTTGGCAATCGTTTGGTTGGGATCGAGGGCGGTGTTAGTTGAGTTAGTTGGAATTCCAAATCGTGGATAGTTAAGCCAAGTAAGTAACTTACTATTGAACCTTTTAATTGGGTGTGAATATTTGACTTTCTAAAATATTCGTGTTTATTAGTTGTTCTCGAAATTTATTAAAAGCATGAAAGTTGAGCATATTTCGATTATGCATGAGTTTATGAAAAGTTATTGAAAGCATGAAAATTATTATTTGTAGTTGAGTTGGTGGTCTCTTTAAAATTCCATTAAAGGAATTAGTTTAAATTATTTATGGGTTTAAATTAGCGTACATGAAATTGATGTACGTTCGGAGATGCCTACACAGGGCTTAGGGACATGAAATTGATGTACCCAAGTCGAGGTTTGTGAAATTGACGACCTCGAGGTTTCGTGAAATTGACGGCCTCCGTAGGAGACATATGAAATTGATGTGTCTAGGATATGCATGAAATTGATGTATATCTTCCCTCCAATTAAAGTTTAAAATAAAGTTTAGAGCCACCAAAATTATATTTGTTGTTGGTTTTTAAAATGTTTTTAAAGCGTGACCCAACCTCAATAGTAGGGTCACTTACTGAGTATTTAAAATACTCATTCTTTTCAAAAATATTTTTTTTTCAGGTAAAGGCAAGGGCAGATGGAAGGCGATTGATGAGAAACCGATAGACAGCCATGAGAGGACTTGAGTTTCATATTTTATTTTTCTTCCGCTTTAAGAACTCTGTTTTACTTTGTTCGAATTGTAAATTTGTTTTAAGAAAATTTCTAGAGGCCTTGTACATTTATGTTTTAGAAATCATTTAAGCTTATTTATAACCTTTGAAATTAGGGATCCCAAATAAAACTTTTGTTTTAAAGTTTTTGTTTAAATTAGTGTTACTGTTTCAAATTATTTTTACTTAAAGAGGCCTCCAAAGCATGCATTGTCGTAACGGTCCCTTTAAGGCTTATTAAGAAGTCGGGTCGTTACAGATAGAGTTTCAATTATGTCCCTATATTCTTAAAAGGTTCGTTTTTATCTCTAAACTTTGAAATTTATTCCAAAAAATACCTTTGAACTTTGATGTTGTTCCAAAAAAATATAATTTCCTTTAAAATAAAGAATATTGACGTAAATTAGAAGGCGTTCGCGAAATTATTTATTAGAAGATTATGATCATTGCTACAATTTTTTTTTTTTTAAAAGATTGTTTTGTTACCTTTTATTTCATCTCAAAAGATATACCATTAAAATAATTTAGATAATCAATTTGTATCCACTAGCTATCATGTCAACTTATGTAAATGGCATTATAAATGATGTCATGTATACCTTCAAATTTTTACACATTAGTCGTCACATTAATTTCCATCTTATTTCTAACAAAAAGCTCTTCAAGGGTATTTTTTTTAATAAAAAATTTCAAAATTCAAGGATAAAATGAAACTTTTCAAAAGTCTTTGGCAATAATTGAAACCTTATTTTTATTTATTTTATCTACATCAAAATAGGGACAATTATAATATTTATAAAGATTTCTACTCCAACTCGAGGGCGAGAATTTGAACCAGCAAAGACCTCAACGAAAGTAATATCTTTTCATTAGAACATGAGCGGAGAACATTTGGTTCGATCATGTGATCTTCAGTTGTTGTCCGCAGACATGAGCAATATGTGAAGAGCCACATCATAACCAAGTAATAATATAAGGCTAAGTATACCAGAGTTTTTTAATCTTTTAAAGTATTAAATTGATTAAAAAAATACTTTACAGTCTTAAACCTTCATAAAAGTAACAATGTAGTCTTTGTAAAAGAAAAAAGGAAAGTTGCAATGGGTAGCAAAAAATATTGGGATATTTGCAAATTTAGCTATGTTTTTTTAGATTTGCAAATATAGAAAAAATTTTAAAATCTGATTTTTGATTTTTTTATTATTCCAGTTTTACCCTTATTGGTATATCAAATGGTATATTAGTAGTATATCTGATATACTTTATATTTACTGATATACAAAATATAAAGTATATTCGTTAATTGATATACCTAATATATTGAATATATATTGGATCTGATAAGCATAACCTTTGATATACCTAATTATGAGTATTGATATATTAATGATATACTTGATATATGAATGTTGATATACCAATGATATACTTGATAGATTACTTTTCTATGTTTCATTTTTTCTTTATTGAATTCTGTTATGTTATTTACATATTTTAAACGAAATGTTTGTCTTTTATAACATAAATGTTTGTCTTCTATACTTGTTATGAATTGATATACCTCATTTCTTATATTACTCAAATAATAAATCAATGATAGACTTGTTATTTTAAAAAAAAAAAAAATCATTAAAATATATTTTTAATAGTTGGTTGTATTATGAAGATCGTAGAATGCAAGATTTGTTATAAGTATATCAATAAGATGCAATTTTAAATATATCATTAGTGTAATAGCAGTATATTAATACTCACTAAAAATGTAATTTCAAGTATACCATTAGTGTATCAGTAGTATAATAATTAAAATGATATATAGTATATCGATGATATATTTACCAACATGAACACAGTTCAACTAGTAGAAGACATACACATCCAATCAAGAGGTGAGAGGTTTAAATTTCTTACCATACATATATTGTCCCAAAATAAAGCTAATATATCTAATTCTTTATTAATGAAGTATATCAAAGACATCTAAACTAATGAAGGCTCATGTGTGTACTTAATGAATGGAAGGATATTATGTTCATGAAATATACATCTAATCTACCATAGTATATCAGTTGATTGACATACCAAATATCTAGTATATTAGTCACACTAAATAACTGAATGATGTAACTGATATACGGTATATCAATAACACCATTGATATACTTTTTAAACTTCCTACTTCCAACGTGTTTTTTAGGGTTTTTTTTTTACTTTTCAACTTTAATGTTTAGGCCTGGACCACTTTTTTTTTGCTATATTTGCAACATTAAAAAACTGATGACATGGTTGCAAATTCTATTTTTATTTTTTCTATTTTTGCAACTGCCCCAAAAAAAAGTCCATCAAAATTAAATGTTGATCTTTATTATTTAACCACTTAGACTTTGTAGCCTATCAACATATATTGGATTCCTAATTAGTTTAAATATGATCAATAATTTCACGATAGGAACTAAATCGTTACAAATTAAAGTTACATGAACTAATTTGTTACCTGATAAAATTTACCCCTGTTTGAAACATCTGGATTTGTGAGGATTTGAAATCAGGATTTCAAATCATTTCACTTGTTTGGAAGAAACAAAAAAGCAACATATTTGAAATCGGATTTTTTTTAAATAAATTTTCCATTCCAAATAGCTCGGATTTGGCAGGATTTTAAACTTTAAAAAAAATAATTCCAATTTTAACCCTCGACCCCTTTCTTTTATTCGATAAGTTTTCCATTCTATCAACATCATATCGACTCTCCATATCTCTTCCCAGACTCAAAGTCATTTGACGTCATTCACAAGGTTAGGGATTTTTTTTTTCTGAAACTAGAGATTTATTTTATTTCTTATTGTACTTTTTTAAAAACTGATAATAATTTTTTTTAAAAGAAAAACTGATAATAATTATAATCTTTTCAATGTAGCTTTTCGATTCCTACAAACATTTATAGTCTAGCATACTAGAGGTAAGATTTTTTTTCCCCTTTATGTGTTCTTCTTCTTAAACTTTTTTTTTTTTTTTTTCGTTTTAGTTACTTTATTCAACTTCTTAAGCCACTTTTTATTGATTTGGATGATAATAATATATTTCTTTTTTGGTCCTTTTTATAAATAGCATAATTTGTATGTATACATGTTTTTATACATTAATTGAAGAAGAAATTATTACAAAAAAAGTATTGTTTTCATATATTTGTCGGTCTTCTTCAATATCCAGTCCGGTTAGTCAATTCGATTTCCTTTTCTTCTATTTGGTATGGTCGTATTTCTTCTATGTCCATTTTTTTCTTGAACCGTACTCAGAAAAGATTGCTACTGTGTGAGTTCTGACTAAATATACTCAGTTCATACTTTTCCCGTGAAATTCTCGAATTCTCCTCCTCTGCCTCCTCATCCCTCTTATTAGTTTGTTATTCTATTTTGATTTGTGATTCTAAATTAGACACTTTATTAGTTTGTTATTCTGTTTTGATCCATGATTCTATTGTAAGTTAGTAGTTATTTTCAAAAGTTAATTAGAAATACAGCAGCTTTACCTTTGTAAAACTAGTTTTCAATTATCTTTCTACTTTTTTTTAATTTTCTTTTTTACTATAATGAAGACATTTGTAAATTTTAATTTAATAAGTTGATTTATTTTTATTAATGGTATGTTTCATAGTTTTTTTTTTTTTTTTTTTGAAAAGATGGTATGTGTTCATAGTTATATGTGCTTAACATTTGTTATTTTATATTAAAATATTTTGCAATTGATTAAAATTATTTCCTACAAATTTATAAGGGCATAAAAGTAAAATGTTATACTTTCTTTTAATTTCTTGTGAGCATCCAAACAAGAGATTTTAATTTTAATGATTTCAAATCAATTTGGTTCCAAACGTAAATAAGAATTTGAAATCATTTTCATCTTTTAAAATCCTGAAATTTAAAATCATTTCTTGCTAATTTCATACGTCAAACGGAGCATTAGGGACTAAAAATGTATTATGTAGTATACTGTGTGATTTTTAACCTATTAAATTTGATATATTAAAAATAAAATATAGAATTATTTTAAAAAATTAGACAACATTTGGTATATTTATAGCCCAACCATAACAAAGAAACAAACCCACAATGAAGTTGTATGTTGTGTTTGATATGAATACAGAGTGATACTCTAGCTGTTAAGGCTGGTAGGTTGAGTCTGTGTTGTCAATTAGACTTTGAGAAAAACCCTCTCTTTTCAATTGACCCTTTAACCACCTAAATCAAAAGAGGGTTTTCCAAACTCAATTAATTGAGTTACCAGCCACACTCACCTACACCCCTCCCATGCACATACACACACTTTCTTTCTTTCATAACAACCTATTAATCAGAATCATTACCCATTTTTAATTATTATGCTATTTATTTTCTTAAAATTACAATTTTTAAAATATTATTTTTTTAAAGAAAATTTAGATTATTCATCTCTAGCTGAGTTTTAATGTCATTATTGTAGGCTTTTTATAGAACTATTTCAAGTCCTTGGGGCTTTTTGATAAAAGTGAAACTGGTCGTATTTAATTAAGTTGATGAAACTGCAGAGTTTTAGCAAATCAAAATGATTTCTAGAAGATTTAAAGCAAGTTTTGAACCAACCTAAGTTAGGTGAAGAAACACTTCTATGATTTTTATTTGAATTATTGTGCTACGTTTATAGTTGGACTCAAAAAACAAAAAAAAAAAAGACTCTTTTATTTATCATTTATTAACAAACACAGCAGAAGTTCTAATCAAAATTTAAGAATAAAAGCACGAATTTCTTTAGAAATTCAAATGACTTCATTTTTTAAAAAACTAATAAAACATTTTAAGAAATTGTGTGAAAAAACAAATCTTATTTTGTAAAAATGATTTCCAAATAGGTTTTATCTAAATTAATCAATATTTTTCTACAGTGGCGGATCCAGGAATTCCATATAGGATGGGCACAATATACATAAAAATGTAATAAAAAAATTTATAATGAAAATTTAAAAATTATGCATATCTTCATAAATGAATTAATTTTAGTTTTTAAACCAAGACTGTCCATATACTTTCAAATTTGTAATAATTTAACCCCTATACTTTCAAATTTGTAACCATTTAGTCCCTATACTTTCAAATTTGTAACAATTTAATCTTTATCGCAAAAAAAAATTCATCAAAATTAAATGTCGATTTTTATTATTTAATGATTAAAATTTGTAGCTTCTTTTTTTTTTTTTTTTTTTTGAGAAGAAAATGAACCTTTTCATTACTTCAAATCAATACATGGAATAGTACACTTGCAATGAGTACTGTAGTGTAACTCATATGGAAAATTATCCAGCCACAACATGGATCTCTGCTTTGCTAGAGCATGTCTAGCCAAATAATCTGCTCTCCTATTACAATTTCGAGATACATAGATAAAAGAAACTTTGTAGCTTCTTAACATATTGGGTCCCAAATTAGTTTATTAATCTATCTAGGTAAGATATTTCATTAAATCTTTACATTAATATTTCACGATAGGGACTAAATCGTTACTAATTTGAAAGTACAGAGACTAAATTGTTACAAAATTAAAAAGTATAAGAACTAAATCGTTACAAAATTGAAAGTACAGGGACTAAATCGTTACAAATCAAAATTTAAATTTAGGGATTAAATTGAAAGTTCAAAACCAAAAATGATTTTAACTAAAAATTATATTATAACAACTAAAGGCTCATTTCAAATATTTTTTTTTTTTTTTTGAAACTGCTGGCTGGACTGTAAATTTGGCTTGGGGCATTTAATTAAGGCCATCAAGGAGAAATCTGAAATCATGATGCGCAGGTTTGAGAAGGGGGAAATTTCGGAAAAAAATTTACATACAGCGAGTTTTGATACCTGGACCTCGTGAATGACTCGTGCCCCCATAACCAACAATCCAAACTTCAACTTTGGTAAATAATACGATTTATACATATTAATATTATAAAAGTTCCATTATATTATATTAAAAATATAAAGACCGGATAATTTGAGGGGGGGCACGTGCCCCTCCTGGCCCCTTCATGGATCCGCCCCTGTTTTTCTACCGGTATAAAATAATATTAAAGGGTTCAAATTTTTCTGCTGCATATTTTCCTTTGGTACAGAAAGAAAGAAATCCAAAATTGGATTATATTCCTACAAAGACATGCTATCTGACACCAAATTTACTATACTGTTTTAAATTAATATTCAATTCTCTAAACATTAAAAAGGTTATCTATTCTTTTTTTTTTTTTTTTTTTTTTTTTGAGTACAAAAGGTTATCTATTCTCCGTCATAGTTGGTACGATAATTTTATCATATAAAATTAAATAAGTATTAATAATAAAGCAATACAGTGAAATACTTTGATCCCTTTAGAGTATAACGATTCAAATAAATAAGAGATGAGAATTTGGAAAGTATTTTCATCAATTGAGTATCGATACTTTAGGATTCACGTAGGTTTTCAAAAAAATATATTATTTGTACAATTCGACCTGAGTTAAGATTCCAACTTAAACTTTTTTTAAAAAAATTATTAATACTTGAGCTATATTCTTATCTTAACGACATAACATATTAAATCACACCAATCATTAAAATAATATAGTATATTCTTTGCCTTTTTATCTTAAAAAATAAAAGTAATTGGTGTATTTCCGATTTGAAAAAAAAAATTGTTGATGTTTTATTTTTCATTTAATTTTCTATTCCTTTTAAATATCGATCTGCGGGTCAGGACGGATCCACGTTTGAGCCAAGGGCACAGTTTAGGACACTTGCCTTGTGGTTGTCTTGAGTTCGATTTCGAGGAAACACAAATCTTTTTATTTTATTTTTTCAATTTTTTACTTAGCAGCGCTGGATTCCGTATTATGGATTTTGGTTTTGAATGCTGGACAGGTTTTGATCTTTTAAATTTCTCTTCTTAGTTTTGGACCATTTTTATTAATATTATAATTTTTAAAACTTATTATTAAAATATAATAGTTTTAAAACGTATTATTTAAATATTTTTGTTTTAAATTTGCAGGTGTAGGTCGTCTCTTGAAGAGACGATCATGACTCGCGTGTCTGCATGTCGTCTCTTAAAGAGACGACATGCAAACGTGATAAGAGAAAACGCTTTTTGAAAACGCTTTCAAGAGACGACATGCAGACACGTGGGTCATGGTCGTCTCTTCAAGAGACGACTTACACCTGCAAATTTAAAACAACAATATTCATTTTAATAATAAGTTTTAAAAATTATAATATTAATAAAAATTGTCCTCTTAGTTTTACCATTTGAAATTTCATTTTTATTATATATATTAATTTCATAAATATTTATCTTATAAAATTCTACTTTAATAAATATTTAAAATTTTGTTCAATTTTATATATTTAGAATTTTATATTGGGTTACTCTATAAAAAAAATTCTATAATGGGTTATTATAATTTTTGTAATTAATATTAATTAACCTAAATATTACATGTTAGTACATTTAAAATTAAATTTATATAAAAGTTAATTTACGAGTTTAGTTCCTGAATTTTTAAATTTGTGTCTAATAGATTTTTAAGCTTTCAATTTTCACTACAAAAAAAAAAGGTATCTGTCGATGCATATTTCTCCCGACGCGCAAAAACGCGTCGAGATAAGGGGTATATGCCGACGCGTATACAATGGCGTGGGGAGAAGCTATTTCAATGGATTTCTGCCGACGCTTTAAGTGATGGCATCAACACAAATTTGTGTTTGATAAATGCTTTAAAAATGCCTAATAAATCTATGATCCTTTAATTGTGAATTTAATAGGTCTTCGGCTTTAAAAATTTTTAAATTTTAATTATTATAGTAGATATAAAATTGATTTTTGTGTCTAATTGAACCTTAAACTTTTAATTTTTTAATTAATAGATATATTAATTTTTTAAAAAATAAAATTAAAAAAACTAAAACAATGTCCAATATGACGTATTAGGCACAAAATTAAGTTTTAAGTATAACATTTAATTTTTAAAATTTTTTAATATGTTAGAACTTATTGGATACAAAAGTGAAACTTCGAGGACGTATTGGGCACAAAATAAAAAATTTAGAGACTTGACACTTTTTAGAGCTTTTAGTGACCACGTAGAAACAAATTTAGCAATTCATGGACTAAATTTATTTAACGTTATATGAAGGTGTGCCCCCTAACATAAAGTTCTGGATCCGGCACTGCCCTAAATGTCAGCTGATTAATTAATATTTTAATAAAAAAATACACTCATCTATTTCAATTTCATCAATCAGTTAAGAATATATTCTCGAACTAAAAATGTTTGAATTCCTCTACACATGTATTGTTAAAAAAAAAAAAAAAACAATTTCATCCAATTGAATTCTAAATTAGAAAAAAAAAAGGTGAAATGATATTGTTAAAAAAAAAAAAGTGAAATGATTGTGTCTTAAAATTAAAGTAAAAGATTTATGCACAAATCAACTAATAAATCATACCAAATATGATTAACAAAAAATTGAAAATCATACAAAATATAATTAACAAAACATTGAAAATCAAGGCACAACCTGGCCAAACGCAATCATAAGAATAATCCTACCTAGCTATTAAGAGTAGGTAAAAAAAACACCTAAACTTATTAATAAAAATGTGCAAATCTAATTTAGAAAACCATCCTACCATGTTATAAGATCTAAAAATTCCTTTTCAAAAAAAAAAAAAAAAAAAAAAAAAGAAGCTAAAATTCACCAAAACAGTATATCGTTGAGTTAGAATATATCTATAACCAGTCAAAAATCTTTTAAAAAAAAATTAACATTTAACTATTTGAGAATATTTATGTACATGTCTAGGTTAAATTAACTCATTCAACAAGTGAAATTAAAATTTATTATTTTTTTTCCAAAATTTATTTATCAATAGATTTAACAAAATGGACATTTATATCCTGAAGCATATATATATATATGTTGTAGTTATTTGGCTAGACAACAAAAAGTCTCCCCAATCTTCCATATTGTGGTTGTCCAATGTTGGCCATAAGTCAACATTAGTTCTAGGAGAATCTCTATGTCTCTCAAGTCAACATTAGATTTAGAGTTTTATGCAAATTTCATTGTCAAGTTGGGAGCAATACTGCCAAATGACATAACTTTCAGGTGTGAATTTGAGAAATATTGTAATATAAATTTCCTTAAAGTATGAATTAGAAGTTGCCAATTGAAAGACAAAAGAATCTCATAACAGTGGCATGTTATAGGACAACTACTTTACAAATGAAAGAATATATAGTTGACTTTTGTGGTCTTTTGTAATTGACTTGACCTTATGTTTTTCTGTCTGGATTCAAATCTTTCAACACATACATAAGAATCATATAATTTAAAACTTAATTACCCAATTATTTGTTTAAACACGATTTTCACTACCAATTAACTTTAACCGTACAATTGTCAAATTGAGCATAGTTTAGCTGTAATTGACCTATACTTTCGATCAAGAGGTCCAAAGTTTGAATCTCCCACTCCAATTGTTGTTGAACTAAAAAAAAATTAACAGTACAATTTTAATTATATTTCACAGATAAATCAATTGATATGCCATCTCTCTTTCTCTCTATCTTTAGGTACTAATTAATTTATTTGTGGGTTAATAACAAGAAATCACTGTTTTTAATTTATGATTATTGCTGTAAAGTGATGCAAGGAACACTTTCACTCATTTTCATCCATCATTTTGTCATTTTACTTTTTATTCATTTGTCAACTTAATTATTTGATGCAAAGTCAAATTAAAAGAAACAAGTCTTTTCATTTCTCTTAAAAGTAGATCCCTAATTTTCATCAACTTCCAACACTTGAAATGGATTTTCTACCCAAATTGTTGTATAAGTTTGATTCAATTTGAAGATTAAACTTAATTAAATTGCCTGTTAAATTTCAATGGAATTGATTACGTGATCTAATACTTGTTCAAGCTAATTTTTCACTTTATTTTATTTTTATGATTTTAATTTTATTCGCGTATTATTTTATATAAACCAAATTAGGGGACAAATCAATTATAGTATTTATTAAGATATAATGAGTTGTTTTTCAAATAATTGTTTTTCTATTTTAATTTTAAAAACTATTGATTTTATTGGTGGCTAAAATGTTTTTGCTAAAGAAAAATTACAAGAAGGCAAGATGATGATGGTGGTGACGACAATGACGATGATGAGTGTTAGAGGTGTTTGTTTTAGGTAACGATCAGATCAAGACGTTGACATAAATTTTTTTCCTCGTTTTAATTTCAAGTATATGAATGACAAAAAGTCCCCTGACACTAACCCGTCTTTTACATTGTTTTCTATCATTGAAGTTATATAATGAAAAAAAATTATATTATCAACATTACCTGAGTTCTAATATTTTAATTCATGAAATTAAATGTATAATGAAAATTTAGGCCCTAATCTTTTGTATAGTTAAAAAAAAAATAAAAATGCATGGAATTGTGTCATTAAATTCAATTAAAACTTCTTTTAGCTTCATTTAAAATCATAATTTTAAAAGACCATTCATTTATTATAGTTCCTAACCAAAAATTCTGTCACAGTATTTAATATAGACACCTTTTTTTTTTTTAGTAATTTAACATAGACACCTTATAAATTACAGATATTTGTGAATAATGTTGGAGAGTTATTTTGTTCCAAATATATATATAATTCTAAAAGTCAAAGCGAGCATAGTGAACGGTAATTGACATGTACCCTCGACCAAGAAGTCAAAGTTTCGAATCTCCCACACCAAATGTTGATGTACTCAATATATATATATATAATTCTAAAAGTAAAATTTTTATTTATTTATTATTTATTTAAAAAAAAACCTATGGCCATATGAACAACTTGTAAAAGTTTTTTTTTTTAAAAAAACGAGTTAAAGGTTATTTACAACACTAGGAACTCTCTTTCCACAAATTTGTAATTCACAAAATAAAAGTTCTAGTGGTTCTAAACACATTAAAAAAAAAAAAAAATTAAAATTTATAAAATAACTCTTATTCAATTATGTTCTATTAAAAAATTTGTAAAATGATTCCAAATGATCCTAACCTCCTATTTTAATTAGTATTTTTGACCCGTTTAAATTCGATATAGAATTAAAAATCTAAACATAAGATATAGTTTCTTCTCAAAAATCAATAGCCTGTTTCCTAAACTGATAGTTGTTGAATTAAAAAAAGAAGTTTGAAATGAAAAAGTGAAAAATGATGAAATTAATAACAGAAGCCCAATAATGAAATAAAATGAACCTATACAAATCTAGTCACAAAAAAAGGTGTTTGAAGCCAAGTTTCATGGTATATGAAAAAACAAAACCTCACCCAATAATATCATAATGGAACTGTTTGATGAACAAAAAATAAAAGAACTCCTACATAACATTACATCACCGTGGGGTGAAATAATTGTCCCTTCCTCCCATGAATTGGTTGTTGGCTATGACTTTTTGCACAGCCTCCATTCATTGTCGTCCATTCCTCGTAATTTCCATCTCATTTTTGTTTCTTTGTCTGACACCGATGTCATGTTTCCCAAATATCTTTTAATATTTGGGAAACAAAAATTATCTTTTTTTTTTTACAATAAGTGGTATGGAAGTCTCGAAATTTTCCCAATTGAACTATGCTTTGGTTGACTTTGTTTGTTTTTTTTTTTTTTTTAAATCTTCTATTTACTTTTTTTTATGCATATAATAGAAAAAGAAATTCAATTTATACATTTGAATTTTGCAGGTTTTCCGTTTAAAACATGAAACATATAATTTCATTGATAGAATCTTAAAATTTTTAAACAATTCAATTTATACACTTTGTTAAATTTTGTTAAAAGATGGTTAAAATTGAGAGTGCATTGGTGAAGACTGCCATTATCTGAAATTTAAAATGAAAAAGTAGGAGAAAATGCGATTATTTCAAATTTTATATGAAAAAGTGGGAGGAAATATATACATGATAGCAGAATCATGTATATCATATAAAGCAATATGATACCAACCTCCTTATAGGTATTGAGAAGTTGCCAGAGCTAACAACAACACCATTAACGTCTCCATCATATACATTAATCATTATTGAATACCTTACTCTCCTAAAAGAAATCTTATGTTTTTTGCGATTAGAACATGAATCACACTGCCAACAAGAAATAATTAGCAAACGAGAGAAGAGGAATGAGAGGTTGTGCTGGTCAAAAGACTCAAAACCATAATGGAAGAGATAAGTTGGAGTTCAATTATGCTTAAATAACTTTGGTATTTTACTCCTTCTATTACTTGAAAAGGGAAATTCCTACAATGCTAAACTTTGTTTTCTATTCGATTTAGCGGCACCACAAGAGTTAGATATAACATTTTTCACTTTTGAAATTCACTTTCTCAAATTATTTGGACACTTTCTTGAGTCGTCTTCCAGCGATTTTCTATATTAATTTCAAAGCAGATGAACCCTAGCCACCGATTGATTCAGAGTTTTTAACCTCAGGAAACTAATGTTGTTTTTCACATTTTCTATTTTTCTCAATAAAGAATATTAGAAAAAAAAAAAGATTTAAAGTGTGAAACCTTTTTTGAGGGAGTGATATAATTAATGGAAAAGGAAGAAAATAGGAGAGTGGGGGCAAGAAAACGTTAGGTAAGGAGGTGGGGACTCGGAAGGGTGAATATGCAGGCAAGGCGTTACATCTTGTGCACATACAACACATCTAATTCGTAGTTTGAATTTTAATTTGAAGTGAAGTGGCTAAAGCTTTACAACCCCTCATATTTCTCCCTTTTTTGAAAATCAAGGCCACGGAATCGAATCTCAAAGCAGACCAATGATATGTTTTCTTTGATGGGATTTATATTTTTATTATTATTTTTTTCCAATTATTAACACACCTTGATCTTGATCTTGATATTGATATTTATAAATTATAATTTCTAATATTCCCTTCCTTCGCTAACTTCCAAGACAAAATAAAAGGTGAGAGGTTTTACTAAAAGAGAGACACCTTTACCCTACATTTAATACCCTTCAGCTTCCCCATGAGATTCCCCTAAATTATATGGCCTCATCTTTTCAAAATCATTTTTTTTCTTCTTCTTTTTAAAAGTTCATTATCATCCCTAATATATATTTAGTTTACCATTTTGGTTAAAAAGGTCCCCTCAATTTCGTTTGGCTTTATTTTACAACTTGCGTGGTACGTAAACAGAAAAAGCATGCGTTTAGTTATATTTTTTAGTATGTCAAATCTTATTGAAGAAGAAGAGAAAAAAAAAAGAGTGGAAAAGAAGTTTGTCAAATTTGTTTGATGTATTTGTTGAGAGTGGAGGAGCTCCAAAGTTGGAAGTAGTCAACTCATAAAAATTTTTAGATATGAATCTCTTTTAACTAGTTAATAATGTTTAGGTATATGTATATATATATATATATTTTTTTTTTTTACAAGGATAATGTTTAGGTATATTGTTTCTTGTTTTTCGTTTCTTTATTTTTAATAACTATTTTTTCTTATTTTTTTTTAATTGAAAAATGAATGCTTTAAGAACCATTTCTTGTTTTTTTCCATAGTTTAAAAAAAAAAAAAAAAAAAAAAAAAAGAAAAAAAAGAACCATTTCTTGTTTTCTGTTCTCCAAAATTTTAAATAAAAAATGTAAACGTTTTGGATGAAGATTAATGTTTATAATCAAATATTAAAAATATTATGTTATATATATTTTTTAATATTTACTGTACATTTTAAAAGTCAAGAATTATAAAATAATACTTATATATATTTTTTTGAAAAAATAGAAATAGTAACATAAATAAGGAACTTGATTGGACTGTTTCCAAAATATATATAATAATTGAATATTTTTCTTAAAAAGGAGGAATGAAAAATAAATATGATTACCAAATTCTTATGAGATTATAATTAAAAATGGGAGAAAACAAGCATTTAAAAGTCAACTCTTAGTCCAGGGATTGGTAAGAGTGGAGAGTGGAAACCATATGTGAGTCTAGATATTTGTAAATGACAAATATAATCTATCTCATTCCACTTGCTCGTTTCTCTCTCATTCTGCAATATGATTTTTTTCTTCTTCTTTCTAAAACAAGCAACATGAAGATTTCGTTTGAAAGGTTGGTAATTTTTGTAGGTGTGAAATCCCTAGCGCAGCGGAAGATAATTAGAGGACCTTGACTGTATTTTAATCTAGATATAAAATATCAATACGACGACAAAAATACGATGTTTATGAATAATAAACTACTGTAAAATTATTTTTCAAAAAAAAATATATTATTTTTCAAAAAAAAAATATTATTTTTCAAAAAAAAAACTACTGTAAAATTAAAGGTATAGCATGTTGGACAGAATATGAAACTCAACATTCATAGTCTTAAATATTAGAGAAAAACGATCTTACTATCTGTGAAAGAGGAAATTACCTGTAATTCCCCTGTTGTAACCAACAAGCTCGTCCATCAACTGTCATACCCGTGATCAAATCCTCAAGTATAAAAGGTAGATGAGGATTAGAATAGGGAAGAGAGAAAAATCATATAAGTGTTGAGTGAATTACTTGTACCTTGTAATTGTGATTAGTGTCTGGAATAAAACCAACAGCTCCCTTCACAATGGATGTAGGCCATCGTTGCCGAACCACTATAAATGCTTGTCTTGCTTTCTTCTTCCTTTGATTTTTGCGTATTTCGCTCTTAGATTTTGTGTTCTTCATCCGAGTGAGCGGTGTTGAGTTTGTGTGTATGTTTCTTCGACTGTGAGTGAGATTTTCTTCCCTGGGTGTTGCATGTGTTTTGAGTGAGTGGAGAAGGTAGTTTTCACGTGTAATTCTCTTAACCTGCAACGTGTAAAAGCAACAGTGGTATTAGAGCTCAGAAAACAGTCAAGAACTTGATTCTTGAAATCAAGAATGTCAATGACAAGATTTGAAATCGAGAAGTTCGATGGGAAGGGGGACTTTGATCTTTGGAAGGCTAAGATCAAAGCTATCCTCGGTCAATAAAAAGCCTTACAAGCCCTGATGGATCCTTCCAAGTTACCAACCACCGTGACTGAAAAACAAAAGGAGACCATGAATGTAACAGCATATGGGACGTTGATTTTGAATCTGAGTAACAACGTATTGCAGCAAGTGATTGATGAGGAAACAACTTTGAAAATATGGACGAAGCTTAATGACTTATATGAGACCAAAGACATGCACAATAAAATGTACCTGAGGGAAAGGTTCTTTACTTATAAGATATGGATCCCTCCAAGCCATTGGCCGAAAATCTGGATGACTTCAAGAGGATGACCTCCGAATTCAAGAACTTGGGAGAGAATATTGGGGACGAGAATGAAGCCTTTGTCCTATTAAACTCTCTCCCAGAGACCTATAAAGAAGTCAAGACGACTCTAAAGTATGAAAGAGATTCTATCACAATTGATATAATCATCTCTGCCATTAGAACCAAGGAGCTGGAACTGTTGTCACAGAAGAAAGAATCGACTGAAGGTCTATTTGTGAAAGGTAAATCCAAAGTTAGAGAGAACAAGCAACAGACAGAGGAAAAAGGAAAGGCCAAGATAAGGTGCAATTATTGCCACAAGGAGGGACATATCAAGAGGGATTGTTACTCACTTAAAAGGAAAAATCAGTATCACAGGAACAAGAAAAATAAACAACCAGAGGCTGCTATGGGAGAGAACTCCATAACCTATTCAGATGCCTTGGCAACATCAGATCAGTGCAGCAGTGAACATTCATCAGTTGAGAAACATGATTGGGTAATAGACTTAGGTTGTTCTTTACATATGACACCCTCAAAAGGCTGGTTCAGCACTTACCGTGAATGAGATGGGGGAATAGTCTACATGGGAAACAACAATACCTGCAGAGTTGTTGGGATAGGCTCAGTGTCTTTGAAACTAATTGATGGCTCCGTCAAGTTGCTAAGGAATGTCAGGCATGTCCCAAACCTAAAGAGGAATTTAATCTCTCTAGGAATGCTGGATTCAGTTGGTTGTACCTATGGTGGGAGTGGAGGCACCATAGAAATAAAGAAAGATTCCAAGACAGTACTAATTGGAACCAAGATAAACGGTTTGTATGTGGTAAAGAATGTAAACATGATCCAAACTGCCCTTGGTGTATCAGAAAATAGCCCATTCGAGAGTGATTTATGGCATAAGAGGCTATCACACATCAACACAAAAGAGCTTCAAGTCTTGGCTAGTCAAGGGATTTTACCTCGAGGAGTTGGGGACAACCTAAGCTTCTGTGAATACTGTGTAGTTGGCAAGGCAAAGAGACACAGTTTCACAAAGTCCCAATTAACTACTAAGGGAGTCCTTGAGTACATACATTCAGACCTATGGAGACCTGCTTCGACCAATTCTCTCAGCGGTTCAAGGTATTTCTTGACCTTAATTGATGATTTCTTTAGGAAGAGCTGGATCTACTTTCTACAGACTAAAGACCAAACTTTTGAAAAATTTAAAGAATGAAAAACCATGGTAGAAAAACAGACTGATAAAGTGGTTAAGTGCCTAAGAACCGACTATGGTCTAGAATTTTGCAATGAGCCATTCGATAACTTTTGCAAAGCTCATGGCATAGTAAGGCACAAAATCGTCAGGCATACACCTCAGCAAAATGGGGTGGAAGAGAGATTAAATCGAACCATAATGGATAGAGTCATGTGTCAGCTTGCGGATGCAATGTTGAGTGAAAAATACTGGGCTGAAGCAGCATCATACACGGTTGATAGGACCAAATTGGCCATATATATTTGTTCTTAATCTTGCTAGTTTTACGATAATGATTATGTTTAATTGTATTGTTTTGTAGATGTTTGGTGATAAGAGCTTCTCGGGAGCCAATATTCTAAATTGACGTTAATTCAAGGAAATTAACGTGGTTTTGATCCAACTTGAAGTCCACGGGATGTCGAGGCATTGAAAAGACCAAAGCGAAGCACTCAAGACTCGAGAACAACGTCAAAAGGATCAAGAATTGAAGCAGCCAAACAAGAAAGGCCCGAGAGGTGGCGTCGAGAGCCACCTCACGGCGTCTCGACGCTATGAACTTGAAGGACCGCTCAAATCACCATCAGCGTCTCGACGCCACCCACGGCGTCTCGACGCCACTTCGTTATTTCAATACAGCAGTTTGCGATTTAGGTCACAGTTTTCGACGAGGGCAGCAGCCGTTTTCTCGATTTCTCCTCTGTTTTCTCTCGTTCTTCTCTGTATTTTTAAAGTTTTAGGTTAGTTTAGGTTGGTTTCTCGAGCCTTGGGCTTGGATTAGGCTTGTCTATGGTTGTCTAAGCACCGTTCGCTGTAGTTGGAACCTTGGGATTGTAAGTACATTTGAGTTTTATGAGATTTTTGGAGCTTACTGTTCTGAATGTCTATTTCTCTTTAGTTTTATGTGTTCAAAGTATGTTTTATTTGCTGTTTGTGACTTTAGATTCCCGCTTTTATAATTAGCATGCTCAGTAGGTTAGATTGACGCTTGATAGGACAAAAATAATCATATTTATTTGTTGTTAATCTAGGCTTGTTAGGGTGCACTTTACGCTTTATTTGTCTATTTTGTAGGTAATTTGTGCATTTAAGGTATCAGGGTCGAACCACACAAATTGGAGTTAATTCAGGCAATTTAGTGAGTTTTCGGGAGTACTTGAGGAGGTGTGAGAAGATCATGAGGATCGTGACGAGCCCGAAGGCTGATTCCGAAGAGTCAAAGGTTTGAGCCCCAAATCTGAGCAAACAACGAGAAGAAAGAGCATGCTGAAATAAGGCATGGCGTCAAGACGCTGACGTGAGTTCTGACCGAGACAAAAAAGACACGGCGTCTCGACGCCGTGCAAAGCATCTCGACGCCACGATAGATTTTTCTATAAATACCCTATTTTAATTCTGCAGAATGTATCAGTTTTTAGGGTTTTATTTTTTGCTCCTTCTCTCGGTTCTCTCTATCCTAATAGACCAGAATTAAGGGGTGTAAGTTTCCCTTTTGATTTTCTTTGCATTTACTTGTTATTGTAGCGTTGGGTCGCGGGTTTTAGTCGGCTTAACCACCGTCTAAACTCGTTGATGCCGATTGGATGAATTTTGGGTTATAGAATGTATTTCTTTGTGAGTTTCATGTTCTAAATGTTGTTTAATTTCATATTGCTATTGTATTTTGGATTCGGTTCATATTATTTGCATGCGCAGTAGGTTAGATTGACGTCCTAACTTGCAGCTTGTATGTTAATAATTTGCTAAGAAATTGATTTCCAAGTAGCTAATGGATAGTTAATTTAATAGTTAGCGCATAGACTGATTCGTGGGCACGGGTCCCAAGAGCAGACTCTGACTTTGTTGCTTGACACGATAGGTTTAGAATCCAAAATAGCGTTAGAAGTAATAAAGGCCTAATTATTTCTAATGTCCTAATCAATCCACTAGACTTAAGGCAATTGGTTAATTGTTTAATTTGATAGTCCAATTGGATTAATTAATTAATCAATTAGTGTCTAATTCGATGGACGTTGTATGATCGGGTTAGATGGCATAGGTAGGCTTTGGGTCTTTTCTGGGTTCAGATTAGATCGATTGGGCAATTGAGCAATTCAAACTAGCCCTTAGTAGGTAGAGATTCAATGATCAACGCAAATCATTCAAACCCAATAATCACTCCAATCGGTGTTGCCTATTCAATTAACTTCTTCACATTTTTATGATTCCTGCAATTTAATTTCTTGTCTTTATATTTCTTGCTTGTTTAAATTCTTGCATTTTAATTTCCTTGCACGCTCATGCAGGGATTAAAGCCCCGCGCAACGGAAGAGTTACAGAAAACCACACTGAATCTTTTTATTCCAATTCGAAATACCGTTATGGATTGCAAAATATACAACAATATAATCATATTAAGCTTGCTGGAATAAGATTATAAAACATGCATAAACTGAAAAAAAATCCTAGATCTAATCTAGATACAAGCCCTATTAAGCGAGGGATCAAGAAACACTTTACCGTTATTGAAGTTCTTGATCGTTTCGCCTAATTCTCCAACGGGGAGCAGAAAATTCAACAACCTCCAAGGTTTGATCTTGCTGGTCTTTGAGGACACAACCACAAATCTTCACCAGTATTCTCACAAGGAACAATGCGCTGATTGCTTGTGGGAGCAAGGGAAGTTCTAGGGAATTTTCTTGGGATTTTTGGTCTCTGTATTCTGGAGAGAAAATGCAGAGAATACCGTAACTGAGAGAGAGAGAGAGACTACGTGAATGATAGAGGTTAGGGTTCTCAAATCAAAACTTAGGGAGTTATTCGACGAATTCCCTTCCTAAAAACCCTCTCACTCACGCATTATCCTAGGTTAGTGGGGAAGACCATATCAATTAAGATAACTGATAATTAATTAAATTAAATTAATAATCAAATTATTAATCAATTTAATTAAATTAAATTAACATTTAATTTAATCACTTTTATATAAAACAATTTTACATAAATTAAACCACATAACCTATAGTTTTAATGTAGTTCAATTAAATCGAATTTAATTAGACTAAATTAAAACAATAATTAATTAATTCTCTAATTAATTAATATTATAATTAAATATCACATATTTAATTATATTTTCTCTCAAATAAACTATAGTATAAATGTACATCTAATGCACATTAATTATAGCCTATAGTTTTAATATGAATCAAATTCATATTTTAATTTAATATTCAAACTCATTCGAATATTCAATTATCCCTTAGAAATTTACCTCAACGCCCTTAGTGAGCTACCAGTGGGACCTAATGGACCTACAGATCAGAAGCTCCAACGATATGAGATTAATTGGCTAAACTCATTAACCAAGTTAATCAATATTCGTTAACTGTGGTTCACTCCACTATAGAACCACATCTGCACTCTTCTCACTGTAGATATATTTCTGTGTCCACGGATATCGACCATCAACAACAAGTCAGCCCTTCACGTGTGTCCGTACCCCAACTAGGTCAAATTACCGTTTTACCCCTGGGCTACCTCTTTATCCTTAAGTACCAGTGCTCCCCTAATGAACAACCTGTTTGAGGTCCAACCAACAAACAGAAGTCCCTCTCGTGCCATAGAGAGGGTAGGGCCCATTGTTCAAGACTCGGAGACACCAATTAAGGGAACACACCTCTACTTACCCTAAAGTCGGGAAGAAGTGAATTCCATCTTGTGTGACTATGTTCCCAGCTCCCCACTCAGTCTTGTCCCCAAAATGATAGGCTTATTGAGTCGGCGTACATGCCACTCTCACCCGTACAAATAAAAGGACAATCCCTCACGGACAGGAGTCCATAATCCACTCAGGATTAAGGTCAAGTTGCCTAGGTCATCCTAGTGAAATAGAAACCAAACTAACTAAAGGTGTTACAGTTAGTGGTTAACTATTTCGCGGTCTGGTCTTTGTGCAAACTCATTGCAAAGGATACCCCCACTCGCATGTCAACTACATGAACGCGTTGGATCATTGCGTTTGTATCAATATACAAAGCGGGTCGTATCCATAGTGTCACTAGGATAAAGTACCCAGCCTTATCCCTATACTACAGACCCTTTAGGCTAAATCTTGAACATCGATCCCCGTATGTCCCTACATACTAGTTCAAGCCTCATTCTATTAGCCTAGGATGTTTAGTTTATTGGATTAGGGTTAATAAGACAAGATAGCATAATACAAACATATATAAATGAATAATACATCACTTTATTAATGTTCGGTCAAAAGTACATTTATTATCTACGAGTTTTAGGGCATAAAACCCAACAAACTCCCACTTGAACTAAAACTCAAGCCAATAGGAAAGTATATGCAAAATAATCCAAAGCTGGAAATGGTAAATGTATGTTGTACATTACATAAAAAGTAAATATACAAAAGACAATAAACTAGGGCATCTTACACCCATTACACATCTCCCACTTGCCCTAGATTACACTATATACATATCTCGCAGACCTAGACTTTCTAGATGACCCTCGAACACTTTAGCCGAGAGGGCCTTCGTAAACGGATTAGCAATGTTGTGCTCCAAAGCGATTTTGGTCACGACCACATCTCCTCTTTGCACAATCTTTGAATTGGCTACAGCCGCACTGTTGTCACAGTATAATATAATGGGCAAGTTCATGTTTGGAACAACTTCCAAATCCGTCAGGAACTTCCTTAGCCAAACAACTTCCTTAGCTGCTTCACAAGCAGCTACATATTCAGCCTCCATGGTCTGTCTGTTATGCATCCTTGCTCGATGCTTCTCCAAACTACAGCTCCCCCGTTAAGGGTGAACACTGACCTTGACGTGGATTTCCTAGAATCCTTGTCAGACTGGAAGTCAGAGTCGGTGTATCGAATGAGAACTAACTCTTTAGCCCCAAACACTAGCATGTAGTCTCTCGTTCTCCTAAGATACTTGAGGATTCCTTTAACGGCGGTCCAGTGGTCTAACCCTGGATTTGACTGATATCTGCTGACAATCCTTACAACATAACAGATGTCAGGCCTCGTGTAGAGCATCACATACATTAAGCTACCCACTACAGAGGTGTAGGGAATCCGTCTCATATCCTCAACTTCTTGAGGTGTCTTAGGAGACTGTTCCTTAGACAGGTGAACCCCATGCCTGAAAGGCAATAAGCCCTTCTTAGAGTTCTGCATCGAATATCGGGCCAACATCTTGTCGATATACGTTGCTTGAGACAGTGCTAGCATTTTGTTCTTTCGATCCCGAATTAATTGGATGCCAAGAACATATTGGGCCTCACCCAAATCTTTCATTTGGAATTGGGCCGCTAGCCATTGTTTTACGTCAGACAGGTATCCTACATCATTCCCAATGAGTAGGATGTCGTCAACATAAAGTACAAGGAAAGCTACTTTATTCTTGTTGATTTTCTTGTATACACAAGGCTCATCAACGTTTTGGTCAAAGCCAAAAGATTTGATCGCTGTATCAAATCTAATATTCCAAGATCTGGAGGCCTGTTTCAACCCATAAATGGATCGATTCAGTTTACAAACCTTTTGCTCCTGACCTTGGGTTATGAACCCTTCGGGCTGAGACATAAAAATACTCTCTTCAAGATTGCCATTCAGAAAAGCAGTCTTGACATCCATTTGCCATATCTCATAGTCATAAAATGTGGCAATGGATAAGAGAATTCGTATTGACAAGCATAGCAACTGGAGAAAAGGTTTCTTCATAGTCTACCTCTTCTCTTTGGGTATAACCCTTTGCTACAAGTCTTGCTTTGAAAGTCTGTACTTTCCCAACAACGTGTCTTTTTCTCTTATAAATCCATTTACACCCTATGGGTTTGATCCCTTCAGGTGGATCTATAAGTTCCCAAACTTGATTGAAGTACATAGACTCCATCTCAAGGTCCATGGCTTTGGCCCATTCGTCTTTATCTACATCATTCATTGCCTGACGATAATAGAATGGATCCTCTACGCCGTCATCAGGTATGACTACTTGTGTTTTAGTTAAACCCAAGTAACGGTCAGGTTGAATTACAACTCTCCCACTGCGTCAAAGCTCTCCTACTACGTGAGGAGGATGAGATTGAAGAGAAGAGCTGGCTCCTCCATAAACTCTTGTGGAAGGACCAGGTTCATCAACAACTCTTGTTGACTCTTCTATAGCTTCTCCTAATACTAACTTACTACGTGGTTTGTGATCTTGTATGTGGTCTTCCTCCAAGAAAGTAGCATTTGTGGAGACAAATACTTTATTTTCTTGAGGGTCGTAGAAAAGACCACCTCTCGTTTCTTTTGGGTATCCAACAAATTGGCATACTCTAGAACGTGGTTCCAGTTTCTTAGGATTTGTCACTAGCACGTGTGCAGGACAACCCCAGATACGGAAGTAACGCAAACTAGGTTTACGCCCCCTCCATAACTCAAAAGGAGTTTCAGAAACACTTTTTGAGTGAACGTTGTTAAGAATATGTACTGCAGTCTCTACTGCATACCCTCAAAACGAGCTAGGCAGTTGAGCATAGCTCATCATCGAACGAACCATGTCTAACAGGGTTCTATTTCTCCTTTCTGATACACCATTCTGCTGACGTGTACCAGGTGCTGAGAGTTGGGATTGGATTCCATGTTCTATCATATAGTCCTGGAATCTTTGATCCAAATACTCTCCACCTCGATCTGATCGAAGTGTTTTAATTGTTTTACCTAACAAGTTTTCTACCTCAGTCTTAAACTCTTTACACTTTTCAAGAGCTTCAGACTTATGGCCCATTAGGTATAAGTAACCGTATCGTGAATAATCATCTATGAAAGAGATGAAATATTCATAACCACCTCGAGCCTTTACATTCATTGGACCACAAAGATCTGAATGTATCAGTTCAAGTGGTTCTTTGGCCCTATAACCTTTTCCAGTAAAAGGCCTCTTGGTCATTTTACCCTCGAGACACGATTCACAGGGTGGTAAAGATGTATCTTCTAAATCAGTTAGAGGTCCATTTTTAACCAAACGATCGATCCAATCGATGTTAATATGACCAAGACGAAGATGCCAAAGATACGTGTTGTTACTTAACGGAGAAATCTTTTGCCTTTTATTTTGAGTTTTGGCCGTTTTAAACATCTCATGATTTAAAATAGCCTTAGCGTCGGTAGGTCTTAACACAAATAAATTATTTTCACGCTTAGCTGAACAAATATAAATTCCATTCCGAGAAATAATAGCTTCATTAAGCAAGAATGAAATAGAATAACATTGTTCCAACAAAGCAGATACAGAAATAAGGTTCCTTTTAATTTTAGGAACCAAATACAAGTCCTCTAAAATTAAATACTTATTTCTAAAAAATAATTTAGCAGCTTCCACTGCTCGCGCTGAAATGACCTCTCCCGTTCCAACTTTGAAAGTCATTTCGCCATCAGCCAGCTGCTGGAAATCATTTCCCTGAAAAGACGAGCAAACATGATTAGTTGCTCCCGAATCCAATATCCAGGCGAACTCATCATGTTCTACGAGACAAGTTTCTAAAACCAGTAAATCGAATTTACCTTTTTTCTCTCTCTTCTTTTCAGCGAGGTAACAGGGACAGTTCCGCTTCCAGTGACCATCCACATTGCAGTGGAAGCATCTGCCTTTGTCGACCACGACCTTGGCGCCTTTTCCTTACCTTGCACAGCTTGCGCAGGAGCCTTCCCCTTGTCACCCTTCCGTTTCTGAATTTGCTTCGATGAAGAAGCCTGAGGTACAGATTTTGTTCCTGAGGATGAACCCTTCAGGAACTTTTCTTGGAATGGGCCACATTGGCCTCTCCTTTTCCCACATTTTTGCCCTTACTTTTCAGCATAGACTCATAAATCTGTAACTCATTTAGGAGGGTGGTCAGGTTGAACTGTATCTTGTTCATACTCGCATTCGTTCTAAATGGCATGAAGCTCGGAGGAAGCAAATGAAAAATGAACGCAACCTAACTACGCTCGCAGACTACCCCGCCGTTCGCCTCAGCAATGTTAAACTGGTTCATCATGTCCAGGACATGTTCCCGAACAGGATGTCCCTCTTGCATTCTGGCGTTGAAGACATTCTTCAAGGTGTCGTGGTGGAGTTGATAGGACGGGAGTCCAAACATCTCCTGCAGGGAATTCATAATCTCCCTGGCAGTTTCCACGGTTTCGTAACGCTTGGCCAAGACTTCATTCAAGCTGGCCAATATATAGACTCGGGCCTTCTCATTGGCCTTCATCCAGCGTTCATGGGCGTCTTTTGCAGCTTGCGCTGCGTTACGAGGAGGGGCAGGAGGACATTCCTCCGTTAAGACTAACCTCAGATCCTCAACCACGAGTATAGTGTTTAAGTTTGATTTCCATGTCGGGAAATTCTCGCCAGTTAATTTCTCATTCTTAAGCAAGGCAATAATAGAGGAAGACATTGCTGAAAAACAAACAATTGACCGTATTAGTTATCTTTGCCTTAACCCATCACACAAGCAATACAAACAATTGCATACATCTAATCAATTTTGCAAACAAGCAATCAAAGAACCCTAATAAAACTATTGATTGTGTTTTGCAACGATGCTTTAGAGGTTTAAAAGAACAGTCACCGAAGGGTGATCAGTTGTTCCTCCTCTAAAATGAGACTCTTCTCAGCTAACTCTAATTCCAGAATAACTCATATTCCATTAGATATTAACCACCGTTGTTCGGTCAAGGATTTGTTAACCAATTAACTCATCCCTGTAAGTGTAACCGGTTCCCACTTTCAGATCTCAAAGGCACGGACCAACGGGCTACCTTTAGGAAAGACAATTGTTGGTAATTAGCCTAAGCTATCCTATCCTTTTCAGGAGTTCACAGTGTTCCGAATCCTATGATCAGTCCCTCTGAAGGGGTGGTTGCTCCAGGGCAACACGCAGGCGGATCATAGGAATCTCACGTTGTGACCTAGGGGTGGAGACCCAGGGATACGTTGGCACGTGTCCCGCTCCCACTTACTATGGTCACTTTCTCCATTCACCTTGTTATTGATCCATGCAAACACTTTCCGAAGGGAGGCCGCGCTAAAACGACATGAAGCCGAGCATGGATCTCACGTTGTGAATATACAGGGACGTAGGAGCAAAACTCGATTTAAATCAAGTTTTGTAATTTTCCTCCCACTAAAGTAACCTATCAGGTATTTTAGGGTTTGATTAAACCTAGATAAATCCGGCTAAGTCATTTATCTAAGTCTAGTCCTATTATAATTATTATAATAAGACCTAATGTCTAGGTGCATTAAACACATTTAATTAACCTAGCGACATTATTCTAACATTAACCTATGATTAATTCAACTCTGGTGATCAAGATAAGTTCCCAGGTAGGAGGTGTTTCGTATACCGTCAACTTAAATACCTCCAATCCTTAGACAGAACTTCACTGGTAGAGTTCCCTTATAATCACATGAATGTTTGTCCTACTTGGTACATTAAAACTATTTTAAAACTAAGTAAGAATTTCTAATCCTATTAGAAAATGACCTTAGGTCTAATTAATTTTAACTCATTTAAAATTAATTCACTTTAACCTAAGATCCTATGTGAGCATGCATATCTTGATTATAGATTGACGGTTGCTAATCATAAATTTGAAACTATTTCAAAATTTTAATGATTAGCCCTATAACCATGCATACTATAGTTTTAAAAACAATTAACAATCATATTCAAGTTAATGAAATTAAAATTATATAATAGCATTGCATGAATTTAATATAACTTTTATATTAAACTATGGATGTTACATGCTCAATGCTTCTTTGATTTTCATTTTTAATAAATTAACATTTAATTATTGCCAAAAATGGAAAATCATAGTAGCATGCTGCAAACAATTCATTTTAAATATAACATTTATACTTAAACTATGTAATTGCATGCATCATACTATTCCATTTTCATGATAATTATATAACTCAACTATATATAAATTAATCATGAAAATAAACCATGCATTATCACCCATACATCATAATCATATTATAACATACATAATGCATGAGCATGCTTTATAACCTAAGGTGGGATTATAATTTAAATGACATCCACAAAGCATTTAAATAGCGAATAAACCGGTTTAATTGGCCCCTAGGATAAATTAAAGCAAAATTACACTAATAAAGCTTTAAATCTATCCTATTACATAATATACAGCTCCAAAACTGGTCCAGAATCCACGAAACGACCCGAACCGCTTCGAACCGGCCTTGAAGATCTCGAACCGCCCCAAAAACGGGTTGAACCAGACCAAATCGGTCCCAGCTCAACCCAAACCGCACGAACCGGACCGGAATCATGGCCGAAAGTCACGTCTGCACGAAACCCTAACCGCCGCATGAAATCGCGACAGCGTCGAGACGCTTTAAGCACAGCGTCCCGACGCTGGCGCGAATTCAACCGTTCGTTAGGTGAAATCGCGATAGCGTCGGGACGCGCAAGGCCAAGCGTCCTGACGCTGTTGCATCTGGAACTCGATTCTGGGTAGAAATAGCGGTTGAATTCTTTAAATTGGCCTCGATTTGTCCGATATTTTATTTATTTTTAATTTAGTCATTTTTGAAAATGAGGGGAAAAAGAGTGTTCTAAAACTTTTAATTAGCTAATGCAATTATCATTAAATTTGGTAGAAATAATTAGGTCAAATATTTTATTTTAATTAATTGATTTGTCAAATCAAATATTAGGTTTATTTGGCAAGTTTAATTAATCAAAATATTTTGTTTCCTTGGAGGATTGATTGGCAATTAATATTTCGTAAATATGGAGGATAAAATTAGAGTATTAATTTGATTCCTTTTTCATTTTTATTAGATTTCATATATTTATTTCTTTTTAATTTAATTTTATTGATCACCTTCCTAATATGGGATGGTTGGAATTGGCTATAAATAGGGATCCCTCCTCACCCTTGCATTTCACGATTTTTGATAGCCTTGGAAGACCTCCCACACGTTTTTTAGGGCTAAAAATAGACTCTCCAAATCTCTCCCTCTTAAAACCCTAAATATACTTTTCTCCCATCCCCACCTAACTTCCCTCTCCTACTCCTCAAGATTTTTTTTTCCCTTCTCTACTCACGTTTTCTCTCCCTCTCACCATCACTCTCTCTCAATCTCACGTCGCCACTTCATAAGTCTTATTCCCAATCCAATGGTCACATGCATTCTTTGTAAGTATTTTTTTTAAAGCCTTTGTTTTCATTTATTTCTCCAATAATTTTCTTTTGTTTATGAGATTAATTTGTCCTTGCTTTCATAAAGTTAGTTTATTTTATTTTATTTTTTTTTCATTTGCTTTATTTTAATGTTTTTTTTTCTTTTACATTTAAGAAGTTATGTGATTTTTCTTTAGGGAACATTTGACAATTGCATGCATGTTTCAATTCCAATCTTATCATTTTTATTTTGGTGTAGTTAAACCTTTAGAGTTGATTATTATATGTTGTTTATGTTCAACTTGTTAATTTTATTTTACAATTGAATATAGTATTATTTATAGTTTAACCATATATTTTCTTTGCATCAATATGTAGATACTTTGCCTAAACCAATGTTTTTTTTGTTGTGTTAAACAAAAATAAAGGAATCTCCAACGACGGAATCTCAATTTTTGGAATGCCAATGTTGAGTTTTCTTGAGGTAAGAAATCAATATCTTGGAATGCCGAGATTTGATTTCAATATGTTTCCTTTAAAGCAAATGAATTTAATGAACTTTTCATTCTTGAATATGGTAGTTTTCTTCTCTTTTTAAGCATTTTATCTCAATTGTATATTGCTGAATTTTTTTTATTTTATAATTTCACTATGTTATGATATTGTATCCACTCTATATTCCTCTTTATTTCTTTTCATAATAAAATATTTCCAATATAAAAAGTCTCCAATGATAAAATCTCAAATTTTTGGAATGCCAATGTTTGAGCTTCTTGAGGTATATGTCTTGGAATGCCAAGATTTAGTTTTAATATGTTTCCATTAAAGCAATTGAATTTAATAAAATTTTATTTCTTGTATATTATAGTTTTTATCGCTTTTTAGATATTTTCTCTCAATTATATATGTTTTTTTTTATTTCTCTAAGTTATGATATTTAATCCATAATTCCCTTGTAAATTTCTTTCCCTTGATTAAATATTTCCAAAACAAAAAGCTTCCAACGATGGAATCTTGAATTTTCGGGATGCCGATATTTGAGTTTCTTGAGGAAAAAAATAAAATCTCAGGATGTCGGGATTTGATTTTAATATTTCCTTCCTTATAAAGCATAAATTAAAATTCTTCATATTTTTCTCTTAAAACTATTTTTTAAGCATATTTCATAAATGCCATTTTCTTTAAAAGGAATGTGTTAAAGCTTTTGCTAAAATTGATTTCATAAACCTTATTTTCAAAATAATAAATCAATCCAAAACTATTTTCCATAAAAATGTCACTTGCTTTAAAAATAAAATTAATTAAGAGTTTTCCCTTAAAAAATATTCTTTACTCACACATTTTTCCAAAATTAATAAACCAAATGTTTTTTAAAAAATAAACTTTCCTATGACGGAAATTAGGAATTCAAAATGTTGACTTTCCTAATAGTCTTGAGGTATAATGAATTTAAATTTGGGATGCCAAATTAAATTCATACAAATTTTGAATGACTTTATGCCACCCATAATTATTGCTCATTATTTATTTAAGGAATAATGAGAAGTAAAATATGGGACATTTAAAAATCAATAAAAAAAACCTTCTTTAGCATTTACAATGGCCAATTTCCTTAAATAACACAAGAAAAATAAAATTTCGTTCTTTGAACGAGTGTTGTGGGGTGCAAATACCTTCCCCATACACAAAAGACCCCCGAACCCTAAATCATTCATTTGCAGACCATTTTAGCATATTTTTGGGTGCCCAGTCACACCCTCTAAATCAAGACTGGTGGCGACGCCATTTTCCTCCTCTCGGGAACAAAGTCGGCCGCTTCGCGTCGCAAACCCGTAGCGACAGCTTGACGACTCCACTAGGGACTTCTTAAGCGGAGGGTCCTTTTATTTTCTTGTGTTGTTATTTTATATATATTGACTTTTGTATTTATTCTCCTTTTATTTTTAAGCACACACGTACATAAGCCTCCTACCCGAGCTTTACCATTATGATTAGGATCGAGGATGAGTAGTGGCGACCTTCGTGGAGTTTAACTCCCGTGTAGGCACATGAAAACCCTCACTCAAGTCGACCTTATTCAGGATGCTGATAAGGGTGCCTCTGATTTATTTTCTTGAAAAAGGAAAAGAATCGAGGACAGCTTGGGGACCTTTCTCCATTAGACATTAGAGTCTCACCACACATATAATGATTTAGATATTTTAGTCATGCAATTTATTGATTTAGTTACATGTGTATATTATTCGTTTATTTATTCATTTAATTTTTTCTTGCTTATCCATCATGTTTATTTATATCCTTGATTTTAGCATATTTTTATAGACACACATTCATAAATGCATTCTTTATGCTTTCCTTTCATATTTTCTCTCATATTTATTTATTTTTTTTGTTTAAAAAAAAAATCTTCTATTTTCGCTTCATTCGCATATTAGTTACATGCTCATCATTTGTTGTGCAAAAAAGGAAACAAACATTCAATCTTTATTACTTGAGATTTTGAGCGACTTCAAACAAACCAAATACCGAGATTGCAATGGAAGGAAAGCCGATAATCACAGTTGAAAGTCAGAAATTTGTGCGTGAATTGGTTTTCGTACAAATGCCAAGCAAAATATGAGAATGCTCCGTTGAAGGATATTTTAAATCAACCCCCAGCAACCAACATCTTTAGGCATGAGAAAGCTAAAAGAGATTTGGGGGGAATTCAAACCAAAGCAAAGGATATCATTCATGAAAAGATATGGACACATGGACACCCACCATTGAAGAATACCAGGAGTTACTTCGAATACCAATAACGTTTGAAGCTAAAGCTTATTTTTTCGACAAAAGGCTAACTAGAAGGAAAGCTTTTGCAAGGATTATCGATAATATAATTGCTGCTGAAATGGGACATCAACTCAAGAATAAGAGAGGAAGTGAAGGAATATCCTTAAATTACCTCATAAGCATTGTTCAACAGCATAAGGATGATGAGTTAAGCTTGAAGCTCTTTGCACTATGTATGTTTGGGTCAATCGTGTTCCCAAATCTCCAAGGATATGTAGACGTGAAGGTTGCTAAGTTATTCCTTCAAATCCAATATGACATTAATACAATCTTACCCATCCTCGTAGAAACGATACAATCATTAGATTTTTGCACTCCTCCATTATATATCTGGTTGATGAGTCAATTGAGATGCCCACTTGAGTTTGGCAATCCACAAGTAAAATTCTCCTATTCACACAGGACACTACAAGCAACCCTATCATTGAATTGGGAATAGTCGAACACAAAGCAGACGTGCCAAGTAGAGAGTCATGGATATTATTCTTGACAAACTTGAAAAATGAAGACATAATATGGAAAGTTGTGTGGATGCCTTTGCAGCCAGTAATTTATAAGTGTGGAAAATGTTAGAATGTTCCACTGTTGGGCCCGTGGGGATGTACTAGTTATGCACCTTTTTTAGTACTGTGCCAAATGTTGATAGAACAATTCATCCCAATGACACATGAGATATGGAATCTTGATTTTGACTATGAAGAGGAGGATTCAGGTCAAAAGCTTCTGTATGTGATAGAATCTCGGAAAACATATGGATGTCTCCACTCTAGAATACAAATTATGGTACGAAGCTATTCAAACATCATGCAGGAATAAAAAAAAAAAGAACAAATGTCACCACTTCAAAGGAGCTCGCTGATGGATGCACTGGCAAGGAGAAAAAAATCTATTACTCCACCAAGTGAAAGAAAAGTTACTTCAAGAAATGAATCAGATTAAACAACAAGGGGAAGAGGAAGAAAAAGAGTTGATTAAAGCTCGGGAAACAAAATCAAGAGTTAGACTATGAGAATATGCATCCAGAAAAATGGTCAGAAAATTAAAAGAAATAAATGATGACTTGCACAAATTGCCAGCCTGGAAAGTTGTATTTCTTCTTTCCAACGACTCGTTTTGAAGTTGAACGCAACAATGGACATGCAAGTTAAACAGGCAGTTGAATTTGAGAAAAGCAATAGTACATTGCAATTGAATATTGAGAATTTGGAGCATCATATCCAGAAATGTTAGGACGTTGCAACAACGATACCGACAGAGCATAAATAGTTGCAAGGAAAATATGATTCACTTGTAAGTAACGAAGTTATTCTAGAGGTCTTTTGGCAAGAAAGCACAAGTTAGTCCAAGATGGTGAAAACATAGACAATGTTGTAGAAAGAGTGATGGCTAAAAGAGTTCGGGCATTTGAAGAGGCATTTCACAGTTGCAACCCAAGGGAGAAGAATTAGGAATTTTCACTTCGTTGTGTATGAAATTATCCTACATCAATGGCAATTTCTTAGAGTATTTTGGATTCGGTCTAATATTTCGTTCAATTTTTCATTTAATAAATTTTGAAGTTTATTATTTCATTTTTGCACAACAATTTGAGCCAAAAGACATTTCATCTATTTTCATTCATTTCATTGCTTGTTTTTTTTTCATCCTTTTAAGATTCCGGTAAAGACAAAAAAACTCAGAGTAACATTATGCAATATAATCTTTTATAAAAAAATTAAAAAAAAAACATTGCGCATTTTTTCTTTTAAATATGACTTTCACTTTTTTTAAAAAAATAGATTTTCTAAGTTTTTTTTAGGCCAATTAACTTAGTCTTATTCTCCTTATAGACAAACATGAGAGTTTAAACCGTGTTCGGAAAAAGCGGAGTCCTTGTCTGAAAAAGAAAAAAAAGAAAAGCCAAAAAAAAAAAAAAAAAAGAAAAAAAGAAAAAAAGAAAAAAAAAAGAAAAAAGAAAAAAATTGTGAATGTCATCATGAGCCTTTGATCAACCATACAAGTTTTTTCAAGCTCTCTTTTGCCTGCAAGATCTCCTATTTGACCACCTTTTCCCCATAATATCATTAAATTCATATCCTATATCTCAATCCAACACCCAATGTTTTCGACCCACCTTTTTTTCCTAGACCTAACACTGCATTTTCTTACCCTGCAGACTTGAGCTTTGAGTTAAACAAAAACCTTATTGGCCTACACCATTACATTACAATGAGATAATTAGTTATTTTTCTCTTGGTTTATATCGAAATGCTACTATAGTGGGGCAATTTATTGTTTTCCTTATTCTTTGCAAAACCCATGCTCATATATTACACAATGACTTTAAAAGTAACAAATAGTATTTATCTCTTATTGACACTATTTCAAGTCATGATGAGAATTGCAATTTAGTCTATTATTCTTACACCATTCTTTGTTGTACCATTGTTTTCATAGTCAAATCTTATCCTCTTGATTAAAGTTAGTCGATCCTATTCTCCATCTTTCCTTGATTAGAGTTGAGTCCATCCTATTTTTTCATCTTTCTTTGATTAAAGTGAGGCAATCGTATGCTTCATATTTCCTTGATTAAAGTTAGTCGATCCTATTCTTCATCTTTCCTTGATTAGAGTTGAGTCAGTCTTATTTTTCATCTTCACTTAATTAAGGTGAATCAATCCTATTTTTCATCTTCTATTGATTAAAGCGAGTCAAATCTATTTTGCATCCTACGGTTATCAAAGGGAGTCAATCATTTTTTTATCCTCCCTAGATTAAAGCGAGTCATTTTCTGAAAACGATAATTCTAAGGGCTTGATGTGTTGGCAACCTTAGAGTAAATCTCATTATATTGAAGAGCTAAGTTCAAGTACCTAATGCAAGCAGATAATAAGTTCATGATCGATTTGGACTATCTTTGGAGCTAGAAGCTTTTATTTGAGCAAAGTACTGCAAAGTAGGTTTAATCTCCAAAAGAGGAAAACATAATGGAAGCAAGAAAAGAAAGGAAAGGGTGATTGCATCTTTTGAACCCTCAGTAATGCACTTTGACAAATGAGCATTCCATATCTTAAGCAGTGAAGTTATATTGAAGAATGAGGTTGAAGATAAAAAAATTAGAAAGCACATACGTCAAAGATTCAAGTCAATACATCCTAATTCTGTAACCATAATGATAAGCTTTGAAATTCTCATTTTGTGGTTTTCTCTCTCGAAGTATGTGCAGATCCAGGTATTGATTCTCAAAGCAAGTGAGATAGAAAATAGTCCTTGCAAAAGCAAAAAAAAAAAAAAAAAAAAAAGAAAAAAGAAAAAGAAGAAGAAAAAAAGAAAAAAAAAAAGGAAAAGATGCAAGGACTAGTGAGTTCGATAGTGATATTTTTGGATTTGGCCTTTATGCTTCTTTAATGTTGAAGCAAATATATCTCAAATGACGTGCATGTAGTTGATGCATCATTTCTTATTGGGAAATCCCTAAGTAAGCTTGATGCATATGCTAGGGCAATCACAACAGATGAAACAAATGTCAGGTGACAAAATCACCATGTTACACATTTTTACTCAATTTTGGCGACATGCAAGACTCTTCTCTTCAAATAATGAGTAAAAGGACATTGGAGATCTCTTCGGAGTTATCCAAATTGACATAAGAAGAGCGATACCCATACATGACTATAGACTACTTGAAACACTTAATTGAAGAATAGAGATGTCTACTCAAAGTCATATGATCAATTGTGGCAATAGTCATTTCTTCAGCTTCAAGACATTAACTGGGGCAATAAAGTGTTTTAGATGAAAAGAAGTTTTTTCTCAATAAGGATCGAAGCGAGGTGATTGTTGACGGATTACATAGGCATGTCATTCCTAAACAGTTTCTCAAGAAGCCACTTAGGAAGAAAGGCAACATTGACAAAGAAAATGTGGCCCATTCTTTGAAGAAAATTATCATTTGCTGGAAGAAATATATGAGTTAGAACATTATAAGTGGCCTGGGGAGTTCGTTACATCGAACTTTAGCCAGTGATCATTAGCTTGCCAGCACATTTGATCTATCTATCGCAATATATGAGATAAATCTTGGGAAGCTAGGCATCAAGTTTTAGATGAGTTGTTTAAGGAATGATTTCACTTTCATCTCCCTTTCGGTTATATCCTCATTCTCCCAAATTTATACTTTTTAGTCCCCATTTGTCAACTTTTTTTCGTGTCTCATGCTTCTTTCATCCAAATTCTACTTTGAGAAACGATAGTTCCTCGTTCTCGTCATCCACTTTTGTCTTTGTTTGTCCGTCCTTCTTAGGTCTTGAATTTGAAAGTCACTCATTCAACTTATTATCTTTTGAGATCATGTCATTCCCATCATATGCTTGATATTTCCAAATTGAGATTGTGCTATAAGTTACCTTTATTAGTCATTCAAATAGTATATGAGACCATTTCAACCCACCATTTTTGCCCATCATATCCCATCATGTCTATTGTAAATGCTCAAACCTATCCATTGGAGCATCGTAGTAACAACAAAAAGAGTTGCAACAATATCAAAATGAGGGCATTCACACAAAAAAAAAAAGAGCAAAAAAGAAAAAAGAAAAAAAGAAAAGAGAGAGAGAAAAAAAAAAGAAATTTTTAGACAAGGATAAAGCTATTTTCTCACGATTTAATATCACTTGATAGTCTATAAAGGAGTTTGAGACTATGTAAAATTAGCCACCTTCCTTTTTTTTCTTAAAAGAAAAAGCACAGACACACAAACACACAAAATCTTTCCTCTTTTTGAATAAAACATTGTAGAAAAAAAAAACAAAAAAATCTTGCATAAATACAGGGGCAAATTGCAGATAGGAATCAAAAGAACACCTTCATGATTTGATTCTTGTCTTTAAAAGGATGAAAACTTCTTTAAAAAGTTACTTTTCTTGAAACTATGCTTTAAACTTCATGCATAAACACTGGGCAATTTTTCGATGAGAGTCCGTATCGCAAAATGTTTTGTCATGAAAAACTAATGCATTCATAAGCACATAAGTATTAAAAAAAAAAAAAAAAATCGTTGATACCTTTATCATGGAGGTGCTTGTTTACCCCTGGCCTCCAACTCCTTTAATACATCACCGGGTGCTTGTTTACCCCTGGCCCGATACCCTTATAATGGAGGTGCTTGTTTCCCCCTGGCCTCCAGCTCCTTTAATACATCATCGGGTGATTGTTTACCCCTGGCCCGATACCCTTATCATGGAGGTGCTTGTTTACCCCTGGCCTCCAGCTCCTTTAATACATCATCGGGTGCTTATTTACCCCTGGCCCGATACCTTTATCATGGAGGTGCTTGTTTACCCCTGGCCTCCGGCTCCTTTAATACATCATCGGGTGCTTGTTTGCCCTTGGCCCGATACCTTTATCATGGAGGTGCTTGTTTACCTCTGGCCTCCAGCTCCTTTAATACATCATCGGGTGCTTGTTTACCCCTGGCCTCCAGCTCCTTTAATACATCATCGGGTACTTGTTTATGAAGGATTGGAATTCCCAATTTCGTTACAGCGGAAGCAATTGGACCGTTCGTAAATTAATTTTGTTCTACAAAATACCAATGCATTGGCAAAAGGTTAAGCGATGAGAAACATACCTCCGTTGACGACTCTGAATACTTCAACGGATGATTCTTGATTGCTCTGCAACAACGAAGAACACCACCATTTGATCTTCCCTGCTATAACTCTGAGATTAGGAACGTAGTTGTGGGACTACCTAATCTTGAATGGGAAAAACTCTAGAGAGAAAATTCTCCCTAGAGTTCTTGAGTTGAGAGAATATGAGAGGGCCTTATGGTGGCCATATGTTGTTGTACCTATATCCTAGGGTTAGTGTTCTATTTATAGGAGAAAGGCCATGAATAAAATATTCATTTAAAATCAATTATTTCCATAACTTATTTAATTTTTTCCATAATCAATCAATTCCATAACCAATCAATTCCATAATTGATTAATCTTTTCCATAAATGATTGATCACTTCCATAAGTGATTAAATCATTTCCATAAATGATTAATTACTTCCATAAGTGATTAATCATTTCCATAATTGATTAATTTCCAATTAATTAATTCTTTAAATTAATTAATCACCAATTAAATATTATATATTTAATTTCAGACCTTCTATTAGTTAATTAATTAATTACCCAATTAAATATCATATATTTAATTTCAGGCCTTCAATTAATTAATTCTATAATATGAATCAAATTCATATTAAAATTGGAACTCCTTCCAATTCTCTTCTATCCTATAAATTTAATATGAATCAAATTCATATTAATATTTGAACTTCTTCAAATATTTATTTCTCTCATAATAATAAAGTTTAATTTCAAATTAAACTTTACATTTTAATGTATCATTATACATTATATTAATTTGTATCTCATACAATTAACTTAATTCCCAATATGAATTTGAACTATTCAAATTCTCTCAAGATATAATTGTTCCTAATTACTCTATACGAGCTAGCAAGGGGACCTAATGGACCTACAGATCAGAAGCTCCAATGATATGAGGTTAACCGATTAAACTCATTAATCAGGTTAACCAATATTCATTAACTGTGGGTCATTCCACTAAAGACCCACAGCTGAACTCTTCTCACTGCAAAACATTTCTGTGTCCACGGATATAGACCTATATCGGTAAGTCAATCCTTCACGAGTGTTCGTAACTACAATTGGGTCAAATTACCGTTTTACCCCTGTGTTACCTCTGGCTCCTTAAGTACCAATGCTCCTCTAATGAACAACCTGTTTATGGTCCAACCAGTAAACAGAAAGTTCCTCTCGGGCCAGTGAGAGGGCGGGATCCCTTTGTTCAAGACCCGGAGTCACCACTTAAGGGAACACTCATCTACTTCTCCTAGAAGCGGGAAGGAGTGAATTCCATCTTATGTTGTCATGTCCCCAACCCCCCACTCGGTCTTGTCCCCAAGAAGGTAGGCTTATTGAGTCGGCGTGCAGGCCACTCTCACCCATACTAATCAAAGGACAATCCCTCGTGAGAAGGAGTTCATGACACACTCAAGATTAAGACTGAGTTACCTAGGTCATCCTATTGAAACAGTAATCTAAGTAGTTAACGGTGTTACATCTAGTGGTTTACTATTTCGTGGTCCGGTCTTATGCAAACTCATTGCATAGGATACCCCTGCTTGCATGTCTGCTACATGGACGTTTTGGATCAATACGTCTGTATCAAATACAAAGCGGGCCGTATCTCATAGTGTTACCAGGATAAGGTACCCAGCCTTATCCTTGTACTATAGACCTTTTAGGTTGTTACTTGAACATCGATCTCTGTATGTCCCCACATACTTGTTCAAGTTACATACAAACAACCTTGGATCTTAGTTTATTGGATTTGGGTCAAATTGTGCAATATTTAACAATAACATTTTATTGTGTAAACTCAATAACACTTTATTGAAACAAGTATACAATTTGTTTACATTCACTATTTACGAGTTTTAGGGCATAAAACCCAACAAACTCCCACTTGAACTAAAGCTCTAGTTTAGTGGGATGTACAATAATCTATACAGCAGTGGGTGTATAAATACATGTATAAAACATATACAATGTACAATACAATATACTAGGGCATCACTATATCCATTACATAATGGTATCACTATACCCATTACATTTCTCCCACTTGCCCTAGATTACACCTTTGTACATATTTCGTAGATCTAGACCTTCTATATGACCCTCAAACACTTTAGCCGAGAGAGTCTTTGTAAATGAATCAGTAATATTTCATTCAATTTAATGTGTCTACTTGTCTTGGGCTGCGATGTTCTTTTGAATTTCCCACAACACCACTATATCACTATAAAGTGTGATGGGCAAGTTCACATTTGGAACACATTCCAAATCAATCAAGAACTTCCTAAGCCATACAGTCTCTATCGCTGCTTCATAAGCAACTATGTTTACGGCCTATACGGTCAAGACTTTAACTATGTCATACTATAGCTCCACCGTAAAGAGTGACCACAGATACTGATGTAGATTTCCTCAAATCCTTATCAGTCTTAAATTCTGTGTTAGTGTATCCTGTAAGGATCAAATTCTTAGTCCCATACAAGAGCATATAGTTCCTCATTCTCCTCAGATACTTGAGTATATTCTTAACGGTTTTCCAGTGATCAAATCTTGGATTTGATTGATACTTACTGACAATCCCTACTACATAGGGCTTATGTCTCAAGTCCTCAACATCTTGAGGTGTCTCAAGATACAGTTCCTTAGACAAAAGAATTCCATGCCTAAAAGGTAGTGAACTCTTCTTGGAATTCTGCATCTTATATCTAACTAACATCTTGTAGATATAAGACACTTGAGACAAGGCCAGTTCAGCTTCTCCCAGATTTTCATTTGGAAATGAGCTACTAGCCTCTTTTAATGTCAGTAAGATAACCTACATCGTTCCCAATGATTAGGATATCAATCATATACAACACTAAGTAAGCTACTGAACTATTGATGATTACTTGTAAACACAAGACTCATCAATGTTCTGATTAAAGCCAAAAGATTTGGTCACTATATCAAATCTTATATTTCAAGATCGAAATGCTTAGGTCAATCCATGAATGGATCACTTCAGCTTGCAAACCCTTTTGCTTTTGATCTTGTTGTATGAACCCTTCTGGTTAAGACATGAATGTCTCGTTTCCTCTTATAAATCCACTTGTAACTAATAGGTGTTACCCATCAAGCAGATCTACAAGATCCCAGATGGAAGTGAAATACAAAAGACTTCATTTCTAGGTCCATGGCTTTAATCCTCTGATCGTTGTCAACATCATTCATTTTCTTTCTAAAAGATAATGAATCCTCTATGCCATCATCAAGTATGATGACCTAGGCTTCAATCAAGCCCATGTAACGTTCAGGGTATAAAACAACCCTCCCACTACATCGAGGCACTCTCAACTATTGAGATGGATGTGTCTGACCAGATGAACTGGTCCATCAACAACTTTTGTTGAACAGCCAACCTCATCAACAACTCTTGTGGATGTTACTGTAGCTTCATTAGTTATCTTACTTAAATCGACTTTACTCTGTGGTTTATGATTTTTGATGTGGACTTCTTCTGAGAATTTAGCATTTGTCGATACAAATTCTTTATTCTCTTGTGAGTTGAAGAAGTATCCACTTCTCGTTTCCTTTGGGGTTGCCTACTACAGTATGCAATGCAATCAACACTGTATGACCCCAAAACGAGCCAGACAACTGAGCATAGCTCAACATGGAATGAAACATATCCAATAGGGTTCTATTTCTCCTAAATGAGATTTTGGGTGTGATCCCATGTACTATCAAATAGTCCTGGAATCTCAAATCCCTATACTCAACACTTTGATCAGATCGAAGTGTTTTTATCATCTCACCTAACAAGTTTTCGACTTTAGTCCTAAGCCCCTTCGAATATCTCAAGAGCTTCAGACTTAAGTTGCATTAAGTAAAGATACTCATACCTTTGAATAATCATCCAAAAGAGATGAATTATCCATGCCCTCCCACTGCTTTAACATATTGAGCCACAAGGATCCAAATGTACAAGCTCCAAGGGCTCTTTGGCTCTTTGATCCTTTCCAGTAAAAGACCTATCAGTCATATTGCCCATAAGGCATGACTTACAAGGTAGTATAGAGTCATCTTCTAACTTGCTTAGAAGTTCACTTTTGACCAATCTCCCAATCAAATTGAGATTAATATGGTCTATCTTAAAACCAAAGAAAGGTATTTTCCTTTAGGAGAAATCCTTTGCCTCTTTTCACATTGAGTAGTAGCAGTCTTAAACAACCCAGTGTTCATGATTGCTTTACTATTGATTAGTCTTAAAACATTTAAGTTACTTTCCAGTAAAGCTAAACAAATGTCAACTCCCTTTCTTGAAACAAAACTGCGTTAGCAGAGAAAGGTAAAGAGTAACATTGTTCCAGCAAATAAGACACAGAAATCAAATTTCTTTTGATCTTAGGAATTACATACACATTATCTAATAATATGCATTTTCTCCCACTGAGAAAAATAACTTAATGTTCCCCACTGCTATAGCCAAAATAACCTCTCTAATTCTAACTTTGAGAGTTATTACACAAGCAGCAAGCTGTTGCCAGGAACTTATTCCTTTAAAAGAAGAACATACGTGATTTGTGGCCCCTGAATCAAGTATTTAGGGAGAATCACTATTCTTCACTAATCACGTTTTCAAGACAAGTAAATGAAAATTACGGTCTTGAACAAGTTCTCTTTTTGCTAAGTAGGGTTCTATGTCATATTCACCAAGAACAATTCTTAATGAATTAAACATATGGGGCATGAGGACATTCCTCAGTTAAGAGTAATCCTAGACTTATTTACCACAATTTGTCGTTTAAGCTTGTTGTATTACCGTTATTTATAAAATGACGTAAGACAATACACATAAAATTATTATATAATTGTTGAAGTAACAAATTACTTGTATTATTAATTGCACTAACCCATCACAAATAATCCAATCAAATTCTGCAAAAACAAATAAGCAATCAAAGAAACTCTATAAATGAATTAATTTTAAAATGTTTAAAATTAATTAGACCTAAGATCACATTTCTAATAGGATTAGAATTATTCTTACTTAGAATTAAAATTAGTTTTAATTGACTAAGTAGGAAAAACATTACTATGATTATAAGGGAACTCCACCGGTTAAGTTCTGTCTAAGGCTGGGGGTATTTAAGTTGACTGTTTACGGAACACCTCCTACCTGGGAACTGACCCAGAATATCGGACTTGAATTAATCATAGTTAAATGTTAGCATGCAATGTCACTAAATGAATTAATTATACGATCGGCTCAGATACAAATTGAAGGATTGGAATTCCCAATTCCGTTACAGCGGAAGCAATTGGACCGTTCGTAAGTTAATTTTTTTCTACAAAATACCAATGCATTAGCAAAAGGTTATGCGTTGAGAAACATACCTCCGTTGACGACTCTGAATACTTCAACGGATGATTCTTGATTGCTCTGCAACAACGAAGAACACCACCATTTGATCTTCCCCGCTATAACTCTGAGATTAGGAACGTAGTTGTGGGACTACCTAATCTTGAATGGGAAAAACTCTAGAGAGAAAATTCTCCCTAGAGTTCTTGAGTTGAGAGAATATGAGAGGGCCTTATGGTGGCCATATGTTGTTGTACCTAAATCCTAGGGTTAGTGTTCTATTTATAGGAGAAAGGCCATGAATAAAATATTCATTTAAAATAAATTATTTCCATAACTTATTTAATTTTTTCCATAATCAATCAATTCCATAACCAATCAATTCCATAATTGATTATTCCATAAATGATTGATCACTTCCATAAGTGATTAAATTATTTCCATAAATGATTAATTACTTCCATAAGTGATTAATCATTTCCATAATTGATTAATTTCCAATTAATTAATTCTTTAAATTAATTAATCACCAATTAAATATTATATATTTAATTTCAGACCTTCTATTAGTTAATTAATTAATTACCCAATTAAATATCATATATTTAATTTCAGGCCTTCAATTAATTAATTCTATAATATGAATCAAATTCATATTAAAATTGGTACTCCTTCCAATTCTCTTCTATCCTATAAATTTAATATGAATCAAATTCATATTAATATTTGAACTTCTTCAAATATTTATTTTTCTCATAATAATAAAGTTTAATTTCAAATTAGACTTTACATTTTAATGTATCATTATACATTATATTAATTTGTATCTCATACAATTAACTTAATTCCCAATATGAATTTGAACTATTCAAATTCTCTCAAGATATAATTGTTCCTAATTACTCTATACGAGCTAGCAGGGGGACCTAATGGACCTACAGATCAGAAGCTCCAATGATATGAGGTTAACCGATTAAACTCATTAATCAGGTTAACCAATATTCATTAACTGTGGGTCATTCCACTAAAGACCCACAGCTGAACTCTTCTCACTGTAAAACATTTCTGTGTCCACGGATATAGACCTATATCGGTAAGTCAATCCTTCACGAGTGTTCGTAACTACAATTGGGTCAAATTACCGTTTTACCCCTGTGTTACCTCTGGCTCCTTAAGTACCAATGCTCCTCTAATGAACAACCTGTTTATGGTCCAACCAGTAAACAGAAAGTTCCTCTCGGGCCAGTGAGAGGGCGGGATCCCTTTGTTTAAGACCCGGAGTCACCACTTAAGGGAACACTCATCTACTTCTCCTAGAAGCGGGAAGGAGTGAATTTCATCTTATGTTGTCATGTCCCCAACCCCCCACTCGGTCTTGTCCCCAAGAAGGTAGGCTTATTGAGTCGGCGTGCAGGCCACTCTCACCCATACTAATCAAAGGACAATCCCTCGTGAGAAGGAGTTCATGACACACTCAAGATTAAGACTGAGTTACCTAGGTCATCCTATTGAAACAGTAATCTAAGTAGTTAACGGTGTTACATCTAGTGGTTTACTATTTCGTGGTCCAGTCTTATGCAAACTCATTGCATAGGATACCCCTGCTTGCATGTCTGCTACATGGACGTTTTGGATCAATACGTCTGTATCAAATACAAAGCGGGCCGTATCTCATAGTGTTACCAGGATAAGGTACCCAGCCTTATCTTTGTACTATAGACCTTTTAGGTTGTTACTTGAACATCGATCTCTGTATGTCCCCACATACTTGTTCAAGTTACATACAAACAACCTTGGATCTTAGTTTATTGGATTTGGGTCAAATTGTGCAATATTTAACAATAACATTTTATTTTGTAAACTCAATAACACTTGATTGAAACAAGTATACAATTTGTTTACATTCACTATCTACGAGTTTTAGGGCATAAAACCTAACAGTTTACCCCTGGCCCGATACCTTTATCATGGAGGTGCTTGTTTACCCCTGGCCTCCAGCTCCTTTAGTACATCATCGGGCGCTTGTTTACCCCTGGCCCGATACCTTATCATGGAGGTGCTTGTTTACCCCTGGCCTCCAGCTCCTTTAATACATCATCGGGTGCTTGTGGCCCGATACCTTTATCAAAAAATTTCGGTTTAGTGTTTACCCCTGGCCGTCCAAACAATTTTCGGTTTAGTGTTTACCCGTGGCTGTTTCCAAACATTTGACAGTTTAGCGTTTACCCCTGGCTGTCCCAAAAATTCACGGTTTAGCGTTTACCCTTGGCCGTCCCAAATTTGACAGTTTAGCGTTTACCCCTAGCTGTCCCAAAATTTAACAGTTTAGTGTTTACTCCTGGTTGTTTCCAAACATTTGACAGTTTAGCGTTTACCCCTGGCTGTCCCAAAAATTTACGGTTTAGCGTTTACCACTGGTCGTCCCAAATTTGACAGTTTAGCGTTTACCCCTGACTGTCCCAAAATTTAACGTTTAGTGTTTACCCCTGGCTGTTTCCAAACATTTACGGTTTAGCGTTTACCCCTGGCCGTCCCAAATTTGACAGATTAGCGTTTACCCCTGGCTGTCCCAAAATTTAACAGTTTAGCGTTTACCCCTAGCTGTTTCCAAACATTTACGGTTTAGCGTTTACCCCTGGCCATCCCAAATTTGACAGTTTAGCGTTTACCCCTGGCTGTCCCAAAATTTAACAGTTTAGTGTTTAGCCCTGGCTATTTCCAAACATTTACGGTTTACTGTATACCCCTGACCGTCCCAAAATTTGACAGTTTAGCGTTTACCCCTGACTGTTCCAAAATTTAACGGTTTAGTGTTTTCCCCTATCTATTTCGAAAAAAAGGGGGGGGGCTTAAAGTTTACCATCGTTTGTCCATATATAAAATTTCGAACAAATAAGGTCTACGCCTTTGTCCATCATTTTTTATTCTATAAGAATGAACAAAGGGGGGCGAACTGTAGACCCCTAAATTTGTCTGATATTTTATTTATTTTTAATTTAGTCATTTTTGAAACTGAGGGGAAAAAGAGTGTTCTAGAACTTTTAATTAGCTAATTCAATTATCATTAAATTTGGTAGAAATAATTAGGTCAAATATTTTATTTTAATTAATTGATTTGTCAAATCAAATATTAGGTTTATTTGGCAAGTTTAATTAATCAAAATATTTTGTTTCCTTGGAGGATTGATTGGCAATTAATATTTCGTAAATATGGAGGATAAAATTAGAGTATTAATTTGATTCCTTTTCATTTTTATTAGATTTCATTTATTTATTTCTTTTTAATTTAATTTTATTGATCACCTTCCTAATATGGGATGGATGAAATTGGCTATAAATAGGGATCTCTCCTCACCCTTGCATTTCACGATTTTTGATAGCCTTGGAAGACCTCCCACACGTTTTTTAGGGCTAAAAATAAACTCTCCAAATCTCTCCCTCTTAAAACCCTAAATACACTTTTCTCCCATCCCCACCTAACTTCCCTCTCCTACTCCTCAAGATCTTTTTTTCCCTTCTCTACTCACGTTTTCTCTCCCTCTCACCATCACTCTCTCTCAATCTCACGTCGCCACTTCATAAGTCTTATTCCCAATCCAAAGGTCACAAGCATTCTTTGTAAGTATTTTTTTTAAAGCCTTTGTTTTCATTTATTTCTCCAATAATTTTCTTTTGTTTATAAGATTAATTTTTCCATGCTTTCATAAAGTTAGTTTATTTTATTTTATTTTTTTTCATTTTCTTTATTTTAATGTTTTTTTTTTCTTTTACATTTAAGAAGTTATGTGATTTTTCTTTAGGGAACATTTGACAATTGCATGCATGTTTCAATTCCAATCTTATCATTTTTATTTTGGTGTAGTTAAACCTTTTAGAGTTGATTATTATATGTTGTTTATGTTCAATTTGTTAATTTTATTTTACAATTGGATCTAGTATTATTTATAGTTTAACCATATATTTTCATTGCATCAATATGTAGATACTTTGCCTAAACCAATGTTTCTTTTGTTGTGTTAAACAAAAATAAAGGAATCTCCAACGACGGAATCTCAATTTTTGGAATGCCAATGTTGAGTTTTCTTGAGGTAAGAAATCAATATCTTGGAATGCCGAGATTTGATTTCAATATGTTTCCTTTAAAGCAAATGAATTTAATGAACTTTTCATTCTTGAATATGGTAGTTTTCTTCTCTTTTTAAGCATTTTATCTCAATTGTATATTGCTGAATTTTTTTAATTTTATTTCACTATGTTATGATATTGTATCTACTCTATATTCCTCTTTATTTCTTTTCATAATTAAATATTTCCAATATAAAAAAAGTCTCCAATGATAAAATCTCAAATTTTTTGAATGCCAATGTTTGAGTTTCTTGAGGTATATGTCTTGGAATGCCAATATTTAGTTTTAATATGTTTCCATTAAAGCAATTGAATTTAATAAAATTTTATTTCTTGTATATTATAGTTTTTATCCCTTTTTAGATATTTTCTCTCAATTATATATGTTTTTTTTTTTTTATTTCTCTAAGTTATGATATTTAATCCATAATTCCCTTGTAAATTTCTTTCCCTTGATTAAATATTTCCAAAACAAAAATCTTCCAACGATGGAATCTTGAATTTTCGGGATGCCGATATTTGAGTTTCTTGAGGAAAAAAATAAAATCTCGGGATGTCGGGATTTGATTTTAATATTTCCTTCCTTATAAAGCATAAATTAAAATTCTTCATATTTTTCTCTTAAAACTATTTTTTAAGCATATTTCATAAATGACATTTTCTTTAAAAGGAATGTGTTAAAGCTTTTGCTAAAATTGATTTCATAAACCTTATTTTCAAAATAACAAATCAATCCAAAACTATTTTCCATAAAAATGTCACTTGCTTTAAAAATAAAATTAATTAAGAGTTTTCCCTTAAAAAATATTCTTTACTCACACATTTTTCCAAAATTAATAAACCAAATGTTTTTAAAAAAATAAACTTTCCTATGACGGAAATTAGGAAATCAAAATGTTGACTTTCCTAATAGTCTTGAGGTATAATGAATTTTAATTTGGGATGCCAAATTAAATTCATACAAATTTTGAATGACTTTATGCCACCCATAATTATTGCTCATTATTTATTTAAGGAATAATGAGAAGTAAAATATGAGACATTTAAAAATCAATAAAAAAAACCTTCTTTAGCATTTACAATGGCCAATTTCCTTAAATAACACAAGAAAAATAAAATTTCGTTCTTTGAACGAGTGTTGTGGGGTGCAAATACCTTCCCCATACACAAAAGACCCCCGAACCCTAAATCTTTCATTTGCAGACCATTTTAGCATATTTTTGGGTGTCCAATCACACCCTCTAAATCAAGACAGGTGGCGACTCCATTTTCCTCCTCTCGGGAACAAAGTCGGCCGCTCCGCGTCGCAAACCCGTAGCGACAGCGCTGATTGCTTGTGGGAGCAAGGGAAGTTCTAGGGAATTTTCTTGGGATTTTTGGTCTCTGTATTCTGGAGAGAAAATGCAGAGAATACCGTAACTGAGAGAGAGAGATTACGTGAATGATAGAGGTTAGGGTTCTCAAATCACAACTTAGGGAGTTATTCGACGAATTCCCTTCCTAAAAACCCTCTCACTCACGCATTATCCTAGGTTAGTGGGGAAGACCATATCAGTTAAGATAATTTATAATTAATTAAATTAAATTAATAATCAAATTATTAATCAATTTAATTTAATTAAATTAACATTTAATTTAACCACTTTTATATAAAACAATTTTACATAAATTAAACCACATAACCTATAGTTTTAATGTAGTTCAATTAAATCGAATTTAATTAGACTAAATTAAAACAATAATTAATTAATTCTCTAATTAATTAATATTATAATTAAATATCACATATTTAATTATATTTTCTCTCAAATAAACTATAGTATAAATGTACATCTAATGCACATTAATTATAGCCTATAGTTTTAATATGAATCAAATTCATATTTTAATTTAATATTCGAACTCATTCGAATATTCAATTATCCCTTAGAAATTTACCTCAACGCCCTTAGTGAGCTACCGGTGGGACCTAATGGACCTACAGATCAGAAGCTCCAACGATATGAGATTAATTGGCTAAACTCATTAACCAAGTTAATCAATATTCGTTAACTGTGGTTCACTCCACTATAGAACCACAACTGCACTCTTCTCACTGCAGATATATTTCTGTGTCCACGGATATCGACCATCAACAGCAAGTCAGTCCTTCACGTGTGTCCGTACCCCAGCTAGGTCAAATTACCGTTTTATCCCTGGGCTACCTCTTTATCCTTAAGTACCAGTGCTCCTCTAATGAACAACCTGTTTGAGGTCCAACCAACAAACAAAAGTCCCTCTCGTGCCATAGAGAGGGTAGGGCCCATTGTTCAAGACCCGGAGACACCAATTAAGGGAACACACCTCTACTTACCCTAAAGTCGGGAAGGAGTGAATTCCATCTTGTGTGACTATGTTCCCAGCTCCCCACTCGATCTTGTCCCCAAAATGATAGGCTTATTGAGTCGGCGTACAGGTCATTATCACCCGCACAAATCAAAGGACAATCCCTCACGGACAGGAGTCCATAATCCACTCAGGATTAAGGCCAAGTTGCCTAGGTCATCCTAGTGAAATAGAAACCAAACTAACTAACGGTGTTACAGTTAGTGGTTAACTATTTCGCGGTCCGGTCTTTGTGCAAACTTATTACACAGATACCCCCACTCGCATGTCAACTACATGAACGCATTGGATCATTGCGTTTGTATCAATATACAAAGTGGGTCGTATCCATAGTGTCACCAGGATAAGGTACCCAACCTTATCCCTATATTACAGACCCTTTAGGTTAAATCTTGAACATCGATCCCCGTATGTCCCCACATACTAGTTCAAGCCTCATTCTATTAGCCTAGGATGTTTAGTTTATTGGATTAGAGTTAATAAGACAAGATAGCATAATACAAACATAGATAAATGAATAATACATCACTTTATTAATGTTCGGTCAAAAGTACATTTACTATCTACGAGTTTTAGGGCATAAAACCCAACAGCTCATTCATCCAATTTTCCAATCCCGCCATTTACCGCTTTCACAACTCAAAATAAATAGAAAATAAGTAACAAACCGCCACTCCCTGTGATCGACCCCGGCCACTACTACTACAAGTAGTTTAGTGTTTGCGGAATTATAAATTTTATTTGGCAAACTGGGAGCCTCGACAACTCCCGTCCCGTCAAATTGGCGCCGTTGTCGGGGAGTGCAAACGGTTAATTACTTTCTTTTTATCTTGAGTTTTTAATTTTTAGATTGACTTTTATTTTTCTCTGTTATGGTTGAGAGCACAAGTGCAGACAGCGAGGTAAGCAAGTTCAAATCTGAAATGTTTGAGCTTAAAGCTCTCATTAATCAGTTGGCTGCAAAAAGGGAGTCCCCGTTTGAGCATAATACATATGATGGATTTCCAACAATGCAAAGTCAACAGACACCAAACCATTACTTCCAGAACAATCAAAGCCTGAAAATGTAGCATGGGTCAAGTTCAGGTATTTTACTATTTTTGGTTGAAAATTTATCTGATGGCATTCGAGTTTTATAGGAAGGTCAACTCAAATTCCAAGAGGAGACCAGAACTGAGATGCATCAATTGAGAGCCCAAGTTTCTCAGTTGGTTGACACTGTCAGAAAGTTAGAGGCCAAAATTGACAAACTACCTGTGCAATCTGAGTTCCCAAAGAGAGAAGAAGTATGTTCGACCACGTTAAGGAGTGGGGCAGTCCTGAGTCCTAGTCCACAATTCCCTTCTCCGTCTGCATTTGAAAAGAATAGAGAGGCAAAGAAGCCTGAAGAGAAGAAAAGTAATGTCAACCTTCCAAATAAGCGAGGGGTATACTTTGATCCTCCTATTGATTTTAGTTCTTATGTTCCTAAAGCTCCTTTCCCTAGCAGGTTAGAGCTGCAGCCTGAACCTCCCAAGGAAAAGGAAGAAAAGGACATACTAGACCCATTCAAGAAGGTGGAGGTCAACATCTTGCTTCTGGACACCGTAAAGCAAATTCCTAAGGTAGGAAAATTTCTAAAGAAATGGTGCTCCAGGAAAGGTAAGCTTGAGGTGTGTAATAATGTTTCTGCTATCTTGAAGAAATTACCTAACGAGTGTCTAGATCATGGTATTTACACTTTGCCATGCATTCTAGGGGATTTAGAAATTAAACATGCCATGTTAGATTTAGGATCCTCTATTAATGTCATGCCTCATGCACTCGCTAATGAGCTTAATCTTTCCCATATTAAGAAAACTAGTAATTTAATTCAATTAGTAGATAGATCTTTAATTAGACCTCTAGGGCTTGTTGAGAATGTTTTAGTTAAGGTAGACGAGCTTATATTTCCTGCAGACTTCTTTATAATTGATATGCATGAAAATGGTTCGCCTAATGCCACATCTGTAATTTTGGGTTGTCCATTCATGAAAACGACCAATGTTAAAATGAATTTAGGCAAGGGAATCATCTCTGTTGAATTTAATGGAAAAAGAAGTTGCTTTATATCTGACATTTTAGGTCACCTTAACCCTTTTCTTACCTGTTCAAATATTTCCCATAAGATACAGGTAAACAGGTACAAAGCCTCTAGATCCAGGAGAATTAATGTTCTGGAGCGGGAAAATTTAGATCCCGGTTGAGTTCATGAAGGACTCCGTCGAGTTTAAGACGTTAAACAGGGCGCTTTTGGGAGGCAACCCAAAATATTTAGGCCCCGTTTGATAATCATTTGGTTTTTGGTTTTTGGTTTTTGAAAATTAGGCTTGTTTTCTTTAAATTTCCTCACCATAGTTTTCATTTTTGTTAAAGACATACTTGAATTCCTAACCAAATTCTAAAAACAAAAACAAGTTTTTGAAAACTACTTTTTTTAGTTTTCAAAAATTGGTTTGGTTTTTGAAAACATGGGAAGAAGGTAGGTGAAAAGCCAAAGAAACTTAGAGTTGGAAGTGGTGTTTATAAGCTTAAAAACCAAAAACCAAAAACAAAAAACCAAATGGTTATCAAACGGGGCCTTAAGTTTCTCCTTTCTTTTACTTTCTATATTTTTCCTTATCATTGTTTGTTTAAATTTAAATCGCAATTTAATCTTTCTTTCTTCATTCTTTAATGTTGCATGTTTATTTAAAAAAAAAGGACGCGAATTTTAGTCAAACCCAAGAGCCGGCGTCGAGACGCCATGCTCTCAGTGTCTCGACGCCGACGCAGAATTTGGGGTAAAAACCAGATTTCGACCATTACGGGTAAAAAAAAACCCATTGAGCCCTAGAAATTTTACTCTCAACATTTTTCACTTCTCCCTCAAATCTCCCACCACATTTCCTCAAATATCTTCATTCTTTTGCAAAATCTACACGATTTCAAGCATCAATAGCAAGAAAATTTTAGATTTCATCCTTGAATCCGTGGGTTTTGTTGTTCTAGAGCGATTTCTTGAAGATTTGGGCGGATTTTCACCTTGAAGGCGTGGGTACGCGATTTTCACCTTCTTCTTCTTGTCTTTGTTGATTTTTCCATGTTTAGAAGTGTTGGATAGGCTTGATTTGAGCATTATTTTTACATTATCTAGCTGAAAATCGTTGAGAAATCTGTTGTTGCTGCTGTATTTCTATTGTTTGTGCAATTTTTCTGCTATTTTTGTTGGGATTTTGCTGTTTGGCAGGTTAAATTTTGTTTATAAAGGAGGAAGGACATTTAAGTGTTGGAGTTTTTGGACCCATTGATCTTAAATCCTTAGTTTTCCTAGCTTCCAACCCTTTTTTAGATTTTTTTAGGAGCCCCTTTTTCCCATTTTCTTTAGATTTTTATACTCTTCCTACCCATTCCACCATGAGTGCCAAGAGATCTATGAGATCAGCAGCTTCTTCATCCTCTGCTCCCTTTGACATGAGAAGATTTATTAGCAAGGATGCTGAAGATGTATATAATTCTTACTTGGTAAGTAGGGGGATAGTTCCTGAAAGAGGGTTAGTTCCTAATGCCCAAAATCAACCTGAGCTAACCCATAGTATAGTTGAGAGAGGTTGGGGCACGTTCACTAGGCACCCCCAGGCCGCTGTAGTCTCTATCGTTAGGGAATTTTACGCTAACATGACGGAAGGATCCACTACTTCCTTTGTTAGGGGTAAAATGATCCCTTTCGACTCGGTCTCTATTAACCAGTTCTATGGCTTTCCCAATATTGACAGGGATGGGTACAATGATTATGCAAGTAATCACTTTAATGCCATTCAAATTATTGAGCATCTATGTAGGCCAGGGGACACTTGGTTAATGAGAAGGGGTGAAACAATAAACTTTAAATCCTCTGATCTAACGCTGGATAACAGAGTGTGGCATAGTTTTCTGTGTGCCAAACTCTTACCTGTGATGCATCTGAACGACGTAACAAAGGAAAGAGTAGCTCTGTTATTCTCTATGGCGACTGACCGTAGTATAGACGTAGGAAAAGTTATATATTCTTCCATGCATCGGATTCGCAGAGGAGCGACCACCGTAGGTCTAGGGCACCCTTCCCTCATCACAGAACTCTACAGAGCCGCTGGGGTTGTGTGGGACCCCCGTGAGGAGATGAGCCATCCTGCATCTGCGATTGATGGGAATTTTATCATGACTAGATTTAGGGAGCCCGAACCTAGGATAGCCCACCACCCACCTCCACTCCAACAGGAAGAACAAGAAGAGGAGCCCAAAGCTCAGGTAGAGCAGCCCCACTTCAATCATCCTCCTCTGACGCTTGAGTCGTTAGATGAGAGGATGAATCAGATGAGACTTGAGCAGCTGCGCTACAATGAGAGCCAGCAACGTAGGGAGGGTAGACACTTCAGACGGACTGAGGACCAGTTCGCCTATATTCGAGAGTATATCATGGCCTCGACGTCTGGACAGCCCATCCCACCGTCGCTGCCACCTTATGAGTCTCTTGAGGATGAGGAGTGATGCACTATCATACGGGTTGATCTGGGTTTTTTCTATCCTTTCCTTTATTTTTCTTTATTTTTATTTCTTAGCTTGTTCTGCTTTTATTTTTCCTGTTTTATTTGTTTTCTTTTTTGTAGATTTCGGAAAAATTAATATGAGAACATTCAATTTTTGATCCAGCCAGCTCCTGACCCTACACTTAGGGAGGTTTTCTATTCCCTATTCTAGTTGTCCCTTACTCTTTCTACTTGACATATACATTGAGGACAATGTAGAATTTAGGTTGGGGGTGGGGTCTGTGCTTTGCTTTGCTTTGCTTGCATATGTTTCGTATGAGTAATGATGCAACTGAGCATCACTTCTTTATTATGCATGCATAGTTTTATTTGCTTTGCTCTGATTAGATTGAGGCCATGCACTTGAGCACTGGACCTAATTTGTTAGCAAATTTTATTTTTTTTTAAATTTTTTGTTTGAATGTTTCTGTGTGGATGACACTGTTACTTTTCTTAAGACTATGAAAGTCCATGACACGCCATTTATGTTTATTTCATTGCTTTCATTGAATTATAAGCGTGTTGCCCATAAATTGAGCCTTTTTAAATTTTTTCTAGTACTTTTCTTGCAAGAGTGAACCTTAGCATGCCTAGGATTAGTTTGAAAGCTTAGGAGCGAATTACAGAGTCCATATGCTTGTTGTCACCTCGATAGGTGTAGGGATGAGCTAGTGAGTAAAATGTCCACAAATTAGCATGTAATATCTTGCTTAGGAGTAAAGAAAGAAAATATGCCTAAGAAAAAAAAATGAGCGCGAGCTTAAAAGAAAATCATATGCTCGTTTACATTACTTTTATTTTTCAAGAAAAAGCATGCTATTTAGGGGGTAAAAAGAGCTAACTGCCGTGTGATCAATTAGGCCAACCAAGAGTAAAACTCGGGTTATGGGTCCGTGCATTATAGTGTGAAAGCTAGTGCCCTACAAAAAAAAAAAAAAGAGAGAAAAAGAAGAGCGTAGAAAGAAAATGTCTTTTATTTTTCAGGCACCTGAGTAAGAGAAAAACAGTCTAATCTGTCTTGTTTGCTCCTTGGTAAGTTCCTAGTGCCAGTGTAGATGGAAGATAGGTTGAGGGTTGTATAATCCAATCCCGGGCTAATAAGATTGATCCTAAGTAGTCTAAGTGTGAGCTTCAGCAAGAAACTTCGTGAAAAATTTTGATTTGTTTCTTTATCTTGCAATGTGTGCATGATTCTTGATTGCAATGATTTTGACATCTTTAGCATTGAGATTTGAGTTTATAAGAACTGTAACTTTTCAATCCTATACTTTTGATTTATATGCTTGCTCGAGGACTAGCAAGGTTTAGGTTGGGGGTATTTGATAGGACCAAAATAGTCCTATTTATCTGCTGTTAATCTAGGCTTGTTTGGGTGCACTTTACGTTTTATTTGTCTATTTTGTAGGTAATTTGTGCATTTAAGGTATCAGGGTCGAACCACACAAATTGGAGTTAATTCGGGCAATTTAGTGAGTTTTCGAGCTTACCTGAGGGCCATGGATCTTGAGGAGGTGAGAAGACCGTGAGGATCGTGACGAGCCCGAAGACTGATTCCGAAGAGTCAAAGGTTCGAGCCCCAAAACCGAGCAAACAACGAGAAGAAAGAGCCCAAAGTCGGTGCGAGTTCTGACCGAGACGAAAAAGACACGACGTCTCGACGCCGTGCACAGCGTCTCGACGTCGCGACAGATTTTTCTATAAATACCCTCTTAATTTTGCCGAATGTATCAGTTTTTAGGGTTTTATTTTTTGCTCATTCTCTCGGTTCTCTTTGTCCTAGAAGACCAGAATTAAGGGTGTAAGTTTCCCTTTTAATTTTCTTTGCATTTTCTTGTTATTGTAGCGTTGGGTCGCGTGTTTTAGTCGGCTTAACTGCCGTCTAAACCCATTGACGCCGATTGGATGATTTTTGGGTTATAGAATGTATTTCTTTGTGAGTTTCATGTTCTGAATGTTGTTTAATTTCATATTGCTATTGTATTTTGGATTCGGTTCGTATTATTTGCATGCGCAGTAGGTTAGATTGACACCCTAACTCGCAGCTCGTATGTTAATAATTTGCTAAGAAATTTATTTCCAAGTAGCTAATGGATAGTTAATTTAATAGTTAGCGCATAGACTGATTCGTGGGCATGGGTCCCAAGAGCAGACTCTGACTTTGTTGCTTGACACGATAGGTTTAGAATCCAAAATAGCGTTGGAAGTAATAAAGGCCTAATTATTTATAATGTCCTAATCAATCCACTAGACTTAAGGCAATTGGTTAATTGTTTAATTTGATAGTCCAATTGGATTAATTAATTAATCAATTAATGTCTAATTCAATGGACATTGTATGATCGGGTTAGATGGCTTACGTGGGCTTTGGGTTTTTTCTGGGTTCAGATTAGATCGATTGGCCAATTGAGCAATTCAAACTAGCCCTTAGTAGGTAGAGATTCAATGATCAACACAAATCATTCAAATCCAATAATCACTCCAATCGGTGTCGCCTATTCAATTAACTTCTTCGCATTTTTATGATTCCTGCAATTTAATTTCTTGCCCTTTATATTTCTTGCTTGTTTAAATTCTTGCATTTAAATTTCCTTGCATGCTCATTCATCCAATTTTCCAATTCCCCCATTTACCGCTTTCACAACTCAAAATAAATAGAAAATAAGTAACCAACCGCCACTCCCTGTGATCGACCCCGGCCACTACTACTGCAAGTAGTTTAGTGTTCGCGAAATTATAAATTTTATTTGGCAAACTGGGAGCCTCGACAACTCCCGTCCAGTGAATGCTCTAACTCACAGCTCGTATGTTAATAATATGCTAAAGAATTGATTTCCAAGTAGATAATCTATAGTTAATTCATAGTTAGCACATAGACTGATTCGTGGGCACGGGTCCCAAGAGCAGTTCTCTGACTTTGTTGCTTTGCATGATAGGTCTAGGGTCTAAGTCGATATTCGTAGTTAAATTGGATTTCCCCTAATTAATTATGGGTATTCTAGCCTAGAGCAACAATTAGTTCATTTATTAATCATTGCCAGGTTAATTAACTAATTAATTGCATGTTGGTTCAACGGGTTCGTTGGGTTAGTGCTCTAGGGGTATCTTGATCTTAATGCAGTTACTCAATTGATTAATTTCGACGAGTTCGTAGGGGTTAATTAATTAGTAATTAGTAATTGAGTCGATGGACGGTGGGATCGAGTCAATTGATTTAGAATACCAATTAGACAACATGCAAGAAAACCATTATCTGCTAATCAATGAGTAAAAACAAATATACTGAACTCGAATGTCCCCAGCTACAGTGATCGACAAGGTGAGATTAGCCAACCTCCCATTGATTTTTCTGTTATTTAATTTCCTGCCATTTACTTTCTCGCAATTTTATCTTTCCTTGCAATTTAATCCTTCTCTCTTAAACCCCCCTTCTGTTACCAATCACAAAAGAGGTTAGAAGTAAGCCAACTGTTCCCTGTGATCGACCCGACCACTACTACTACAAGTAGTTTAGTGATCGGTGATTATAAATTTATTTGATCCGAGCTTCGACAACTCGTCCCCAACCAACGGTACATACCCTAAATAGATGTCCTCACACATATATTAACTTCTTAACTCCATAAGAAAAGTGGTCTGGAAAGCCCCCTAGACTTCAGCATCTCAAAGTGTTTGGTTGTGTGGGATTTGTGCACCAAAATCAAGGGAAACTCAAGGCAAGAGCAGTGAAGTGCATGTTCTTGGGGTTCACTGAAGGAATCAAAGGATTTAGGCTATGGCATCCAATAGAGAAGAGATGCATCAACAGCGGAGATGTTACCTTCAGGGAACAAGAAATGTACATGCTTCAAGATAAATCTCTAAATGAGATCCCTAAAGAGCAAAGTACAAGCATTGAGGTGGAGTAGGATTTGCTTCCCTCAACCTTTGGGATGGAATTAGAAGAAGCCCAAGAGGAAGTTGAACCCCAAGAAGAAGAAGAAGAAGACCCCACAAAAACAGATCATGAACAGTCTAACTTACATAACTACTCTTCGGCTAGAGATAGCAAAGAAGAACCATAGTTCCTCCTTCAAGATTTAGCGAAGCAGATTGTATATCCCTTGCACTGAATGTGGCAGATTCATTAAACACTGATGAACCTAACAACTTTGAAGAAGCAATCAATGGCCCTAATGGAAGAAATTGGATAGATGTTATGAATGAAGAGATGAAGTCCCTAGAAGAAAATGATACATGGACTCTGTAGCCTCTCCCTAAAGGGTATAAACCGATTGCTTGCAAGTGGATCTACAAGGTGAAAGAAGGGATAACTGGTGTCTTAAAGCCAAGGTTCAAAGCATGCCTGGTTGCAAAAGGGTACACACAAAAAGAGGGAATTGACTACAATGAGATTTTCTCACTAGTAGTGAAAATGACTTCAATCAGGATGCTACTGTCACTAGTAGTTCAAGATGATTTAGAAATGGATCAGCTGGATGTAAAAACAGCCTTTCTACATGGCTTCCTAACAGAGACAATTTATATGAAACAACCTCTAGGGTACGTGAAAATGGGGCAAGAGAATCTGTTTTGCCTACTAAAGAAATCAATTTATGGGCTTAAACAATCTCCCAGATGCTGTTACCAACGGTTTGATGACTTTGTTTCAAAAATAGGCTTCACAAAGAGCTCCTTTGACAATTGTGTTTATATTAACACAAGGGCTTTTCATCAAAGTGTTTTTCTCTTACTCTATGTAGATGACATGCTACTTGTGGGGAAGACCAAAGAGACTCTAAACAAAGTGAAATCCTTACTGAAAAAGGAATTCAACATGAAAGATTTAGGTGAGTCGAAGAGGATTCTTGGAGTTGAAATAAACAGAACCAGAGGCAACTCATTACTGCAGATCATTCAATCAAATTATTGTGACAAGATACTGATGAAGTTTAAAGTGAATGAAGCAAAGACAGTGTCTACTCCTCTAGCTCATCACTTAAACTTTCGGCCTCTAACTCACCTAATGAAGATGATGAGGAACTTAAAGCTCTGATGGCAAAGGTTCCTTATTCACAAGCAGTCGGAAGCCTAATGTATCTAATGATAGCCACTAGACCAGACTTATCTTATGCCACCAACTTGGTAAGTAGGTACATGTTCAACCCGGGCAAAAGACATTGGGAGGAAGTCATGTGGATTTCGAGGTACTTAAAGGGAACCATCCAAGCCACACTACAGTATACTAAGAATAACCCATCAGAGAATGAAGTCTTTGGGTACGTTGACTCTGGTTTTGCTGTAGACTTGGATAAGAGAAGATCTCTTTCGGGTTATTTCTTCCTACTCGGACAAAGCCAACTAAGTTGGAAAACCACCCTTCAATCAGTAATGGCTCTCTCAATAACAGAAGTCGAATTCATTGCCCTATTGGAATCTATTAAAGAAGGTATTTGGCTCAAGGGACTACTTAATTAAGGATTTTGGTATTAAACAACCTAAAGTGAATATCTACTGTGATAACCAGAGCATAGTCTTCTTAACCAAAAATCTGCAGTTCCATATCCGAACTAAACACATAGATATCAAATTTCATTTTGTAAGAGATGAAATTGAGAAGGGGGAAATTCAGGTTTTGAAAAGGGCCAGTTGCAAAAGTAGCAAAATGACCCAAACTAATTGCAAAAATAGCAGCCCGCAGAAATATTTGCAAAAATGGCAAAATCTCACCATCAGAAAAGTAAAATTACTAAAATGCCCATCACTGATAGAAAACTTTCTATCACTGATAGAAAATTTTTCTATCACTGATAGATTCTATCAGTGATAGAAGTTTCTATCATTGATATTTTCTATTACTGATAGAAAGCTTTTCTATCAGTGATAGAAACTTTCTATCACTGATAGAAAATTTTTCTACCACTGATAGAATCTATCAGTGATAGAAAGACTTTCTACCATAGAAGATTTCTATCAATATATGTATAAAAATTGACGAGGAAGAAGAAAATGCGCCCGCCAATTAGTTTTTCTATCACTGATAGATTCTATCAGTGATAGAAAAAGTTTCTATCAGTGATAGAAAACTTTTCTATCAGTGATAGAAACTTTATTCTATCAGTGATAGAAACTTTCTATCACTGATAGAAAATGTTTCTACCACTGATAGAATCTATCAGTGATAGAAATATCAGTGATAGAAACTTTCTATCATTGATAGAAAATTTTTCTACCACGGATAGAATCTATCAGTGATAGAAAGACTTTCTATCAGTGATAGAAGATTTCTATCAATAAAAAAAAAAAAAAAAAAACTGACGAGGAAGAAGAAGATGTGCTCGCCAACCAGGGGCAGGGGCAATTTAGGAATATAAAAAATTAATTAAAAAATTTTGCCATATTTGCAAATATTTTTAAAAATTGCTATATTTTCCATTATTTACCCTCATGTTGCCACCCATTACAATTATCCTTTTGAAAATACATACCTCAGACAATGCGGTGGATATGCTAACTAAACCTCTGACTCAGTTGAAATTCCAGCATTGTCTTCAGTTGGTAGGGTTCCACCTACCAGAGAAAGGGTAAAAGATTAAAGAAAAAGGGAACAATTCATTCCGACCTTGTTAATTACAAAGGTGGAGATTGTAAAAGAGGAAATTACATTACCTGTAATTTCCCTGTTGTAACCAACAAGCTCGTCCCTCAACTGTCATACCAGTGATCAAATCCGTGAGTATAAAAGGTAGATGAGGATTAGAATAAGGAAGAAAGAAAAATCATATAAGTTGAGAGTGAATTACTTGTACCTTGTAATTTTGATTAGTGTCTGGAATAAAACCAATGACTCCCTTCACAGTGGATGTAGGCCATCGTTGCCGACCCACTATAAACGCTTGTCTTGCTTTATTCTTCCTTTGATTTCTGCGCATTTCACTCTGAGAGTTTGAGTTCTTCATCCGAGTGAGCGGTGTTGAGTTTGTGTGTATGTTTCTTCGACTGTGAGAGAGATTTTCTTCCCTCGGTGTTGCATGTGTTCTGAGTGAGTGGAGAAGGTAGTTTTCACGTGTAATTCTCTCCTTTGGGAAGACTCCAAAATGCAGCAAGATCTTCAATGGGACACCTGATAGCGCACATAGCGAGCTATTTTTCCTGGTTATTTTAGTTAGTCTTTGAGTACTGATAACTTGCAAAAAGCAAGTTATTTCTCACCTAAATTTAGATTAAAAGAGGCTATAGAAGAGAATTGATGCGCCATATCAGTGCATGCGAGCATAGAACTGCGATAAATGTATCTTCATAGTGAAATTCCTTGATGCAGCGGGAAAAATGCAAAAATTTATTCATCTAATGCATATACCGTAGCTTTTTCTCTTGCCCAAGCTATTTTGTACAGGCGCTGGAACTACCACGTGAGAAGGTACATCGACAACCTGTTCGGCACTGGTGCTGACATGTGGCAGAGGTGTGAGCTGGCAGATTTAGAAGTTGAACACACAATCCTGTTACTTGAAGAAGTCAGCATCCTCAAGTCTATAAATTCAAACCATTTGATCGTGAATGAAAAAGGGGCGGAAGAGAGAGGAGAAAAAGAAGAATAGAAGGACATCTGTTCAACGCAACATTCTCTATTTTAATGTATTGTGTTATGCATTCCTTTAGTAGCATGAGCTAACTTTCTTTTATCAAGGCTTAACCTAGGCACCCATGCGGCAATGAACGTTTCCTCTACGCGTTATATTTTTTAATGAATGAAATTGATGTTTTCTACTTAGATGCGCTAATACTTTCATTACTAAGGCCCGTCTGTGATAGCATGCATAAATGCTATCAATTTATACTTAGATTTAAGAGTTTTTGTTGGGTTTTATTGAGGTTTTAATGTTTAAATATATTAAATTCTGAATTTTTGTCCCTAGGAGCTTTTTGATAAATTTTGGAGAAAAAGGAGAAGAATTGGCCCAATTTATAAAAATGCAATCATGAAAGATCAAGGATGGGTCAAAGGAAGAATTAAAGGACTTTAAAGTGAAGATCAAAGGCCTAAACTGTGGTGAGGAAGGCCCAAATCTAGCCCAAGAGCCGAATGGAAGAAGGTTCCAGCGAAGGACAGCGTCGCGACGTCGCAGCAACTTAGAGAACACGAAGAATACGTCACAGCGTCGCGACGCTATCACACCTGGAGCTCTATTTAAGACGCGATTTGGCCACGGATTGGGATCATCAAGCAACATTCTCCAGCAACATTTTTAGGCTCTTTGAGTCATTTTGAGGGTCAGGTTGAGAGTGAGTGAAAGTAGCTCTTAAAGAGTGTTTTTGGGTATTTTTGGGGATGATCGGGAGCTTGGTTCGCGACGGATCAAAGGCGTAAGCAAAGGATTCATCGTCGGTTTAGTTCCTATTCCCTACTCTTGTCCATTTACTGTTTTTACAATGTATTTGCTAGAAATTTTTGTGTTCATAGTGACAATGTATAGCTAAACTCCCGACATTTGGGTCTTGAATGAAGAAATAGAAGTTATAATGTTATTCTGATTACCTCATATTGTGTCCAATTTTACTAGTTATTTGTTTGGGTGTTCTTAATGCTCTATGAATTATGGCCAAATTTATAGTGAATTGATACTTAGTGGAAACTCGACAGAGAGAAACTATGTCAGATCATAGTGATAGCGCGCATAACGAGCTATATTTCCCGATATATTATAGTTAGTCTTTGAGTAATTTTGAGCATTTTAATGTTCTTAAATGTTTATTTTTGTAGGAATTGATTATTGGAGCAAATCATGAAAATGGAGTTGATCGAGTGTTCGAGGCGTGAAAAGAAGCCAAGGAACCGAAAAGATTCAAGTTGGAGGCTTCTAAAAATAGACTTGTCCGAGAGCTAGCGTCTCGACGCTAGCAATTCCCTAAAGTAATTCAGGCGGCAAAGGTTATAGCGTCGCGACGCTGTGACAAGAGAGTCGCGACGCTCTCGGTTTTTCCTTAAACAGAATGGCGACGCTACCCATAGTGTCGTGATGTTGTCCATAGCGTCTCGACGCTGTCGGCAGATTTTCTATAAATTCATCATTTTCTTGCACGGATGGGGAGAGTCCAATTGGTTAGATTTTAACACTAATTTCGACTAGAGACCTTTGGTGGGAGCTGAAGCAAGGCCAAGGAGTGGGAATCAAGCGAGAAGACGTGGAGATCGTGACGGGGACGTGCTGGTTTCGACAGATTCGAGTTTTCCTTTCTCTTTCCCTTACCTCTTGTACTTTTTATGGCTTTTCTTTCAATTAGTGTTTGTGGTTAGGCTATGAATTGCTAGTTGTTTGTCTTAGGGATTGATGTAGTTGTTTTAGTTTGTTGGATTGATTTGTGGTATGAATATGCATTTATTTTACCTATACAATTATGGTTAAATGCTTTCAATTACTTGATCACTAGTTGAATGATTTGAGTGTTGAATCTTGCTAGGGAGAAGGGATTTGGCCTAAGACTTACTTTATTTAATTGCATGACTAAAGTAGAAATTCTAAGTTTGTGACAGGATTTGGAATAACTTTAGAAGTTGCTTGAAGAACTAAACCCAAAGCCTTGCATGTTAATGAACTTAGATAGGGATATCAAGTTGGTTGCATGCATGAGAATCAATTATGCTCGGGAGAGATAGTTGTGATAAAAGGTTCCTAGACTTGGTAGAATAATTGCATGCTAAATTCATCCCATTAATTAATCCTCAATCTCAACAATGAAATCAATTCCCTAAGAGTCTTTCCATTTGAGTCTCCACCTTTATTTTATACTTTTTCTCTTTAGATTTATCTTTTTCATTAAGTTTGGCTCCCTAAATAAAATTGGAAAAAATTATTCATGGTACTTAATTTGCTAGAAAACCAATCCAGAGGACGACACTCGTTTAATCACGAAAACACTATATTATTACTTGACCCGTACACTTGCGGTAAGCAAATCGCCCGCCAAGTTTTTGGCGCCGTTGCCGGGGATTGGCACATTTAGTGAAGGTGTTCATATAACACATGTGGAAGCAATTTTAGGATCGGAGGCACTCAACTACATCAATTTTAGAAAATGAAAACATGCTGTCCAAATACCGTAAGGAGAGAGCAGAATTTTTACCAACCTTTTGGAGACCGATTCAACAACTCCCTTTGATTCCTTTGATCACGAACGATGTGTGGACCACCTCTAGTGTCTTCCCTACTATTCTCCGGGCCAAGAACGACTTGTGGGAGTCTATAGAGATAGGGAATGGGAAGGGAATGCTTGAAGGTTCAAGCACTAGAGAGATATATGGAGATGAGTGAGTTTGAGACCAAAATCCAGCAGCATAACAATATGGAAAATGGCTCTTCTTCCTTTGAATCTGATTCATACTCCTTATATAGACATCTTCCATGCAAAGAGAAGCCTCATGACACTAGACACATGGTGAAATTGCAACTCAAAGTGGATTCTAGGTGTTTAATTCACAACACATGCAACTAGTGCATGGTTGTGTTGTTTTCCACTATGCATCAACATGCAAGAGTGGGAATGCCACTAAATCCACTTAAAATTGAATCTAAATTCTCAATTTTCAGCTTGCAATTCATTCCTATTTCAATTCAAAATTGAAATTGATTTCTAGGCAATTAATTTGTACAATTCCAAGTAATTTTTACATGATTAATCCAATTAATCTTTTTCACCTAGTGCCATGAATTATATATGATTCCTAATACATATATATGGTATTCAAAACACTTTTAAATACTCCATCTCTCATTTTCTAATTTAATTCATAATTAAATTATTGTGTCAAACACAATTTACGATAATACCCGTTTTCCCGATTTTGAACGATTCAAAGCTTCTTATCTTTTTGTTCTAGGCTTTGTTCCGATATGAGCTAGTAGGGGGACCTAATGGACCTATAGATCATGGGCTCCAACGATTCGAGGCTAACCGACTAATCTCATTATCCAAGCTAGCCAACATTCGTTAACTACCGGGACACTCCACTATAGCCCGATAGTTGCACTCCCCTCACTATAGATATATTTCCGTCCACTTGATTTAACCATGATTAGTAAGTCGATCCTTCACAGGTTGTTCGTATCTATAGCTAGGTCAAAAAGCCGTTTCACCCCTATAGTACTTCTAGTTCCTCAAGTCCCACTGATCCTCTAATGAACAATTGGTTTATGGTCCAACCAATAAACCGAGTCCCTCTCGGGCCAATGAGAGGGCGGGATCCCTTTGTTCAAGCCCCGGAGTCAGCACTTAAGGGAACAACCTCTCTACTATCCCTAATTCGGGTAGGAGTGAATTCCTTCTTGCACGACTATGTCCCCAGCTATCTACTCGTTCCTATCCCTGAAATGGGAGGCTTATTGAGTCGGCGATACTGAGCCACTCTCACCTATGCAGATCTAAGGATAAGTCCGAATAAACAGGAGTTCATAGTTAGCTCAGGATTAAGATCGAGTTACCTAGGTCATCACATGAAATAGTCAGTCTCGTCAGTAAACGGTGTTATAAAGCGAGAGCGACTTATTTCTTGGTCCTGGTCTTATGCAAACTCATTGCATAGGACGCCCCCACTCGCATGTCTCTACATGGATGATTTAGGATCACATCGTCTATACCATCTATAAAGTGGGCCGCGTCTCATAGTGTCTCCAGAATAAGGTACCCAACCCTATCCCTATACTATAGACCGTTTTGGCTATTACTCAAGCTTGATCCACTTTTATGTCTCTACATAAAGCTCAAGTGTTCATCCTATAGCCATGGATCTTAGTTTATTGGATTTGGGTTATTATATGTGCAATTTACTTTATTCAGTAATAACTTTACTGAATTAATCTCGATAACGCCTTTATCGAATAAGTATATAATTCTTTTAACATTCACTATCTACGAGTTTTAGGACACCAATCCCAACATTTAGTTAGATTAATATTGTGAAAAAATTGATCGGTCTTAATTTAGGGTATATTCTTACTTTCCCTAGGTAGATTGCAATTTTTTTCCTTATTTGTTTTGCTAGTTTAGTGTTTTTCGTATTTGTGTTATTGTTTCCTTTTTTGTTAGACTTGTTATTTGTCTTTGATTTGTCTTTCTTCTTTAGTTAGATATTTTCCTTGTTGGTAGTTTGTCTTAATTGTAATTTTCCATATTTGCTTTTGCTTTCCTTAATTTGATAGTATTTTTCATTTTTTAGATTATACTTTCCATATTTAGATTAGTTGTTTCATTTTCTAGTTCTTTCCTTAATTGTTTCTTTCTTTTTTCTTTTTCTTTCCTTTTTTAGGTTAGTTTAGATTATGTATGCAAAGGAATAGGGATTTGGCCTTAGTACCTTTGGACCCCGAGATAGAAAGAACAATTCATAGACTTCGAAGGGAGATTAGAGAAAATATCCAAATGGCCGAGCCAAATCCACCTAAGGAGCCTAAGCCTATTAGAGATTACTTTCAGCCTGTGTTTCAAGGGTAACAGTCTGGAATTGTCTATGCCCGGATCAATGCCAACAACTTTGAGCTAAAGACCAGTCTCATTCAGATGGCTCGAGATTGTGTATACAGAGGATCGCCCACCGAGGACCCAGACTCTCATCTAAAATCCTTTTTAGAAATTTGTGGGACGGTAAAAATTGTAAACTCGAGACTTCTCTAGGATCATTTTCTCTTGTCATCTATTGTGGAAGTTGAATTAAAAGTTGTTGTTATTCATTGTTGAAGGACAATGACAAGTTTTGTGGTTATTGTGGTTTCATTGTTGGTTTAAGTTGTTGGGATTACTAAGTTAAAAGAAGAAAGGAACGAAAAGAAAAGGAAAAGGAAAAGGAAAATGGAAGGAAAAAAAAAAAAGAAAACAAATCAGCAAAAGGGAAATGAAAAACAAAAAAAAAACAAAAAAGAAAGAAAATGGGAATGGACAGCAAACAACCCACCACCGCCTAAGCTAAACTCCAACCCAGTTTTAGTCATTTTCAGCCACATTTCTCATCATTTTCCATCCAAACTTTCAGAGCACTTGAGGGAGAGAGTGAAGGAAGAAGAAGAAGAAGAATTTTGGGGTTTTGAGGTTGAAGAAGATAGGAAAAGCTCATGCAAAGCCAGCCATAGCAGAATCTGAGTTCAAAAAGCCAGCCATAGCAGAATCTGAGTTCAACATGCCAACCTCATGTTTTTGATTCGGTTTGAGCTACACAGAAGGAACTAAGAGGTGAGGTTTGATTTTCTTGAATGTTAGTCCATTTTCTAAAAAATTCCATGAAGGAAGCTTGAGCTAAATATGATGAGAAGTTAATGGTTTTTGAAATGGAAAACAGAGCACAGGATTTTCGAGCAAAGCAGGAGGATCTCTGGTTTTCTCTGGTTTTTCGAGCATTATGGGGTGTACAAGTTGAATCAGAAGCTCTATTTGGTATGGTTGGAAAGATTATTCAATTTCCTACAACTTTCATGAAGAATTCGTGAGCCAAAAATAACTTGAAGTAGGTTTAATTTTAGAAGATAGATAAAGGGTAGTAGAGAACCTCGAATCTGTGTTGTCTGTGTTCGGGGCATTTCTGGACAAATTGGTTGGGAATCTCGTTTTTATTTCTTCAGGTAAGTTGTAGAGTGTTCGAAAATGAAGAGTTTTATGTATAGAACATTAATTTTGGTTAAGTATTGAGAAAGTTATGGGTGTTCGAAGTTAGGGTATAGAATCTGGAAAATCTGGAAAAGTAGAATGTGAAGTGTGATTTTTAATTCAAGTATTTAGAATTCATGAGCATGGAAGAATAAGACTATCTATGGTTCTAATGCTCGGTTTTGGTTGTTTGACAGGCCAAGAGGAAATAGGTCGAGTCTACAGACCAGGAAACTAGCTAAGACTGTGAGTGACAAAACGAATTTCGAAAATTGTTTCCAATGGTTGTTCATGTTTAGACGTTTTACATGCTTTTCTATGAATGATATATGGTTTTTATGAATGGTTTGAAGCTTAAGTTATGAGCTTAGATTTTCTAATGAGGTTTATAAATGAGCACGTGATTATTGAGTTTCTGAAAAATAGTTGAAACGACATCCTTTTAAGCCAAGCATGTATTAGCAAGAATTATTTAAAGATTTTCGGTTTTTTTTCCTCGAGCAAGCTGAGTAAGCTTGAGTTTTACGAAAGATAACAATAAGCAGGCATGTTCTAATGTTTTCATGTGATTTTCTTAGATTTCTATTGACTACATGACTGAGATATTGAGCCCGAGGCTATATGGTACCGTGTGCACACAGGTTATATTCCGTTGTTGACGTTGAGTGTACTCCGTGACAACGATGCTGTCGTGAGTGCTGGGCGGGCTCCACTACGACAAAGACGATGGGAGTGCTGGGCGGGCCCCACTACATCGTAGGACTAGTAAACGTTGGTTGTACTGGGCATGCCCTACACAACGTAGATCGGTCATGTTAGTTAAAACGTTTGATGTACTTGATATGCCTTGCTAGATTTTTAAAAGCTTTTATCATTGCACGTTTATGTTTAACGCCTTCGTTGAGCAGCTTTATACGTTAAAGTTTTATCACGTGTTGTGATTTCCGAATGTACAGTTTTAAATTTAGTCACTCACTGGGCTTCGTAGCTCATTCTTTCAAAATGTTTTTCCACTTTTCAGGTAGAGATCGAGCTTCCGGTGCCTGATACACTGCCAACGTCTGCTGAAAGTTCCAGATCAAGCTCCAGTACGTGGGTGGAGTTGTATATTAAGTCTGTCCATATTGTAAATGTTTTGTAAGGATTGGATAATTTAGTCCTAGAGGTTGTGGTTGTATAAACCCCAGTTGTATATGTTTTTGGTTGTGATATCTATATCAGGTTATTTTCCAAACCGAGTTATGTAAGGGCGGCACCTCGTGTATGTTGAAAGGTTTCCAGGGATTCCGCTGTGTTGTGTTTCACGTAGAATATCTTATATCTAAGATTAGTATATTTATCAGGTTCAACGTTTCAGGAGGGTCAATGGGTATCGTTACAGGAGGACGATGTCCATTGGCTTCACGCCATCTTTCGGACTAAGCTAGCAGGTGGTCCGGGAGGGGGTGTGACAAAAATAAATTGAGTTTCTGAAGATGCCATCCGCTTACACTTGTTTCCTTTTTCTTTGCAGGATAAAGCATGAGATTGGTTGTAGTCTATTCCCCCAGGAAGCATTACCACCTGGGATGCTTTGGTCCAGGCTTTTTTCAAGGAATTTTTCCCTCCTGCAAAGACGGTCAAGCTGAGGACCGAGATTGGGACGTTCTAGCAGCAGTTTGATGAACAATTATTAGAGGCATGGGAACGATACAAGGAGCTGTTGAGGAAGTGCCCCTAGCATGGATATCTTGATTGGTTGCAAATTCAACTATTTTATAATGGTTTAAATCCAAGTACTAAGACTATTGTTGATGCAGCTGCAGGTGGGATTCTGTTGTCCAAGACCGTGGAGAATGCACGCACTTTATTGGAGGATATGGCCACCAACAACTACCAGTGGCCATATGAGCGGTCTAACCCAAAGAAGATTGCAGCTGGGGTGTTCGAAATTGATAATGTAAGTTCCCTCCAAGCTCAGATGTCTACCCTTGCTAATGCGTTCTTGAAGTTTTCAGGTACAGGGAGTGCACAGTCAATTGAATCAGCAGCTGCTTTAGCATCCCAGTCTCAGGAGGAGACCATTGAACAGGTTCAGTACGTATCTAATTCTAATTTTAGGGGATATAGTAATAATTCTACACCTACATATTATCACCCTAACAATAGGAACCATGAAAATTTCTCTTATGCTAACAATAAGAATGTTCTTAATCCTCCTGGTTTTGTCCCTCAAACACAAGAAAATAAAAACTCTCTAGACGATCTTGTTGGAGCTTTTATTGCAGAATCCAGTAACAGGATGAACAAGTTGGAGGAGGTAGTCATTGTCATCAACACCACGGTGAATGGACACAGTGCAACCATAAAAAACATTGAGACTCAGCCGGGACAGTTGGTAAGTGTTGTAAACACCATGAACAAAGGTAAGGCCCCAGCTTAGCAGGAGAAAACCCAGATGGAGTACTGTATGGCTATTACTGTGCACCAGGAGGAGGTTGAAGAGGAGCCTGAGTCTGAGGAGTATGACACGCCTACTGGGGAAGCTGAGGAGGACACATCATCAGATGAAGCTGAAAAGCCTAAACCTGAGCCTCCTATTCCATCCCCCACAATGATGGTCCTCAAAGAAAAGAAGAGAAAAAAGAAAAAGAAGAATAATCAGGTTCAGTTTGACAAATTTATGAATGCGTTTATGAATCTGAACATTAATATTTCCTTTGTAGAGGCGCTAGAGATGCTCTAGTATAACAGGTTCATGAAGGAATGGCTCGCAAAGAAGAGAAAGGAAAAAAAGGTTGATATAGTCTATCTCACATCAACATGCAGTGCCAGAGTTCAGCAGAAGTTACTTGAAAAAGTAGCAGATCCAGGGAGGTTTTCTGTTCCTTGTAGCTTTGGTACTTATTCTTTTAGAGCGTTGTGTGATTTAGGCGCTAGCATCAATATTATTCCTTTATCCTTGTGCAAAAAGTTAGATATAGGTGAGATGAAATCTACTCCTGTTAGGCTCCAATTGGCTGATCAGTCTGTAGTTAGACCAGTTGGCATTATAGAGAATGTTTTAATCATAGTAGGTAGATTTTTCCTCCCTATTGATTTATATGTTATGGATATGATGGAAAATCCTTCAATGTCTGTCATACTAGGAAGACCATTCCTTGCTACTGGGCGAGTTATTATTGATATTGAGTGTAGGGAGTTCACTGTTAGAGTCCAGAATGGAAAGGTGATATTCAAAGCTGTTGAAGACTCTAAAGATCGTTCTGAAGCGCTCGTGATAGGCTACAGGAAAGATGCAAGCAAGAGCACCTCTGGTGGATTCACAGAAAGGAAGCCTCCTTGATGCATGCACGTTCAACACGTCGAGCTAAAGGCGTTAAACAAACGCTTATGGGAGGCAACCCAAGTAAGTTTGATTTTGTTTTTATGCTTTTGATTTGTTTGATTTTTTGTTTTTGTAGGTCTTTGGTTCTAGTTTCTCTTGGCTTGCAAGCTTCCATAAGAAAGACATCATCATTCTAGGGCAGTATCGTTCACTCCTTTTATTCTTTTATTGTTCTCATGCTTGATTATGCTTTATTTTCTTTATACATTGAGGACAATGCATGTTTTAAGTTTGGAGGTGGAATGTTATGTTTGTGGAGCCCTTGAGCATCTGAGTTCGGGCTATATTTTTTAGCTTTCTATGATTTGAGCATATGGTTGTTTTGTGGATGCTATTTATGCATGACTATGATTTCCTAGGATAGGCTTTCTTGTCAATTTTAAAGCTTTTGATGAGTTGTAAGCATGAGTGCCCAAAAAGGGAGACTTTTTAAACTTTTTCTAGGAGATGTCTTGCATGAGTAGAGTATTTTCCTTGGTTAGAATATGACTTGAATGCTTAGGAGCGAATTATTAGGTTCATATGCTTGTTGTCACCTCGATAGGTGTAGGGAAGAGCTAAAAAGTTAATATTTTTTTTTGCAAATTAGCATGTTTAATCTTGCCTAGGAGGAAAGAAAAAAACATATGCTTATCATGATCATAAAAGAAAAATCATTCTTGTCTTTACTATTAAGAAAAATTATGCCATGGCTTGTGTACACATTATGCAATGTTTAATAATGTGGACACATTATGCAAGTAAATTTTGGAAAACTTTTGATTTGTCTCCCTTATTGGGCCTTATGTGCATGTCTCTTGATTGCTTGTTTATTGACTTTTGACCCTTGAGGAGTGAGTCATGTTTGTTGCATCTATTCTTCAACCATTGCTTGATTTTTAGTTTGCTCGGGGACTAGCTATATTTCACGATATATTATAGTTAGTCTTTGAGTAATTTGGCCATTTTAATGTTCTTAAATGTTTATTTTTGTAGGAATAGATTATTGGAGCAAAATCATGAAAATGGAGTTGATCGAGTGTTAGGGGCGTGAAAAGAAGCCAAGGAACCGAAAAGATTCAAGTTGGAGGCTTATAAAAATAGACTTGTCCGAGAGCTAGCGTCTCGACGCTAGCAATTCCCTAAAGTAATTTAGGCAGCAAAGGTTATAGCGTTGCGACGCTGTGACAAGAGCGTCGCGACGCTCTCGGTTTTTCCTTAAACAGAATGGCGACGCTGTCCATAGCGTCTTGACGCTGCACATAGTGTCGCGACACTGTCCATAGCGTCTCGACGCTGTCGGCAGATTTTCTATAAATTCATCTTTTTCTTGCACGGATGGGGAGAGTCCAATTGGTTTGATTTTAGACCTAATTTCGACTAGAGACCTTTGGTGGGAGCTGAAGCAAGGCGAATGAGCGGGAATCAAGCGAGAAGACGTGGAGATCGTGACGGGGACGTGCCGGTTTCGACGGATTCGAGTTTTCCTTTCTCTTTCCCTTACCCCTTGTAGTTTTTATGACTTTTCTGTGAATTAGTGTTTGTGGTTTAAAGACTATGAATTGCTAGTTGTTTGTCTTAGGGATTGATGTAGTTGTTTTAGTTTGTTGGATTGATTTGTGGTATGAATATGCATTTATTTTACCTATGCAATTATGGTCAAATGCTTTCAATTACTTGATCACTAGTTGAATGATTTGAGTGTTGAATCTTGCTCGGGAGAGGGGATTTGGCCTAAGACTTACTTTATTAATTTGCATGACTAAAGTAGAAATTCTAAGTTTGTGACAGGATTTGGAATAACTTTGGAAGTTGCTTGAAGAACTAAACCCAAAGCCTTGCATGTTAATGAACTTAGATAGGGATATCAAGTTGGTTGCATGCATGAGAATCAATTATGCTCGGGAGAAATAGTTGTGATAAAAGGTTCCTAGACTTGGTAGAATAATTGCATGCTAAATTCATCCCATTAATTAATCCTCAATCTCAACAATAAAATCAATTCCCTAAGAGTCTTTCCATTTGAGTCTCCACCTTTATTTTATGCTTTTTGTCTTTAGATTTATCTTTTTCATTAAGTTTGGCTCCCTAAATAAAATTGGACAAAATTATTCATGAAGGAATGAAAATCCTCGCAGCGGAAGCGTATATCAGATCGAATCGTTGTTAATTGGGTTAAAACGAAAACACCGATACATTGGCCAATAATTTCAGAACAATTCTCAAATTAAACCTAGAGTAAGCATGCAATTCTAAACAATTTAGAGATTTGGAGACTTACTGGTTGAAGAACGAATTTCTTCACTGCACAATGCTCCTTAATGAACAGTTCGTCAAGGAACTCCCCAACGAACACAACCATCAACGAGCACCTACTATACTCTGAGTTCTTGAGGTAGAGATTGTGGGATCTCAACTTTGATCTTGGGAATAATTAACAGAAAAAAACCTTTGCTGTGTTTTTCCTTGAGAGGAAAAATTTTAGAGAGAGAAACTTGCAAGAGTGAGCCACCCATGAGAATGCAGAATATCTGTTGGTTGAAGGAGGGTGAGGGGGAGTTACACGATTAACTCCCCACACCTGGCAACTTCTTATTCCTCAGCATAACTGCTGGGGAATTTAATTTAACCATTAAATCACCAAAACTATATAATATAATATTAATTTAATCAAATTCGAAAATTCAATTAAATTAATTTTAAGATATAGTTTTTATTTAATTAATTCAATTAAATCATATTTAATTGAATTAAATAAATTAATCCAATCAATTAATTAAATATCATATATCCAATTAATTTTATATTTGAATCATATTCAAACCTGTCTCTCTCTTTTAATCTATAGTTTTAATGTTCATCTAATGTACATTAAATATGAACTATAGTATTAATTTAATTAAATCATATTTAATCAAATTAAATTAAACTAATTAATTAATTCTCCAATTAATTAATTCTTTAATTAAATATCAAATCTTTAATTAATTTTCTATTTGAATCAAATTCAAATAATTCTCTCACTAATTAATTTTGAATCACATCCAAAATTAATTTTATAACATAAAGTTTAAGCCTAATTTCGAGCAGCATTCAACAAATTGAATCCTAATTTCTAGACGCAGACTTACATAGCATCGATTTACAACAAATGCCCTAAAAACAAGGGCCCTTACAATGATCAAATCAGAGAATTTGTAAATCTTGACCAAAATACCTAAACGATCTATCAACAAATCAATATGCAAAACGATCCCACCAAAAACCTCAAGGCAAATTCTAAAATTGAAATAACAATCACGAAATGGCTCTGATACCATTTGAAGGATTTGAATCTTCAGCGGAAGCGAATTAAATCGAGCGTGATTGAATTTCAATTATTTCGAATACCGGTACGTTGGGCAAATGATAACAACATACAAACATTTTCTATATATCTCTAAATTAAGCATGCTGATTGCTGTAAATTTAAGCCAAAAAAAACTTACATGTTGAAGATCAAATTTACAGCACTATGCTCCTCAACAAACAAGGATTCGATTGGACACGACCACTAGTAAACACCCACTAATCTCTGAGTTCTTGAGGATTGGATTGTGGGATCCAATCTTGGAAGTGGGAATATAAAATTCACAGCAAGATTACACTTGCTGTGATCTAATTTTGAGAGGTCCTTGTTGAGTGAGTTTTTTAGAGAAAAAAAAAAAAAACAACTTCACTCTCCAAAACGTAAGAATGACCATCTGTTTTTCAAACCCCTCACTTTTTCGTGGGAATAAGGGAGGATAACCTCCCTACACGATTTCCACCATTGATCATAATCAACGTGATCCGGGCCGTTAAATTAAATAACAAATAATTATTTAATTGATCATAATTAATTTAATTAAACCTATTTTAATTAAATCAATTATAACATAAAGTTTTAATTCAATTAAATCATATTCACTTGAATTAAATAGGCCATACAATTAATTCTCAATTAATTGTTCCCACATTAATTAAATATCAACTACCTAATTAATTACACATTTGAATCATATTCAAATAAATCTCTCTTACTAATTAATTTTGAATCACACCCAAAATTAATTTTATAACATAAAGTTTAATTCACCAATTAAACTTATATTATAATGTATGTACATACATTATCTTAATTGTATCAAATACAATATAATTCCCTTAACGAATTTGAACACACTACAGATTCTATTGAAGATTATTTAACCTCAGAACCCTTTACGAGCTAGCAGGCGGACCTAATGGACCTACAGATCAGAAGCTCCAACGATACGAGACTAATTGGCTAAACTCATTAACCAAGTTAGTCAACATTCGTTAACTGTGGGTCACTCCACTAAAGACCCACAACTGCATTCTTCTCACTGTAGAATATTTCTGTGTCCACGGATATCGACCAATAACGGTAAGTCAATCCTTCACGAGTGTTCGTAACGCCAGCTAGGTTAAATTACCGTTTTACCCCTTGGTTACCTCTTGATCCTTAAGTACCACTGATTCCTCTAATGAACAATCTGTTTATGATCCAATCAATAAACAGCAGTTCCTCTCGGGCTAGGAGAGGATGGGCACCCTTGTTCAAGACCCGGAATAAGCCCTTAAGGGAACACATATCTGCTTGCCCAAATAGGGGAAGGAGTGAATTCCATCTTGTAATGTTATGTTCCCAGCCCCCACTCGGTCTTGCCCCTGAAATGGTAGGCTTATTGAGCCAGCGAACTTGCCACTCTCACCCATACAAATCTAAGGACAATCCCTCCTGAAAGGGGTTCATAACATACTCAGGATTTAGATTGAGTTACCTAGGTCATCCTATTGAAATAGAAACCTAAACTAGTCAACAGTGTTACATCTAGTGGTTACTACTTCGTGGTCTGGTCTTATGCAAACTCATTGCACAGGATACCCCCAATCGCATGTCTCCTACATGGATGCTTTGGATCATTGCATCTGTATCGAATACAAAGTGGGCCGTATCACATAGTGTCACCAGGATAAAGTACCCAGCCTTATCCCTATACTATAGACCATTTAGGTTGTTACTTGAACATGAAGGATTGGAATTTCGTAATTCCGTAAAGCGGAAGCGTGATTGGGACCGATTCGTAATTAATTTTTGTTTAATCTAAAATACCAATACATTGGCAATAATATTAGAACTATTCTAAATATATATTAAGGCTAAACATACAAAAATATTAGATCTAAATCTAATTTATAAAGTAACAAATTACTTACTCTCGTTGACGACTCAGATTAAATTCACCAACTGCTTGTGAATTAATCACGAACTAGTGCGAACACCACCACTATGGCTACACCGGTATGACTCTGAGACTTCTAGAGGCAAGAGACTGGTGGGAGTCTAGAGGAAGCCTTGAGGGGAATTCTCTAAGAGTAGGAGAATGAATGGGATGCCTTTCACCCCACCCCAGGGGTCCTATATATAGTAAAGGCCAAGACCTTTTTCCTAATAGGAAAAGGAAGACCTTTTCCTAATAGGAAAAGGTCCCTAATTTTAATAAATAATTAATTAATTCCTTAATTAATTAATTTCCTAATTAAATATCATATATTTAATCTTAGGGATTTTATTAAAATTAAAATTAATATGAATCCAATTCATATTAAATTTATTTGAACTCTTTCAAATATTTTCTTTCCTAATAGGAAAAGGTCTCTAATTTGAATAAATAATTAATTAATTCCATAATTAATTAATTACCCAATTAAATATCATATATTTAATCTGAGGGATTTTATTAAAATTAATATGAATGCAATTCATATTAAATTTATTTGAACTCTTTCAAATATTTTCTCTCAAGAATTAACTTTTGAAATTAATTAAAAAATTATATTATAAAGTTTCATAAACTTTATATTATAATGAATCAATATACATTATACGATTCGCCAAATAAATTGAACACTTTCAATTTACAATGTATACTTAATTGCCTCAAGTCTCTTTATAAGCTACCAGTGGGACCTAATGGACCTACAGATCAGAAGCTCCAACGATACGAGACTAATTGGCCAAACTCATTAACCAAGTTAGTCAACATTCGTTAACTGTGGGTCACTCCACTAAAGACCCACAGCTGCACTCTTCTCACTGTAGAATATTTCTGTGTCCACGGATATCGACCAAGCAGTAAGTCAATCCTTCACGTGTGTTCGTAACACCAGCTGGGTCAAATTACCGTTTTACCCCTAGGTTACCTCTGGTTCCTTAAGTACCACTGATTCCTCTAATGAACAAGTTGTTTAGGGTCCAACCACTAAACAGGAGTTCCTCTCGGGACAGGAGAGGACGACACGCCTTTGTTCAAGCCCCGGAATTAGCCCTTAAGGGAACACACATCTACTTACCCCAATAGGGGAAGAAGTGAATTCCATCTTGTACTGTTATGTTCCCAGCCCCCATTAGGTCTTGCCCCTGAAATGGTAGGATTATTGAGTCGGCGAACTGGCCACTCTCACCCATACAAATCTAAGGACAATCCCTCCTGAAAGGGGTTCATAACAGACTCAGGATTGAGATTGAGTTACCTAGGTCATCCTATTGAAATAGAAACCTAAACTAGTTAACGGCGTTACATCTAGTGGTTACTATTTCGCGGTCTGGTCTTATGCAAACCCATTGCATAGGATACCCCCACCCGCATGTCTCCTACATGGATGCTTTGGATCATTGCATCTGTATCGAATACAAGGTGGGCCGTATCACATAGTGTCACCAGGATAAGGTATCCAACCTTATCCCTATACTATAGACCTTTTAGGTTGTTACTTGAACACCGATCCCCGTATGTCCCCACATACTAGTTCAAGTTTCATTTAAACAACCTTGGATCTTAGTTTATTGGTTTTAGGGTTTATTAATGCAAACTTGATTATTCAATAACCAAATTACTGAATTACTCAAATAACGCTTTATTGAGTTCGATTAATTTGTTTCATTTACTATCTACGAGTTTGAGGGCATAAAACCCAACAACTCCCACTTGAACTAAAACTCTAGTGGGCAATGTACATCAACAATCAAAATTGAATGAATAATCATGGAAGTAGGAATAGTAGTTTGTATTAATACTATATAATACATGAAAAGTACCAATACAGATAAATACAATAAACTAGGGCATTCACAATACCCATTACACTTATCCCACTTGTCCTAGATTATTCTATGTACATATCTCGCAGACCTAGACCGTGTAGATGACCCTCGAACACTCTAGCCGTGAGAGCCTTCGTTAATGGATTAGCAATATTGTGCGCAGAGGCTACCTTCGTGACGATCACGTCTCCTCGTTGCACGATCTCTCTGATGAGATGATATTTGCGCTCTATGTGCTTGCCTCTTTTGTGACTGCGAGATTCTTTAGAATTTGCCACTGCACCATTATTATCACAGTAAAGGGTGATTGGAAAGTTCATATTTGGAACAACTTCCAAATCCATCAAGAACTTCCGTAGCCATACAACCTCCTTAGCTGCTTCACAAGCAGCGACATATTCGGCCTCCATGGTGGAGTCTGCAATGCATCCTTGCTTGAGGCTACGCCAGACTACAGCTCCCCCGTTGAGGGTAAATACTGACCTTGATGTGGATTTCCTAGAATCCTTATCAGTCTGAAAGTCAGAGTCTGTGTATCCTGTAAGGATCAAATCCTTAGAGCCATACACAAGCTGATAGTCCCTCGTTCTCCGAAGATACTTGAGGATGTTTTTAACTGCAGTCCAGTCTTCTAACCCTGGATTGGACTGGTACCTGCTGACTATCCCAACTGCATAGCAAATGTCAGGCCTAGTACACAACATGACATACATAAGACTGCCCACAACTGAAGCATAAGGGATCCGTCTCATATCCTCAATTTCTTGAGGTGTCTTAGGACACTGTTCCTTAGACAAATGAACTCCATGCCTGAAGGGTAGTAAACCCCTCTTGGAATTCTGCATCTTATATCTAGACAACATCTTGTCTATATATGATGCTTGAGACAGGGCTAACGTTCTGTTCTTACGATTCCTGATAATTTGAATCCCTAGAACATACTGAGCTTCACCCAAATCTTTTATTTGGAAATCAGTCGATAGCCATTTTTTAATGTCAGCTAGATATTCTACATCATTCCCAATGAGTAAAATATCATCTACATACAACACCAGAAAAACTACTGAACTGTTGATAATCCTTTTGTAAACACAAGGCTCATCAACGTTCTGGTCAAAGCCATAAGATTTGACAGCAGTGTCAAACCTTATATTCCAAGATCTAGAAGCTTGCTTCAACCCATAAATGGATCGTCTAAGCTTGCAAACTTTTTGCTCCTGATCTTGAGCAATGAACCCCTCTGGTTGAGACATAAAGATGTTCTCATCAAGATTGCCATTCAGAAAAGCAGTCTTGACGTCCATTTGCCAAATCTCATAATCATAAAACGTGGCAATGGCCAAGAGAATCCTTATTTACTTTAACATGGCAACTGGGGAGAATGTTTCCTCATAGTCCACCCCCTCCATTTGGGCATAACCCTTTGCCACCAGTCGAGCTTTGAAAGTCTGCACTTTCCCAGCTGCGTCTCGTTTTCTCTTGTAGATCCATTTGCACCCTATGGGTTTAACCCCTTCAGGTAGGTCTACAAGATCCTAGACTTGATTGAAGTACATAGACTCCATCTATAGGTCCATAGCTTTGACCCACTAGTCATGGTCCACATCATTCATTGCCTGTTTAAAGGTCAATGGATCCTCGATTCCATCATCAGATATGACAGCTGGAGTTTCTGCTAAACCCAGATAGCGTTCAGGTTGAGTAACAACCCTCCCACTACGTCGAGGCATTCTCAACTGTTGAGAAGGATGGGCTTGACCAGATGTACTGGGCTCATCTACAACTCTTGTTGAAGGTCCAGGCTGTGTACTGGGCTCATCAACAACCCTTGTTGAAGGTCCGGCCTTATCAACAACTCTTGTTGATTCATTCGTAGCTTCACCAGAAAGTTCACTTAACACCATTTTACTGCGTGGCTTGTGTTCTCGAACGTGGTCTTCTTCTAAGAAAGTAGCATTTGTCGAAACAAACACTTAATTTTCTTGTGGATCGAAGAAGTATCCACCCCTTGTTTCGTTTGGGTAGCCTACGAATAGGCATAATTTTGAACGTGAATCCAATTTCTTTGTGTTTGCCACTAGCACATGTGCATGACAACCCCAAATTCTGAAATGACGTAAACTAGCTTTACGCCCTCTCCAGAGCTCAAATGGTGTTTCAGAAACACTCTTTGAGGGAACTACATTCAATATATAAACTGCAGTCTCTACTGCATAACCCCAAAAAGAACTAGGCAGTTGAGCATAGCTCATCATAGATCGAACCATGTCCAACAAGGTTCTGTTTCTCCTTTCAGATACACCATTCTGTTGAGGTGTACCTAGTGCTGAGAGTTGAGACGAGATTCCATGTTCTATCAAATAGTTATGGAATTTTAAGTCCAAATACTCTCCACCTCGATCAGATCGAAGTGTTTTAATGGTCTTACATAACAAGTTCTCAACTTCAGTCCTGTACTCCTTGAACTTTTCAAGGGCTTCAGACTTATGACTCATTAGGTATAAATAACCATACCTTGAATAATCATCTATGAAAGAGATGAAATATTCATACCCTCCTCGAGCTCTTACATTCATTGGACCACAGAGATCCGTATGTACAAGTTCTAAGGGCTCCTTGGCGCGATAACCTTTTCCAGTAAAAGGTCGTTTGGTCATCTTACCTTCGAGACATGACTCACACGGAGGTAAAGTACCATCTTCTAACTGGCTTAGAAGTCCGTTCTTAACCAATCTCCGAATCCTATTGAGATTTATGTGGCCAAGTCTCAAGTGCCAAAGATAGGTACTTTGAGAAACTTTCTGCCTTTTTGGTTGAGTCTCGGCTGTTTTAAACATTTCATTGTTCAAAATAGCCATAGACTCTTGATAGCGAGCATAGCTAGCTAGTTTTCCCTAATCAATTTAGCTAGTCTTTTATGATTTATTGGCCATTTTATTGCACTTAATGTTTATTTTGTAGGAAATTGATGATTGGAGCTAAAACGTGATTTTGGAGTCAATTGGGTGTTCGGGACATGAAAAAGGGCTAAAAGATCGAAAAATGATAAAGTTGGAAGAAGTCAAATTCAGCCCAGCTGATTTAAAAAAAAAAAAAAAAAAAACTTCATAGCGTCGCGACGCTAGGACCAGCGTCGCGACGCTCTAGGCAAAATTTCCAGATTCGCGGTATCGCGACAGCGTCGCGACGCTGTCCATAGCGTCTCGACGCTACGATGAAAAAATCAGAATATAAGGAAATTTCGGCTAGGTTTTAGGGGACTTCGTTTTGGGACTTTTTGGAGCCGACAACAGAGGAAAAACAAAGCATTTTGGAGCTGAAGCAAAGGGAGCAAGTTGGAAATCAACCCATTGTTCGTGGGGATCGTGACGGGGACGTTCGGTCTCGGCCTACAACGAGTTTAATTCCTCTTTCCCTCACTTTAGTTAGTTTTTATGGTTGTTTTAGACTATTGCTATATTGTAACGTTGTGTATGAGTAGCTAGGCTTTAACTCTTAGGGATTGATGTAGCCGTTGGGCACGTTATGGATTGATTTACGGTTTTTATGCTATTGATGTCATTTATGCATATATGTGTCCTTAATGCTTTCAATTTACCGGCCATAAATTGATTGATGTTTATGCTTGAATCTAACTCGGGAGAGAGGATTTAAATTAGAAATCAATATGCATAACTAGAATTTAGCTAAAAATCGGGAGATTAAGGTTAATTCTAGAAATTGTTATAAAGGTTAGCCTTATTGCCTTGTATGTTTATTGGATTTAGATAGGGATATCGGGTTCAATTGCATATGGGAGAATCATGTATGCTCGGGAGAGATATGTGTGATTTTAGTTGCCAAGATTTATGAATCATAGTATGTGTTAATCCGTTTATGAATCCATAACTCCAATTGGTGAAATCAAATCCCTAAGACCAATTCTTCCCATTCGATTGTCACTTTTTGCTTAGTTTTGTGTTTGAATCAATTATATTCTCATTCAATTCGATTCCCTAAATAAAATTGGTCAAAAGTATTTTCGGTAATTAAAATTGACTAGACACCAATCCAGAGGACGACATTCGAATTTACATTCACTATATTATAACTTGACCCGTACACTTGCGGTAAGCAATTTGCGCATCAACTCTATTGGTCTTAAAACATACAAATTGTTCTCCATTTTTGCAAAACAGATATCAGTACCCCTTTTAGTAATGAAAGCTTCATTCACAGAAAAGGACACTGAATATCCTTGGTCTAGCAAACAAGAAACAGAAATCAAATTTCTTTTTATTTTGGGAACTATATATACATTATCTAATAACATATAGTGTTCCCTGGAGAAGAACATTTTAATATCTCCCACTGCTTTAGCTGAAATGAACTCCCCAGTCCCAACTCTGAGAGTCATTTCCCCAGCATCCAACTGTTGCCAGGAGCTCATTCCCTCAAAGGAAGAGCATACGTGATGAGTGGCACCTGAATCAAGGATCCAGGCTGTATCATCATTTTCCACTATACATGTTTCAATGACCAATAAATCAAATTTATTTTCATTGAGATGTGCTAAGCAGTCTATGTCATATTCATCATGAACAATTTCAGATGAATTAGACATGTGGGCTTGAGGACCGTCCTCAGTTAAGACCAATTCCACGCAATTAATGTTTAAGTTCATTTTCTTAGTTGTATTAGAAATACCAGTTTTGTAGTTGGCGTTATTCGAGGCATACAAAGAACGTTTCATTGCTGAGAACAAACAAATTAACTTAATAAGTATTGTTGCATTAACCCATTACACAAAATAATATTATTATTTTAATCCAATCAATTTAGCAAAAGTAATGATCGACCCATAGAATAAACATTCATTTTGCAACGATACTTCAGAGGTTTAGAGCAACAGCTACCGTAGGGTAGTCGGCTACTCCTCCTCTGAATTGAGACAATCTCAGCCAATCCCTATTCCCGGAATAACTCATATTCCAATAGTTCTTAGCTACCGTTTTTTCGATCAGGAAATTATTAACACCTTAACAATTTCCCGTAAGTGTGACCCTCCATTTTTAAGATTTCAGAGGTCGGCCCCAACAATGCTACCGTAGGGAAAGTCAAAGTTGGAAATGGACCTAAGAAACCCTATCCATTTCTGGAGTTTGCGTTGTTCCGACTCCCATGATCAAGCCCTCCGTAGGGTGATTGCTCCCAGGGCGACTCGTAGACAGATCATTGGGAACTCACGGTGCAACCTAATGGAGGAGACCGTAGGATACGTTGACACGTGTCCTGCTCCCACTTACTATAAAATACTCCCTCATTCACCTTGATATTGATCCATGCAAACACCATCCGTAGGGGGTCACTCCCAGGGTGACTCGAGGCCAAGCATGAACCTCACGTTGTGAACTTTTGAGGACGTGAGAGCAAAACTTGATTTATGAAAATCAAACATAGGTTACAAGAGAACTCACCCGATGAGATGCTGTCTAAGGCTGGAGGTATTTAAGTTGACGGTTTACGGAACACCTCCTACCTGGGCATCGAGTCGGTTCTTGAGTTAAAGTTAACCCAGTTTTATGAGCATGCACGTGTGTGATGTGAGGTTTTAATCGTTATCACCTAGACATCGTAGGATTAAATGAACTTAGACTTAGGGTTATTCATTTAGCCGGAATTCGCCTAAGTATAAGTATACCCAAAATCGTTTAAAATACTTAGTGGGAGGGGAGAGATATATCAAATCCATTTCCCTTTCACGTTCTTCCTTTTGTTCACAAGGTGAGATTTATGCTTGGCCTCGTGTTGATTATACCTCAACTGATCCATTCGGAAGGTGTTTGCATAAATCAATAACAAGGTGAGTGGAGAAAGTATTTATAGTAAGTGAGTGAAGGAAGTGTGTCAACACATCCTGCAGTCTCCTCCGTTAGGTTGCATCGTGAGATTTCCATGTTACGCCTGCTTGTATGCCCTGGAGCTACTAACCATTCGGAGGGTTGTAACATGGAGATCGGAACAACGCAAACTCCAGAAATGGATAGGATTACTTAGGACCATTTCCAACATTAGCTTTTCCATTCGGTAGCATTGTTGGGGCCGTTCTCTGTAATCTTAAAACGGCGGGTCACAATTACAAGGGTTACTAATTGTTAGTATATTCTTGACCAAATGTAACGATAACTAAACCACTATAGGAATAAGAGTTATTCTGGGATTAGTATTTAGTCAAGAAACGTCTTGGTTTAGTGAAGGAGTAATTGACTGCCCCTCGGTAGCGGTTGCTCTAACTCACTAAAGTGTCGTTGCAAAATAATAATCCTGGGTACATTATTACTTTTGCTAAAACCTGATTGGATTTTGTAAAAAATGGTTAATAAGCAAATTTCTAATAGCTTTGTTTAATTTTTCAGCATGTCTAGCTCACTAGTACAATTACTCGCTTCGGATAAGCTTAACGGAGATAATTATGGAACTTGGAAGTCTAATCTGAATACAATACTAGTAATCGAGGATCTTAGATTTATCCTTACCGAAGAGTGTCCACCTAACCCTGGCTCGTCAAGAAACCGAATTGTTCGGGAAACATATGAGAAATGGACTCGAGCAAATGATAAAGCAAGAGTCTATATTTTAGCAAGCATTTCGGATGTCTTGTCTAAAAAGCACGAGAGGATGGTCACCGCAAGGGAGATCATGACTTCGTTGCAAGGTATGTTTGGACAACCGTCCTCGCAAATCAGGCACGAAGCTCTCAAGAATGTTTACAATTCCCGAATGAAGGAAGGTGCTTCAGTTAGGGAACATGTTTTGAACATGATGGTTCAGTTTAACATTGCTGAAGTAAACGGTGCTACCATTGACGAGGGTAGTCAAGTAAGTTTCATAATGGAGTCTCTTCCGAAGAGCTTCATTCAGTTCAGGACAAACGCTGTCATGAACAAAATAGACTTTAACCTGACTACCTTGCTAAACGAGCTCCAGACTTACCAAAGTCTCACTAAGAGGGGACATGAAGGGGAAGCAAACGTTGCCACAACCAAAAGGTTCCAAAAGGGATCGTCCTCAGGAACCAAGTCTGGACCTTCCACTTCAAAGAATAAGAGTATTCAGATGAAGAAAAAAAAGGATAAAGGGAAAGGAAAAGCTCCAATGGGAAGCAAGGCAAAAACGAAAGCTGCAGATAAAGGAAAATGTTTCCATTGTAATGTAGATGGACATTGGAAACGCAATTGTCCCAAGTACCTTGCGGAAAAAAAGGCTGAAAAGGAAAAACAAGGTAAATTTGATTTGCTCATTATCGAAACATGTTTAGTTGAGCAAGATAGCTCTGCCTGGATATTAGATTCAAGAGCAACTAACCATGTATGCTCTTCTTTACAGAAAATTAGTTCCTGGCATATGCTGGCAGATGGCGAAGTAACTCTCAGAGTTGGAACTGAAGAGGTCGTCTCAGGCAGAGCTTCAGGAACACTCAAGTTGTCTTTTGGAGATAGATTTTTAATACTTGAAAATGTCTTGTACGTTCCCGATATAAAAAGGAACTTAATTTCTATCTCTTGTTTGATTGAACATGAATACCAAGTATCTTTTGATATTAATGAAGTGTTTGTTAACAAAAGAGGTATGCATATATGTTCTGCAAAACTTGAAAGCAACTTATACGTATTAAGGCCAATTCAAGTTAAAGCTATTTTTAATACGGAAATGTTTAAAGTAGCGGAAACTCAAAACAAAAGGCGAAAAGTTTCTCCTAATACCTATCTTTGGCACTTGAGATTAGGCCACATAAATCGCACTAGGATTGAAAGGTTGGTAAAGAGTGGACTACTAAACCAGTTAGAAGATGACTCGTTACCACCATGTGAGTCCTGCCTCGAGGGAAAAATGACCAAACGACCTTTTTCGGAAGAAGGTTATAGGGCCAAAGAACCTTTAGAACTCGTGCATTTGGATCTCTGTGGTCCTATGAATGTCAAAGCACGAGGAGGGTATGAATATTTCGTCAGCTTCATTGATGATTATTCTAGGTATGGCTACCTTTACCTAATGCATCACAAGTCTGAAGCCCTTGAAAAGTTCAAAGAGTACAAGACCGAGGTTGAGAACCACTTAGGTAAAACGATTAAAACACTACGATCAGATCGAGGTGGAGAATATATGGACCTACAATTCCAAGACTATTTGATAGAACATGGAATTATGTCCCAACTCTCAGCCCCTGCTACACCACAACAAAATGGTGTATCAGAGAGGAGAAACCGAACTTTGTTGGACATGGTTCGATCAATGATGAGCTATGGTCAGTTGCCTGATTGGTTCTGGGGATTTGCAGTTGAGACTGCTGTATACATTTTGAACATGGTTCCCTCTAAGAGTGTTTCTGAAACACCCTATGAGCTATGGAAAGGGCGTAAAGGTAGTTTACGTCACTTCAGAATTTGGGGATGCCCAGCACACGTGTTGGTACAAAACCCAAAGAAATTGGAACGACGTTCAAAACTTTGCCTGTTTGTGGGATATCCTAAAGAAACGAAAGGTGGTCTATTTTATGATCCTCAGGATAATAAAGTGATTGTATCGACAAACGCTACTTTCCTTGAGGAAGATCACATAAAAGATCATCGACCTCGCAGTAAACTAGTATTAGATGAGATTTCAAGAAAAACTACAAAAGAATCTACAAAAGTTGTAGATCAAGCTGGTCCATCAAAAGTTGTTGATCAAACACATCCATCTCAAATAGTGAGAGAGCCTCGACGTAGTGGGAGGGTTATAATACAACCCGACCGTTACATGGGTTTAACAGAAACTCAAACCATCATATCTGATGATGGTATAGAGGATCCATTGACCTTTAATCAGGCAATGAATGATGTTGATAAGGACCAGTGGATCAAAGCCACGGATCTCGAAATGGAGTCGATGTACTTCAATTCGGTCTGGGAACTTGTAGAGCAGCCGGATGGGGTAAAACCTATTGGTTGCAAATGGATCTACAAAAGAAAACGAGACCAAGCCGGTAAGGTTCAAACCTTTAAGGCTCGACTTGTGGCAAAGGGTTTTACCCAGCGGGAAGGAGTGGATTTTGAAGAAACTTTTTCCCCTGTTGCCATACTTAAGTCGATTAGAATACTCTTATCCATTGCCACATTTTATGATTATGAAATATGGCAAATGGATGTCAAGACAGCCTTTTTGAACGACAATCTTGAAGAGACTATCTATATGGCTCAACCAGAGGGATTCATAATCCAGGGTGATGAGCAAAAGGTTTGTAAACTTAAAAGATCCATTTATGGATTAAAACAAGCATCTAGATCCTGGAATATACGTTTTGACACTGCGATCAAAACGTATGGCTTTGAACAGAATGTTGACGAACCTTGTGTTTACAAGAAAATCGTCAAATCTACTGTAGCTTTTCTAGTTCTATACGTAGATGATATCCTACTTATTGGGAATAATGTAGGATTCCTGACTGACGTAAAACAATGGCTAGCGACTCAATTCCAAATGAAAGATTTGGGTGAGGCTCAATTTGTTCTGGGCATTCAAATCATAAGAAATAGAAAGAACAAAACGCTAGCACTGTCTCAAGCATCATATATCGACAAAATGTTGATACGATATTCGATGCAGAACTCCAAGAAAGGGTTATTACCTTTCAGGCACGGGGTTCACCTGTCAAAGGAACAAAGTCCTAAGACACCTCAAGAAGTTGAGGAAATGAGACGAATTCCCTATGCATTAGCAGTTGGTAGTTTGATGTATGCAATGCTGTGTACCAGACCCGACATATGCTATGCCGTAGGAATTGTCAGCAGATATCAGTCCAATCCTGGACATGCACATTGGACTGCCGTTAAAAACATCCTTAAGTATCTAAGGAGAACCAGGGATTATACGCTCGTGTATGGAGCTAAGGATCTGATCCTTACAGGATACACTGTCTCAGATTTTCAGACCGATATAGATTCAAGAAAATCAACATCGGGATTTGTGTTTACTCTAAATGGAGGAGCAGTAGTATGGAGGAGTATTAAGCAAGGTTGCATTGCTGACTCAACCATGGAAGCAGAGTACGTAGCCGCCTGCGAAGCAGCAAAAGAGGCAGTATGGCTAAGAAAATTCCTAACAGAGTTGGAAATCGTTCCAAATATGCAACTGCCTATCACCCTCTATTGTGATAACAGTGGAGCAGTTGCAAACTCTAAGGAACCTCGAAGTCACAAGTGAGGAAAGCATATTGAGCGCAAATACCATCTCATCAGGGAGATCGTGCAACGAGGAGATGTGATCGTCACGCAGATTGCTTCGGAGCACAACATGGCTGATCCGTTTACAAAACCCCTCACGGCTAAAATTTTTGAGGGTCACCTAGTTAATCTAGGATTACGAGCTTTGTTAGACTAGGGCAAGTGGGAGAATTGTAAGGGTATGGTTGATGCCCTAGTTTATTGTCTTTATACTTCTCTCACACCTAACTTCTTGTACCCCACTAGAGTTTCTAGTCCAAGTGGGAGTTTGTTGGGTTTAATGTCCTATAAACTCGTAGTTTGTAAATCGTTAAACATATTTCTATTTCCAATAAAGTCGTTATTGAAGTTATTCAGTAAAAGATGTTATTGAATATGTAAATTGCGAATGATTAACCTAAATACAATAAACTAAGATCCTTGACTATAAAATGAATACTCGAACTATATGTAGGGACATATCGTAGGATCAAGTTCAAGTTTATAGTCAAAATAGTCTATAGTATAAGGATACGGTTGGGTGCCTTATCCTGGTAACACTATGGACGCGGCCCACTTTGTATTAAGTACAAACGATGAGATCCTAAGTCGTTCATGTGGAGACATGCGAGTGGGGGTGTCCTATGCAATGAGTTTGCATAAGACAGGACCACGAAATAAGTCACTTTCAGGGATAGCAGAGAGGTTGTTCCCTTAAGTACTAACTCCAGGACTTGAATAATGGGGCCCCACCCTCTCGTTGGGTCGAGAGGGACTTAGGTTTGATGGTTGGACCGCAAACCGATTGTTCATTAGAGGATTAGTGGAACTTAAGGAACAAGAAGTACTATAGGGGTAAAACGATTATTTGACCTAGCTATAGCTATGTTGGTCGCTACCGCAAGCGCACGGTATCGCAAGTAATATAAAACGGAAGAGTTCCGAGTATCGAATCCACAGGGAGGCGAAGCGAAATTTAAGCAAGCAAAGATTCCTAGAGCACTAAAAATACTTGGGATAAATAATATTTAGGGACCAGATCATGCAATCAAGAAAATTAAAAATCAAAACAATTAGAGAGAAAATTTGATCAATCGATAAAAATAAAATACGGAGAAAGAGTTTTCTAATGGGAAGAGGGGTCTTGAAAATCAATTATTAGCTAAACAATTGCTACAATTGTCATATCTCGTCGCCCAACTAATTATACTCCTAGAATCTCGTTAATAACATAGGTTCTCCTGTCGGTCTCCCCTAATTGTAATTAATTCATTTTAACAACCTAAGTGTCCTTAGCGCCATTAAAAATCATTAATTATTACGCTCTGATTCATTTTAGGAATCTAAGTTTAATCAACTAATCCCGTTGTCACGACGGGCAATTAAACTAGTTGCATGGATTACGATCTATCCTAACTTCTCTCCGTCGAGTTTCCATTAAGAATCAGATCAGTACACAATTGGCCAGATTGCATAAAGCATTAAGCACATCCATACAAATAATCAGGACAAAGGGCTAGAGATAGGCAATTATAACAACATTTGAACTATAATTTCATTTCAAGACCCCAAATGGGGGGTTTAGCTATTCATAGCTAAAATATTCACAATAATTACAATGGAAAGCATAATAAAGAGCATGATAAAAGGGAAGGAATTGACCGTAGAAGACCCCTTCGCTATGCTTGGAGTCCCTCCGAAAACTCCTTGAGCCTCCTAGGATGCTCCCCAAAATTCCCCAAAATTTTCCCACTAAGAAAGCTCTCAAAAGGCTAGAAAGCCTTGAGAGAGGCTCCAAAGGAGCCAAAGAAAGAAAGGAAGGAATGAGGAAATGATGATTGATGGTAAAATGAGGCACCAAGGGGCGCCTTTTATAGGCTCGGAAATGGGGTAGCGTCGCGACGCTACATGGCACAGCGTCGCGACGCTGTGACGTCATCGACTTGCCGGCCAAGAAATGGACAGTGTCGCGACGCTGTCCTTATAGCGTCTCGACGCTAGGCATTTTCCAGAACTTCCAGCTGCGGATTTGGGCTTCTTTTCTTGGGCCAACTTTAATTCTTTTTGGGCTTTTTCTTCATAATTGTCCTCTTTTGACTCCCCTTGACCCAATCATGGAAATTGGGCTTGAATGGCTTATCTTTGGGCACTTTTTCCACAAAATCCACAACTTTGCTCCTAAAGACCAAATAACAAAATATATGAAATATTTTCAATAAAATCACAATTAAAGCACAAAAAAGCCTAATAAATTGGGACTAAAATAGCGACATTTCTGCTCACTGTCAAGCTACGAACAATCTGTGAAGGAACGACTTACTGAACATGGTTAAATCAAGTGGACGAAAATATATCTATAGTGAGGGGAGTGCAACTATTGGGCTATAGTGGAGTGTCCCGGTAGTTAACGAATGTTGGCTAGCTTAAATTATGAGATTAGTCGGTTAGCCTCGAATCGTTGGAGCCCATGATCTATAGGTCCATTAGGTCCCTCTACTAGCTCATATCGGATTAAAGCTTAGAACATAATGATAGGTATCTTTGAATCGTTCAAAAACGGTAAATAGGGCATTATCGTAAAAAGTGTTTGACACAATGATTTAATTATGAATTAAATTAGAAATTGAGAGATAAGATATTTAAAAGTGTTTTAAATACCATGTATATGTATTAGGAATCATATATAATTCATGGCACTAGGTGATAATGATTAATTGGATTAATCATGTCAAAATTACTTGGAATTGTCCCAATTAATTGCCTAGAAATCAATTTCAATTTTGAATTGAAATTGGAATGAATTGCAAGCTGAAAATTCAGAATTAAGATTCAAATTTTAGTGGATTTAGTAGCATTCCCACTGTTGCATGATGATGCATAGTGGAAAACAACACAACCATGCACTAGTTGCTTGTGTTGTAAGTTAAACACCTAGAATCCACTTTGAGTTGCATTTTCACCATGTGTCTAGTGTCATGAAGCTTGTCTTTGCATGGAATAGGTCTATTTAAGAGCTTGAATCAGATTCAAAGGGTAAGAGAGTGAATTACCTACTGTTATGTGATAGCGAGCAAAAATGTCGCTATTTTAGTCCCAATTTATTAGGCTTTTATGTGCTTTAATCGTGTTATTAATGAAAATATTTAATGTATTCTGTTATTTGGTCCTTAGGAGCAAAGTCAGTGATTTTGGGAGAAAAAGTGCCAAAAATGAAGCTAATGAAGCCCAAATCTAAGCTTGGATCAAAAGGGGATCCAAAGAGGCCAATCATGATGGAAAAGCCCAAAAAGAAGTGAAGAGAAGGCCCAAAAATTAGCCCAAACCGAAGTTGGAATTGCTGGAAAATGGCACAGCGTCGAGACGCTGTGAAGTCAGCGTCGCGACGCTGTCCATTTCTTGGGCAACACGACGCGTGCATAGCAGCGTCGCGACGCTGTGCAATATAGCGTCGCGACGCTACCTCCAATCCGGGCCTATAAAAGGCACCTTTTGGTGCCTCATTTATGCATCAATCAATCTATTCCTTCCTTCCCTTCCTCCATCCTTTGGCTCCTTTGGAGCCTCTCTCAAGGCTTTCTAGTCTTTTTGAGAGATTTCTTAGTGGGAAATATTTGGGGAATTTTGGGGAGCATCCTAGGAGGCTCAAGGAGTGTTCGGCGGAGCTCTGAGCGTCAGCGAAGGGGTTCTTCGACGGTCAATTCCTTTCCTTTTATGCTCTTAATTATGTTTTCTATTGTAAATGTTGTGGATATTTTAGCTATGTATAGCTAAACCCCAATTTGGGGTCTTGAAATGAAATTATAGTCAAAATGTTGTTATAATTACCTGTCTCTTGCCCTTTTTTCCTAATTATTTGTATGGATGTGCTTAATGCTTTATTCAATCTGGCCAATTGTGTAATGATTCGATTCTTAATGGAAACTCGACGGAGAGAAGTTAGGATAGATCATAATCCATGCAACTAGTTTAATTGCCCGTCGTGACACCGAGATTAGTTGATTAAACTTAGATTCCTAAAATGAATCAGAGTGTAATAATTAATGATTTTTAATAGCGCTAAGGACACTTAGGTTGTTAAAATGAATTAATTACAATTAGGGGAAACCGACAGGAGAACCTATGTGATTAACGAAGATTCTAGGATTATAATTAGTTGGGCAATGAGATAGGATAATTATAACAATTGTTTGACTAATAATAGATTTTCAAGACCCCTCTTCCCATTAAAAAACTCTTTTTCTCCATATTTTGTTTTCTCGATTGATCAAATTATTTTATTTACTTGCTTTGATTTTTAAATTTCCTTGACTGCATGAACTGTCCCCTAAATATTATTTCTCCTAACTATTTTTAGTGCTCAAGAGATTTTTGCTTGTTTAATTTTCGCTTCGCCTCCCTGTGGATTCGATACTCGGAATTCTTTCCGTTTTATATTACTTGCGATACCGTGCGCTTGCGGTAGCGACCAACGAACAAGTTTTTGGCGCCGTTGCCGGGGAGGCTTGATTTTTAATCAAATCAATTTTTCTTGACATCGGAAAGAAAGGGATAAATAGTAATTTAGGTGTAAATATTTTTCTTTATTATTTTGTGAATATAATTTGTTTTTGTTTTTTTTTTTTTGTTTAGATCTTTTGATTGATTGGGAGTATTGTATGCGAAGAAACAAGGTGGTTAATTTGTTTCCGCTAGATCTTGAAATTGACAGGACTCTTAGAACCATTCGTAGAGAGAGAAGATTAGCAGAAGCAATGGCCCAACAAGAAGCTCCCAAGGCAATCAGAGACTTTTTACAGCCAGTTCTCCCGACCGAGAATTCCGGAATTGTTTACGCCCCAATTCAAGCTACAAATTTTGAGTTAAAGACGGGATTGATTCAGATGGCGCGCGATAATTCTTTTAAGGGACATCCTTCAGAGGACCCACACTCACATCTGAGATCATTCTTGGAAATATGCGGGACAGTAAAAATGAATGGAGTTCCGGCAGACGCAATCAGATTGAGGTTGTTTCCATTTTCTCTACAAGACAAAGCTAAGGATTGGCTTGAATCAGTTGAGACGGGCAGTATTAGTACATGGGATGAGCTTGCCCAGGCTTTCCTAACTAAATTTTTCACGCCTGCCAAAACTACCAAGCTCCGAACTGAGATCAGGACGTTTAGACAGCTTGACGAGGAGCAGTTGTACGAGGCATGGGAGAGATACAAGGAGATGCTTAGGCGGTGCCCCCAGCATGGATATCCTGATTGGCTCCAAGTGCAGTTATTTTACAATGGATTGAATCCCTCCACCAAGACAGTCCTAGACACATCAGCAGGAGGAAGTTTTCTTTCCAAGACGGTGACAGAAGCCAAGGATTTGCTAGAGGAAATGGCGGCAACCTATCAATGGCCGACGGAGAGGGGAGCAGTTTCAAAGAAGGCTGGAATCTATGAATTGGATGAGTCGAGTTCGTTGAAAGCTCAGATGGCATCGCTGACCAACGCCCTGAACAAGTTAACTTCATCTGAGGTGGTCAAATCCATTTCCACCTCAGCTGAAGGCTATTCGAAGAAGGAAGGTCAGGATGTGGAAGAAGTCCAGTACGTGGGGAACAGACCATTTACGCAAGGAATACCGAACTTCTACCACCCGAATCTGCGCAATCACGAGAACTTCTCGTACTCAAATACAAAGAATGTTTTGCAGCCACCGCCAGGTTTTGCATCATCCAGTGCGCCTGAAAAGAAGAATAACCTGGAGGAGTTGGTGGCTATGTTTATAAAGGAGCAGAAAATATTGAACGTGAATCTCCAGACAGCAGTCAATAACCACGACACAGCTCTGAAAAATATGGAAGTTCAAATATGACAGATCGCTTCAGCGGTGACTGCCCTTCAGAAGGGAAAATTTCCAAGCGACACTGAGCCAAACCCAAGAGAGCAGTGCAAGATGGTGACACTAAGAAGTGGTAGGAAGCTGGAGATCGATTCAGAAAAGAAGAAGGAAGAAGAAAAGAGCAAGGATGAAGATGAAAGGGCTGAGGCACAAAAAGCCTCCTCTGAAAGGTCCCAACATCCTCCTAACTCTGTTAATTTGAATTGTGGTTTTTCTAACTCTTTTGCAGGAAAAGAAAAAGAAGAAAGGCAAGAGGAGAAACTGTACGAGGAAGAAGTGGTTCCATGAAACCACCATGACAAAGGTTCGCACATCAACCCACCCAAAGATATCTCATTGGACCGAACTTTGTGTTCCAAACTCTCCAAAACTAAAACGGAGAAAAGTTTGGACCATGTGTCGTCCAAACCACCTGAAGACCTCTCTTTGGGCCGAACTTTGTGTTCCAAACTCTCGAAAACTCAAACGGAGAAAAGTTTGGACCATCTTAGTCCAAACCACCTAAAGATCTTTCATTGGACAGAAGTTTGTGTTCCAAACTCTCCAAAACTCAAACGGAGCAAAGTTTGGACCATGCGTCGTCCAAACCACTTGAAGACCTCTCAATTGGCCGAACTTTTTCTTCCAAACTCTCCAAAACTCAAATGGAGGAATGTTTGGACCATCATCGTCCAAACCACCTCAAGATCTCACATTGGATTGGAGTTTGTGTTTGAAACTCTCGAAAACTCAAACGGAGAAAAGTCTGGACCATCTTCGTCAAAACCACCAAATGATCTCTCATTGGACCGAACTTTGTGTTCCAAAATCTCAAAAACTCAAACGGAGCAATGTTTGGCCCATGTGTCGTCCAAACCACCTGAAGACCTCTCATTGGGCCGAACTTTGTGTTCCAAACTCTCCAAAACTCAAACGGAGCAAAGTTTGGACCTTCTTCGACCGAACCACATAAATATATCTCATTGGACCGAACTTTTTGTTCCAAAATCTCCAAAACTAAAATGGAGCTAAGTTTGAACTATCTTCGTCCAAACCAGCCAAAAAACTGTCATTGGACCGAACTTTGTGTTCCAAACTCTCCATAACTAAAACGGAGCATAGTTTGGACCATGTGTCGTCCAAAGCACAGAAGACCTCTCTTTGGGCCTAACTTTTTGTTCCAAACTCTCGAAAACTCAAACGGTGGAAAGTTTGGACCATCATTGTCCAAACCACCTAAAGATCTCTCATTCGACTTGAGTTTGTGTTCGAAACTCTCGAAAACTCAAACGGAGCAAAGTTTGGACCACTTCGTCCAAACCACCAAATGATCTCTCATTGGACTGAACTTTGTGTTCAAAAATCTAAAAAACTCAACATGAGCAATGTTTTGCCCATGTGTCATCCAAACCACCTGAAGACCTCTCATTGGGCCGAACTTTGTGTTCCAAACTCTCGAAAACTCAAACAGAGAAAAGTTTGGACCATCTTCGTCTAAAAAACCTAAAGATCTCTCATTTGACCAAACTTTGGGTTCCAAACTCAGCAAAACTCAAATGGAGCAAAGCTTGGACCACCTTCGTCCAAACCACCTAAAGATATCTCATTGGACCGAACTTTGTGTTCCAAATTCTCCAAAACTCAAACGGAGCAAGGTTTGGACCATCTTCGTCCAAACAACATAAAGATCTCTCATTGGACCGAACTTTGTGTTCCAAACTCTCCAAAACTAAAACAGAGCAAAGTTTGGACCATGTCTCGTCAAAAGCACCTGAAGACCTCTCATTGGGCCGAACTTTGTGTTCCAAACTCTCAAAAACTCAAACGGAGAAAAGTTTGGACCATCTTCATCCAAACCACCTAAAGACCTCTCATTGGACCGAACTTTGTGTTCTGAACTCTCCAAAACTCAAATGATGCAAAGTTTGGACCATGTGTAGTGCAAACCACCTGAAGACCTCTCAATTGGCCAAACTTTGTGTTCCAATGTCTCCAAAACTCAAACGGAGAAAAGTTTGGACCATCTTCGTCCAAACCACCTAAAGATATCTCATTGGACCGAACTTTCTGTTCCAAACTCTCCAAAACTAAAACGGAGCAAAGTTTGGACCATGTGTCGTCCAAACCACCTAAAGACCTCTCTTTGGGCCGAACTTTGTGTTCCAAACTCTCGAAAACTCAAACGGAGAAAAGTTTGGACCATCTTAGTCCAAACCACCTAAAGGTCTCTAAATGGACAGAAGTTTGTGTTCCAAACTCTCCAAAACTCAAACGGAGCAAAGTTTGGACCATGTGTCGTCCAAACCACTTGAAGACCTCTCAATTGGCTGAACTTTTTCTTCCAAACTCTCCAAAACTCAAATGGAGGAATGTTTGGACCATCATCGTCCAAACCACCTAAAGATCTCACATTGGATTGGAGTTTGTGTTCGAAACTCTCGAAAACTCAAACGAAGAAAAGTTTGGACCATCTTCAACCAAACCACCAAATAATCTCTCATTGGACCAAACTTTGTGTTCCAAAATCTCAAAAACACAAACGGAGCAATGTTCGGCCCATGTGTCGTCCAAACCACCTGAAGACCTCTCATTGGGCCGAACTTTGTGTTCCAAACTCTCCAAAACTCAAACGTAGCAAAGTTTGGACCATCTTCGTCCAAACCACATAAATATATCTCATTGGACCAAACTTTTTGTTCCAAACTCTGCAAAACTAAAACGGAACAAAGTTTGGACTATCTTCGTCCAAAACAGCCAAAAATCTGTCATTGGACCGAACTTTGTGTTCCAAACTCTCCAAAACTAAAACGGAGCATAGTTTGGACCATGTGTCGTCCAAAGCACTGAAGTCCTCTCATTGGGCCGAACTTTGTGTTCCAAACTCTCGAAAACTCAAACGGAGCAAAGTTTGGACCATCTTCGTCTAAACCACCAAAAGATCTCTCATTGGACCTAAATTTGTGTTCCAAACTCTCGAAAACACAAACGGAGCAAAGTTTGAACCATCTTCGTGCAAACCACCTGAAGACCGCACATTGGACCAAACTTTGGGTTCCAAACTCTCCAAAAAACAAATTGAACAATGTTTGGACCATGTGTCGTCCAAACCACCTGAAGATCTATCATTGGACCGAACTTTTTGTTCCAAACTCCCCAAAACTCAAACGGAGCAAAGTTTGGACTATGTGTCGTCCAAACCACCTGAAGACCTCTCAATTGGCCAAACTTTGTGTTCCAATCTCTCCAAAACTCAAACGGAGCAAAGTTTGGACCATGTTCGTCTACACCACCTGAAGAAGTCTCATTCGGCCGAACTTTGTTTTCCAAACTCTCCAAAACTCAAATGGAGCAAAGTTTGGACCATCTTCATCCAAACCACCTAAAGATCTCTCATTGGACCGGACTTTGTGTTCCAATCTCTCCAAAACTCAAACGGAGAAAAGTTTGGACCATCTTCGTGCAAACGACCCAAAGATCTCTCATTGGACCCAAGCTTGTGTTCCAAACCCTCCAAAACTCATACAGAGCAAAGTTTGGAACATGTGTCGTCCAAAAGCACCTGAAGACCCTGAAGGGATAAAAGCCCTGCGCAGCGGAAGGAATTACCGATGCTACTCAGAGTCTTAGATTCTAATTGAAATACCAATACAATTTGCAAAATATTACAGCAATAAATCTATACTTAATGGGCTGTACGTAGGCTATAAACATGCTAAATGATCAACTAGATTGATCCTAGTGATCAAGGATTTCATAGAAAACTTACTTTTGTAGAAAGCCTTGATCGATTCGCCTTTTCTTGCTAATGAGATCGAAATCGCAGCAACCTTCTTGTGCAAACACCACCAATCGGCTACACCGGTATATCTCTAAGACTTCTTGAAGCAGGAGACTTGTGGGAGTCTTTTGGGAGAGATCTCTGAGAGAAGGAGAGACAAGGGGATGCCTTTCACCCCACCCCAGGGGTCCTATATATAGGTAAAGGCCTACCTTTTCCTAATAGGAAAAGGTCTAGGAATAAGTTCAAATCTATTATCTGAACAATGTCTAATTTTAATAAATAAATAATTAATTCAATAATTAATTAATTACCCAATTAAATATCACATATTTAATCTTAGGGATTTTATTAAAATTAAAATTAATATGAATCCAATTCATATTAAATTTATTTGAACTTTTCAAATATTTTCTCTCATTAATTAATTTTTGAAATTAATTCAAAAAATTATATTATAAAGTTTGTTAAACTCTATATTATAATGCATCAATATACATTCTATGATTCCCCAAATAAATTGAACACTTTCAATTTACAATTTATATTTATTTGCTTCAAGTCTTTTTACGAGCTACCAGTGGGACCTAATGGACCTACAGATCAGAAACTCCAACGATACGAAACTAATTTGCTTAAACTCATTAACCAAGTTAGTCTCCATTCGTTAACTGTGGGTCACTCCACTAAAGACCCACAGCTGCACTCTTCTCACTGCAGAATATTTCTGTGTCCACGGATATCGACCAATAACGGCAGTTAGTCCTTCACGAGTGTTCGTAACTCCAGCTGGGTCAAATTACCGTTTTACTCCTGAGTTACCTCTACCTCCTTAAGTACCAGTGCTCTTCTAATGAACAACCTGTTTGTGGTCCAACCATCAAACAGAAACCCCTCTCAGGCCAGTGAGAGGGTAGGGCCCTTTGTTCAAGACCCGGAGACACCACTTAAGAGAACACTCATCTACTTCCTCAAAAGTCAGGAAGGAGTGAATTCCATCTTGTGTGATTATGCTCCCAGCTCCCCACTCGGTCTTGTCCCCAAAATGGTAGGCTTATTGAGTCAGCGTACTGGCCACTCTCACCCATACAAATCAATGGACAATCTCTCTTGAACAGGAGTCCATAATCCACTCAGGATTCAGACTAAGTTGCCTAGGTCATCCTAGTGAAATAGAAAACTAACTAGTTAACGGTGTTATAGCTAGCGGTTACTATTTCACGGTCCGGTCTTATGCAAACTCATTGCATAGGATACCCCCACTCGCATGTCTACTACATGGACGCTTTGGATCAATACGTCTGTATCAAATACAAAGCGGGTCGTATCACATAGTGTTACCAAGATAAGGTACCCAGCCTTATCCTTGTACTATAGACCTTTTAGGTTGTTACTTGAACATTGATCCCCGTATGTCCCCACATACTAGTTCAAGTTACATACAAACAACCTTGGATCTTAGTTTATTGGATTTGGGTCAAATAGTGCAATATTTAACAATAACATTTTATTGCAGAAACTAAATAACACTTTATTAAACACAAGTATAAAATTTGTTTACATTCACTATCTACGAGTTTTAGGGCATAAAACCCAACAGACCTGTCATTGGGCCGAACTTTGTGTTCCAAATTATCCAAAACTAAAACGGAGCAATGTTTGGACCATCTTAGTCCAAACCACCTAAAGATCTCTCATTGGGCAGAACTTTGTGTTCAAAACTCTCCAAAACTCAAAGATAGCAAAGTTTGGACCATCTTCGTCCAAACAACCCAAAGATCTCTCATTGGACCGAACTTTGTGTTCCAAACTCTCAAAAACTCAAACGGAGCAATGTTTGGACCATCTTAGTCCAAACCACCTAAAGATCTCTTATTGGGCAGAACTTTGTGTTTAAAACTCTCCAAAACTCAAACATAGCAAAGTTTGGACCATCTTCGTCCAAAAAACCCAAAGATCTCTCATTGGACCGAACTTTGAGTTCCAAACTCTCCAAAACTAAAACAGAGCAAAGTTTGGACCATGTGTAGTCCAAACCACCTGAAGGCCTCTCATTGGGCAGACCTTTGTGGTCAAAACTCTCAAAAACTCAAACGGAGCAAAGTTGGGACCATGTGTCGTCCAAACCACCTAAGGATATCTCATTGGAACGAACTTTGTGTTCCAAACTCTCCAAAACTCAAACGGAGCAAGGTTTGGACCATCTTCGGCGAAACCACCAAAAGATCTCTCATTGGATCGAACGTTTTGTTCCAAACTCTCCAAAACTCAAAAGGAACTAATTAGGACCGTGTGTCATCCAAACCGCCTCAAGTCCTCACATAGGTCAGAACTTTGTGTTCCAAACTCTAGAAAAACCAAACGAGCAAAGTTTGGACCATCGTCGTCCAAACCACCCAAAGATCTCTCATTCGACCGAACTATGTGTTCCAAATTCTCCAAAACTAAAATGGAGCAAAATTTGAACCATGTGTCGTCCAAAGCACCTGAAGACCCCTCATTGGGCTGAACTTTGTGTTCCAGACTCTCGAAAACTCAAACGGAGCAAAGTTTGGACCATCTTCGTCCAAAGCACCTAAAGATATCTCATTGGACCGAACTTTATGTTCCAAACTCTCCAAAACTCAAACAGAGCAAAGTTTGGACCATCTTCGGCCAAACCACCAAAAGATCTCTCATTGGATCGAACGTTTTGTTCCAAACTCTCCAAAACTCAAAAGGAACTAATTTGGACCATGTGTCGTCCAAACAGCCTCAAGATCTGACATAGGTCAGAACTTTGTGTTCCAAACTCTAGAAAAACCAAACGGAGCAAAGTTTGGACAATCTTCGTCCAAACCACCCAAAGATCTCTCATTCGATCGAACTTTGTGTTCCAAATTCTCCAAAACTTAAACGGAGCAAAGTTTGAACCATGTGTCGTCCAAACACCTGAAGACCCCTCATTGGGCTGAACTTTGTGTTCCAAACTCTCGAAAACTCAAACGGAGCAAAGTTTGGACCATCTTCGTCGAAACCACCTAAAGATCTCTCATTGGACCGAACTTTGTGTTCCAAACTCTCCAAAACTAAAACGGGCAAAGTTTGGACCATGTGTCGTCCAAACCACCTGAATACATCTCATTGGACCGAACTTTGTGTTCCAAACTCCCCAAAACTCAAAAAGAGCAAAGTTTGGACCATCTTCGGCCAAAGCACCTAAAGATATCTCATGGGACCGAAATTTGTGTTCCAAACTCTCCAAAACACAAACAGAGCAAAGTTTGGACCATTTGTCGTCCAAACCACCTGAAGACCTCTCATTGGGCTGAACTTTGTGTTCATCAATGTCGAAACTCAAACGGAAAAAATTTTGGACCATCTTCGTCCAAACCGCATAAAGAGCTCTCATTGGACCGAACTTTGTGTTCCGAACTCTCCAAAACTCAAACGGAGCAAGGTTTGAACAATCTTCCTCCAAACAACCTAAAGATCTATCATCGGACCAAACTTTGTGTTCCGTACTCTCCAAAACTCAAACGGAGCAAGGATTGGACCATGTGTCGTCCAAACCACCTGAATACATCTCATTTGACCGAACTTTGTGTTCCAAACTCCCCAAAACTCAAACGGAGCAAAGTTTGGACTATGTGTCGTCCAAAACATCTGAAGACCTCTCAATTAGCTAAACTTTGTGTTCCAGACTCTCCAGAACTCAAACGGAGAGAAGTTTGGACCATGTTCGTCCACACGACTTGAAGAACTCTCATTCGGCCAAACTTTGTTTTCCAAACTCTCCGAAACTCAAACGGAGCAAAGTTTGGACCATCTTCGTCTAAAAAACCTAAAGATCTCTCATTTGACCAAACTTTGGGTTCCAAACTCAGCAAAACTCAAATGGAGCAAAGCTTGGACCACCTTCGTCCAAACCACCTAAAGATATCTCATTGGACCAAACTTTGTGTTCCAAATTCTCCAAAACTCAAACGGAGCAAGGTTTGTACCATCTTCGTCCAAACAACATAAAGATCTCTCATTGGACCGAACTTTGTGTTCCAAACTCTCCAAAACTAAAACCAAGCAAAGTTTAGACCATGTGTCGTCCAAACCACCTGAAGACCTCTCATTGGGCCGAACTTTATGTTTTAAACTCTCCAAAACTAAGACGGAGCAAAGTTTGGACCATCTCCGGCCATACCACCCAAAGATCTCTCATTGGACTGAACTTTGTGTTCCAAACTCTCCAAAACTAAAACGGAGAAAAGTTTAGACCATGTGTCGTTGATAACTTGCAAAAAGCAAGTTATTTATCCTTTAAACTTAAGCTAAAACAAGGCCAAAAGATACATTGATGTGTTACCTCAATGTAATAAGGAAGGAAAATGTGATGATTTTATGTTGTAGGCTATATTTATGTATGTGGTGAGAATTTATAAAAATATAGGGTGCTAACGCAATTAATTCAGTTGTTTGTTTCCCAAGTTTCTTAGTGCAGGCACACATCCCAAGACGATAATGAGACAGATAAGATGGATGAAAAGACATGCTGACACAACTGACTCGCAAGTGGGCTGAAAATGAATGAAGCAAGCTTCTAATTCTTTGGAGAAGTTGGTTTCCTTCGCCAATAAATAGAAGGCACCTGCTTAAAGGAAACGGGGACAATACACAAGATACAAGGGACGAGAGGGAAGAGACGAAGATCAGGAGAAAGAGAAATCACAGGAAGCTGTGATTAAGAGAAGACTTGCATTTGCAATGTATTGCGTGATGTATTGTTTTGCTCGCATGAGCTAATTTTCTTCGTCAAGGCTTAGCGCAAGCACCCATGCGGTGATAAGTCTATTTTGTAAGCGCATACTTTGATTTAAATGAAACATTATTGCCTTCTACTTAGTTGCGATACTATTTTCATTACTAACTCCCGCCTGACCAGCCGAATGCGGTAGCAGCATGCTAAATCCTTGACAAGTAATGCATGTGGACATCTCTAAGTAGAACAAGTTAGCGCATGGCATGTAGTCTTGGTAGCATTAAATAAATACTACCACTATAAGATAATGCATGAATGAGCTTTGATTGCGTTAAGACTAACGCAGTCCCTTATAAGTTACTACGAGAACTAAGGCCACGCATGAACTAGACAACAGACAATTGATAGTTTATGCAAAACGTAGAAGGAGTACCGGAAGGGAAACTTGTGATTTTTTCTCACTTAGGCATTAATGGATCAATTAGTCATGGTATGCGCTACAAGGATTCTTATAAACGCATGAGGTTGCGACTGCAAAAGCCTTGATATTATTCTCCTTAATACTCCTCTTTTTACTCCCGTCGCATGTTACTTTCTGCAAAATTTATTTTTCAAACTCACCAACTCTCTTATTTAGCTTTTATATAATATCACATGTTTTCGAGTTTAGATCAGTCAAAATTATTAAAACTTTGCAATTAACCTTTCCCTGTGGATTCGACCCTAGACTCACTAGGTATTACTTGATTTTGTCAATTTATACTTGTATTGATATATATCTACGACAAATTTGTATTAATTTGTTAAGCATACTGACAACCGATCAGTCGTCCAAACCACATGAAGACCTCTCAATTTGCCAAACTTTGTGTTCCAAACTCTCCAGAACTCAAACAGAGCAATGTTTGCACCATGTGTCGTCCAAACCACCTGAAGACCTCTCATTGGGCCGAACTTTGTGTTCCAAACTCTCCAAAACTAAAACGGAGCAAAGTTTGGACCATCTTCGTCCAAACCATCCAAAGCTCTCTCATTGGACCGAACTTTGTGTTCCAAACTCTCCAAAACTAAAACGGAGCAAAGTTTAGACCATGTGTCGTCCAAACCACCTGAAGACCTCTCATTGGGTCGAACTTTGTGTTCAAAACTCTCGAAAACTCAAACGGAGCAAAGTTTGGACCATCTTAGTCCAAACCACATAAAGATATCTCATTGGACCGAACTTTGTGTTCCAAACTCTCCAAAACTAAAACGGAGAATAGTTTGGACCACGTGTCTTCCAAAGCACCTGAAGACCTCTCATTGGGCCGAACTTTGTGTTCCATACTCTCGAAAACTCAAACGGAGAAAAGTTTGGATCATCTTCGTCCAAAGCACCTAAAGATATCTCATCGGACCGAACTTTGTGTTCCAATCTCTCCAAAACTAAAACGGAGCCAAGTTTGGACCAATGTGTCGTCCAAAGCACCTGAAGTCCTCTCATTGGGCCGAACTTTGTGTTCCAAACTCTCGAAAACTCAAACGGAGAAAAGTTTGGACCATCTTCGTCCAAACCACCTAAAGATCTCTCATTGGACCGACTCTCTTATTTAGCTCTTATATAATATCACACGTTTTCGAGGTTAGATCAGTCAAAATTATTAAAACTTTGCAAATAACCTTTCCCTGTGGATTCGACCCTAAACTCACTAGGTATTACTTGATTTTGTCAATTTATACTTGGATTGATATATATCTACGACAAATTTGTATTAATTTTTTAAGCATACTGACAACCGATCAAGTTTTTGGCGCCGTTGCCGGGGAAAGGCAACAAAATTTTTAATAATATTTCTGATCTGACACTCCGTTTGATATTATTTACCGTGTTCCCTGTTGAGTAATTTTTTTCCAGGTAACCGTAGATTGCATGCGTGCTGCTCGCCAGATCGATTTTGAAGTTGATCCTGAAATTAACCGAAGTTATCATATAAGAAGAAGAAATCTAAGAGCTCGAAGACAACCAGGAGAGATGGCAGCACCCAACCAACCAAATAGACCAGTAAATCCCATCCAAATGGCCGATGATAGGGCCAGAGGGATCAGAGATTATGCAGCCCCTGCAAACTGTAATTTCAACCCAGGGATAGTACAACCCACTTTGGAAACAGAAAGGTTTAGCTAAAACCTGTTATGTTTCAAATGTTGACTGCTGCAGGAAAGTTCGGAGGAAGTCCAGCTAAAGATCCACACTCTCATCTAAAATCGTTCCTGGACATTTGTAATAAATTCATCATCCCAGGAGTTACGCATGAGCAGCTGCAAGTCATCCTTTTTCCTTATTCTTTGAGAGATGCGGCGAAAGTACTTTAACCGAGAAGTTTTTAGAAAAATACTTTCCACCCACCGCAAACTCAGGACTAAGGAAGGAAATCATGACTTTTGCGCAGATGGAAGACGAAACACTGAGCGAGGCGTGGGAATGTTTTAAAAGCCTACTGCCAAGGTGCCCGCATCATGGACTACCACTCTGCATTCAGCTAGAAACCTTCTACGTGGGTCTCAACAAAAACTCGCAAGTATTAGTGGATTCATCTGCTAACGGTGCGCTCCTCAGGAAAACCTATGATGAAGTTCACGCAATCCTCGATCGGATTGCGCGCAACAATTATGAGTGGGGCACTGTGGAAGGCAGAAGAAAAAGACCTATTAAAACCAGTTCTGGAAGTTTTGAGGTTGACCCATTGACTTCAGTCAACGCAAAGATTGATGCGTTGACTACCAAAATGGATGCGCTGACAGCAAGCACAACACCATTGATTGCGCAACTAAATACAGTTGGATGCGGGATCTGCGGAGAGGGACACACGCTTGACCAGTGTCCTAATCTAGAGTCTGTAATCTATGTGGGACCACAACGAGCTGTGCGCAAGAACCCATTTTCGAACACATACAACCCAGGATGGAGGAATCACCCAAATTTCTCTTGGAATGGTGACGCAAACAAACAGCCACAGTAAGGTAATACAAACTCTTCGCCAAGATTATTTAACTCTAACAATGAGCAATCGTCACAGGGCCAATTTCAGCGCAATATCAACGCTGAAGGTGGAAACCAAAGAGCATCATCTTCAAATGCGTTAGAAACAATGATGAAAGAATTTATGGCAAGCTAGAAGGAATACATGGCAAAGAATGATGCGGTGGTCCAAAGCCAAGCCGCATCCTTGCGAAATCTGGAGATGCAAGTAGGACAGATTGCGTCAGAGCTTAAAAATAGACCTGCGGGAGCATTACCTAGCAATACAAAAGATCCAAAAGGAAAGGAGCACTGCCACGCACTAACTCTCCGCAGTGGGAGACAGCTGCAGTCAAATGACCCTGCGGCAACACAGGAAAATTTGACTTAAACTGCAACCGCAACAAGCAACAAACAAGAGCAAGAAGAGAATGCAGCTGAAGAAGAGCCCAGAAGGAAAGAGACGCAAGCAGAGAAAGAACCTGACGCACAAGCCCGCAATTCCTTTTCCGCAATGATTAAGAAAGAAGAATGACGAAGCCCAGTTCAAGAAATTTTTAAATGTCTTGCGAGAACTTCACATCAACATTCCACTTGTGGAAGCATTGGAAAAAATGCCTAGATACGCAAAGTTCTTGAAGGACATCTTGACAAATAAAAGACCATGGAATGAATTTGAGACAGTTGCGTTGACAAGTGAATGTAGCGCAATACTTGCCAACAAGCTCCCACCTAAGTTAAAAGATCCTGAAAGCTTCACGATTCCCTGTTCAATAGGAGGGATTGATGTTGGCAGAGCCTTATGCGACCTCGGCGCAAGCATAAATTTAATGCCCTTGTCAGTTTACAAGCGCCTAGGGATTGGAGAAGCAAGACCAACCACTGTTACGCTTCAACTGGCAGATAGATCAGTGGTACATCCCGAAGGAAAAATTGAAGATGTTCTGGTAAAAGTTGGCAAATTTATTTTTCCTGCAAATTTCATCATACTTGATTATGAAGCTGACAGAGAAGTTTCCATTATTTTGGGAAGACCGTTCCTTGCGACTGGCCAACATTGATTGATGTGCAAAAAGGAGAGCTTACCATGCACATGAACAATCAAAAAGTAGTTTTTAATGTGCTCACCTCATTAAAATACCCAGATGACAACAAGGAATGTGACATGGTAGCACGCATAGATGTATGTTCCCCACTGGAAATGCTGCAATCAAATGCGCTCAGCACTGCGCGAGAGGAGACAAAGGAAGAACCAGTCGATGATAATTGCATCCTGGCGCAACCCATATAAATTATTCATGCGCTAGATCTCAAAGAAAGAATCCCCATTTTACCATCCATAGTGCAACCACCTGCGCTAGAACTCAAGCCACTCCCAGCGCATCTGAAGTATAACTTTTTGGGAGAGGAAGAATCTTTGCCTGTAATCATTTCATCAAAGCTAGATCAACCGCAAGAAAGCCTTCTAATGTAGGTCCTCGCAAATCACACGAAGGCCATTGGTTGGAGTCTCGCCGTCATTAAAGGAATCAGCCCCTCATATTGCATGCACAAAATTCGTTTGCTAGATGAATCTGAAGAATTTATTGAGCGACAGAGAAGACTGAATCCAGCAATGATGGAGGTTGTGAGTAAAGAGATCATCAAATGGCTCGTCGCAGGTGTGATTTACCCTATCGCAGATTGTAGATGGGTAAGTCCGGTGCAATGCGTACCCAAGAAAGGAGGAATGACGGTGGTAGCCAACGCAAACAACGAATTGATCCCATCACGCACCACTACTGGGTGGCGCATATGTATGGACTACCGCAAGCTCAACGCAATCACGAGGAAGGATCATTTCCCTCTTCCATTCGTTGATCAAATGCTAGATAGACTTGCGGGACAGGCATACTACTGCTTTCTTGACGGATACTCAGGATATAATCAAATATCCATTGCGCCAGAGGACCAGGAAAAGACAACTTTCACTTACCCATATGAAACCTTTGCGTTTAGAAGGACGCCTTTTGGGCTCTGCAATGCGCCGGGGACATTCTAAAGATGCATGATGGCCATTTTTTAGAATTGTTAGAAAAGTCAGTAGAAGTCTTCATGTCACACCCCCTCCCGGACCACCTGCTAGCTTAGCCCGAAAGATGGCGTGAAGCCAACGGACATCGTCCTCCTCTAACGATACCCGCTGACCCTCCTGAACGTTGAACTTGACAAACATACTAATCATAGATATAAAACATTCTACATGAAACAGAACACAGCGGAATCCCTGAAAAAAAAAACTTCCAACAAACACGAGGTGCCACCCTGACATAACTTGGTTCGGATAATAACCTGATATAGATGTCACAACCAACAACATATACAACTAGGGTTTATACAACCACGACCTCTAGGACTAAATTATCCAATCCTTACAAAACATTTACATAATAGACAGACTCAATATACAACTCCACCCACGTATTGGAGCTTCATCTGGAGCTTTCAGCAGACGTTGGCAGTGTACCAGGCACCGGGAGCTCGATCTCTACCTGAAAGTGGAAAAATATTTTGAAAGAATGAGCTACGAAGCCCAGTGAGTGACTAACATTAAAACTCTAAATCCGGAAGTCAAAACACGTGATAAACCTTTAAACGTATAAATATGCTCAATCAAAGCGTTTAACATAAACGTATAATAATAAAGGCTTTCCAAAACATCTCGCAAGTTCGTCATTAAAAATCTAGCAAGGCATATCAAGTACATCAAACGTTTTAACTAACATGACCGATCTACGTTGTGTAGGGCACGCCCAGTACAACCAACGTTTACTAGTCCTACGATGTAGTGGGGCCCGCCCAGCACTCACGACAGCATCGTTGTCACGGAGTACACTCAACGTCAACAACGGAATATAACCTGTGTGCACACGGTACCATATAGCCTCGGGCTCAATATCTCAGTCATGTAGTCAATAGAAATCTAAGAAAATCACATGAAAACATTAAAACATGCCTGCTTATTGTTATCTTTCGTAAAACTTAAACTTACTCATTAGCCACTTTACTTTAATCGTTTAAAAGTACTTGCTAATCCATACTTTACTTTAAAAGATATCGTTTCAGCTACTTTTCATAAAGTCATTAGCCACGTGCTCGTATATAAACCTCATTAGAAAATCTGAGCTCAGAACTCACGCTTGAAACTGTTCATAAAAACCATGTATCATTCATAGAAAAGCATGTAAACATCTAAACATGAACAACCGTTGGAAACCATTTTCGAAATTCATTTTGTCACTCACTGTCTTATCTAGTTCCCCGGTTTGTAGACTCGACCTATTTCCTCTTGGCCTGTCAAATAACCAAAACCGAGCATTAGAACCATAGATAGCTTTGTCTTTCCATGCTCATGAATTTTTAAACAATTGGATTAAGAATCACATTCACATTCTACTTTCCAGATTTTCCAGATTCTATATCCTAACTTCCAACACCCATAACTTCCTCAATAATTAACCAAAATTAATTAAATACACATCAAACTCTTCATTTTCGAACACTCTACAACGTACCTGAAGAAATGAAAATGAGATTCCCAACCGATTTGTCCAGAATTGCCCCGAACACAGACAACACAGATTCGAGGTTCTCTGCTACCCTTTATCTATCTCCTGAATTTAAACCTACTTAAAGTCATTTTTGGCTCACGAAATGTTCATGAAAGTTGTAGGAAATTGAATAAGCTTTCCAACCATACCAAATATAGCTTCTGATTCGACTTGTACACCCCATGATGCTCAAAACACCAGAGAACACCAGAGATCCTCCTGGTTTGCTCGAAAATCCTGTGCTCTGTTTTCCATTAAAAATCCATTAACTTATCATACGATTTAGCTCAAGCTTCCTTCATGAAATTTGTTAGAAAATGAACTAACTTTCAAGAAAATCCAATCTCACCTCTTATTTCCTTCTGTGTAGCTCAAACCGAATAAAAAACCAGAGGTTGACAGTTTTGCACCCAGATTCTGCGATGGCTGGCTTTGCATGAGCTTTTCTTATCTTCTTCAACCTCAAAACCACGAAATTTTTCTTCTTCTTCCTCCTTCACTCTCTCCTTAAAGTGCTCTGAAAGTTTGGGTGGAAAAAGATGGAAAAATGGCTTGAAAAATGGGCTGAGATCACTTTGGCGGTGGTGGGTATCTTGCTGTCCATTTCCATTTTCTTTCTTTTTTTGTTTTTTTTTTTGTGTCTTTTCTTTTTCCTTTTCTTTTCTTTTCTTTCCTTCTTTATTTCCATTCTTTTCTTTTCTTCTTTTCAATTGGAAAATCCCAACAACTTAGTCCAACTTCCACTATAGATGACAAGAGAAAATTATCTAAAGAAAGTCTCGGGTTTACACTTCATGGATGACTTCTCGATTTATGGAAAGTCTTTCGCAGATTGTCTAACGCAGCTGGAACGTGTTTTGGAGCGATGCAAAGAGACTAACTTGGTGTTGAATTGGGAAAAATGCCATTTTATGGTAGAAGAGGGCATAGTCCTAGGCCCCCGCATATCAAGCGCAGGTATCGAAGTAGACAAAGCAAAAATTGATGTGATCGAAAAGTTGCCACCACCCACCTCTGTGAAAGGAATTCGGAGTTTCTTAGGTCACGCAGGTTTCTACCGCAGATTCATAAAGAACTTCTTGCATATCACCAAGCCATTATGCGCATTATTTGAAGCAAATAGAAGATTTGAATTTTCAGAAGAATGCGCCAAGGCATTTAATGATCTGAAGTTTGCGCTAGTCACTGCGCCCATTCTCACAACCCCTGATTGGAAAGAACCATTTTTCCTAATGTGTGACGCAAGTGACGTGGCAGTAAGAGTAGTTTTGGCACAGAAAAATGAGAAGTCACTTCACCCAATTTATTATGCCAGCAAGACATTGAATGAAGCACAAAATAATTACACAACAACCGAGAAGGAATTATTGGCGGTTGTTTATGCTTTTGATAAATTTCGTGCTTATTTGATTGGCTCCAAAGTCACTGTATACACAGATCATGCGGCAATCAAATACCTAATCACTAAAAAGGACGCAAAACCAAGGTTGATTAGGTGGATTCTCTTGTTGCAAGAATTTGATTTAGAAATCAAGGACAAAAAGGGGAGTGAGAACTTGGTCGCAGAACATTTATCGCGATTGGAAAATCCTGAGAAAGTGGATGCGTCAGATATCCCCATCGCAGAGGAATTCCCTAATGAGAAGCTGCTTATGATTGAAGAAGAAGAACCATGGTTTGCGGACATAGCAAACTATCTCGTCGCAGGGGTCTTACCTGAAGAATACTCAGCGCAACATCGAAAGAAATTCTTCCATGAACTTAGATATTATTTGTGGGATGACCCTTACCTTTATCGCAGAGGACCATACCAGATAGTTAGAAGATGCATTGGACGTTTAGATGCGTCGAAGATTTTAGAAGCATGCCATGAAGCTCCATATGGAGGACACTTTGGAGGCCAACGCACTGCGGCGAAGGTGTTGTAGAGTGGCTATTGGTGGCCTACATTGTTCCAAGACGCAAAGAAATACGCAGATAGATGCGACAAGTGCCAACGCACCGGGAACATTAGTGCAACAAACAAGACGCCACAAATTATATAGTGGAAATTGAACCATTTGATGTTTGGGGAATCGATTTTATGGGACCTTTTCCATCATCGCAAGGATACCAGTACATCCTCCTCGCAGTTGACTATGTCACTAAGTGCGTAGAGGCAATTGCTTGCGTTAAAAGTGATGCGGCAACCAAGGCCAAATTCCTTAAGAAAAACATTTTCACAAGATTTGGGGTGCCACGAAGACTTATCAGTGATGAAGGAACCCATTTCGTGAACAAGGTCATGACTAAGCTGTTGCAAAAATACAATGTCAAGCATCATATCGCAACAGCTTATCACCCGCATAGCAATGGTCAAACAGAGGTATCAAACAGGGAAATAAATGGAATTCTCGAGAAAGTGGTCAGCATAAACAGGAAGGACTGGGCACAACATCTGGATGATGTGTTATGGGCGTATCGCACGGCTTTCAAAACACCCATAGGGATGTCTCCTTATGCTTAGTGTTTGGAAAAGCCTGCCACTTGCCTTTAGAATTAGAATACACAGCACATTGGGCATTAAAACGCCTAAATTTTGATCCAGATGCGGCAGGACAGGAACGATTGCACCAACTATAAGAATTAGAAGAATTTAGAAGATGCGCGTATGAGAATGCCAAAATCAACAGAGAAAAACAAAAATAGTGGCATGACAGGAGAATATGCAAAAAGGATCTTAAAGAAGGTATGAAGGTATTATTATTCAACTCTCGCTTACGTCTTTTTCCAGGTAAGCTGAAATCAAGATGGTGGGGCCCATACACTATCCACAAGATATATCCATATGGGGGTGTGGACCAACATTCTTCTGACGGAAAGAGATTTTTTAAGGTCAACGGACAAAGAATAAAACCATACATTGATGGGACCTATTACGAGGTAGTTGAGATTATTCTTCTAGAAGATCCACCATGAAGCAACAAGACAAAGATAGGTCCAGAACAAAAGTGCTCTCAGCTGCGTCAGGACCTAACGTAAGGCAAGAGCACCGCAGGTCAGAAGTTGTAATTATTTTCTTTCTTTCCGCATAGTTTATTTTGTTGCGTTAGAGCCTTATGAAGAAAACCCTAGTGCATGTCCTCATTCATCTGTACATTACTCGCATTGGAGGCGCAACCACAATCATTTCACATTTAATAAGCCGCACTACTCTCTGCTATTGCACACTACCCGAGGCAACCGCCAACATTCCCCCATGTTAATCATGCCTACCTACCTACGTGGGATGCGAAAGGGCATGATTACCAAAGCAGGCAGCACCTTGCGTTAGCTATAAAAGGCATTGTGCCTTCTCTTTCAATTTTTCATCTTTTTCATCTTCTTCGTGAAAAACCCTAAACCCTTGTTTTCTCTCTCTCTCACGAAGCTCCACCTTAACCGAACCTCACCATGTCCGACTCGCAAAACCTCTCCATTGCCGGCTACGCAGACGATGCACCTCCCTCATCGCCGGAGGTGGAAGGTCCTAACCACGATGCCATTTCCTCTTCTGACGAGGAAAATAATAATCAAGCTCAAATTGATCTCATGGAAATAGAAGAACCCGAGATCATCGACGTTGAGTACACCGCCGCTGAACCGTCCACCTTCACAGCCAAACCCACATAGGTGCTCGACATTGTGCCGTTGGACACCTCCACCTTCACCATCCAACCCATAACCCTCCAACCTGCCCAAAACACCTTCGCTTCTGTCCTCCTTCTTCCACCTCCCGACTCTTCAGCTACCCTCGCATCAAACACCACGCCTTCATCTTCCTCCACTCCCGCAAACAAATCTCTCCAGCCATCCACCTCCACGCAACCCACTTCACCGTAGTTTTCTAAGCGGGAAGTGGCCACATGGAACTCTCTAATGGAGAGTTAGGCGAAGAGGGCGACGCAATTCGCCAGAGAGAAGAACAAGAAAAAGCTACAGCAGAAGAAATTGCCCGTAAGGCCGCCGCAGAAGAAGCGGCCAGAGAAAGAGAGCACGCCAACAAGTTGGTGCAAGACCAAATTTTTCCATGAAGTGTTATTAGTTATTTTATGTTTGTCTTTTCCTAAAATAACCCTAATCCAATAAACTAGACATCCTAGGTTGTAATATGAGTCTTGAACTATATGTAGCGACATATGGGGATCGTTGTTCAAGAAACAGCCTAAAGGGTCTATAGTATAAGGATAAGACTGGGTGCCTTATCCTGGTGACACTATGGGTACGACCCACTTTGTATTTGATACAAACGCCATGATCCAACGCATTCGTGTAGGAGACATGTGTGTGGGGCAAAAACTTGATGCGAATTTGCATACAGCAATTGTACGGGTCAAGTAATAATATAGTGTTTTCGTGATTAAACGAGTGTCATCCTCTGGATTGGTTTTTTAACAAATTAAGTACCGTGAATAATCTTGTCCAATTTTATTTAGGGAGCAAAACTTAATGCAAAAGATAAATTTAAAGACAAAAAGCATAAAATAAAGGGCGGAGACTCAAATGGAAAGACTCCCAGGGAATTTATTTCATTGTTGAGATTGAGGATTAATTAATGAATGAATTTCACATGCAATTATTCTACCAAGTCTAGGAACCTTTTATCACAACTATCTCTCCCGAGCATAATTGATTCTCATGCATGCAACCAACTATCTCTCCCGAGCATAATTCATTAACACGCAAGGCCTTGAGTTCAGTTCTTCAAGCAACTTCTAAAGTTATTCCAAATCCCGTCACAAACATAGAAATTCTACTTTAGTCATGCAATTAAATAAAGTAAGTCTTAGACCAAATCCCCTCTCCCAAGCAAGATTCAACACTCAAATCATTCAACTAGTGATCAAGCAATTGAAAGCATTTAACCATAATTGCATAGGTAAAATAAATGCATGTTCATACCACAAATCAATCCAACAAACTAAAACAACTACATCAATCCCTAAGACAAACAACTAGCAATTCATAGTGTTTAAACCACAAACACTAATTGAAAGAAAAGCCATAAAAACTACAAGAGGTAAGGGAAAGAGAAAGGAAAACTCGAATCCGTCGAAACCGGCACGTCCCCATCACGATCTCCACGTCTTTTCCCTTGATTCCCGCTCCTTGGCCTTGCTTCAGCTCCCACCAAAGGTCTCTAGTCGAAATTAGGGCTAAAATCTAACCAATTGGACTCCCCTAATCCGTAGCACAAAGTGAGGAATATATAGGAAAATTGTTTGTAGCGTCGCGACGCTGTCCCTGCTACCGCCAAAAACAGAAAAAGAAAATAAGCGTCGAGACGCCCAGAAAGCAGCGTCGAGACGCTAGCTCTCGGGCTTGACTTGAACTTAAGCCTCCAACTTTAATTCTTTTTGTTTCTTTGGCCTCTTTTAGTGTCCCAAACACCCAATTGACTTCGATTTCTCCAATTAAGCTCCAATAATCAATTCCTACAAATAAACATTAAAGTGCATAAATTTGGCCAATTTACTCTCAAAGACTAACTAAAATAGATAGGGAACAATAGTTTGTTATGCTTGCTATAAAACACCCCCAAACTTAAGCTTTTGCTAGTCCTCGAGCAAACTAAAAATCAAGCATAGGTTGACAAATAGATGAAACAAACATGACTCAATCTTCCAGGCTCACAAGTCAATAAACAAGCAATCAAGAGACATGCATATAAGGCCCAATGAAGGAGACAAATCGAAATTTTTCCAACATTAACTTGCATAAGCGAGATTTAACTTAATTAGATTAGACTCTAATAACTCGGGATTTGATTATTAAACTCTCAACTCATCTTCCCTCTACACTGGCACTAAGGATTTTCTAATGAGCCAATGGAACAAATTAGTTTGTTTTTATCCATACCTAAGTGCTTTTGAATTAAAATTGAATCAAACATTTATAAGTCACACTAGCTTTCACACACCTATTGTAGGGACCCATAACCCGAGTTTAACCCTTGGTTGGCCTAACTGATCACAACAGGGGTAGCTCTTTTTGCCTAAAACATTATTATTCATTGCATAGCGCGCATAAGTCATGACTTTATTTTTCTTTCAATAGTAAAGACAAGAATGATTTTTCTTTTATGATCATGATAAGCATATGATCTTTTCTTTCCTCCAAGGCAAGATTAAACGTGCTAATTTGCAAAAAAATTACTCTTTAGCTCTTCCCTACACCTATCGAGGTGACAACAAGCATATGAACCTACTAATTCGCTTCTCATTCAGGAAGTCTCTTTTTCTCATAATCTCCATCTTCTCCTGGAAATTAATATCCTTGAAGACTTCAGGGAACGGATTCTTTGGTGATGGAGCTTTGGGCGATTTGATCGTCGGTTTGACAGGTGTCGAGGTAGGAGGAGGTGCAGGAGAGGCGTCCATGGACCTTGTTCTCGACCTCTTGGCAAAAATGGGGTCATTTTTATTCTTTGTCCTCCTCTCGGCTCTTAGTTCTCTTCTTCTTTTCTTCCTCAAAGCTGTAGAAATAGAAATTTGGTCATCGTCCAATTCCTTGATTTCAGAATCTGATTCGGTTTCGCTATCACTAGAGGTCTTGGCTCTTTTTCTTCAATTTCCTCTTCATCCTTTTTCTCTCCTGAAGAGGTGCTATCAACAGCTGGTGGAGGTCCCCTAATATCATACTCGAACAACGAATCAAGGGCCTAATCAGCTTGTTGCTCTTTAGTGGCCTTTTCTTGGCCTTCCTCAGAATGCGGCCCAAATGCGGTCGCATTCTGGCCTTCATTTTCTTCCTCTTTTTCTTTTTCTGATTTTTCTTCTCTTGGCCCTTCAAGGGTCTATTCTTCAACTTCTTGCAGTTGTTCAGCTTCACTTTGAGCCTTGTGTAGTGGCTCAAAGGCTGCAAGAAAATCTTCAACCTATTTTCTGTGCATAGCATCGCGACGTAGTCCCTGTTACCGCCAAAAACAGAAAAGGAAAATAAGCGTCGAGATGCCCAGAAAGCAACGTCTCGATGCTAGCTCTCGAGTTTGACTCACACTTAAGCCTCCAACTTTGATTCTTTTTGCTTCTTTGGCCTCTTTTAGTGTCCCAAACACCCAATTGACTTCGATTTCTCCAATTAAGCTCCAATAATCAATTCCTACAAATAAACATGAAAGTGCATATATTTGGCCAATTTACTCTCAAAGACTAACTAAAATAGATAGGGAACAATAGCTTGCTATGCTTGCTATCAGGTATCCTATGCAATGAGTTTGCATAAGACCGGACCGTGAAATAGTAACCACTGGTTATAACAACGTTAACTAGTTGGTTTTCTATTTCACTAGGACGATCTAGACAACTTAGTCTTAATCCTGAGTTGATTATGGACTCCTGCTCATGAGGGATTATCCATTGATTTGTATGGGCGAGAGTGGCCAATACGTCGACTCAATAAGCCTACCATTTTGGGGACAAGACCGAGTGGGGAGCTGGGAACATAATCATACAAGATGGAATTTACTCCTTCCCGGCATTAGGGAAGCAGATGGGTGTTCCCTTAAGGCGATTCCGAGTCTTGAACAAAGGGCCCTACCCTCTCAACGGCACGAGAGGGTTTTCTGTTTGATGGTTGGACCACAAACGTGTTTCATTAGAGGAGAACTGGTACTTAAGGAAATAGAAGTAACCCAGGGGTAAAACGGTAATTTGACCAAGCTGGTGTTACGGACACTCGTAAAGGACTAACTCGTCGTTATTGGTCTATATCCGTGGACACATAAAATATGTCTGCAGTGAGAAGAGTGCAACTGTGAGTCTATAGTGGATTGTACACACAGTCTATAGTGGAAGGTTTGGACCATCGTCGTCCAAACCACCAAAAGATCTCTCATTGGACCGAATTTTTTGTTCCAATCTCTCCAAAACTCAAAAGGAGCAAAGTTTGGACCGTGTGTTGTCCAGACCACCTAAAGATCTCTCATGGACCCAACTTTGTGTTCCAAACACTCCAAAACTCAAACAGAGCAAGGTTTGACCATCTTCATCCAAACAACAAAAAGATCTCTCATTGGACCGAACTTTGTGTTCCAAACTCTCCAAAACTCAAAAGGAGCAAAGTTTGGACCATGTGTCATCCAAACAACTTGAAGACCTCTCATTGGACCAAACTTTGTGTTCCAAACTCTCGAAAACTCAAACGGAGAAAAATTTGGACCACCTTCTTCCAAAGCACCTAAAGATATCTCATTGGACCGAACTTTGTGTTCCAAACTCTCCAAAACTCAAACAGTGCAAAGTTTGGACCATGTGTTGTCCAAAACACCTGAAGACCTCTCATTGGGCTGAACATTGTGATCCAAACTCTCGAAAACTCATACGGAGAAACGCTTGGACCATCTTCGTCGAAACCACCTAAAGACCTCTCATTGGGCCGAACGTTGTGTAACAAACTCTCCAAAACTCAAACGGATCAAAGTTTGGACCATTTTAGTCCAAACCACCTAACGACCTCTCATTAGACCGAACTTTGTGTTCCAAACTCTCCAAAACTCAAACGCAGCAAAGTTTGGACCATGTGTCGTCCAAAGCACCTGAAGACCTCTCAATTGGCCAAACTTTTTCTTCCAAACTCTCCAAAACTCAAACAGAGAAAAGTTTGGACCATGTTCGTCCACACCACCTTAAGAACTCTCATTGGGCCGAATTTTGTTTTCCAAACTCTCCAGAACTCAAACGGAGCAAAGTTTGGACCATCTTCGTCGAAACCACCTAAAGATCTCTCATTGCGCCGAACTTTGTGTTCCAAACTCTCGAAAACTCAAACGGAGCAAAGTTTGGACCATCTTAGTCCAAACCACCTAACGATCTCTTATTCGACCGAACTTTGTGTTCCAAACTCTCCAAACCTCAAATGGAGCAAAGTTTGGACCATGTGTCGTCCAAACCACCTGAAGACCTCTCAATTGGCCAAACGTTTTCTTCCAAACTCTCCAAAACTCAAACGAATGAAAGTCTGGACCATGTTCGTCCACACCACCTGAAGAACTTTCATTGGGACGAACTTTGTTTTCCAAACTCTCCAAAACCCAAACAGAGCAAAGTTTGGATAATCTTCATCCAAACCACCTAAAGATCTCTCATTGGACTGAACTTTATTTACAAACTCTCGAAAACTCAAATGAAGCAAAGTTTGGACCATCTTCGTCCAAACCACCTAAAGATGTCTCATTGGACCCAACTTTGTGTTCCAAACTCTCCAAAACTAAAACGGAGCAAGGTTTCAACCATCTTCGTCCAAACCACCAAAAGATCTCCCATTGGACCGATCTTTGTGTTCCAAACTCTCCAAAACTCAAAAGGCGAAAAGTTTGGACCGTGTTTCGACCAAACTACCTGAAGACCTCTCGTATGTCCCAACTTTGTGTTCCCCTCTCTCGAAAAATCAAACGGAGCAAAGTTTGGACCATCTTTGTCCAAACAACCTAAAGATCTCTCATTGGGCCGAACTTTGTGTTCTAAACTCTCGAAAACTCAAACGGAGCTAAGTTTGGACCATCTTAGTCCAAACCACCTAACGATCTCTCATTGGACCGAACTTTGTGTTCCAAACTCTCCAAAACTCAAACAGAACAAAGTTTTGACCATGTGTCGTCCAAACCACTTGAAGACCTCTCAATTGGCCGAACTTTTTCTTCCAAACTCTCCGAAACTCAAATGGAGCAAAGTTTGGACCATGTTCGTCCACAGCACCTGAAGAACTCTCTTTGCGCCGAACTCTGTTTTCCAAACTCTCCAAAACTCAAAAGCAACAAAGTTTCGACCATGTGTCGTCCAAACCACTTGAAGACCTCTCATTGGGCCAAACTTTGTGTTCCGAACTCTTGAAAACTCAAACGGAGCAAAGTTTGGACCATCTTCTTCCAAAGAACCTAAAGATATCTCATTGGACCGAACTTTGTGTTCCAAACTCTCCAAAACTCCAACACAGCAAAGTTTGGACCATGTGTCGTCCGAACCACCTGAAGACCTCTCATTGGGTTGAACATTGTGATCAGAACTATCGAAAACTCATACGGAGAAAACTTTGGACCATCTTTGTCGAAACAACCTAAAGATCTGTCATTGGGACGAACATTGTGTTACAAACTCTCGAAAACTCAAACGGAGCAAAGTTTGGACCATTTTAGTCCAAACCACCTAACGACCTCTCATTGGACCGTACTTTGTGTTCCAAACTCTCCAAAACTCAAACGGAGCAAAGTTTGGACAATGTTCGTCCACAAAACCTGAAAAAATATCATTGGACCGAACTTTGTGTTCCAAACTCTCGAAAACTCAAACGGAGCAAAGTTTGGACCATATTCGTCCAAACCACCTAAAGATGTCTCATTGGACCCAAGTTTGTGTTCGAAACTCTCCAAAACTCAAACTAAGCAAGGTTTGGACCCTCTTAGTCCAAACAACAAAAAAATCTCTCATTGGACCGAACTTTGTGTTCCAAATTCTCAAAAACTCAAAAGGAGCAAAGTTTGGACCATGTGTCGTCCAAACCACTTGAAGACCTCTAATTGGGACCAAACTTTGTGTTCCAAACTCTCGAAAAATCAAACGGAGCAAAGTTTGGACCATCTTCTTCCAAAGCACCTAAAGATATCTCATTGGACTGAACTTTGTGTTCCAAACTCTCCAAAACTCAAACATAGCAAAGTTTGGACCATGTGTCGTCCAAAACACCTGACGACCTCTCATTGGGACGAACATTATGATCCAAACTCTTGAAAAGTCATACGGAGAAAAGTTTGGACCATCTTCGTCGAAACCACCTAAAGATCTCTCATTGGACCGAACGTTGTGTAACAAACGCTCGAAAACTCAAACAGAGAAAAGTTTGGACCATCTTAGTCCAAACCACCTAACGACCTCTCATTTGACCAAACTTTGTGTTCCAAACTCTCCAAAACTCAAACGGAGCAAAGTTTGGACCATGTGTCATCCAAACCACCAGAAGACCTCTCAATTGGTCGAACTTTTTCTTTCAAACTCTCAAAAACTCAAACGGACCAAAGTTTGGACCATGTTCGTCCAAAGCACCTAAAGATGTATCATCGGACCTAACTTTGTGTTCCAAACTCTCCAAAACTCAAACGGCGCAAAGTTTCGACAATCTTCGTCCAAACCACCAAACGATCTCTCATTGGACCGAACTTTGTGTTCCAAACTCTCCAAAACTCAAACGGAGCAAAGTTTGGACCATGTGTTGTCCAAACCACCTGAAGACCTCTCAATTGGCCGAACTTTATCTTTCAAACTCCCCAAAACTCAAACGAAACAAAATTTGGACCATGTTCGTCGACAGAACCTGAAGAACTCTCGTTGGGCCGAACTTTGTTTTCCAAACTCTCCAAAACTCAAATAGTGCAAAGTTTTTACCATTTAGTCCATACCACCTAAAGATCTCTCATTGGACCGAACATTGTGTTAAAATCTCTCGAAAACTTAAACGGAGCAAAGTTTGGACCATCTTCGTCCAAACCACCTAAAGATGTATCATTGGACCCAACTTTGTGTTCCAAACTCTTCAAAACTCAAACGGCGCAAAGTTTGGACAATCTTCGTCCAAACCACCTAACGATCTCTCATTGGACCGAACTTTGTTTTCCAAACTCTCCAAAACTCCAACGGAACAAAGTTTGGACCATGTGTCGTCCAAACCACCTGAAGACCTCTCAATTGGCCGAACTTTATCTTTCATACTCTCCAAAACTCAAACGAAACAAAGTTTGGACGATGTTCGTCCAAAGCACCTAAAGATGTATCATCGGACCCAACTTTGTGTTCCAAACTCTCCAAAACTCAAACGGCGCAAAGTTTCGACAATGTGTTGTCCAAACCACCTGAAGACCTCTCAATTGGTCGAACTTTATCTTTCAAACTACCCAAAACTCTAACTTAACAAAATTTGGACCATGTTCGTCCACAACACCTGAAGAACTCTCGTTGGGCCGAACTTTGTTTTCCAAACTCTCCAAAACTCAAACGGAGCAAAGTTTGGACAATTTAGTCCAAACCACCTAAAGATATGTCTATGGACCGAACCTTGTGTTCCAATCTCTCGAAAACTCAAACGGAGAAAAGTTTCGACCATGTGTCGTCCAAACCACCTGAAGACCTCTCATTGTGCCGAACATTGTGTTTCAAACTCTCGAAAACTTGAACGGAGCAAAGTTTGGACCATCTTCGTCCAAACAACCTAAAGATCTCTCATTGGGCCGAACTTTGTTTTACAAACTCTCCAAAACTCAAACGGAGCAAAGTTTGGACAATCTGAGTACAAACCACCTAACGATCTCTCATTGGACCGAACTTTGTTTTCCAAAGTCTCCAAAACTCAAACGGAACAAAGTCTAGACCAATTAGTCCAAACCACCTAAAGATCTCTCATTGTGCCGAACATTGTGTTCCAAACTCTCGAAAATTCAAACGGAGCAAAGTTAGGACCATCATCATCCAAACCACCTAAAGATCTCTAATTGGACCGAACTTTGTGTTCCAAGCTCTCCAAATCTCAATCGGAGCAAAGTTTGGACAATCTTCGTCCAAACCACCTAACGATATCTGATTGGACCGAACTTTGTTTTCCAAACTCTCCAAAACTCCAACGGAGCAAAGTTTGGACCATGTGTCGTCCAAACCACCTGAAGACCTCTCAATTGGCCGAACTTTTTCTTTCAAACTCTCCAAAACCCAAACGAAGCAAAGTTTTGACCATGTTCGTCCACAGCACCTGAAGAACTCTCGTTGGGCCGAACTTTGTTTTTCAAACTCTCCAAAACTCAAACGGAGAAAAGTTTGGACCATGTGTTGTCCAAACCACCTGAAGACCTCTCAATTGGCCGAACTTTATCTTTCAAACTCCCCAAAACTCAAACGAAACAAAATTTGGACCATGTTTGTCCACAAAACCTAAAGAACTCTCGTTGGGACGAACTTTGTCTTCCAAACTCTCCAAAACTCAAACAGAGCAAAGTTTGGACCATGTGTTGTCCAAACCACCTGAAGACCTCTCAATTGGCCGAACTTTATCTTTCAAACTCCCCAAAACTCAAACTTAACAAAATTTGGACCATGTTCGTCCACAAAACCTGAAGAACTCTCGTTGGGCCGAACTTTTTTTTCCAAACTCTCCAAAACTCAAACGGAGCAAAGTTTGGACAATTTAGTCCAAACCACCTAAAGATATGTCTATGGACCGAACGTTGTGTTCCAATCTCTCGAAAACTCAAACGTAGAAAAGTTTGGACCATGTGTCGTCCAAACAACCTGAAGACCTCTCATTGTGCCGAACATTGTTTTTCAAACTCTCGAAAACTCAAACGGAGCAAAGTTTGGACCATCTTCGTCCAAACAACCTAAAGATCTCTCATTGGGCCGAACTTTGTTTTACAAACTCTGCAAAACTCAAACGGAGCAAAGTTTGGACAATCTTAGTACAAACCACCTAACGATCTCTCATTGGACCGAACTTTCTTTTCCAAAGTCTCCAAAACTCAAATGGAACAAAGTCTAGACCAATTAGTCCAAACCACCTAAAGATCTCTCATTGTGCCGAACATTGTGTTCCAAACTCTCGAAAATTCAAACGGAGCGAAGTTAGGACCATCATCATCCAAACCACCTAAAGATCTCTCATTGGACCGAACTTTGTGTTCCAAACTCTCCAAAACTCAATCGAAGCAAGGTTTGGACAATCTTCGTCCAAACCACCTAACAATATCTGATTGGACCGAACTTTGTTTTTCAAACTCTCCAAAACTCCAACGGAGCAAAGTTTGGACCATGTGTCGTCCAAACCACCTGAAGACCTCTCAATTGGCCGAACTTTTTCTTTCAAACTCTCCAAAACTCAAACGAAGCAAAGTTTTGACCATGTTCGTCCACAGGACCTGAAGAACTCTCGTTGGGCCGAACTTTGTTTTCCAAACTCTCCAAAACTCCAACGGAGCAAAGTTTGGACCATGTGTCGTCCAAACCACCTGAAGACCTCTCAATTGGCCGAACTTTTTCTTTCAAACTCTCCAAAACTCAAACGAAGCAAAGTTTTGACCATGTTCGTCCACAGGACCTGAAGAACTCTCGTTGGGCCGAACTTTGTTTTCCAAACTCTCCAAAACTCAAACGGAGAAAAGTTTGGACCATGTGTTGTCCAAACCACCTGAAGACCTCTCAATTGGCCGAACTTTATCTTTCAAACTCCCCAAAACTCAAACGAAACAAAATTTGGACCATGTTTGTCCACAAAACCTAAAGAACTCTCGTTGGGACGAACTTTGTCTTCCAAACTCTCCAAAACTCAAACAGAGCAAAGTTTGGACCATGTGTTGTCCAAACCACCTGAAGACCTCTCAATTGGCCGAACTTTATCTTTCAAACTCCCCAAAACTCAAACTTAACAAAATTTGGACCATGTTCGTCCACAAAACCTGAAGAACTCTCGTTGGGCCGAACTTTTTTTTCCAAACTCTCCAAAACTCAAACGGAGCAAAGTTTGGACAATTTAGTCCAAACCACCTAAAGATATGTCTATGGACCGAACGTTGTGTTCCAATCTCTCGAAAACTCAAACGTAGAAAAGTTTGGACCATGTGTCGTCCAAACCACCTGAAGACCTCTCATTGTGCCGAACATTGTTTTTCAAACTCTCGAAAACTCAAACGGAGCAAAGTTTGGACCATCTTCGTCCAAACAACCTAAAGATCTCTCATTGGGCCGAACTTTGTTTTACAAACTCTGCAAAACTCAAACGGAGCAAAGTTTGGACAATCTTAGTACAAACCACCTAACGATCTCTCATTGGACCGAACTTTCTTTTCCAAAGTCTCCAAAACTCAAATGGAACAAAGTCTAGACCAATTAGTCCAAACCACCTAAAGATCTCTCATTGTGCCGAACATTGTGTTCCAAACTCTCGAAAATTCAAACGGAGCGAAGTTAGGACCATCATCATCCAAACCACCTAAAGATCTCTCATTGGACCGAACTTTGTGTTCCAAACTCTCCAAAACTCAATCGAAGCAAGGTTTGGACAATCTTCGTCCAAACCACCTAACAATATCTGATTGGACCGAACTTTGTTTTTCAAACTCTCCAAAACTCCAACGGAGCAAAGTTTGGACCATGTGTCGTCCAAACCACCTGAAGACCTCTCAATTGGCCGAACTTTTTCTTTCAAACTCTCCAAAACTCAAACGAAGCAAAGTTTTGACCATGTTCGTCCACAGGACCTGAAGAACTCTCGTTGGGCCGAACTTTGTTTTCCAAACTCTCCAAAACTCCAACGGAGCAAAGTTTGGACCATGTGTCGTCCAAACCACCTGAAGACCTCTCAATTGGCCGAACTTTTTCTTTCAAACTCTCCAAAACTCAAACGAAGCAAAGTTTTGACCATGTTCGTCCACAGGACCTGAAGAACTCTCGTTGGGCCGAACTTTGTTTTCCAAACTCTCCAAAACTCAAACGGAGAAAAGTTTGGACCATGTGTTGTCCAAACCACCTGAAGACCTCTCAATTGGCCGAACTTTATCTTTCAAACTCCCCAAAACTCAAACGAAACAAAATTTGGACCATGTTTGTCCACAAAACCTAAAGAACTCTCGTTGGGACGAACTTTGTCTTCCAAACTCTCCAAAACTCAAACAGAGCAAAGTTTGGACCATGTGTTGTCCAAACCACCTGAAGACCTCTCAATTGGCCGAACTTTATCTTTCAAACTCCCCAAAACTCAAACTTAACAAAATTTGGACCATGTTCGTCCACAAAACCTGAAGAACTCTCGTTGGGCCGAACTTTTTTTTCCAAACTCTCCAAAACTCAAACGGAGCAAAGTTTGGACAATTTAGTCCAAACCACCTAAAGATATGTCTATGGACCGAACGTTGTGTTCCAATCTCTCGAAAACTCAAACGTAGAAAAGTTTGGACCATGTGTCGTCCAAACCACCTGAAGACCTCTCATTGTGCCGAACATTGTTTTTCAAACTCTCGAAAACTCAAACGGAGCAAAGTTTGGACCATCTTCGTCCAAACAACCTAAAGATCTCTCATTGGGCCGAACTTTGTTTTACAAACTCTGCAAAACTCAAACGGAGCAAAGTTTGGACAATCTTAGTACAAACCACCTAACGATCTCTCATTGGACCGAACTTTCTTTTCCAAAGTCTCCAAAACTCAAATGGAACAAAGTCTAGACCAATTAGTCCAAACCACCTAAAGATCTCTCATTGTGCCGAACATTGTGTTCCAAACTCTCGAAAATTCAAACGGAGCGAAGTTAGGACCATCATCATCCAAACCACCTAAAGATCTCTCATTGGACCGAACTTTGTGTTCCAAACTCTCCAAAACTCAATCGAAGCAAGGTTTGGACAATCTTCGTCCAAACCACCTAACAATATCTGATTGGACCGAACTTTGTTTTTCAAACTCTCCAAAACTCCAACGGAGCAAAGTTTGGACCATGTGTCGTCCAAACCACCTGAAGACCTCTCAATTGGCCGAACTTTTTCTTTCAAACTCTCCAAAACTCAAACGAAGCAAAGTTTTGACCATGTTCGTCCACAGGACCTGAAGAACTCTCGTTGGGCCGAACTTTGTTTTCCAAACTCTCCAAAACTCCAACGGAGCAAAGTTTGGACCATGTGTCGTCCAAACCACCTGAAGACCTCTCAATTGGCCGAACTTTTTCTTTCAAACTCTCCAAAACTCAAACGAAGCAAAGTTTTGACCATGTTCGTCCACAGGACCTGAAGAACTCTCGTTGGGCCGAACTTTGTTTTCCAAACTCTCCAAAACTCAAACGGAGAAAAGTTTGGACCATGTGTTGTCCAAACCACCTGAAGACCTCTCAATTGGCCGAACTTTATCTTTCAAACTCCCCAAAACTCAAACGAAACAAAATTTGGACCATGTTTGTCCACAAAACCTAAAGAACTCTCGTTGGGACGAACTTTGTCTTCCAAACTCTCCAAAACTCAAACAGAGCAAAGTTTGGACCATGTGTTGTCCAAACCACCTGAAGACCTCTCAATTGGCCGAACTTTATCTTTCAAACTCCCCAAAACTCAAACTTAACAAAATTTGGACCATGTTCGTCCACAAAACCTGAAGAACTCTCGTTGGGCCGAACTTTTTTTTCCAAACTCTCCAAAACTCAAACGGAGCAAAGTTTGGACAATTTAGTCCAAACCACCTAAAGATATGTCTATGGACCGAACGTTGTGTTCCAATCTCTCGAAAACTCAAACGTAGAAAAGTTTGGACCATGTGTCGTCCAAACCACCTGAAGACCTCTCATTGTGCCGAACGTTGTTTTTCAAACTCTCGAAAACTCAAACGGAGCAAAGTTTGGACCATCTTCGTCCAAACAACCTAAAGATCTCTCATTGGGCCGAACTTTGTTTTACAAACTCTGCAAAACTCAAACGGAGCAAAGTTTGGACAATCTTAGTACAAACCACCTAACAATCTCTCATTGGACCGAACTTTCTTTTCCAAAGTCTCGAAAACTCAAATGGAACAAAGTCTAGACCAATTAGTCCAAACCACCTAAAGATCTCTCATTGTGCCGAACATTGTGTTCCAAACTCTCGAAAATTCAAACGGAGCGAAGTTAGGACCATCATCATCCAAACCACCTAAAGATCTCTCATTGGACCGAACTTTGTGTTCCAAACTCTCCAAAACTCAATCGAAGCAAGGTTTGGACAATCTTCGTCCAAACCACCTAACAATATCTGATTGGACCGAACTTTGTTTTTCAAACTCTCCAAAACTCCAACGGAGCAAAGTTTGGACCATGTGTCGTCCAAACCACCTGAAGACCTCTCAATTGGCCGAACTTTTTCTTTCAAACTCTCCAAAACTCAAACGAAGCAAAGTTTTGACCATGTTCGTCCACAGGACCTGAAGAACTCTCGTTGGGCCGAACTTTGTTTTCCAAACTCTCCAAAACTCAAACGGAGCAAAGTTTGGACCATGTGTTGTCCAAACCACCTGAAGACCTCTCAATTGGCCGAACTTTATCTTTCAAACTCCCCAAAACTCAAACGAAACAAAATTTGGACCATGTTTGTCCACAACACCTGAAGAACTCTCGTTGGGCCGAACTTTGTCTTCCAAACTCTCCAAAACTCAAATGGAGCAAAGTTTGGACCATGTGTTGTCCAAACCACCTGAAGACCTCTCAATTGGCCGAACTTTATCTTTCAAACTCCCCAAAACTCAAACTTAACAAAATTTGGACCATGTTCGTCCATAACACCTGAAGAACTCTCGTTGGGCCGAACTTTGTTTTCCAAACTCTCCAAAACTCAAACGGAGCAAAGTTTGGACAATTTAGTCCAAACCACCTAAAGATATGTCTATGGACCGAACGTTGTGTTCCAATCTCTCGAAAACTCAAACGGAGAAAAGTTTGGACCATGTGTCGTCCAAACCACCTGAAGACCTCTCATTGTGCCGAACATTGTGTTTCAAACTCTCGAAAACTCAAACGGAGCAAAGTTTGGACCATCTTCGTCCAAGCAACCTAAAGATCTCTCATTGGGCCGAACTTTGTTTTACAAACTCTCCAAAACTCAAAAGGAGCAAAGTTTTGACAATCTTAGTACAAACCACCTAACGATCTCTCATTGGACCGAACTTTGTTTTCCAAAGTCTCCAAAACTCAAACGGAACAAAGTCTAGACCAATTAGTCCAAACCACCTAAAGATCTCTCATTGGACCGAACTTTGTGTTCCAAACTCTCCAAAACTCAATCGAAGCAAGGTTTGGACAATCTTCGTCCAAACCACCTAACGATATCTGATTGGACCGAACTTTGTTTTTCAAACTCTCCAAAACTCCAACGGAGCAAAGTTTGGACCATGTGTCGTCCAAACCACCTGAAGACCTCTCAATTGGCCGAACTTTTTCTTTCAAACTCTCCAAAACTCAAACGAAGCAAAGTTTTGACCATGTTCGTCCACAGGACCTGAAGAACTCTCGTTGGGCCGAACTTTGTTTTCCAAACTCTCCAAAACTCCAACGGAGCAAAGTTTGGACCATGTGTCGTCCAAACCACCTGAAGACCTCTCAATTGGCCGAACTTTTTCTTTCAAACTCTCCAAAACTCAAACGAAGCAAAGTTTTGACCATGTTCGTCCACAGGACCTGAAGAACTCTCGTTGGGCCGAACTTTGTTTTCCAAACTCTCCAAAACTCAAACGGAGCAAAGTTTGGACCATGTGTTGTCCAAACCACCTGAAGACCTCTCAATTGGCCGAACTTTATCTTTCAAACTCCCCAAAACTCAAACGAAACAAAATTTGGACCATGTTTGTCCACAACACCTGAAGAACTCTCGTTGGGCCGAACTTTGTCTTCCAAACTCTCCAAAACTCAAATGGAGCAAAGTTTGGACCATGTGTTGTCCAAACCACCTGAAGACCTCTCAATTGGCCGAACTTTATCTTTCAAACTCCCCAAAACTCAAACTTAACAAAATTTGGACCATGTTCGTCCATAACACCTGAAGAACTCTCGTTGGGCCGAACTTTGTTTTCCAAACTCTCCAAAACTCAAACGGAGCAAAGTTTGGACAATTTAGTCCAAACCACCTAAAGATATGTCTATGGACCGAACGTTGTGTTCCAATCTCTCGAAAACTCAAACGGAGAAAAGTTTGGACCATGTGTCGTCCAAACCACCTAGAGACCTCTCATTGTGCCGAACATTGTGTTTCAAACTCTCGAAAACTCAAACGGAGCAAAGTTTGGACCATCTTCGTCCAAGCAACCTAAAGATCTCTCATTGGGCCGAACTTTGTTTTACAAACTCTCCAAAACTCAAAAGGAGCAAAGTTTGGACAATCTTAGTACAAACCACCTAACGATCTCTCATTGGACCGAACTTTGTTTTCCAAAGTCTCCAAAACTCAAACGGAACAAAGTATAGACCAATTAGTCCAAACCACCTACAGATCTCTCATTGTGCGAACATTGTACTCCAAACTCTCGAAAATTCAAACGGAGCAAAGTTAGGACAATCATCATCCAAACCACCTAAAGATCTCTCATTGGACCGAACTTTGTGTACCAAACTCTCCAAAACTCAATAGGAGCAAAGTTTGGACAATCTTCGTCCAAACCACCTAACGATATCTGATTGGACCGAACTTTGTTTCCAAACTCTCCAAAACTCCAACGGAGCAAAGTTTGGACCATGTGTCGTCCAAACCACCTGAAGACCTCTCAATTGGCCGAACTTTTTCTTTCAAACTCTCCAAAACTCAAACGAAGCAAAGTTTTGACCATGTTCGTCCACAGCACCTGAAGAACTCTCGTTGGGCCGAACTTTGTTTTCCAAACTCTCCAAAACTAAAACGGAGCAAAGTTTGGGCCATTTAGTCCAATCCACCTAAAGATCTCTCTATGGACCGAACTTTGTGTTCCAATCTCTCGAAAGCTCAAACGGAGCAAAGTTTGGACCATGTGTCGTCCAAACCACCTGAAGACCTCTCATTGTGCCGAACATTGTGTTCCAAACTCTCGAAAACTCAAATGGAGCAAAGTTTGGACCATCTTCATCCAAACAAACCTAAAGATCTCTCATTGGGCCGAAGTTTGGGTTCAAAACTCTCGGAAACTCAAACGGAGCAAAGTTTCGACCATCTTAGTCCAAACCTCCTAACGATCACTCATTGGACTGAACTTTGTGTTCCAAGCTCTCAAAAACTAAAACGAAGCAAAGTTTGGACCACGTGTCGTCCAAACCACCAGAAGACCTCTCAATTGGTCGAACTTTTTCTTTCAAACTCTCCAAAACTCAAACGGAGCAAAGTTTGGACCATCTTCGTCCACAGCACCTGAAGAACTCTCGTTGGGCCGAACTTTGGTTTCCAAACTCTCCAAAACTCAAACGGAGCAAAGTTTGGACCATTTAGTCTGAACCACCTAAAGATCTCTCATTGGACCGAGCATTGTGTTCCAAACTCTCGAAAACTGAAACGGAGCAAAGTTTGGCCCATCTTCGTCCAAACCACCTAAAGATGTATCATTGGACCCAACTTTGTGTTCCAAACTCTCCAAAACTAAAACAGAGCAAGGTTTGGACCATCTTCGTGCAAACCACGAAAAGATCTCTCATTGGACAGAACTTTGTGTTCCAAACTTTCCAACACTCAAAATGTGCAAAGTTTGGACCGTGTGTCGTCCAAACCACCTGAAGACCTCTCATAGGTCCGAACTTTGTGTTCCAAACTCTCAAAAAGTTAAACGGAGCAAAGTTAGGACCATGTGTCATCCAAACCACCTGCAGACCTCTCATTGTGCCGAACATTGTGTTCCAAGCTCTCGAAAACTCGAACGGAGGAAAGTTTGAACGATCATCATCCAAATAACCTAGAGATCTCTCATTCGGCCGCACTTTGGGTTCCAAACTCTCCAAAACTAAAACGGGGGAAAGTTTGGACCATCTTAGTCCAAGCATCCTAACAATCTCTCATTAGACCAAACTTTGTGTTCCAAACTCTCCAAAACTCAAAAGGAGCAAAGTTTAGACCATGTGTCGTCCAAACCACCTGAAGACCTCCTATAGGGCCGAACTTTGTGTTCAAAACTCTAAAAAACTCAAACGGAGCAAAGTTTGGACCACCTTCATCCAAACCACCTAAAGATCTCTCATTGGACTGAAGTTTGTGTTCCAAACTCTCGAAAACTCAAACGGAGCAAAGTTTGGACCATGTGTCGTCCAAACAACCTGAAGACCTCTCATTGGGTCGAACTTTGTCTTCCAAACTCTCGAAAACTCAAACAAAGCAAGTTTGGACCATATTCGTCCAAACAACCTAAAGATCTCTAATTAGACCGAACTTTGTGTTCCAAATTCTCCAAAACTCAAAAGGAGAAAAGTTTAAACCATGTTTCGTCCAAACAACCTAAACACCTCCCATAGGGTCGAAATTTGTGTTCAAAACTCTCGAAGACACAAACGGAGCAAAGTTTGGACCATGTATCGTCCAAACAACCTGAAGACCTCTCATTAGGCCGAACCTTGTGTTCCAAACTCTAGAAAACTCAAACGGAGCAAAGTTTTGACAATCTTCGTCCAAACCACCCAAAGATATCTCATTGGACCGAACCTTGTATTCCAAACACTACAAAACTCAAATAGAGCAAAGTTTGGACCATGTGTCGTCCAAACAACCTGAAGACCTCTCATTGGGCCGAACTTTGTTTTCCAAACTTTCGAAATTCAAACGGAGCAAAGTTTGGTCCATCTTCGTCCAAACCACCTAAAGATCTCTCATTAGACCCAACTTTGTGTTCCAAACTCTCCAAAACTCAAAAGGAGCAAATTTTGGACCATGTGTCGTCCAAACCAACTGAAGACCTCTCATTGGGCCGAACTTTGTGTTCCAAACTCTCGAAAACTCAAACGGAGCAAAGTTTTGACCATCTTCGTCCAAACCACCTAAAGATATCTCATTGGACCAAACTTTGTATTCCAAACTCTCCAAAACTCAAACAGAGCAAAGTTTGGACCATGTGTCGTCCAAACAACCTAAAGACCTCTCAATCGGCCGAACTATGTGTTCCAAACTTTCACAAACTCAAACGGACCAAAGTTTGGACCATCTTCGTCCAAACCACCTAAAGATCTCTGATTGCATCGAACTTTGTATCACAAACACTACAAAACTCAAACAGAGCAAAGTTTGGACCATGTGTCGTCCAAACAACCTGAAGACCTCTCATTGGGCCGAACTTTGTTTTCCAAACTTTCAAAAACTCAAAAGGAGCAAAGTTTGGTCCATCTTCGTCCAAACCACCTAAAGATCTCTCATTAGACCAAACTTTGTGTTCCAAACTCTCCAAAACTCAAAAGTAGCAAAGTTTAGACCATGTGTCGTCCAAACCACCTGAAGACCTGCGATAGGGCTGATAGCGAGCAGAAATGTCGCTATTTTAGTCCCAATTTATTAGGCTTTTCTGTGCTTTAATCGTGTTTTTAATGAAAATATTTAATGAATTCCGTTATTTGGTCCTTAGGAGCAAAGTTGGTGATTTTGGGAGAAAAAGTGCAAAAAATGAAGCAAATGAAGCCCAAATCCAAGCATGGATCAAAAGGGGATCCAATGAAACCAATCATGATGAAAATGCCCAAAAGAAGTGAAGAGAAGGCCCAAAAATCAGCCCAAAACCAAAGCTGGAAATTCTGAAAATTGGGGCAGCGTCGAGACGCTATGCAAGGCAGCGTCGCGACGCTACCCATTTCTTGGGCAACAAGACGCGTGCGTTGCAGCGTCGCAACGCTGTGCAATGTAGCGTCGCGACGCTACCCCCATTCCGGGCCTATAAAAAGGCACCCTTGGGTGCCTCATTTACAATCAATCAATTCATTCTTCAATCCATTCTTTCCTTCCTTTGGCTCCTTTGGAGCCTCTCTCAAGGCTTTCTAGCCTTTTTGAGAGAATTCTTTAGTGGGAAATATTTGGGGAATTTTGGGGAGCATCTTAGGAAGCTCAAAGGAGTGTTCGGCGGAGCTCTGAGCGTCAGCGAAGGGGTTTTTCGACGGTCAATTCCTTTCCTTTTATGCTCTTAAATTATGCTTTCTATTATAAATGTTGTGGATACTTTAGCTATGTATAGCTAAACCCCAATTTGGGGTCTTGGAATGAAATTATAGTTGAAACGTTGTTATAATTACCTGTCTCTTGCCCTTTTTCCTAATTATTTGTATGGATGTGCTTAATGCTTTATTCAATCTGGCCAATTGTGTAATGATTCGATTCTTAATGGAAACTCGACGGAGAGAAGTTAGGATAAATCATAATCCATGCAACTAGTTTAATTGCCCGTCGTGACACCGGGATTAGTTGATTAAACTTAGATTCCTAAAATGAATCAGAGCGTAATAATTAATGATTTTTAATGGCGCTAAGGACACTTAGGTTGTTAAAATGAATTAATTACAATTAGGGGAAACCGACAGGAGAACCTATGTGATTAACGGAGATTCTAGGAGTATAATTAGTTGGGCAATGAGATAGGATAATTATAACAATTGTTTAGCTCATAATTGATTTTCAAGACCCCTCTTCCCATTAAAAGAAATCTCTTTCTCCATATTTTTTTATTTGATTGATCAAATTATTTTCCTGCTTTGAATTTTAAATTTCTCTTATTTGCATGGGTTGTTCCCTAAATATTATTTTGCCTAAGTACTTTTAGTGCTCAAGAGATTTTATTTTTGCTTAATTTTCGCTTCGCTTCCCTGTGGATTCGATACTCGGTATTACTACCATTTTATATTACTTGTGCGACCCGTGCGCTTGCGGTAGCAAACAGCAAACAAGTTTTTGGCGCCGTTGCCGGGGAAGCTTGATTTTTAAGCAAATTAATTTTTCTTGACATCGAAAAGAAAGGGATAAATAGTAATTTAGGTGTAAATATTTTTCTTTTATTATTTTGTGAATATCATTTGTTTTTGTTTTATTTTGTTTGGTTCTCTTGATTGATTGGGAGTATTGTATGCGAAGGAACAAGGTGGTTAATTTGTTTCCGTTAGATCTTGAAATTGACAGGACTCTTAGATCCATTCGAAGAGAGAAAAGATTAGCAGAAGCAATGGCCCACCAAGAGGAAGCTCCCAAGGCAATTAGAGATTTCTTACAGCCAGTTCTCCCCACCGAGAATTCTGGGATTGTCTACGCCCCAATCCAAGCTACAAATTTTGAGTTAAAGACGGGATTGATTCAGATGGCGCGCGATAACTCGTTTAAGGGACACCCTTTTGAGGACCCACACTCACATCTGCGATCATTCCTGGAAATTTGTGGGACGGTGAAGATGAACGGAGTTCCGGCCGACGCTATCAGATTGAGGTTATTTCCATTCTCTCTACAGGATAAAGCAAAGGATTGGCTCGAATCAGTCGAGACGGGCAGCATAAGTACATGGGATGAGCTTGCCCAGGCTTTTCTGACAAAATTTTTCCCGCCTGCCAAGACTACCAAGCTCCGGACTGAAATCGGAACATTTAGGCAGCTTGACGAGGAGCAGTTGTACGAGGCGTGGGAAAGATACAAAGAAATGCTTAGGCGGTGCCCCCAACACGGATATCCTGATTGGCTTCAAGTACAGTTATTTTATAATGGATTGAATCCCTCCACGAAGACAGTCCTAGACACATCAGCAGGAGGAAGTTTTCTTTCAAAAACAGTGACAGAAGCCAAAGATCTGCTTGAGGAAATGGCGGCAACCAGTTATCAATGGCCAACCGAGAGGGGAGCAATTTCAAAGAAGGCTGGATTATATGAATTGGATGAGTCAAGTTCACTGAAGGCACAGCTGGCATCTCTGACCAATGCGCTAAACAAGTTGACTTCGTCTGAGGTGGTCAAGTCCATTTCCACCTTAGCTGAAGGTCATTCCAAGAAGGAAGGTCAAGATGTGGAAGAAGTCCAGTACGTAGGAAATAGACCATTTACGCAAGGAATACCGAACTTCTACCACCCCAGTCTACGCAATCACGAGAACTTCTCATACTCAAATACAAAGAATGTCTTGCAGCCACCGCCAGGTTTTGCATCATCTAGTGTGCCTGAAAAGAAGAATAACCTGGAGGAGTTGGTGGCTATGTTTGTAAAGGAACAGAAAGTTTTGAACGTCAATCTCCAGACAGCAGTCAATAACCACGACACAGCTCTGAAAAACATGGAAGTTCAAATAGGACAGATCGCTTCAGTAGTGAATGCACTTCAAAAGGGAAAATTTCCAAGCGACACTGAGCCTAACCCAAGAGAGCAGTGCAAGATGGTGACACTGAGAAGTGGTAGACAGCTGGAGAACAGTTCAGAAAAGAAGAAGGAAGAAGAAAAGAGAAGGGATGAAGATGAAAGGGCTGAGGCACAAAAAGCCTCCTCTGAAAGGTCCCAACATCCTCCTGACTCTATTGACTTAAATTGTGATTTTTCTAACAATTTTGCAGGTAGAAAAGAAGATAAAAAGCAGGATGGCAGGCACAACAAGAAACTATACGAGGAAGAAGTGGTCCCATGCAACCACCATGACAAAGGCTCGCACATCAGCCCGCCCAGGCGAAGGGGCGAATGTCCAACCTTTGGCTACAGGGAGTTACCTTTTCCTCAGCGTTTTAAGAATGTTAAATTAGATGAGCAGTTTCAAAAATTTCTAGAAATGTTTAAGAAATTGTCTGTGAATATTCCCTTAGTAGATGCCTTGTATAACATGCCTAATTATGGGAAATTCATGAAAGAAATGCTTTCTAGAAAGAAAAGTCTGAAAAAAGAAATTTTTAAATTGTCTGAGAGTAGCAGTACCATAGTATCTGGGAAGATGCCTTCTAAACAAAAAGATCCAGGGAGTTTTTCGGTTCCCTGCACCATAGGAGAAGCATCTTTCGATAGGGCCTTATGTGATTTAGGAGCAAGTATAAACTTGATGCCCTATTCTGTTTACAGGAGGATTGGTTTAACAGGTATGAAGGACACCGACGTCACTCTCCAGCTTGCTGACAGATCAATTACCCAACCAATGGGTGTTGTGGAGGACGTATTGGTGAAGGTCAACAAGTTTATCTTCCCCGTAGATTTTGTGGTACTAGACATGAAGGAGGACAAGGAGGTGCCCATTATTCTAGGCAGACCTTTCCTAGCTACAGGTAAAGCTGAGATCAGTGTCCACACAGGTAAGCTTACCTTGAACATTGATGATGAAAAAGTTGTGTTTAGTATTTTTGGACAAGATGAGTCTGTATGTAGTTTGCATACATGTTTTTCTATTGGTCCTGAATACTTGACTGACGATGATGAGGAGGTAGAGTTTAATCTTGGCTTAGGCTTAGGAGAAGTGCCTATGGATGATGAGGATTTTGATCACAATGCATATTTGAATAATCCTCTGTTTGAGAATGATTTAGAACTTCCTGACTTTGAAAATGAATTAGACTTGCCTGCTTGTGACAATGAAAGATCTGCAGTTGATGATTTACCTTCCTTTGAGAATGAATTAGATTTGCCTGAAATGGATAATTTTGATGATGATATAGAGTTGCCTGACATTGAGGATGAGCATGAAATGCATAAAAAAGATTACTTGGTAGATAATTTTGAGTCTGATCGTGATTACACTGAATCTATTGAGTCTGATCTTGACATTCCTGAATGCATGAACCCTGATAATGTTAATACCTTTGATTCGTGTCCTGATGATGTATATAGCATAGAAACTGACCCAGAGGAACTCGAATCTGTGCATAGTATAGAATCTGACCCTGAAGAGCTTGAATTCTTTAATTCTGATAGTGAGTCATGTGATAGCCTAGTTGAATCATTTTTTAATACTGAGTCTGAGGAATCTGAGGAGCATGTAAATGTTTTTTCTGATGAATGGTCTGGCATGATTGATAGGCCATCTTTAGATCCTAGACCGGTAGATATTATAACTCTTGATGACTCTGTTAACAATTGCTTTGTGAATAGAGACTTAGAAAAGAGATTTGATGCTGTTACATATTTTCTGCAATGTTATTATGATAATCTCTTTAGTGATGATGGGCCAGGGGAAAGTTTTTTTTCTCCCCTGTTTGCGGTATGCAACTCGGTGCGTGATTTTTTACAGGGCCCGGAGGATGATGAAAATTTTTATTTCGAGCCTCCGTAAGCGTGCCGAGCCTCGTCTAGCTAAAGACGTTAAAGAAAGCGCTGCTTGGGAGGCAACCCAAGGATTAAAGTTTAAATAGTTGTTTTTGCGGTAAATAATTTTCTTTGCTTCGAGATCCAATTTTGTTTTGCAGGATCACCTTAAGCAAATCCCAAAATTCCAAGAATCCCATTTTTCTGGATCGAAAGGAAGAGGATAAAGCGCTCCTAGCTCAGGGAAGTCTCAGTATCCCTCTATTTGCTTTACTGTCTTAAAAAACATTGGGGACAATGTTTAGTTTAAGTTTGGGGGGGAGGCTTCCGCTATGTTGAGCATATTTGAATTCTTTTGGATGCATGAATAGATAGCCATGTTAGCCAAGGATGTGATTTTAGAAATTTTGGGAGAAAATAGTTTATATGTTGTGGAATCTGGGAGCACGGCAGAAATTATGAAATTTTAAAATTTTTTGATACTTAGTTTTGATGTCTAAAGCATGCAATAGCCTTATCTAATGACGTCTTTGAAAATCTAGATTCTTACTATGATTTTTAAAGTTTGTTGTCACCCCGATAGGCTTAGTTTCTAATATTAGGAAGTTCATGCTTGATTGTTCTAAAGAGCTAGGTAGAAAAAAAATGTTATGCCTGCTGAGAGAAAAGCAAAAGCAACAAAAGAAAATGAGAGAAAAGAAAAATCTGTTGAAAAAAGAAATTTTTTGCTTGCACAAAAGAAAAAGCCTAGGGGTAAAAAGAGCTACCTGCGGTGTGATCAGTTAGGCCAACCAGAGAATAAAATTCGGGTTAAGGGTCCCTGCACCGTAGTGTGAAAGCTAGTACCATTAGATATCAAAATGCAAGTTTGGGGGAGTAGCAAAAGAAAAAGCAAAAGAAAGAGAAAAATCAATTGTGAGTTTTGCTCCCCCATGAAAAAGAAAATGACAGGCACCCTAGTTTCTTTTTTTTTGCATGATAGAAGGACTCCGACCTATTAGGGGCTCTTAGCCAGTGTAGGGGGAAAACAAATGGAGAAAGCCATAAGACTAATCTAGGTTAGTAAAAGAATCAATAGATAAGTCTTGAGCATGCTATTCATTAATCTTAAGTTCAATCTAGTTTAAGATTTCTTCAAGAGTATGCGGTGCTTGCTTATTCCACTTGCATGTTTTCCATTCTATCTTAAGAATTCCAAAATCATTGAGGCTTGAGCAATTCTATTTCATGCATCTTTAGAATTTATTTTGCTCGGGACTAGCAAAAGCTTAAGTTTGGGGGTGTGATAGCGAGCAGAAATGTCGCTATTTTAGTCCCAATTTATTAGGCTTTTCTGTGCTTTAATCGTGTTTTTAATGAAAATATTTAATGAATTCCGTTATTTGGTCCTTAGGAGCAAAGTTGGTGATTTTGGGAGAAAAAGTGCAAAAAATGAAGCAAATGAAGCCCAAATCCAAGCATGGATCAAAAGGGGATCCAATGAAACCAATCATGATGAAAATGCCCAAAAGAAGTGAAGAGAAGGCCCAAAAATCAGCCCAAAACCAAAGCTGGAAATTCTAAAAATTGGGGCAGCGTCGAGACGCTATGCAAGGCAGCGTCGCGACGCTACCCATTTCTTGGGCAACAAGACGCGTGCGTTGCAGCGTCGCGACGCTGTGCAATGTAGCGTCGCGACGCTACCCCCATTCCGGGCCTATAAAAAGGCACCCTTGGGTGCCTCATTTACAATCAATCAATTCATTCTTCAATCCATTCTTTCCTTCCTTTGGCTCCTTTGGAGCCTCTCTCAAGGCTTTCTAGCCTTTTTGAGAGAATTCTTTAGTGGGAAATATTTGGGGAATTTTGGGGAGCATCTTAGGAAGCTCAAAGGAGTGTTCGGTGGAGCTCTGAGCGTCAGCGAAGGGGTTTTTCGACGGTCAATTCCTTTCCTTTTATGCTCTTAAATTATGCTTTCTATTATAAATGTTGTGGATACTTTAGCTATGTATAGCTAAACCCCAATTTGGGGTCTTGGAATGAAATTATAGTTGAAACGTTGTTATAATTACCTGTCTCTTGCCCTTTTTCCTAATTATTTGTATGGATGTGCTTAATGCTTTATTCAATCTGGCCAATTGTGTAATGATTCGATTCTTAATGGAAACTCGACGGAGAGAAGTTAGGATAGATCATAATCCATGCAACTAGTTTAATTGCCCGTCGTGACACCGGGATTAGTTGATTAAACTTAGATTCCTAAAATGAATCAGAGCGTAATAATTAATGATTTTTAATGGCGCTAAGGACACTTAGGTTGTTAAAATGAATTAATTACAATTAGGGGAAACCGACAGGAGAACCTATGTGATTAACGGAGATTCTAGGAGTATAATTAGTTGGGCAATGAGATAGGATAATTATAACAATTGTTTAGCTCATAATTGATTTTCAAGACCCCTCTTCCCATTAAAAGAAATCTCTTTCTCCATATTTTTTTATTTGATTGATCAAATTATTTTCCTGCTTTGAATTTTAAATTTCTCTTATTTGCATGGGTTGTTCCCTAAATATTATTTTGCCTAAGTACTTTTAGTGCTCAAGAGATTTTATTTTTGCTTAATTTTCGCTTCGCTTCCCTGTGGATTCGATACTCGGTATTACTACCGTTTTATATTACTTGTGCGACCCGTGCGCTTGCGGTAGCAAACAGCAAACAAGGGCCGAGCTATGTGTTCAAAACTCTCAAAAACTCAAACGGAGCAAAGTTTGGACCACCTTCGTCCAAACCACATAATGATCTTTCATTGGACCGAAGTTTGTGATCCAAACTCTTGAAAACTCAAACGGAGCAAAGTTTGGACCATGTGTCGTCTAAACAACCTGAAGACCTCTCATTATATCGAACTTTGTCTTCCAAAGTCTCGAAAACTCAAACAAAGCAAAGTTTGGACCATCTTCGTCCAAACCACCTAAAGATCTCTAATTAGACCGAACGTTGTGTTCCAAACTCTCCAAAACTCAAAAGGAGCAAAGTTTAAACCATGTGTCGTCCAAACAACCCAAACACCTCCCATAGGGTCGAAATTTGTTTTCAAAACTCTCGAAGACACAAACGGAGCAAAGTTTGGACCATGTGTCGTCCAAACAACCTGAAGACCTCTCACTGGGCCGAACTTTGTGTTCCAAACTCTAAAAAACTCAAACAGAGCAAAGTTTTGACAATCTTCGTCCAAACCACCTAAAGATATCTCATTGGACCGAACTTTGTATTCCAAACACTACAAAACTCAAACAGAGCAAAGTTTGGACCATGTGTCGTCCAAACAACCTGAAGACCTCTCATCGGGTCGAACTTTGTCTTCCAAACTGTCGAAAACTCAAACAAAGCAAAGTTTGGACCATCTTCGTCCAGACCACCTAAAGATCTCTAATTAGACCGAACTTTGTGTTCCAAACTCTCCAAAACTCAAAAGGAGCAAAGTTTAAACCATGTGTCGTCCAAGCAACCTAAACACCTCCCATAGGGCCGAAATTTGTGTTCAAAACTCTCGAAGACACAAACGGAGAAAGTTTGGACCATGTGTCGTCCAAACAACCTGAAGACCTCTCATTGGGCCGAACTTTGTGTTCCAAACTCTAGAAAACTCAAACGGAGCAAAGTTTTGACAATCTTCGTCCAAACCACCCAAAGATATCTCATTGGACCGAACCTTGTATTCCAAACACTACAAAACTCAAATAGAGCAAATTTTGGACCATGTGTCATCCAAACAACCTGAAGACCTCTCATTGGGCCGAACTTTGTTTTCCAAACTTTCGAAAACTCAAACGGAACAAAGTTTGGTCCATCTTCGTCCAAACCACCTAAAGACCGCAAAGTGCACGGGCCGCAAGTAATATAAAACGGAAAGTATTCCGAGTATCGAATCCTCAGGGAGTTTGAATTATTTCCATTAAGTACCAAGAACCATCATGTTTTAATTTTATTTAGAATTTCAACTTGAATTGGTAAAGCGAACATAAAAAAAAACTAACAAAAAGAAACATGCAAGTAAAAAGGAATTTTCCTATCAAAGGGGGCTCGACCTAGGGTGTTAACTAGCTTTCTTGGATTTGTAGCTCCATCACATGGATGTATGTAACTAATAATCTTCAATTTCATAAATCTAGAAGTGATTATAAGCGGATTTCTCTTTCAAGTTCCTCCGCATCTCATACTAACATAACTAATTTATGTGTCCATCTCCTTAGTTAATCATAGTATGGCATTAAGCAACTTCATTATCAATTTCTAACAATTCTCTTTCACTCTCGTGTTCCAAGCAATTATTAGCCATGCAATTTGGATCTAATCTAATTTCTCTCTGTCGAGTATCAATTTAGACCAACAAATCAATTAATCCGTGATCAAGAGATTAAAAGCATTAAGAATGAATTGCATAGATGAAATATGAAGAAATTCATTACATAATCCAAGTAATTGCGCTACAATATCCAATTAGCTAGAGTAACGACCCTAGGTCTCAAGATCTACTCACAATTGGGAATAATTTTGCCAAAATGATCTTGATCCATGGGCCTAACTCAAATTAAAATAAGAAATTACAAAGAAGTAAGGAAGAAATAACCGATAAGTTGATCCCAAGCTCCCGCTGCAATCATCTCGAATCCGAGCCTTGGAATCTCGCTCAATTCCTCCTTTTTCCTCACAACTCTTCTCTCTTTTTCTCTCTATTGAGCTAGGGGAGAGCTCCCCAAAAATGGGATGATTTTCACCTTGGGAGAGGGGGCTTTTTATAGGGAAAGGGGTTGGACATTTCTTGCTGAACAAGTCGGTAGCGTCGAGACGCTACGTCACAGCGTCGCGACGCTCTGACGTCATACTTTCTTGGAGCAGAAGTTGTCGCAGCGTCGCGACGCTACCGCGATTCTGGATTTTTCCTCGCTGATCACCTAGCGTCGAGACGCTACAGTCCTAGCGTCTCGACGCTAGGCCTTCTAGAAGCCTTAAACACGGATTTTGGCCTCCTTTCTTCTTTCTTTTGGGCTTTTTTAGGCCTCTACTTCAAATGTCTTCTTTTCTTTTCTTCTTTTATGGCCCAAAGACTTCTTTTTATGCCCAAAATTTGGTAAAATTCTTGGTTTTTCTTCTCAAGCTCGGTTTTCTACAAAATCAACATAAAAATACATTAAAGCTCACAATTCATGCATAAAACTAGCTAAAATTAATGGGAAAATGATGACATTTTTGCATGTCATCACACCCCCAAACTTAAAGTTTTGCTAGTCCCGAGCAAAATAAAGTAATGCATATGAATCATAACTTGCATGCTAACAACTCTATCCTCCATGCTTCTAGCCATGAATGCAAACTATTGAAACAAATAAGTAAGCATGAACAACCATCAAGAAGTTTAAAATCTAATCCTATCCTCCCTTGCAAAAACGAATCATCAACTGCCTTATCACAATTTTTACTAGCCCGGAATCATTTATACACTCCTCCATTCATCTTCCCCCTACACTGGCACTAAAGCTCGCCCGTTTAGCCATCTCACTTATCTAGCAAGTGCTACCTTACTGAGGTGCCCATAATTCTTGGGGCGTCCCCCAAACTTGCTTCTTTTTTTTTTTTTTTTTTCTCTTTTTTTTTTTTTTTTTTTTTTCTTTTTTTTTTTTTGAAATCCTTTTAGATGTAGCGCCTTCGTTCTGGCTTGCCAACATTGGTGATGAAAGCATCCAACTACGAGCGCCTCATCTTTCAGGTTGCCGAGGCATGCTCATTTCTTTCCAGCGCTTTCATGCAAAGGCAAACGATGGGTGTCATGAATGCCCCTGGTTACTAACGCTTCCAAGAAAGTGGAGCATTTATTATTATTATTATTCTTTGAGCAATTCATTTTCTTTTTCCCAAAGCTCAGTATTACTAACTATTACGCAAGAAAGCTATCTAGACAAACTTTACACCTATCGGAGTGACAACAAACTTCCAAAGCATATAACTTTCATCTAGGCTTTCAAAATCATAATAAAACAAGTGAATCAACATACTTTGCAAGGGGATCAAAGAAAAATTTTAAATTTTCTTGAATTTAGACATGCTTCCAAATTTGCAGCAATAAGAGAGAATCATGGCTAAAAACAAATCATCAGACGTCATTATCATCAACATGCATTTAATTCATCATAAGCATTACTTTGCTTAAGCAAAACCTAAGCAGAGCGAATCTCCCCCCCAAACTTAAAATATACATTGTCCCCAATGTATGAACATTTAATCAGATAAAGAGAGATCGATACTGCCCTGAAAAAGCGAGAGAATCTGAAACGTCTTGAATTTTCGTCCGAAGAGAGAATGAGCAGATAGGTGTCATTTCACGAGTTCCCTGCTCAAGGATCGATCTTATGGGAGCCTTAGGATCAACACAAAAACTAATATGAAATCTTCAAAAAACTTTAAAAGCTTGGGTTGCCTCCCAAGAAGCGCTTGTTTAACGTCCTGAGCTAGACGGGATTCGGTGTTTTCAACCGAAGTCCACTTCCTTGATCCTCAGAGGATCTTTCTTCTTTTTCTTTCTCAGATCCTGCATAAAAAACTTCAACTTACACATTGGGTGCACAGCATAAGAAATTATAATCAAGTAATCCTCCGCTTTCTCGAACATATTATTTAGATACCATCTAAGCCTAACAGCAAGGGGATCAGGTACTGCAATCACTAAGCCTAAATCATGCATTTCAGAGTTATGATTCTTAGGAGACAAAGAAATAAGCATGGAATGATATGAATTTTTCTCAATATCCCATTCTCCTAACTTGCATGGATTACTATATGAACAAGGCTCATAGGGAAAATTAAGTTCAAGCTCACTGACCTTGATGGGATTTTCTTTTAATTTACCTTCCTGCTGCTGCTCTGAAACTTGGCATTCTGGCTCATCATGAGGAGTGGCATGGAATTGAGTAGTTTCTGTCAGATTTTCATTGATCTCCCATGCCTCATTGGGTGTCGTAACAAGGACATCACCATCAACAACTGAATCTAGCATCTTTAACCTTTCATAGAAGCTTTCAATCAAAGTCTCCTCGGGTAGTGAGGTATAAGGTACCATGCAATATCCACTGGAGCAGTCCACGAACTCATGGGACGTCTTTTCAGGTGGAGCTGGCGGCGCTTTCTCCTCCTCTTCTGTGTTTTGATCATCATCTTCATCCAGAATCCTCCTAGTGCTGGTCTGTTTGACTTCTTTTCTCTCTGCTTCCTGCTTTCCACTTCTCCGAGTTATGGCCAGGCATTGTTCTTGTGTGTCCATGGTGATGACATTAGATAAATTTTCTTGCTGGATTTCCTTCATGAATATTGTCATTTGATCTATTTTTGCTTCCATCTTATTAATGACAATATCTACTTTGGCTTGAACATTTTCATTCAAATTTCTAGTCTCATTCATGAAGTTTCTTAGCATTTCTTCCAAAGGACTTTTCTTTTCTTCAGGTTTAGGTTCTTCTTTTACTTCGGCTTTCGGTGCATTTGGAATTTCTGATCCCGTGAGTTTGGTTAGAACCTTGGTTAGAGCTTCGACTTGCAACCTTAAAGCACTTACCTCATTATTCTCACATGGTTTCTCCTTAATTTTGGACTTTGGTTGCCATTGGTAACTTGTCAAAGCCAACTCTTCTATTATTGTTCGTGCCTCCTTGACAGTTTTGGCTAAAAAGTTTCCTCCAGCCGTGGTGTCAAGAATTGTCTTTAAATTCCTATTTAACCCACTGTAGAACAGTTGAATTTGAAGCCAATCAGGATATCCATGTTGTGGGCATTTCCTTAACAAATCCTTATATCTCTCCCAAGCTTCATATAATTGCTCTTCCTCTAATTGTTGAAATTTTCCAATTTCAGCTCTAAGCTTGGTAATCTTTTCTAATGGGAAAAATTTTGCAAGGAAAGCTTTGACTAAATCATTCCACCCAAGGATGCTATTTGAGGTTAACGAGTCTAACCAATCTCTAGCCTTGTCTTGTAAAGAAAATGGGAATAACTGCAACCGAATTGAGTCAGGGCTAACTCCTCCCATTTTTACCGTTCCACAGATATTCAGAAATGTTCTTAGGTGATGGTGTGGATCTTTTGATGGATGGCCTTTGAAAGCATTCTCTCTTACCATTTGAATGAGACTAGCTTTGAGCTCAAAATTATCGACAGTGACTGGCTCATAAGCTATTCCAGAATAGTTTAATGGAAATTCAGGCAAGAAATAATCTCGGATTGCTTTGTCTTCTGCCACGATTAAATCTCAAAAGAACAGATTATCCACCTTATAACTCCTCAAACTTTGCCACAACTTCTTAAACTAAAAATTTAAAATGCAAAAATAAAATTTCTAAATTAAAATCAAACACTTAATTCTCAATATTAACGGAAAAATTACAAATTCCCCGGCAACGGCGCCAAAAACTTGATGACCGCAAAGTGCACGGGCCGCAAGTAATATAAAACGGAAAGTATTCCGAGTATCGAATCCTCAGGGAGTTTGAATTATTTCCATTAAGTACCAAGAACCATCATGTTTTAATTTTATTTAGAATTTCAACTTGAATTGGTAAAGCGAACATAAAAAAAAACTAACAAAAAGAAACATGCAAGTAAAAAGGAATTTTCCTATCAAAGGGGGCTCGACCTAGGGTGTTAACTAGCTTTCTTGGATTTGTAGCTCCATCACATGGATGTATGTAACTAATAATCTTCAATTTCATAAATCTAGAAGTGATTATAAGCGGATTTCTCTTTCAAGTTCCTCCGCATCTCATACTAACATAACTAATTTATGTGTCCATCTCCTTAGTTAATCATAGTATGGCATTAAGCAACTTCATTATCAATTTCTAACAATTCTCTTTCACTCTCGTGTTCCAAGCAATTAGTTAGCCATGCAATTAGGATCTAATCTAATTTCTCTCTGTCGAGTATCAATTTAGACCAATCATAATCAATTAATCCGTGATCAAGAGATTAAAAGCATTAAGCAATGAATTGCATAGATGAAATATGAAGAAATTCATTACATAATCCAGGTAATTGCGCTACAATATCCAATTAGCTAGAGTAACGACCCTAGGTCTCAAGATCTACTCACAATTGGAAATAATTGTGCCAAAATGATCTTGATCCATAGGGCCTAACTCAAATTAAAATAAGGAATTACAAAGAAGTAAGGAAGAAATAACCGATAAGTTGATCCCAAGCTCCCGCTAGCAATCATCTCGAATCCGAGCCTTGGAATCTCGCTCAATTCCTCCTTTTTCCTCACAACTCTTCTCTCTTTTTCTCTCTATTGAGCTAGGGGAGAGCTCCCCAAAAATGGGATGATTTTCACCTTGGGAGAGGGGGCTTTTTATAGGGAAAGGGGTTGGACATTTCTTGCTGAACAAGTCGGTAGCGTCGAGACGCTACGTCACAGCGTCGCGACGCTCTGACGTCATACTTTCTTGGAGCAGAAGTTGTCGCAGCGTCGCGACGCTACCGCGATTCTGGATTTTTCCTCGCTGATCACCTAGCGTCGAGACGCTACAGTCCTAGCGTCTCGACGCTAGGCCTTCTAGAAGCCTTAAACACGGATTTTGGCCTCCTTTCTTCTTTCTTTTGGGCTTTTTTAGGCCTCTACTTCAAATGTCTTCTTTTCTTTTCTTCTTTTATGGCCCAAAGACTTCTTTTTATGCCCAAAATTTGGTAAAATTCTTGGTTTTTCTTCTCAAGCTCGGTTTTCTACAAAATCAACATAAAAATACATTAAAGCTCACAATTCATGCATAAAACTAGCTAAAATTAATGGGAAAATGATGACATTTTTGCATGTCATCACACCCCCAAACTTAAAGTTTTGCTAGTCCCGAGCAAAATAAAGTAATGCATATGAATCATAACTTGCATGCTAACAACTCTATCCTCCATGCTTCTAGCCATGAATGCAAACTATTGAAACAAATAAGTAAGCATGAACAACCATCAAGAAGTTTAAAATCTAATCCTATCCTCCCTTGCAAAAACGAATCATCAACTGCCTTATCACAATTTTTACTAGCCCGGAATCATTTATACACTCCTCCATTCATCTTCCCCCTACACTGGCACTAAAGCTCGCCCGTTTAGCCATCTCACTTATCTAGCAAGTGCTACCTTACTGAGGTGCCCATAATTCTTGGGGCGTCCCCCAAACTTGCTTCTTTTTTTTTTTTTTTTTTTCTCTTTTTTTTTTTTTTTTTTTTTTTTTTTCTTTTTTTTTTTTTTGAAATCCTTTTAGATGTAGCGCCTTCGTTCTGGCTTGCCAACATTGGTGATGAAAGCATCCAACTACGAGCGCCTCATCTTTCAGGTTGCCGAAGCATGCTCATTTCTTTCTAGCGCTTTCATGCAAAGGCAAACGATGGGTGTCATGAATGCCCCTGGTTACTAACGCTCTCAAGAAAGTGGAGCATTTTTTTTTTTTTTTGAATCAAAGCATTTCTTTTTCCCAAAGCTCAGTATTACTAACTATTACGCAAGAAAGCTATCTAGACAAACTTTACACCTATCGGAGTGACAACGAACTTCTAAAGCATATAACTTTCATCTAGGCTTTCAAAATCATAATAAAACAAGTGAATCATCATACTTTGCAAGGGATTCAAAGAAAAAATTTTAAATTTTCTTGAATTTAGACATGCTTTCAAATTTGCAGCAATAAGAGAGAATTATGGCTAAAAGCAAATCATCAAACGTCATCATCATCAACATGCATTTAATTAATCATAAGCATCACTTATGCAAAACCTAAGCAGAGTAGATCTCCCCCCCAAACTTAAAATGTACATTGTCCCCAATGTATGAATATTTAACCAGATAAAGAGAGATTGATACTGCCCTGAAAAAGCGAGAGAATCTGAAACGTCTTGAATTTTCGTCCGAAGAGAGCTAGGCACGAATTCACGAGCTTCCTGCATAAGGATCGATCTCAAAGGAGCATTAGGATCAACACAAAAAACTAAAATGAAATCTTCAAAAAACTTTAAAAGCTTGGGTTGCCTCCCAAGAAGCGCTTGTTTAACGTCCTGAGCTAGACGGGATTCGGTGTTTTCAACCGAAGTCCACTTCCTTGATCCTCAGAGGATCTTTCTTCTTTTTCTTTCTCAGATCCTGCATAAAAAATTTCAACTTGCACATTGGGTGCATAGCATAAGAAATTATAATCAAGTAATCCTCCGCTTTCTCGAACATATTATTTAAATACCATCTAAGCCTAACAGCAAGGGGATCAGGTACTGCAATCACTAAGCCTAAATCATGCATTTCAGAGTTATGATTCTTAGGAGAAAAAGAAACAGGCATTGAAATGATATGAATTTTTCTCAATCTCCAATCTCCTAACTTGCATGAGATATTACTATGAACTAGGTTCATAGTGAAAATTAAGTTCAAGCTCACTGACCTTGATGGGATTTTCTTTTAATTTACCTTCCTGCTGCTGCTCTGAAACTTGGCATTCTGGCTCATCATGAGGAGTGGCATGGAACTGAGTAGGTTTCTGTCAGATTTTCATTGATCTCCCATGCCTCATTGGGTGTCGTACCAAGGCACATCACCATCAACTAACTGAATCTAGCATCTTTAACCTTTCATAGAAGCTTTCAATCAAAGTCTCCTCGGGCAGTGAGGTATAAGGTACCATGCAATATCCACTGGAGCAGTCCACGAACTCATGGGACGTCTTTTCAGGTGGAGCTAGCAGCGCTTTCTCCTCCTCTTCTGTGTTTTGATCATCATCTTCATCCAGAATCCTCCTAGTGCTGGTCTGTTTGACTTCTTTTCTCTCTGCTTCCTGCTTTCCACTTCTCAGAGCTATGGCCAGGCATTGTTCTTGTGTGTCCATGGCGACGACATTAGATAAATTTCCTTGCTGGATTTCCTTCATGAATATTGTCATTTGATCTATTTTTGCTTCCATCTTATTAATGACAATGTCTACTTTGGCTTGAACATTTTCATTCAAATTTCTAGTCTCATTCATGAAGTTTCTTAGCATTTCTTCCAAAGGACTTTTCTTTTCTTCAGGTTTAGGTTCTTCTTTTACTTCGGCTTTCGGTGCATTTGGAATTTCTGATCCTGTGAGTTTGGTTAGAACCTTGGTTAGAGCTTCGACTTGCAACCTTAAAGCACTCACCTCATTATTCTCACATGGTTTCTCCTTAATTTTGGGACTCTGGTTGCCATTGGTAACTCGTCAAAGCCAACTCTTCTACTATGGCTCGTGCCTCCTTGACAGTTTTGGCTAAAAAGTTTCCTCCAGCCGTAGTGTCAAGAATTGTCTTTAAATTCCTATTTAACCCACTGTAGAAAAGTTGAATTTGAAGCCAATCAGGGTATCCATGTTGTGGGCATTTTCCTTAACAAATCCTTATATCTCTCCCAAGCTTCATATAATTGCTCTTCCTCTAATTGTTGAAACTTTCCAATTTCAGCTCTAAGCTTGGTAATCTTTTCTAATGGGAAAAATTTTGCAAGGAAAGCTTTGACTAAATCATTCCAACCAAGGATGCTGTTTGAGGTTAACGAGTCTAACCAATCTCTAGCCTTATCTTGTAAAGAAAATGGGAATAACTGCAAACGAATCGAGTCAGGGCTAACTCCTCCCATCTTTACCGTTCCACAGATATTCAAAAATGATCTTAGGTGATTGTGTGGATCTTCTGATGGATGGCCTTTGAAAGCGTTCTCTCTCACCATTTGAATGAGACTAGCTTTGAGCTCAAAATTATCGACAGTGACTGGCTCGTAAGCTATTCCAGAATAGTTTAATGGAAATTCAGGCAAGAAATAATCTCGGATTGCTTTGTCTTCTGCCATGATTAAATCCCAAAAGAACAGATTATCCACCTTATAACTCCTCAAACTTTGCCACAACTTCTTAAACTAAAAATTTAAAATGCAAAAATAAAATTTCTAAATTAAAATCAAACACTTAATTCTCAATATTAACGGAAAAATTACAAATTCCCCGGCAACGGCGCCAAAAACTTGATGACCGCAAAGTGCACGGGCCGCAAGTAATATAAAACGGAAAGTATTCCGAGTATCGAATCCTCAGGGAGTTTGAATTATTTCCATTAAGTACCAAGAACCATCATGTTTTAATTTTATTTAGAATTTCAACTTGAATTGGTAAAGCGAACATAAAAAAAAACTAACAAAAAGAAACATGCAAGTAAAAAGGAATTTTCCTATCAAAGGGGGCTCGACCTAGGGTGTTAACTAGCTTTCTTGGATTTGTAGCTCCATCACATGGATGTATGTAACTAATAATCTTCAATTTCATAAATCTAGAAGTGATTATAAGCGGATTTCTCTTTCAAGTTCCTCCGCATCTCATACTAACATAACTAATTTATGTGTCCATCTCCTTAGTTAATCATAGTATGGCATTAAGCAACTTCATTATCAATTTCTAACAATTCTCTTTCACTCTCGTGTTCCAAGCAATTATTAGCCATGCAATTTGGATCTAATCTAATTTCTCTCTGTCGAGTATCAATTTAGACCAACAAATCAATTAATCCGTGATCAAGAGATTAAAAGCATTAAGAATGAATTGCATAGATGAAATATGAAGAAATTCATTACATAATCCAGGTAATTGCGCTACAATATCCAATTAGCTAGAGTAACGACCCTAGGTCTCAAGATCTACTCACAATTGGGAATAATTTTGCCAAAATGATCTTGATCCATGGGCCTAACTCAAATTAAAATAAGAAATTACAAAGAAGTAAGGAAGAAATAACCGATAAGTTGATCCCAAGCTCCCGCTGCAATCATCTCGAATCCGAGCCTTGGAATCTCGCTCAATTCCTCCTTTTTCCTCACAACTCTTCTCTCTTTTTCTCTCTATTGAGCTAGGGGAGAGCTCCCCAAAAATGGGATGATTTTCACCTTGGGAGAGGGGGCTTTTTATAGGGAAAGGGGTTGGACATTTCTTGCTGAACAAGTCGGTAGCGTCGAGACGCTACGTCACAGCGTCGCGACGCTCTGACGTCATACTTTCTTGGAGCAGAAGTTGTCGCAGCGTCGCGACGCTACCGCGATTCTGGATTTTTCCTCGCTGATCACCTAGCATCAAGACGCTACAGTCCTAGCGTCGAGACGCTACAGTCCTAGCGTCTCGACGCTAGGCCTTCTAGAAGCCTTAAACACGGATTTTGGCCTCCTTTCTTCTTTCTTTTGGGCTTTTTTAGGCCTCTACTTCAAATGTCTTCTTTTCTTTTCTTCTTTTATGGCCCAAAGACTTCTTTTTATGCCCAAAATTTGGTAAAATTCTTGGTTTTTCTTCTCAAGCTCGGTTTTCTACAAAATCAACATAAAAATACATTAAAGCTCACAATTCATGCATAAAACTAGCTAAAATTAATGGGAAAATGATGACATTTTTGCATGTCATCACAATTCATGCCTAAAACGCATACAGAACAAAGTTCGGATCACCTTCGTCCAAACCGCCTAAAGATATCTCATTGGGTCGAACTTTTTGTTCCAAACTCTCGAAAACTCAAACAGGGTAAAGTTTGGACCATCTTCGTCCATACCACCTAAAGATCTCTCATTAGACCGAACTTTTTGTTCCAAACTCTCCAAAACTCAGGAGGAGCAAAGTTTAGACCATGTGTCGTCCAAACCACTTAAAGACCTCCCATAGGGTCGAACTTTGTTTTCAAAACTCTCGAAAACTCAAACGGAGCAAAGTTTGGACTACCTTCATCCAAACCACCTAAGGATCTCTCATTGGACCGAACTTTGTGTTCCAAACTCTCGAAAACTCAAACGGAGCAAAGTTTTGCCATCTTCGTCCACACCACCTAAAGATATCTCATTGGACCGAACTTTGTATTCCAAACTCTCCAAAACTCAAACAGAGCAAAGTTTGGACCATGTGTCGTCCAAACAACCTGAAGACCTCTCAATCGGCAGAACTTTGTGATCCAAACTCTCTAAAACTCAAACGGAGCAAAGTTTGGACCATGTTTGTCAACACCACCTGAAGAAATCTCATTGGGGCGAACTTTGTTTCCAAACTCGCAAAAACTCAAACGAAACAAAGTTTGGATCATCTTCGTCCGAACCACCAAAAGATATCTCATTGGGCCGAACATTGTGTTCCAAACTCTCTGAAACTCAAACAGAGCAAAGTTTGGACCATCTTCCTCCAAATCACCTAAAGATATCTCATTGGACCAAACTTTGTGTTCCAAATTCTCCAAAACTCAAACAGAGTAAAGTTTGGACCATGTGTCGTCCAAACCACCTGAAGACCTTTCATTGGGTCGAACTTTGATTTCCAAACTCTCGAAAACTCAAACGAAGCAAAGTTTTGACCATCTTCGTCCAAACCACCTAAAGATATCTCATTAGGCCGAACTTTGTGTTCCAAACTCTCGATAACTTAAACAGAGCAAAGTTTGGACCATCTTCGTCCCAGCCACCTGAAGACCTCTCATAGGACAGAACTTTGTTTTCAAAACTCTCAAAAACTCGAACGGAGCAAAGTTTGGTCCATCTTCGTCCAAACCACCTAAAGATCTCTCATTAGACCGAACTTTGGTTTGCAAACTCTCCAAACTAAAAAGGAGCAAAGTTTGGACCATGGGTCGTCCAAACGACCTAAAGACCTCCCATAGGGCCGAACTTTGTGTTCAAACTTCTCGAAAACTCAAACGGAACAAAGTTTGGACTATGTGTCGTCCAAACCACCTGAAGACCTCTCATTGGGCCGAACTTTGTGTTCCAAACTCTCAAAACTCAAACGGAGCAAAGTTTTGACCATCTTCGTCCAAACCACATAAAGAATCTCATTGGACCGAACTTTGTATTCGAAACTCTCCAAAACTCAAAAGGAGCAAAGTTTAGACCATGTGTCGTCCAAACGACCTGAAGACCTCGCATAGGGCCAAACTTTGTGTTCAAAACTCTCGAAAACTCAAACGGAGAAAAGTTGGGACCATATTCATCCAAACAACCTAAAGAACTCTCATTGGTCCGAAGTTTGTGTTCAAAATTCTCCAAAACTCAAACGGAGCAAAGTTTGGACCATGTATCGTCCAAACATCCTGAAGACCTCTCATTGGGCTGAACTTTTTCTTCCAAACTCTCAAAACTCAAACGGAGCAAAGTTTTGACCATCTTCGTCCAAACCACATAAAGATATCTCATTGGACCGAACTTTGTATTCCAAACTCTCCAAAACTCAAAAGGAGCAAAGTTTAGACCATGTGTCGTCCAAACGACCTGAAGACCTCCCACAGGGCCAAACTTTGTGTTCAAAACTCTCGAAAACTCAAACAGAGCAAAGTTTGGACCATCTTCGTCCAAACAATCTAAAGATCTCTCATTAAACAAAACTTTGTGTTCCAAACTCTCCAAAACTCAAAAGGAGCCAAGTTTGAACCATGTGTCGTCCAAACCACCTAAACACCTCCCATAGCGCCGAACTTTGTGTTCAAAACTCTCGAAAACACAAACGGAGAGAAGTTTGGACCATGTGTTGTCCAAACCACCTGATGACCTCTCATTGGGCCGAACTTTGTGTTCCAAACTCTCGAAAACTCAACGGAGCAAAGTTTTGACCATCTTCGTCCAAACCACCTAAAGATATCTCATTCGACCGAACTTTCTATTCCAAACTCTTCAAAACTCAAACAGAGAAAAGTTTGGTCCATTTGTCGTCCAAACAACCTGAAGACCTCCCAATCGGCCGAACTTTGTGATCCAAACTCTCTAAAACTCAAACGGAGCAAAGCTTGGACCATGTTCGTCCACACCCCTCGAAGAAATCTCATTGGGCCGAACTTTGATTTCCAAACTCTCTAAAACTCAAACGGAACAAAGTTTGGGTCATCTTCGTCCAAACCACTAAAGGTATCTCATTGGGCCAAACTTTGTGTTCCAAACTCTCGAAAGCTCAAACAGGGCAAAGTTTGGACCATCTTCGTCCAAACCACCTAAAGATATCTCATTGGACCGAACTTTGTGTTCCAAACTCTAAAAAGCTCAAACAGAGCAAAGTTTTAACCATCTTCGTTCAAACCACCTAAAGATATCTCATTGGACCGAACTTTGTGTTCCAAACTCTGCAAAACACAAACAGAGAAAAGTTTGGACCATGTGTCGTCCAAACAACCTGAAGACCTGTCAATCGGTCGAACTTTCTGATCCAAACTCTCTAAAACTAAAACGGAGCAATGTTTGGACCATGTTCGTCGACACTGCCTGAAGAAATCTCATTGTGCCGAACTTTCTTTTCCAAACTCTCTAAAACTCATACGGAACAGAGTTTGGATCACCTTCGTCCAAACCGCCTAAAGATATCTCATTGGGTCGAACTTTTTGTTCAGAACTCTCGAAAACTCAAACAAGGCAAAGGTTAGACCATCTTCGTCCAAACCACCTAAAGATCTCTCATTAGACCGAACTTTTTGTTCCAAACTCTCCAAAACTCAACAGGAGCAAAGTTTAGACCATGTGTCGTCCAAACCACCTAAAGACCTCCCATAGGGTCGAACTTTGTTTTCAAAACTCTCGAAAACTCAAATGTTGCAAAGTTTGGACCACCTTCGTCCAAACCACCTAAAGATCCCTCATTGGACAGAACTTTGTGTTCCAAACTCTCCAAAACTCAAACGGGGCAAATTTTTGCCATCTTCGTCCACACCACCTAAAGATATCTCATTGGACCGAACTTTGTATTCCAAACTCTCCAAAACTCAAACAGAGCAAAGTTTGGACCATGTGTCGTCAAAACAACCTGAAGACCTCTCAATCAGACGAACTTTGTGATCCAAACTCTCTAAAACTCAAACGGAGCAAAGTTTGGACCATGTTTGTCAACACCACCTAAAGAAATCTCATTGGGGCGAACTTTGTTTTCCACACTCTCAAAAAGTCAAACGAAACAAAGTTTGGATCATCTTCGTCCGAACCACCTAAAGATATCTCATAGGGCCGAACTTTGTGTTCCAAACTCTCGAAACTAAAACGGAGCAAAGGTTTGACCATTTTCGCCCAAACCACCTAAAGATATCTCATTGGACCGAACTTTGTATTCCAAACACTACAAAACTCAAACAGAGCAAAGTTTGGACCATGTGTCGTCCAAACAACCTGAAGACCTCTCATTGGGCCGAACTTTGTTTTCCAAACTTTCGAAAACTCAAACGGAGCAAAGTTTGGACTATGTGTCGTCCAAACGACCTGAAGACCTCTCATTGGGCCGAACTTTGTGTTCCAAACTCTCAAAACTCAAACGGAGAAGAGGTTTGACCATCTTCGTCCAAAGCACCTAAAGATATCTCATTCAACTGAACTTTGTATTCCAAACTCTCCAAAACTCAAAAGGAGCAAAGTTTAGACCATGTGTCGTCCAAACGACCTGAAGACCTCCCACAGGGCCGAACTTTGTGTTCAAAACTCTTGAAAACTCAAACGGAGCAAAGTTTGGACCATCTTTGTCCAAACCACCTAAAGATCTCTCATTGGATTGAAGTTTGTGTTCAAAAGTCTCCAAAACTCAAACGGAACAAAGTTTGGACCATGTGTCGTCCAAACAACCTGAAGACCTCTCATTGGGCCGAACTTTTTCTTCCAAACTCTCGAAAACTCAAACAGAGCAAAGTTGGGACCATCTTCGTGCAAACCACCTAAAGATCTCTCATTAGACCCAACTTTGTGTTCCAAACTCTCCAAAACTCAAAAGGAGCCAAGTTTGAACCATGTGTCGTCCAAACCACTTAAACACCTCCCATATCACCGAACTTTGTGTTCAAAACTCTCGAAAACACAAACGGAGCGAAGTTTGGACCATGTGTCATCCAAACCACGTGAAGATCTCTCATTGGGAAGAACTTTGTGTTCCAAACTCTCGAAAACTCAAACGGAGCAAAGTTTTGACCATCTTCGTCCAAACCACCTAAAGATATCTCACTGGACCGAACTTTGTGTTCCAAACTCTCTAAAACTCAAACAGAGCGAAGTTTGGACCATGTGTCGTCCAAACAACCTTAAGACCTCTCAATCGGCCGAACTTTGTGATCCAAACTCTCTAAAACTAAAGCAGAGCATAGTTTGGACCATGTTCGTCCACACCACCTGAAGAAATCTCATTGGGCCGAACTTTCTTTGGACCATTTGTCGTCCAAAATTTGGACCTTGTGTCGTCCAAACAACCTAAAGGCCTCTCAATTGGCCGAACTTTGTGATCCAAACTCTCTAAAACTCAAACAGAGCAAAGTTTTGACCATCTTCTTCCAAACCACCTAAAGATATCTCATTGGACCGAACTTTGTGTTCCAAAATCTCCAAAACTAAAACAGAGCAAAGTTTGGATCATGTGTCGTCCAAACCACTGAAAGACCTCTCATTGGGCCGAACTTTGTGTTCCAAACTCTCGAAAACTCAAACGAAGCAAAGTTCTGACCATCTTCATCCAAACCACCCAAAGATATCTCTTTCGACCGAACTTTGTGTTCCAAACTCTCCAAAGCTCAAACAGAGCGAAGTTTGGACCATGTGTCGTCGAAACAACCTTAACCCCTCTCAATCGGCCGAACTTTGTGCTCCAAACTCTCTAAAACTCAAACAGAGCATAGTTTGGACCATGTTCGTCCACACCACCTGAAGAAATCTCATTGGGCCGAACTTTCTTTTCCGAACTCTCTAAAACTGAAACGGAGCAAAGTAGTGATCATCTTTGTCCAAACCACCTAAAGAAATCTCATTGAGCCTTGTGTTCCAAACTCTCGAATACTCAAACAAATAAAAATTTGGACCATCTTCGTCAAGACCACATAAAAATCTCTCATTAGACTGAACTTTGTGTTCCAAACTCTCCAAAACTCAAACGGAGAAAGTTTGGACCATGTGTCATCCAAACCACCTGAAGACCTCTCATTGGGCCGAACTTTGTGTTCAAAACTCTCGAAAACTCAAAGGGAGCAAAGTTTTGACCATCTTCATACAAAACACCTAAAGATATCTCATTGGACCGAACTTTGTGTTCAAAACTCTCAGAAACTCAAACAGAGAAAAGTTTGGACCATGTGTCATCCAAACAACCTGAAGGCCTCTCAATTGGCCGAACTTTGTGATCCAAACTCTCAAAAACTCAAACAGAGCAAAATTTGGACCATCTTCGTCCAAACCACCTAATTATATCTCATTGGACCGAACTTTGTGTTCCAAACACTCCAAAACTCAAACAGAGCAAAGTTTGGATCATGTGTCGTACAAACCACCTGAAGACCTCTCATTGGGCTGAACGTTGTGTTCCAAACTCTCGAAAACTCAAACGAAGAAAAGTTTTGACCATTTTCGTCCAAACCACCTAAAGATATCTCATTCGACCGAACTTTGTGTTCCAAACTCTCCAAAACTCAAACAGAGCGAAGTTTGGACCATGTGTCGTCCAAACAACCTTAACACCTCTCAATCAGCCGAACTTTATGATCCAAACTCTCTAAACCTCAAACGGAGCATAGTTTGGACCATGTTCGTCCACACCACCTGAAGAAATCTCATTGGGCCGAACTTTCTTTTCCGAACTCTCTAAAACTCAAACAGAACAAAGTTTGGATCATCTTCGTCCAAACCACCTAAAGAAATCTCATTGAGCCTTGTGTTCCAAACTCTCGAAAACTTAAACAAAGCAAAATTTGGACCATCTTCGTCCAAACCACCTAAAAATCTCTCATTAGACTGAACTTTGTGTTCCAAACTCTCCAAAACTCAAACGGAGAAAGTTTGGACCATGTGTCGTCCAAACCACTTGAAGTCCTCTCATTGGGTCGAACTTTGTGTTCAAAACTCTCAAAAACTCAAAGGGAGCAAAGTTTTGACCATCTTCGTACAAAACACCTAAAGATATCTCATTGGACCGAACTTTGTGTTCCAAACTCTTAGAAACTCAAACAGAGCAAAGTTTGGACCATGTGTCGTCCAAACAACCTGAAGGCCTCTCAAATTGCCGAACTTTGTGATCCAAACTCTCTAAAACTCAAACAAAGCAAAGTTTGGACCATCTTCGTCCAAACCACCTAAAGATATCTCATTGGACCGAACTTTGTGTTCCAAACTCTAAAAAACTCAAACAGAGCAAAGTTTGGATCATGTGTCGTCCAAACCACCTGAAGACCTCTCATTGGGCCGAACTTTGTGTTCCAAACTCTCGAAAACTCAAACGAAGGAATGTTTTGACCATCTTCGTCCAAACCACCTAAAGATATCTCATTCGACCGAACTTTGTGTTCCAAACTCTCAGTAACTCAAACAGAGCAAAGTTTTGACCATGTGTCGTCCAAACAACCTGAAGGCCTCTCAATTGGCCGAACTTTGTGATCCAAACTCTCTAAAACTCAAACAGAGCAATGTTTGGACCATCTTCGTCCAAACCACCTAAAGATATCTCATTGGACCGAACTTTGTGTTCCAAACTCTCCAAAACTTAAACAGAGCAAAGTTTGGATCATGTGTTGTCCAAACCACCTGAAGACAGCATTGGGCCGAACTTTGTGTTCCAAACTCTCCAAAACTCAAACAGAGCAAAGTTTGGATCATGTGTCGTCCAAACCACCTGAAGACCTCTCATTGGGCCGAACTTTGTGTTCCAAACTCTCGAAAACTCAAACGAAGCAAAGTTTTGACCATCTTCGTCCAAACCACCTAAAGATATCTCATTCGACCGAACTTTGTGTTCCAAACTCTCCAAAACTCAAACAGAGCGCAGTTTGGACGATGTGTCGTCCAAACAACCTTAACACCTTTCAATCAGTCGAACTTTGTGATCCAAACTCTCTCAAACTCAAACAGAGCATACTTTGGACCATGTTCGTCGACACCACCTTAAGAAATCTCATTGGGCCGAACTTTCTTTTCCGAACTCTCTAAAACTGAAACAGAACAAAGTTTGGATCATCTTCGTCCAAACCACTTAAAGAAATCTCATTAAGCCTTGTGTTCCAAACTCTCGAAAACTCAAACAAAGCAAAATTTGAACCATCTTCGTCCAAACCACCTAAAAATCTCTCATTAGACTGATCTTTGTGTTCCAAACTCTCCAAAACTCAAACGGAGCAAAGTTTGAACCATGTTTCGTCCAAACCACTTGAAGACCTCCCATAGGACCGAACTTTGTGTTCAAAAGTCTCGAAAACTCAAACGGAGCAAAGTTTCGACCACCTTCGTCCAAACCACCTAAAGATCTCTCATTGGGCCGAACTTTGTGTTCAAAACTCTCGAAAACTCAAACGGAGCAAAGTTTTGACCATCTTCGTACAAAACACCTAAAGATATCTCATTGGACCGAACTTTGTGTTCCAAACTCTCAGAAACTCAAACAGAGCAAAGTTTGGACCATGTGTCGTCCAAACAACCTGAAGACCTCTCAATCGGCCGAACTTTGTGATCCAAACTCTCTAAAACTCAAACGAAGCAAAGTTTGGACCATGTTCGTCCACACCACCCTACGAAATCTCATTGGGCCGAACTTTCTTTTCCAAACTCCCTAAAACTCAAACGGAACAAAGTTTGGATCATCTCGTCCAAAACACCTAAAGATATCTCATTGGGCCGAACTTTGTGTTCCTAACTCTCGAAAACTCAAACAGAGCAAAGTTTAGACCATCTTCGTCCAAACCACTTAAAGATCTCTCATTAGATCGAACTTTGTGTTCCAAACTCTCCACAACTCAAAAGGAGCAAAGTTTGGACCATGTGTCGTCCAAACCACCTAAAGACCTCCCATAGGGTCGAACATTGTGTTCAAACTTCTCGAAAACTCAAACGGAGCAAAGTTTGGAATATGTGTCGTCCAAACCAGCTGAAGACCTCTCATTGGGCCGAACTTTGTTTTCCAAACTTTCGAAAACTCAAACGGACCAAAGTTTGGTCCATCTTCGTCCAAACCACCTAAAGATCTCTCATTAGACCGAACTTTGTGTTCCAAACTCTCCAAAACTCAAAAGGAGCAAAGTTTGAACCATGTGTCGTCCAAATCACCTAAACACCTCCCGTAGGGCCGAACTTTGTTTTCAAAACGATCGAAAACTCAAACAGAGCAAAGTTTTGACCCCCTTCGTCCAAAACACCTAAAGATCACTCATTGGATCGAAGTTTGTGTTCCAAACTCTCCAAAACTCAAACGGAGCAAAGTTTTTAACCATGTGTCGTCCAAACCACCTGAAGACCTCCCAAATAGCCGAACTTTGTGTTCAAAACTCTCGAAAACTCAAACGGAGCAATGTTTGGGCAATTTGTCATCCAAACCACATGAAGACCTCTCATCAGGCCGAACTTTGTTTTCCAAACTCTCGAAAACTCAAACAGAGCAAAGTTTGGACCATCTTCTTCCAAACCACCTGACGATCTCTCATTAGACCGAACTTTGTGTTCCAAACTCTCCAAAATTTAAAAGGAGCAAAGTTTGAACCATGTGTCGTCCAAATCACCTAAACACCTCCCATAGGGCCGAACTGTGTGTTCAAAACTCTCGAATACTCAAACGGAGAAAAGTTTGGACCATGTGTCGTCCAAACCACTTGAAGACCTGTCATTGGGCCGAACTTTGTGTTTCAAACTCTCGAAAACTCAAACGGAGCAAAGTTTTGACCATCTTTGTCTAAACCACCTAAAGATATCTCATTGGACCGAACTTTGTATTCCAAACTCTCCAAAACTGAAACAGAGCAAAGTTTGTACCATGTGTCGTCCAAACAAACTGAAGACCTCTCATTGGACCGAACTTTGTTTTTAAAACTCTCAAAAATTCGAACGAAGCAAAGTTTGGTCCATCTTCGTCCAAACCACCTAAAGATCCCTCATTAGACCGAACTTTGTGTTCCAAATTCTCCAAAACTTAAAAGGAGCAAAGTTTGAATCATGTGTCGTCCAAACCACCTAAACACCTCCCATAGGGCCGAACTTTGTGTTCAAAACTCTCGAAAACTCAAACGGAGCAAAGTTTGGACCCTGTGTCATCCAAACCACTTGAAGACCTGTCATTGGGCCGAACTTTGTGTTTCAAACTCTCGAAAACTTAAACGGAGCAAAGTTTTGACCATCTTCATCCAAACCACCTAAAGATATCTCATTGGACCGAAGTTTGTATTCCAAACTCTCCAAAACTCAAAAGGAGCAAAGTTTGAATCATGTGTCGTCCAGACCACCTAAACACCTCCCATAGGGCCGAACTTTGTATTCAAAACACTCGAAAACTCAAACGGAGCAAAGTTTGGACCATGTGTCGTCCAAACCACTTGAAGACCTGTCATTGGGCTGAACTTTATGTTTCAAACTCTCGAAAACTCAAATGGAGCAAAGTTTTGACCATCTTCATTCAAACCACCTAAAGATATCTCATTGGACCGAAGTTTGTATTCCAAACTCTCCAAAACTCAAACAGAGCAAAGTTTGGACCATGTGTCGTCCAAACAACCTGAAGACCTCTCAATCGGCCGAACTTTGTGATCCAATTTCTCTAAAACTCTAACGGAGCAAAGTTTGGACCATGTTCGTCCACACCACCTGAAGAAATCTCATTGGGCTAAACTTTGTTTTCCAAACTCTCTAAAAATAAAACGGAACAAAGTTTGGAACATCTTCGTCCAAACTACTAAAGATATCTCATAGGGCCGAACTTTGTGTTCCAAACTCTCGAAAACTCAAACAGAGCAAAGTTTGTACCATGTGTCGTCCAAACAACCTGAAGACCTCTCATTGGGCCGAACTTTGTTTTCCAAACTCTCGAAAACTCAAACGAAGCAAAGTTTGGTCCATCTTCGTCCAAACCACCTAAAGATCCCTCATTAGACTGAACTTTGTGTTCCAAATTCTCCAAAACTTAAAAGGAGCAAAGTTTGAATCATGTGTCGTCCAAACCACCTAAACACCTCCCATAGGGCCGAACTTTGTATTCAAAACTCTCGAAAACTCAAACGGAGCAAAGTTTGGACCATGTGTTGTCCAAACCACTTGAAGACCTGTCATTCGGCCGAACTTTGTGTTTCAAACTCTCGAAAACTCAAACGGAGCAAAGTTTTGACCATCTTCATCCAAACCACCTAAAGATATCTCATTGGACCGAAGTTTGTATTCCAAACTCTCCAAAACTCAAACAGAGCAAAGTTTCGACCATGTGTCGTCCAAACAACCTGAAGACCTCTCAATTGGCTGAACATTGTGACCCAATATCTCTAAAACTCAAACGGAGCAAATTTTGGACCATGTTCGTCCACACCACCTGAAGAAATCTCATTGGGCTAAAGTTTGTTTTCCAAACTCTCTAAAAATAATACGGGACAAAGTTTGGATCATCTTCGTCCAAACTACTAAAGATATCTCATTGGTCCGAACTTTGTGTTCCAAATTCTCAAAAACTCAAACAGAGCAAAGTTTGGACCAAGTGTCGTCCAAACCACTAAAGACCTCTCATTGGGCCGAACTTTGTTTTCCAAACTCTCGAAAACTCAAACGAAGCAAAGTTTGGTCCATCTTCGTCCAAACCACCTAAAGATCTCTCATTAGACCGAACTTTGTGTTCCAAATTCTCCAAAACTCATAAGGAGCAAAGTTTGGACCATGTGTCGTCCAAACCACCTGAAGACCTCTCATTGGGCCGAACTTTCTGTTCTAAACTCTCGAAAACTCAAACAGAGCAAAGATTGGACCATCTTCGTGTTGGGTTTTATGCCCTAAAACTCGTAGTTAGTGAATGTAAACAAATTGTATACTTGTTTCAATAAAGTGTTATTGTTAAATATTGCACAATTTGACCCAAATCCAATAAACTAAGATCCAAGGTTGTTTACATGTGACTTGAACTAGTATGTGGGGACATACGGGGATCGGTGTTCAAGTAACAACCTAAAAGGTCTATAGTACGAGGATAAGGTTGGGTACCTTATCCTGGTAACACTATGTGATACGGCCCGCTTTGTATTTGATACAGACGTATTGATCCAAAGCGTCCATGTAGTAGACATGCGAGCGGGGGTATACTATGCAATGAGTTTGCATAAGACTGGACCATGAAATGGTAAACCACTAGATATAACACCGTTAACTAGTTAGGTTACTGTTTCAATAGGATGACGTAGGTAACTCAGTCTTAATCCTGAGTGTGTCATGAACTCCTTCTCATGAGGGATTGTCCTTTGATTAGCATGGGTGAGAGTGGCCAATACGCCGACTCAATATGCCTTCCTTTTTGGGGACAAGACCGAGTGGGAGGCTGGGGACATGACAACACAAGAAGGAATTCACTCCTTCCCACTTCTAGGAGAAGTAGATGAGTGTTCCCTTAAGTGGTGACTCCGGGACTTGAACAAAGGGATCCCACCCTCTCACTGGCCCGAGAGGGACTTTCTGTTTAATGGTTGGACCATAAACAGGTTGTTCATTAGAGGAGCGCTGATACTTAAGGAGACAGATGTAACACAGGGGTAAAACGGTAATTTGACCCAGCCGTGATTACGAACACTCGTGAAGGATTGACTTACCGGTATAGGTCTATATCCGTGGACATAGAAATTTTCTACAGTGAGAAGAGTTCAGCTATGGGTCTTTAGTGGAACGACCCACAGTTACTGAATATTGGTTAACCTGATTAATGAGTTTAATCGGTTAACCTCATATCATTGGAGCTTCTGATCTGTAGGTCCATTAGGTCCCCCTGCTAGCTCGTAAAGAGTAATTAGGAACAATTATATCTTGAGAGAATTTGAATAGTTCAAATTCATATTGGGAATTAAGTTAATTGTATAAGATACAAATTAATATAATGTATAATGATACATTAAAATATAAAGTCTAATTTGAAATTAAACTTTATTATTATGAGAGAAATAAATATTTGAAGAAGTTCAAATATCAATACGAGTTTAATTCATATTAAATTTATAGGATATAAGAGAATTGGAAGGAGTTCCAATTTTAATATGAATTTGATTCATATTATAGAATTAATTAATTGAAGGCCTGAAATTAAATATATGATATTTAATTAGGTAATTAATTAATTAACTAATAGAAGGTCTGAAATTAAATATATGATATTTAATTGGTGATTAATTAATTTAAAGAATTAATTAATTGGAAATTAATCAATTATGAAAATGATTAATTACTTATGGAAGTAATTAATCATTTATGGAAATGATTTAATCACTTATGGAAGTGATCAATCATTTATGGAAAAGATTAATCAATTATGGAATTGATTGGTTATGGAATTGATTAATTATGGAAAAGATTAAATCAATTATGGAAATAATTGATTTTAAATGAATATTTTATTCATGGCCTTTCTCCTATAAATAGAACACTAACCCTAGGGTTTATGGGATACAACATATGGCCACCATAAGGCCCTCTCATATTCTCTCAACTCAAGAACTCTAGGGAGAATTTTCTCTCTAGAGTTTTTCCCTTTCAAGATTAGGTAGTCCCACAACTACGTTCCTAATCTCAGAGTTATAGCGGGGAAGATCAAATGGTGGTGTTCTTCGTTGTTGCAGAGCAATCAAGAATCATTCTTGAAGTATTCAGAGTCGTCAACGGACGTATGTTTTTCACCGCTTAACCTTTTGCCAATGTATTGGTATTTTGAAGAACGAAATTAATTTACGAACGGTCCAATTGCTTCCGCTGTAACGGAATTGGGAATTCCAATCTTTCAATTCGTCCAAACCACCTAAAGATATCTCGTTGGACCGAACTGTGTGTTCCAAACTCTCCAAAACTCAAACAGAGCAAAGTTTGGACCATGTGTCGTCCAAACCACCTGAAGACCTCTCATTGGGCCAAACTTTGTGTTTCAAACTCTCGAAAACTCAAGCGGAGCAAAGTTTGGACCATCTTCGTCCAAACCACCTAAATGTTGGGTTTTATGCCCTAAAACTCATAGATAGTGAATGTAAACAAATTGGTTACTTGTTTCAATAAAGTGTTATTGAGTTTCTACAATAAAATGTTATTGTTAAATATTGCACAATTGGACCCAAATTCAATAAACTAAGATCCAAGGTTGTTTGTATGTAACTTGAACAAGTATGTGGGGAGATACAGAGATCGTTGTTCAAGTAGCAACCTAAAAGGTCTATAGTACAAGGATAAGGTTGGGTCTTGAACAAAGGGATCCCGCCCTCTCACTGGCCCGGGAGGGACTTTCTGTTTACTGGTTGGGCCATAAATAGGTTGTTCATTAGAGGAGCACTGGTACTTAAGGAGCCAAAGGTAACACAGGGGTAAAACGGTAATTTGACCCAACTGTAGTTACGAACACTAGTGAAAGATTGACTTACTGATATAGGTTTATATCCGTGGACACAGAAATGTTCTACAGTGGGAAGAGTTCAGCTATGGGTCTTTAGTGGAATGACTCGTAGTTAATGAATATTGGTTAACCTGATTAATGAGTTTAATTAGTTATCTCATATCATTGGAGCTTCTGATCTGTATGTCCATGAGGTCCCCCTGCTAGCTCGTAAAGAGCAATTAGGAACAATTATATCTTGAGAGAATTTGAATAGTTCAAATTCATATTGGGAATTAAGTTAATTGTTTGAGATACAAATTAATACAATGTATAGTGATGCATTAAAAGATAAAGTCTAATTTGAGTTAAAATTTATTAAATTGAGAGATTAATATATTTGAAAGAGTTCAAATATATGTCTAATTAAATATATGGTATTTAATTAGAAGATGAATTAATTAATTATTCAATTTAGTTTAAATTAAATGAGATTTAATTAATCTATAGTCTATGAGGGAATTATTAGAATATAATTCTAATGAGTAATTAATTAAATATGGATTATATTTAATTATGAAATTAATTAATTATTGGAATTAATTAATTGACTACTTTAATTGAATTAATTAAATGTGATTTAATTAAGTTTAATTAAACTATATATTATGTGAGGGAATTACATTTAAATAAGATTTAAATGTGCATGAGATTAATTAATTAACATTTAATAAATTGATTTAATCAATTAATTAATTTATCTAACGGTCAAGATTGTTTCCTAACCTCACATTAGGGTTTCATCTCTTATAAAAAGAAAGGATATGAGAACCCTAACCCTAAGGTCTCATTCTAGCCTCCCTCTCATATTCTCTCAACTCAAGAACTCTAGAGAATTTTTCTCTCTAAGAGTTTTTCCCATTCAAGATTAGGTAGTCCCACAACTACGTTCCTAATCTCAGAGTTATAGTGGGGAAGCCCTCGTGGTGGTGTCCGTTGAAGTATTCAGAGTCGTCAACGGAGGTATGTTTTTCACCGCTTAACTTTTTGCCAATCTATTGGTATTTTGTAGAACAAAATTAATTTACGAACGATCCAATTGTTGCCGCTGTAACGGAATTCAGAATTCCAATCCTTTCACTAAAGATCTCTTATTGGACCGAACTTTGTGTTCCAAACTCTCCAAAACTCAAACGGTGCAAAGTTCGGACCATGTGTCATCCAAACCACCTGAACACCTCTCATTGGGTCGAACTTTGTGTTCCAAACTCTCGAAAACGAAAATGGAGCAAAGTTTGGACCATCTTCGTCCAAACCACCTAAAGATATCTGATTGGACCGAACTTTGTGTTTAAAAATCTCGAAAACTAAAACAGAGCAACGTTTGGACCATGTGTCATCCAAACAACCTGAAGACCTTTCATTGGGTCGAACTTTGTGTTCCAAACTCTCGAAAACTCAAACGGAGCAAAATTTTTACCATCTTGGTCCAAACCACCTAAAGATATCTCATTGTACCGAACTTTGTGTTCCAAACTCTCCCAAACTCAAACAGAGCAAAGTTTGGACAAAGTGGCGTCCAAACCACCTGAAGACCTCTCATTGGGCCGAACTTTGTGTTTCAAACTCTCAAAAACTCAAGTGGAGCAAAGTTTGGACCATCTTCGTCCAAACCACCTAAAGACCTCTCATTGGACTGAACTTTGGGTTCCAAACTCTCCAAAACTCAAACGTAGCAAAGTTTGGACCATATTCGTCCAAACCACCTAAAGATATGTCATTGGCCCGAACTTTGTGTTCCAAACTCTCCAAAACTCAAACGGAGCAAGATTTGGACAGTCTTCGTCCGGACCACCTAACGATCTCTTATTGGACCGAACATTGTGTTCAAAACTCTCCAAAACTAAAACAGAGCAATGTTCGGACCATGTCTCATCCAAAAAACCTGAAGACCACTCATTGGGTCGAACTTTCTGTTCTAAATTCTCGAAAACACAAACGGAGCAAAGTTTGGACCATCTTCGTCAAAGCCACCAAAAGATAACTCGTTGGACCGAACTTTGTGTTCCAAACTTTCCAAAACTCAAACAGAGCAAAGTTTGGACCATGTGTCGTCCAAACCACCTGAAGACCTCTCATTGGGCCGAACTTTGTGTTTCAAACTCTCGAAAACACAAGCGGAGCAAAGTTTGGACCATCTTCTTCCAAACCACCTAAAGATCTCTCATTGCATCAAACTTTGTGTTCCAATCTCACTAAACCTCAAACAGAGTAAAGTTTGAACCATTTCTCGTCAAAACCACCTCAAGACCTCTCATTGGGCCAAACTTTGTGTTTCAAACTCTCGAAAACTCAATCAGAGCAAAGTTTGGACCATCTTCGTCCAAACCTCCTAAAGATATCTCATTGGACAGAACTTTGTGATCCAAACTCTCCAAAACTCAAACGGTGCAAAGTTTTGACCATCTTCGTCCAAACCACCTAAAGATATCTCATTGGACCGAACTTTCTGTTCCAAACTCTCCAAAACTCAAACGGAGCAAGGTTTGGACAGTCTTCGTCCAAACCACCTAACGATATCTTATTTGACCGAACATTTTGTTCAAACTCTCCAAAACTCATACGGAGCAAAGTTCGGACCATGTGTCATCCAAACCAACTAAAGACCTCCCATTGGGTCGAACTTTGTTTTCCAAACTATTGAAACCTCAATCAGAGCAAAGTTCGGAGCATCTTCGTCCAAACCACCTAAAGATCTCTCATTGAACCGAACATGGTGTTCCAAACTCTCCATAACTCAAACGGAGCAAAGTTTGGACCATGTGTCGTCCAAACCACCTGAAGTCCTCTCATTGGGGCGAACTTTTTGTTTCAAACTCTCGAAAACACAAGCAGAGCAAAGTTTGCACCATCTTCGTCCAAACCACCTAAAGATGTCACAATGCACCGAACTTTGTGTTCCAAACTCACTAAAACTGAAACAGAGTAAAGTTTGAACCATTTGTCGTCAAAACCACCTGAAGACCTCTCATTGGGCCGAACTTTGTGTTTCAAACTCACGAAAACTCAAGTGGAGCAAAGTTTGGACAATCTTCGTCCAAACCTACTAAAGATCTCTCATTGGACCGAACTTTGTGTTCCAAACTCTCCAAAACTCAAACGGTGCAAAGTTTGGACCAGCTTCGTCCAAACCACGTAAAGATATCTCATTGGACCGAACTTTGTGTTCCAAACTCTCCAATACTCAAACAGAGCAAGGTTTTGACAGTCTTCGTCCAAACCACCTAACGATCTCTTATTTGACCGAACATTGTGTTCCAAACTCTCCATAACTCAAACGGAGCAAAGTTTGGACCATGTGTCGTCCAAACCACCTGAAGTCCTCTCATTGGGCCGAACTTTTTGTTTCAAACTCTCGAAAACACAAGCAGAGCAAAGTTTGCACCCTCTTCGTCCAAACCACCTAAAGATCTCTCAATGCATCGAACTTGGTGTTCCAAACTCACTAAAACTGAAACAGAGTAAAGTTTGAACCATTTGTCGTCAAAACCACCTGAAGACCTCTCATTGGGCCGAAGTTTGTGTTTCAAACTCACGAAAACTCAAGTGGAGCAAAGTTTGGACAATCTTCGTCCAAACCTACTAAAGATCTCTCATTGGACCGAACTTTGTGTTCCAAACTCTCCAAAACTCAAACGTGATAGCGAGCATAGCTAGCTAGTTTTCCCTAATTAATTTAGCTAGTCTTTTATAATTTATTGGCTAAAATTATGCATTTATGTGTTGTATTTCTACGAAATATAGTTTTGAGCCAATTGGATGTTCGGGATGCGAAAAGAAGCTGAAGAATGAAAAAAGAATCAAAGTTGGAAGATTGAAGATAGGCCCATCCGCAGACCAGCGTCGAGACGCTGCTCATTGGGCGTTTCGACGCTGACATTCTATATTTGGAGTTTTCATTCTTTAAAAAAAAAAAAAAAAAAAAAAATTATAGCGTCGCGACGCTCTCGGCGAATTTTCCAAATCCGCAGTATCGCGACAGCGTCGCGACGCTGTCGGCAGATTTTCTATAAATTCATCATTTTGTGCTACGGATTGGGGGAGTCCAATTTGAGAGATTTTAGCCCTAATTTCGACTAGAGACCTTCTGTGGGAGCTGAAGCAAGGACGAGGAGCGGGAATCTCACTTGGAGTCGTGGAGATCGTGACGGGGACATGTCGGTTTCGACGACTTTGAGTGTTTCCTTTCCTTTTCCTTTTCTTTAGTTAGATTTAATGGCTTTTTCATGTTTAGTTGATCTTGTAACGCTGTGTATGAGTAGCTAATCTTGTTACTTAGGGATTGATGTAGTCTTTTTAGTTTATGGATTGATTTATGGTACGAATTGTGCAATGGTTATTGTGTTTCCAATCTTAATTTAATGCTTTCAATTAATTGGCCATTAGTTGAATGATTTAAGTGTTGAGTCTTGCTCGGGAGAGGGGATTTAACGTAGACTCTATTAAGATTGCATGACTAAAGTTTATATTCTAAGCTCGTGACGGATTTTAGATTAACTTTAGAATTGGTTAGAAAAAACTAATTGCCTTGCATGTTAATGAAGTTAGATAGGGATATCAAGTTGGATAATTTGCATGAGAATCAATTATACTCGGGAGAGGTAGTTGTGATTAAAGGTTTTTAGGCTCATAATTCCATTGTGCATGATAATTCATTCCCTAAAATCAATCCTAGGCTAAATTGGCGAAATCAATTCCCTAAGTGTTCTTTCAATTGAATCTCCGTTGTTTATTTGCTTTGATCTAGTTTTCTGTCACTCACTACATTCCGTTCCCTAAATAAAATTGAGCAAGATTATTCATGATACTTGATTTAACCTAAAAATCCAATCCAGAGGACGACACTCGATTTTTTTTATCACTTTATTATTACTTGACACGTGCGCTTGCGGTAGGAAAATTCCACATCAAAACGGTGCAAAGTTTGGACCATCTTCGTCCAAACCACGTAAAGATATCTCATTGGACCGAACTTTGTGTTCCAAACTCTCCAATACTCAAACAGAGCAAGGTTTGGACAGTCTTCGTCCAAACCACCTAACGATCTCTTATTTGACCGAACATTGTGTTCCAAACTCTCCAAAAGTCATACGGAGCAAAGTTCGGAACATGTGTCAATCCAAACCACCTGAAGACCTCTCATTGGGTCGAACTTTGTGTTCCAAACTATCGAAACCTCAAGCGGAGCAAAGTTTGGACCATCTTCGTCCAAACCTCCTAAAGATCTCTCATTGGACCGAATATTGTGTTCCAAACTCTCCAAAACTCAAACGGAGCAAGGTTTGGACCATCTTCGTCCAAACTACCTAATGATATCTCATTGGACCGAACTTTGTGTTCCAAACTCTCCAAAACTCAAACGGTGCAAAGTTTGGACCAGCTTCGTCCAAACCACGTAAAGATATCTCATTGGACCGAACTTTGTGTTCCAAACTCTCCAATACTCAAACAGAGCAAGGTTTGGACAGTCTTCGTCCAAACCACCTAACGATCTCTTATTTGACCGAACATTGTGTTCCAAACTCTCCATAACTCAAACGGAGCAAAGTTTGGACCATGTGTCGTCCAAACCACCTGAAGTCCTCTCATTGGGCCGAACTTTTTGTTTCAAAATCTCGAAAACACAAGCAGAGCAAAGTTTGCACCGTCCAAACCACCTAAAGATCTCTCAATGCATCGAACTTGGTGTTCCAAACTCACTAAAACTGAAAAAGAGTAAAGTTTGAACCATTTGTCGTCAAAACCACCTGAAGACCTCTCATTGGGCCGAAGTTTGTGTTTCAAACTCACGAAAACTCAAGTGGAGCAAAGTTTGGACAATCTTCGTCCAAACCTACTAAAGATCTCTCATTGGACCGAACTTTGTGTTCCAAACTCTCCAAAACTCAAACGTGATAGCGAGCATAGCTAGCTAGTTTTCCCTAATTAATTTAGCTAGTCTTTTATAATTTATTGGCTAAAATTATGCATTTATGTGTTGTATTTCTACGAAATATAGTTTTGAGCCAATTGGATGTTCGAGATGCGAAAAGAAGCTGAAGAATGAAAAAAGAATCAAAGTTGGAAGATTGAAGATAGGCCCATCCGCAGACCAGCGTCGAGACGCTGCTCATTGGGCGTTTCGACGCTGACATTCTATATTTGGAGTTTTCATTCTTTAAAAAAAAAAAAAAAAAAATTATAGCGTCGCGACGCTCTCGGCGAATTTTCCAAATCCGCAGTATCGCGACAGCGTCGCGACGCTGTCGGCAGATTTTCTATAAATTCATCATTTTGTGCTACGGATTGGGGGAGTCCAACTTGAGAGATTTTAGCCCTAATTTCGACTAGAGACCTTCTGTGGGAGCTGAAGCAAGGACGAGGAGCGGGAATCCCACTTGGAGTCGTGGAGATCGTGACGGGGACATGCCGGTTTCGACGACTTTGAGTGTTTCCTTTCCTTTTCCTTTTCTTTAGTTAGATTTAATGGCTTTTTCATGTTTAGTTGATCTTGTAACGCCGTGTATGAGTAGCTAATCTTGTTACTTAGGGATTGATGTAGTCTTTTTAGTTTATGGATTGATTTATGGTACGAATTGTGCAATGGTTATTCTGTTTGCAATCTTAATTTAATGCTTTCAAGTAATTGGCCATTAGTTGAATGATTTAAGTGTTGAGTCTTGCTCGGGAGAGGGGATTTAACGTAGACTCTATTAAGATTGCATGACTAAAGTTTATATTCTAAGCTCGTGACGGATTTTAGATTAACTTTAGAATTGGTTAGAAAAAACTAATTGCCTTGCATGTTAATGAAGTTAGATAGGGATATCAAGTTGGATAATTTGCATGAGAATCAATTATACTCGGGAGAGGTAGTTGTGATTAAAGGTTTTTAGGCTCATAATTCCATTGTGCATGATAATTCATTCCCTAAAATCAATCCTAGGCTAAATTGGCGAAATCAATTCCCTAAGTGTTCTTTCAATTGAATCTCCGTTGTTTATTTGCTTTGATCTAGTTTTCTGTCACTCACTACATTCCGTTCCCTAAATAAAATTGAGCAAGATTATTCATGATACTTGATTTAACCTAAAAATCCAATCCAGAGGACGACACTCGATTTTTTTTATCACTTTATTATTACTTGACACGTGCGCTTGCGGTAGGAAAATTCCACATCAAAACGGTGCAAAGTTTGGACCATCTTCGTCCAAACCACGTAAAGATATCGCATTGGACCGAACTTTGTGTTCCAAACTCTCCAATACTCAAACAGAGCAAGGTTTGGACAGTCTTCGTCCAAACCACCTAACGATCTCTTATTTGACCGAACATTGTGTTCCAAACTCTCCAAAAGTCATACGGAGCAAAGTTCAGAACATGTGTCAATCCAAACCACCTGAAGACCTCTCATTGGGTCGAACTTTGTGTTCCAAACTATCGAAACCTCAAGCGGAGCAAAGTTTGGACCATCTTCGTCCAAACCTCCTAAAGATCTCTCATTGGACCGAATATTGTGTTCCAAACTCTCCAAAACTCAAACGGAGCAAGGTTTGGACCATCTTCGTCCAAACTACCTAATGATATCTCATTGGACCGAACTTTGTGTTCCAAACTCTCCAAAACTCAAACGGTGCAAAGTTTGGACCAGCTTCGTCCAAACCACGTAAAGATATCTCATTGGACCGAACTTTGTGTTCCAAACTCTCCAATACTCAAACAGAGCAAGGTTTGGAGAGTCTTCGTCCAAACCACCTAACGATCTCTTATTTGACCGAACATTGTGTTCCAAACTCTCCATAACTCAAACGGAGCAAAGTTTGGACCATGTGTCGTCCAAACCACCTGAAGTCCTCTCATTGGGCCGAACTTTTTGTTTCAAACTCTCGAAAACACAAGCAGAGCAAAGTTTGCACCGTCCAAACCACCTAAAGATCTCTCAATGCATCGAACTTGGTGTTCCAAACTCACTAAAACTGAAAAAGAGTAAAGTTTGAACCATTTGTCGTCAAAACCACCTGAAGACCTCTCATTGGGCCGAAGTTTGTGTTTCAAACTCACGAAAACTCAAGTGGAGCAAAGTTTGGACAATCTTCGTCCAAACCTACTAAAGATCTCTCATTGGACCGAACTTTGTGTTCCAAACTCTCCAAAACTCAAACGTGATAGCGAGCATAGCTAGCTAGTTTTCCCTAATTAATTTAGCTAGTCTTTTATAATTTATTGGCTAAAATTATGCATTTATGTGTTGTATTTCTACGAAATATAGTTTTGAGCCAATTGGATGTTCGAGATGCGAAAAGAAGCTGAAGAATGAAAAAAGAATCAAAGTTGGAAGATTGAAGATAGGCCCATCCGCAGACCAGCGTCGAGACGCTGCTCATTGGGCGTTTCGACGCTGACATTCTATATTTGGAGTTTTCATTCTTTAAAAAAAAAAAAAAAAAAAAATTATAGCGTCGCGACGCTCTCGGCGAATTTTCCAAATCCGCAGTATCGCGACAGCGTCGCGACGCTGTCGGCAGATTTTCTATAAATTCATCATTTTGTGCTACGGATTGGGGGAGTCCAACTTGAGAGATTTTAGCCCTAATTTCGACTAGAGACCTTCTATGGGAGCTGAAGCAAGGACGAGGAGCGGGAATCTCACTTGGAGTCGTGGAGATCGTGACGGGGACATGCCGGTTTCGACGACTTTGAGTGTTTCCTTTCCTTTTCCTTTTCTTTAGTTAGATTTAATGGCTTTTTCATGTTTAGTTGATCTTGTAACGCCGTGTATGAGTAGCTAATCTTGTTACTTAGGGATTGATGTAGTCTTTTTAGTTTATGGATTGATTTATGGTACGAATTGTGCAATGGTTATTCTGTTTGCAATCTTAATTTAATGCTTTCAAGTAATTGGCCATTAGTTGAATGATTTAAGTGTTGAGTCTTGCTCGGGAGAGGGGATTTAACGTAGACTCTATTAAGATTGCATGACTAAAGTTTATATTCTAAGCTCGTGACGGATTTTAGATTAACTTTAGAATTGGTTAGAAAAAACTAATTGCCTTGCATGTTAATGAAGTTAGATAGGGATATCAAGTTGGATAATTTGCATGAGAATCAATTATACTCGGGAGAGGTAGTTGTGATTAAAGGTTTTTAGGCTCATAATTCCATTGTGCATGATAATTCATTAACTAAAATCAATCCTAGGCTAAATTGGCGAAATCAATTCCCTAAGTGTTCTTTCAATTGAATCTCCGTTGTTTATTTGCTTTGATCTAGTTTTCTGTCACTCACTACATTCCGTTCCCTAAATAAAATTGAGCAAGATTATTCATGATACTTGATTTAACCTAAAAATCCAATCCAGAGGACGACACTCGATTTTTTTTATCACTTTATTATTACTTGACACGTGCGCTTGCGGTAGGAAAATTCCACATCAAAACGGTGCAAAGTTTGGACCATCTTCGTCCAAACCACGTAAAGATATCTCATTGGACCGAACTTTGTGTTCCAAACTCTCCAATACTCAAACAGAGCAAGGTTTGGACAGTCTTCGTCCAAACCACCTAACGATCTCTTATTTGACCGAACATTGTGTTCCAAACTCTCCAAAAGTCATACGGAGCAAAGTTCGGAACATGTGTCAATCCAAACCACCTGAAGACCTCTCATTGGGTCGAACTTTGTGTTCCAAACTATCGAAACCTCAAGCGGAGCAAAGTTTGGACCATCTTCGTCCAAACCTCCTAAAGATCTCTCATTGGACCGAATATTGTGTTCCAAACTCTCCAAAACTCAAACGGAGCAAGGTTTGGACCATCGTCGTCCAAACTACCTAATGATATCTCATTGGACCGAACTTTGTGTTCCAAACTCTCCAAAACTCAAACGGTGCAAAGTTTGGACCAGCTTCGTCCAAACCACGTAAAGATATCTCATTGGACCGAACTTTGTGTTCCAAACTCTCCAATACTCAAACAGAGCAAGGTTTGGACAGTCATCGTCCAAACCACCTAACGATCTCTTATTTGACCGAACATTGTGTTCCAAACTCTCCATAACTCAAACGGAGCAAAGTTTGGACCATGTGTCGTCCAAACCACCTGAAGTCCTCTCATTGGGCCGAACTTTTTGTTTCAAACTCTCGAAAACACAAGCAGAGCAAAGTTTGCACCGTCCAAACCACCTAAAGATCTCTCAATGCATCGAACTTGGTGTTCCAAACTCACTAAAACTGAAAAAGAGTAAAGTTTGAACCATTTGTCGTCAAAACCACCTGAAGACCTCTCATTGGGCTGAAGTTTGTGTTTCAAACTCACGAAAACTCAAGTGGAGCAAAGTTTGGACAATCTTCGTCCAAACCTACTAAAGATCTCTCATTGGACCGAACTTTGTGTTCCAAACTCTCCAAAACTCAAACGTGATAGCGAGCATAGCTAGCTAGTTTTCCCTAATTAATTTAGCTAGTCTTTTATAATTTATTGGCTAAAATTATGCATTTATGTGTTGTATTTCTACGAAATATAGTTTTGAGCCAATTGGATGTTCGAGATGCGAAAAGAAGCTGAAGAATGAAAAAAGAATCAAAGTTGGAAGATTGAAGATAGGCCCCATCCGCAGACCAGCGTCGAGACGCTGCTCATTGGGCGTTTCGACGCTGACATTCTATATTTGGAGTTTTCATTCTTTAAAAAAAAAAAAAAAAAAATTATAGCGTCGCGACGCTCTCGGCGAATTTTCCAAATCCGCAGTATCGCGACAGCGTCGCGACGCTGTCGGCAGATTTTCTATAAATTCATCATTTTGTGCTACGGATTGGGGGAGTCCAATTTGAGAGATTTTAGCCCTAATTTCGACTAGAGACCTTCTGTGGGAGCTGAAGCAAGGACGAGGAGCGGGAATCTCACTTGGAGTCGTGGAGATCGTGACGGGGACATGTCGGTTTCGACGACTTTGAGTGTTTCCTTTCCTTTTCCTTTTCTTTAGTTAGATTTAATGGCTTTTTCATGTTTAGTTGATCTTGTAACGCTGTGTATGAGTAGCTAATCTTGTTACTTAGGGATTGATGTAGTCTTTTTAGTTTATGGATTGATTTATGGTACGAATTGTGCAATGGTTATTGTGTTTCCAATCTTAATTTAATGCTTTCAATTAATTGGCCATTAGTTGAATGATTTAAGTGTTGAGTCTTGCTCGGGAGAGGGGATTTAACGTAGACTCTATTAAGATTGCATGACTAAAGTTTATATTCTAAGCTCGTGACGGATTTTAGATTAACTTTAGAATTGGTTAGAAAAAACTAATTGCCTTGCATGTTAATGAAGTTAGATAGGGATATCAAGTTGGATAATTTGCATGAGAATCAATTATACTCGGGAGAGGTAGTTGTGATTAAAGGTTTTTAGGCTCATAATTCCATTGTGCATGATAATTCATTCCCTAAAATCAATCCTAGGCTAAATTGGCGAAATCAATTCCCTAAGTGTTCTTTCAATTGAATCTCCGTTGTTTATTTGCTTTGATCTAGTTTTCTGTCACTCACTACATTCCGTTCCCTAAATAAAATTGAGCAAGATTATTCATGATACTTGATTTAACCTAAAAATCCAATCCAGAGGACGACACTCGATTTTTTTTATCACTTTATTATTACTTGACACGTGCGCTTGCGGTAGGAAAATTCCACATCAAAACGGTGCAAAGTTTGGACCATCTTCGTCCAAACCACGTAAAGATATCTCATTGGACCGAACTTTGTGTTCCAAACTCTCCAATACTCAAACAGAGCAAGGTTTGGACAGTCTTCGTCCAAACCACCTAACGATCTCTTATTTGACCGAACATTGTGTTCCAAACTCTCCAAAAGTCATACGGAGCAAAGTTCGGAACATGTGTCAATCCAAACCACCTGAAGACCTCTCATTGGGTCGAACTTTGTGTTCCAAACTATCGAAACCTCAAGCGGAGCAAAGTTTGGACCATCTTCGTCCAAACCTCCTAAAGATCTCTCATTGGACCGAATATTGTGTTCCAAACTCTCCAAAACTCAAACGGAGCAAGGTTTGGACCATCTTCGTCCAAACTACCTAATGATATCTCATTGGACCGAACTTTGTGTTCCAAACTCTCCAAAACTCAAACGGTGCAAAGTTTGGACCAGCTTCGTCCAAACCACGTAAAGATATCTCATTGGACCGAACTTTGTGTTCCAAACTCTCCAATACTCAAACAGAGCAAGGTTTGGACAGTCTTCGTCCAAACCACCTAACGATCTCTTATTTGACCGAACATTGTGTTCCAAACTCTCCATAACTCAAACGGAGCAAAGTTTGGACCATGTGTCGTCCAAACCACCTGAAGTCCTCTCATTGGGCCGAACTTTTTGTTTCAAACTCTCGAAAACACAAGCAGAGCAAAGTTTGCACCGTCCAAACCACCTAAAGATCTCTCAATGCATCGAACTTGGTGTTCCAAACTCACTAAAACTGAAAAAGAGTAAAGTTTGAACCATTTGTCGTCAAAACCACCTGAAGACCTCTCATTGGGCCGAAGTTTGTGTTTCAAACTCACGAAAACTCAAGTGGAGCAAAGTTTGGACAATCTTCGTCCAAACCTACTAAAGATCTCTCATTGGACCGAACTTTGTGTTCCAAACTCTCCAAAACTCAAACGTGATAGCGAGCATAGCTAGCTAGTTTTCCCTAATTAATTTAGCTAGTCTTTTATAATTTATTGGCTAAAATTATGCATTTATGTGTTGTATTTCTACGAAATATAGTTTTGAGCCAATTGGATGTTCGAGATGCGAAAAGAAGTTGAAGAATGAAAAAAGAATCAAAGTTGGAAGATTGAAGATAGGCCCATCCGCAGACCAGCGTCGAGACGCTGCTCATTGGGCGTTTCGACGCTGACATTCTATATTTGGAGTTTTCATTCTTTAAAAAAAAAAAAAAAAAAATTATAGCGTCGCGACGCTCTCGGCGAATTTTCCAAATCCGCAGTATCGCGACAGCGTCGCGACGCTGTCGGCAGATTTTCTATAAATTCATCATTTTGTGCTACGGATTGGGGGAGTCCAACTTGAGAGATTTTAGCCCTAATTTCGACTAGAGACCTTCTGTGGGAGCTGAAGCAAAGACGAGGAGCGGGAATCTCACTTGGAGTCGTGGAGATCGTGACGGGGACATGCCGGTTTCGACGACTTTGAGTGTTTCCTTTCCTTTTCCTTTTCTTTAGTTAGATTTAATGGCTTTTTCATGTTTAGTTGATCTTGTAACGCCGTGTATGAGTAGCTAATCTTGTTACTTAGGGATTGATGTAGTCTTTTTAGTTTATGGATTGATTTATGGTACGAATTGTGCAATGGTTATTCTGTTTGCAATCTTAATTTAATGCTTTCAAGTAATTGGCCATTAGTTGAATGATTTAAGTGTTGAGTCTTGCTCGGGAGAGGGGATTTAACGTAGACTCTATTAAGATTGCATGACTAAAGTTTATATTCTAAGCTCGTGACGGATTTTAGATTAACTTTAGAATTGGTTAGAAAAAACTAATTGCCTTGCATGTTAATGAACTTAGATAGGGATATCAAGTTGGATAATTTGCATGAGAATCAATTATACTCGGGAGAGGTAGTTGTGATTAAAGGTTTTTAGGCTCATAATTCCATTGTGCATGATAATTCATTCCCTAAAATCAATCCTAGGCTAAATTGGCGAAATCAATTCCCTAAGTGTTCTTTCAATTGAATCTCCGTTGTTTATTTGCTTTGATCTAGTTTTCTGTCACTCACTACATTCCGTTCCCTAAATAAAATTGAGCAAGATTATTCATGATACTTGATTTAACCTAAAAATCCAATCCAGAGGACGACACTCGATTTTTTTTATCACTTTATTATTACTTGACACGTGCGCTTGCGGTAGGAAAATTCCACATCAAAACGGTGCAAAGTTTGGACCATCTTCGTCCAAACCACGTAAAGATATCGCATTGGACCGAACTTTGTGTTCCAAACTCTCCAATACTCAAACAGAGCAAGGTTTGGACAGTCTTCGTCCAAACCACCTAACGATCTCTTATTTGACCGAACATTGTGTTCCAAACTCTCCAAAAGTCATACGGAGCAAAGTTCAGAACATGTGTCAATCCAAACCACCTGAAGACCTCTCATTGGGTCGAACTTTGTGTTCCAAACTATCGAAACCTCAAGCGGAGCAAAGTTTGGACCATCTTCGTCCAAACCTCCTAAAGATCTCTCATTGGACCGAATATTGTGTTCCAAACTCTCCAAAACTCAAACGGAGCAAGGTTTGGACCATCTTCGTCCAAACTACCTAATGATATCTCATTGGACCGAACTTTGTGTTCCAAACTCTCCAAAACTCAAACGGAGAAAAGTTCGGACCAGGTGTCATCCAAACCACCTAAAGGCCTCTCACTGGGCCGAACTTTGTGTTCCAAACTCTCGAAAACTAAAACGGAGCAAAGTTATGACCTCTCATCGGCCATAACTTTGTGTTCCAAACTCTAGAAAACTCAAACGGAGCAAAGTTTGAAACATCTTCGCCCAAACCACCTAAAGATCACTCATTGGACCGAACTTTGTGTTCCAAACTCTGCAAAACTCAAACGGAGCCAAGTTTGGACCATGTGTCGTCCAAACCACCTAAAGACCTCTCATAGGGCTGAACTTTGTGTTCCAAACTCTCAAAAACTCAAACGGAGCAAAGTTTGGATCATCTTCGTCCAAACCACCTAAAGATCACTCATTGGACCGAACTTTGTGATCCAAACTCTCTAAAACTCAAACGGAGCCAAGTTTGGACCATGTAACTTCCAAACCACCTGAAGTCCTCTCATTGGGTCGAACTTTGTGTTCCACACTCTCGAAAACTCAACCGGAATAAAGTTTGGACCATCTTTGTCCAAACAACCTAAAGATATCTCATTGGACGGAACTTCGTGTTCCACATTCTCAAAAACGGAAACGGAGCAAGGTTTGGAGCATCTTCGTCCAAACCACCTAAATATATCTCATTGGATCGAACTTTTTGTTCCAAACTCTCCAAAACTCAAACGGAGCTAGGTTTGGAACATCTTCCTCCAAACCACCTAAAGATCTCCCATTGGTCTGAACTTTGTGTTCGAAAGTCTCTAAAATTTAAACGGAGCAAAGTTTGGGCCATGTGTCGTCCAAACCACCTGAAGACCTCTCATTGGCTATACTTGGTGTTCCAAACTCTGGAACACTCAAACGGAGAAAAGTTTGGACAATCTTCGTCCAAACCACCTAAAGATCTCTCAGTGGACCGAACTTTGTGTTCCAAACTCTCCAAAACTCAAAAAGAGCAATGTTTGGACCATGTGTCGTCCGAACCACCTGAAGACCTTTAATAGGGTCGAACTTTGTATTTCAAACTCTCAAAAACTCGAACGGAGCAAAGTTTGGTCCATCTTCGTCCAAACAACCTAAAGATCTCTTATTGGACCGAACTTTGTGTTCCAAACGCTCCAAAACTCAAAAGGAGCAAAGTTTGGACCATCTTCGTCCAAACCACCTAAAGATATCTCATTGGACCGAACTTTGTGTTCCAAACTCTCCAAAACTCAAACAGAGCAAAGTTTGGGCCATGTGTCGTCCAAACGACCTGAAGACCTCTCATTGGGCATAACTTTGTGTTCCAAACTCTCGAAAACTCAAACGGAGCAAAGTTTGAACCATCTTCACCCAGACCACATAAAGATCTCTAATTAGACCAAACTTTGTATTCCAAACTTTCCAAAACTCAAAAGGAGCAAAGTTTGGACCATGTGTCGTCCAAACCACCTGAAGACCTCTCATAGGGCTGAACTTTGTGTTTCAAACTCTCGAAAACTCAAACGGAGCAATGTTTGGACCATCTTCATCGAAACCACCTAAAGATCTCTCATTGGACCGAACTTTGTGTTCCAAACTCTCAAAAACTAAAACGGAGCATAGTTTGGACCATGTGTTGTCGAAACCACCTGACGACCTCGCATTGGGCCAAACTTTGTGTTCCAAACTCTCGAAAACTCAAACGGAACAAAGTTTGGACCATGTGTCGTCCAACCCACCAGAAGACTTCTCGTTGGGTCAAACTTATTGTTCCAAACTCTCGAAAACTCAAACGGCGCAAAGTTTGGACCATCTTAGTCCAAACCACCTAAAGACCTCTCATTGGATCGAACTTTGTGTTACAAACTCTCCAAAAATCATACGGAAAAAAGTTTGGACCATCTTCGTCGAAACCACCCAAAGATATCTCATTGGAAGGAGTTCTGTGTTCCAGTCTCTCCAAAACTCAAACAGAGAAAAGTTTTGACCATCTTCGTCCAAACCATCTAAAGATATCTCATTGGACCAAACTTTGTGTTCAAAACTCTCCAAAACTAAAACGGAGCAAGGTTTGGACCATCTTCCTCCAAACCATCTGAAGATCTCCCATTGGATCGAACTTTGTGTTCCAAACTCTCCAAAAGTCAAACAGAGCAAAGCTTGGACAATGTGTCATCCAAATTACCTGAAGAAATCTCATTGGGCTGGAGTTTGTGTTCCAAATTCTCAAAAACTCTAACGGAGCAAAGTTTGGACCATCTTCGTCCAAACCACCTAATGATCTCTCATTGGACCGAACTTTGTGTTCCAAACTCTCCAAAACTCAAACACATCGAAGTTTCGGCCATGTGTAGTCCAAACAACCTAAAGACCTCTCATTGGCCATAACTTTGTGTTCCAAACTCTCGAAAACTCAAACGGAGCAAAGTTTGGACCATCTTCGTCCAAACCACCTAAAGATCTCTCATTGTATCGAACTTAGTGTTCCATAATCACAAAAACTCAAACGGAGCAAAGTTTTGGCCATGTGTCGTCCAAACCACCTGAAGACCTCTCATTGGCCATAACTTTGTGTTCAAAACTCTCGAAAACTCAAACGGAGCAAAGTTTGGACCATCTTCGCCCAAACCACCTACAGATCTCTCATTGGACCGAACTTTGTGTTCCAAACTCTCCAAAACTCAAACGGATCATGGTTTGGACCATGTGTTGTCCAAACCACCTGAAGACCTCTCCTTGGGCCGAACTTTTTGTTCCAAACTCTCGAAAACTCAAATGGAGCAAAGTTTGGACCATCTTCGTCCAAACCACCTAAAGATCTCTCAGTGGACCGAACTTTGTGTTCCAAACTCTCCAAAACTCAAAAAGAGCAATGTTTGGACCATGTGTCGTCCGAACCACCTGAAGACCTTTAATAGGGTCGAACTTTGTATTTCAAACTCTCAAAAACTCGAACGGAGCAAAGTTTGGTCCATCTTCGTCCAAACAACCTAAAGATCTCTTATTGGACCGAACTTTGTGTTCCAAACTCTCCAAAACTCAAAAGGAGCAAAGTTTGGACCATCTTCGTCCAAACCACCTAAAGATATCTCATTGGACCGAACTTTGTGTTCCAAACTCTCCAAAACTCAAACAGAGCAAAGTTTGGGCCATGTGTCGTCCAAACGACCTGAAGACCTCTCATTGGGCATAACTTTGTGTTCCAAACTCTCGAAAACTCAAACGGAGCAAAGTTTGAACCATCTTCGCCCAGACCACATAAAGATCTCTAATTAGACCAAACTTTGTATTCCAAACTTTCCAAAACTCAAAAGGAGCAAAGTTTGGACCATGTGTCGTCCAAACCACCTGAAGACCTCTCATAGGGCTGAACTTTGTGTTTCAAACTCTCGAAAACTCAAACGGAGCAATGTTTGGACCATCTTCATCGAAACCACCTAAAGATCTCTCATTGGACCGAACTTTGTGTTCCAAACTCTCAAAAACTAAAACGGAGCATAGTTTGGACCATGTGTTGTCGAAACCACCTGACGACCTCGCATTGGGCCAAACTTTGTGTTCCAAACTCTCGAAAACTCAAACGGAACAAAGTTTGGACCATGTGTCGTCCAACCCACCAGAAGACTTCTTGTTGGGTCAAACTTATTGTTCCAAACTCTCGAAAACTCAAACGGCGCAAAGTTTGGACCATCTTAGTCCAAACCACCTAAAGACCTCTCATTGGATCGAACTTTGTGTTACAAACTCTCCAAAAATCATACGGAAAAAAGTTTGGACCATCTTCGTCGAAACCACCCAAAGATATCTCATTGGAAGGAGTTTTGTGTTCCAGTCTCTCCAAAACTCAAACAGAGAAAAGTTTTGACCATCTTCGTCCAAACCATCTAAAGATATCTCATTGGACCAAACTTTGTGTTCAAAACTCTCCAAAACTAAAACGGAGCAAGGTTTGGACCATCTTCCTCCAAACCATCTGAAGATCTCCCATTGGATCGAACTTTGTGTTCCAAACTCTCCAAAAGTCAAACAGAGCAAAGCTTGGACAATGTGTCATCCAAATTACCTGAAGAAATCTCATTGGGCTGGAGTTTGTGTTCCAAATTCTCAAAAACTCTAACGGAGCAAAGTTTGGACCATCTTCGTCCAAACCACCTAATGATCTCTCATTGGACCGAACTTTGTGTTCAAAACTCTCCAAAACTCAAACACATCGAAGTTTCGGCCATGTGTAGTCCAAACAACCTAAAGACCTCTCATTGGCCATAACTTTGTGTTCCAAACTCTCGAAAACTCAAACGGAGCAAAGTTTGGACCATCTTCGTCCAAACCACCTAAAGATCTCTCATTGTATCGAACTTAGTGTTCCATAATCACAAAAACTCAAACGGAGCAAAGTTTTGGCCATGTGTCGTCCAAACCACCTGAAGACCTCTCATTGGCCATAACTTTGTGTTCAAAACTCTCGAAAACTCAAACGGAGCAAAGTTTGGACCATCTTCGCCCAAACCACCTACAGATCTCTCATTGGACCGAACTTTGTGTTCCAAACTCTCCAAAACTCAAACGGATCATAGTTTGGACCATGTGTTGTCCAAACCACCTGAAGACCTCTCCTTGGGCCGAACTTTTTGTTCCAAGCTCTCGAAAACTCAAATGGAGCAAAGTTTGGACCATCTTCGTCCAAACCACCTAAAGATCACTCATTAGACCGAACTTTGTGATCCAAACTCTCCAAAACTCAAAAGGAGCAAAGTTTGGACCATGTGTCGTCCAAACCACCAGAAGACCTCTCATTGCGCCAAACTTTGTGTTCCAAAATCTCGAAAACTCAAACGGGGCAAAGTTTGGACATTCTTCGTCCAAAGAACCTAAAGATCTCTAATTGGATCGAACTTTGTGTTCCAACTCTCCAAAAATCAAACGGAACAATGTTTGGACCATCTTCGTCCAAACCACCTAAAGATATCTCATTGGACAAAACTTTGTGTTCCAAACTCCCCAAAACTAAAATGGAGCAAGGTTTGGACCATCTTCGTCCAAACCACCTAATGATCTCTCATTGGACCGAACTTTGTGTTCAAAACTCTCCAAAACTCAAACACATCGAAGTTTCGGCCATGTGTAGTCCAAACAACCTAAAGACCTCTCATTGGCCATAACTTTGTGTTCCAAACTCTCGAAAACTCAAACGGAGCAAAGTTTGGACCATCTTCGTCCAAACCACCTAAAGATCTCTCATTGTATCGAACTTAGTGTTCCATAATCACAAAAACTCAAACGGAGCAAAGTTTTGGCCATGTGTCGTCCAAACCACCTGAAGACCTCTCATTGGCCATAACTTTGTGTTCAAAACTCTCGAAAACTCAAACGGAGCAAAGTTTGGACCATCTTCGCCCAAACCACCTACAGATCTCTCATTGGACCGAACTTTGTGTTCCAAACTCTCCAAAACTCAAACGGATCATAGTTTGGACCATGTGTTGTCCAAACCACCTGAAGACCTCTCCTTGGGCCGAACTTTTTGTTCCAAGCTCTCGAAAACTCAAATGGAGCAAAGTTTGGACCATCTTCGTCCAAACCACCTAAAGATCACTCATTAGACCGAACTTTGTGATCCAAACTCTCCAAAACTCAAAAGGAGCAAAGTTTGGACCATGTGTCGTCCAAACCACCAGAAGACCTCTCATTGCGCCAAACTTTGTGTTCCAAAATCTCGAAAACTCAAACGGAGCAAAGTTTGGACATTCTTCGTCCAAAGAACCTAAAGATCTCTAATTGGATCGAACTTTGTGTTCCAACTCTCCAAAAATCAAACGGAACAATGTTTGGACCATCTTCGTCCAAACCACCTAAAGATATCTCATTGGACAAAACTTTGTGTTCCAAACTCCCCAAAACTAAAATGGAGCAAGGTTTGGACCATCTTCGTCCAAACCACCTAAAGATCACTCATAGGACCAAACTTTGTGATCCAAACTCTCCAAAACTCAAACGAAGCAAAGTTTGGACCATGTGTCGTCCAAACCACAAGGAGACCTCTCATTGGGTCGAACTTTGTGTTCCAAACTCTCGAAAACTCAAACGGAGGAAAGTTTGGACCATCTTCGTCCAAACCACATAAAGATATCTCATTGGACGGAGTTTTGTGTTCCAAACTCTCCAAAACTCAAACGGAGCAAAGTTAGGACCATCTTCGTCCACAACATCTAAAGATATCTCATTGGTCCAAACTTTATGTTCCAAACTCTCCAAAACTAAAACGGAGCAAGGTTTGGACCATCTTCCTCCAAACAACAAAAAGATCTCTCATTAGACCGAAGTTTGTGTTCCAAACTCTTCAAAAGTCAAACGGAGCAAAACTTGGACAATGTGTCGTCCAAACCACCTGAAGACCTCTCATTGGGCCGAACTTTGGGTTCCAAATACTCAAAAAATCTAACGGAGAAAAGTTTGGACCATATTTGTAAAAACCACCTAATGATCTCTCATTGGACCGAACTTTGTGTCCGAAGTCTCCAAAACCCAAACGCAGCAAAGTTTGGGCCATGTGTCGTCCAAACAACTTGAATACATCTCATTGGCGATAACTTTGTGTTCCAAACTTTCAAAAACTCAAACGGAGCAAAGTTTGGACCATCTCCGTCCAAACCACCTAAAGAGCAAAGCTTGTGTTCCAAACTTTCCAAATCTCAAAAGGAGCAAAGTTTGGACTATGTGTCGTCCAAACCTCCTAAAGACCTCTCATAGCGCTAAACTTTGTGTTTCAAACTCTCGTAAACTCAAACGGAGCAAAGTTTGGACTATCTTCATCCAAACCACCTAAAGATCTCTCATTGGACCAAACTTTGTGTTCCAAACTCTCCAAAACTCAAACGGAGCATAGTTTGGACCATGTGTTGTCCAAACCACCTGAAGACCTCTCAATGGACCGAACTTTGTGTTCCAAACTCTCGAAAACTCAAACGGAGCAAAGTTTGGACCATCTTCGTCCAAACCACCTAAAGATCACCCATTGGACCGAACTTTGTGATCCAAACTCTCCAAAACTCAAACGGAACAAAGTTTGGACCATGTGTCGTCCAAACCACCAGAAGACTTCTCATTGGGTCGAACTTTGTGTTCCAAACTCTCGAAAACTAAAACGGACCAAAGTTTGGACCATCTTCGTCCAAACCACCTAAAGACCTCTCATTGGATCGAATTTTGTGTTACAAACTCTCCAAAAATCAAACGGAACAAAGTTTGGACGATCTTCGTCCAAACGACCTAAAGATATCTCATTGGACGGCGTTTTGTGTTCCAGTCTCTCCAAAACTCAAACGGAGTTAAGTTTGAACCATGTTTCGTCCAAACAACATGAAGACCTCTTATTGGGCCAAACATTGGGTTCCAAACTCTCAAAAACACAAATGGAGCATAGTTTGGACCATCTTCATTCAAACCACCTAAAGATATCTCATTGGACCGAACATTGTGTTCCAAACTCTCCAAAATCAAACCGAGAAAGGTTTGGACCATCTTCGTCCAAACCACCTAAAAATCTCTCATTGGACCGAACTTTGTGTTCCAAACTCTCCAAAAGTCAAACGAGCAAAGTTTGGACCATGTGTCGTCCAAACAACTCAAGACCTATCATTTGGCCGAACTTTGTGTTCCAAACTCTCGAAAACTCAAACGGAGCAAAGTTTGGACCATCTTCGTCCAAACCACCTAAAGATCTCTCGTTGGACCGAACTTTGTGTTCCAATCTCTCCAAAACTAAATCGGAGCAAAGTTTGGACCGTCTTCGTCCAAACCACCTAAAGATATCTCAGTGGCCCGAACTTTGTGTTCCAAACTCTCAAAAACTAAAACGGAGCAATGTTTGGACCATCTTCGTCCAAACCGCCTAAAGATCAATCATTGGACCGAACGTTGTGTTCCAAACTCTCCAAAACTCAAACGGAGCAATGTTTGGACCATGTGTCGTCCAAACCACCTAAAGGCCTCTCATTGGACCTAACTTTGTGTTCCAAACTCCCCAAAACTCAAACAGAGCAAAGTTTGGACCATGTGTCATCCAAACAACCTGAAGACCTCTCAATCGGCCAAACTTTATGTTCCAAACTCTCCAAAATCTGAAACGAAGCAAAGTTTGGACCACGTTCATCCAAAACACCTAAACATCTCTCATTGGACCGAACTTTATGTTCCAAACTCTTCAAAAATCAAACGGAACAAAGTTTAGACCATTTTCATCCAAACCTCCTAAAGACCTCTCATTGGATCGAACTTTGTGTTCCGAACTCTCCAAAATTCAAGCGGAGCAAAGTTTCAACCATGTGTCGTCCAAATCACATGAAGACCTCTCATTGGGCCGAACATTGGGTTCCAAACTCTGAAAAACTCAAATGGAGAAAAGTTTGGACCATCTTCGTCCAAACCACATAAAGATATCTCATTGGACCGAACTTTGTGTTCCAAACTCTCCAAAATCAAACGGAGAAAGGTTTGTACCATCTTCGTCCAGACCGACTAAAAATCTCTCATTGGACCGAGCGTTTTGTTCCAAACTCTCCAAAAGTCAAACAGAGCAGAGTTTGGACCATGTGTCGTCCAAGCATCTGAACCCCTCTAAGGCCGAACTTTGTGTTCCAAACTCTCGAAAACTCAAACGGAGCAAAGTTTGGACCATCTTCGTCCAAACCACCTATAGAAAGAAAGGAAACAAGGAATGGAATGATGATTGATGCTTAAAATGAGGCACCAAGGGGCGCCTTTTATAGGCTCGGAAATGGGGTAGCGTCGCGACGCTACATGGCACAGCGTCGCGACGCTGTGACGTCATCGACTTGCCGGCCAAGAAATGGACATCGTCGCGACGCTATCCTTACAGCGTCTCGACGCTATGCGTTTTCCAGACTTTCCAGCTGCGGATTGGGCTCCTTTTCTTGGGCCAACTTCAATTCTTTTTGGGCTTTTTCTTCATGATTGTCCTCTTTTGACTTCCCTTGACCCAAGCATGGAAATTGGGCTTGAATGGCTTCATTTTGGGCACTTTTTCCATAAAATCCACAACTTTGCTCCTAGAGACCAAATAACAAAATATATGAAATATTTTCAATAAAAACACAATTAAAGCACAAAAAAGCCTAATAAATTGGGACTAAAAGAGCGACATTTCTGCTCGCTATCAAAGACCTCTCATTCAGCCGAACTTTGTGTTCGAAACTCTCGAAAACTCAAACGGAGCAAATTTTGGACCATCATCGTGCAAACAACCTAAAGATATCTCATTGGATCGAACTTTGTGTTCCAAACTTTGAAAAACTCAAACAGAGCAAAGTTTGGACAATGTGTCGTCAAAACAACATGAAGACCTCTCATTAGACCGAAATTTATGTTTCAAAATTTTGAAAACTCAAACGGAGCAAAGTTTGGACCATCTTCGTCCAAACAACCTAAAGATCTCTCATTGGTCCAAACTTTGTGTTCCAAACTCTCCGAAACTCAAACGGAGCAACGTTTGGACCATGTGTTGGCCAAACCACCTGAAGACCTCTCATTGTGCCGAACTTTGTGTTCCAAACTCTCGAAAAATCAAACGGAGCAAAGTTTGGAACATGTGTCGTCCAAACCACCTGAAGACCTCTCATTGGGCCGAACTTTGTGTTCCAAACTCTCCATTAATAAGACGAAGAAAGGTTTTGACAATGTGTTGGCCAAACCACCTGAAGACCTCTCATTGGGAAGAACTTTGTGTTCCAAACGCTCGAAAACTCAAACGGAGCAAAGTTTGGACCATCTTCGTCCAAACAACCTAAAGATATCTCATTAGACCGAACTTTGTGTTCCAAACTGTCCAAAACTCGAACAGAGCAAAGTTTGGACCATGTGTCATCAAAACCACATGAAGACCTCTCATTAGGGCGAAATTTCTGTTCCAAAATCTCGAAATCTCAAATGGAGCAAAGTTTGGACCATCTTCGGCCAAACCACCTAAAGATCTCTCATTGGTTCGAACTTTGTGTTCCAAACTCTCCAAAACTCAAACGGAGCAAAGTTTGGACCATGTGTTGGCCAAACCACCTGAAGACCTCTCATTGGGCCGAACTTTGTGTTCTAAACTCTCGAAAACTCAAACGGAGAAAAGTTTGGACCATCTTTGTCGAAACCACCTAAAGACCTCTCATTAGGCCGAAATTTGTGTTCCAACATCTCGAAAACTCAAACGGAGCAAAGTTTGGACCATCTTCGTCCAATCCACCTAAAGATATCTTATTGGTCCGAACTTTGTGTTCCAAACTCTCCAAAACTCAAATGGAGCAAAGTTTGGAACATAAGTCGTCCAAACCACCTGAAGACCTGTCATTGGGCCGAACTTTGTATTCCATATTCTCGAAAACTCAAACGGAGCAAAGTTTGGACTATCTTCGTCCAAACCACCAAAAGATCTCTCATTGGACGGCACTTTGTGTTCCAAACTCTCCAAAACTTAAACGGAACAACGTTTGGACAATGTGTGAGCCAAACCACCTAAAGACCTCTCATTGCGCCGAACTTTGTGTTCCAAACTCTCGAAAACTCAAACGGAGCAAAGTTTGGACCATCTTCGTCCAAACCACCTAAAGATCTCTCATTGGACGGAACTTTGTGTTCCAAACTCTCCAAAACTCAAATAGAGCAAAGTTTGGACCATGTGTCGTCCAAACCACCTGAAGACCTCTCATTAGGTTGAACTTTGTATTCCAAAATCTCGAAAACTCAAACGGAGCAAAGTTTGGTCCATCATAGTCCAAACTACCTAAAGATCTCTCATTGGAATGAACTTTGTTTTCCAAACTCTCTAAACTCAAACGGAACAAAGTTTGGACCATGTGTTGGCCAAACTACCTGAAGACCACTCAATGGGCCGAACTTTGTGTTCCAAACTCTAGAAAACTCAAACGGAGCAAAATTTTGGACCTTCTTCGTCGAAACCACCTAATGATATCTCATTGGACCGAACTTTGTGTTCCAAAATCTCCAAAACTAAAACAGAGCAAAGTTTGGACCATGTGTCGTCCAAACCACCTGAAGACCTCTCATTATGACGAACTTTGGGTTCCAAACTCTCGAAAACTCAAACGGAGAAAAGTTTGGACCATCTTCGTCCAAACCACCTAAAGAAAGCTCCTTGGACCGATCTTTGTGTTCCAAGCTCTCCAAAACTCAAACAGAGAAAAGTTTGGACCATGTGTCGTCCAAACCACCTGAAGACCTCTCATTGGGCCGAACTTTGTGTTCCAAGCTCTCGAAAACTCAAACGGAGCAAAGTTTGGACCATCTTCGTCCAAACCACCTAAAGATATCTCATTGGACCGAACTTTGTGTTCCAAACTCTCCAAAACTCAAATAGAGCAACGTTTGGACCATGTGTCGTCCAAACCACCTGAAGACCTCTCATTAGGCTGAACTTTGTATACCAAAATCTCGAAAACTCAAACGGAGCAAAGTTTGGTCCATCATAGTCCAAACAACCTAAAGATCTCTCATTCGAATGAACTTTGTTTTCCAAACTCTCTAAACTCAAACGGAACAAAGTTTGGACCATGTGTTGGCCAAACCACCTGAAGACCACTCAACGGGCCGAACTTTGTGTTCCAAACTCTAGAAAACTCAAACGGAGCAAAATTTTGGACCTTCTTCGTCGAAACCACCTAATGATATCTCATTGGACCGAACTTTCTGTTCCAAATTCTCCAAAACTAAAACAGAGCAAAGTTTGGACCATGTGTCGTCCAAACCACCTGAAGACCTCTCATTATGCCGAACTTTGGGTTCTAAACTCTCGAAAACTCAAACGGAGCAAAGTTTGGACCATCTTCGTCCAAACCACCTAAAGATAGCTCCTTGGACCGATCTTTGTGTTCCAAACTCTCCAAAACTCAAACAGAGAAAAGTTTGGACCATGTGTTGTCCAAACCACCTGAAGACCTCTCATTGGGCCGAACTTTGTGTTCCAAGCTCTCGAAAACTCAAACGGAGCAAAGTTTGGACCATCTTCGTCCAAACCACCTAAAGATATTTCATTGGACCGAACTTTGTGTTCCATACTCTCCAAAACTCAAATAGAGCAAAATTTGGACCATGTATCGTCCAAACCAACTGAAGACCTCTCATTAGGCTGAACTTTGTATTCCAAAATCTCGAAAACTCAAACGGAGCAAAGTTTGGTCCATCATAGTCCAAACCACCTAAAGATCTCTCATTGGTATGAACTTTGTTTTCCAAACTCTCTAAACTCAAACGGAACAAAGTTTGGACCATGTGTTGGCCAAACCACCTGAAGACCACTCAATGGGGCGAACTTTGTGTTCCAAACTCTAGAAAACTCAAACGGAGCAAAATTTTGGACCTTCTTCGTCGAAACCACCTAATGATATCTCATTGGACCGAACTTTGTGTTCCAAATTCTCCAAAACTAAAACAGAGCAAAGTTTGGACCATGTGTCGTCCAAACCACCTGAAGACCTCTCATTATGCCGAACTTTGGGTTCCAAACTCTCGAAAACTCAAACGGAGCAAAGTTTAGACCATCTTCGTCCAAACCACCTAAAGAAAGCTCCTTGGACCGATCTTTGTGTTCCAAACTCTCTAAAACTCAAACAGAGAAAAGTTTGAACCATGTCTCGTCCAAACCACCTGAAGACCTCTCATTGGGCCGAACTTTGCGTTCCAAGCTCTCGAAAACTCAAACGGAGCAAAGTTTGGACCATCTTCGTCCCAACCACCTAAAGATATCTCATTGGACCGAACTTTGGGTTCCAAACTCTCGAAAACTCAAACGGAGCAAAGTTTGGACCATCTTCGTCCAAACCACCTCAAGAAAGCTCCTTCGACCGATCTTTGTGTTCCAAACTCTCCAAAACTCAAACAGAGAAAAGTTTGGATCATGTGTCGTCCAAACCACCTGACGACCTCTCATTGGGCCGAACATTGTGTTCGAAACTCTCGAAAACTCAAACGGAGCAAAGTTTGGACCATCTTCGTCCAAACCACCTAAAGATATCTCATTGGACCAAACTTTGGGTTCCAAACTCTCGAAAACTCAAACGGAGCAAAGTTTGGACCATCTTCGTCCAAAACACCTAAAGAAAGCTCCTTGGACCGATCTTTGTGTTCCAAACTCTCCAAAACTCAAAAAGAGAAATGTTTGGACCATGTGTCGTCCAAACCACCAGAAGACCTCTCATTGGGCCGAGCTTTGTGTTCCAAACTCTCAAAAACTCAAACGGAGAAAAGTTTGGACCATCATCGTCCAAACCACCTAAAGATCTCTCATTGATCCGAACTTTGTGTTCCAAACTCTCCAAGTATCAAACGGAGCAAAGTTTGGAACATGTGTCATCCAAACCATCTGAAGACCTCTCATTTGGCCGAACTTTGTGTTCCAAATTCTCGAAAACTCAAACGGAGCAAAGTTTGGACCATCTTCGTCGAAACCACCTAAAGATCTCTCGTTGGACGGAACTTTGTGTTCGAAACTCTCCAAAACTCAAACGGAACAAAGTTTTGACCATGTGTTGGCCAAACCACCTGAAGACCTCTTATTATGCCGAACTTTGGGTTCCAAACTCTCGAAAACTCAAATGGAGCAAAGTTTGGACCATCTTCGTCCAAACCACCTAAAGAAAGATCATTGGACCGATCTTTGTGTTCCAAACTTTCCAAAACTCAAACAGAGAAAAGTTTGGACCATGTGTTGTCCAAACCACCGGAAGATCTCTCATTGGGCCGAACTTTGTGTTCCAAACTCTCAAAAACTGAAACGGAGCAAAGTTTGGACCATCTTCGTCCAAACCACCTAAAGATATCTCATTGGACCGAACTTTGTGTCCCAAACTCTCCAAAACTCAAATAGAGCAAAGTTTGGACCATGTGTTGTCCAAACCACCTGAAGACCTCTCATTAGGCTGAACTTTGTGTTCCAAAATCTCGAAAACTCAAACGGAGCAAAGTTTGGTCCATCATAGTCCAAACCACCTAAAGATCTCTCATTGGAATGAACTTTGTTTTCCAAACTCTCCAAAACTCAAACGGAACAAAGTTTGGACCATGTGTTGGCCATGAAGGATTGGAATTCCGTAATTCTGTAAAGCGGAAGCGTGATTGGGACCGATTCGTAATTAATTTTTTTAAATCTAAAATACCAATACATTGGCAATAATATTAGAACTATTCTAAATATATATTAAGGCTAAGCATACAAAAATATTAGATCTAAATCTAATTTATAAAGTAACAAATTACTTACTCTCGTTGACGACTCAGATTAAATTCACCAACTGCTTGTGAATTAATCACGAACTAGTGTGAACACCACCACTATGGCTACACCGGTATGACTCTGAGACTTTTAGAGGCAGGAGACTGGTGGGAGTCTAGAGGAAGCCTTGAGGGGAATTCTCTGAGAGTAGGAGAATGAATGGGATCCTTTCACCCACCCCAGGGGTCCTATATATAGTAAAGGCCAAGACCTTTTTCCTAATAGGAAAAGGAAGACCTTTTCCTAATAGGAAAAAGTCTCTAATTTTAATAAATAATTAATTAATTCCATAATTAATTAATTTTCCAATTAAATATCATATATTTAATCTTAAGGATTTTATTAAAATTAAAATTAATATGAATCCAATTCATATTAAATTTATTTCAACTCTTTCAAATATTTTCTTTACTAATAGGAAAAGGTCTCTAATTTTAATAAATAATTAATTAATTTCATAATTAATTAATTACCCAATTAAATATCATATATTTAATCTTAGGGATTTTATTAAAATTAATATGAATCCAATTCATATTAAATTTATTTGAACTCTTTCAAATATTTTCTCTCAAGAATTAATTTTTGAAATTAATTCAAAAATTATATTATAAAGTTTCATAAACTTTATATTATAATGCATCAATATACATTATACGATTCCCCAAATAAATTGAACACTTTCAATTTATAATTTATACTTAATTGCCTCAAGTCTCTTTACGAGCTACCAGTAGGACCTAATGGACCTACAGATCAGAAGCTCCAACGATACGAGACTAATTGGCCAAACTCATTAACCAAGTTAGTCAACATTCGTTAACTGTGGGTCACTCCACTAAAGACCCACAGCTGCACTCTTCTCACTGTAGAATATTTCACTGTCCACGGATATCGACCAATGCAGTAAGTCAATCCTTCACGTGTGTTCGTAACACCAGCTGGGTCAAATTACCGTTTTACCTTTGGGTTACCTCTGGTTCCTAAGTACCACTAATTCCTTTAATGAACAAGTTGTTTAGGGTCCAACCACTAAACAGGAGTTCCTCTCGGGCCAGGAGAGGACGACGCGCCTTTGTTCAAGCCCCGGAATCAGCCCTTAAGGGAACACACATCTACTTACCCCATTAGGGGAAGGAGTGAATTCCATCTTGTACTGTTATGTTCCCAGCCCCCATTCGGTCTTGCCCCTAAAATGGTAGGATTATTGAGTCGGCTAACTGGCCACTCTCACCCATACAAATCTAAGGACAATCCCTCCTGAAAGGGGTTCATAACAGACTCAGGATTGAGATTGAGTTACCTAGGTCATCCTATTGAAATAGAAACCTAAACTAGTTAACGGCGTTACATCTGGTGGTTACTATTTCGCGGTCCGGTCTTATGCAAACTCATTGCATAGGATACCCCCACCCGCATGTCTCTTACATGGATGCTTTGGATCATTGCATCTGTATCGAATACAAGGTGGGTCATATCACATAGTGTCACCAGGATAAGGTACCCAGCCTTATCCCTACACTATAGACCTTTTAGGTTGTTACTTGGACACTGTTGGGTTCCTAGAGTGAGTAAAAATGCGATATAAAAATGCTCTAGAACACTGTGCAAGTATACACAGTCCGCAGCAAGTAATAAGTATTATCAATCCAAGGTCTGAACTAGCTTCCACTTTATCTATTTTGTATAACTTTTTAATGGTTTCAAAGATGGTAAAAATGATTGGTTTTTATAAGAATAATGCTGAAGCAAAATAAATGACAGAACAAAGAATAAACAAATAGGCAGACATATTAGAAACAGGCGTTGGTCAGGCTTCAGTAATTGTTTTAAAAGATGCTCTAGCAATATTATTGATCATGCAAACTCTCGCAGTATTATTAGCGGATTCCTCCCGGAACTCCGGATCTTTTGGAATGTGTTTCAACCCCAATGAAGTACGACCGATCAAGCACTAGGCAACTGGCTATCCCTAGCTCAGTCACTGGCGTTCACCAATACACAATGATCGTAGTGTGATTAATCGCCACACACTCTCTAAATCATCCCTGAAACTAGAGAGAGGTATTCATACCGGCTGGCCAAGCGGGCATAAAATAGAAATGAACACAACAATTAATCAAGATGCAATGATCAATATTTATTACTAGAATTAAGCACGGCAATCACATTGTTTCCTAACCAACGCCTAAGCTACTTAGTTCATAATATGCATGGAAACGCATGCTACAATCTGAGTAGGCATGTCCATAATTACAACATAATAAAAGGAAATACTACTCTCCTCGATCAGCTTGCAATGATGGTCTTCTAGGTGGTCTCCAATCTCTCTCCTCTATTCGGCTCCCAAAGGTGGAAGGAACTTCCCAAGAATGGAATGTTTTCTCCCAAAGATGGAATGATCTTGACTTGGGCGGCTACTTCCTTTTATAGAAGGATAGGAGGCTTGAATTAGGTCAACATGGACACGTGTAGGGCTCTCCTTGCTCCTTTATCCCGAAAATAATTCACAGAAGTCGGTTCATGAAGTTGGCTAACGAGCTGTGACGTGGCAGTTTTACTCCCAGTTTTGCTGCAGCATAGAATTTGCTCCCTCAAGTCGCCCAGCAACAGATTCTGCACAAAATGATTTCCAAAGCTTCCATTCTTCCAAATGGGTTAAAACATGTAATATATATCTAAACTAACCCTATTAAGCACAAAAGACACACAAATAAATATAGAAATGAGGCCTAAATAACTACCTTTTGGGCAGTTATCACACCCCCAAACTTGAACTATTGGACCATGTGTTGGCCAAACCACCTGAAGACCTTTCATTGGGCCGAACTTCGTGTTCCAAACTCTCGAAAACTCAAACTGAGCAAAGTTTGGACCATCTTCGTCCAAACCACCTAAAGATCTCTCATTGGTCAGAACTTTGTGTTCCAAACTCTCCATAACTCAAACGGAGCAAAGTTTGGACAATGTGTTGGCCAAACCACCTGAAGACCTTTGATTGGGCCGAACTTTGTGGTCCAAACGCTCGAACACTCATACGGAGCAAAGTTTGGACCATCTTCGTCCAAACAACGTAAAGATATCTCATTGGACCGAACTTTCTGTTCCAAACTCTCCAAAACTCAAACAGAGCAAAGTTTGGACCATGTGTCGTCAGAACCACATGGAGACCTCTCATTAGGACAAAATTTGTGTTCCAAAATCTCGAAATCTCAAAGGAAGCAAAGTTTGGACCATCTTCGTCCAAACCACCTAAAGATCTCTCATTGGTCCGAACTTTGTGTTCCAAACTCTCCAAAACTCAAACGGAGCAAAGTTTGGACCATGTGTTGGCCAAACCACCTGAAGACCTTTCATTGGGCCGAACTTTGTGTTCCAAACTCTCGAAAACTCAAACTGAGCAAAGCTCTCCATAACTAAAACGGAGCAAAGTTTGGACAATGTGTTGGCCAAACCACCTAAAGACCTCTGATTGGGCCGAACATTGTGGTCCAAACGCTCGAAAACTCAAATGGAGCAAAGTTTGGACCATCTTCGTCCAAACAACGTAAAGATATCTCATTGGACCGAACTTTCTGTTTCAAACTCTCCAAAACTCAAACAGAGCAAAGTTTGGACAATGTGTCGTCAAAACCACATGAAGACCTCTCATTAGGCCGAAATTTGTGTTCCAAAATCTCGAAATCTCAAACGGAGCAAAGTTTGGACCATCTTCGTCCAAACCACCTAAAGATCTCTCATTGGTCCGAACCTTGTGTTCCAAACTCTCCAAAACTCAAACGGAACAAAGTTTCGACCATGTGTCGTCAAAACCACATGAAGACCTCTCATTAGGCCGAAATTTGTGTTCCAAAATCTCGAAATCTCAAACGGAGCAAAGTTTGGACCATCTTCGTCCAAACCACCTAAAGATCTCTCATTGGTCCGAACTTTGTGTTCCAAACTCTCCAAAACTCAAACGGAGCAAAGTTTGGACCATGTGTCGGCAAAACCACCTGAAGACCTTTATTTGGGCCGAACATTGTGTTCCAAACTCTCGAAAACTCAAACTGTGCAAAGTTTGGACCATCTTCGTCCAAACAATGTAAAGATATCTCATTCGACCGAACTTTCTGTTCCAAACTCTCCAAAACTCAAACAGAGCAAAGTTTTGACCATGTGTCGTCAAAACCACATGAAGACCTCTCATTAGGCCGAAATTTGTGTTACAAAATCTCGAAATCTCAAACGGAGCAAAGTTTGGACCATCTTCGTCCAAACCACCTAAAGATCTCTCATTGGTCCGAACTTTGCGTTCCAAACTCTCCAAAACTCAAACGGAGCAAAGTTTGGACCATGTGTTGGGCAAACCACTTGAAGACCTTTCATTGGGCCGAACTTTGTGTTCCAAACTCTCGAAAACTCAAACGGAGCAAAGTTTGGACCATCTTCGTCCAAACCACCTAAAGATATCTCATTTGATCGAACTTTGTGTTCCAAACTCTCGAAAAGTCAAACAGAGCAAAGTTTGGACGATGTGTCGTCAAAATCACCTGAAGACCTCTCATTAGGCCGAACTTTGTGTTCCAAACTCTCGAAAACTCAAACTGAGCAAAGTTTGGACCATCTTCGTCCAAACAACGTAAAGATATCTCATTGGACCGAACTTTCTGTTCCAAACTCTCGAAACTCAAACAGAGCAAAGTTTGGACCATGTGTCGTCAAAACCACATGAAGACCTCTCATTAGGCCGAAATTTGTGTTCCAAAAGCTCGAAATCTCAAATGGAGCAAAGTTTGGACCATCTTCGTCCAAACCACCTAAAGATCTATCATTGGTCCGAACTTTGTGTTCCAAACTCTCCAAAACTCAAACGGAGCAAAGTTTGGACCATGTGTTGGCCAAACCACCTGAAGACCTTTCATTGGGCCGAACTTTGTGTTCCAAACTCTCGAAAACTCAAACTGAGCAAAACTCTCCATAACTCAAACGGAGCAAAGTTTGGAAAATGTGTTGGCCAAACCACCTGAAGACCTCTGATTGTGCCGAACTTTGTGGTCCAAACGCTCGAAAACTCAAACGGAGCAAAGTTTGGACCATCTTTGTCCAAACAACGTAAAGATATCTCATTGGACCGAACTTTCTGTTCCAAACTCTCCAAAACTCAAACAGAGCAAAGTTTGGACCATGTGTCGCCAAAACCACATGAAGACCTCTCATTAGGCCGAAATTTGTGTTCCAAAATCTCGAAATCTCAAACGGAGCAAAGTTTGGACCATCTTCGTCCAAACCACCTAAAGATCTCTCATTGGTCCGAACTTTGTGTTCCAAACTCTCCAAAACTCAAACGAAGCAAAGTTTGGACCATGTGTTGGGCAAACCACTTGAAGACCTTTCATTGGGCCGAACTTTGTGTTCCAAACTCTCGAAAACTCAAACGGAGCAAAGTTTGGACCATCTTCGTCCAAACCACCTAAAGATATCTCATTTGATCGAACTTTGTGTTCCAAACTCTCGAAAAGTCAAACAGAGCAAAGTTTGGACGATGTGTCGTCATAATCACCTGAAGACCTCTCATTAGGCCGAACTTTGTGTTCCAAACTCTCGAAAACTCAAACTGAGCAAAGTTTGGACCATCTTCGTCCAAACAACGTAAAGATATCTCATTGGACCGAACTTTCTGTTCCAAACTCTCGAAACTCAAACAGAGGAAAGTTTGGACCATGTGTCGTCAAAACCACATGAAGACCTCTCATTAGGCCGAAATTTGTGTTCCAAAATCTCGAAATCTCAAATGGAGCAAAGTTTGGACCATCTTCGTCCAAACCACCTAAAGATCTATCATTGGTCCGAACTTTGTGTTCCAAACTCTCCAAAACTCAAACGGAGCAAAGTTTGGACCATGTGCTGGCCAAACCACCTGAAGACCTTTCATTGGGCCGAACTTTGTGTTCCAAACTCTCGAAAACTCAAACTGAGCAAAACTCTCCATAACTCAAACGGAGCAAAGTTTGGAAAATGTGTTGGCCAAACCACCTGAAGACCTCTGATTGTGCCGAACTTTGTGGTCCAAACGCTCGAAAACTCAAACGGAGCAAAGTTTGGACCATCTTTGTCCAAACAACGTAAAGATATCTCATTGGACCGAACTTTCTGTTCCAAACTCTCCAAAACTCAAACAGAGCAAAGTTTGGACCTTGTGTCGCCAAGACCACATGAAGACATCTCATTAGGCCGAAATTTGTGTTCCAAAATCTCGAAATCTCAAACGGAGCAAAGTTTGGACCATCTTCGTCCAAACCACCTAAAGATCTCTCATTGGTCCGAACTTTGTGTTCCAAACTCTCCAAAACTCAAACGGAGCAAGGTTTGGACCATGTGTTGGCCAAACCACCTGAAGACCTTTCATTGGGCCGAACTTTGTGTCCCAAACTCTTGAAAACTCAAACTGAGCAAAGTTTGGACAATCTTCGTTCAAACCACCAAAAGATATCTCATTGGTCCGAACTTTTTGTTCCAAACTCTCCAAAACTAAAACGGAGCAAAGTTTGGACCATCTTCGTCCAAACCACCTACAGATATCTCATTGGACCGAACTTTGTGTTCCAAACCCTGATAAACCCAAACGGAGCAAGGTTTGGATAGTCGTCGTCCAAACCACATAATGATCTCTTATTGGACCGAACATGGTGTTCCAAACTCTCCAAAACTCAAACAGAGGAAAGTTCGGACCATCTTCGTTCACAAACTCTCCGAAACTCAAACGGAGCAAGGTTTGGATAGTCTTCGTGCAAACCACATAATGATCTATTGTTGGACCAAACATTGTGTTCCAAACTCTCCAAAACTCAAACAGAGCAAAGTTCGGACCATGTGTCGTCAAAACAACCTGCAGACCTCTCATTGGGCCGAACTTTGTGTTTCAAACTCGCCAAAACTCAATCGGAGCAAATTTTCGACCATCTTCGTTCAAACCACCTAAAGATATCTCATTGGTCCGAACATTGTGTACCAAACTCTCCAAAACTAAAACGGAACAAAGTTTGGACCATCTTCGTCCATACCACCTAAAGATATCTCATTGGACCGAACTTTGTGTTCCAAACTCTTCAAAACTCAAACGGAGCAAGGTTTGGATAGTCGTCGTCCAAACCACATAATGATCTCTTATTGGACCGAACATTGTGTTCCAAACTCTCCAAAATTCAAACAGAGCAAAGTTCGGACCATCTTCGTTCAAACCACCTAAATATATGTCATTTGACCGAACTTTGTGTTCCAAACTGTCCAAAACTCAAACGGAGCAAAGTTTGGACCATCTTCACCCAAACCACCTAAAGATATCTCATTGGACCGAACTTTGTGTTCCAAACTCTCCGAAACTCAAACGGAGCAAGGTTTGGATAGTCTTGGTCCAAACCACATAATGATCTCTTATTGGACCGAACATTGTGTTCCAAACTCTCCAAAACTCAAACAGAGCAAAGTTCGGACCATGTGTCGTCCAAACAACCTGCAGACCACTCATTGGGCCGAACTTTGTGTTCCAAACTCGTGAAAACTCAATCGGAGCAAATTTTGGACCATATTCGTTTAAACCACCTAAAGATATCTTATTGGTCCGAACTTTGTGTTCCAAACTCTCGTAAACTAAAACGGAGCAAAGTTTGGACCATCTTCGTCCAAACCACCCAAAGATATCTCATTGGACCGAACTTTGTGTTCCAAACTCTCCAAAACTCGAACGGAGCAGGGTTTGGATAGTCGTCGTCCAAACCACATAATGATTTCCTATTGGACCGAACATTGTGTTCCAAACTCTCCAAAATTCAAACAGAGCAAAGTTCGGACCATCTTCGTTCAAACCACCTAAAGATATCTCATTGGACCGAACTTTGTGTTCCAAACTCTCCAAAACTCAAACGGAGCAAAGTTTGGACCATCTTCACCCAAACCACCTAAAGATATCTCATTGGACCGAACTTTGTGTTCCAAACTCTCCGAAACTCAAACGGAGCATGGTTTGGATAGTCTTCGTCCAAACCACATAATGATCTCTTATTGGACCGAACATTGTGTTCCAAACTCTCCAAAACTCAAACAGAGCAAAGTTCGGACCATGTGTCGTCCAACTAACCTGAAGACCTCTCATTGGGCCAAACTTTGTGTTCCAAACTCTCGAAAACTTAAACGGAGCAAAGTTTGGACAATCTTCGTTCAAACCACCTAAAGATATCTCATTGGTCCGAACTTTGTGTTCCAAACTCTCCAAAACTCAAACGGAGCAAAGTTTGGACAATCTTCGTCCAAACCACCTAAAGATTTCTCATTGGACCGAACTTTGTGTTCCAAACTCTCCAAAACTCAAATGGAGCAAGGTTTGGATAGTCGTCGTCCAAACCACATAATGATCTCTTATTGGACCGAACATTGTGTTCCAAACTCTCCAAAACTAAAATAGATCAAAGTTCGGACCATGTGTTGTCCAAACAACCTGAAGACCTCTCATCGGGCCGAACTTTGCGTTCCAATCTCTTGAAAACTTAAACGGAGCAAAGTTTGGACAATCTTCGTCCAAACCACATAATGATCTCTTATTGGACCGAACATTGTGTTCCAAACTCTCCAAAACTCAAACAGAGCAAAGTTCGGACCATGTGTCGTCCAAACAACCTGCAGACCACTCATTGGGCCGAACTTTGTGTTCCAAACTCTCGAAAACTCAATCGGAGCAAATTTTGTGTCACACCCCCTCCCGGACCACCTGCTAGCTTAGCCCGAAAGATGGCGTGAAGCCAACGGACATCGTCCTCCTCTAACGATACCCGCTGACCCTCCTGAACGTTGAACCTGATAAACATACTAATCATAGATTTAAACCATTCTACATGAAACAGAACACAGCGGAATCCCTGAAAAAAAAACTTTCAACAACCACGAGGTGCCGCCCTGACATAACTTGGTTCAGATAATAACCTGATATAGATATCACAACTAAAAACATATACAGCTAGGGTTTATACAACCACGACCTCTAGGACTATATTATCCAATCCTTACAAACATTTACAATATGAACAGACTCAATATACAACTCCACCCACGTACTAGAGCTTGTTCTGGAACTTTCAGCAGACGTTGGCAGTGTATTAGGCACCGGGAGCTCGATCTCTACCTGAAAGTGCAAAAACATTTTGAAAGAATAAGCTACGAAGCCCAGTGAGTGACTAACTTTAAAACTCTAAATCCGGAAATCAAAACACGTGATAAACCTTTAAACGTATAAATATGCTCAATTCAAGCGTTTAACATAAACGTGTAATGAAAAAGGCTTTCTAAAATATCTCGCAAGTTCGTCATTAAAAATCTAGCAAGGCATATCAAGTACATCAAACGTTTTAACTAACATGACCGATCTACGTTGTGTAGGGCACGCCCAGTACAACCAACATTTACTAGTCCTACGATGTAGTGGGGCCCGCCCAGCACTCCCATCGTCTTTGTCGTAGTGGGGCCCGCCCAGCACTGACGACAGCATCGTTGTCACGGAGTACACTCAACGTCAACAACGGAATATAACCTATGTGCACACGGTACCATATAGCCTCGGGCTCAATATCTCAGTCATGTAGTCAATAGAAATCTCAGAAAATCACATGAAAACATTAAAACATGCCTGCTTATCGTTATCTTTCGTAAAACTTAAGCTTACTCAGCTTGCTCGTGAAAAACTGGAAATCGTTTAAAAGTACTTGCTAATCCATACTTTACTTTAAAAGATATCGTTTCAGCTACTTTCCATAAAGTCATTAGCCACGTGCTCGTATATAAACCTCGTTAGAAAATATGAGCTCAAAACTTATGCTTGAAACCATTCATAGAAATCATATATCATTCATGGAAAAACATATAAAACGTCTAAACATGAACAATCGTTGGAAACAATTTTCGAAATTCATTTTGTCACTCACTGTCTTATCTAGTTCCCTGGTCTGTAGACTCGACCTATTTCCTCTTGGCCTGTCAAACAACCAAAACCGAGTATTAGAACCGTAGATGGTCTCATTCTTCCATGCTCATAAATTCTAGACACTTGAATTAAGAACCACATTCACATTCTACTTTCCAGATTTTCCAGATTCTATACCGTAACTTCCAATACCCATAACTTCCTCAATACTTAACCAAAATTAATGAAATACACATCAAACTCTTCATTTTCGAACACTCTACAACTTACCTGAAGAAATGAAAACGGGATTCCCAACCGATTTGTCCAGAATTGCCCCGAACACAGACAACACAGATTCGAGGTTCTCTGCTACCCTTTATCTATCTCCTGAAATTAAACCTACTTAAAGTCATATTTGGCTCACAAAATCTTCATGAAAGTTGTAGGAAATTGAATAATCTTTCCAGCCATACCCAATAGAGCTTCTGATTCGACTTGTACACCCCAGAATACGCAAAACACCAGAGAACACCAGAGATCCTCCTGGTTTGCTCGAAAATCCTGTGCTCTGTTTTCCATTAAAAAATCCATTAACTTCTCATACGATTTAGCTCAAGCTTCCTTCATGAATTTTGTTAGAAAATTAAATAACTTTCAAGAAAAGCAAATCTCACCTCTTATTCCCTTCTGTGTAGCTCAAACCGAATAAAAAACCAGAGGTTGACAGTTTTGCACCCAGATTCTGCTATGGCTGGCTTTGCATGAGCTTTTCTTATCTTCTTCAACCTCAAAACCACGAAATTCTTCTTCTTCTTCTTCCTTCACTCTCTCCCTCAAGTGCTCTGAAAGTTTGGGTGGAAAAAGATGAGCAAAATGGCTTGAAAAATGGGCTGAGATCACTTTGGTGGTGGTGGGTATTAAGCTGTCCATTTCCACTTCCTGTCTTTTCTTTTTTTTTTTTTTTGGTTCTTTTCTTTTCCCCATTTCATTTTCTTTTTCCTTTTCTTTCCTTTTTCACCTTTGTTCCATTTCTTCTTTTAAATTGGTAAGTTCCAACACCTTAAACCAACAATGAAACCACAATAACCACAAAACTTGCTATTGTCTTTCAACAATGAAACAACACAACTTAGGTCCAACTTCCACAGTAGATGACAAGAGTAAATGATCCAAGGAAAGTCTCGGGTTTACAACTTACCTCCCCCTTATGAAATTTCGTCCTCGAAATTTAGAAGTCTTAGGTGAAGAGTGTCGGGTAACTCCTCCTCATTTGATCTTCGGACTCCCAGGTTGCCTCCTCTACTCCGTGATGTCTCCAAAGAACTTCCACGAGTGGGATCGTTTTGTTTCTCAAAACTTGCTCCTTCCTGTCGAGGATCTGAACCGCTTCCTCCTTATAACTCAAGTCTTCCTTCAGCTCAATTGGTTGCATTTGCAACACATGGGACGGATCTGGAATATATTTCCTCAACATGGACACATGGAAAACATCATGTATTCGAGCGAGTTCCACTGGCAACTCAAGTCTATAGGCTGCTGGTCCAACTCGTTCTATTATCTGGTAAGGACCAATATATCTAGGACTCAGCTTACCTTTCCTCCCAAAGCGAATAACACCTTTCCACGGAGATAACTTTAAGAAAACTCGATCTCCAACTTGGAACTCTAAGTCTCTTCGTCGCTTATCTGCATAGCTCTTCTGTCGATCCTGAGCTATTTTTAGGTTCTCCCTAATCAGCTTAATATTGTCTGACGTAACTTGTACCAACTCAAGACCAACTAGCTTTCGCTCTCCCACTTCGTTCCAGCACACAGGAGTCCTGCATGGTCTGCCATACAAAACTTCGAATGGTGCCATGCCGATGCTAGACTGGTAGCTATTATTATAAGCGAACCCATAACTGATAAGTGAGTATCCCAACTTCCCTTAAACTGAAGGACACATGCTCTCAACATGTCCTCTAAGGTCTGGATGGTCCTCTCTGACTGACCATCTGTCTGGGGATGGAACGCTGTACTGAACTGCAACTTTGTTCCCATTGCTTTCTGCACACTAGGCCAAAACTTAGAAGTAAACCTTGGATCCCTATCTGAAACTATGGACACTGGAACTCCATGTTGACTCACAATCCTGTCGACGTATAGTTTAGCTAGCTGATCTAGTGTAGACGTCGCTTTAATCGGTATAAACCGTGCTGTCTTGGCGAGTCTGTCCACTATTACCCATATACCATCATGTCCACTAGAAGTACGAGGTAATCCAAACAGAAAATCCATGGTAATATGCTCCCACTTCCACTCTGGCACTGGCAGTGGATTAAGGAGTCCTCCTGGCCTCTGTCTCACTGGTTTACCCTGTTGGAAGATCAAACATCTATCGACATATTCAGCTATCTCCCGCTTCATACTAGGCCACCAATAAGTTTTCTTCAGAGTTCTGCACATCTTGGTGCTTCCTGGATGCATAGCGTAAGCTGAACTGTGAGCTTCCTCAAGTATTGCACCCTTAAGCTCACTAATATTCGGAACGCATAGTCTTCCCTACTTAACTATGGCTCCGTCCGCTCTCAACTCAAATTCTGCCTCTGGGCCTTGCTTGGACTTTGCAAGCATTTTCTGTAAGTTACTATCCTCTGGCTGTCTTCTCACAAACTCTGCTACTAGAGAAGACCTAACCTGAAATTGAGCTAAAAGACTCCCTGAGCTTCCTGCAGTCATAACTGCCTTGAAACCTCTTAACTCACATAGCAAGCTTGTTCGAATACCACACAAGGCACTCTTCGGAAGTCTCGACTTCCTACTTAACGCATCTGCTACCACATTAGCCTTACCTGGATGATATTCTATGGTACAGTCATAGTCTTTAATCAGTTCTAGCCATCGCCTCTGCCTTAGATTCAGCTCTTTCTGATCAAAGATATACTTCAGACTCTTATGATCTGTGAAAATGTGGCACTTCTCACCGAATAAATAATGTCTCCAGATCTTTAGTGCTAAAACAACTGCTGCTAGCTCAAGATCATGGTAGGGTAATTACACTCATGCTTCTTCAACTGCCTTGAAGCATAAGCTATTACCTTTCCTTCCTGCATCAGCACACAACCTAATCCTTGCCTCGAAGCATCACAATAGATCACATACTCCTTCCCTGTTACAGGAAGTGTCAGAATAGGCGTTGTCACCAATCTCTTCTTCAACTCCTGGAAACTTTGTTCGCATTTATCCGACCACTCAAACTTAGCATTCTTCCTTGTCAAAGCTGTCAAGGGTAATGCTAATCGTGAGAAATCCTCAACAAAATGTCTGTAGTATCCGGTCAGGCCTAAGAAACTACGAACCTCTGTTGCACTAGCTAGTCTCTCCCAGTTGACAACAACTTCCACTTTCTGCGGGTCAACACTAACTCCGTCCGCTGAAACTACATGCCCTAAGAACACTTCTTGATTCAACCAGAACTCACATTTGCTGAACTTAGCGTATAGCTGTTTATCACGTAGTGTCTGTAAAACAATCCTCAGATGTTCCTCATGGGCTTTCCTGTCAATTGAGTAAACTAGTATGTCATCGATGAACACTATAACAAACTGATCTAAATACTAATGGAAGATCCTGTTCATGAGGTCCATGAAAACTGCTGGCGCATTCGTTAAACCGAATGGCATCACTAAAAACTCATAGTGCCCATACTGTTGGGTTTTATGCCCTAAAACTCGTAGATAGTAAATGAAACATATTAATCGATCTCAATAAAGTGTTATTTGAGTAATTCAGTAATTTGGTTATTGAATAATCGAGTTTGCATTAATAAACCCTAAATCCAATAAACTAAGATCCAAGGTTGTTTAAATGAAACTTGGACTAGTATGTGGGGACATACGGGGATCAGTGTCCAAGTAACAACCTAAATGGTCTATAGTATAGGGATAAGGCTGGGTACCTTATCCTGGTGACACTATGTGATACGGCCCACCTTGTATTCGATACAGATGCAATGATCCAAAGCATCCATGTAGGAGACATGCGGGTGGGGGTATCCTATGCAATGAGTTTGCATAAGACCGGACCGCGAAATAGTAACCACTAGATGTAACGCCGTTAACGATAATATAACGATTATATTAATCTAAAGTGGTGTCATGTTTCATGCAATTTCAATTTCATTTAATTAATATCGATTATATTAATTAAACATCCATGAAATTAAATTACATGAAATTTGACATTAATATAATATAACTCTTATATTAATCTAATTAATGTCATGCTCAATGCTATTCCATTTTCATTTAATTAATATAACATTTTATATTAAATCATACATGAAAACAAGCATTGATTTATATTTATTATTTTCATTCATAATATAACTAATTATATTAATTCTCATGAAAATAATGCTAAGCATGCATGCTACATTAATAAAATATAACAATTATATTTATCTAATTAATGTCATGCATCATGCTTTTCCAATTTCATATATTTAATATAACAATTATACTAAATAACTCATGAAATTTAAATTCATGCATAATTATCATATATTATAACATTTATAACATAAATATGCATGAAACAAGCTTAACCTATGGTGGGAATTTAAGCTATATGACATCCATAAAGCAAATAAATAGAATTATCGTTATCGGCGTCATAATAATATGGTGTTAAATAATTAGAATATGATTGTTATTTTTCCAACACCATAGAAGCATGTTATAGGGCTAATCATTAAAATTTTATAATAATTTATAAAATTGATTAGAAACCGTCAACCTATAACAAAGAGTTGAATGCAAACATAGGACCTTAGGTTAAAATGAATTAATTTTAAAATGTTTAAAATTAATTAGACCTAAGCTCATTATAATTCTAATATGATTAGAATTATTTTCTTACTTAGAATTAAAAATAGTTTTAATTGACTAAGTAGGAAAAACATTACTATGATTATAAGGGAACTCCACCGGTTAAGTTCTGTCTAAGGCTGGGGTACTTAAGATGATGGTTTATGGAACACCTCCTACCTGGGAACTAACCCGGAATACCGGAGTTGAATTAATCATAGTTAAATGTTAGCATGCAATAGCACTAGGTTTATTAAAAGAGTTTAATTCACCTAGATCTTTAGAGTAAAGAGTTTACTTTACTATGGTTATAAGGGAACTCTCCCGATGAAGTTCTGTCTAAGGCTGGAGGTACTTAAGATGACGGTTTACGGAACACCTGCTACCTGGAAACTGACTCGGAACTTGAGTTGAATTAACCATAGTTATGTTAGCATGCAATATCACTAGGTCAATTAAAAGAGTTTAATTCACCTAGATCTTTAGAGTAAAGATTTATCATAACTATTGGTTATAAGGGAACTCTACCGGTAAAGTTCTGTCTAAGGCTGGAGGTACTTAAGATGACGGTTTACGGAACACCTGCTACCTGGGAAATGAGCCAGAACTTGAGTTGAATTAACCATAGTTATATTAGCATGCAATGTCTCTAGGTAATTAAAAGTGTTTAATCCACCTAGACATTAGAGAAAAGACCTATATATATAAAAGTTATATACAGGCATAGACTTAGATAGATTCACTTAGCCGGAATTTACCTAAGTAATAAACCCTATAATTATAAAAATACTTAGTGGGAGGAAATATATCAAAACAAGATTTTCATAAATCAAGTTTTGCTCTCACGTCCTCAAAAGTTCACAACGTGAGGTTCATGCTTTGCCTCGAGTCACCCTGGGAGTGACCCCCTACGGATGGTGTTTGCACGAATCAATATCAAGGTCAATGAGGGAGTATTTTATAGTAAGTGGGAGTAGGAACGTGTCAACGTATCCTACGGTCTCCTCCATTAGGTTGCACCGTGAGATCCCAATGATCTGCCTGCGAGTCGCCCTGGGAGCGATCACCCTACGGAGGGCTTGATCATGGGAGTCGGAACAACACAAACTCCAGAAATGGATAGGGTTTCTTAGGTCCATTTCCAACTTTGACTTTCCCTACGGTAGCATTGTTGGGGCCGACCTCTGAAATCTGAAAAATGGAGGGTCACACTTACGGGAAATTGTTAAGGTGTTAATAATTTCCTGACCGAAAAAACGGTAGCTAAGAACTATTGGAATATGAGTTATTCCGGGAATATGGATTAGCTGAGATTGTCTCAATTCAGAGGAGGAGTAGCTGACTACCCTACGGTAGCTGTTGTTCTAAACCTCTGAAGTATCGTTGCAAAATGAATGTTTATTCTATGGGTTGATCATTACTTTTGCTAAATTGATTGGATTAAAATAATAATATTATTTTGTGTAATGGGTTAATGTAACAATACTTATTAAGTTAGTTTGTTTGTTCTCAGCAATGAAACGTTCTTTATATTCCTCGAATAACGCCAACTACAAAACTTGTATTTCTAATACAACTAAGAAAATGAACTTAAACACTAAATGCGTGGAATTGGTCTTAACTGAGGACGGTCCTCAAGCCCATATGTCTAATTTATCCGAAATTGTTCATGATGAATATGACATAGACTGCTTAGCACATCTCAATGAAAATAAATTTGATTTATTGATCATTGAAACGTGTATAGTGGAAAATGATGACACAGCCTGGATCCTAGATTCAGGTGCCACTCATCACGTATGCTCTTCCTTTGAGGGAATGAGCTCCTAGCAACAGTTGGATGTTGGGGAAATGACTCTCAGAGTTGGGACTGGGGAGCTCATTTCAGCTAAAGCAGTGGGAGATATTAAAATGTTCTTCTCCAGGGAACGTTATATGTTATTAGATAACATATATATAGTTCCCAGAATAAAAAGAAATTGGATTTCTATTTCTTGTTTGCTAGAACAAGGGTATCAGTGTCCTTTTCTGTGAATGAAGCTTTCATTACTAAAAGGGGTGCTGATATATGTTCTGCAAAAATGGAGAACAATTTGTATGTCTTAAGACCAATACAGTCTAGGGCTATTTTGAACAATGAAATGTTTAAAACAGCTGAGACTCAACCAAAAAGGCAAAAAGTTTCTCAAAGTACCTATCTTTGGCACTTGAGACTTGGCCACATAAATCTCAATAGGATTGGGAGATTGGTTAAGAACGGACTTCTAAGCCAGTTAGAAGATGGTACTTTACCTCCATGTGAGTCATGTCTCGAAGGTAAGATGACCAAACGACCTTTTACTGGAAAAGGTTATCGTGCCAAGGAGCCCTTAGAACTCGTACATACGGATCTCTGTGGTCCAATGAATGTAAGAGCTCGAGGAGGGTATGAATATTTCATCTCTTTCATAGATGATTATTCAAGGTATGGTTATTTATACCTAATGAGTCATAAGTCTGAAGCCCTTGAAAAGTTCAAGGAGTACAGGACTGAAGTTGAGAACTTGTTAGGTAAGACCATTAAAACACTTCGATATGATCCAGATGGAGAGTATTTGGACTTAAAATTCCAAAACTATTTGATAGAACATGGAATATCGTCCCAACTCTCAGCACCAGGTACACCTCAACAGAATGGTGTATCTGAAAGGAGAAACAGAACCTTGTTTGACATGGTTCGATCTATTATGAGCTATGCTCAATTACCTAGTTCTTTTTGGGGTTATGCAGTAGAGACTGCAGTTTATATTTTGAATGTTGTTCCCTCAAAGAGTGTTTCTGAAACACCATTTGAGCTTTGGAAAGGGCGTAAAGCTAGTTTACGTCATTTCAGAATTTGGGGCTGCCCTGCACACGTGTTAGTAGCAAACCCAAAGAAATTGGATTCACGTTCAAAATTATGCCTATTCGTGGGCTACCCAGAAGAAACAAGAGGTGGATACTTCTTTGATCCAAAAGAAAATAAAGTGTTTGTATCGACAAATGCTACTTTCTTGGAAGAAGACCACGTTAAAGAACACATACCACGCAGTAAAATTGTGTTAAGTGAACTTTCTGGTAAAGCTACAAATAAATCAACAAGAGTTGTTGATGAGGCTGGACCTTCAACAAGAGTTGTTGATGAGCCCAGTTCAGAGGCTGGACCTTCAACAAGAGTTATTGATGAGCCCAGTACATCTGGTCAAGCCCATCCTTCTCAAGAGTTGAGAATGCCTCGACGTAGTGGGAGGGTTGTTATTCAACCTGAACGCTATCTGGGTTTAGCAGAAACTCCAACAGTCATACCTGATGATGGGGTTGAGGATCCATTGACCTTTAGACAGGCAATGAATGATGTGGACCATGACCAGTGGGTCAAAGCTATGGACCTAGAGATGGAGTCTATGTACTTCAATCAAGTCTGGGATCTTGTAGACCTACCTGAAGGGGTTAAACCCATAGGGTGCAAATGGATCTACAAGAGAAAACGAGACGCAACTGGGAAAGTACAGACTTTCAAAGCTCGACTTGTGGCAAAGGGTTATACCCAAAAGGAGGGGGTGGACTATGAGGAAACCTTCTCCCCAGTTGCCATGTTAAAGTCGATAAGAATTCTCTTGTCCATTGCCACCTTTTATGATTATGAGATTTGGCAAATGGACGTCAAGACTGCCTTTTTGAATGGCAATCTTGATGAGAACATCTTTATGTCTCAACCAGAGGGGTTCGTTGCTCAAGGTCAAGAGCAAAAAGTTTGCAAGCTTAGACGATCCATTTATGGGTTGAAGCAAGGTTCCAGATCTTGGAATATAAAGTTTGACACTGCTGTCAAATCTTATGGCTTTGACCAGAACGTTGATGAGCCTTGTGTTTATAAAAGGATTATCATCAGTTCAGTAGCTTTTCTGGTGTTGTATGTAGATGATATTCTTCTCCTTGGAAATGATGTAGAATATCTAGCTGACATTAAAAAATGGCTATCGACTGAGTTCCAAATGAAAGATTTGGGTGAAGCTCAGTATGTTCTAGGGATTCAAATTATCAGGAATCGTAAGAACAGAACGTTAGCCCTGTCTCAAGCATCATATATAGACAAGATGTTGTCTAGATATAAGATGCAGAATTCCAAGAGGGGTTTACTACCCTTTAGGCATGGAGTTCATTTGTCTAAGGAACAATGTCCTAAGACACCTCAAGAAATTGAGGATATGAGACACATCTCTCATGCTTCAGTTGTGGGCAGTCTTATGTACGCCATGTTGTGTACTAGGCCTGACATTTGCTATGCAGTTGGGATAGTCAGTAGGTACCAGTCCAATCCAGGGTTAGACCACTGGACTGCAGTTAAAAACATCCTCAAGTATCTTCGGAGAACGAGGGGCTATCAGCTTGTGTATGGCTCTAAGGATTTGATCCTTACAGGATACACAGACTCTGACTTTCAGACTGATAAGGATTCTAGGAAATCCACATCAGGGTCAGTATTTACCCTCAACGGGGGAGCTGTAGTCTGGCGTAGCATCAAGCAAGGATGCATTGCAGACTCCACCATGGAGGCCGAATATGTCGCTGCTTGTGAAGCAGCTAAGGAGGCTGTATGGCTACGGAAGTTCTTGATGGATTTGGAAGTTGTTCCAAATATGAGCTTGCCAATCACCCTTTACTGTGATAATAGTGGTGCAGTGGCAAATTCTAAAGAACCTCGCAATCATAAAAGAGGCAAGCACATAGAGCGCAAATATCATCTCATCAGAGAGATCGTGCAACGAGGGGACGTGATCGTCACGAAGGTAGCCTTTGAGCACAATATTGCTGATCCATTTACGAAGGCTCTCACGGCTAAAGTGTTCGAGGGTCATCTAGAGGGTCTAGGTCTGCGAGATATGTACATAGAATAATCTAGGGCAAGTGGGAGAAGTGTAATGGGTATTGTGAATGCCCTAGTTTATTGTATTTATCTGTATTTGTACTTTTCATGTATTATACAGTATTAATACAAACTACTATTCCTACTTCAATGATTATTCATTCAATTTTGATTGTTGATGTACATTGCCCACTAGAGTTTTAGTTCAAGTGGGAGTTGTTGGGTTTTATGCCCTAAAACTCGTAGATAGTAAATGAAACAAATTAATCGATCTCAATAAAGTGTTATTTGAGTAATTCAGTAATTTGGTTATTGAATAATCGAGTTTGCATTAATAAACCCTAAATCCAATAAACTAAGATCCAAGGTTGTTTAAATGAAACTTGGACTAGTATGTGGGGACATACGGGGATCAGTGTCCAAGTAACAACCTAAATGGTCTATAGTATAGGGATAAGGCTGGGTACCTTATCCTGGTGACACTATGCGATACGGCCCACCTTGTATTCGATACAGATGCAATGATCCAAAGCATCCATGTAGGAGACATGCGGGTGGGGGTATCCTATGCAATGAGTTTGCATAAGACCGGACCGCGAAATAGTAACCGCTAGATGTAACGCCGTTAACTAGTTTAGGTTTCTATTTCAATAGGATGACCTAGGTAACTCAATCTCAATCCTGAGTCTGTTATTTCAGGAGGGACTGTCCTTAGATTTGTATGAGTGAGAGTGGCCAGTTCGCCGACTCAATAAGCCTACCATTTCAGGGGCAAGACCGAATGGGGGCTGGGAACATAACAGTACAAGATGAAATTCACTCCTTCCCCTATTGGGGTAAGTAGATGTGTGTTCCCTTAAGGGTTGATTCTAGGGCTTGAACAAAGGCGCGCCGTCCTCTCCTAGCCTGAGAGGAACTCCTGTTTAGTGGTTGGACCCTAAACAACTTGTTCATTAGAGGAATCAGTGGTACTTAAGGAACCAGAGGTAACCCAGGGGTAAAACGGTAATTTGACCCAGCTGGTGTTACGAACACACGTGAAGGATTGACTTACTGCTTGGTCAATATCCGTGGACACAGAAATATTCTATAGTGAGAAGAGTGCAGCTGTAGGTCTTTAGTGGAGTGACCCACAGTTAACGAATGTTGACTAAACTTGGTCAATGAGTTTGGCCAATTAGTCTCGTATCGTTGGAGCTTCTGATCTGTAGGTCCATTAGGTCCCACTGGTAGCTCGTAAAGAGACTTGAGGCAATTAAGTATAAATTGTAAATTGAAAGTGTTCAATTTATTTGGGGAATCGTATAATGTATATTGATGCATTATAAATTAATTCTTGAGAGAAAGTATTTGAAAGAGTTCAAATAAATTTAATATGAATTGGATTCATATTAATTTTAATTTTAATAAAATCCCTAAGATTAAATATATGATATTTAATTGGGTAAATTAATTAATTATGGAATTAATTAATTATTTATTAAAATTAGAGACCTTTTCCTATTAGGAAAGAAAATATTTGAAAGGGTTCAAATAAATTTAATATGAATTGGATTCATATTAATTTTAATTTTAATAAAATCCCTAAGATTAAATATATGATATTTAATTGGGTAAATTAATTAATTATGGAATTAATTAATTATTTATTAAAATTAGAGACCTTTTCCTATTAGGAAAGAAAATATTTGAAAGAGTTCAAATAAATTTAATATGAATTGGATTCATATTAATTTTAATTTTAATAAAATCCCTAAGATTAAATATATGATATTTAATTGGGAAATTAATTAATTATGGAATTAATTAATTATTTATTAAAATTAGAGACTTTTTCCTATTAGGAAAAGGTCTCCCTTTTCCTATTAGGAAAAAGGTCTTGGCCTTTACTATATATAGGACCCCTGGGGTGGGGTGAAAGGTATCCCATTCATTCTCCTACTCTCAGAGAATTCTCCCAAAGGCTCCCACAAGTCTCCTGCCTCTAGAAGTCTCAGAGTCATACCGGTGTAGCCATAGTGGTGGTGTTCGCACTAGTTCGTGATTAATTCACAAGCAGTTGGTGAATTTAATCTGAGTCGTCAACGAGAGTAAGTAATTTGTTACTTTATAAATTAGATTTAGATCTAATATTTTTCTATGCTTAGCCTTAATATATATTTAGAATAGTTCTAATATTATTGCCAATGTATTGGTATTTTAGATTAAACAAAAATTAATTACGAATCGGTCCCAATCACGCTTCCGCTTTACGGAATTACGGAATTCCAATCCTTCACATACCTCGTCCTGGATGCTGTCTTAGGAATATCTAATTCCCTAACCTTCAACTGGTGGTATCCTGACCTCAGATCAATTTTAGAGAACACTGCTGCTCCCCTTAATTGGTCAGACAAGTCATCGATGCGTGGTAGAGGATACTTGTTACGTATCGTGACCTTGTTTAACTGTCTGTAATCAATGCATAATCTCAGGGTACCATCTTTCTTCTTCACGAATAACACTGGAGCTCCCCAAGGTCCGTTAGGCCTGATGTATCCCTTGTCGACTAGTTCTTGTAACTGCACCTTTACCTCCTTAAGCTCGCTCGGAGCCATTCTGTACGGTGCCTGTGAAATAGGTGCTGTTCCTAGTAACAATTCAATAGTGAACTCCACCTCTCTATTAGGTGGCAAACCCGATAGATCAGCTAGAAAAACATCAAGAAATTCGTTCACCACAGGAACATCTTCTGGTTTCAGCTTTTCTTCTTGCACCTCTACTACGTGTGCAAGAAACGTTGTACAACCCTTCCTCAACAACTTCTCAGCTTTCAGAGCTGAAATCAAACTCGTAGGAATAATCTTCCTCTCACCTCTGAAAACTACTTCAGTCAAACCTGGTTTCTTAAAAGTCACTTCCTTCCTATGGCAATCCATAGAAGCATAGTGAGTGAATAAGAAATCCATTCCCAAAATCACATCCAACGCCTGCAACTCTAGGGGAAGAAGATCCACTAACATACAGAGACCTTCTACTACACCCTCACCATCACGCAACACTTCATTGACTAATAAAACGTCACCAACTAGAGTGCATATGACTAACTCCTCAGATAAAGGCTCTAGCATCCTATTCAGCTTAGTTAAAAACATACTAGAAACAAAGGAATGCGTAGCACCTGGATCTAATAAAACACGTGCAGATACATTACAAATCAAAATCGTACCAGTGATCACATCTGGTGCATCCTCTGCCTCCTGTTGAGTCATGGCGTAGACTTTTCCCTGCTGCCTAGGTCTCCCCACAACTCCCTTTTGCCTTGCACCACTGGTTCCCTCTCCTGCGGCTGTTGGGATTCTCGGCTGCTCAACTGTGTGGGACTCAACTCCCTGGTCCCTCTGAACTGCTGCCCTCAGCTGTGGGCAATCCCTCTTGAAATGCCCTGGTTGTCCACACTGGTAACACACACCGGCGCCAACAAGACATTGACCCCGATGATTCTTGCCACAACTTACACATGGGGTTCTCCTGGGTTCACTAGCAACGGACTCCTGACCCATTCGCGGTCTTGCTACTGAACTCGCAGACTGACTGGGGGCTCTCTGACTCTGCCTCTGATAGACACTACCCGAACTCATCTGCCTCGATAACTGGCCACCAGATCGACGCTTGAAGTCTTGACGACCTGAAACATTCACTCCAGGTGTGAACCTCCGTTGCTCACGACCTCGGAAACCACTAGCTGTTGGAGCTCCACGACTAGGCTCCACTGCCGACTTTTCCTCTATAATACTCTGCTCCACACGTAAAGCAGTCTCTACTAGCTGGGAAAAATCCGTCCACTTGGCAATAGCGGTAACTGGGGTACGTATCTCAAAACGTAGCCCTCTCTCAAACCTGCGACACCTGTCACTCTCAGATGCCACAATCACTTCAGCATACCGTGAAAGCTCGGTATACTTTCTCTCGTACTCGGCCATTGAAAGTGACCCTTGTTTCAGCTCCAGAAACTCATCTCTCTTCGCCTCACAATATGTGGTGGGATAATACTTTTCCTCGAATATGCCTCTGAATATCTGCCAGTCTAACGTACGTGCATCACTGCGCCTGGCTATAATAGACTTCCACCATCCCTCCGCCTCCTTCTGCAAAAGGAATGTGGCTAATTTGACTTTTCGCTCCTCAGGACAACTCATCACGTCGAAGCATTTCTCCAGCATATTTAACCAGACCTCGGCGTCAGCTCGATCCGTGGAACCCTCAAAAACTGTGGCTCCTAATTTCTTCAACCGTTCAATCCCATACGTCTTTTCCGGATCACTAGGCCCTGCTCTCTGTAGCCTACCGATCTCCTGTGCAGATCTAGCAAATCGCTCACTCCCTGCCTCATTCTGACCTCTCGGGGTACTAGATCCCCTTTCAGACTGACTTTCGGTAGGATCCTGCATCCCGTCCTGATTCTGCCTGCGTTGTCTGCTGGTACGTGGTGGCATGACTCCTATAACATATCAACACATCAGACATGCTATAGATACTTAGATGCATGATACTAAACTTATACCTACATTCTAGTCCTGACTGGACTCACTCTCAACAATACTTGGACCATACTCCGCTAGTTCTATCTGAACTGACCCAACGTCTAACTATTTACTTCCTGGATTTTTCCTAGCACTAACTACCATGTCTCATTTCCCATGGAGCTAACCGCTCTGATACCAAATTGTCACACCCCCTCCCGGACCACCTGCTAGCTTAGCCCGAAAGATGGCGTGAAGCCAACGGACATCGTCCTCCTCTAACGATACCCGCTGACCCTCCTGAACGTTGAACCTGATAAACATACTAATCATAGATTTAAACCATTCTACATGAAACAGAACACAGCAGAATCCCTGAAAAAAAAAACTTTCAACAACCACGAGGTGCCGCCTTGACATAACTTGGTTCAGATAATAACCTGATATAGACATCACAACTAAAAACATATACAACTAGGGTTTATACAACCACGACCTCTAGGACTATATTATCCAATCCTTACAAACATTTACAATATGAACAGACTCAATATACAACTCCACCCACGTACTAGAGCTTGTTCTGGAACTTTCAGCAGACGTTGGCAGTGTATCAAGCACCGGGAGCTCGATCTCTACCTGAAAGTGGAAAAACATTTTGAAAGAATGAGCTACGAAGCCCAGTGAGTGACTAACTTTAAAACTCTAAATCCGGAAGTCAAAACACGTGATAAACCTTTAAACGTATAAATATGCTCAATTCAAGCGTTTAACATAAACGTGTAATGAAAAAGGCTTTCTAAAATATCTCGCAAGTTCGTCATTAAAAATATAGCAAGGCATATCAAGTACATCAAACGTTCTAACTAACATGACCGATCTACGTTGTGTAGGGCACGCCCAGCACAACCAAAGTTTACTAGTCCTACGATGTAGTGGGGCCCGCCCAGCACTCCCATCGTCTTTGTCGTAGTGGGGCCCGCCCAGCACTCACGACAGCATCGTTGTCACGGAGTACACTCAACGTCAACAACGGAATATAACCTGTGTGCACACGGTACCATATAGCCTCGGGCTCAATATCTCAGTCATGTAGTCAATAGAAATCTCAGAAAATCACATGAAAACATTAAAACATGCCTGCTTATCGTTATCTTTCGTAAAACTTAAGCTTACTCAGCTTGCTCGTGAAAAACTGGAAATCGTTTAAAAGTACTTGCTAATCCATACTTTACTTTAAAAGATATCGTTTCAGCTACTTTCCATAAAGTCATTAGCCACGTGCTCGTATATAAACCTCGTTAGAAAATCTGAGCTCAAAACTTATGCTTGAAACTATTCATAGAAATCATATATCATTCATGGAAAAACATATAAAACGTCTAAACATGAACAATCGTTGGAAACAATTTTCGAAATTCATTTTGTCACTCATTGTCTTATCTAGTTCTCTGGTCTGTAGACTCGACCTATTTTCTCTTGGCCTGTCAAACAACCAAAACCGAGGATTAGAACCGTAGATGGTCTCATTCTTCCATGCTCATAAATTCTAGACACTTGAATTAAGAACCACATTCACATTCTACTTTCCAGATTTTCCAGATTCTATACCCTAACTTCCAATACCCATAACTTCCTCAATACTTAATCCAAATTAATGAAATACACATCAAACTCTTCATTTTCGAACACTCTACAACTTACCTGAAGAAATGAAAACGAGATTCCCAACCGATTTGTCCAGAATTGCCCCGAACACAGACAACACAGATTCGAGGTTCTCTGCTACCCTTTATCTATCTCCTGAAATTAAACCTTCATGAAAGTGTAGGAAATTGAATAAGCTTTCCAACCATACCCAATAGAGCTTCTGATTCGACTTGTACACCCCAGAATACTCAAAACACCAGAGAACACCAGAGATCCTCCTGGTTTGCTCGAAAATCCTGTGCTCTGTTTTCCATTCAAAAATCCATTAACTTCTCATACGATTTAGCTCAAGCTTCATGCATGAATTTTGTTAGAAAATTAACTAACTTTCAAGAAAATCAAATCTCACCTCTTATTCCCTTCTGTGTAGCTCAAACCGAATAAAAAACCAGAGGTTGACAGTTTTGCACCCAGATTCTGCTATGGCTGGCTTTGCATGAGCTTTTCTTATCTTCTTCAACCTCAAAACCACGAAATTCTTCTTCTTCTTCTTCCTTCACTCTCTCCCTCAAGTGCTCTGAAAGTTTGGGTGGAAAAAGATGAGCAAAATGGCTTGAAAAATGGGCTGAGATCACTTTGGTAGTGGTGGGTATTAAGCTGTCCATTTCCACTTCCTTTCTTTTCTTTTTTTTTTTTTTTTTGGTTCTTTTCTTTCCCCCATTTCATTTTCTTTTTCCTTTTCTTTCCTTTTTCACCTTTGTTCCATTTCTTCTTTTAAATTGGTAAGTTCCAACACCTTAAACCAACAATGAAACCACAATAACCACAAAACTTGCTATTGTCTTTCAACAATGAAACAACACAACTTAGGTCCAACTTCCATAGTAGATGACAAGAGTAAATGATTCAAGGAAAGTCTCGGGTTTACATTTTTGACCATCTTCTTTCAAACAACCTAAAGATATGTCATTTGTCCGAACTTTGTGTTCCAAACTCTCGTAAACTAAAACGGAGCAAAGTTTGGACCATCTTCGTCCAAACCACCTAAAGATATCTCATTGGACCGAACTTTGTGTTCCAAACTCTCCAAAACTCAAACGGAGCAGGGTTTGGATAGTCGTCGTCCAAACCACATAATTATCTCTTATTGGACCGAACATTGTGTTCCAAACTCTCCAAAACTCAAACAGAGCAAAGTTCAGACCATGTGTCGTCCAACCAACCGTCAGACCACTCATTGGGCCGAACTTTGTGTTCCAAACTCGCGAAAACTCAATCGGAGCAAATTTTGGACCATCTTCGTGCAAACCACCTAAAGATATCTCATTGGACCGAACTTTGTGTTCCAAACTCTCGTAAACTAAAACGGAACAAAGTTTGGACCATCTTCGTGCAAACCACCTAAAGATATCTCATTGGACCGAACTTTGTGTTCAAAACTCTCCAAAACTCAAACGGAGCAAAGTTTGGATAGTCATCGTCCAAACCACATAATGATCTCTTATTCGACCGAACATTGTGTTCCAAACTCTCCAAAACTCAAACAGAGCAAAGTTCGGACCATCTTCGTCCAAACCACCTAAAGATATCTCATTGGACCGAACTTTGTGTTCCAAACTCTCCAAAACTCAAACGGAGCAAAGTTTGGACCATCTTCGTCCAAACCACCTAAAGATATCTCATTGGACCGAACTTTGTGTTCCAAACTCTCTGAAACTCAAACGGAGCAAGGTTTGGATAGTCTTCGTCCAAACCACATAATGATCTCTTATTGGACCGAACATTGTGTTCCAAACTCTCCAAAACTCAAACAGAGCAAAGTTCAGACCATGTGTCGTCCAAACAACCTGCAGACCACTCATTGGGCCGAACTTTGTGTTCCAAACTCGCGAAAACTCAATCGGAGCAAATTTTGGACCATCTTCGTTCAAACACCCTAAAGATATCTCATTGGTCCGAACTTTGTGTTCCAAACTCTCGTAAACTAAAACGGAGCAAAGTTTGGACCATCTTCGTGCAAACCACCTAAAGATATCTCATTGGACCGAACTTTGTGTTCCAAACACTCCAAAACTCAAACGGAGCAAGGTTTGGATAGTCATCGTCCAAACCACATAATGATCTCTTATTCGACCGAACATTGTGTTCCAAACTCTCCAAAACTCAAACAGAGCAAAGTTCGGACCATCTTCGTCCAAACCACCTAAAGATATCTCATTGGACCGAACTTTGTGTTCCAAACTCTCCAAAACTCAAACGGAGCAGGGTTTGGATAGTCGTCGTCCAAACCACATAATTATCTCTTATTGGACCGAACATTGTGTTCCAAACTCTCCAAAACTCAAACAGAGCAAAGTTCGGACCATCTTCGTTCAAACCACCTAAAGATATCTCATTGGACCGAACTTTGTGTGCCAAACTCTCCAAAACTCAAACGGAGCAAAGTTTGGACAATCTTCGTCCAAACCACCTAAAGATTTCTCATTGGACCGGACTTTGTGTTCAAAACTCTCGAAAACTCAAACGGCGCAAAGTTTGGACCATCTTCGTCAAAACCACCAAAACATCTCTCATTGGACCGAACTTTTTGTTCCAAGCTCTCCAAAACTCAAACAGAGCAAAGTTTGGACTATGTGTCGTCCAAATCACCTGAATACCTCTCATTAGGCTGAATTATGTGTTCAAAACTCTCGAAAACTCAAAAGGAGCAAAGTTTGGTCAATCTTCGTCTAAAGCACCTAAAGATCTCTCAACGGAGCAAAGTTTGGACCATGTTCGTCCAAACCACCTAAAGATATCTCATTCGACCGAACTTTGTGTTCCAAACTCTCGAAAACTCCAACAGAGCATGGTTTGGATAGTCGTCGTCCAAACCACATAATGATCTCTTATTGGACCGAACATTGTCTTCCAAACTCTCCAAAACTCAAACAGAGCAAAGTTCGGACCATGTGTCGTCGAAACAACCTCAAGACGTCTCATTGGGCCGAACTTTGTGTTCCAAACTCTCGAAAACATAAACGGAGCAAAGTTGGACAATCTTCGTTCAAACCACCTAAAGATATGTCATTGGTCCGAACTTGGTGTTCTAAACTCTCCAAAACTCAAACGAAGCAAAGTTTGGACCATCTTCGTCCAAACCACCTAAAGATATCTCATTGGACCGAACTTTGTGTTTCAAACTCTCCAAAACTCAAACGGAGCTAGGTTTGGATAGTCTTCGTCCAAACCACATAATGATCTCTTATTGGACCGAACATTGTGTTCCAAACTCTCCAAAACTCAAATAGACCAAAGTTCGGACCATGTGTCGTCCAAACAACCTGAAGACCTCTCATCGGGCCGAACTTTGCATTCCAAACTCTCGAAAACTTAAACGGAGCAAAGTTTGGACAATCTTCGTTCAAACCACCTAAAGATATCTCATTGGTCCGAACTTTGTGTTCCAAACTCTCCGAAACTCAAACGGAGCAAGGTTTGGATACTCTTCGTCCAAACCACATAAAGATCTCTTATTGGACCGAACATTGTGTTCCAAACTCTCCAAAACTCAAACAGAGCAAAGTTCGGACCATGTGTCGTCCAAACAACCTGAAGACCTCTCATTGGGCCGAACTTTGTGTTCCAAACTCTCGAAAACTTAAAGGGAGAAAAGTTTGGACAATCTTCGTTCAAACCACCTAAAGATATCTCATTGGTCCGAACTTTGTGTTCCAAACTCTCCAAAACTCAAACGGAGCAAAATTTGGACCATCTTCGTCCAAACAACCTAAATATATCTCATTGGACCGAACTTTGTGTTTCAAACTCTCCAAAACTCAAACGGAGAAAGGTTTGGATAGTCGTCGTCCAAACCACATAATGATCTCTTATTGTACCGAACATTGTGTTCCAAACTCTCCAAAACTCAAACAGAGCAAAGTTCGGACCATGTGTCGTCCAAACAACCTGAAGACCTCTCATTGGGCCGAACTTTGTGTTCCAAACTCTCGAAAACTTAAACGGAGCAAAGTTTGGACAATCTTCGTTCAAGCCACCTAAAGATATCTCCTTGGTTCGAACTTTGTGTTCCAAACTCTCCAAAACTCAAACGGAGCAAAGTTTGGACAATCTTCGTCCAAACCACCTAAAGATTTCTCATTAGACCGGACTTTGTGTTCAAAACTCTCGAAAACTCAAACGGAGCAAAGTTTTGACCATCTTCGTCCAAACCACCAAAAGATCTCTCATTGGACCGAACTTTCTGTTCCAAACTCTCCAAAACTCAAACAGAGCAAAGTTTGGACTATGTGTCGTCTAAAACACCAAAATACCTCTCATTAGGCTGAATTTTGTGTTCAAAACTCTCGAAAACTCAAAAGGAGCAAAGTTTGGTCAATCTTCGTCCAAAGCACCTAAAGATCTCTCATTGGATCAAACTTTGTGTTCCAACCTCTCCAAAACTCAAACGGAGCAAAGTTTGGACCATCTTCGTCCAAACCACCTAAAGATATCTCATTGGACCGAACTTTGTGTTCCAAACTCTCGAAAACTCAAACAGAGCAAGGTTTGGATAGTCGTCGTCCAACCAACATAATGATCTCTTATTGGACCGAACATTGTCTTCCAAACTCTCCAAAACTCAAACAGAGCAAAGTTCGGACCATGTGTCGTCCAAACAACCTGAAGACCTCTCATTGGGCCGAACCTTGTGTTCCAAACTCTCGAAAACTTAAACGGAGCAAAGTTTGGACAATCTTCGTTCAAACCACCTAAAGATATCTCATTGGTCCGAACTTTTTGTTCCAAACTCTCCAAAACTCAAACGGAGCAAAGTTTGGACCATTTTCGTCCAAACCACCTAAAGATATCTCATTGGACCGAACTTTGTGTTTCAAACTCTCCGAAACACAAACGGAGCAAGGTTTGGATAGTCTTCGTCCAAACCACATAATGATCTCTTATTGGACCGAATATTGTGTTCCAAACTCTCCAAAACTCAAACAGAGCAAAGTTCGGACCATGTGTCATCCAAACAACCTGAAGACCTCTCATTGGGCCGAACTTTGTGTTCCAAACTCTCAAAAACTTAAACGGAGCAAAGTTTAGACAATCTTCGTTCAAACCACCTAAAGATATCTCATTGGTCCGAACTTTGTGTTCCAAACTCTCCAAAACTCAAACGGATCAAAATTTGGACCATCTTCGTCCAAACAACCTAAATATATCTCATTGGACCGAACTTTGTGTTTCAAACTCTCCAAAACTCAAACGGAGCAAGGTTTGGATAGTCGTCGTCCAAACCACATAATGATCTCTTATTGGACCGAACATTGTGTTCCAAACCCTCCAAAATTCAAAAAGAGCAAAGTTCGGACCATGTGTCGTCCAAACAACCTGAAGACCTCTCATTGGGCCGAACCTTGCGTTCCAATCTCTCGAAAACTTAAACGGAGCAAAGTTTGGACAATCTTCGTTCAAACCACCTAAAGATATCTCATTGGTCCGAACTTTGTGTTCCAAACTCTCGAAAACTTAAACGGAGCAAAGTTTGGACAATCTTCGTTCAAACCACCTAAAGATATCTCATTGGTCCGAACTTTGTGTTCCAAACTCTCCGAAACTCAAACGGAGCAAGGTTTGGATACTCTTCGTCCAAACCACATAAAGATCTCTTATTGGACCGAACATTGTGTTCCAAACTCTCCAAAACTCAAACAGAGCAAAGTTCGGACCATGTGTCGTCCAAACAACCTGAAGACCTCTCATTGGGCCGAACTTTGTGTTCCAAACTCTCGAAAACTTAAAGGGAGAAAAGTTTGGACAATCTTCGTTCAAACCACCTAAAGATATCTCATTGGTCCGAACTTTGTGTTCCAAACTCTCCAAAACTCAAACGGAGCAAAATTTGGACCATCTTCGTCCAAACAACCTAAATATATCTCATTGGACCGAACTTTGTGTTTCAAACTCTCCAAAACTCAAACGGAGAAAGGTTTGGATAGTCGTCGTCCAAACCACATAATGATCTCTTATTGTACCGAACATTGTGTTCCAAACTCTCCAAAACTCAAACAGAGCAAAGTTCGGACCATGTGTCGTCCAAACAACCTGAAGACCTCTCATTGGGCCGAACTTTGTGTTCCAAACTCTCGAAAACTTAAACGGAGCAAAGTTTGGACAATCTTCGTTCAAGCCACCTAAAGATATCTCCTTGGTTCGAACTTTGTGTTCCAAACTCTCCAAAACTCAAACGGAGCAAAGTTTGGACAATCTTCGTCCAAACCACCTAAAGATTTCTCATTAGACCGGACTTTGTGTTCAAAACTCTCGAAAACTCAAACGGAGCAAAGTTTTGACCATCTTCGTCCAAACCACCAAAAGATCTCTCATTGGACCGAACTTTCTTTTCCAAACTCTCCAAAACTCAAACAGAGCAAAGTTTGGACTATGTGTCGTCCAAAACACCTGAATACCTCTCATTAGGCTGAATTTTGTGTTCAAAACTCTCGAAAACTCAAAAGGAGCAAAGTTTGGTCAATCTTCGTCCAAAGCACCTAAAGATCTCTCATTGGATCAAACTTTGTGTTCCAACCTCTCCAAAACTCAAACGGAGCAAAGTTTGGACCATCTTCGTCCAAACCACCTAAAGATATCTCATTGGACCGAACTTTGTGTTCCAAACTCTCGAAAACTCAAACAGAGCAAGGTTTGGATAGTCGTCGTCCAAACCACATAATGATCTCTTATTGGACCGAATATTGTCTTCCGAACTCTCCAAAACTCAAACAGAGCAAAGTTCGGACCATGTGTCGTCCAAACAACCTGAAGACCTCTCATCGGGCCGAACTTTGCGTTCCAAACTCTCCAAAACTTCAACGAAGCAAAGTTTGGACAATCTTCGTTCAAACCACCTAAAGATATCTCATTGGTCCGAACTTTTTGTTCCAAACTCTCCAAAACTCAAACGGAGCAAAGTTAGGACCATTTTCGTCCAAACCACCTAAAGATATCTCATTGGACCGAACTTTGTGTTCCAAACTCTCCAAAACTCAAACGGAGCAAGGATTGGATAGTCTTCGTCCAAACCACATAATGATCTCTTATTGGACCGAACATTGTGTTCCAAAACTCTCCAAAACTCAAACAGAACCAAGTTCGGACGATGTGTCGTCCAAACAACCTGTAGGCCTCTCATTGGGCCGAACTTTGTGTTCCAAACTCTTGAAAACTTAAACGGAGCAAAGTTTGGACAATCTTCGTTCAAACCACCTAAAGATATCTCATTGGTCCGAACTTTGTGTTCCAAACTCTCCAAAACTCAAACGGAGCAAAATTTGGACCATCTTCGTCCAAACAACCTAAATATATCTCATTGGACCGAACTTTGTGTTTCAAACTCTCCAAAACTCAAACGGAGCAAGGTTTGGATAGTCGTCGTCCAAACCACATAATGATCTCTCATTGGACCGAACATTGTGTTCCAAACTCTCCAAAACTCAAACAGAGCAATGTTCGGACCATGTGTCGTCCAAACAACCTGAAGACCTCTCATTGGGCCGAACTTTGTGTTCCAAACTCTCGAAAACTTAAACGGAGCAAAGTTTGGACAATCTTCGTTCAAGCCACCTAAAGATATCTCCTTGGTCCGAACTTTGTGTTCCAAACTCTCCAAAACTCAAACGGAGCAAAGTTTGGACAATCTTCGTCCAAACCACCTAAAGATTTCTCATTGGACCGGACTTTGTGTTCAAAACTCTCGAAAACTCAAACGGAGCAAAGTTTGGACCATCTTCGTCCAAACCACCAAAAGATCTCTCATTGGACCGAACTTTCTGTTCCAAACTCTCCAAAACTCAAACAGAGCAAAGTTTGGACTATGTGTCGTCCAAAACACTTGAATACCTCTCATTAGGCTGAATTTTGTGTTCAAAACTCTCGAAAACTCAAAAGGAGCAAAGTTTCGTCAATCTTCGTCCAAAGCACCTAAAGATCTCTCATTGGATCAAACTTTGTGTTCCAACCTCTCCAAAACTCAAACGGAGCAAAGTTTGGACCATCTTCGTCCAGACCACCTAAAGATATCTCATTGGACCGAACTTTGTGTTCCAAACTCTCGAAAACTCAAACAGAGCAAGGTTTGGATAGTCGTCGTCCAAACCACATAATGATCTCTTATTGGACCGAACATTGTCTTCCAAACTCTCCAAAACTAAAACAGAGCAAAGTTCGGACCATGTGTCGTCCAAACAACCTGAAGACCTCTCATCGTGCCGAACTTTTCGTTCCAAACTTTCGAAAACTTAAACGAAGCAAAGTTTGGACAATCTTTGTTCAAACCACCTAAAGATATCTCATTGGTCCGAACTTTTTGTTCCAAACTCTCCAAAACTCAAACGGAGCAAAGTTTGGACCATTTTCGTCCAAACCACCTAAATATATCTCATTGGACCGAACTTTGTGTTCCAAACTCTCCAAAACTCAAACAGAGCAAGGATTGGATAGTCTTCGTCCAAACCACATAATGATCTCTTATTGGACCGAACATTGTGTTCCAAAACTCTCCAAAACTCAAACAGAACCAAGTTCGGACGATGTGTCGTCCAAACAACCTGTAGGCCTCTCATTGGGCCGAACTTTGTGTTCCAAACTCTTGAAAACTTAAACGGAGCAAAGTTTGGACAATCTTCGTTCAAACCACCTAAAGATATCTCATTGGTCCGAACTTTGTGTTCCAAACTCTCCAAAACTCAAACGGAGCAAAATTTGGACCATCTTCGTCCAAACAACCTAAATATATCTCATTGGACCGAACTTTGTGTTTCAAACTCTCCAAAACTCAAACGGAGCAAGGTTTGGATAGTCGTCGTCCAAACCACATAATGATCTCTTATTGGACCGAACATTGTGTTCCAAACTCTCCAAAACTCAAACAGAGAAAAGTTTGGACCATGTGTCGTCCAAACAACCTGAAGACCTCTCATTGGGCCGAACTTTGTGTTCCAAACTCTCGAAAACTTAAACGGAGCAAAGTTTGGACAATCTTCGTTCAAGCCACCTAAAGATATCTCCTTGGTCCGAACTTTGTGTTCCAAACTCTCCAAAACTCAAACGGAGCAAAGTTTGGACAATCTTCGTCCAAACCACCTAAAGATTTCTCATTGGACCGAACTTTGTGTTCAAAACTCTCGAAAACTCAAACGGAGCAAAGTTTGGACCATCTTCGTCCAAACCACCAAAAGATCTCTCATTGGACCGAACTTTCTGTTCCAAACTCTCCAAAACTAAAACAGAGCAAAGTTTGGACTATGTGTCGTCTAAAACACCTGAATACCTCTCATTAGGCTGAATTTTGTGTTCAAAACTCTCGAAAACTCAAAAGGAGCAAAGTTTGGTCAATCTTCGTCCAAAGCACCTAAAGATCTCTCATTGGATCAAACTTTGTGTTCCAACCTCTCCAAAACTCAAACGGAGCAAAGTTTGGACCATCTTCGTCCAGACCACCTAAAGATATCTCATTGGACCGAACTTTGTGTTCCAAACTCTCGAAAACTCAAACAGAGCAAGGTTTGGATAGTCGTCGTCCAAACCACATAATGATCTCTTATTGGACCGAACATTGTCTTCCAAACTCTCCAAAACTAAAACAGAGCAAAGTTCGGACCATGTGTCGTCCAAACAACCTGAAGACCTCTCATCGTGCCGAACTTTGCGTTCCAAACTTTCGAAAACTTAAACGAAGCAAAGTTTGGACAATCTTTGTTCAAACCACCTAAAGATATCTCATTGGTCCGAACTTTTTGTTCCAAACTCTCCAAAACTCAAACGGAGCAAAGTTTGGACCATTTTCGTCCAAACCACCTAAATATATCTCATTGGACCGAACTTTGTGTTCCAAACTCTCCAAAACTCAAACAGAGCAAGGATTGGATAGTCTTCGTCCAAACCACATAATGATCTCTTATTGGACCGAACATTGTGTTCCAAAACTCTCCAAAACTCAAACAGAACCAAGTTCGGACGATGTGTCGTCCAAACAACCTGTAGGCCTCTCATTGGGCCGAACTTTGTGTTCCAAACTCTTGAAAACTTAAACGGAGCAAAGTTTGGACAATCTTCGTTCAAACCACCTAAAGATATCTCATTGGTCCGAACTTTGTGTTCCAAACTCTCCAAAACTCAAACGGAGCAAAATTTGGACCATCTTCGTCCAAACAACCTAAATATATCTCATTGGACCGAACTTTGTGTTTCAAACTCTCCAAAACTCAAACGGAGCAAGGTTTGGATAGTCGTCGTCCAAACCACATAATGATCTCTTATTGGACCGAACATTGTGTTCCAAACTCTCCAAAACTCAAACAGAGAAAAGTTTGGACCATGTGTCGTCCAAACAACCTGAAGACCTCTCATTGGGCCGAACTTTGTGTTCCAAACTCTCGAAAACTTAAACGGAGCAAAGTTTGGACAATCTTCGTTCAAGCCACCTAAAGATATCTCCTTGGTCCGAACTTTGTGTTCCAAACTCTCCAAAACTCAAACGGAGCAAAGTTTGGACAATCTTCGTCCAAACCACCTAAAGATTTCTCATTGGATCGAACATTGTGTTCAAAACTCTCGAAAACTCAAACGGAGCAAAGTTTGGACCATCTTCGTCCAAACCACCAAAAGATCTCTCATTGGACCGAACTTTCTGTTCCAAACTCTCCAAAACTAAAACAGAGCAAAGTTTGGACTATGTGTCGTCTAAAACACCTGAATACCTCTCATTAGGCTGAATTTTGTGTTCAAAACTCTCGAAAACTCAAAAGGAGCAAAGTTTGGTCAATCTTCGTCCAAAGCACCTAAAGATCTCTCATTGGATCAAACTTTGTGTTCCAACCTCTCCAAAACTCAAACGGAGCAAAGTTTGGACCATCTTCGTCCAAACCACGTAAAGATATCTCATTGGACCGAACTTTGTGTTCCAAACTCTCGAAAACTCAAACAGAGCAAGGTTTGGATAGTCGTCGTCCAAACCACATAATGATCTCTTATTGGACCGAACATTGTCTTCCAAACTCTCCAAAACTCAAACAGAGCAAAGTTCGGACCATGTGTCGTCCAAACAACCTGAAGACCTCTCATCGGGCCGAACTTTGAGTTCCAAACTCTCGAAAACTTAAACGGAGCAAAGTTTAGACAATCTTCGTTCAAACCACCTAAAGATATCTCATTGGTCCGAACTTTGTGTTCCAAACTCTCCAAAACTCAAACAGAGCAAAATTTGGACCATCTTCGTCCAAACAACCTAAATATATCTCATTGGACCGAACTTTGTGTTTCAAACTCTCCAAAACTCAAACGGAGCAAGGTTTGGATAGTCGTCGTCCAAACCACATAATGATATCTTATTGGACCGAACATTGTGTTCCAAACTCTCCAAAACTCAAACAGAGCAAAGTTCGGACCATGTGTCGTCCAAACAACCTGAAGACCTCTAATTGGGCCGAACTTTGTGTTCCAAACTCTCGAAAACTTAAACGGAGCAAAGTTTGGACAATCTTCGTTCAAACCACCTAAAGATATCTCATTGGTCCGAACTTTGTGTTCCAAACTCTCCAAAACTCAAATGGAGCAAAGTTTGGACCATCTTCGTCCAAACAACCTAAATATATCTCATTGGACCGAACTTTGTGTTTCAAACTCTCCAAAACTCAAACGGAGCAAGGTTTGGATAGTCGTCGTCCAAACCACATAATGATCTCTTATTGGTCTGAACATTGTGTTCCAAACTCTCCAAAACTCAAATAGATCAAAGTTCGGACCACGTGTCGTCCAAACAACCTGAAGACCTCTCATCGGGCTGAACTTTGCGTTCCAATCTCTCGAAAACTTAAACGGAGCAAAGTTTGGACAATCTTCGTTCAAACCACCTAAAGATATCTCATTGGTCCGAACTTTGTGTTCCAAACTCTCCAAAACTCAAACGGAGCAAAGTTTGGACCATCTTCTTCCAAACCACCTAAAGATATCTCATTGGACCGAACTTTGTGTTTCAAACTCTCCGAAACACAAACGGAGCAAGGTTTGGATAGTCTTCGTCCAAACCACATAATGATCTCTTATTGGACCGAACATTGTGTTCCAAACTCTCCAAAACTCAAACATAGCAAAGTTCGGACCATGTGTCGTCCAAACAACCGCAGACCTCTCATTGGGCCGAACTTTGTGTTCCAAACTCTCGAAAACTCAATCGGAGCAAATTTTTGTCCATCTTCGTTCAAACCAACTAAATATATATCAATTGTCCGAAGTTTGTGTTCCGAACTCACCAAAACTAAAACGGAGCAAAGTTTGGACCATCTTCGTCCATACCACCTAAAGATATCTCATTGGACCGAACTTTGTGTTTCAAACTCTCCAAAACTCAAACGGAGCAAGGTTTGGATAGTTGTCGTCCAAACCACATAATGATCTCTTATTGGACCGAACATTGTGTTCCAAACTCTCCAAAACTCAAACAGACAAAAGTTTGGACCATGTGTCGTCCAAACAACCTGAAGACCTCTCATTGGGCCGAACTTTGTGTTCCAAACTCTCGAAAACTTAAACGGAGCAAAGTTTGGACAATCTTCGTTCAAGCCACCTAAAGATATCTCCTTGGTCCGAACTTTGTGTTCCAAACTCTCCAAAACTCAAACGGAGCAAAGTTTGGACAATCTTCGTCCAAACCACCTAAAGATTTCTCATTGGACCGAACTTTGTGTTCAAAACTCTCGAAAACTCAAACGGAGCAAAGTTTGGACCATCTTCGTCCAAACCACCAAAAGATCTCTCATTGGACCGAACTTTCTGTTCCAAACTCTCCAAAACTAAAACAGAGCAAAGTTTGGACTATGTGTCGTCTAAAACACGTGAATACCTCTCATTAGGCTGAATTTTGTGTTCAAAACTCTCGAAAACTCAAAAGGAGCAAAGTTTGGTCAATCTTCGTCCAAAGCACCTAAAGATCTCTCATTGGATCAAACTTTGTGTTCCAACCTCTCCAAAACTCAAACGGAGCAAAGTTTGGACCATCTTCGTCCAAACCACCTAAAGATATCTCATTGGACCGAACTTTGTGTTCCAAACTCTCGAAAACTCAAACAGAGCAAGGTTTGGATAGTCGTCGTCCAAACCACATAATGATCTCTTATTGGACCGAACATTGTCTTCCAAACTCTCCAAAACTCAAACAGAGCAAAGTTCGGACCATGTGTCGTCCAAGCAACCTGAAGACCTCTCATCGGGCCGAACTTTGCGTTCCAAACTCTCGAAAACTTAAACGGAGCAAAGTTTGGACAATCTTCGTTCAAACCACCTAAAGATATCTCATTGGTCCGAACTTTTTGTTCCAAACTCTCCAAAACTCAAACGGAGCAAAGTTTGGACCATTTTCGTCCAAACCACCTAAAGATATCTCATTGGACCGAACTTTGTGTTCCAAACTCTCCAAAACTGAAACGGAGCAAGGATTGGATAGTCTTCGTCCAAACCACATAATGATCTCTTATTGGACCGAACATTGTGTTCCAAAACTCTCCAAAACTCAAACAGAACCAAGTTCGGACGATGTGTCGTCCAAACAACCTGTAGACCTCTCATTGGGCCGAACTTTGTGTTCCAAACTCTTGAAAACTCAAACGAAGCAAGGTTTGGACAATCTTCGCTCAAACAACCTAAAGATATCTCATTGGTCCAAACTTTGTGTTCGAAACTCTCCAAAACTCAAACGGAGCAAAGCTTGGACCATCTTTTTCCAAACCACCTAAAGATATCTCATTGGACCGAACTTTGTGTTTCAAACACTCCGAAACACAAACGAAGCAAGGTTTGGATAGTCTTCGTCCAAACCACATAATGATCTCTTATTGGACCGAACATTGCGTTCCAAACTCTCCAAAACTCAAACATAGCAAAGTTCGAACCATGTGTCGTCCAAACAACCTGCAGACCTCTCATTGGGCCGAACTTTGTGTTCCAAACTCTCGAAAACTCAATCGGAGCAAATTTTGGACCATCTTCGTTCAAACCAACTAAAGATATATCATTGGTCCGAAGTTTGTGTTCCAAACTCTCCAAAACTAAAACGGAGCAAAGTTTGGACCATCTTCGTCCATACCACCTAAAGACATCTCATTGGACCAAACTTTGTGTTCCAAACTCTCCAAAACTCAAACGGAGCAAGGTTTGGATAGTCGTCGTCCAAACAACATAATGATCTCTCATTGGACCGAACATAGTGTTCCAAACTCTCCAAAACTCAAACAGAGCAATGTTCGGACCATGTGTCGTCCAAACAACCTGAAGACCTCTCATTGGGCCGAACTTTGTGTTCCAAACTCTCGAAAACTTAAACGGAGCAAAGTTTCGACAATCTTCGTTCAAACAACCTAAAGATATCTCATTGGTCCGAACTTTGTGTTCCAAACTCTCCAAAACTCAAACGGAGCAAAGTTTGGACCATCTTCGTCCAAACGACCTAAATATATCTCATTGGACCGAACTTTGTGTTTCAAACTCTCCAAAACTCAAACGGAGCAAGGTTTGGATAGTCGGTATACTTTCTCTCGTACTCGGCCACTGAAAGTGACCCTTGTTTCAGCTCCAGAAACTCACCTCTCTTTGCCTCACAATATGAAGGTGTTCATATAACACATGCGGAAGCAATTTTAGGATCGGAGGCACTTAACTACATCAATTTTAGAAAATGAAAACATGCTGTCCAAATACCGTAAGGAGAGAGCAGAATTTTTACCAACCTTTTGGAGACCGATTCAACAACTCCCTTTGATTCCTTTGATCACGAACGGTGTGTGGACCACCTCTAGTGTCTTCCCTACTATTCTCCGGGCCAAGAACGACTTGTGGGAGTCTATAGAGATAGGGAATGGGAAGGGAATGCTTGAAGGTTCAAGCACTAGAGAGATATATGGAGATGAGTGAGTTTGAGACCAAAATCCAGCAGCATAACAATATGGAAAATGGCTCTACCTCCTTTGAATCTGATTCATACTCCTTATATAGACATCTTCCATGCAAAAAGAAGCCTCATGACACTAGACACATGGTGAAATTGCAACTCAAAGTGGATTCTAGGTGTTTAATTCACAACACATGCAACTAGTGCATGGTTGTGTTGTTTTCCACTATGCATCAACATGCAAGAGTGGGAATGCCACTAAATCCACTTAAAATTGAATCTAAATTCTCAATTTTCAGCTTGCAATTCATTCCTATTTCAATTCAAAATTGAAATTGATTTCTAGGCAATTAATTTGTACAAATCCAAGTAATTTTTACATGATTAATCCAATTAATCTTTATCACCTAGTGCCATGAATTATATATGATTCCTAATACATATATATGGTATTCAAAACACTTTTAAATACTCCATCTCTCATTTTCTAATTTAATTCATAATTAAATTATTGTGTCAAACACAATTTACGATAATACCCGTTTTCCCGATTTTGAACGATTCAAAGCTTCCTATCTTTTTGTTCTAGGCTTTGTTCCGATATGAGCTAGTAGGGGGACCTAATGGACCTATAGATCATGGGCTCCAACGATTCGAGGCTAACCGACTAATCTCATTATCCAAGCTAGCCAACATTCGTTAACTACCGGGACACTCCACTATAGCCCGATAGTTGCACTCCCCTCACTATAGACATATTTTTTTGTCCACTTGATTTAACCATGATTAGTAAGTCGATCCTTCACAGGTTGTTCGTAGCTATAGCTAGGTCAAAAGCCCGTTTTACCCCTATAGTACTTCTAGTTCCTTAAGTCCCACTGATCCTCTAATGAACAAATTGTTTATGGTCAAACCAATAAACCGAGTCCCTCTCGGGCCAATGAGAGGGCGGGATCCCTTTGTTCAAGCCCCGGAGTCAGCACTTAAGGGAACAACCTCTCTACTATCCCTAATTCGGGTAGGAGTGAATTCCTTCTTGCACGACTATGTCCCCAGCTATCTACTTGTTCCTATCCCTGAAATGGGAGGCTTATTGAGTCGGCGATACTGAGCCACTCTCACCTATGCAGATCTAAGGATAAGTCCGAATAAACAGGAGTTCATAGTTAGCTCAGGATTAAGATCGAGTTACCTAGGTCATCACATGAAATAGTCAGTCTCGTCAGTAAACGGTGTTATAAAGCGAGAGCGACTTATTTCTTGGTCCTGGTCTTATGCAAACTCATTGCATAGGACGCCCCCACTCGCATGTCTCTACATGGACGATTTAGGATCACATCGTCTATACCATCTATAAAGTGGGTCGCGTCTCATAGTGTCTCCAGAATAAGGTACCCAACCCTATCCCTATATTATAGACCGTTTTGGCTATTACTCAAGCTTGATCCACTTTTATGTCTCTACATAAAGCTCAAGTGTTCATCTTATAGCCATGGATCTTAGTTTATTGGATTTGGGTTATTATATGTGCAATTTACTTTATTCAGTAATAACTTTACTGAATTAATCTCGATAATGCCTTTATCGAATAAGTATATAATTCGTTTAACATTCACTATCTACGAGTTTTAGGACACCAATCCCAACACAATATGTGGTGGGATAGTACTTTTCCTCGAATATGCCTCTGAATGTCTGCCAGTCTAACGTGCGTGCATCACTACGCCTGGCTAAAATGGATTTCCACCATCCCTCCGCCTCCTTCTGCAAAAGAAATGTGGCTAATCTGACTTTTCGCTCTCCAGGACAACTCATCACGTCGAAGCATTTCTCCAACATATTCAACCAGACCTCGGCGTCAGCTGGATCTGTTGAACCCTCAAACACTGTGGCTCCTAACTTCTTCAATCGTTCAATCCCATACATCTTTTCTGGATCACTAGGCCCTGCTCTCTCTGGCCTACCAATCTCCTGTGCAGATCTAGCAAATCGCTCAATCCTTGCCTCATTCTGACCTCTCGAGGTACTAGATCCCCTTTCAGATTGACTTTGGGTAGGATCCTGCGTCCCGTCCTGATTCTTCCTACGTCGTCTGCCGGTACGTGGTGGCATGACTCCTATAACATATCAACACATCAGACATGCTATAGATACTTCACTCAGATGCATGATACTAAACTTATACCTACATTCTAGTCCTGACTGGACTCACTCTCAACAATACTCGGACCATACTCCGCTAGTTCTATCTGAACTGACCCAACGTCTAACTATTTACTTCCTGGATTTTTCTTAGCACTAACTACCATGTCTCATTTCCCATGGAGCTAACTGCTCTGATACCAAGTTGTCACACCCCCTCCCAGACCACCTGCTAGCTGAGTCCGGAAGATGGCGTGAAGCCAACGAACATCGTCCTCCTCTAACGATACCCGTTGACCCTCCTGAAACGTAGAACCTGATAAACATACTAATCATAGATATAAAACATTCTACATGAAACAGAACACGGCGGAATCCCTGAAAAAAAAACTTTCAACAAACACGAGGTGTCGCCCTGACATAACTTGGTTCGGATAATAACCTGATATAGATATCACAACCAAAAACATATACAACTAGGGTTTGTACAACCACGACCTCTAAGACTAAATTATCCAATCCTTACAAAACATTTACATAATAGACAGACTCAATATACAACTCCACCCACGTATTGGAGCTTGATCTGGAGCTTTCAGCAGACGTTGGCAGTGTGTCAGGCACCGGGAGCTCGATCTCTACCTGAAAGTGGAAAAACATTTTGAAAGAATGAGCTACGAAGCCCAGTGAGTGACTAACTTTAAAACTCTAAATCCGGAAGTTAAAACACGTGAATAACCTTTAAACGTATAAATATGCTCAATCAAAGCGTTTAACATAAACGTGTAATAATAAAGGCTTTCCAAAACATCTCGCAAGTTCGTCATTAAAAATCTAGCAAGGCATATTGAGTACATCAAACGTTTTAACTAACATGACCGATCTACGTTGTGTAGGGCACGCCCAGTACAACCAACGTTTACTAGTCCTACGATGTAGTGGGGCCCGCCCAGCACTCCCATCGTCTTTGTCGTAGTGGGGCCCGCCCAGCACTCACGACAGCATCGTTGTCACGGAGTACACTCAACGTCAACAACGAAATATAACTTGTGTGCACACGGTACCATATAGCCTCGGGCTCAATATCTCAGTCATGTAGTCAATAGAAATCTCAGAAAATCACATGAAAACATTAAAACATGCCTGCTTATCGTTATCTTTCGTAAAACTTAAGCTTACTCAGCTTGCTCGTGAAAAACTGGAAATCGTTTAAAAGTACTTGCTAATCCATACTTTACTTTAAAAGATATCGTTTCAGCTACTTTTCATAAAGTCATTAGCCACGTGCTCGTATATAAACCTCGTTAGAAAATCTGAGCTCAAAACTTATGCTTGAAACCGTTCATAAAAATCATATATCATTCATGGTAAAGCATATAAAACGTCTAAACATGAACAACCGTTGGAAACAATTTTTGAAATTCATTTTGTCACTCACCGTCTTATCTAGTTCCCTGGTCTGTAGACTCGACCTATTTCCTCTTGGCCTGTCAAACAACCAAAACCGAGCATTAGAACCATAGATGGTCTCATTCTTCCATGCTCATAAATTCTAGACACTTGAATTAAGAACCACATTCACATTCTACTTTCCAGATTTTCCAGATTCTATACCCTAACTTCCAATACCCATAACTTCCTCACTACTTAACTAAAATTAATGAAATACACATCAAACTCTTCATTTGCGAACACTCTACAACGTACCTGAAGAAATGAAAACGAGATTCCCAACCGATTTGTCCAGAATTGCCCCGAACACAGACAACACAGATTCGAGGTTCTCTGCTACCCTTTATCTATCTCCTGAAATTAAACCTACTTAAAGTCATTTCTGGCTCACGAAATCTTCATGAAAGTTGTAGGAAATTGAATAATCTTTCCAACCATACCAAATAGAGCTTCTGATTCAACTTGTACATCCCAGAATGCTCGAAAATCCTGTGCTCTGTTTTCCATTTCAAAAACCATTAACTTCTCATACGATTTAGCTCAAGCTTCCTTCATGAAAGTTGCTAGCAAATGAACTAACTTTCAAGAAAATCAAACCTCACCTATTAGTTCCTTCTGTGTAGCTCAAACCGAATCAAAAACCAGAGGTTGACAGGTTGAACTCAGATTCTGCTATGGCTGGCTTTGCATGAGCTTTTCATATCTTCTTCAACCTCAAAACCACGAAATTTTTCTTCTTCTTCTTCCTTCACTCTCTCCCTCAAGTGCTCTGAAAATTTGGATGGATAATGATGAAAAATGAGCTGAACATGAGCTGAAAAATGAGCCTGTCGGTGGTGGAGTCTTTGCTGTCCCTTCCCATTTTCTTTCTTTCCTTTTTTTTTTTTTTTATCTTTGTTTTTCCTTTTCCTTTTCCTTTTCTTTTCTTTTCTTTTCATCTTTATTTCCATTCTTTTCTTTCTTCTTTTAAATTAGAAAATCCCAACAACTTCAACCAACAATGAACCACAAAGAACCACAAAACTTCGCCATTTTTCCTAGACAATGAATAACAACAACTTTTAGTTCAACTTCAACAATAGATGACAAGAGAAAATGATCCTAGAGAAGTCTCGGGTTTACAAGACCTCTCATTGGGCCGAACTTTGTGTTCCAAACTCTCGAAAACTCAATCGGAGCAAATTTTGGACCATCTTCGTTCAAACCAACTAAAGATATATCATTGGTCCGAAGTTTGTGTTCCAAACTCTCCAAAACTAAAACGGAGAAAAGTTTGGACCATCTTCGTCCATACCACCTAAAGATATCTCATTGGACCGAACTTTGTGTTCCAAACTCTCCAAAACTCAAACGGAGCAAGGTTTGGATAGTCGTCGTCCAAACCACATAATGATCTCTCATTGGACCGAACATTGTGTTCCAAACTCTCCAAAACTCAAATAGAGCAATGTTCGGACCATGTGTCGTCCAAACAACCTGAAGACCTCTCATTGGGCCGAACTTTGTGTTCCAAACTCTCGAAAACTTAAACGGAGCAAAGTTTGGACAATCTTCGTTCAAACCACATAAAGATATCTCATTGGTCCGAAGTTTGTGTTCCAAACTCTCCAAAACTCAAACGGAGCAAAGTTTGGACAATCTTCGTCCAAACCACCTAAAGGTTTCTCATTGGACCGGACTTTGTGTTCAAAACTCTCGAAAACTCAAACGGAGCAAAGTTTGGACCATCTTCGTCCAAAGCACCAAAAGATCTCTCATTGGACCGAACATTCTGTTCCAAACTCTCCAAAACTCAAACAGAGCAAAGTTTGGACTATGTGTCGTCCAAATCATCTGAATACCTCTCATTAGGCTGAATTTTGTGTTCAAAACTCTCGAAAACTCAAAAGGAGCAAAGTTTGGTCAATCTTCGTCCAAAGCACCTAAAGATCTCTCATCGGATCAAACTTTGTGTTCCAAACTCTCCAAAACTCAAACGGAGCAAAGTTTGGACCATCTTCGTCCAAACCACCTAAAGATATCTCATTGGACCGAACTTTGTGTTCCAAACTCTCGAAAACTCAAACGGAGCAAGGTTTGGATAGTTGATAACTGCCCAAAAGGTAGTTATTTAGGTCTCATTTCTATATTGATTTGTGTGTCTTTTGTGCTTGATAGGGTTGCTTTTAGATGTATATTATATGTTTTAACCCATTTGGAAGAATGGAAGCTTTGGAAATCATTTTGTGCAGAATCTGTTGCTGGGCGACTCAAGGGAGCAAATTCTGTGCTGCAGCAAAACTGGGAGCAGAACTGCCACGTCATAGCTCGTTAGCCAACTTCATGAACCGACTTCTGTTGAATTATTTTCGGGATAAAGGAGCAAGGAGAGCCCTACACGTGTCCATGTTGACCTAATTCAAGCCTCCTACCCTTCTATAAAAGGAAGTAGCCGCCCAAGTCAAAATCATTCCACTTTTGGGAGAAAACATTCCATTCTTGGGAAGTTCCTTCCACCTTTGGGAGCCGAATAGAGGAGAGAGATTGGAGACCACCTAGAAGACCATCATTGCAAGCTGATAGAGGAGATTAGCATTTCCTTTCATTGTCTTGTAATTATGGACGTGCCTACTCAGATTGTAACGTGTGTTTCCATGCATATTATGAACTAAGTAGCTTAGGCGTTGGTTAGGACACAATGTGATTGTCGTGCTTAACTTTAGTAATAAATATTGATTCTATGCATCTTGGTTAATTGTTGTGTTTATTTCTATTTTATGCCCGCTTGGCCAGCCGGTATGAATACCTCTCTCTAGTTTCAGGGATGATTTAGAGAGTGTGTGGCGATTAATCACACTACGATCATTGTGTATTGGTGAACGCCAGTGACTGAGCTAGGGATAGCCAGTTGCCTAGTGCTTGATCGGTCGTACTTCATTGGGGTTGAAACACATTCCAAAAAATCCGGAGTTCCGGGAGGAATCCGCTAATAATACTGCGAGAGTTTGCATGACCAATAATATTGCTAGAGCATCTTTTAAAACAATTACTAAATCCTGACCAGCGCCTGTTTCTAATCTGTCTACCTATTTGTTTATTCTTTGTTCTGTCATTTATTTTGCTTCAGTATTATTCTTATAAAAACCAATCATTTTTACCATCTTTGAAACCATTAGAGAGTTACACAAGATAGATAAAGTGGAAGCTAGTTCAGGCCTTGGATTGATAATACTTATTACTTGCTGCGGACTGTGTATACTTGCACAGAGTTCTAGAGTCCTTTTATACCATATTTTTACTCACTCTAGGAACCCAACAAGTTTTTTGGCGCCGTTGCCGGGGACTTGAATAAGTTTTTATCTGATCTATTTTGCGTATGTGTTTTAGTGGTTTGGTGCTAGAACTTTTTGATTGTTTTTTTTTTGTTTTTGCAGGTGTGAGTTTGGTGCATGAGCGATCCGCCTGGGGTGAGGTTCGAGCTTGATCCAGAAATGGAGAGAACATTCAGGATAAGAAGGAGAGAGCAGCGTAGACAGCAAAATCAAATGGCTGACGTGCCGCATCTACCGCAGGGTCCTGAAGGTCTAGCGAACCCCCAACAGAATCGTGTGCTGCAGCAAAACCCGCCGCTGGAGCAAAATTAGCAGCAAAATAATCAGGCTGAGAATCCTATCTTGGTAGCGAACGATAGGACCAGAGCCATTCGAGCTTATGCTTTTCCAATGTTTGATGAGTTGAATCAAGGGATTGCACGTCCTCAAATTCAAGCGGCAAATTTCGAAATGAAACCGGTAATGTTTCAGATGTTGCAAACCGTGGGTCAATTCCATGGTTTGTCATCTGAAGACCCTCATTTACATCTTAAGTCTTTTCTAGGAGTTAGTGATTCTTTTGTAATTCAAGGAGTGCCTAGAGATGCTCTTAGATTAACTTTGTTCCCGTATTCTCTTAGGGATGGAGCGAAGGCGTGGTTAAATTCTTTTGCTCCAGGATCAATTAGAACATGGGATGAGTTAGCTGAAAATTTTTTGAGTAAATATTTCCCACCTAATAGAAATGCTAAATTAAGGAGTGAAATAGTAGGGTTTAGGCAACTTGAAGATGAGACTTTTAGTGAGGCTTGGGAGAGGTTTAAGGAGCTTTTGCGAAAGTGTCCCCACCATGGCCTACCACATTGTATCCAAATGGAAACATTTTACAATGGATTGAACGCGGTAACTCAAGGTATGGTTGATGCTTCGGCTGCAGGGGCCCTTTTGGCAAAAACTTTTAACGAAGCCTATGAAATTTTAGAAAGAATATCTACTAATAGTTGTCAGTGGTCGGATGTTAGACACACAAATAAAAAGGTTAAGAGTGTATTAGAAGTTGATGGTGTGTCCACCATTAGGGTTGATCTTGCAATGATTGCTAACGCTCTTAAGAATGTGACAGTGATTAGTCATCAGCAGCCGCCAGTTGTGGAGCTTGCTGCAGTGGTGAACCAAGTTACAGAGGAAGCTTGTGTCTATTGTGGTGAAAAACACAACTACGAGTTTTGCCCCAGCAATCCAACTTCTGTGTTTTTTGTAGGTAATCAGAGGAACAACCCGTATTCTAACTTTTATAATCCAGGTTGGCGCAACCACCCCAACTTCGCGTGGGGAGGACAAGGAAGTAATATGCAAGCACAGCAAAAGGTGAACCAGCCGGGATTTGCTAAAGCGCAGGTATTGCCCCAACAAAATAAGCAGGCTGTGCCCCAGAAAAATTCGGAGAATTCTCTCGAGGCAATGATGAAAGAATTTATGGCTCGTACGGACGCCGCAATTCAAAGTAATCAAGCTTCAATGAGAGCCCTGGATGTCACACCCCCTCCCGGACCACCTGCTAGCTTAGCCCGAAAGACGGCGTGAAGCCAACAGACATCGTCACCTCTAACGATCCCTGTTGACCCTACTGAAACGTTGAACCTGATAAACATACTAACCATAGATATAAAACATTCTATATGAAGCACCACACAGCGGAATCCACGGAAACCTTTCAACACACACATGGTGCAGCCCTGACATAACCTGGTTTGGAAAGTAACCTGATATAGATATCACGACCAAAACATATACAACTAGGGTTATACATCCATGACCTCTAGGACGATATTATACAACCCTTACAAAACATTTACAATATGAACAGACTCAATATACAACTCCAACCACGTACTGGAGCTTGATCTAGAACTTTCAGCAGACGTTGGCAGTGTATCAGGCACCGGGAGCTCGATCTCTACCTGAAAAGTGGGAAACATTTTGAAAGAATGAGCTACGAAGCCCAGTGAGTGACTAACTTTAAAACTCTAAATCCGGAAGTCAAACACGTGATAAACCTTTAAACGTATAAATATGCTCAATCAAAGCGTTTAACATAAACGTGTAATGAAAAAGGCTTTCTAAAATATCTCGCAAGTTCGTCATTAAAAATCTAGCAAGGCATATCAAGTACATCAAACGTTTTAACTAACATGACCGATCTACGTTGTGTAGGGCACGCCCAGTACAACCAACGTTTACTAGTCCTACGATGTAGTGGGGCCCGCCCAGCACTCCCATCGTCTTTGTCGTAGTGGGGCCCGCCCAGCACTCACGACAGCATCGTTGTCACGGAGTACACTCAACGTCAACAACGGAATATAACCTGTGTGCACACGGTACCATATAGCCTCGGGCTCAATATCTCAGTCATGTAGTCAATAGAAATCTCAGAAAATCACATGAAAACATTAAAACATGCCTGCTTGTCGTTACCTTCCGTAAAATTTAAGCTTACTCAACTTGCTCATGAAAAACTGGAAATCGTTTAAAAGTACTTGCTAATCCATACTTTACTTTAAAAGATATCGTTTCAGCTATTTTTCATAAAGTCATTAGACACGTGCTCGTATATAAACCTCATTAGAAAATCTGAGCTCAAAACTCATGCTTGAAACCGTTCATAAAAATCATATATCATTCATGGTAAAACATATAAAACATATAATCATGAACAACCGTTTAAGAACATTTTCGAAATTCATTTTGTCACTCACAGTCTTATCTAGTTCCCCGGTTTGTAGACTCGACCTATTTCCTCTTGGCCTGTCAAATAACCAAAACCGAGCATTAGAACCATAGATAGCTTTGTCTTTCCATGCTCATGAATTTTTAAACAATTGGATTAAGAATCACATTCACAATTCTACTTTCCAGATTTTCCAGATTCTATACCCTAACTTCCAATACCCATAACTTCCTCAATACTGAACCACAATTAATGAAATACACATCAAACTCTTCATTTTCGAACACTCTACAACGTACCTGAAGAAATGAAAACGAGATTCCCAACCAATTTGTCCAGAAATGCCCCGAAGTCAGACAACACAGATTCGAGCTTCTCTGTTACCCTTTATCTTCCTCCTGAAATTAAATCTACTTAAAGTCATTTGTGGCTCACGAATTCTTCATGAAAGTTGTAGATAATTGAATAATCTTTCCAACCATACCAAATAGAGCTTCTGATTCAACTTGTAGACCCCAGAATGCTCAAAACATCAGAGAAAACCAGAGATCCTCCTGCTTTGCTTGAAAATCCTGTGCTCTGTTTTCCATTCCAAACACCATCAACTTCTCATACGATTTAGGTCAAGCTTCCTTCATGAAATTTGTTAGAAAATGAACTAACTTTCAAGAAAATCAAACCTCACCTCTTGATCCCTTCTGTGTAGCTCAAACCGACTAAAACACCAGAGGTTGACAGGTTGAACACAGATTCTGCAATGGCTGGTTTTGCATGAGCTGTTCCCTATCTTCTTCAACCTCAAACCAAGAAATTCTTCTTCTTCCTCCTCCTTCACTCCCTCCTTAAAGTGCTCTGAAAGTTTCAATGGAAAAGGATGAGAAATGAGATGGAAATGGGCTGATGAAAATTGTAGTCGGTGGTGGGTTTTTAGTGCTGGCCATTTCCATTTGCTTTCTTTTTCTTTCTTTTTTCTTTTTTTTTTCCTTTTTCCCTTTTCCTTTTCTTTTCTTTTCTTTTCTTTTCTTTTTTTTTTCCTTTTCCTTTCATTTTCTCTTTTTTGTTTTTTTAAAAAACTCCAAAGTTATAAAAAAAAACAACTTGAACTAAAAGCTTGCCATTTTCCTTCAACAATGAAACAGCACAACTTAGGTCCAACTTCCACAATAGATGACAAGAGAAAATGATCCTAGAGAAGTCTCGGGTTTACAACTTACCTCCCCCTTTTTAAATTTCGTCCTCGAAATTTAGAAGTCTTAGGTGAAGAGTGTCGGGTAACTCCTCCTCATTTGATCTTCCGATTCCCAAGTTGCCTCCTCAACTCCGTGATGTCTCCAAAGAACCTTCACGAGTGGGATCGTTTTGTTCCTCAAAACTTGCTCCTTTCTGTCGAGGATCTGAACCGCTTCCTCCTTATAACTCAAGTCTTCCTTCAGCTCAATTGGTTGCACTTTCAACACATGTGATGGATTTGGAATATATTTCCTCAACATGGACACATGAAAAACATCATGTACTCGAGCGAGTTCCACTGGCAACTCAAGTCTATAGGCTGCTGGTCCAACTCGTTCTATTATCTGGTAAGGACCAATATATCTAGGACTCAGCTTACCTTTCCTCCCAAAGCGAAGAACACCTTTCCACGGAGATAACTTTAAGAAAACTCGATCTCCGACTTGGAACTCTAAGTCTCTTCGTCGCTTATCTGCATAGCACTTCTGTCGATCCTGAGCTATTTTTAGATTCTCCCTAATCAGCTTAATATTGTCTGACGTAACTTGTACCAACTCAGGACCAACTAGCTTTCGCTCTCCCACTTCGTTCCAGCACACAGGAGTCCTGCATGGTCTGCCATACAAAGCCTCGAATGGTGCCATGCCGATACTAGACTGGTAGCTGTTATTATAAGCGAACTCCATAAGTGATAAGTGAGTATCCCAACTTCCCTTAAACTGAAGGACACATGCTCTCAACATGTCCTCTAAGGTCTGGATGGTCCTCTCAGACTGACCATCTGTCTGGGGATGGAACGCTGTACTGAACTTCAACTTTGTTCCCATTGCTTTCTGCACACTAGGCCAAAACTTAGAAGTAAACCTCGGATCCCTATCTGAAACTATGGACACTGGCACTCCATGTTGATTTACAATCCTGTCGACGTATAACTTAGCTAGCTGATCTAGTGTAGACGTCGCTTTAATCGGTATAAACCGCGCTGTCTTGGTGAGTCTGTCCACTATTACCCATATACCATCATGTCCACTAGAAGTACGAGGTAATCCAAACAGAAAATCCATAGTAATATGCTCCCACTTCCACTCCGGCACTGGCAGTGGATTAAGGAGTCCTCCTGGCCTCTGTCTCACTGGTTTAACCTGTTGCCAGATCAAACATCTATCGACATATTCAGCTATCTCCCGCTTCATACCAGGCCACCAATAAGTTTTCTTCAGAGTTCTATACATCTTGGTGCTTCCTGGATGCATAGCGTAAGCTGAACTGTGAGCTTCCTCTAATATAGCACTCTTAAGCTCACTTATACTCGGAACGCATAGTCTTCCCTGCTTAACTATGGCTCCGTCTGCTCTCAGCTTAAATTCTGCCTCTGGGCCTTGCCTGGACTTTGCAAGCATCTTCTGCAAATTACTATCCTCTGGCTGCCTTCCCACAATCTCTGCTACTAGAGAAGACCTAACCTGAAATTGAGCTAAAAGACTCCCTGAGCTTCCTGCAGTCATAACTGCCTTGAAATCTCTTAACTCACATAGCAAGCTTGCTCGAATACCACATAAGGCACTCTTCGGAAGTCTCGACTTCCTACTTAACGCATCTGCTACCACGTTAGCCTTACCTGGATGATATTCTATGGTACAGTCATAGTCCTTAATCGGTTCTAGCCATCGCCTCTGCCTCAGATTCAGCTCTTTCTGATCAAAGATGTACTTCAAACTCTTATGATCTATGAAAATGTGGCACTTTTCACCGAATAAATAATGTCTTCAGATCTTCAGTGCTAAAACAACTGCTGCTAGCTCAAGATCATGGGTACGGTAATTACACTCATGCTTCTTAAACTGCCTTGAAGCATAAGCTATCACCTTTCCTTCCTGCATCAGCACGCAACCTAATCCTTGCCTTGAAGCACCACAATAGATCACATACCCCTTCCCTGTTACAGGAAGTGCTAGAATAGGTGCTGTCACCAATCTCTTCTTCAGCTCCTGGAAACTCTGTTCGCATTTATCCGACTACTCAAACTTAGCATTCTTCCTTGTCAAAGCTGTCAAGGGTAATGCTAACCGTGAGAAATCCTCAACAAAACGTCTGTAGTATCCGGCCAGGCCTAGGAAACTACGAACCTCTGTTGCACTAACTGGTCTCTCCCAGTTGACAACAGCTTCCACTTTCTACGGGTCAACACTAACTCCGTCCGCTGAAACTACATGCCCTAAGAACACCACTTGATTCAACCAGAACTCACATTTGCTGAACTTAGCGTATAGCTGTTTATCACGTAGTGTTTGTAGAACAATCCTCAGATGTTCCTCATGGGCTTTCCTATCAATTGAGTAAACTAGTATGTCATCGATGAACACTGTCACAAACTGATCTAAATACTGATGGAAGATCCTGTTCATGAGGTCCATGAAAACTGCTGGCGCATTCGTTAAACCGAATGGCATCACTAAAAACTCATAGTGCCCATACCTCGTCCTGAATGCTGTCTTAGGAATATCTGATTCCCTAACCTTCAACTGGTGGTATCCTGACCTCAGATCAATTTTAGAGAACACTGCTGCTCCCCTTAACTGGTCAAACAAGTCATCGATGCGTGGTAGAGGATACTTGTTACGTATCGTGACCTTGTTTAACTGCCTGTAATCAATGCATAATCTCAGGGTACCATCTTTCTTCTTCACGAATAACACTGGAGCTCCCCAAGGTGATACGCTAGGCCTGATGTATCCCTTGTCAACTAGTTCTTGCAGCTGCACCTTCAGCTCCTTAAGCTCGCTCGGAGCCATCCTGTATGGTGCCTGTGAAATAGGTGATGTTCCTGGTAACAATTCAATAGTGAACTCCACCTCTCTATCAGGTGGCAAACCCGATAAATCAGCTGGGAAAACATCGAGAAATTCGTTCACCACATGAACATTTTCTGGTTTCAGCTTTTCTTCTTGCACCTCTACTACGTGCGCAAGAAACGTTGTGCAACCTTTCCTCAACAACTTCTCAGCTTTCAGAGCTGAAATCAAACTCGTAGGAATAATCTTCCTCTCACCCTTGAAAACAACTTCAGTCGAACCTGGTTTCTTAAAAGTCACTTCCTTCCTATGGCAATCCATAGAAGCATAGTGAGTGAATAAGAAATCCATTCCCAAAATCACATCCAACGCCTGCAACTCTAGGGGAAGAAGATCCACTAACATACAGAGACCTTCTACTACAACCTCACAATCACGCAACACTTCATTGACTAATAAAACGTCACCAACTGGAGTGCATATGACTAACTCCTCAGATAAAGGCTCTAGCATCCTATCCAGCTTAGTTAAAAACATACTAGAAACAAAGGAATGCGTAGCGCCTGGATCTAATAAAACACGTGCAGGTACATTACAAATCAAAATCGTACCAATGATCACATCTGGTGCATCCTCTGCTTCCTGTTGAGTCATGGCGTAGACTTTTCCCTGCTGCCTAAGTCTCCCCACAACTCCCTTTTGCCTTGCACCCCTGGTGCCTTCTCCTGTGCCTGCTAAGACTCTCGGCTGCTCAACTGTGTGGGACTCAACTCCCTGGTCCCTCTGAACTGCTGTCCTCAACTGTGGACAATCCCTCTTGAAATGCCCTGGTTGTCCACACTGGTAACACACACCGGCGCCAACAAGACACTGACCCCGATGATTCTTGCCACAACTTACACATGGGGTTCTCCTGGATTCACTAGCAACGGACTCCTGACCCGTTCGCGGTCTTGCTACCGAACTCGCAGACTGACTGGGGGCTCTTTGACTCTGCCTCTGATAGGCACTACCCGAACTCATCTGCCTTGATGATTGGCCACCAGATCGACGCTTGAAGTCTTGACGGCCTGAAACATTCACTCCAGGTGTGAACCTCCGCTGCTCACGACCTCGAAAACCACTAGCTGTTGGAGCTCCACGACTAGGCTCCGCAGCCGACTTTTCCTCTATAATACTCTGCTCCACACGTAAAGCAGTCTCTACTAGTTGGGAAAAATCCGTCCACTTGGCAATAGCGGTAACTGGGGTACGTATCTCAAAACGTAGCCCTCTCTCAAACCTGCGACACCTGTCACTCTCAGATGCCACAATCACTTCAGCATACTGTGAAAGCTCGGTATACTTCCTCTCGTACTCGGCCACTGAAAGTGACCCTTGTTTCAGCTCCAGAAACTCATCTCTCTTCGCCTCACAATATGTGGTGGGATAATACTTTTCCTCGAATATGCCTCTAAATGTCTGCCAGTCTAACGTACGTGCATCACTGCGCCTGGCTATAATAGACTTCCACCATCCTTCCGCCTCCTTCTGCAAAAGGAACGTGGCTAATTTGACCTTTCGCTCCTCAGGAAACCTCATCACGTCGAAGCATTTCTCCAACATATTCAACCAGACCTCGGCGTCAGCTGGATCCGTGGAACCCTCAAACACGGTGGCTCCTAACTTCTTCAACCGTTCAATCCCATACGTCTTTTCTGGATCACGAGGCCCTGCTCTCTCTGGCCTACCAATCTCCTGTGCAGATCTAGCAAATCGCTCACTCTCTGCCTCATCCTGACCTCTCGGGGTATTGGATCCCCTTTCAGATTGACTTTGGGTAGGATCCTGCGTCCCGTCCTGATTCTGCCTGCGTCGTCTGCTGGTACGTGGTGGCATGACTCCTATAACATATCAACACATCAGACATGCTATAGATACTTAACTCAGATGCATGATACTAAACTTATACACACATTCTAGTCCTGACTGCACTCACTCTCAACAATACTCAGACCATACTCCGCTAGTTCTATCTGAACTGACCAAACGTCTAACTATTTACTTCCTGGATTTTCTTAGCACTAATTGCCATGTCTCATTTCCCATGGAGCTAACTGCTCTGATACCAAGTTGCCACACCCCCTCCCGGACCACCTGCTAGCTTAGCCCGAAAGACGGCGTGAAGCCAACAGACATCGTCACCTCTAACGATCCCTGTTGACCCTACTGAAACGTTGAACCTGATAAACATACTAACCATAGATATAAAACATTCTATATGAAGCACCACACAGCGGAATCCACGGAAACCTTTCAACACACACATGGTGCAGCCCTGACATAACCTGGTTTGGAAAGTAACCTGATATAGATATCACGACCAAAACATATACAACTAGGGTTATACATCCACGACCTCTAGGACGATATTATACAACCCTTACAAAACATTTACAATATGAACAGACTCAATATACAACTCCAACCACGTACTGGAGCTTGATCTAGAACTTTCAGCAGACGTTGGCAGTGTATCAGGCACCGGGAGCTCGATCTCTACCTGAAAAGTGGGAAACATTTTGAAAGAATGAGCTACGAAGCCCAGTGAGTGACTAACTTTAAAACTCTAAATCCGGAAGTCAAACACGTGATAAACCTTTAAACGTATAAATATGCTCAATCAAAGCGTTTAACATAAACGTGTAATGAAAAAGGCTTTCTAAAATATCTCGCAAGTTCGTCATTAAAAATCTAGCAAGGCATATCAAGTACATCAAACGTTTTAACTAACATGACCGATCTACGTTGTGTAGGGCACGCCCAGTACAACCAACGTTTACTAGTCCTACGATGTAGTGGGGCCCGCCCAGCACTCCCATCGTCTTTGTCGTAGTGGGGCCCGCCCAGCACTCACGACAGCATCGTTGTCACGGAGTACACTCAACGTCAACAACGGAATATAACCTGTGTGCACACGGTACCATATAGCCTCGGGCTCAATATCTCAGTCATGTAGTCAATAGAAATCTCAGAAAATCACATGAAAACATTAAAACATGCCTGCTTGTCGTTACCTTCCGTAAAATTTAAGCTTACTCAGCTTGCTCATGAAAAACTGGAAATCGTTTAAAAGTACTTGCTAATCCATACTTTACTTTAAAAGATATCGTTTCAGCTATTTTTCATAAAGTCATTAGACACGTGCTCGTATATAAACCTCATTAGAAAATCTGAGCTCAAAACTCATGCTTGAAACCGTTCATAAAAATCATATATCATTCATGGTAAAGCATATAAAACATATAATCATGAACAACCGTTTAAGAACATTTTCGAAATTCATTTTGTCACTCACAGTCTTATCTAGTTCCCCGGTTTGTAGACTCGACCTATTTCCTCTTGGCCTATCAAATAACCAAAACCGAGCATTAGAACCATAGATAGCTTTGTCTTTCCATGCTCATGAATTTTTAAACAATTGGATTAAGAATCACATTCACAATTCTACTTTCCAGATTTTCCAGATTCTATACCCTAACTTCCAATACCCATAACTTCCTCAATACTGAACCAAAATTAATGCAATACACATCAACCTCTTCATTTTCGAACACTCTACAACTTACCTGAATAACTGAAAACGAGATTCCCAACCAATTTGTCCAGAAATGCCCCGAAGTCAGACAACACAGATTCGAGCTTCTCTGTTACCCTTTATCTTCCTCCTGCAATTAAACCTACTTAAAGTCATTTTTGGCTCACGCATTCTTCATGAACGTTGTAGATAATTGAATAATCTTTCCAACCATACCAAATAGAGCTTCTGATTCAACTTGTAGACCCCAGAATGCTCAAAACATCAGAGAAAACCAGAGATCCTCCTGCTTTGCTCGAAAATCCTGTGCTCTGTTTTCCATTCCAAAAACCATCAACTTCTCATACGATTTAGGTCAAGCTTCCTTCATGAAATTTGTTAGAAAATGAACTAACTTTCAAGAAAATCAAACCTCACCTCTTGATCCCTTCTGTGTAGCTCAAACCGACTAAAACACCAGAGGTTGACAGGTTGAACACAGATTCTGCAATGGCTGGTTTTGCATGAGCTGTTCCCTATCTTCTTCAACCTCAAACCAAGAAATTCTTCTTCTTCCTCCTCCTTCACTCCCTCCTTAAAGTGCTCTGAAAGTTTCAATGGAAAAGGATGAGAAATGAGATGGAAATGGGCTGATGAAAATTGTAGTCGGTGGTGGGTTTTTAGTGCTGGCCATTTCCATTTGCTTTCTTTTTCTTTCTTTTTTCTTTTTTTTTTCCCTTTTTCCCTTTTCCTTTTCTTTTCTTTTCTTTTATTTTTTTTTCCTTTTCCTTTCATTTTCTCTTTTTTGTTTTTTTAAAAAACTCCAAAGTTATAAAAAAAACAACTTGAACTAAAAGCTTGCCATTTTCCTTCAACAATGAAACAGCACAACTTAGGTCCAACTTCCACAATAGATGACAAGAGAAAATGATCCTAGAGAAGTCTCGGGTTTACACTGGAATTGCAAGTGGGTCAGCTAGCCAATGAGCTGAAGGCAAGGCCTCAAGGGAAACTTCCTTCAGATACTGAACACCCTAGAAGGGAAGGTAAGGAGCAGGTAAAAGCAGTGACTCTTAGGAGTGGAAAGCCACTAGAAGAAAGAAAAGAGCCTAGTAAAACCCAGGATATAGATAATAATTGTGATAGAAATGTTTTTGTTGTTGAGAAAGAGTTAGAGTCTGGTCCGGGTGCTAGAGGCAGCAATAAAGATGCTGGAGCATCTGGTTATGTTCCAGATGCGGAACCACCTTATGTGCCGCCCCCACCTTATGTACCACCTCTACCTTTTCCATAAAGGCGAAGGCCTAAGAATCAGGATGGTCAATTTAAAAAGTTTTTAGAGATTCTTAAGCAGTTGCATATAAATATCCCCTTAGTAGAAGCTATAGAGCAAATGCCTAATTATGCTAAATTTCTTAAGGATATTTTAACTAAAAAGAAGAGGTTAGGTGAGTTTGAAACTGTATCTCTTACTGAGGAATGTAGTGCTATTCTTAAGAATGGACTACCAACCAAGGCTAAGGATCCAGGATCATTTACTATACATGTGTCTATAGGTGGAAAAGAGTTAGGTAGAGCACTCTGTGATTTAGGTGCAAGCATTAACCTTATGCCTCTTTCGGTCTATCGAAAGCTAGGTATTGGTGAAGCTAGACCAACCACAGTCACACTCCAATTAGCTGATAGGTCTATCACATATCCAGAGGGGAAAATTGAGGATGTCTTAGTAAAGGTAGATAAATTCATATTTCCTGTTGATTTTATTATCTTAGACTATGAGGCTGATAGAGATGTCCCAATTATTCTACGACGTCCATTTTTGGCTACTGGTAGGGCGTTAATAGATGTTCAAAAAGGGGAATTAACAATGAGAGTCTGTAATGAGGAAGTAAAATTTAATGTGTTTAAAGCCATGAAGTATCCAGACGAGATGGAAGATTGCTCTTTCATTAGGATTCTGGAGAGCACAATTGTTGAGAGAGTAGTACAGGATTCGGCTAGCAAGCATTTGGAAGATCATGGAGAGGTTAGTATAGAAGATTTAGAAGTTTGTTCTTTAGAGAGAAAAAATGAAAAAGAAGTGTTTAGGTGTGAGGATGTTTTTTAGTCTTTAGATTTAGATCAAAGAAAGGCTCCCCCGATTAAGCCATCCCTGATTGAGGCACCCACTTTAGATTTGAAGCCCTTGCCGGATCATCTAAAGTATGTGTATCTTGGGGAGGGTGAGACGTTGCCCATTATTGTTGCATCAGATTTAATGCCGGATCATGAGGAGGCCTTAATAAAATTGCTGCAGCAATACCGCAAGGCTATTGGTTGGACATTGGCTGACATTCAGGGGATTAGCCCATCTTTTTGTATGCACAAAATCACTCTAGAGGAGGGATCCTTTAGGAGTATTGAGCAACAAAGAAGGCTTAACCCTGCAATGAAAGAAGTGGTTAAAAAGGAGGTGATTAAATGGTTGGATGCTGGCATCATTTATCCAATTGCAGACAGCAATTGGGTAAGCCCTGTTCAATGTGTTCCTAAGAAAGGAGGTGTCACTGTGGTGAGCAATAAAGACAATGAGTTGATCCCAACTAGGACAGTAACTGGTTGGAGGGTTTGCATGGATTACAGGAGGCTCAATAAAGCCACCCGTAAGGACCACTTCCCTTTGCCATTTATTGACCAGATGTTGGATAGATTGGATGGTCAGGCCTACTACTGTTTCTTGGATGGTTATTCTGGGTATAACCAGATTACTATTGCTCCTGAGGATCAGGAAAAAACCACGTTCACCTGCCCTTATGGGACGTTTGCTTTCAGGCGAATGCCTTTTGGCCTTTGCAATGCTCCAGCAACATTTCAGCAGTGTATGTTGGCAATTTTTCTGATATGATTGAGTCCACTGTTGAGGTATTCATGGACGCTTTTTCAGTTTTTGGAGGGTCTTTTCAGAGTTGTTTAGATAATTTAGTTCAGGTATTAAAGAGATGTGAGGATACCCATCTAGTTCTTAATTGGGAGAAATGCCACTTCATGGTGAAGGAGGGCATAGTGTTAGGTCATAGGATTTCTAAGAATGGTCTAGAAGTTGATAGAGCGAAAGTTGAGGTTATTGAGAGACTAGAACCACCGAATTCAGTGAAGGGGATTCGGAGTTTTTTAGGACATGCTGGATTTTATAGAAGGTTCATAAAGGATTTTTCCGAAATCAGTAAACCTCTTTGTAACTTATTGTGCACCGATCATGTTTTTGACTTTAATGCATATTGTAGGAAGGCTTTTGAAACATTAAAGGCTACTTTAATCTCAGCACCCATTCTTTGTGCACCTAATTGGAATTTACCATTTGAGGTAATGTGCGATGCGAGTGATGCTGCGGTAGGTGCAATGCTGGGGCAAAAGCAGGGCAAATTTATCCATCCTATATATTATGCAAGCAGGATTTTAAATGAGGCACAAGTCAACTACACAACTACTGAAAAGGAGTTGTTAGCTGTGGTGTTTGCCTTCGAGAAATTCCGACCATATTTGGTTGGATCCAAAGTCACGTTGTTCACGGATCATGCAGCAATAAGGTATCTAATGGCTAAGAAAGATGCAAAGCCTAGACTAATTCGTTGGATTTTATTATTGCAGGAGTTTGACTTGGAGATAAAGGATAAGAAGGGATCAGAGAATGTCATTGCAGATCATTTGTCTCGTCTTGATCCATCATCATCTTTGCTGAAGCAATCTGCCATTTCAGATTCTTTTCCAGATGAACAGCTTTTTGCTGTTGAGGTAAAGGTAGTCAGGGATGTCCCTTGGTATGCTGATATTGCCAATTTTTTGGTCAAGGGAGTCACTCCTATTGATATGGATTGGAGGCAGAAGAAAAAGTTTAAGCATGATGCAAAATTTTTCTATTGGGATGAGCCATTTTTGTATAAGCAATGCTCTGACGGTATTATTCGTAGGTGTGTTTCAGGTGATGAAGCAAAGGAAATCCTGGAGAAATGTCACTCTTCGTCTATGGAGGCCATTTCAGCGGTCAGAGGACAGCTATGAGGATTTTACATTGTGGATTCTTCTGGCCTACCTTGTTTAAGGATGCCCATTGGTTCTACAAGCAATGTGATGCTTGCCAAAGAAGAGGAAACTTGGGGCCCAGAGATGAAATGCCTCTTACTTACATTTTGGAAGTGGAGTTATTCGACGTGTGGGGTATTGATTTTATGGGGCCATTTCCCCCTTCTAATGGCAATGTTTTCATCTTATTGGCAGTGGATTACGTGTCCATGTGGGTGGAGGCCATTGCATGCCATCAGAGTGATGCCAAGACGGTTTCAAGGTTTCTCCAATCGCACATCTTTGCGCGGTTTGGGACACCTAGAGCTCTAATAAGTGATGAGGGTACACATTTTGTTAATAATATCTTAACTAAGCTTTTAGCTAAGTATGGAATCAAGCATAGGATAGCTACCCCCTATCACCCACAGGCTAATGGTCAAGCTGAGATAAGTAATAGGGAAATTAAATCAATTCTAGAAAAAGTAGTCCATCCATCTAGAAAGGATTGGTCTTTTAGGTTGGATGAGGCTCTTTGGGCTTATAGGACAGCCTATAAGACTCCTCTAGGTATGTCTCCCTATCGGTTAGTTTACGGGAAAGCTTGTCATTTACCATTAGAGCTAGAGCATAAAACGTTTTGGGCTTTGAAAAAATTAAATTTTGATCTTAGTCGTGCAGGAGCAATGAGAATGCTACAGCTTAACGAATTGGAGGAATTTCGCCAATTTTCTTATGAGAATGCGAAAATGTATAAAGAAAAGACTAAGTTGTGGCATGACAAGAAAATTAAGCCTAAAGAGTTTGTCAAAGGTAAAAAAGTTTTGCTTTATAATTCTAGATTGAAATTGTTTCCTGGGAAACTAAAATCCAAATGGTCAGGTCCGTTTGTGGTGATTGAGGTTTTCCCCCATGGAGCAATTACTTTGCCAGACGAAAAGGATGGGAGAATGTTCAAAGTGAATGGACAGCGTGTCAAACATTATTGGGGAGAGGATTTCCAGACGAAATATCCTTCCCTGAAGTTAGTTGATGATTGAAAGAGCAAGATTTTTGCGGGAGCATTTCGCAGAGCAATATTTTGAGCTCCCAGCGTTTGTTTTTATTTCTCGCTGATTTGGTTTGATTTTAATTTGAATTATTATAGATTTAGGTTGTTTAAATTTTGCATGATATTTATTTTAAGTTTGTCGTTATTTTTAATTCCGTAGATTTTGTTTTATTTTTGCTAGATATTTTATTTAATTTGATTAGTTTAGATTCGAGTTGGTTTAGTTTTATTTTCTGATTAGATTTAATTAGATTTGAAATTCTGTATTTATTTTGAGTTATTTGAATTTCTGTTTAGGTTTAGATCTAATAAAGATCTTCTTGATTTATTCGGCTTCAAATAAAAATAAAAGATAAGATTTGATTTGAGCGGTTAAATTTGAATTTCCTAATATTATTTTGTATCCGAGATTTTTCTGGAAAACAATCTTGTGTTCAGAAGATTGTTGCGGCAAAGTTATGGCTAAAGCAAATCTTTCGTCCGAATATTAAGGGTTTTTGTTGAAGATTAATTTCTTTTTACCGTTTGAATTTTAAATTTCCGTGTGCAGGAAATTGAATGAGGAATTATGATGCTGCCACGTGCCACGCAGGGGCAATTCAAGGGCTTAATCATTAGACAGCATATAATTATTTACCATGGGCTGATTGGAATTCTGATTTTACCGTTTGATGGTTTTAATTCCGCTTAGCTGCATGCGATTTCAAACGGTAATGTTAATTAATGGAGCAAAATCTTTCTGTTAGGATTTTCTTGAGCTGAAGCCTTATTTATTGGCAACCCTCGGTACGTTTTTCTTACTTCATCTTCTTGCTTCGATCTTTTGCTTTCTTTTTCGTTTTCATTCTCTGTAAACCCCTTGAGTCTTCCATGGCGAAAACGAGAGCGAGAAAAGAAAGGGAGAATGAGGAGGAAGAGGTACCTGTTACCCCTGAAGTGCAGAAAGTTAAGGCGAAGAAGAAAAGGACCCCGGAGGAGAAAGAAGCCAAAAGACGAAGACGACAACAGAGGGCTGAGGAACAAGAAAAGGCAACAGAGGTTGCGACTGTTACTGCCACAGTAGAGGAAGAAAGCCCGAAACAACCAGAGGAAAATACCGAGGAAAATACCGAGCACAGGGTCGCGGATACAGAAGAAGAGGAGCGAACAGAAGAAGTTCAAGAGGAGCGAACCGAGGAAGTTCGAGAAGAAATTACAGAGGAAGTTCAAGAAAAGCAGGCCGAGGATGTACAAATGCAACAGGCAGAAGATGTTCAGGTAACGGATAATGAGCCAGTGCAGGAGGCTCAAGTGGAGGTGATCATGCCAGAGGTACCAAAACGTCGCCGCGTTAAGAGGAAAGCAGGCCGCGCTAGGGTTGTCCGAACTGATACTCCTTCGCCTCCGACCACTGATTCTGAAAGAGAAAATGCAAGAAGAGAGGAACGGGAAAAGAAGGAAGTTGAGGACAAGGCAAGAGAATAAAAAGCAAAGAAAGCGGAAGAGGAGATTTTGCTCAAGCGAAGGGCGGAAAAGGGCAAAAGTGTGGCTGAAGCATCGGAAGAACCTGGCGAGATTGAGGAATCGAGATTTCCGTACAATCGCTTCATCAATAACCTTGCTCGGGCAAAGTATGTTGAGATGCTGAGAAGGGACTTCCTGTTTGAACGAGGATTTGGCGATGATCTGCCACGGTTCTTGAGGACTGGAATAGTGAACCTCGGCTGGAGTCAATTTTGTGCGAAGCCGGAACCTGTTAATTCCAACATTGTTCGGGAATTTTACGCAAATATTGACGATCACGAAGAATTTCAGGTTATCGTTCGAGGAGTGCCCGTTGACTGGAGCCCATGAGCCATTAATGCTTTGTTCAAGCTCCAGGACCAACTAAATGCGGCTGTCCGAGAGGTTGGCATTGAGGGGGCCCAGTATAGACTGTCGAAGACGGAAAAGCGCACATTTCAGGCTGCTTATTTGAAGAGCGAGGCCAATACATGGATGGGTTTCATCAAGCTGCGCTTACTGCCGACAACTCACGACTCAACGGTGTCTCGAGACCGGTTTTTGCTTGCCTTTGCAATTCTTCGTTCCATGAGTATTGATGTGGGTAAGATAATTTCTTCTGAGATTCTTGATTGCTGGCGGAAAAAGGTGGGGAAGCTGTTTTTCCCCAACACTATCACGATGCTATGCCGAAGGGCAGGGGTGCCAGAGGATGAGGATGATGTGCCACTAATAGACAAGGGAATAATTGACACACCAAATCTGGCTAGGCTTCAGAGGACGCAGGAAGCACGCCAAGGAGGTTTGGTGTGCAGCATCCACCAAATGCAGGAGCAATTACAGCTGCATTCCAGTAGGATGGAATTTGTTGAAAGGCAATTGCAGACTTTCTGGAGCTATGTGAAAAGGAGGGATGCCGCGTTGAGGGTAGCCTTGCAGTCGAATTTTTCTAAGCCATATCCGGCTTTACCTGTATTCCCTGATGACCTACTGAACCCCTGGATCCCGCCCCCACTTGTTGAACGAGAGGAAGATGATGAAGAGCAGGGTCAGGAAGATTGATGGATGAGATGATCTTCAGCGAGCATTTCTTTTGTTCCTATGTTTTTGTTTGCTCGCGCATGTTTGACCCTGTTTACTGTTCTGTTTGCTTGTTTCTTTTTGTTTTGAAAAAAAAGGAAAAATATATCTCTGCTTATGTAATTTCTTTTCATATTTTTAATTAAATTTCCTAGATGTTTCTGTTCTATGAGCACTGAGTAACTCTGACTTAACTAATTTTCCTCTGAATTTTTGAAGCTTGGACTGGCTAAGCTTAATTAGATCAAGGTATTCTGATCTCCAGAAACCTTTTGCTTGAGCATTTTCTCTGGCCTGGTCGTTGCTGCGGCAAAGAAAATTCTGGAGGTAGTGTTGACTTATGTGATCCGCTTTAAGCTTAGGTCTAGTCCCACGCTTAGTTTTAAAATTCAGATAGAAAGGTTTAAGTTTGGGGGTGTCATTTAAAATTTTAATGATTCATTGGGGACAATGAATAATTCAAGTTTGGGGGACTTTTTGCTACTCCAATTGTTTTGCACGAGCCTTCCTCTCCTTCATTAAATAATTTGTTAGGTTATTGAGTAACCGAGGACATTTGTGATACCCACAGTTTGTCTTCGCGTCAAAAGATGACCTAGGATGTGAAAAAAAAATGATGAAAAATTATTTGCTGAAAAAATGATTGTTGAAAATTTTGCTGAAAAAAATTCATGGAGCAAAAGTTTTGAAGGATGAATGATAGACCAGCAGTTTTTCTGTCTCCCAGAACTTAGGTGAGCTTCATCATAAAATGTCACCATTCTGAGGGGCAAGAGGTAGAATAACTAAGGATTTTTTAGCTTTGCAATGAGTATTGAGCCTAGTTGGTGATAAGTTTGAGGCAAGGGTATACTGCACCATAAAGTGGGTCATCCCGTGCTTAAGAGCTTATGACTGTAGGGCTGCTTTAAGTCTGAAAAACAAAAATATAAACCCCTTGAAAATATGTTTTGATTTGTCTGATAATAAAGCTAAGTTGTGGTAAGTTCTTAGAATTAAGTTAGAAGTGGTGATTATTTGTCCATGCCGGAGGAATTATTTTGCTGCAGCAGAGCTTGGTTTTGCAGAGTGCTCAGGTAAAGGTTGAAGGTAGTGTTGGATTGTCTGGTTTGATTAAGCTGTGTTTTGTCTAATGTTTTGAATTCTTGAAGGGAAGGTTGGTTAGTATTGCTCGGGACGCGCAATAGTTCAAGTTTGGGGGTGTGATAACTGCCCAAAAGGTAGTTATTTAGGTCTAATTCTATATTGATTTGTGTGTCTTTTGTGCTTAATAGGGTTGCTTTTAGCTGTATATTATATGTTTTAACCCATTTGGAAGAATGGAAGCTTTGGAAATCATTTTGTGCAGAATCTGTTGCTGGGCGACTCGAGGGAGCAAATTCTGTGCTGCAGCAAAACTGGGAGCAGAACTGCCACGTCATAGCTTGTTAGCCAACTTCATGAACCGACTTCTGTTGAATTATTTTTGGGATAAAGGAGCAAGGAGAGCCCTACACGTGTCCATGTTGACCTAATTCAAGCCTCCTACCCTTCTATAAAAGGAAGTAGCCGCCCAAGTCAAAATCATTCCACTTTTGGGAGAAAACATTCCATTCTTGGGAAGTTCCTTCCACCTTTGGGAGCCGAATAGAGGAGAGAGATTGGAGACCACCTAGAAGACCATCATTGCAAGCTGATAGAGGAGATTAGCATTTCCTTTCATTATCTTGTAATTATGGACGTGCCTACTCAGATTGTAACGTGTGTTTCCATGCATATTATGAACTAAGTAGCTTAGGCATTGGTTAGGACACAATGTGATTGCCGTGCTTAACTTTAGTAATAAATATTGATTCTATGCATCTTGGTTAATTGTTGTGTTTATTTCTATTTTATGCCCGCTTGGCCAGCCGGTATGAATACCTCTCTCTAGTTTCAGGGATGATTTAGAGAGTGTGTGGCGATTAATCACACTACGATCATTGTGTATTGGTGAACGCCAGTGACTGAGCTAGGGATAGCCAGTTGCCTAGTGCTTGATCGGTCGTACTTCATTGGGGTTGAAACACATTCCAAAAAATCCGGAGTTTCGGGAGGAATCCGCTAATAATACTGCGAGAGTTTGCATGACCAATAATATTGCTAGAGCATCATTTAAAACAATTACTAAATCCTGACCAGCGCCTGTTTCTAATCTGTCTACCTATTTGTTTATTCTTTGTTCTGTCATTTATTTTGCTTCAGTATTATTCTTATAAAAACCAATCATTTTTACCATCCTTGAAACCATTAGAGAGTTACACAAGATAGATCAAGTGGAAGCTAGTTCAGGCCTTGGATTGATAATACTTATTACTTGCTACGGACTGTGTATACTTGCACAGAGTTCTAGAGTCCTTTTATACCATATTTTTACTCACTCTAGGAACCCAACAATAGTCGTCGTCCAAACCACATAATGATCTCTTATGTGACTGAACATTGTCTTCCAAACTCTCCAAAACTCAAACAGAGCAAAGTTTGGACCATGTGTCGTCCAAACAACCTGAAGACCTCTCATTGGGCCGAACTTTGTGTTCCAACTCTCGAAAACTTAAACGGAGCAAAGTTTGGACAATCTTCGTTCAAACCACCTAAAGATATCTCATTGGTCCGAACTTTGTGTTCCAAACTCTCCAAAACTCAAACGGAGCAAAGTTTGGACCATCTTCGTCCAAACCACCTAAAGATATCTCATTGGACCGAACTTTGGGTTCCAAACTCTCCGAAACTCAAACGGAGCAAGGTTTGGATAGTCTTCGTCCAAACCACATAATCATCTATTATTGGACCGAACATTGTGTTCCAAAACTCTCCAAAACTCAAACAGAACCAAGTTCGGACCATGTGTCGTCCAAACAACCTGTAGACCTCTCATTGGGCCGAATTTTGTGTTCCAAACTCTCGAAAACTCAAACGGAGCAAGGTTTGGACCATCTTCGTTCAAACCACCTACAGATATCTCATTGGTCCAAACTTTGTGTTCGAAACTCTCCAAAACTCAAACGGAGAAAAGTTTGGACCATCTTCTTCCAAACCACCTAAAGATATCTCATTGGACCGAACTTTGTGTTTCAAACTCTCCGAAACACAAACGGAGCAAGGTTTGGATAGTCTTCGTCCAAACCACATAATGATCTCTTATTGGACCGAACATTTTGTTCCAAACTCTCCAAAACTCAAACAGAGCAAAGTTCGGACCATGTGTCGTCCAAACAACCTGAAGACCTCTCATTGGGCCGAACTTTGTGTTCCAAACTCTCGAAAACTTAAACGGAGAAAAGTTTGGACAATCTTCGTTCAAACCACCTAAAGATATCTCATTGGTCCGAACTTTGTGTTCCAAACTCTCCAAAACTCAAATGGAGCAAAGTTTGGACCATCTACTTCCAAACCACCTAAAGATATCTCATTGGACCGAACTTTCTGTTTCAAACTCTCCGAAACACAAACGGAGCAAGGCTTGGATAGTCTTCGTCCAAACCACATAATGATCTCTTATTGGACCGAACATTGTGTTCCAAACTCTCCAAAACTCAAACATAGCAAAGTTCGGACCATGTGTCGTCCAAACAACCTGCAGACCTCTCATTGGGCCGAACTTTGTGTTCCAAACTCTCGAAAACTCAATCGGAGCAAATTTTGGACTATCTTCGTTCGAACCAACTAAAGATATATCATTTGTCCGAAGTTTGTGTTCCAAACTCTCCAAAACTAAAACGGAGCAAAGTTTGGACCATCTTCGTCCATACCACCTAAAGATATCTCATTGGACCGAACTTTGTGTTCCAAACTCTCCAAAACTTAAAAGGAGCAAGGTTTGGATAGTCGTCGTCCAAACCACATAATGATCTCTCATTGGACCGAACATTGTGTTCCAAACTCTCCAAAACTCCAACAGAGCAATGTTCGGACCATGTGTCGTCCAAACAACCTGAAGACCTCTCATTGGGCCGAACTTTGTGTTCCAAACTCTCGAAAACTTAAACGGAGCAAAGTTTGAACAATCTTCGTTCAAACCACCTAAAGATATCTCATTGGTCCGAACTTTGTGTTCCAAACTCTCCAAAACTCAAACGTTGCAAAGTTTGGACAATCTTCATCCAAACCACCCAAAGATTTCTCATTGGACCGGACTTTGTGTTCAAAACTCTCGAAAACTCAAACGGAGCAAAGTTTGGACCATCTTCATCTAAACCACCAAAAGATCTCTCATTGGACCGAACTTTCTGTTCCAAACTCTCCAAAACTCAAACAGAGCAAAGTTTGGACTATGTGTCGTCCAAACCACCTGAATACCTCTCATTAGGCTGAATTTTGTGTTCAAAACTCTCGAAAACTCAAAAGGAGCAAAGTTTGGTCAATCTTCGTCCAAAGCACCAAAAGATCTCATATTGGACCGAACTTTCTTTTCCAGACTCTCCAAAACTAAAACAGAGCAAAGTTTGGACCATGTTGTTGGGTTTTATGCCCTAAAACTCGTAGATAGTAAATGAAACAAATTAATCGATCTCAATAAAGTGTTATTTGAGTAATTCAATAATTTGGTTATTGAATAATCGAGTTTGCATTAATAAACCCTAAATCCAATAAACTAAGATCCAAGGTTGTTTAAATGAAACTTGGACTAGTATGTGGGGACATACGGGGATCAGTGTCCAAGTAACAACCTAAATGGTCTATAGTATAGGGATAAGGCTGGGTACCTTATCCTGGTGACACTATGTGATACGACCCACCTTGTATTCGATACAGATGCAATGATCCAAAGCATCCATGTAGGAGACATGCGGGTGGGGGTATCCTATGCAATGAGTTTGCATAAGACCGGACCGCGAAATAGTAACCACTAGATGTAACGTCGTTAACTAGTTTAGGTTTCTATTTCAATAGGATGACCTAGGTAACTCAATCTCAATCCTGAGTCTGTTATGAACCCCTTCCAGGAGGGACTGTCCTTAGATTTGTATGGGTGAGAGTGGCCAGTTCGCCGACTCAATAAGCCTACCATTTCAGGGGCAAGACCGAATGGGGGCTGGGAACATAACAGTACAAGAAGGAATTCACTCCTTCCCCTATTGGGGTAAGTAGATGTGTGTTCCCTTAAGGGCTGATTCTAGGGCTTGAACAAAGGCGCGCCGTCCTCTCCTAGCCTGAGATGAACTCCTGTTTAGTGGTTGGACCCTAAACAACTTGTTCATTAGAGGAATCAGTGGTACTTAAGGAACCAGAGGTAACCCAGGGGTAAAACGGTAATTTGACCCAGCTGGTGTTACGAACACACGTGAAGGATTGACTTACTGCTTGGTCGATATCCGTGGACACAGAAATATTCTATAGTGAGAAGAGTGCAGCTGTGGGTCTTTAGTGGAGTGACCCACAGTTAACGAATGTTGACTAAACTTGGTCAATGAGTTTGGCCAATTAGTCTCGTATCGTTGGAGCTTCTGATCTGTAGGTCCATTAGGTCCCACTGGTAGCTCGTAAAGAGACTTGAGGCAATTAAGTATAAATTGTAAATTGAAAGTGTTCAATTTATTTGGGGAATCGTATAATGTATATTAATGCATTATAATATAAAGTTTATGAAACTTTATAATATAATTTTTGAATTAATTAATTCTTGAGAGAAAGTATTTGAAAGAGTTCAAATAAATTTAATATGAATTGGATTCATATTAATTTTAATTTTAATAAAATCCCTAAGATTAAATATATGATATTTAATTGGGTAAATTAATTAATTATGGAATTAATTAATTATTTATTAAAATTAGAGACCTTTTCCTATTAGGAAAGAAAATATTTGAAAGAGTTCAAATAAATTTAATATGAATTGGATTCATATTAATTTTAATTTTAATAAAATCCCTAAGATTAAATATATGATATTTAGTTGGGAAATTAATTAATTATGGAATTAATTAATTATTTATTAAAATTAGAGACTTTTTCCTATTAGGAAAATGTCTCCCTTTTCCTATTAGGAAAAAGGTCTTGGCCTTTACTATATATAGGACCCCTGGGGTGGGGTGAAAGGTATCTCATTCATTCTCCTACTCTCAGAGAATTCTCCCAAAGGCTCCCACAAGTCTCATGCCTCTAGAAGTCTCAGAGTCATACCGGTGTAGCAATAGTGGTGGTGTTCGCACTAGTTCGTGATTAATTCACAAGCAGTTGGTGAATTTAATCTGAGTCGTCAACGAGAGTAAGTAATTTGTTACTTTATAAATTAGATTTAGATCTAATATTTTTGTATGCTTAGCCTTAATATATATTTAGAATAGTTCTAATATTATTGCCAATGTGTTGGTATTTTAGATTAAACAAAATTAATTACGAATCGGTCCCAATCACGCTTCCGCTTTACGGAATTACGGAATTCCAATCCTTCACATGTGTCATCCAAAACACCAGAAGACCTCTCATTAGGCCAAACTTTGTGTTCCAAACTCTGGAAAACTCAAACGGAGCAAAGTTTGGACCATCTTCGTCCAAACCACCTAAAGATATCTCATTCGTCCGAACTTTGTGTTCCAAACTGTTGCTAGTGCCGCAATACCGCAAGTGCACGGGCCTTATGTAATATAAAACGGAAATATTTTGAGTATCGAATCCACAGGGAGGCGAAGTGATATTAAGCAAAGCAATAAATTATTGATCACTAAATGTACTTTGACGAAATAATATTTAGGGACAAAACCACGAAACAAAAATGAATTTAAAAATTAAAGCGATTATGGAAATCAAATTGATCAATCTAGAAATAAATTATAGAGAAAGAGTTTTAAGTGAGAAGTGGGGTCTTGAAAATCAATTAATAGCTAAATAATTATTACAATTATCCTATCTCATTGTCCAACTAATTATAATCCTAGAATCTCCGTTAATCACATAGGATCTTGATAACTCTCCAAAAGGGAGTTATTTAGACCTTATTTCTATATTGATTTGTGTGTCTTTTGTGCTTAGGGTTGCTTTTAGATAAATATTATATGTTTTAACCCATTTGGAAGAATGGAAGCTTTGGAAATTATTTTGTGCAGAATATGTTGCTGGGCGACTTCAGGGAGCAAATTCTGTGCTGCAGCAAAGCTGGGAGCAAAACTGCCACGTCACAGCTCGTTAGCCAATTTAACAAACTGAATTCTGTTAAGCTAATCTCGAGATAAAGGAGCAAGGAGAGCCATCCACGTGTCTAGGTCAACCTAATTCAAGCTTTCCTCAACTCTATAAAAGGAGATAGCTGCCCAAGTCAAATTCATTCCATCCTTGGGAGAAAACATTTCATTCTTGGAAAGTTACTTCCACCTTTGGGAGCCGAATAGAGGAGAGAGATTGGAGACCATCAAGAAAACCATCATTCGCAAGCTGATCGAGGAGACTAATATTCTCTTTTATTATCTTGTGATTATGGATATGCTTACTCAGATTGTAACGTGCGTTTCCATGCATTTTATGAACTAAGTAGCTTAGGCGTTGGTTAGGAAACAATGTGATTCTCGTGCTTAATTTCCAGTAATAAATATTGGTTAATGGTCAGGGTCATTTATTGTGATTGAGGTTTTTCTCCATGGAGCAATTACTTTGCAAGATGAAAAGGATGGGAGAGTGTTCAAAGTGAGTGGACAGCGTGTAAAACATTATTGGGGAGAGGAGTTCCAGTCGAAATATCCTTCCCTAAAGTTGGTTGATGATTGAGAGAGCAAGATCTTTGCGGGAGCATTTCACAGAGCAATATTTTGAGCTCCCAGTAGTTGTTTCTGATTTTATTTCTGTCGTTGTTGTTTTTAATTCAGTAGATATTATCTTTGAGTATCTTTATTATTTGCGATAGATTAATTTTTATTTATTCCGATTAGATTTAATTAGATTTTAACTCAAATTTTATTTTTGGTTATTTAAATTTTTAGTTAGTTTCAAATAGTTAATAAATATTTTCTTGATTGATTCGGCTTCAAATAAAAAATAAAAGAGATTTGATTTGAGCGGTTAATTTAAATTTAAATTTCCTGATTTGATTTTGTTTTGAATCTGAATTTTCCGTATCCGGGATTCTTCCAGAAGATAATCTTTGTTCAGAGGGTTGTTGCGGCAAAGTTATGGCTGAAGCAAATCTTCCGTCCGGATGGAAAGGGTTTGTTGTGAATTAATTACTTTTACCGTTTGATTTTGAATTTTCTGTGGGCAGGTAAATTGCATGGATGCTGCCACGTGTCGCACAGGGGTGATCCAACGGTTTAGCCGCTTGACAGCACATAATTATTTACCATGGGCGATTGAATTTCAGATTTTACCGTTGATGGATTTAATTCTCAAATTTGCATGAGATTTGAACGGTAATTCCATTTAATGAGGGGCAAAATCTTTCGGTTACGATTTGTTTTGCTGAAGCCCTATTTATTTACAAGCCTTCGGTAAGTTCTTCTCACTTCATCTTCTTGTTCATCCCTTGCCATTTGTATTCTTCTTCTTTTTCTGTGTGCGGTAAAAATTCCTTTGAGTCTAAAAATGGCTAAAACGAGAGCAAGAAAATTGAGAGATAATGAGGAAGAGGAGGTCCCTGTTACCCCCGAAGCACCGAAAGTTAAAACGAAGAAGAAGAAAACACCAGAAGAAAAAGAGGCTAAGAGGAGAAGAAGACAGCAGAGGGCTGAAGATCAAGAAGCTGTTCAGAAAGCGGCAGAAGATGTTACTACTACAGTGGAAGAAGGAAATCTGAAAGAACCTAAAGTGCAGAACCCAGAGGAGGGCAAACCGATAGTGGCAGATACAGAAAGAGTTCAAGAAAAGAACACTGAGGAAATTCAAGAAAAACAGGCTGAGGAAGTGCAGGAACATCATGCAGAGGTTGCACCTGAAGAAGGTAATGAGCAAGAACAGGAGGCTCGAGTGGAGGTGATCATGCCGGAAGTGCCCAAACGCCGCCGTATAAAGCGAAAAGTGGGTCGTGTTAAGGTAGTCCGAACTGATACCCCCTCGCCTCCAACTACTGATTCTGAAAGAGAGAATGCTGAGAAAGAAGAGTAGGAGAAGAAAGAGGTCGAGGAAAAAGCAAGAGAAGAAGCAGGGAGAAAGGCTGAAGAAGAAAGGTTGCTCAAGCGAAGGGCAGACAAGGGCAAGAGTGTTGCTGCGGCATCGGAGGAACCTGACGAAACAGAAGAGCCACAATTGTCGTATGTCCGCTTCGTCAACAACCTTGCTAGAGCAAAGTATGCTGAGTTGCTGAAGAGAGACTTCCTGTTTGAGAGAGGATTCAGTGGTGATCTTCTGCATTTTATGAGGGTCGGCATTACGGACCACGGCTGGGAGTTGTTTTGTTCAAAGCCTGAATCTGTGAATGCGCAGGTGGTGCGCGAGTTTTATGCAAATATTGACAAAGAAGAAGGTTTCCTAGCGATCGTTCAAGGTATTGAGGTCGACTGGAGCCCTGGTGCTATTAACGCCCTGTTCAACCTTCGCGATTTCCCCCACGCAGCATATAATGAGATGGCTGTGGCGCCATCTAATGAGCAGTTGAGTGACGCTGTGAGGGAAGTTGGTATTGAAGGGGCGCAGTGGAGGCTTTCAAAAACAGAGAAAAGGACGTTTCAGTCAGCCTATCTGAAGAGGGAAACAAACACATGGATGGGGTTTATCAAACAGAGATTGTTTCCAACGACTCATGACTCGACGGTTTCTAGGGAAAGGGTTCTTCTGGCTTTCGCGATTTTGAGGTCTCTCAGCATTGATGTAGGGAAGATTATTGCTAGTGAAATTTCTGGATGTTGGAAGAAGAAAGTGGGGAAACTGTTTTTTCCGAATGCGATTACCATGCTTTGCAAGCGTGCAGGGGTTCCAGAGAATGAAGGTGATGTTATTTTATTTGACAAGGGGATCATTGACACGCCTAACTTGGCGCGGCTTCAGCGTACGCAAGAGGCACGCCAGGGAGGGCTTGTCTACGGCATCAACACGATTTTAGAACAACTTGCACTGTCGGCCAACAGGCAAGAGTTTGCCGAGAGGCAAGCTTTAACCTTCTGGAGCTATGTTAGAAGTCGTGATGTCAATCTGAAGAAAGCGCTGCAGGAAAATTTTTCCAAGCCATATCCAGAACTTCCAGCGTTCCCTGAAGATTTATTGAACCCCTGGATTCCGCCCCCACCGATTGATAGGGAAGAAGAGGATGATGAAAATGAACAGGGCCAAGAGGACTGACGAATGAAGTGGCCCTGAGCGAGCATGATTTTTGTTCTGGAATTTTTGTTTGCTCGCGCATTTTCTAACCTCCTTTTCTGTTGATGTTATGTTTCCCTTTTTTTTAAAATTTTTCTGCTTCTGGAAAAAAATATATCTGCTTTTGTAATTTCTTTTTATGTTTTTAATGGAATTTCCCATAGTTGTTTCTGTTCTATGAGCACTAAGTAATTCTAACTTAATTAATTTTCTTCTGAATTTTTGAAGCTTGGACTGGTTAAGCTTAATTAGATCAAGGTATTCTGATCTCCAGAAACCTTTTGCTTGAGCAATTTTCTCTGGCCTGGTCGTTGCTGCGGCAAAGAAAATTCTGGAGGTAGTGTTGACTTATGTGATCCACTTTAAGCTTAGGTCTAGTCCCACGCTTAGTCTGCAAATTCAGATAGAAAACTTTAAGTTTGGGGGTATACTTCACAAAATTAATGATTCATTGGGGACAATGAATAATTCAAGTTTGGGGGACTCTTTGCTACTCCAATAGTTTTGCTCGAGCATTCCTCTCCTTCATTAAATAATTTGTTAGGTTATTGAGTAACCGGGGACATTTGTGATACCCACAGTTTGTCTTCGCGTCAAAAGGTGACCTAGGAAATGTGAAAAATGATGAAAATTATTTGCTGAAAAACAGGTTGATTGTTGAAAATTTTGCTGAGAAAATTCATGGAGCAAAAGTTTTGAAGGATGAATGATGATCCAACAGTTTTCTGTCTCCCAGAACTTAGGTGAGCTTCATCAAAAAATGTCGCCATTCTAAGGGGTAAGAGATAGAATAACTAAGGATTTTTTAGCTTTACAAAGAGTATTTAGCCTAGTTAGTGATGAGTTTGAGGCAAGGGTATACTGCACCATAAAGTGGGTCATCCCATGCTTAAGAACTTATGACTGTAGGGCTGCTTTAAGTCTGAAAAACAAAAATATAAACCCCTTAAAAATGTGTTTTAATATATCTGATAATAGAGCTAGGCTGTGGCAAGTTCTTAGAATTGAGTTAAAAGTGGTGATTATTTGTCCATGTCGGAAGAATTATTTGGTTGCAGCAGAGCTTGGTTTTGCAGAATGCTCAAGTAAAGGTTGAAGGAAGTGTTGGATTATCTGTTGTGATTAAGCTATGCTTTGTCTAACGTTTTGAATTCTTGAAGGGAAGGTTGGTTAGTATTGCTCGGGACGCGCAATAGTTCATGTTTGGGGGTGTGATAACTCTCCAAAAGGGAGTTATTTAGACCTTATTTCTATATTGATTTGTGTGTCTTTTGTGCTTAATAAGGTTGCTTTTAGATAAATATTATATGTTTTAACCCATTTGGAAGAATGGAAGCTTTGGAAATTATTTTGTGCAGATTATGTTGCTGGGCGACTTCAGGGAGCAAATTCTGTGCTGCAGCAAAGCTGGGAGCAAAACTGCCACGTCACAGCTCGTTAGCCAATTTAACAAACTGAATTTTGTTAAGCTAATCTCGGGATAAAGGAGCAAGGAGAGCCATCCACGTGTCTAGGTCAACCTAATTCAAGCTTTCCTCAACTCTATAAAAGGAGATAGCCGCCCAAGTCAAATTCATTCCATCCTTGGGAGAAAACATTTCATTCTTGGAAAGTTACTTCCACCTTTGGGAGCCGAATAGAGGAGAGAGATTGGAGACCATCAAGAAACCCATCATTCGCAAGCTGATCGAGGAGATTAATATTTTCTTTTATTATCTTGTGATTATGGATATGCTTACTCAGATTGTAACGTGTGTTTCCATGCATCTTATGAACTAAGTAGCTTAGGCGTTGGTTAGGAAACAATGTGATTGTCGTGCTTAATTTCTAGTAATAAATATTGGTTAATGCATCTTGATTAATTGTTGTGCTCATTTACTTTTGTGTCCGCTTGGCCAGCCGGTATGAATACCTCTCTCTAGTTTCAGGGATGATTTAGGGAGTGTGTGGCGATTAATCACACTAGATCATTGTGTATTGGTGAACGCCAGTGACTGAGCTAGGGATAGCCAGTTGCCTAGTGCTTGATCGGTAGTACTTCATTGGGGTTGAAACACATTCCAAAAGATCCAGAGTTCCGGGAGGAATCTGCTAATAAGACTGCGAGAGTTTTGCATGATCAATAATATTGCTAGAGCATCTTTTAAAACAATTACTAAATCCTGACCAGCGCCTGTTTCTAATCTGTCTGCCTATCGGTTTACTTTCTGTTCTGTCATTTCTTTTGCTTTAGCATTATTCTTATAAAAACCAATCATTTTTACCATCTTTGAAACCATTAAAGAGTTATACAATATAGATAAAGTGGAAGCTAGTTGAGGTCTTGGATTGATAATACTTATTACTTGCTGCGGACTGTGTATACTTGCACAGAGTCTAGAGTCAATTTACATCTTATTTTTACTCACTCTAGGAACCCAACAGATCTCATGTCGGTTTCCCCTAATTCTAATTAATTCATTTTAACAACCTAAGTGTCTTGAGCGCCATTAAAAATTGTTAATTATTAAGCTCTGATTCATTATTGGAATCTTAGTTTAATCAACTAATCTCGTTGTCACTACGGGCAATTAAACTAGTTGCATGGATTATGATCTATCCTAATTTCTCTCCGTCGAGTTTCCATTAAGAATCGGAACAATATACAATTGGCCACATCGCATACAGCATTACGAACATCCATACAAATAATTAGTGAAAAGGGCAAGAGATAGGCAATTATAATAACATTTAACTATGTATTTTCATTTCAAGACCCCAGATTGGGGTTTAGCTATACATGGCTAAAATATCCACAAGATATACAATGGAAAAAAAAAATTTGAGCAAAATAAAAGGAAAGAAAATGACCGTCGAAGACCCCGTCACTAGCGCTTGGAGTCCCTCCGAGCATGCCTTGAGCCTCCTAGAGTGCTCCGAAAAGCTCCCCAAAATTTTCCCACTACTAACTCTCAAAAATACTAGAAAGCCTTGAGAGAATGCTCAAAGAGAGCCAAGGAAGGAAAGGAAGGAAAGAAATGAGAATTGATTGATGAGAAAAATGGGCCCCAAGGGAGGCTATTTATAGGCCCAAAATAGTGACAGCGTCGCGACGCTATCGGCACAGCGTCGTGACGCTTTGACGTCAGCCAACTTGTCCGCGAAGAAATGGGACAGCGTTGCGACGTTGTCCCCCCAACGTCTCGACGCTTTGCGGATTCCAGAACAGTCCACGCGGTTTGGGCTTGAAACTTGGGCCAACTTCAATTCTTTTTGGATCTTCTCTTCATGGTTGACTTCTTGGGCTCCCCCTTTGACCCATGGATGGATATTTGGGTTGGATTGCTCAAGTTTGGGCCTTTTCCCACCAAAAATCCACAAAATGCTCCTTAGGACAAAATAACAAATTAAATTAGAATTCTTCAATAAAAACACAACTAAAGCGCTAAAAAGCATAATAATTTAGGACTAAAATAGCGATATTTCTGTCTGCTATCACACCCCCAAACTTAAGCTTTTGCTAGTCCCGAGCAAAATAAATTCGAAAGATGCATGAAATAGAATCACTCAAGCCTCAATGATTTTGGAACTCTCAAGCAAAAATGGAAAACATGCAAGTGGAATAAGCAAGCACCGCATACTCATGAAGAAATCTTAAAAGAGATTGAACTTAAGATTAATGAATAGCATGCTCAAGACTTATCTAGTGATTCTTTTACTAACCTAGATTAGTCTTATGGCTTTCTCCATTTTTTTCCCCCTACACTGGCTAAGAGCTCCAAATAGGTCGGAGTTCTACTATCATGCAAACAAAGAAACTAGGGCGCCTGACATTTTTTCTTTTTCATGGGGGAGCTATACTCACAAATATTTTTCATTTTCTTTTTCGTTTGCTTCTCCCCCAAACTTGCATTTTAATATCTAATGGTACTAGCTTTCACACTATGATGCAGGGACCCTTAACCCGAATTTTATTCTCTGGTTGGCCTAACTGATCACACCGTAGGTAGCTCTTTTAACCCCTAGTGTTTTCTTTTGTACAAGCAAAAATTAACTTTTCAACAGATTTTTCTTTTTTTTTATCTCTTTTCTTTTGTTGATTTTTCTCTCAGCAGGCATAGCATTTTTTTTCTACCTAACTCTTAAAACAATCAAGCATGATCTCCTAGTGTTAGAAACTAAGCCTGTCGGGGTGACAACAAACTTTAAAAATCATAATAAAAATCTAGATTTTCAAAGATGTCATAAGATAAGTCTATTGCATGCTTTAGACATTAAAACTAAGTATCAAAAAAAATTTAAAATTTCACAATTTCTGCTATGCTCCCAGATTCCACAACATATAAACCATTCTCTCCCAAAACTTCTAAAATCACATCCTCGGCTATCATGGCTATCTATTCATCCATCCAACAGAATTTAAATATGCTCAACACAGTGAAAGCCTCCCCCCCAAACTTAAACTAAACATTGTCCCCAATGTTTACAAATAATAAAGCATGTAGAGGGATACTGAGACTTCCCTGAACTAGGAGCAACTCATCCTCTTCCTTTGGATCCAGAAAAATGGGATTCTTGGAGCTTTGGGGTTTGCTAAGGTGATCCTGCAAAGCAAAATTGGATCACGAAGCAAAGAAAATTATTTACCGCAAAAATTACCTAAACTTTAAATCCTTGGGTTGCCTCCCAAGAAGCGCTTTCTTTAACGTCTTTAGCTAGACGAGGCTCGGCACGCTCATGGAGGCTCGAAATAAAAATTTTCTTTGTCCTTCGGACCTTGCAGAAAATCGCGTACCGAATTACAAAACAGCAAACAGGGGAGAAAAAAAACTTTGCCCGTCATAATAACATTTCAAAAAATATGTAATAGCATCAAATCTCTTTTCTAAGTCTCTATTTTCAAAACAGTTATTAACAGAGTCATCCAGCGTCATGATGTCTACTGGTCTAGGATCTAAGGATGGCCTATCAACTATGCCTATCCATTCATCAGATGAAATATCTAAATGTTCATGAGATTCCTCAGACTCAGTATTAAAAAATGACTCAACCAAGCTATCATATGACTCATCATCAGAACAATTAAAGAATTCAATCTCCTCTGGGTCAGATTTTATACTACTATCCACACTATTGGGACCCGACTTAAAACTATCCACAATTTCATGGTCCGACTCTATACTTTCAGCCATATCAGGATCAGACTCGATAGATTTAGCATTATCATGATCAGACTCAAGATTTTCATCTATCAAGTAATCCTCTCCATTCAAAGCATGCAAATCATCTAACGCAAACATTTCTAGCTCATTCTCAAAATAAGGCAAATCATCTATTTCAAGCATTTCTAAATCATTCTGAAAAGCAGGTAACTCCAATTCATTTTCAAAATCAGGCATTTCAACATTTATCAGCTCATTTTCAGACAAAGGGTCATCAAAAAATGCATTAGGATTAAAATCATCGTCCATGGGTGCTTCTCCTAATCCTAAGCCTAGATCATATTCTACCTCCTCATCATCGCCAGTCAAATATTCTGAACCAATTGAAAAACAAGTATGCAGACTACATACAGACTCATCCTGTCCAAAAATATTGAAAACGACCTTTTCATCATCCACATTTAAGGTTAACTTACCTGTATGCACGCTAATTTCAGCCTTGCCTGTGGCTAAGAAAGGTCTGCCTAAGATGATGGGTACCTCTTTGTCTTCTAGCATGTTGAGCACCACAAAATCTACAGGGAAGATGAATTTGTTGACCTTCACCAGTACGTCCTCTACAATACCCATAGGTTGGGTAATCGATCTATCAGCAAGCTGTAGAGTGATGTCGGTGTCTTTCAAACCTGTCAAACCAATCTTCCTGTACGATGAATAGGGCATCAAATTTATACTAGCTCCTAGGTCACGCATCAAATTTATACTAGCTCCTAGGTCACACAGAGCCCTATTGAAAGATACTTCTCCTGTAATACAGGGAACAGTAAAACTCCCTTTGTCCTTTTGTTTTGAAGGCCTCTTTCCTGAAACTATGGTACTACTGTTTTCAGACAACCTAAATACCTCTTATTTCATACTTTTCTTCCTAGATAACATCTCTTTCATGAACTTCCCGTAATTAGGCATATTATACAAAGCATCAACTAAGGGAATGTTCACATATAACTTTCTAAACATTTCTAGGAATTTCTGAAACTGTTCATCTAATTTCACATTTTTAAAACGCTGAGGAAAAGGTAACTCCCTGTAATCAAAGGTAGGACATTCGCCCCTCCTCTTGGGCAGGCTGATGTGCGACCCTTTATCATAGTGGTTGCAAGGGACTACTTCTTCCTCGTTCAGCTTTTCTTTCTGCTTCTCATCTTTCTTTGATCCTGCAAACGAGTTAGTGCATTCAATATCAAAATTAATAGAGTTAGGAGGATGTTGGGACCTTTCAGAGGAGGCTTTTTATGCCTCAGCCCTTCCATCTTCATCCTTGCTTTTCTCTTCTTTCTTCAACTTCTTCTCTGAATTGACCTCCAATTGTCTACCACTTCTCAGTGTCACCATCTTGCACTGCTCTCTCGGATTGGTTTCAGTGTCACTTGGAAATTTCCCTTTCTGAAGGGCATTCACTACTGAAGCGATCTGTCCTATTTGAACTTCCATATTCTTAAGAGCTGTGTCGTGGTTATTTACTGGTGTCTGGAGATTCACATTTAAAACCTTCTGTTCCTTGATAAACATGGCCACCATCTCCTCCAAGTTGCTTTTCTTTTCAGGAATACTAGATGAGGCAAATCCTGGCGGTGGCTGCAATACGTTCTTGGTGTTCGAATACGAAAGGTTTTCATGATTGCGCATACTTGGATGGTAGAAGTTCCGTACTCCTTGAGTGAATGTTCTATTTCCCACATACTGAACTTCTTCGACATCTTGATTTTCCTTCTTTGAATATCCTTCAGCCAAGGGGGAGATAGATTTGACCACCACAGATGAAGTAAGCTTATTTAGTGCATTTGTCAAAGATGTCATCTGTGCCTTCAGAGAGCTTGATTAATCAATTTCATAAATGCCAGCCTTCTTTACAATAATCCCCCGTTCTGTCGGCCATTGGTAACTGGACGCTGCCATTTCCTCCAAAAGATCCTTGGCTTCCGTCACTGTTATGGAAAGAAAACTCCCACGTGCTGATGTGTCTAGAACCGTCTTGGTAGAAGGATTCAGTCCATTGTAAAATAGCTGCACTTGGAGCCAATCTGGATAGCCATGCTGCGGCCATCGCCTAAGCATCTCTTTATATCTCTCCCATGCCTCGTAAAGTTGCTCCTCGTCCAACTGTCTTAATGTTTCGATCTCTGTCCGAAGCTTCGTAGTATTGGCAGGCGGGAAAATTTTTGTCAGGAATGCCTGGGCAAGCTCGTCCCATGTGCTGATGCTTCCAGTCTCGACTAACTCGAGCCAATCTTTTGCCTTATCTTGAAGAGAAAATGGGAATAACCTTAATCTTATCGCGTCGACCAGAACTCCATTCATCTTTACAATCCCGCATATCTCCAAGAATGATCGTAGATGCGAATGTGGGTCCTCCGAAGGATGTCCCTTAAAAGAATTGTCTCGCGCCATCTGAATCAATCCCGTCTTTAAATTGAAATTATTTGCTTGAATCGGGGCGTAAACGATGCCTGAATTCTCGGTCGGGAGAACTGGCTGCAAAAAGTCCCTGATTGCTTTGGGAGCGTTGTCTTGTTGGTGGGCCATTGTTTCTGGTAATCTTTTCTCTCTACGAAGGGCTCTAAGCGTCCTGTCATTTTCAAGATCTAGAGGAAACAATTTAACCACCTTATCTCTTCGCATGCACTACCCCCAAACAAATCAAGAGTAAAAACAAAAATAAAAATATACACAAAAAGAATAAAAGAAAAATTTTACAACCTAAATTATTATTTATCCCGTTCTTTTTAATGTCAAGAAAAAATTATTTTGCTTAAAAATAAAACCTCCCCGGCAACGGCGCCAAAAACTTGTTGCTAGTGCCGCAATACCGCAAGTTCACGGGCTGCAAGTAATATAAAACGGAAATATTCCAAGTATCGAATCCACAGCGAGGCGAAGCGATATTAAGCAAAGCAATAAATTCTTGATCACTAAAAGTACTTGGGCGAAATAATATGTAGGGACCAAACCATGAAACAAAAATGAATTTAAAAATTAAAGCGATTAAGGAAATCAAATTGATCAATCAAGAAATAAAAAATATGGAGAAAGAGTTTTGAGTGAGAAGCAGGGTCTTGAAAATCAATTAATAGCTAAATAATTATTACAATTATCCTATCTCATTGCCCAACTAATTACAATCCTAGAATCTCCGTTAATCACGTACGATCTCCTGTCGGTTTCCCCTAATTCTAATTAGTCCATTTTAACAACCTAAGTGTCCTTAGCGCCATTAAAAATCGTTAATTATTAAGCTCTAATTCATTATTGGAATCTAAGTTTAATCAACTAATCTCGTTGTCACTACGGGCAATTAAACTAGTTGCATGGATTATGATCTATCCTAATTTCCCTCCATCGAGTTTCCATTAAGAATCGGATCAATATACAATTGGCCAGATCGCATAAACCACTACGAACATCCATACAAATAATTATTGAAGAGGGCAAGAGATAGGCAATTATAATAACATTTAACTATGTATTTTCATTTCAAGACCCCAAATTGGGGTTTAGCTATACATGGCTAAAATATCCACAAGATAAACAATGGAAAACATAAATTTGAGCAAAATAAAGGGAAAGGAAATGACCGTCGAAGACCCCGTCACTTGCTCCAGTCATCATTAGCCAACTTGTAACTTTTCAGCAATTTTTTTCCGCCCACTTGCATTAGCTTTATTAGTTGTGTCAGCGTTTGTCTTTTCATCTATCTTGTCTGTCTCTTGATCGTCTTGGAATGTGTGCCTGCGCTGAGAAGAAACTTTGGAAAACAACTGAATTAGTTGCGTTAGTGCCCTATATTTTATTATTTCTCACCGCATACATGAATATAGCTCGCCGCATAAAATTATCACATTTTCCTTTCTTATTGCGCTGAAGCAACGCATCTTTATTTCTTTTGGCCTTGATTTAGCTTAGGTTTAAAGGACAAATAACTTGCTTTTTGCAAGTTATCAGCTATTTATAGGCCCAGAATAGTGACAGTGTCGCGATGCTATCGGCACAGCGTCGCGACGCTGTGACGTCACCCAACTTGTCCGCCAAGAAATGGGACAGCGTCGCGACGCTGTCCCCACAGTGTCTCGACGCTGTGCGGATTCCAGAACAGTCCACGCAGTTTGGTCTTGAAACTTGGGCCAACTTCAATTCTTTTTGGATCTTCTCTTCATGGTTGACTTATTGGGCTCCCCCTTTGACCCATGGATGGATATTTGGGTTGGATTGCTCAATTTTGGGTCTTTTTCCACCAAAAATCCACAAAATGCTCCTTAGGACAAAATAACAAATTAAATTAGAATTCTTCAATAAAAACACTATTAAAGCGCTGAAAAGCTTAATAATTTAGGACTAAAATAGCGACATTTCTGTTCGCTATTGTTGGGTTTCTAGAGTGAGTAAAAATAAGATATAAAAAGACTCTAGAACTTTGTGCAAGTATACACAGTCTGCAGCAAGTAATAAGTATTTATCGAATCCAGGGTCTGAATGAGCTTTCACTTTATCTATGTTGTTTAGTTTTTCAATGTTTCAAAAGTGGTTAAAATGATTGGTTTTTATAGAATGTTGAAGTAAAAGAAATGACAGAACATAAAGTAAACAAATAGGCAGACAGATTAGAAACAGGCGCTGGTCAGGATTTAGTAATTGTTTTAAAAGATGCTCTAGCAATATTATTGATCATGCAAAACTCTCGCAGTCTTATTAGCAGATTCCTCCCGGAACTCCGGATTTTTTAGAATGTGTTTCAACTCCAATGAAGCTCTACCGATCAAGCACTAGGAAATTGGCTATCCCTAGCTCAGTCACTGGCGTTCACCAATACACAATGATCTAGTGTGATTAACCGCCACACACTTCCTAAATCATCCCTGAAACTAGAGAGAGGTATTCATACCGGCTGGCCAGGCGGGCATAAAATAGAAATGAACACAACAATTGATCAAGATGCATCAAATCAATATTTATTACTAGAAATTAAGCACGACAACTATATGTTCCCTAACCAACGCCTGAGTAAGCATGGAAACACACGTTACAATCTGAGTAAGCATATCCATAACTACAAAATAATGCAAGAAAGTATTAAATCCCTTGATCAGCTTGCAGTTGATGGTCTTCTTGTTGGTCTCCAATCTCTCTCCTCTATTCGGCTCCCAAAATGGAAATGAGAAATGATCCTTCCAAAAGTGGAATGTTCCTCCCAAGGATGGAATTCCCTTCCCAAAAAGGAATGTCTTTTACTTGGGCGGCTATCTCCTTTTATAGAGTGATAGGAGGCTTGAATTAGCTTGACCTAGACACGTGGATGGCTCTCCTTGCTCCATAAATCCGAGAATAGCTTAACAGAATTCAGTTTGTTAAATTGGCTAACGAGCTGTGACATGGCAGTTTTGCTCCCAGCTTTGCTCCAGCACAGATTTTGCTCCCTTAAGTCGCTCCGCACTACTTTCTGCACAAAATAACTTCCAAAGCTTTCATTCTTCCAAATGGGTTAAAACACACAATATCCATATAAAAACGACCCTACTAAGCACAAAAGACACACGAATCACTATAGAAATGAGGTCTAAATAACTCCCTTTTGGAGAGTTATCACACCCCCAAACTTGAACTATTGCGCGTCCCGAGCAATACTAACCAACCTTCTCTTAAGACTTCAAAACGTTAGACAAAGCATAGCTTAATCAAACCAGATAATCCAACATTACCTTCAACCTCTACCTGAGCATTCTGCAAAACCAAGGACTGCTGCAGCAAAATAATTCTTCCGGCATGGACAAATAATCACCACTTTTAACTCAATTCTAAGAACTTGTCACAGCTTAGCTCTATTATCAGACATATTAAAACACGTTTTTAAGGGGTTTATATTTTGGTTTTTCAGACTTAAAGCAGCCCTACAGTCATAAGCTCTTAAGCATGGGATGACCCACTTTATGGTGCAGTATACCCTCGCCTCAAACTCATCACCAACTAGGCTAAATACTCTTTGTAAAGCTCAAAAGTCCTTAGTTATTCTATCTCTTGCCCCTCAGAATGACGACATTTTATGATGAAGCTCACCTAAGTTCTGGGAGACAGAAAAACTGCTAGATTATCATTTATCCTTTAAAACTTTTGCTCCATGAATTTTCTCAGCAAAATTTTCAATAATCAACTTTTTTCAGCAAATAATTTTTTCATTTTTCATATTTCTTAGGTCATCTTTTGATGCCAAGACAAACTGTGGGTATCACAAATGTCCTTTGTTACTCAACAACCTATCAAATTATTTAATGAAGGAGAGGAATGCTCGAGCAAAACAATTGGAGTAGCAAAAAGTCCCCCAAACTTGAATTATTCATTGTCCCCAATGAATCATTAATTTTCAAAATTATACCCCCAAACTTAAATTTTTCTATCTGAATTTTCAACCTAAGCGCGGGACTAGAACTAAGCTTAAAGTGGATCAAATAAATCAACACTACCTCATAATCTTCTTTGCCGCAGCTATGACCAGGCTAGAAGAAATGCTCAAGCACAAGGTTTCTGGAGGTCAGAATACCTTGATCTAACTAAGCTTAACCAGTCCAAGCTTCAAAAATTCAAAAGAAAATTAGTTAAGTTAGAGTTACTCAGTGCTTATCGAATAGAAATGACTTCCGAAATTTCATTAAAGCAAAAAGATAAAAAAAAAAATTACATAAGCAGATATTTTGATGGCCTAAAAAAAACATAGAAATATAAATTGAAAACATTCAAAGAAAATGAGGTTAGAAAATGCGCGAGCAAACAAAAATTCCAGAACAAAAACTCATGCTCGCTCAGGGCCGCTTCATCCGTCAGTCCTCCTGACCTGCTCATTTTCATCATCCTCTTCTTCTCTTTCCATTGGTGGGGGCGTAACCCAGGGGTTCAACAAATCATCAGGGGACACTGGAAGGGCTGGAAATGGTTTGGAAAAATTTTCCTGCAGCGCCTTCTTAAGTTGGCATCACGACGCTTAACATAGTTCCAGAAAGTTTAAGATTGCCTCTCGGCAAACTCTTGCCTGCTGGCTGACAGTGCAAGTTGTTCTATAATCTTGTGAATGCCAAAAACAAGCCCACCCTGACGTGCCTCTTGCGTACGCTGAAGCCGTGCCAAGTTAGGCGTATCAATGATTCCCTTGTCAAATAAAATAACATCTCCTTCATTCTCTGGAACCCCTGCTCGCTTGCAAAGCATGGTAATCGTATTCGGAAAAAACAGCTTCCCCACTTTCTTCTTCCAACATCCAGATATTTCACTAGCAATAATCTTCCCTAAATCAATACTGAGAGACCTTAAAATTGCAAACGCCAGCAGAACACGTTCCCTAGAAACCGTTGAGTCATGAGCAGTTGGAAGCAACCTCTGTTTGATAAATCCCATACATGTATTTGCTTCATTCTTTAGATAGGCTGACTGAAATGTCCTTTTCTCAGTTTTTGAAAATCTCCACTGCGCCCCTTCAACACCAACTTCCCTCACAGCATCACTCAACTGCTCGTTAGATGGCGCCACAGCCATCTCATTGTATCCTGCGTGTGGGAAATCTTGAAGGTTATACAGTGCGTTAATAGCATCAGGACTCCAATCGACCTCAACACCTCGAACGATCACATGAAAACCGTCTCCTTTGTCAATATTTGCATAAAATTCGTGCACTACCTGTGCGTTCACAAATTCAGGCTTTGAACAGAATAATTCCCAACCGTGGTTCGTAATGCCGGCCCTCATAAAATGTGGAAGATCACCACTAAATCCTCTTTCAAACAGGAAATCTCTCTTCAACAACTCAGCATACTTTTCTCTGGCAAGATTGTTGACGAAGCGGACATACGGCAACTGTGGCTCTTCTATCTCGTCAGGTTCCTCTGATGCTGTAGCAACACTCTTGCCCCTGTCTGCCCTTTGCTTTAGCAACCTTTCTTCTTCAGCCTTTTTCTATGTTTCCTCTCTTTCTTTGGCCTCGGCCTCTTTTTTCTCCTGTTCCTCTCTTTCTGCATTTTCTCTTTCAGAATCAGTAGTTGGAGGCGAGGGAGTATCAGTTCGGACTACCTTGACGCGGCCCGCTTTTCGCTTTACGCGGCGACGTTTGGGCACTTCCGGCATGATCAACTCTACTCGAGCCTCCTGTACTAGCTCATTACCCTTTTCAGGCGCAACCTCTGCCTGTTCTTCTTGCACATCCTCAGTCTGCTTTTCTTGAACTTCCTCTGCATTTTCTTCTCGAACTTCCTCTGTGTTTTCCTCTCGAACTTCCTCTGTATCCGCAACTCTCGGCTCAGTCTGCTTTGGGTTTTGTCCTTCAGGCTCCTTCAGATTGCCTTCTTCAACTGCCTCGGCAGCAACCTCCTCGACTACCTTCTGGGCTATTTCTTGATCCTCAGCCCTCTGCTGTCTTCTTCTCCTCTTAGCTTCGTTCTCTTCTGGTGTTTTCTTTTTCTTTGCCTTAGCTTTCTGTACTTCGGGGGTAACAGACACCTCATCTTCCTCATTGTCTCTCTCTTTTCTTGCTCTTGTTTTCGCCATAGGAGACTCAAAGGGATTTTACCGCACACAGAAAAAGAAGAAAAATATAAATGGCAAGGGACGAACAAGAAGATGAAGTGAGAAGAACTTACCGAAGGCTTGTGAATAGAGCTTCAGCAAAACAAATCGTAATCGAAAGATTTTGCCCCTCATTAAATGGAATTACCATTCAAATCTCATTCAATTTGTAAATCAAATCCATCAACGGTAAAATCTTGAATTTCAATCGCCCATGTTAAATAATTATGTGTTGTCAAACGGCTAAACCGTTGGATTACCTCTGTGCGACACGTGGCACCATCCATGCATTTTACCTGCCCACAGAAAGTTCAAAATCAAATGGTAAAAATAATTAATTCACAATAAATCCATTCCCATTCGGACGAAAGGTTTGCTTCGGCAACAAAATTGTCGTAACAACCTTCTGAACAAAAGATTACCTGAAGAATCTTGGATACGAAATTCAAACTCAAAATAGAATAATCAAATCAGGAAATTTTAAATTTAAATTAACCGCTAAAATCAAATCTTATCTTTTATTTTTATTTGAAGCCGAATAAATCAGGAAAAATCTTTATTAAATCTAAACCTAAACAGAAATTCAAATAATCAAAAATAAAAACTAAATTAAAATTGAACTAAATCTAATCGGAATAAATAAAAACTAAACTACCGAAAATAAAAAAATAAAAAAAAACTCGAAAATAAAATCTAAAAAAAAACAACGAATTAAAATAAATCATGCAATATTTAAACAAACCAACTCTAAAATTATTCAAATTAATATCAAACCAAATCAGCGAGAAATAAAATCAAAACAAACACTGGGAGCTTAAAAATATTGCTCTGTAAAATGCTCCCGCAAAGATCTCGCTCTCTCAATCATCAACCAACTTTAGGGAAGGATATTTCGACTGGAACTCCTCTCCCCAATAATGTTTAACACGCTGTCCATTCACTTTGAACACTCTCCCACTTGGACACGTAATCAACTGCCAATAAGATAAAAACATTACCATTAGAAGGGGAAAATGGCCCCATAAAATCAATACCCCATACATCGAATAATTCAACTTCCAAAATGTAAGTAAGAGGCATTTCATCTCTAGGCCCTAAGTTTCCTCTCATTTGGCAGGCATCACATTGCTTGTAGAACCAATGGGCATCCATAAACAAGGAGGGCCAGAAGAATCCACAATGCAAAATCCTCATAGCTGTCCTCTGACCGCTGAAATGGCCTCCATACGGCGAAGTGTGACATTGCTCCAGGATTTCTTTTGCTTCATCACCTGAAACACACCTACGAATAACACCGTCAGAGCATTGCTTATACATAAACGGCGCATCCCAGTAAAAAAATTTCGCATCATGCTTAAACTTCTTCGTCTGCCTCCAATCCATATCAATAGGAGTGACTCCCTTGACCAAAAAGTTAGCAATATCAGCATACCAAGGGACATTCTTTACTACCTTTACCTCAACAGCAAAGAGCTGTTCATCTGGAAAAGAATCTGAAATGGCTGATTGCTTCAGCAAAGACGATGTTGGATCAAGTCGAGACAAATGATCTGCAATAACATTCTCTGATCCCTTCTTGTCCTTTATTCCAAGTCGAATTCCTGCAATAATAAAACCCAACGAATTAGTCTAGGCTTTGCATCTTTCTTAGACATTAAATACCTTATTGTTGCATGATCTGTGAACACTGTGACTTTGGATCCAACCAAATATGGTCGAAATTTCTCAAAGGCAAACACAACAGCTAACAACTCATTTTGAGTAGTTGTATAGTTGACTTGTGCCTCATTTAAAACCCTGCTTGCATAGTAGATAGGATGGATAAATTTGCCCTGCTTTTGCCCCAGCATAGCACCTACTGCAACATCACTCGCATCACACATTACCTCAAATGGTAAATTCCAATTAGGTACACAAAGAATGGGTGCTGAGATTAAAGCAGCCTTTAAAGTTTCAAAAGGCTTCCTACAATCTGCATTAAAGTCAAAAACATGATCAGTACACAATAAGTTACAAAGAGGTTTACTGATTTTTGAAAAATACTTTATGAACGTCCTATAAAATCCAGCATGACCTAAAAAACTCCGAATCCCTTTCACTGAATTCGGTGGTTCTAGTCTCTCAATAACCTCAATTTTTACTCGATCAACTTCTAGACCGTTCTTAGAAATCCTATGACCTAACACAATGCCCTCCTTCACCATGAAGTGGAATTTCTCCCAATTAAGAACTAGATGGGTATCCTCACAACTCTTTAACACCTTACCTAAATTATCCAAGAAACTCTGAAAAGACCCTCCAAAAACTGAAAAACCGTCCAAAAATACCTCAACAGTGGACTCAATCATATCAGAAAAAATTGCTAACATACACCGCTGAAATGTTGTTGGAGCATTGCAAAGGCCAAAAGGCATTCGCCTAAAAGCAAACGTCCCATAAGGGCAGGTGAAAGTGGTTTTTTCCTGATCCTCAGGAGCAATGGTAATCTGGTTATACCCAGAATAACCATCTACGAAACAGTAGTAGGCCTGACCAGCCAATCTATCCAACATTTGGTCAATAAATGGTAGAGGGAAGTGGTCCTTACGGGTGGCTTTGTTAAGCCTCCTGTAATCCATGCAAACCCTCCAGCCAGTTACTGTCCTGGTTGGGATCAATTCATTATCTTTATTGCTCACCACAGTGACACCTCCTTTCTTAGGAACACATTGGACAGGGCTTACCCAATTGCTATCTGCAATTGGATAAATAATGCCCGCATCCAACCATTTAATCACCTCCTTTTTAACAACCTCATTCATTGCAGGGTTAAGTCTTCTTTGCTGCTCAATACTCCTAAAGGATCCCTCCTCTAGAGTGATTTTGTGCATACAAAAAGATGGGCTTTCCCTGAATGTCAGCCAATGTCCAACCTATTGCCTTGCGGTATTGCTGCAACAACTTTATTAAGGCCTCTTCATGCTCCGACATTAAATCTGTTGCAACAATAATGGGCAACATCTCACCCTCCGCAAGATACATGTACTTTAGATGATCCGGCAAGGGCTTCAAATCTAAAGTGGGTGCCTCAATCAGGGATGGCTTAATAGGAGGAGCCTTCCTTTGATCTAAATCTAAAGACTCAAAAACATCCTCACACCTAAACACCTCTTTTTCGTTTTTTCTCTCTAAGGAACAAACTTCTAAATCCTCTACACTAACCTCTCCATGATCTTCCAAATGTTTGTTTGCCAAATCCTGAATTGCTGTCTCAACAATTGTGTTCTCCAGAATCCTAATGAAAGAGCAATCATCCATTTCGTCTGGATATTTCATGGCCTTAAACACATTAAATTTTACTTCCTCATTATAAACTCTCATTGTTAATTCCCCTTTTTGAACATCTATCAACGCCCTACTAGTAGCCAAAAATGGACGACCTAGAATAATTGGGACATCTTTATCAGCCTCATAGTCTAAGATAATAAAATCAACAGGAAATATGAATTTATCTACTTTCACTAAGACATCCTCAATTTTACCCTCAGGATATGTGAAATACCTATAAGCTAATTGGAGTGTGATTGTGGTAGGTCTAGCTTCACCAATACCTAGCTTTCGATATACCGAAAGAGGCATAAGGTTAATGCTTGCACCTAACTCACAAATACCTAACACATGTATAGTAAATGATCCTAGATCCTTAGCCTTGGTTGGTAGCCCATTCTTAAGAATAGCACTACATTCCTCAGTAAGAGATACAGTTTCAAACTCACCTAACCTCTTCTTTTTAGTTAAAATATCCTTAAGAAACATAGCATAATTAGGCATTTGCTCAATAGCTTCTACTAAAGGGATATTTATATGCAACTGCTTAAGAATCTCTAAAAACTTCTTAAATTGACCATCCTGATTCTTCGCCCTTTGCCTTTGTGGAAAAGGTAGAGGTGGTACATAAGGTGGGGGCGGCACATAAGGTGGTTCCACATCTGGAACAGAACCAGATGCTCCAGCATTATTATTGCTGCCTCCAGCACCCTGACAAGACTCTAACTCTTTCTCAACAACAACATTTTTATCACAATTATTTTCTTCATCCTGGGTTTTACTAGGCTCTTTTCTTTCCTCTAGTGGCTTACCACTCCTAAGAGTTACTGCCTTTACCTGCTCCTTACCTTCCCTTCTAGGGTGTTCAGTATCTGAAGGAAGTTTCCCTTGAGGCCTTGCCTTCAGCTCATTAGCTAGCTGACCCACTTGCAATTCCAGGGCTCTCATTGAAGCTTGATTACTTTGAATTGCGGCATCTGTACGAGCCATATATTCCTTCATCATTGCCTCAAGAGAACTCTCCGAATTTTGCTGGGGCAAAGCTTGCTTATTTTGCTGGGGCAATACCTGTGCTTTGGCAAATCCCGATTGGTTCACCTTTTGTTGTGCTTGCACATTACTTCCTTGTCCTCCCCACGCAAAGTTGGGGTGGTTGCGCCAACCTGGATTATAAAAGTTAGAATAAGGGTTATTCCTCTGATTACCTACAAAAAACACAGAAGCTGGATTGCTGGGGCAAAACTCGTAATTGTGGTCTTCAAAACAATAGACACATGCTTCCTCTGCCGCTTGGTTCACCACTACAGCAGGCTCCACAGCTGGCGGCTGTTGATGACTAACCACTGTCACATTTTTAAGAGCGTTAGCTAACATTGCAATACCAGCCCTAATGGTAGCACACCATCAACCTCTAACACACTCTTAACCTTTTTATTTGTGCCTCTAACATCCGACCACTGACAACTATTAGTTGATATTCTTTCTAAAATTTTATGGGCTTCATTAAAAGTCTTTGCCAAAAGGGCTCCTCCAGCCGAAGCATCAACCATACCTTGGGTTGCTCCATTTAACCCATTAAATGTTTCCATTTGGATACAATGTGGTAAACCATGGTGGGGACACTTTCGCAAAAGCTCCTTAAACCTTTCCCAAGCCTCACTAAAAGTTTCATCCTCAAGTTGCCTAAACCCTACTATTTCACTCCTCAATTTAGCATTTTTATTTGGTGGGAAATATTTACTCAAAAAAATTTCTGCTAACTCATTCCATGTCCTAATTGATCCTGGAGCAAAAGAATTTAACCATGCCTTCGCTCCATCTCTAAGAGAATACGGGAACAAAGTTAATCTAAGGGCATCTCTAGGCACTCCTCGAATTACAAAAGAATCACTAACTCCTAGAAAAGACTTAAGATGTAAATGGGGGTCTTTAGATGACAAACCATAGAATTGACCCACGGTTTGCAACATCTGAAACATTACCGGTTTCATTTCAAAATTTGCTGCCTCAATGTGAGGACATGCAATCCCTGGATTTAACTCATCAAACATTGGAAAAGCATATGCTTGAATGGCTCTGGCCCGATCATTCGCTACCAAGATAGGATTCTCAGCCTGATTATTTTGCTGTTCAGTTTGCTCCAGCGGCTGGTTCTGTTGCAGCAAACAATTCTGCTGGGGGTTCGCTGGATCTTCAGGACCTTGCGGGAGACGCGACACATCAGCCATTGAATTTTGGTTTCTACGCTGCTCTCTCCTTCTTCTCCTGAATGTCCTCTCGGTTTCTGGATCAAGCTCGAACCTTACCCCAGGCGGATCGCTCATGCACCAAACTCACGCCTGCAAAAACAAAAGAAGCAATAAAAAAGTTCTAGCACCAAACCACTAAAACACATACACAAAAAAGATCAGATAAAAACTTATTCAAGTCCCCGGCAACGGCGCCAAAAACTTGTTGGGTTTCTAGAGTGAGTAAAAATAAGATATAAAAAGACTCTAGAACTCTGTGCAAGTATACGCAGTTCGCAGCAAGTAATAAGTATTTATCGAATCCAAGGTCTGAATGAGCTTTCACTTTATCTATTTTGTTTAGTTTTTCAATGGTTTCAAAAGTGGTTAAAATGATTGGTTTTTATAGAATGCTGAAGCAAAAGAAATGACAGAACAGAAAGTAAACAAATAGGCAGATAGATTAGAAACAGGCGTTGGTCAGGATTTAGTAATTGTTTTAAAAGATGCTCTAGCAATATTATTGATCATGCAAAACTCTCGCAGTCTTATTAGCAGATTCCTCCCGGAACTCTAGATTTTTTAGAATGTGTTTCAACTCCAATGAAGCTCTACCGATCAAGCACTAGGCAATTAGCTATCCCTAGCTCAATCACTGGCGTTCACCAATACACAATGATCTAGTGTGATTACGCCACACACTCCCTTAATCATCCCTGAAACTAGAGAGAGGTATTCATACCGGCTGGCCAGGCGGGCATAAAATAGAAATGAACACAACAATTGATCAAGATGCATCAAATCAATATTTATTTCTAGAAATTAAGCACGACAACTACATGTTCCCTAACCAACGCCTAAAGCTACTTAGTTCATAAAATGCATGGAAACACACGTTACAATCTGAGTAAGCATATCCATAACTACAAAATAATGCAAGAAAATATTAATTCCCTTGATCAGCTTGCAGTTGATGGTCTTCTTGTTGGTCTCCAATCTCTCTCCTGTATTCGACTCCCAAAATGGAAATGAGAAATGATCCTTCCAAAAGTGGAATGTTCCTCCCAAGGATGGAATTCCCTTCCCAAAAAGGAATGTCTTTGACTCTGGCGGCTATCTCCTTTTATAGAGTGATAGTAGGCTTGAATTAGGTTAACCTAGACACGTGGATGGCTCTCCTTGCTCCATAAATCCGAGAATAGCTTAACAGAATTCAGTTTGTTAAATTGGCTAACGAGCTGTGACGTGGCAGTTTTGCTCCCAGCTTTGCTCCAGCACAGATTTTTCTCCCTTAAGTCGCTTCGCACTACTTTCTGCACAAAATAACTTCCAAAGCTTCCATTCTTCCAAATGGTTTAAAACACAGAATATCCATATAAAAACGACCCTATTAAGCACAAAAGACACACGAATCACTATAGAAATGAGGTCTAAATAACTCCCTTTTGGAGAGTTATCAGCTATCACAAACTCTCGAAAACTCAAACGGAGCAAAGTTTGGATCATGTGTCGTCCAAACCACCCGAAGACCTCTCCTTGGGCCGAACTTTGTGTTCCAAACTCTCAAAAACTCAAACGGAGCAAATTTTGGTCCATCTTCGTCCAAACCACCTAAAGATCTCTCATTGGACCAAACTTTGTGTTTCAAACTCTCGAAAACTCAAAGAGAGCAAAGATTGGACCATGTGTCGTCCAAACCACCAGAAGACCTCTCATAGGGCCGAACTTTGTGTTCAAAACTCTCGAAAACTCAAACGCAACAAAGTTTGGACCATCTTCGTCCAAAACACCAAAAGATCTCTCATTGGACCGAACTTTCTGTTCCAAACTCTCCAAAACTCAAACAGAGCAAAGTTTGGACCATGTGTCGTCCAAACCACCTGAATACCTCTCATTAGGCCGAACTTTGTGTTCAAAACTCTCAAAAACTCAAAAGGAGAAAAGTTTGGTCCATCTTCGTCCAAACCACCTAAAGATCTCTCATTGGACCGAACTTTGTGTTCCAAACTCTCCAAAACTCAAATGGAGCAAAGTTTGGACCATGTGTCGTCCAGACCACCTGAAGACCTCTCATTGGGCCGAACTTTCTGTTCCATACTCTCGAAAACTCTAACGGAGAAAACTTTGGTCCATCTTCGTCCAAAACACCTAAAGATCTCTTATTGGACCAAACTTTGTTTTTCAAACTCTCCAAAACTCAAAGGGAGCAAAGTTTGGACCATGTGTCGTCCAACCCACCTGAAGACCTCTCATAGGGCCGAACTTTGTGTTCAAAACTCTCGAAAACTCAAACGCAGCAAAGTTTGGACTATCTTCGTCCAAACCACCAAAAAATCTCTCATTGGAACGAACTTTCTTTTCCAAACTCTTCAAACCTCAAACAGAGCAAAGTTTGGACCATGTGTCGTCCAAAACACCTGAAGACCTCTCATTAGGCCGAACTTTGTGTTCGAAGCACTCGAAAACTCAAAAGGAGCAAAGTTTGGTCCATCTTCGTCCAAACCCCCAAAAGATCTCTCATTGGGCCGAACTTTGTGTTCCAAACTCTCGAAAACTCAAACGGAGCAAAGTTCGGACAATCTTCGTCCAATCTAACTAAACATATCTCATTAGTCCGAACTTTGTGTTCCAAACTCTCCAAAACTCCAACGGAACAAAGTTTGGACCATGTGTCGTCCAAACCACCTGAAGACCTCTCCTTGGGCCGAACTTTGTGTTCCAAACTCTTGAAAACTCAAACGGAGCAAAGTTTGGTCCATCTTCGTCCAAATCACCTAAAGATCTCTCATTGGACCAAACTTTGTGTTTCAAATTCTCCAAAACTCCAAGGGAGCAAAGTTTGGACCATGTGTCGTCCAAACCACCAGAAGACCTCTCATAGGGCCGAACTTTGTGTTTAAAACTCTCGAAAACTCAAACGCAGCAAAGTTTGGACCATCTTCGTCCAAACCACCAAAAGATCTCTCATTGGATAGAACTTTCTATTCCAAACTCTTCAAAACTCAAACAGAGCAAAGTTTTGACCATGTGTCGTCCAAAGCACCTGAAGACCTCTCATTAGGCTGAACTTTGTGTTCAAAACTCTCAAAAACTCAAAAGGAGCAAGGTTTGGTCCATCTTCGTCCAAACCACCTAAAGATCTCCCATTGGACAAAACTTTGTGTTTCAAACTCTCCAAAACTCAATGGGAGCAAAGTTTGGACCATGTGTCGTCCAAACCACCAGAAGACGTCCCATAGGGCCGAACATTGTGTTCAAAACTCTCGAAAACTCAAACGCAGCAAAGTTTGGACCATCTTCGTCCAAACCACCAAAAGATCTCTCATTGGATAGAACTTTCTATTCCAAACTCTTCAAAACTCAAACAGAGCAAAGTTTTGACCATGTGTCGTCCAAAGCACCTGAAGACCTCTCATTAGGCTGAACTTTGTGTTCAAAACTCTCAAAAACTCAAAAGGAGCAAGGTTTGGTCCATCTTCGTCCAAACCACCTAAAGATCTCCCATTGGACAAAACTTTGTGTTTCAAACTCTCCAACACTCAATGGGAGCAAAGTTTGGACCATGTGTCGTCCAAACCACCAGAAGACGTCCCATAGGGCCGAACTTTGTGTTCAAAACTCTCGAAAACTCAAACGCAGCAAAGTTTGGACCATCTTCGTCCAAACCACCTAAAGATCTCTCATTGGACCGAACTTTTTGTTCCAAACTCTCCAAAACTCGAACAGAGCAAAGTTTGGACCATGTATCGTCCAAACCACCTGAAGACCACTCATTAGGCCGAACTTTGTGTTCAAAACTCTCGAAAACGCAAACGGAGGAACGTTTTGACCTTTTTCGGCCAAACTAGCTAAAGATATCTTATTGGACCGAACTTTGTGTTCCAAACTCTCAAAAACCCAAACAGAGCAAAGTTTGGACCATGTATCGTCCAAACCACCTGAAGACCTCTCATTGGGCTGAACTTTGTGTTCCAAACTCTCGAAAACTCAAACAGAGCAAAGTTTGGTCCATCTTCGTCCAAACCACCTAAAGATCTCTCATTGGACAAAACTTTGTGTTTCAAATTCTCCAAAACTCAAAGGGAGCAAAGTTTGGACCATGTGTCACACCCCCTCCCTGACCACCTGTTACCTTAGTCCGAAAGATGGCGTGAAGCCAACGGACATCGTCCTCCTCTAACGATACCTGTTGACCCTTCTGAAACGTTGAACCTGATAAACATTCTAATCTTAGATATAAAATATTCTACATGAAACACAACACAACGGAATCCCTGAAATCCTGTAGACGTACATGGGGTGCAGCCCTGACGTAACTCAAGTTAGAAAATAACCAGATATAGATATCACAACCAAAACCACATTCAACTGGGGTTTATACAACCACGACCTCTAGAACTTACACAAACCGTTAATTATTCAATCCTTACAAAAACATTTACAATATAGACAGACTCAATGTACAACTCCACCCACGTACTGGAGCTTGATCTGGAACTTTCAGCAGACGTTGGCAGTGTATACGGCACAGGGAGCTCGATCTCTACCTGAAAAGTGGGAAAAGATTTTGAAAGAGTGAGCTACGAAGCCTAGTGAGTGACTAAATTTAAAACTTGTAAATCCGGAAATCAAAACACGTGATAAAACTTTAAACGTATAAAGCTTCTCAACCAAGGCGTTAAACATAAACGTGCAACGATAAAAGCTTTCTTAAAACATCGCAGGTTCGTCATTAAAAATCTAGCAAGGCATATCAAGTACATCAAACGTTTTAACTAACATGACCGATCTGCGTTGTGTAGGGCACGCCCAGTACAACCAACGTTTACTAGTCCTACGATGTAGTGGGGCCTGTCCAGCACTCCCATCGTCTTTGTCGTAGTGGGGCCCGCCCAGCACTCACGACAGCATCGTTGTCACGGAGTACACTCAACGTCAACAACGGAATATAACTTGTGTGCACACGGTACCTTTCGTAAAACATGCCTACTTATCGTTTCGTAAAACGGAATATAGCCTCGGGCTCAATATCTCAGTCATGTAGTCAATAGAAATCTCAGAAAAACCACATGAAAACATTAAAACATGCCTACTTATCGTTATCTTTCGTAAAACTTAAGCTTACTCAGCTTGCTCGTGAAAAAAAAAAACTGAAAATCTTTAAAAAGTACTTGCTAATCCATACTTTACTTTAAAAGATATCGTTTCAACTAATTTTCATTAGTCATTAATCACGTGCTCGTATATAAACCTCATTAGAAAATCTAAGCTTAAAACTTATGCTTGAAACCGTTCATAGAAATCATGTATCATTCATAGAAATACATATAAAACATCTAATCTTGAACAACCGTTAGAAACAATGTTCGAAATTTGTTTTGGTCACTCACTGTCTTAGCTAGTTTCCTGGTCCGTAGACTCGATCTATTTCCTCTTGGCCTGTCAAACAACCAAAACCGAGCATTAGAACCATAAGTAGCTTTGTCTTTCCATGCTCATGAATTCTAAACACTTGAATCAAAAATCACACTTCACATTCTACTTTTCCAGATTTTCCAGATTCAATACCACAACTTCCAACACTCATAACTTCCTCCATACTTAACCAAAATTAATGTACTATACATCAAACTCTTCATTTGCGAACAAGCTACAACTTACCTGAAGAAATGAAAACGAGATTACCAACCAATTTGTCCAAAAATGCCCCGAACACAGACAACACAGATTCGAGGTTCTCTGCTACCCTTTATCTTCATGAAAGTTATAGGAAATTGAATAAGATTTCCAACCATACCAAATAGAGCTTCGGATTCAACTTGTACACCCCATAAAGCTCGAAAAACAAGAGAAAACCAGAGATCCTTCTGGTTTGCACGAAAATTCGGTGCTCAGTTTTCCATTCCACAAACCGTTAACTTATCATCAGATTTAGCTCAAGCTTCCTTCATGAAATTTGTTAGAAAATGGATTAACTTTAAAGAAAACCAAACCTCACCTCCTAGTTCTTCCTGTGTAGCTCAAACCGAATAAAAAACCAGAGATAGGTAGGTTGAACCCAGATTCTGCCATGGCTGCCTTTGCTTGAGCTGTTTCCTATCTTCTTCAACCCCAAAACCCTGAAAATCTTCTTCTTCTTCTTCCTTCACTCTCTCCCTCAAATGCTCTGAAGTTTGGTTGGGGAAAAAATGGAGAAATGGGCTGAAATGAGCTGATATAGATGATTGTCGGTGGTGGGTTTTAAAGCACCGCCAGAATTTTTCCCATTCTCTCTTTTTTTTTGTTTTTTTTCCTTTTTCCTTTTCCTTTTCCTTTTCTTTCCTTTTCTTTTCTTCTTTATTTCATTTCTTGTCTTTCTTCTTTTAAATTAGTAAATCCCAACAACATAAATTCAACTTCCACAAAAGATGACAAGAGAAAATCATCCAAGGGAAGTCTCGGGTTTACACCATGTGTCGTCCAAACCACCAGACGACCTCTCATAGGGCCGAACTATGTGTTCAAAACTCTCGAAAACTCAAACGCAGCAAAGTTTGGACCATCTTCGTCCAAAGCACCAAAAGATCTCTCATTGGACCGAACTTTCTGTTCCAAACTCTTCAAAACTCAAACAGAGCAAAGTTTTGACCATGTGTCGTCCAAACCACCTGAAGACCTCTCATTGGGCCGAACTTTGTGTTCCAAACTCTCGAAAACTCAAACGGAGCAAAGTTTGGTCCATCTTCGTCCAAACAACCTAAAGATCCATCTTTTTCCAAACCACCTAAAGATCTCTCATTGGACCAAACATTGTGTTTCAAACTCTCCAAAACTCAAAGGGAGAAAAGTTTGGACCATGTGTCGTCCAAAACACCAGAAAGACCTCTCATAGGGCCAAACTTTGTGTTCAAAACTCTCGAAAACTCAAGCGCAGCAAAGTTGACCACCTTCGTCCAAACCACCTAAAGATCTCTCATTGGACCGAACTTTTTGTTCCAAACTCTCCAAAACTCAAACAGAGCATAGTTTGGACCATGTGTCGTCCAAACCACCTGAAAACCATTCATTAGGCCGAACTTTGTGTTCCAAACTCTCGAAAACTAAAACGGAGCAAAGTTTGGACCATCTTCGTCCAATCTACCTAAAGATATCTCATTGGTCCAAACTTTGTGTTCCAAACTCTCCAAAACTCCAACGGAACAAAGTTTGGACCATGTGTCATCCAAACCACCTGAAGACCTCTCATTGGGCTAAACTTTGTGTTCCAAACTCTCGAAAACTCAAACGGAGCAAAGTTTGGTCCTTCTTCGGCCAAACAAGCTAAAGATATCTCATTGGACCGAACTTTGTGTTCCAAACTCTCCAAAACTCAAACAGAGCAAAGTTTTGACCATGGGTCCTCCAAACCACCTGAAGACCTCTCATTGGGCTGAACTTTGTGTTCCAAACTCTCGAAAACTCAAAGGGAGCAAAGTTTGGTCCATCTTCTTCCAAACCACCTAAAGATCTCTCATTGGACCAAACTTTGTGTTTCAAACTCTCCAAAACTCAAAGGGAGCAAAGTGTGGATCATGTGTAATCCAAACCACCAGAAGACCTCTCATAGGACCGACTTTGTGTTCAAAACTCTCGAAAACTCAAACGCAGCAAAGTTTGGACCATCTTCGTCCAAACCACCTAAAGATCTCTCATTGGACCGAACTTTTTGTTCCAAACTATCCAAAACTCAAACAGAGCAAAGTTTGGACCATGTGTCGTCCAAACCACCTGAAGACCACTCATTAGGCCGAACTTTGTGTTTAAAACTCTCGAAAACTCAAACGGAGCAAAGTTTTGACCTTCTTCGGCCAAACCAGCTAAAGATATCTCATTGGACCGAACTTTGTGTTCCAAACTCTCCAAAACTCAAACAGAGCAAAGTTTGGACCATGTTTCGTCCAAACCACCTAAAGACCTCTCATTGGGCTGAACTTTGTGTTCCAAACTCTCGAAAACTCAAACGGAGCAAAGTTTTGTCCATCTTCGTCCAAACCACCTAAAGATCTCTCATTGGACCAAACTTTGTGTTTCAAACTCTCCAAAACTCAAAGGGGAAAAGTTTGGACCATGTGTCGTCCAAAGCACCTGAAGACCTCTCATTAGGGCGAACTTTGTGTTCATAACTCTCGAAAACTCAAACACAGCAAAGTTGGGACCATCTTCATCCAAACCACCTAAAGATCTCTCATTGGACCGAACATTTTGTTCCAAACTCTCCAAAACTCAAACGGAGCAATGTTTGGACCATGTTCGTCCAAACCACATGAAGACCTCTCATAGGGCCGAACTTTGTGTTCCAAACCCTCAAAAACCCAAATGGAGCAAAGTTTGGACCATCTTCATCCAAACCACCTCAAGATCTCTCATTGGACTTAACTTTGTGTTCCAAACTCTCCAAAACTCAAACGGAGAAAAGTTTGGAAGATGTGTCGTCCAAACCACCTGAAGACCTCTCATTGGGTCGAACTTTGTGTTCCAAACTCTCGAAAACTCTAACGGTGTAAAGTTTTGACCATCTTCGTCCAATCTACCTAAAGATATCTCATTGGTCCGAACGTTGTGTTCCAAAATCTCCAAAACTCCAACGGAGCACAGTTTGGACCATGTGTCGTCCAAACCACCTGAAGTCGTCTCCTTGTGCCGAACTTTGTGTTCCAAACTCCCGAAAACTCAAACGGAGCAACGTTTGGTCCATCTTCGTCCAAACCACCTAAAGATCTCTCATTGGACCAAACTTTGTGTTTCAAACTCTCCAAAACTCAAAGGGAGCAAAGTTTAGACCATGTGTCGTCCAAACCACCAGAAGACCTCTAATAGGGCTGAACTTTGTGTTCAAAACTCTCGAAAACTCAAACGCAGCAAAGTTTGGACCATCTTCGTCCAAACCACCTAAAGATCTCTCATTGGACCGAACTTTTTGTTCCAAACTCTCCAAAACTCAAACAGAGCAAAGTTTGGACCATGTGTCGTCCAAACCACCTGAAGACCACTCATTAGGGCGAACTTTGTGTTCAAAACTCTCGAAGACTCAAACGGAGCAAAGTTTTGACCTTGTTCGACGAAACCAGCTAAAGATATCTCATGTGACCGAACTTTGTGTTCCAAACTCTCCAAAACTCAAAGGGAGCAAAGTTTGGACCATGTGTCGTCCAAACCACCAGAAGACCTCTCATAGGGCTGAACTTTGCGTTCAAAACTCTCGAAAACTCAAACGCAGCAAAGTTTGGACCATCTTTGTCCAAACCACCTAAAGATATCTCATTGGACCGAACTTTTTGTTCCAAACTCTCCAAAACTCAAATAGAGCAAAGTTTGGACCATGTGTCGTCCAAACAACCTGAAGATCACTCATTAGACGAATGCCCTATGCAGTAGGGATGGTCAGTAAGTATCAATCTAATCAAAGATTTGATCACTGGAAAACCGTTAAGAATATCCTCAAGTATCTGAGGAGAAAGAGGAACCATATGCTCGTGTATGAGACTAAGGATTTGATCCTTACAGGATACACTGACACGGATTTTAAGACTGATAAGGATTTGAGGAAATCTACATAGCTGCTTGTGAAGCAGCGATAGAGACTGTATGACTTAGGAAGTACTTGATTGATTTGGAATGTGTTCCAAATGTGAACTTGCCCATCACACTTTATAGTGATATAGTGGTGTTGTGGCAAATTCAAAAGAACATCGCAGCCCAAGACAAGGAGGCACATTAAATTGAATGAAATATTGCTGATTCATTTACAAAGACTCTCTCGGCTAAAGTGTTTGAGGGTCATCTAGAAGGTCTAGATCTACGAGTAATGTACAAAGATGAAATCTAGGGCAAGTGGGAGAAATGTAATGGGTATAGTGATGCCCTAGTTTATTGTATTTGTACATTGTATATGTTTTATACATGTATATTATACACCCGCTGCTGTATAGATTATTGTACATCCCACTAAACTAGAGTTTTAGTTCAAGTGGGAGTTTGTTGGGTTTTATGCCCTAAAACTCATAGATAGTGAATGTAAGCAAATTGTATACTTGTTTTCAATAAAGTGTTATTGAGTTTCTACAAAAAAGTGTTATTGTTAAATATTGCACAGTTTGACCCAAATCTAATAAACTAAGATCCAAGGTTGTTTACATGTGACTTGAACTAGTATGTGGGGACATACGGGGATCGGTGTTCAAGTAACAACCTAAAAGGTCTATAGTACAGGGATAAGGCTGGGTACCTTATCCTGGTAACACTATGTGATACGACCCGCTTGTATTCGATACAGACGTATTGATCCAAGGCGTCCATGTAGGAGACATGCGAGCGGGGGTATCCTATGCAATGAGTTTGCATAAGACCGGACCATGAAATAGTCAACCATTAGTTGTAACACCGTTAACTAGTTAGGTTACTGTTTCAATAGGATGACCTAGGTAACTCAGTCTTAATCCTGAGTGTGTCATGAACTCCTTCTCACGAGGGATTGTCCTTTGATTAGTATGGGTGAGAGTGGCCTGCACGCCGACTCAATAAGCCTACCTTCTTCGGGACAAGACCGAATGGGGGGCTGGGGACATGACAACACAAGATGGAATCTTAGAGGTCCATGAAAACTGCTGGAAGATCCTGTTCATGAGGTCATGAAAACTGCTGGCGCATTCGTTAAACCGAATGGCATCACTAAAAACTCATAGTGCCCATACCTCGTCCTAAATGCTGTCTTAAGAATATCTGATTCCCTAACCTTCAACTGGTGATATCCTGACCTCAAATCAATCTTAGAGAACACTGCTGCTCCCCTTAACTGGTCAAACAAGTCATCGATGCGTGGTAGAGGATACTTGTTACGTATTGTGACCTTGTTTAACTGCCTGTAATCAATGCATAATCTCAGGGTACCATCTTTCTTCTTCACGAATAACTCTGGAGCTCCCCAAGGTGACACACTAGGCCTGATGTATCCATTCTCAACTAGTTCTTGCAACTGCACCTTCAGCTCCTTAAGCTCGCTCGGAGCCATTCTGTATGGTGCCTGTGAAATAGGTGTTGTTCCTGGTATCAATTCAATAGTGAACTCCACCTCTCTATCAGATGGCAAACCCGATAAATCAGCTGGAAAAACATCAAGAAATTCGTTCACCACAGGAACATCTTATGGTTTCAGCTTTTCTTCTTGCACCTTTACTACTTGTGCAAGAAACGCTGTGCAACCCTTCCTCAACAACTTCTCAGCTTTCAGAGCTGAAATCAAACTCGTAGGAATAATCTTCCTCTTACCTCTAAAAACTACTTCAGTCAAACCTAGTGTCCTAAAAGTCACTTCTTTCTTATGGCAACCATAGAAGCATAGTGAGTGAATAGGAAATCCATTCCCAAAATCACATCCAACGCCTGCAACTCTAGGGGAAGAAGATCCACTAACATACAGAGACCTTCTACTACAACCTCACAATCACGCAACACTTCATTGACTAATACAACGTCACCAACTGGAGTGCATATGACTAACTCCTCAGATAAAGGCTCTAGCATCCTATTCAGCTTAGTTAAGAACATACTAGAAACAAAGGAATGCGTAGCGCCTGGATCTAATAAAACACGTGCAGGTACATTACAAATCAAAATCGTACCAGTAATCACGTCTGGTGCATCCTCTGCTTCCTGTTGAGTCATGGCATAGACTTTTCCCTGCTGCCTAGGTCTCCTTACAACTCCCTTCTGCCTTACACCACTGGTGCCTTCTCCTACGCCTGCTAAGACTCTCGGCTGCTCAACTGTGTGGGACTCAACTCCCTGGTCCCTCTGAGCTGCTGCTCTCAGCTGTGGACAATCCCTCTTGAAATGCCCTGGTTGTCCACACTGGTAACACACACCGGCGCCAACAAAACACTGACCCCGATGATTCTTGCCACAACTTACACATGGGGTTCTCCTGAATTCACTAGCAACGGACTCCTGACCCGTCCGCGGTCTTGCTACTGAACTCGCGGACTAACTGGGGGCTCTCTGACTCTGCCTCTGATAGGCACTACCCGAACTCATCTGCTTCGATGATTGGCCACCAGATCGACGCTTGAAGTCTTGACGGCCTGAAACATTCACTCCAGGTGTGAACCTCCGTTGCTCACGACCTCAGAAAACCACTAGCTGTTGGAGCTCCACGACTAGTCTCCGTAGCCGACTTTTCCTCTATAATATTCTGCTCCACACGTAAGGCAATCTCTACTAGCTGGGAAAAATTCGTCCACTTGGCAATAACAGTAACTGGGGTACGTATCTCAAAATGCAGCCCTCTCTCAAACCTGCGACACCTGTCACTCTCAGATGCCACAATCACATTGGCATACCGTGAAAGCTCGGTATACTTTCTCTCGTACTCGGCCACTGAAAGTGACCCTTGTTTCAGCTCCAGAAACTCATCTCTCTTTGCCTCACAATATGTGGTGGGATAGTACTTTTCCTCGAATATGCCTCTGAATGTTTGCCAGTCCAACGTACGTGCATCACTGCGCCTGGCTAAAATGGATTTCCACTACCCCTCCGCCTCCTTCTGCAAAAGAAATGTGGCTAATCTGACTTTTCGCTCCTCAGGACAACTCACGTCGAAGCATTTCTCCAGCATATTTAACCAGACCTCGACGTCAGTTGGATCCGTGGAACCCTCAAACACTGTGGCTCCTAACTTCTTCAACCGTTCAATCCCGTACATCTTTTCCAGATCACTAGGCCCTGCTTTCTCTGGCCTACCGATCTCCTGTGCAGATCTTGCAAATCGCTCACTCCCTGCCTCATTCTGACCTCTCGGGATACTGGATCCCCTTTCAGACTGACTCTGGGTAGGATCCTACGTCTCGTCCTGATTCTGCCTGCGTCGCCTGCTGGTACGTGGTGGCATGACTCCTATAACATATCAACACATCAGACATGCTATAGATACTTAACTCAAATGCATGATACTAAACTTCTACGCACATTCTAGTCTTGACTAGACTCACTCTCAACAATACTTGGACCGTACTCTACTAGTTCTATCGGAACTGACCCAACGCCTAACTACTTACTTCCTGGATTTTTCTTAGCACTAACTACCATGTCTCTTTTCCCATGGCGCTAACTACTCTGATACCAAGTTGTCACACCCCCTCCCAGACCACCGGCTAGCTTAGTCCGAAAGATGGCGTGAAGCCAACGAACATCGTCCTCCTCTAACGATACCCGTTGACCCTTCTGAAACGTAGAACCCGATAAACATACTAATCTTAGATATAAAACATTCCACATGAAACACAACACAGCGGAATCCCTGAAAACCTTATAATATACACGAGGTGCAGCCCTGACATAACTCGATTTGGAAAATTACCTGATATAGATTTCACAACCAAAAACATATACAAATGGGGTTTATACAACCACGACCTCTAGGACTAAATTGTCCAATCCTTACAAAACATTTACAATATAGACGGACTCAATATACAACTCCACCCACGTACTGGAGCTTGATCTGGAACTTTCAGCAGACGTTGGCAGAGTATCAGGCACCGGGAGCTCGATCTCTACCTGAAAGTGGAAAAACATTTTGAAAGAATGAGCTACGAAGCCCAGTGAGTGACTAACTTTAAAACTGTACATTCGAAAATCAGAACACGTGATAAAACTTTAAACGTATAAAGATGCTCAACCAAGGCGTTAAACATAAACGTACAACGATAAAAGCTTTCTTAAAAACATCGCAGGCTCGTCATTAAAAATCTAGCAAGACATATCAAGTACATCAAACATTTTAACTAACATGACCGATCTACGTTGTGTAGGGCACGCCCAGTACAACCAACGTTTACTAGTCCTACGATGTAGTGGGGCCCGCCCAGCACTCCCACCGTCTTTGTCGTAGTGGGGCCCAGCACTCACGACAGCATCGTTGTCACGGAGTACACTCAACGTCAACAATGAAATATAACCTGTGTGCACACGGTACCATATAGCCTCGGGCTCAATATCTCAGTCATGTAGTCAATAGAAATCTCAGAAAATCACATGAAAACGTTTAAACATGTCTGCTTATCGTTATCTTTCATAAAACCCAAGCTTACTCAGCTTGCTCGTGGAAGAAAAACCGAAAATCTTTAAATAATTCTTGCTAATACATGCTTGGCTTAAAAGGATGTCGTTTCAACTAATTTTCAGAAACTCGATAATCACGTGCTCATTTATAAACCTCATTAGAAAATCTAAGCTCATAACTTAAGCTTGAAACCATTCATAAAAACCATCTATCACTCATAGAAAAGCATGTAAAACATCTAAACATGAACAACCGTTGGAAATAATTTTCGAAATTCATTTTGTCACTCACAGTCTTAGCTAGTTTCCTGGTCTGTAGACTCGACCTATTTCCTCTTGGCCTGTCAAACAACCAAAACCGAGCATTAGAACCATAGATAGCTTTGTCTTTCCATGCTCATGAATTTCTAAACAATTGGATTCAGAATCACATTCACATTCTACTTTTCAGATTTCCAGATTCTACACCACAACTTCCAACAATCATAACTTCCTCAATACTTAACCAAAATTAATGTAATACACATCAAACTCTTCATTTTCGAACACTCTACAACTTATCTAAAGAAATGAAAATGAGATTCTCAACCAATTTGTCCAGAACTCCCCGAACACAGACAACATAGATTCGAGGTTCTCTGCTACCCTTTATCTTTCGCCTAAAATTAAACCTACTTCAAGTCATTTTTGGCTCACGAATGCTTCATGAACATTGTAGGAAATTAAATAAGATTTCCAACCATACCAAATAGAGCTTCTGATTCAACTTGTACAACCCAGAATGCTCGAAACACCAGAGGAAACCAGAGATCCTCCTGCTTTGCTCGAAAATCCTGTGCTCTGTTTTCCATTCCAAAAACCATTAACTTCTCATACGATTTAGCTCAAGCTTCCTTCATGAAATTTGTTAGAAAATGAACTAACTTTCAAGAAAAGTAAACCTCACCTCTTATTTCCTTCTGTGTAGCTCAAACCGAATCAAAAACCAGAGGTTGACAGGTTGAACTCAGATTCTGCTATGGCTGGCTTTGCATGAGCTTTTTGCTATCTTCTTCAACATCAAAACCACGAAATTCTTCTTCTTCTTCTTCCCTCACTCTCTCCCTCAAGTGCTCTGAAATTTGGATGGAAAATGATGGAAAAATGGCTGGTAATGGGCTGGTAAAGAAGGCTGTCGGTGGTGGGTTTTAAACCACCGCTTGCTGTCTTTTCCCATCTCCTTTCTCTTTTTTTTTTTTTTTTTTGGTTTTCTTTCCTTTCCCATTTCTTTTTTCTTTTTAAATTAATAACTTCCAACCAATTTTAATCCAACCATGAAACCACAATAGATGACAAGAGGAAATGATCCAAGGAAAGTCTCGGGTTTACAAATTACGAATTAATTAGGGCCCGTTTGGTAACGTTCTCGTTTCTTGTTTCTTGTTTCCAATTTTATTAAGAAATCTAAGCATTTAATAACTATGTATGTTTCTTGTTTCTCATTTTTTAGAAACACTCCCAAAATTTGTATAGAACTTTTGAGAACAACTAAAACTAGTTTCTCCTTTTTTGTTATTGTTTCCAATTTTTTCCAAACATAAATAAGAATATAGGTTTATTATTATTGAATGTATAGGTGTTAGGGTCATGAAATTCTATTTTTCTTTATTAAAAATGAAGAAACGGAAACAAGAAACGAGAACGTTACCAAACGGGCCCTTAATTATTCAATTTAGTTTAAATTAAATGAGATTTAATTAAACTATAGTCTATGAGGGAATTATTAGAATATGATTCTAATATGTAATTAATTGAATATGGGAGATATTTAATTAATTGTGAAATTAATTAATTATTGGAATTAATTAATTGATTAGTTTAATTGAATTAACTAAATGCGATATAATTAAGTTAATTAAACTATATATTATGTGAGGGAATTACATTTAAATAAGATTTAAATGTGCATGGGATTAATTAATATGATTAATTAATTAACATTTAATTAATGGATTTAATCAATTAATTAATTGATCTTGATCTAACGGTCAAGATTGTTTTATAACCTCACACTAGGGTTTCCTCTCTTATAAAAGGAAAGGTTATGAGAACTCTGACCCTAAGGTCTCATTCTAGCCTCTCTCACATATTCTCTCAAGAACTCTAGAGAGAAATTTTCTCTCTAAGAGATTTTCCCAATAAAGATTAGTAGTCTCACAACTACGTTCCTAATCTCAGAGAATAGCAGGGTAGCCTCGTGGTGGTGTCCGTTGAAGTATTCAGAGTCGTCAACGGAGGTATGTTTTTCACCGCTTAACCTTTTGCCAATGTATTGGTATTTTGTAGAACAAAATTAGTTTACGAACGGTCCAATTGTTTCCGCTGTAACGGAATTGGGAATTCCAATCCTTCAATTGGTATCAGAGCCGATCGTAGATCTAATCTTGTTTCTCTAAAATTTGCATTGGTTTTTTGGTGGGTACCTTTATGCATTTGATGAATGAAAGGTTTGCTAGTAGATGTTTTGGGTTTTTGACATTAGATTTTGCAATTTTTTTACTGATTTGATCAATGTAAGGGCCCGGTGTTTTGGGCGTTTTAATTGCAATCGAGTCTATAAGTCCGTGTCAATCGTTTTTGGTGAAATTCCATGAAAAGCTGAAGAATTTGGAGCCAAAAACGGAAAAAATAGAGGTTGAAAGAAGGAAAAAACTGCAGAAATCCGAGAGCCACAATTGCAATTACGGATGGAAAGCTGAAAATTAAAAAGAAAAAAACGCGCTGAACGATTAAATAAAAACAGTAAAAATCGGAAATAAAGTGTGAATCCGTGTCTGGCTGTGTTGGTAGCATCTTTGTCTACGTGCTTTGAGGGCTTTGGTTGAAAGCTGGACTGAGGCAGTTTGAGTGATTAAAATTTTTAGCGTTCCGGGCGTGCGTTTTTCATACGGTTGCGGTCCGGTTCGTTGTTCGAGGCACGGTTCAGATCGGTTCGAGGACTTTTGACCGAGTTTTGACCGGTTCATGGCGGTTCAAGCGATTGTTGACCGGTTTGAGGAGATTTGGCCCGGTTCTCGATGGGTTCACGCGGTCTGGACAAGTTTTGGCGTTTGTTTGGCTCGGTTCAGCTTCAAATTGACCGGTTCAAGGGTGTTTTGACCCGGTTCAGCTTGGTTCAAGCTTATTGGGGCTGGTTCATTGTATTTCAGCTCAATTTTTTGCCGGTTTGAAGGGTTTGGACCCGATTCAAGGCTAATTTGGACTGGTTCACGACATGATAGGGCTGTAATAGATTAATTATTATAATTTTTCTATTGTTTTGAGTCCTAGGATGCCAAAAACCCGTCTACTTAGCTATTTATTTTGCTTTATGGATGTCATATAGCTTAAAATCCCACCATAGGTTAAGCATATTCATGCATTTTTAATTATAATTGTTATAATGTAAGTATTATACATGAATTTAATTTTCATGGGTATTTAATCTAAACTATTATGATTAAATAGATGAAAACTGAGAAGCATTGAACATGAAATTACTTTAGTAAAAATATAAAAAGGTTATATTTATGAAAGTAATTTATATGCTTATTTATTTTCATGAGCAATTAATATAAAGTGTTATGTTAATGTATGAAAATGTGAATGCTTATTTTATTTTTCGTGGGTTATTAATTGAAGAAAATTAATTTGAATTGAGCATGAAATTACTTTAGTTTAAAAAATATAAGAGTTATATTTATATAAGTAATTAACATGCTTAATTAATTTTCATGACATGTTAATATATATAAATGTTATGTTAATGTATGAAAATGGTAATGCTTAATTTTAATTTTCTTGTATAATTAATTTAAGAGTTAGGTTAATTAAAAGGAAATTAAATTACATTGAACATGACATTATCTTAGATTAATATAATTGTTATATTTTTGGTATGTCATGTATGCTAATGTATGGTTTTATAAATTAATTAGAATTTGATTGTTAATTTATTCACCATAGTAGCATGTTATAGGGTTAATTCATTAAAATTTATAATAGTTATAAAATTAATGAATAGAAACCGTTAACCTATAACAAAGAATTGCATGCAAACATAGGATCTTAGGATAAATGAATTAATTTTAAAATGTTTAAAATTAATTAGATCTAAGATCACATTTCTAATAGGATTAGAATTATTCTTACTTAGAATTGAAATTAGTTTTAATTGACTAAGTAGGAAAAACATTACTATGATTATAAGGGAACTCCACCGGTTAAGTTCTGTCTAAGGCTGGGGTATTTAAGCTGACGGTTTACGGAACACCTCCTACCTGGGAACTGACCTGGAATACCGGAGTTGAATTAATCATAGCTAAATGTTAGCATGCAATGTCACTAGGTTTGTTAAAAGTGTTTAATGCACCTAGATCTTTAGAGTAAAGACCTTACATTACTGTGGTTATAAGAGAACTCTCTCGGTAAAGTTCTGTCTAAGGTTGGGGGTATTTAAGTTGACGGTTTACGGAACACCTCCTACCTGGGAACTGACTCGAAACTTGAGTTGAATTAACCATAGTAATGTTGACTTGCAATGTTCGGTTTATTAAAAGCAGTTTAATTCACCTAAAACATTGTGGTTGAATCCTTTCCATAATTGTTATAATAGGATCAGACTTAGATAGATTGACTTAGCCGAATTTTATCTAAGTTAAACAACCCTAAATTAACCTTAGGACATTTTCAGTGGAGGAAAATTACAAAACGAGATTTAAGTCAAGTTTTGCTCCTACGTCCCTATATTCACAACGTGAGGTTAATGCTCGGCTTCGAGTCGCCTTAGGAGCGGCCTCCCTTCGGAAAGTGTTTGCATGAATCAATAATAAGGTGAATGGGAAGAATGTCTAGAGTAAGTGGGAGCGGGACACGTGTCAACGTATCCCTCGGTCTCCGCCCCTAGTTCGCACCGTGAGAGTCCTATGATCCGCCTGCTAGTTGTCCTGGCGCAACCATCCCTTCGGAGGGCCTGATCATAGGATTCGGAACACTGTGAACTCCTGAATAGGATAGGGCCACTTAGGCTAATCACCAACAGTTGTCGTTCCCTTCGGTAGCCTGTTGGTGCGTGCCTCTGAGATCTGAAAGTGGGAGGGTTACACTTACGGGGATGAGTTAAATGTGTTAACTAACCCTTGACCGAACAACGGTAACTAAATGCTAACGGAATATGAGTTACTCTGGTGTTAGAGTTTGGTTGAGATTGTCTCAATTCAAAGGAGGAGTAGTTGACCACCCTTTGGTGGCTGTTGTTCTAAACCTTTGAAGTATCGTTGCAAAAACTAAATCGATAGTTTTATAGGGTTTCTTTGATTGCTTATTTGTTTTTGCAGAATTTGATTGGATTATTTGTAATGGGTTAGTGCAATAAATAATACAAGTATTTTGTTACTTCAGCAATAATATAATAATTTTATGTGTATTGTCTTACGTCATTTTATAAATAACGGTAATACAATAAGCTTAAATGACAAATTGTGGTAAATAAGTCTAGGATTATTCTTAACTGAGGAATGTCCTCATGGCCCATATGTTTAATTCATTAAAAATTGTTCTTGGTGAATATGAACATAGAACCCTGCTTAGCAAAAAGAGAACTTGTTCAAGACCGTAATTTTCATTTACCTGTCTTGAAAAAGTGATTAGTGAAGAATAGTGATTCTCCTTGAATACTTGATTCAAGGGCCACAAATCACGTATGTTCTTCTTTTAAAGGAATAAGTTCCTGGCAATAGTTTGCTGCTTGTGTAATAACTCTCAAAGTTAGAATTAGAGAAGTTATTTTGGCTATAGCAGTGGGGAACATTAAGTTATTTTTCTCAGTGGGAGAAAATACATACTATTAAATAATGTGTATGTAAGATCAAAAGAAATTTGATTTCTGTATCTTATTTGCTGGAACAATGTTACTCTTTACCTTTCTCTGCTAACGCAGTTTTGTTTCAAGAAAGGGAGTTGACATCTGTTTAGCTTTACTGGAAAGTAACCTAAATGTTTTAAGACTAATCAAGAGTAAAGCAGTCATGAACACTGGGTTGTTTAAGACTGCTACTACTCAATGTGAAAAGAGGCAAAGGATTTCTCCTAAAGGAAAATACTTTTCTTTGGTTTTAAGGTAGACCATATTAATCTCAATTTGATTGGGAGATTGGTCAAGAGTGAATTTCTAAGCGAGTTAGAAGATGACTCTCTACTACCTTGTAAGTCATGCCTTATGGGCATATTAACTAATAGGTCTTTTACTAGAAAAGATCTAAGAGCCAAAGAGCCCTTGGAGCTTGTACATTTAGATCCTTGTGGTTCAATATGTTAAAGCAGTGGGAGGGCATGAATAATTCATCTATATTATAGATAATTATTCAAGGTATGGGTATCTCAACCTAATGCAACTTAAGTCTAAAGCTCTTGAGAAATTCAAAGGGACTTGGGACTAAAGTTGAAAACTTGTTAGGTGAGATGATAAAAACACTTCGATCTAATCGAGGTGTAGAGTATGTGGGACTTGAGATTTCAAGACTGAACATGGAATTACATCCCAACTCTCAACCCCTGGAAACACCTTAGGAGAACGGTGTATCTGAGGAGAAATGAAACCCTATTGGATATGGTTCAATTCATTATGAGCTATGCTCATTTTCCTGACTCGTTTTGGGGTCATGCAGTGTTGACTGCAGTGTGTATTTTGAACAACGTTCCATCAAAAATGTGTTTGAAACATCCTTTGATTTGTGGATAAGGCGTAAAAGTGGTTTACGTTATTTTTGGGGACATTGTTCAAAAGTATACCTATTCGTAGGCTGCCCCATGGAAACGAGAGATGTGGATACTTCTTCAATCCACAAGAGAATAAATAATTTGTACTGACAAATGCTACATTCTCAGAAGAAGACCACATGAGAAATAATAAGCCACAAAGTAAGGTCGTTTTAAGTAAATTAACTGATGAAGCTACAGAAATACCAACAAAAGTTGTTGATAAGTCAACAAAGGTTGTTGATGATGCTGAACCTTTAACAAGAGTTGTTGATAGGGTCAATACAATTGGTTAGTTACATCAATCTCAAGAGTTGAGAATGCCTCGATGTAGTGGGAGAGTTGTTCTACAACCTGACCGTTACATGGGCTTAACAGAAGCCCAGATCATCATACCTGATGATGGCATTGAGGATCCATTGTCTCAAAGCAAGGCAATGAATGATGTTAACTAGGACCAGTGGATTAAAGTCATGCACCTGGAAATGAAATCTATGTGTTTCAATTCTATCTGGGACTTTGTAGATCAACCTTATGGGGTAAAACCTATAGGTTGCAAATGGATCTACAAGAGAAAATGAGACGTTAAGAGTATCTACATGTCTCAACCAGAATGGTTCATTTATCAGATCAAAAGCAAAAGGGTTTGCAAGCTTAAGTGATCCATTCATGGATTGACCTAAGCAATTCGATCTTGGAATATAAGATTTGATACCGTGATCAAATCTTTTGGCTTTGATAAGAACATTGATGAATCTTGTCTTAACAAGAATATCGTCAATAGTTCAGTAGCTTTATTAGTGTTATAAATGATTGATATCCTAATCATTGGGAATGATGTAGGTTATCTTACTGACTAGTAAAAGGAGCTAGCAGCTCAATTTCCAAATGAAAATTTGGGAGAAGCGGAGTTTGTTCTTAGGATCCAAATTGTTAGGAACCTTAAGAACAAAAAGCTAGTCTTGTCTCAAATATCTTATATCTACAAAATGTTAGTTAGATATAAGATGCACAATTCCAATAAGGGTTCTCTACCTTTCAGACATGGAATTCTTTTGTCTAAGAAATTGTTTCCTAAGACACCTCAAGAGGTTGAGGGCATGAGACGAATGCCCTATGCAATAAGGATTGTCAGTAAGTATCAATCTAATCCAAGATTTGATCACTGGAAAACCGTTAAGAATATCCTCAAGTATCTGAGGAGAAAGAGAAACCATATGCTCGTGTATGAGGCTAAGGATTTGATCCTTACAGGATACACTGACACGAATTTTAAGACTGATAAGGATTTGAGGAAATCTACATACATCTGTGGTCACTCTTTACGATGGAGTTATAGTATGACATAGTTACAATCTTGACCGTATAGGCCAAAAACATAGCTGCTTGTGAAGCAGCGATAGAGACTGTATGACTTAGGAAGTTCTTGATTGATTTGGAATGTGTTCCAAATGTGAACTTGCCCATCACACTTTATAGTGATATAGTGGTGTTGTGGTAAATTCAAAAGAACATCGCAGCCCAATACAAGCAGGCACATTAAATTGAATGAAATATTGCTGATTCATTTACAAAGACTCTCTCGGCTAAAGTGTTTGAGGGTCATCTAGAAGGTCTAGATCTACGAGTAATGTACAAAGATGAAATCTAGGGCAACTGGGAGAAATGTAATGGGTATAGTGATGCCCTAGTTTATTGTATTTGTACATTGTATATTTTCTATACATGTATATTATACACCCGCTGCTGTATAGATTATTGTACATCCCACTAAACTAGAATTTTAGTTCAAGTGGGAGTTTGTTGGGTTTTATGCCCTAAAACTCGTAGATAGTGAATGTAAGCAAATTGTATACTTGTTTTAAATAAAGTGTTATTGAGTTTCTACAATAAAGTGTTATTGTTAAATATTGCACAGTTTGACCCAAATCCAATAAACTAAGATCCAAGGTTGTTTACATGTGACTTGAACTAGTATGTGGGGACATACGGAGATCGGTGTTCAAGTAACAACCTAAAAGGTCTATAGTACAGGGATAAGGCTGGGTACCTTATCCTGGTAACACTATGTGATACGACCCGCTTGTATTCGATACAGACGTATTGATCCAAGGCGTCCATGTAGGAGACATGCGAGCGGGGGTATCCTATGCAATGAGTTTGCATAAGACCGGACCATGAAATAGTCAACCATTAGTTGTAACACCGTTAACTAGTTAGGTTACTGTTTCAATAGGATGACCTAGGTAACTCAGTCTTAATCCTGAGTGTGTCATGAACTCCTTCTCACGAGGGATTGTCCTTTGATTAGTATGGGTGAGAGTGGCCTGCACGCCGACTCAATAAGCCTACCTTCTTGGGGACAAGACCGAATGGGGGGCTGGGGATACGACAACACAAGATGGAATTCACTTCTTCCCGCTTCTAGGAGAAGTAGATGAGTGTTCCCTTAAGTGGTGACTCCGGGACTTGAACAAAGGGATCCCACCCTCTCACTGGCCCGAGAGGGACTTTCTGTTTAATGGTTGGACCATAAACAGGCTTTTCATTAGAGGAGCGCTGGTACTTAAGGAGATAGATGTAACACAGGGGTAAAACGATAATTTGACCCAGCTGTGATTACGGACACTTGTGAAGGATTGACTTACCGGCATTGGTCTCCATCCATGGACACAGAAATGTTCTACAGTGAGAAGAGTTCAGCTGTGGGTCTTTAGTGGAATGACCCACAGTTAATGAATATTGGTTAACTTGATTAATGAGTTTAATCAGTCAACCTCATATCACTGGAGCTTCTGACCTGTAGGTCTATTAGGTCCCCCTGCTAGCTCGTAAAGAGTAATTAGGAACAAATATATCTTGAGAGAATTTGAATAGTTCAAATTCATATTGGGAATTAAGTTAATTGTATGAGATACAAATTAATATAATGTATAGTGATGCATTAAAGTATAAAGTCTAATTTGAAATTAAACTTTATTATATTAAGAGATTGATATATTTGAAAGAGTTCAAATATATGTCTAATTAAATATATGGTATTTAATTAGAAGATTAATTAATTAATTATTCAATTTAGTTTAAATTAAATGAGATTTAATTAAACTATAGTTTATGAAGGAATTATTAGAATATGATTCTAATATGTAATTAATTGAATATGGGAGAAATTTAATTAATTGTGAAATTAATTAATTATTGGAATTAATTAATTGAATTAACTAAATGCGATTTAATTAAGTTAATTAAACTATATATTATGTGAGGGAATTACATTTAAATAAGATTTAAATGTGCATGGGATTAATTAATATGATTAATTAATTAACATTTAATTAATTGATTTAATCAATTAACTAATTGATCTTGATCTTGATCTAACGGTCAAGATTGTTTCCTAACCTCACATTAGGGTTTCATCTCTTATAAAAGGAAAGGTTATGAGAACCCTAACCCTAAGGTCTCATTCTAGCCTCCCTCACATATTCCCTCAAGAACTCTAGAGAGAAATTTGCTCTCTAAGAGTTTTTCCCAATAAAGATTAGTAGTCCCACAACTACCTTCCTAATCTCAGAGAATAGCAGGGTAGCCTCGTGGTGGTGTCTGTTGAAGTATTCAGAGTCGTCAACGGAGGTATGTTTTTCACCGCTTAACCTTTTGCCAATGTATTGGTATTTTGTAGAACAAAATTAATTTACCAACGGTCCAATTGCTTCCGTTGTAACGGAATTGGGAATTCCAATCCTTCAGTCGAAACCACATGAAGACATCTCATAGGGCCGAACTTTGTGTTCCAAACCCTCAAAAACTAAAACGGAGCAAAGTTTGGACCATCTTCGTCCAAACCACCTCAAGATCTCTCATTGGACCGAACTTTGTGTTCCAAACTCTCCAAAACTCAAACAGAGAAAAGTTTGGACCATGTGTCGTCCAAACCACCTGAAGACCTCTCCTTGGGCCGAACCTTGTGTTCCAAACTCTCGAAAACTCAAACGGAGCAAAGTTTGGTCCATCTTCGTCCAAACCACCTAAATATCTCTCATTGGACCGAACTTTGTGTTCCAAACTCACCATAACTCAAACGGAGCAAAGTTTGGTCCATCTTCGTCCAAACCACCTAAATATCTCTCATTGGACCGAACTTTGTGTTCCAAACTCACCATAACTCAAACGGAGCAAAGTTTAGACCACGTGTCGTCCAAAGCACCTGAAGACCTCTCATTGGGCCGAACTTTGTGTTCCAAACTCTCAAAAACTCAAACGGAGCAAAAGTTGTAAACCCGGGACTTTCCTTGGAACATTTTCTCTTGTCATCTATTGTGGTTTCATGGTTGGATTAAATTGGTTGGAAGTTATTAATTTAGGAATAAAGAAGAAAGGAAAAGAAAAGAAAAGAATGGAAATAAAGAAGAAAGAAAAGGAAAAGGAAAAGAAATCAGCAAAACAAAAGAAAAAAAAAAGAGAGAGAATGAGTGGGAATGGACAGCACAAAAACCCACCACCGACTAGACTTTTTATCAGCCCATTTTCATTTCATTTCTCATCTTTTTCCATCCACATCTTCAGAGCACTTGAGGGAGAGAGTGAAGGAAGAAGAAGAAGAAGATTTTCGTGGTTTTGAGGTTGAAGAAGATAGCAAAAAGCTCATGCAAAGCCAGCCATAGCAGAATCTGAGATCAAACTGTCAACCTCTGGTTTTTTATTCGGTTTGAGCTACACAGAAGGAACTAAGAGGTGAGGTTAATGGTTTTCTTGAACGTTAGTTCATTTTCTAGCAAATTTCATGAAGGAAGCTTGAGCTAAATCGTATGAGAAGTTAATGGTTTTTGGAATGGAAAACAGAGCACAGGATTTTCGAGCAAACCAGGAGGATCTCTGGTGTTCTCTGGTGTTTTGAGCATTCTGGGGTGTACAAGTCGAATCAGAAGCTCTATTTGGTATGGTTGCAAAGCTTATTCAATTTCCTACAACTTTCATGATGATTTCGTGAGCCCAAAATGACTTTAAGTAGGGTTAATTTCAGGAGTTAGATAAAGGGTAGCAGAGAACCTCGAATCTGTGTTGTCTGTGTTCGGGGAAATTCTGGGCAAATCGGTTGGGAATCTCATTTTCATTTCTTCAGGTAAGTTGTAGAGTGTTCGAAAATGAAGAGTTTGATGTGTATTTCATTAATTTTGGTTCAGTATTGAGGAAGTTATGGGTGTTGGAAGTTAGGGTATAGAATCTGGAAAATCTGGAAAAGTAGAATGTGAATGTGATTCTTAATCCAATTGTTTAAAAATTCATGAGCATAGAAAGACAAAGCTATCTATGGTTCTAATGTTCGGTTTTGGTTATTTGAAAGGCCAAGAGGAAATAGGTCGAGTCTACAAACCGGGGAACTAGACAAGACAGTGAGTGACAAAATGAATTTCGAAAATGGTTTCCAACGGTTGTTCATGTTTAGATGTTTACATGCTTTTCTATGAATGATACGTGGTTTTTATGAACAGTTTCAAGCATGAGTTTTGAGCTTAGATTTTCTAATGAGGTTTATATACGAGCACGTGGCTATTGACTTTATGAAAAGTAGCTGAAACGATATCTTTTAAAGTAAAGTATGGATTAGCAAGTACTTTTAAACGATTTTCAGTTTTTTACGAGCAAGCTGAGTAAGTTTAAGTTTTACGAAAGATAACAATAAGCAGGCATGTTTTAATGTTTTCATGTGATTTTCTGAGATTTCTATTGACTACATGACTGAGATATTGAGCCCGAGGCTATATGGTACCGTGTGCACACAGGTTATATTCCGTTGTTGACGTTGAGTGTACTCCGTGACAACGATGCTGTCGTGAGTGCTGGGCGGGCCCCACTACGACAAAGACGATGGGAGTGCTGGGCGGGCCCCACTACATCGTAGGACTAGTAAACGTTGGTTGTACTGGGCGTGCCCTACACAACGTAAATCGGTCATGCTAGTTAAAACGTTTGATGTACTTAATATGCCTTGCTAGATTTTTTAATGACGAACTTACGAGATGTTTTGGAAAGCCTTTATTATTACACGTTTATGTTAAACGCTTTGGTTGAGCATATTTATACGTTTAAAGGTTTATCACGTGTTTTGACTTCCGGATTTAGAGTTTTAAAGTTAGTCACTCACTGGGCTCCATAGCTCATTCTTTCAAAATGTTTTTCCACTTTCAGGTAGAGATCGAGCTCTCGGTGCCTGATACACTGCCAACGTCTGCTGAAAGTTCCAGAACAAGTTCCAGTACGTGGGTGGAGTTGTATATTGAGTCTGTTCATATTGTAAATGTTTTGTAAGGATTGGATAATATAGTCCTAGAGGTCGTGGTTGTATAAACCCTAGTTGTATATGTTTTTGGTTGTGACATCTATATCAGGTTATTATCCGAACCAAGTTATGTGAGGGCAGCACCTCGTGTTTGTTGGAAGTTTTTTTTTCCAGGGATTCTGCTGTGTTCTGTTTCATGTAGAATGTTTTATATCTATGATTAGTATGTTTATCAGGTTCAGCGTTCAGGAGGGTCAGCGGGTATCGTTAGAGGAGGACGATGTCCGTTGGCTTCACGCCATCTTTCGGGCTAAGCTAGCAGGTGGTCCGGGAGGGGGTGTGACAACTTGGTATCAGAGCAGTTAGCTCCATGGGAAAAGAGACATGGTAGTTAGTGCTAAGAAAAATCCAGGAAGTAAATAGTTAGATGTTGGGTTAGTTCAGATAGAACTAGCGGAGTATGGTCCGAGTGTCGTTGAGAGTGAGTCCAGTCAGGACTAGAATGTGGGTATAAGTTTAGTATCATGCATCTGAGTGAAGTATCTATAGCATGTCTGATTTGTTGATATGTTATAGGAGTAATGCCACCACGTACCAGCAGACAACGCAGGCAGAATCAGGACGGGACGCAGGATCCTACCAAAGTCAATCTGAAAGGGGATCTAGTACCCCGAGAGGTCAGGATGAGGCAGGGAGTGAGCGATTTGCTAGATCTGCACAGGAGATCGGTAGGCCAGAGAGAGCAGGGCCTAGTGATCCGGAAAAGATGTATGGGATAGAACGGTTGAAGAAGTTAGGAGCCGCAGTGTTTGAGGGTTCCACGGATCCAGCTGACGCCGAGGTCTGGTTGAATATGTTGGAGAAATGCTTCGACGTGATGAGTTGTCCTGAGGAGCGAAAAGTCAAATTAGCCACATTCCTTTTGCAGAAGGAGGTGGAGGGATGGTGGAAGTCCATTATAGCTAGGCACAGTGATGCACGTACGTTAGATTGGCAGACATTTAGAGGCATATTCGAGGAAAAGTATTATCCCACCACATATTGTGAGGCAAAGAGAGATGAGTTTCTGGAGCTGAAACAAGGGTCACTTTCAGTGGCCGAGTACGAGAGAAAGTATACCGAGCTTTCACGGTATGCTGAAGTGATTGTGGCATCTGAGAGTGACAGGTGTCGCAGGTTTGAGAGAGGGCTACGTTTTGAGATACGTACCCCAGTTACCGCTATTGCCAAGTGGACGGATTTTTCCCAGCTAGTAGAGACTGCTTTACGTGTGTAGCAGAGTATTATAGAGGAAAAGTCGGCTACGGAGCCTAGTCGTGGAGCTCCAACAGCTAGTGGTTTTTGAGGTCGTGAGCAGCGGAGGTTCACACCTGGAGTGAATGTTTCAGGCCGTCAAGACTTCAAGCGCCGATCTGGTGGCCAGTTGTCGAGGCAGATGAGTTCGGGTAGTGCTTATCAGAGGCAGAGTCAGAGAGCCCCCAGTCAGTCTGCGAGTTCAGTAGCAAGACCGCGAACGGGTCAGGAGTCCGTTGCTAGTGAATCCAGGAGAACCCCATGTGTAAGTTGTGGCAAGAATCATCGGTTTCAATGTCTTGTTGGCGCCGGTGTGTGTTACCAGTGTGGACAACCAGGGCATTTCAAGAGGGATTGCCCACAGCTGAGGGCAGCAGTTCAGAGGGACCAGGGAGTTGAGTCCCACACAGTTGAGCAGCCGAGAGTCCCAGCAGCCGCAGGAAAGGGAACCAGTGGTGCAAGGCAAAAGGGAGTTGTGGGGAGACCTAGGCAGCAGGAAAAAGTCTACGCCATGACTCAACAGGAAGCAGAGGATGCACCAGATGTGATCACTGGTACGATTTTGATTTGTAATGTACCTGCACGTGTTTTATTAGATCCAGGCGCTACGCATTCCTTTGTTTCTAGTATGTTTTTAACTAAGCTGGATAGGATGCTAGAGCCTTTATCTGAGGAGTTAGTCATATGCACTCCAGTTGGTGACATTTTATTAGTTAATGAGGTGTTGCGTGATTGTGAGGTTGTAGTAGAAGGTCTCTGTATGTTAGTGGATCTTCTTCCCCTAGAGTTACAGGAGTTGGATGTGATTTTGGGAATGAATTTCTTATTCACTCACTATGCTTCTATGGATTGCCATAGGAATGAAGTGACTTTTAAGAAACCAGGTTTGACTGAAGTAGTTTTCAGAGGTGAGAGGAAGATTATTCCTACGAGTTTGATTTCAGCTCTGAAAGCTGAGAAGTTGTTGAGGAAGGGTTGTACAACGTTTCTTGCACACGTAGTAGAGGTGCAAGAAGAAAAGCTGAAACCAGAAGATGTTCTTGTGGTGAACGAATTTCTTGATGTTTTTCCGGCTGATCTATCGGGTTTGCCACCTGAAAGAGAGGTGGAGTTCACCATTGAATTGTTACCAGGAACAACACCTATTTCACAGGCACCGTACAGAATGGCTCCGAGCGAGCTTAAGGAGCTAAAGGTGCAGTTACAAGAACTAGTCGACAAGGGATACATCAGGCCTAGCGTATCACCTTGGGGAGCTCAAGTGTTATTCGTGAAGAAGAAAGATGGTACCCTGAGATTATGCATTGATTACAGGCAGTTAAACAAGGTCACGATACGTAACAAGTATCCTCTACCACGCATCTATGACTTGTTTGACCAGTTAAGGGGATCAGCAGTGTTCTCTAAAATTGATCTGAGGTCAAGATACCACCAGTTGAAGGTTAGGGAATCAGATATTCCTAAGACAGCATTCAGGACGAGGTATGGGCACTATGAGTTTTTAGTGATGCCATTCGGTTTAACGAATGCGCCAGCAGTTTTCATGGACCTCATGAACGGGATCTTCCATCAGTATTTAGATCAGTTTGTGATAGTCTTCATCGATGACATACTAGTTTACTCAATTGACAGGAAAGCCCATGAGGAACATCTGAGGATTGTTCTACAGACACTACGTGATAAACAATTGTTCGCTAAGTTCAGCAAATGTGAGTTATGGTTGAATCAAGTGGTGTTCTTAGGGCATGTAGTTTCAGCGGACGGAGTTAGTGTTGATCCGCAGAAAGTGGAAGCTGTTGTCAACTGGGAGAGACCAGCTAGTGCAACAGAGGTACGTAGTTTCCTAGGCCTGGCCGGATACTATAGACGTTTTGTTGAGGATTTCTCACGATTAGCATTGCCCTTGACAGCTTTGACAAGGAAGAATGCTAAGTTTGAGTGGTCGGATAAATGCGAACAGAGTTTCCAGGAGCTGAAAAAGAGATTGGTGACAGCGCCTATTCTGATACTTCCTGTAACAGGGAAGGAGTATGTGATCTATTGTGATGCTTCGAGGCAAGGATTAGGTTGTGTGCTTATGCAGGAAGGAAAGGTGATAGCTTATGCTTCAAGGCAGTTGAAGAAGCATGAGTGTAATTACCCTACCCATGATCTTGAGCTAGCAGCAGTTGTTTTAGCACTAAAGATCTAGAGACATTATTTATTCGGTGAGAAGTGCCACATTTTCACAGATCATAAGAGTTTGAAGTACATCTTTGATCAGAAAGAGTTGAATCTGAGGCAGAGGCGATGGCTAGAACTGAGTAAAGACTATGACTGTACCATAGAATATCATCCAGGTAAGGCTAACGTGGTAGCAGATGCGCTGAGTAGGAAGTCGAGACTTTCGAAGAGTGCCTTGTGTGGTATTCGAGCAAGCTTGCTATGTGAGTTAAGAGGTTTCAAGGCAGTTATGACTGCAGGAAGCCCAGGGAGTCTTTTAGCTCAATTTCAGGTTAGGTCTTCTCTAGTAGCAGAGATTGTGAGAAGACAGCCAGAGGATAGTAACTTACAGAAAATGCTTGCAAAGTCCAGGCAAGGCCCAGAGGCAGAATTTGAGCTGAGAGCAGACGGAGCCATAGTTAAGCAGGGAAGACTATGCGTTCCGAGTATTAGTGAGCTTAAGAGTGCTATATTAGAGGAAGCTCACAGTTCAGCTTACGACATGCATCCAGGAAGCACCAAGATGTATAGAACTCTGAAGAAAACTTATTGGTGGCCTGGAATGAAGCGGGAGATAGCTGAATATGTCGATAGATGTTTGATCTGCCAACAGGTTAAACCAGTGAGACAGAGGCCAGGAGGACTCCTTAATCCACTGCCAGTGCCAAAGTGGAAGTGGGAGCATATTACCATTGATTTTCTGTTTGGATTACCTCGTACTCCTAGTGGACATGATGGTATATGGGTAATAGTGGACAGACTCACCAAGACAGCACGGTTTATACCGATTAAAGCGACGTCTACACTAGATCAGCTAGCTAAACTATACGTCGACAGGATTGTGAGTCAACATGGAGTTCCAGTGTCCATAGTTTCAGATAGGGATCCAAGGTTTACTTCTAAGTTTTGGCCTAGTGTGCAGAAAGCAATGGGAACAAAGTTGAAGTTCAGTACAACGTTCCATCCCCAGACAGATGGTCAGTCAGAGAGGACCATCCAAACCTTAGAGGACATGTTGAGAGCATGTGTCCTTCAGTTTAAGGGAAGTTGGGATACTCACTTATCACTTATGGAGTTCGCTTATAATAATAGCTACCAATCTAGCATCGGCATGGCACCATTCAAAGCTTTGTATGGCAGACCATGCAGAACTCCTGTGTGCTGGAACGAAGTGGGAGAGCGAAAGCTAGTTGGTCTTGAGTTGGTACAAGTTACGTTAGATAATATTAAGCTGATTAGGGAGAACCTGAAAATAGCTCAGGATCGACAGAAGAGCTATGCAGATAAGCGACAAAGAGACTTAGAGTTCCAAGTTGGAGATCGAGTTTTCTTAAGGTTATCTCCGTGGAAAGGTGTTCTTCGCTTTGGGAGGAAAGGTAAGCTGAGTCCTAGATATATTGGTCCTTACCAGATATTAGAACGAGTTGGACCAGCAGCCTATAGACTTGAGTTGCCAGTGGAACTCGCTCGAATACATGATGTTTTCCATGTGTCCATGTTGAGGAAATATATTCCAGATCCATCACATGTGTTGCAAGAGCAACCGATTGAGCTGAAAGAAGACTTGAGTTATAAAGAGGAAGCGGTTCAGATCCTCGATAGGAAGGAGCAAGTTCTGAGGAACAAAACGATCCCACTCGTGAAAGTTCTTTGGAGACATCACGGAGTAGAGGAGGCGACCTAGGAGTCAGAAGATCAAATGAGGAGGAGTTACCCGACACTCTTCACCTAAGACTTCTAAATTTCGAGGACGAAATTTCATAAGGGGGAGGTAAGTTGTAAACCCGGGACTTTCCTTGGAACATTTTCTCTTGTCATCTATTGTGGTTTCATGGTTGGATTAAATTGGTTGGAAGTTATTAATTTAGGAATAAAGAAGAAAGGAAAAGAAAAGAAAAGAATGGAAATAAAGAAGAAAGAAAAGGAAAAGGAAAAGAAATCAGCAAAACAAAAGAAAAAAAAAAAGAGAGAAAATGAGTGGGAATGGACAGCACAAAAACCCACCACCGACTAGACTTTTTATCAGCCCATTTTCATTTCATTTCTCATCTTTTTCCATCCACATCTTCAGAGCACTTGAGGGAGAGAGTGAAGGAAGAAGAAGAAGAAGATTTTCGTGGTTTTGAGGTTGAAGAAGATAGCAAAAAGCTCATGCAAAGCCAGCCATAGCAGAATCTGAGATCAAACTGTCAACCTCTGGTTTTTTATTCGGTTTGAGCTACACAGAAGGAACTAAGAGGTGAGGTTAATGGTTTTCTTGAACGTTAGTTCATTTTCTAGCAAATTTCATGAAGGAAGCTTGAGCTAAATCGTATGAGAAGTTAATGGTTTTTGGAATGGAAAACAGAGCACAGGATTTTCGAGCAAACCAGGAGGATCTCTGGTGTTCTCTGGTGTTTTGAGCATTCTGGGGTGTACAAGTCGAATCCGGAGCTCTATTTGGTATGGTTGCAAAGCTTATTCAATTTCCTACAACTTTCATGAATAATTCGTGAGCCCAAAATGACTTTAAGTAGGGTTAATTTCAGGAGTTAGATAAAGGGTAGCAGAGAACCTCGAATCTGTGTTGTCTGTGTTCGGGGCAATTCTGGGCAAATCGGTTGGGAATCTCATTTTCATTTCTTCAGGTAAGTTGTAGATTGTTCGAAAATGAAGAGTTTGATGTGTATTTCATTAATATTTGTTCAGTATTGAGGAAGTTATGGGTTTTGGAAGTTAGGGTATAGAATCTGGAAAATCTGGAAAAGTAGAATGTGAATGTGATTCTTAATCCAATTGTTTAAAAATTCATGAGCATGGAAAGACAAAGCTATCTATGGTTCTAATGTTCGGTTTTGGTTATTTGAAAGGCCAAGAGGAAATAGGTCGAGTCTACAAACCGGGGAACTAGACAAGACAGTGAGTGACAAAATGAATTTCGAAAATGGTTTCCAACGGTTGTTCATGTTTAGATGTTTACATGCTTTTCTATGAATGATACGTGGTTTTTATGAACAGTTTCAAGCATGAGTTTTGAGCTTAGATTTTCTAATGAGGTTTATATACGAGCACGTGGCTATTGACTTTATGAAAAGTAGCTGAAACGATATCTTTTAAAGTAAAGTATGGATTAGCAAGTACTTTTAAACGATTTTCAGTTTTTCACGAGCAAGCTGAGTAAGTTTAAGTTTTACGAAAGATAACGATAAGCAGGCATGTTTTAATGTTTTCATGTGATTTTCTGAGATTTCTATTGACTACATGACTGAGATATTGAGCCCGAGGCTATATGGTACCGTGTGCACACAGGTTATATTCCGTTGTTGACGTTGAGTGTACTCCGTGACAACGATGCTGTCGTGAGTGTTGGGCGGGCCCCACTACGACAAAGACGATGGGAGTGCTGGGCGAGCCCCACTACATCGTAGGACTAGTAAACGTTGGTTGTACTGGGCGTGCCCTACACAACGTAAATCGGTCATGCTAGTTAAAACGTTTGATGTACTTAATATGCCTTGCTAGATTTTTTAATGACGAACTTACGAGATGTTTTGGAAAGCCTTTATTATTACACGTTTATGTTAAACGCTTTGATTGAGCATATTTATACATTTAAAGGTTTATCACGTGTTTTGACTTCCGGATTTAGAGTTTTAAAGTTAGTCACTCACTGGGCTCCATAGCTCATTCTTTCAAAATGTTTTTCCACTTTCAGGTAGAGATCGAGCTCCCGGTGCCTGATACACTGCCAACGTCTGCTGAAAGTTCCAGAACAAGTTCCAGTACGTGGGTGGAGTTGTATATTGAGTTTGTTTATATTGTAAATGTTTTGTAAGGATTGGATAATATAGTCCTAGAGGTCGTGGTTGTATAAACCCTAGTTGTATATGTTTTTGGTTGTGACATCTATATCAGGTTATTATCCGAACCAAGTTATGTCAGGGCAGCACCTCGTGTTTGTTGGAAGTTTTTTTTTTTTTTCAGGGATTCTGCTGTGTTCTGTTTCATGTAGAATGTTTTATATCTATGATTAGTATGTTTATCAGGTTCAGCGTTCAGGAGGGTCAGCGGGTATCATTAGAGGAGGACGATGTCCGTTGGCTTCACGCCATCTTTCGGGCTAAGCTAGCAGGTGGTCCGGGAGGGGGTGTGACAGTTTGGACACTCTTCGTCCAAACCACCTAAATATATCTCAATGGTCCGAACTTTGCGTTCAAATCTCTCCAAGACCCAAACGGAGCAAAGTTTTGACCATTTGTCGTCCGAACCACCTGAAGACCTCTCATTGGGCCGAACTTTGTGTTCCAAACTCACGAAAACTCAAACGGAGCAAAGTTTTGACCTCCTTTGTCCAAACCACCTAAAGATATCTCATTTGACCGAACTTTGTGTTCCAAACTCTCCAAAACTCAAACAATGCAAAGTGTGGACCATGTGTCGTCCAAACCACCTGAAGACCTATAAACCTCGTTAGAAAACCTGAGCTCAAAACTTATGCTTGAAACTGTTCATAAAAACCATGTATCATTCATAGAAAAACATGTAAACATCTAAACATGAACAACCGTTGGAAACCATTTTTGAAATTCATTTTGTCACTCACTGTCTTATCTAGTTCCCCGGTTTGTAGACTCGACCTACTTCCTCTTGGCCTGTCAAATAACCAAAACCGAGCATTAGAACCATAGATATCTTTCTCTTTCCATGCTCATGAATTTTTAAACAATTGGATTAAGAATCACATTCACATTCTACTTTTCCAGATTTTCCAGATTCTATACCCTAACGTCCAACACCCATAACTTCCTCAATACTGAACCAAAATTAATGAAATACACATAAAACTCTTCATTTTCGAACACTCTACAACTTACCTGAAGAAATGAAAATGCGATTCCCAACCGATTTGCCCAGAGTGGCCCCGAACACAGACAACACAGATTCGAGGTTCTCTGCTACCCTTTATCTAACTCCTGAAATTTACCCTACTTAAAGTCATTTTTGGCTCACCAAATCTTCATGAAAGTTGTAGGAAATTTAATAAGCTTTCCAACCATACCAAATAGAGCTTCTGATTCGACTTTTACACCCCAGAATGCTCAAAACACCAGAGAACACCAGAGATCCTCCTGGTTTGCTCGAGAATCCTGTGCTCTGTTTTCCATTCAAAAATCCATTAACTTCTCATACGATTTAGCTCAAGCTTCCTTCATGAATTTTGCTAGAAACTGAACGAACTTTCAAGAAAATCAAACCTCACCTCTTATTTCCTTCTGTGTAGCTCAAACCGAATAAAAAACCAGAGGTTGACAGTTTTGCACCCAGATTCTGCTATGGCTGGCCTTGCATGAGCTTTTCTTATCTTCTTCAACCTCAAACCACGAAATTCTTCTTCTTCTTCCTCCTTCACTCTCTCCTTAATCTTCTCCCACTCATTTTCTCTTTTTTTTTTTTCTTTTGTTTTGCTGATTTCTTTTCCTTTTCCTTTTCTTTCTTCTTTATTTCCATTCTTTTTAAATTGATAATTTCCAACAACTTAGTCCAACAATGAAACCACCAATAGATGACAAGAGAAAATTATCTAAGGAAAGTCTCGGGCTTACATGTTTGGACAAACTTGGTCCAAACATTGCTCCGTTTGAGTTTTGGAGAGTTTGGAACATCAAAGTTCGGCCCAATGAGAGTGCTTTAGGTAGTTCGGACGACAAGTGGTCCGAACGTTGCTCCGTTTCTGTTTTTGAGAGCTCGGAACCCAAAGTTCGTCCCAATGAGAGTTTTTATCTTGTTTTGACGAACTTGGTGCAAACTTTGCTCCGCTTGAGTTTTGGAGAGTTTGGAACATCAAAGTTCGGCCTAATGAGATTTCTTTACGTGGTGTGGACGACACATGGTCCAAACTTTGCTCCGTTTCTGTTTTTGAGAGCTTGGAACCCAAAGTTCGTCCCAATTCGTTCTTCATCTTGTTTGGACGAACTTTGTGCAAACTTTGCTCCGTTTGAGTTTTGGAGAGTTTGGAACATCAAAGTTCGGCCCAATGAGAGTTCTTTAGGTGGTGTGGACGACAGATGATCCAAACTTTGCTCCGTTTCTATTTTTGAGAAAGCGGAACCCAAAGTTCGTCCCAATGAGAGTTTTTCATCTTGTTTGAACGAACTTGGTCCAAACTTTGCACCATTTGAGTTTTAGAGAGTTTGGAAATCAAAGTTCGACCCAATGAGAGTTCTTTAGGTGGTTTGGACGACAAGTGGTCCAAACCTTGCTCCGTTTCTGTTTTTGAGGGCTCGGAACCCAAAGTTCGTCCCAATGAGAGTTTTTCATCTTGTTTGGACGAACTTGGTCCATACTTTGCTCCGTTTGAGTTTTGGAGAGTTTTGAACATCAAAGTTCGGCCCAATGAGAGTTCTTTAGGTGGTGTGGACGACACATGGTCCAAACTTTGCTCCGTTTCTATTTTTGAGAGAGCGGAACCCAAAGTTCGTCCCAATGAGAGTTTTTCATCTAGTTTGAACGAACTTGGTCCAAACTTTGCACCATTTGAGTTTTAGAGAGTTTGGAAATCAAAGTTCGACCCAATGAGAGTTCTTTAGGTGGTTTGGACGACAAGTGGTCCAAACCTTGCTCCGTTTCTGTTTTTGAGAGCTTGGAAACCAAAGTTCGTCCCAATGAGAGTTTTTCATCTTGTTTGGACGAACTTGGTGCAAACTTTGCTCAGTTTGAGTTTTGGAGTGTTTGGAACAGCAATGTTCGGCCCAATGAGAGTTCTTTAGGTGGTGTGGACGAAACCAAGCTCACAGCTCGAGCCAAGCAAAACAATGAAAGGAAAAAAAAGAACCCTCGTCCATCAAGCAAACATGCTCCAAGGAGATGCCCCAAGCAGGGGAGAAGACACACCCCCTAACCAGGAGGCACAACGACCGGACATATCAGCCTGAACCACATGTAAGACAGTCTTAGGAGAGCGAGGACCTGAACCATGGAGACGCAGATTCCTCTCCCTCCAAATGTGATAGATCGAGGCACACCAGGCAAGCCTCCACACTCGTCGGCTACGACGTTTGCCACCACTAAACTGGCAAATCCAAGACAACTCAGTATCCCATGAGGCAATCCTATGAGAACAGGCACCCCAACTCAAGATCCCACCCCACACAACCTGGCTGAAAGGGCACTCAAAAAACAGATGATCTCGAGACTCAGGGGCACCAAAGCACAAAAGACAATGAGTGGGGCTCGAAGAATCCCACCTGTGCAGCCGGTCCCTCGTATAGAGCCTATCCCGCACCCCTAGCCAAGCAATAAATGAGTGTTTAGGGATATTACCCCCAAACCATAACAAGCGAAACCAAGGAACAACCGAAGAACGAGGCCTAATAGCCTCCCACGCACTAGAGACAGAGAAACCCCCAGACCTACTCGGGAGCCAAACCACACTATCCTCCCTAGCAAGGCACGACCAAACCCCTTGTAGTGAAGGCCACAGAAGCAATAGCTCAAGCGATACACTAGGCCAATGGCAAGACCCATCAGGCAAGAGGAAATCAGCAACAGGAGCATACAACGAGCTAGCAGCATCATAAATAACCCTCTCAGAAAAACGAGGAATAATAGAACCCTCAGGCAACCACGGATCCAGCCACGTAAGACATCTCTGACCATCACCAATGCGGAAACGAATGAGTGATCGAAATTTGATCCCGAAGACTAAGAATCGCTCTCCAACACCAAGACCATCGCGAAGAGGGGCGCACAGTCCATAGAGACCGCCCACACAAGATATAAGCCTCAACCCAGGCAACCCACAATGAACCAGACCTCAACATAATCAGCCATAACAACTTCATAACAGCAGCCTCATTCCACGAGCGAACATGCCTAATACCCAACCCCCTCCTCACGAGGAAGGCACACCTCCGACCAGGCAACCTTGGCTCCACCATGCAAGGTCGGATCACCCTTCCATAAATAAGAACGTAGCAATCGATCAACCTCATGGGTGACCCTAGCAGGGAGAACAAAAACACTAGCCCAAAAGACCTGAAAGCTCTGAAGGACCTTCTGAATAAGCTGAAGGCGACCAGCATACAACAACACCCGGGCAGACCAAGAGCTAATCCTAGCAGTGATGCGCTCCAGTAGAGGCTTACAATCCCTATACGTTAACCGACCTGAAATAAGAGGGAGACCAAGATAACGTACAGGTAGAGAAGCTAAAGAGACCCCAATGAACGAGGCAAGATCCTCTGCAGCCACCCGAGACACCCCCGCACAGAACAAAGAACTCTTCCCAGGGTTAGCCACAAGCCCCGAAAGAACCTGAAACCTGCGGAGACAATCCTGAACAAACGAAATGGAGGACCGATCCCCTGCACTGAAAATCATTAAATCATCTGCAAAGCACAAGTGGGTCAACCCCACCCTCTCACAACGAAAGTGAAAACCAAAGCCATCTGGAGGAGCATTCAACATACGTGATAACACCTCCATCACCATCACAAACATATAAGGAGAAAGAGGATCCCCCTGCCGCAACCCCCTCCTCCCCGGAAAGAAACCCTCAAGGGAACCATTCACCGACACATAGAACATAGGAGACGAAACACAAGCTCGCACCCAACTAACAAACTGGACAGGTGTACCCACTGCTAAAAGAAGCCCAAACAGAAAGTCCCACTGTACATAATCATAAGCCTTCTGAAGGTCAACCTTCAGAACACACTTGGGCGGCCCCCTATCTAGATGGTAACCCCCCACAAGCTCCTGACATAGCAAAATATTATCAACAATGCTCCTGCCCTGAACAAAAGCTGACTGGTTAGGACTAATAAAGCGTGGAAGCCAAACCCTCAATCTGTTAGCTAAGATCTTAGTAATGCATTTATACAACACATTACAGCAAGAAATAGGCCGGTAATCACCCAACCCTTCTGATAAGAATCATGGTGGTCCAAGCGCCCGTATTTTGAAGACACATTTAATATCTTAAGTCATCAACTTTTGTTTGTAAATTTTGAACTTTTGGGTTTCCAAAACGTGGTTTCAAGGTTAGAAGGTTAGATTCATTAGTGGGGAGTTACTTTGTAGGCCAATTATGGTCATGAATGCTTTGTAGCTTTTATTTTGGGATTTGAAAGGTTGGGGGTTTCATTCACACAAAGGCTATAAAAAGCCTCATTCTAGCATGTAAAATTCAGATTTGAGATGAATGAAATATGAACTCTCATATTTGAGACTTTTTCTTAGAAAACCCTTTTCTAGGATTCTTGCAATTCTTGTGATAGATTGCATGTTGAGCCATTCAATCCGGCCTTGATCAAGTTTGATTGTGGAATGACTCAATCTAGAACAAGATTTCCAATCTTGCTTCTAGATCATTGATCATAAGAGGTAATCCATTTCTAGCCTTTTCTCTTGGTTGGTTCTAATTTGTGTAGGGAGGTGTTAATCTCTTTGTTTCAAGGGTTCTTGCTCCACAAAAGCTTGGATCTTTGGGTTGAGAATTAGGGTTGCCTTATCATTTTGGTATCAGAGCTGCTTTGATCCTTATCATTTTGGTATCAGAGCATAGGTTGCATCTTTGTGGCCTACTCCTAGAATTGATTCTATCTTCCATTTCAATTGTTCATTGTGTTTGTTTCTTTTCATGTTCTGTCCATTCTGTTCGTTTCTTTCATTGCATCCATTATTCTTCATCTTTTGATTCAAATCTCATTCCCATCTTAAAGAACACATTGAGATCTTGAAAAGCAAAAAAAAAAAAAAAAAAAAAAAGAGAAAAAAAAGAAGAAAAGAAAAAAAAGGAAGCAAAAAAAAGAAAAATCCAGAAGTTGTTCATGTTAAGTTCTTGTTCATGCCCATTTTTATTCAATCAGCATCAATTTGCATGAATTTGTTGAGCTTCAATTCAGTTTGCAATGAATTTGTTTTGTGGCTGTCCAAATTCCTAACTCCAGAATTTAATGCATCTAATGTCTATTCAAAGTCATTCATAAAGTCCGAATTTGAACTTTTGGCCTTCAGTGAAAAGTTAGATCGGCATGTTATCTTTCAAAGTGAAGAAGGGCATTTACTCCAAATCCTAACGTAAAACATTAGTTTTTGGATTTCCATCTCAGTGTGCAGTTTTGGCCGAAAATTCCAGATTTGCTTCCATACTTTGTTCTTTTCAGATTTGAAGGAATTTATCCATAAATTTTGTTCCCTTTGCTTCATAAAGACTAATTCCATCATATTTAGGGCTTTCTCTTTACTTGCGTGGCATTTGTCTCTGAATTCGGTAGAAGGCATCTTGTCGTTGTGTCATTCCTTGTTTGGTGATAATGTTTTCTTTGTTCTAGTTTGTTGTTGTTTTATAATTATCTTGTCTTGGTTGTTTTGGTAAAGCTCACTATCACAAGAATCGTTTTAGTCACTTTCCCAAATAGCCTACCTTCGTGTGTGATAAACACGAGTGTTCCGAGTGAAAATCAGTGAGTTGTGTGTGTGAGGTTCAATTCTTCTTCTCAACCATGTTTTGCCAAAGACGAAGACATCGTGACACCTACAAACTTGATGTTCCATTTTGGAAAGGTGTTCGAGATAATTTGGTCGAGTTACGTGCAGCCATGAATGATTATGTTGAAATATGCAAAGAGATGCATTTAAGATACCAAGCCAAGAAGACTCAAGCTGCACAATCCAATCAAATTGTTAAAGATTGTTTAGCACCTCAAGATGATGGTGATCAACAAATACAAAATGAAGGTGATCATCAAAAGCTAGAAGAGAACGAGACAAATGTTGAGGTTGTGGAAAACAACGACATATGTGAAGTATGTGTTCAGAATGAGGTGGAGACAAAATCTCTAGATGATAGTGAGGAGAAGAGTGAGGAGAAGACAAAAGAACAAGAGGAAAATGTGAAAATTAAGAAAAGAGAGAAAAGAGAGGAAAATGTGGCAAGTACGAAAAGAGAGGAGAGTGTGAAAAGTGAAACAATGAAGAAAAAGGAGGAAACTAAAAAAGAAATGAGTGTCAGTGAAAAGAAGTGTTTAAGTGAAAAGAAACATGGGAGTGAGGATTGTTTTCCAAGTGTTATTGATGATTCAATCAATACACGTTGGATTATCAAGTTTAAAATTTCTTATCAACAACAATGGGAGCCGAACGTTCTATGCAAAATGTTCACATTTGAATCAAGAGAAGACATTCCTATCCAAGTGTTTGAAAAAGAGCGAGATGATAATTACAAAGCTGCTTTGCAAGGAGAGCTTTTAGATTCGAGGACGAATCCTTTCGAAGAGGGGGAAGATGATAAGAATCATGGTGGTCCAAGCGCCCGTATTTTGAAGACACATTTAATATCTTAAGTCATCAACTTTTGTTTGTAAATTTTGAACTTTTGGGTTTCCAAAACGTGGTTTCAAGGTTAGAAGGTTAGATTCATTAGTGGGGAGTTACTTTGTAGGCCAATTATGGTCATGAATGCTTTGTAGCTTTTATTTTGGGATTTGAAAGGTTGGGGGTTTCATTCACACAAAGGCTATAAAAAGCCTCATTCTAGCATGTAAAATTCAGATTTGAGATGAATGAAATATGAACTCTCATATTTGAGACTTTTTATTAGAAAACCCTTTTCTAGGATTCTTGCAATTCTTGTGATAGATTGCATGTTGAGCCATTCAATCCGGCCTTGATCAAGTTTGATTGTGGAATGACTCAATCTAGAACAAGATTTCCAATCTTGCTTCTAGATCATTGATCATAAGAGGTAATCCATTTCTAGCCTTTTCTCTTGGTTGGTTCTAATTTGTGTAGGGAGGTGTTAATCTCTTTGTTTCAAGGGTTCTTGCTCCACAAAAGCTTGGATCTTTGGGTTGAGAATTAGGGTTGCCTTATCATTTTGGTATCAGAGCTGCTTTGATCCTTATCATTTTGGTATCAGAGCATAGGTTGCATCTTTGTGGCCTACTCCTAGAATTGATTCTATCTTCCATTTCAATTGTTCATTGTGTTTGTTTCTTTTCATGTTCTGTCCATTCTGTTCGTTTCTTTCATTGCATCCATTATTCTTCATCTTTTGATTCAAATCTCATTCCCATCTTAAAGAACACATTGAGATCTTGAAAAGCAAAAAAAAAAAAAAAAAAAAAAAAAGAGAAAAAAAAGAAGAAAAGAAAAAAAAGGAAGCAAAAAAAAGAAAAATCCAGAAGTTGTTCATGTTAAGTTCTTGTTCATGCCCATTTTTATTCAATCAGCATCAATTTGCATGAATTTGTTGAGCTTCAATTCAGTTTGCAATGAATTTGTTTTGTGGCTGTCCAAATTCCTAACTCCAGAATTTAATGCATCTAATGTCTATTCAAAGTCATTCATAAAGTCCGAATTTGAACTTTTGGCCTTCAGTGAAAAGTTAGATCGGCATGTTATCTTTCAAAGTGAAGAAGGGCATTTACTCCAAATCCTAACGTAAAACATTAGTTTTTGGATTTCCATCTCAGTGTGCAGTTTTGGCCGAAAATTCCAGATTTGCTTCCATACTTTGTTCTTTTCAGATTTGAAGGAATTTATCCATAAATTTTGTTCCCTTTGCTTCATAAAGACTAATTCCATCATATTTAGGGCTTTCTCTTTACTTGCGTGGCATTTGTCTCTGAATTCGGTAGAAGGCATCTTGTCGTTGTGTCATTCCTTGTTTGGTGATAATGTTTTCTTTGTTCTAGTTTGTTGTTGTTTTATAATTATCTTGTCTTGGTTGTTTTGGTAAAGCTCACTATCACAAGAATCGTTTTAGTCACTTTCCCAAATAGCCTACCTTCGTGTGTGATAAACACGAGTGTTCCGAGTGAAAATCAGTGAGTTGTGTGTGTGAGGTTCAATTCTTCTTCTCAACCATGTTTTGCCAAAGACGAAGACATCGTGACACCTACAAACTTGATGTTCCATTTTGGAAAGGTGTTCGAGATAATTTGGTCGAGTTACGTGCAGCCATGAATGATTATGTTGAAATATGCAAAGAGATGCATTTAAGATACCAAGCCAAGAAGACTCAAGCTGCACAATCCAATCAAATTGTTAAAGATTGTTTAGCACCTCAAGATGATGGTGATCAACAAATACAAAATGAAGGTGATCATCAAAAGCTAGAAGAGAACGAGACAAATGTTGAGGTTGTGGAAAACAACGACATATGTGAAGTATGTGTTCAGAATGAGGTGGAGACAAAATCTCTAGATGATAGTGAGGAGAAGAGTGAGGAGAAGACAAAAGAACAAGAGGAAAATGTGAAAATTAAGAAAAGAGAGAAAAGAGAGGAAAATGTGGCAAGTACGAAAAGAGAGGAGAGTGTGAAAAGTGAAACAATGAAGAAAAAGGAGGAAACTAAAAAAGAAATGAGTGTCAGTGAAAAGAAGTGTTTAAGTGAAAAGAAACATGGGAGTGAGGATTGTTTTCCAAGTGTTTTTGATGATTCAATCAATACACGTTGGATTATCAAGTTTAAAATTTCTTATCAACAACAATGGGAGCCGAACGTTCTATGCAAAATGTTCACATTTGAATCAAGAGAAGACATTCCTATCCAAGTGTTTGAAAAAGAGCGAGATGATAATTACAAAGCTGCTTTGCAAGGAGAGCTTTTAGATTCGAGGACGAATCCTTTCGAAGAGGGGGAAGATGATAAGAATCATGGTGGTCCAAGCGCCCGTATTTTGAAGACACATTTAATATCTTAAGTCATCAACTTTTGTTTGTAAATTTTGAACTTTTGGGTTTCCAAAACGTGGTTTCAAGGTTAGAAGGTTAGATTCATTAGTGGGGAGTTACTTTGTAGGCCAATTATGGTCATGAATGCTTTGTAGCTTTTATTTTGGGATTTGAAAGGTTGGGGGTTTCATTCACACAAAGGCTATAAAAAGCCTCATTCTAGCATGTAAAATTCAGATTTGAGATGAATGAAATATGAACTCTCATATTTGAGACTTTTTCTTAGAAAACTCTTTTCTAGGATTCTTGCAATTCTTGTGATAGATTGCATGTTGAGCCATTCAATCCGGCCTTGATCAAGTTTGATTGTGGAATGACTCAATCTAGAACAAGATTTCCAATCTTGCTTCTAGATCATTGATCATAAGAGGTAATCCATTTCTAGCCTTTTCTCTTGGTTGGTTCTAATTTGTGTAGGGAGGTGTTAATCTCTTTGTTTCAAGGGTTCTTGCTCCACAAAAGCTTGGATCTTTGGGTTGAGAATTAGGGTTGCCTTATCATTTTGGTATCAGAGCTGCTTTGATCCTTATCATTTTGGTATCAGAGCATAGGTTGCATCTTTGTGGCCTACTCCTAGAATTGATTCTATCTTCCATTTCAATTGTTCATTGTGTTTGTTTCTTTTCATGTTCTGTCCATTCTGTTCGTTTCTTTCATTGCATCCATTATTCTTCATCTTTTGATTCAAATCTCATTCCCATCTTAAAGAACACATTGAGATCTTGAAAAGCAAAAAAAAAAAAAAAAAAAAAAAGAGAAAAAAAAGAAGAAAAGAAAAAAAAGGAAGCAAAAAAAAGAAAAATCCAGAAGTTGTTCATGTTAAGTTCTTGTTCATGCCCATTTTTATTCAATCAGCATCAATTTGCATGAATTTGTTGAGCTTCAATTCAGTTTGCAATGAATTTGTTTTGTGGCTGTCCAAATTCCTAACTCCAGAATTTAATGCATCTAATGTCTATTCAAAGTCATTCATAAAGTCCGAATTTGAACTTTTGGCCTTCAGTGAAAAGTTAGATCGGCATGTTATCTTTCAAAGTGAAGAAGGGCATTTACTCCAAATCCTAACGTAAAACATTAGTTTTTGGATTTCCATCTCAGTGTGCAGTTTTGGCCGAAAATTCCAGATTTGCTTCCATACTTTGTTCTTTTCAGATTTGAAGGAATTTATCCATAAATTTTGTTCCCTTTGCTTCATAAAGACTAATTCCATCATATTTAGGGCTTTCTCTTTACTTGCGTGGCATTTGTCTCTGAATTCGGTAGAAGGCATCTTGTCGTTGTGTCATTCCTTGTTTGGTGATAATGTTTTCTTTGTTCTAGTTTGTTGTTGTTTTATAATTATCTTGTCTTGGTTGTTTTGGTAAAGCTCACTATCACAAGAATCGTTTTAGTCACTTTCCCAAATAGCCTACCTTCGTGTGTGATAAACACGAGTGTTCCGAGTGAAAATCAGTGAGTTGTGTGTGTGAGGTTCAATTCTTCTTCTCAACCATGTTTTGCCAAAGACGAAGACATCGTGACACCTACAAACTTGATGTTCCATTTTGGAAAGGTGTTCGAGATAATTTGGTCGAGTTACGTGCAGCCATGAATGATTATGTTGAAATATGCAAAGAGATGCATTTAAGATACCAAGCCAAGAAGACTCAAGCTGCACAATCCAATCAAATTGTTAAAGATTGTTTAGCACCTCAAGATGATGGTGATCAACAAATACAAAATGAAGGTGATCATCAAAAGCTAGAAGAGAACGAGACAAATGTTGAGGTTGTGGAAAACAACGACATATGTGAAGTATGTGTTCAGAATGAGGTGGAGACAAAATCTCTAGATGATAGTGAGGAGAAGAGTGAGGAGAAGACAAAAGAACAAGAGGAAAATGTGAAAATTAAGAAAAGAGAGAAAAGAGAGGAAAATGTGGCAAGTACGAAAAGAGAGGAGAGTGTGAAAAGTGAAACAATGAAGAAAAAGGAGGAAACTAAAAAAGAAATGAGTGTCAGTGAAAAGAAGTGTTTAAGTGAAAAGAAACATGGGAGTGAGGATTGTTTTCCAAGTGTTTTTGATGATTCAATCAATACACGTTGGATTATCAAGTTTAAAATTTCTTATCAACAACAATGGGAGCCGAACGTTCTATGCAAAATGTTCACATTTGAATCAAGAGAAGACATTCCTATCCAAGTGTTTGAAAAAGAGCGAGATGATAATTACAAAGCTGCTTTGCAAGGAGAGCTTTTAGATTCGAGGACGAATCCTTTCGAAGAGGGGGAAGATGATAAGAATCATGGTGGTCCAAGCGCCCGTATTTTGAAGACACATTTAATATCTTAAGTCATCAACTTTTGTTTGTAAATTTTGAACTTTTGGGTTTCCAAAACGTGGTTTCAAGGTTAGAAGGTTAGATTCATTAGTGGGGAGTTACTTTGTAGGCCAATTATGGTCATGAATGCTTTGTAGCTTTTATTTTGGGATTTGAAAGGTTGGGGGTTTCATTCACACAAAGGCTATAAAAAGCCTCATTCTAGCATGTAAAATTCAGATTTGAGATGAATGAAATATGAACTCTCATATTTGAGACTTTTTCTTAGAAAACCCTTTTCTAGGATTCTTGCAATTCTTGTGATAGATTGCATGTTGAGCCATTCAATCCGGCCTTGATCAAGTTTGATTGTGGAATGACTCAATCTAGAACAAGATTTCCAATCTTGCTTCTAGATCATTGATCATAAGAGGTAATCCATTTCTAGCCTTTTCTCTTGGTTGGTTCTAATTTGTGTAGGGAGGTGTTAATCTCTTTGTTTCAAGGGTTCTTGCTCCACAAAAGCTTGGATCTTTGGGTTGAGAATTAGGGTTGCCTTATCATTTTGGTATCAGAGCTGCTTTGATCCTTATCATTTTGGTATCAGAGCATAGGTTGCATCTTTGTGGCCTACTCCTAGAATTGATTCTATCTTCCATTTCAATTGTTCATTGTGTTTGTTTCTTTTCATGTTCTGTCCATTCTGTTCGTTTCTTTCATTGCATCCATTATTCTTCATCTTTTGATTCAAATCTCATTCCCATCTTAAAGAACACATTGAGATCTTGAAAAGCAAAAAAAAAAAAAAAAAAAAAAAAAAAGAGAAAAAAAAGAAGAAAAGAAAAAAAAGGAAGCAAAAAAAAGAAAAATCCAGAAGTTGTTCATGTTAAGTTCTTGTTCATGCCCATTTTTATTCAATCAGCATCAATTTGCATGAATTTGTTGAGCTTCAATTCAGTTTGCAATGAATTTGTTTTGTGGCTGTCCAAATTCCTAACTCCAGAATTTAATGCATCTAATGTCTATTCAAAGTCATTCATAAATTCCGAATTTGAACTTTTGGCCTTCAGTGAAAAGTTAGATCGGCATGTTATCTTTCAAAGTGAAGAAGGGCATTTACTCCAAATCCTAACGTAAAACATTAGTTTTTGGATTTCCATCTCAGTGTGCAGTTTTGGCCGAAAATTCCAGATTTGCTTCCATACTTTGTTCTTTTCAGATTTGAAGGAATTTATCCATAAATTTTGTTCCCTTTGCTTCATAAAGACTAATTCCATCATATTTAGGGCTTTCTCTTTACTTGCGTGGCATTTGTCTCTGAATTCGGTAGAAGGCATCTTGTCGTTGTGTCATTCCTTGTTTGGTGATAATGTTTTCTTTGTTCTAGTTTGTTGTTGTTTTATAATTATCTTGTCTTGGTTGTTTTGGTAAAGCTCACTATCACAAGAATCGTTTTAGTCACTTTCCCAAATAGCCTACCTTCGTGTGTGATAAACACGAGTGTTCCGAGTGAAAATCAGTGAGTTGTGTGTGTGAGGTTCAATTCTTCTTCTCAACCATGTTTTGCCAAAGACGAAGACATCGTGACACCTACAAACTTGATGTTCCATTTTGGAAAGGTGTTCGAGATAATTTGGTCGAGTTACGTGCAGCCATGAATGATTATGTTGAAATATGCAAAGAGATGCATTTAAGATACCAAGCCAAGAAGACTCAAGCTGCACAATCCAATCAAATTGTTAAAGATTGTTTAGCACCTCAAGATGATGGTGATCAACAAATACAAAATGAAGGTGATCATCAAAAGCTAGAAGAGAACGAGACAAATGTTGAGGTTGTGGAAAACAACGACATATGTGAAGTATGTGTTCAGAATGAGGTGGAGACAAAATCTCTAGATGATAGTGAGGAGAAGAGTGAGGAGAAGACAAAAGAACAAGAGGAAAATGTGAAAATTAAGAAAAGAGAGAAAAGAGAGGAAAATGTGGCAAGTACGAAAAGAGAGGAGAGTGTGAAAAGTGAAACAATGAAGAAAAAGGAGGAAACTAAAAAAGAAATGAGTGTCAGTGAAAAGAAGTGTTTAAGTGAAAAGAAACATGGGAGTGAGGATTGTTTTCCAAGTGTTTTTGATGATTCAATCAATACACGTTGGATTATCAAGTTTAAAATTTCTTATCAACAACAATGGGAGCCGAACGTTCTATGCAAAATGTTCACATTTGAATCAAGAGAAGACATTCCTATCCAAGTGTTTGAAAAAGAGCGAGATGATAATTACAAAGCTGCTTTGCAAGGAGAGCTTTTAGATTCGAGGACGAATCCTTTCGAAGAGGGGGAAGATGATAAGAATCATGGTGGTCCAAGCGCCCGTATTTTGAAGACACATTTAATATCTTAAGTCATCAACTTTTGTTTGTAAATTTTGAACTTTTGGGTTTCCAAAACGTGGTTTCAAGGTTAGAAGGTTAGATTCATTAGTGGGGAGTTACTTTGTAGGCCAATTATAGTCATGAATGCTTTGTAGCTTTTATTTTGGGATTTGAAAGGCTGGGGGTTTCATTCACACAAAGGCTATAAAAAGCCTCATTCTAGCATGTAAAATTCAGATTTGAGATGAATGAAATATGAACTCTCATATTTGAGACTTTTTCTTAGAAAACCCTTTTCTAGGATTCTTGCAATTCTTGTGATAGATTGCATGTTGAGCCATTCAATCCGGCCTTGATCAAGTTTGATTGTGGAATGACTCAATCTAGAACAAGATTTCCAATCTTGCTTTTAGATCATTGATCATAAGAGGTAATCAATTTCTATCCTTTTCTCTTGGTTGGTTCTAACTTGTGTAGGAAGGTGTTAATCTCATTGTTTCAAGGGTTCTTGCTCCACAAAAGCTTGGATCTTTGGGCTGAGAATTAGGGTTGCCTTATCACCTTCTGGACTCAGTCGCTTGGGAACTAGAGTAATAGAAGTAGCATTAATACCTGGAGGAAAGTAGCAAGTATCAAAGAAATGCAAGACAGCAGAACAAAAATCATCACCAACCACACTCCATGCTGCCTTAAAAAACCCCACAGAAAAACCATCTGGTCTCGGAGCTTTACTGCTATTCATCGAAAAAAGCACCAACCTGACCTCCTCTCTAGTAACAGGGCGACACAGATCAACCCCACACTCCTCAGGCCAGACAAACCCCACAATCTCAGCAATCTGGGCTGTGAGATCTCTATGTCCAAGCACCTGAGTCCCCAGAATACCTCTATAATAATCAACAACAACCCTCGCAATGTCAGACTGACCAGTAAGAATATTACCTTCCTCATCCGCAAAAGAATTAAGACCATTACGAATCACCCTGGCCTTACACACCTGTGGAAAAAAGCAGAGTTATGATCACCTAGTGAGAGCCACTGAATCCGAGACTTTTGGCGAAGGGAAGACTCCTCCCTCCTAATCCACTCCCAAAAAGACTGAGAAGCCCAAGCAGCCTGATCCACAAGACTAGACGAGAGAGGGTTAAGCCCAACAACCACTTGAGCATCTTCCATGCGCCTCCTGGCCTCCACCACTTCCCTACTAATAATAGCAATAGAACACCCAAACTTCCTCCAAAGAACAGATTTAAGCGCCTTAAGATTATGCCCAAACCCAACCAACGGGGACAAATCCTGATATCGAACCCAACTCTCAGCCACAGCATCCAAAAACCCATCCTCTTTGGCCCAATGACTGAAAAACAAAAAGAAGGAGGCCTACGCGCCACACTCAACCCAGGACCAAAAACTAGGGGGCAATGATTAGAAATCCCCCAGCCAACTGCCTGAACCTCACACAGCAGGGGAGCAGATACCCACTCCTCATTCACTAACACACGATCCAGTCTGTGCATAATATCCACTGGACCTCGTGGGCGATTTGTCCACGTAAACCAACTCCCTCTAACCCTCAACTCAACCAGATCAGCCTAAATCAACATATCATTAAAAGCCTCCATCTCCGAGAGATCAGGACTCCCCCCAAACCCTTCAGACGAACAACAAATGGCATTGAAGTCCCCCATCACAAGACCAGGCGAACTCCAAGCCAAGCAAACAGCAAGAATCTCATCCCATAACACACGTCTCTCCCCCCCAGAATTGGAGGCATACACACACACCACCTCAACAGAAACCTGAGAAGAAAGATCACAAATCGTACCATTAATCATTTGTGGCCGAACAAAAATAGGAACGAAAGAGAACCGATTTGCTCTCCACATCACCCAGATCCTCCCCAGACCACTAGTCCCATAACTACAAGCACACTGCCAATCAGACCCAAAGCCATCAAACACTGACGCAAACTGATGACGCTTCACCTTAGTCTCCAGGAGACAACAGAAACCCACACTAGACGACTGCAAAAAGGATTGCACAGCAAGACCCTTCGCGGGATCCCCCAACCCCCGCACATTCCACGAACACCAACTAGTCATCAGAAGGAAGGTCCAAGGCACCCTTCCCCCACTCGAGGTCCACACTGAACTGAGGTGAACGCTCAAAAGTAATAAAATTCGATCGGGGCGTCACCATAGCTAATGGAGGAGGGTCCGTACCAGCCGGGACCACAGCAAGCACAGACTCATTATCACCCTCCAACATAGCAAACGAATTCCCTAAGCTCGAATGACCCGAAGGGGAGGAGGATCCAACCCCTTTAGTAGGCGAAGCTGGTCCCACCCTCTTCGAGTCAACCGGCGAAGCACGGGGACTAGGACTTGTCGACACTCGCCGACCACTTGCAGGAGGGGCACTAGTAGAAGGGACACTAGTAGAAGGGAGATCGGCAGGCTTAACCCTAACCTCATCACGAACCACCACTGACTCTGGACAACTAGCACTAGAGTGCCCAAATACACCACAAGGCGCACACCTCTTAGGCTTCCAAGAATAATCCACAGCCACAACAAAATTCTTGCCACGAATACACACCTCTACCGTACTCGGTAAATCATCCCTCGGCCCAATCTCCACACAAACACGTGCAAAAGACAACCGTCAGCGCTCCTCAGTAGCCTTATCAAGGCACACCGGCCTGCCTATGGCATTAGCAACCACACTCAAACCTCTAGTAGTCCACAATTCTAGCGGTAACTTAGACAATTTAACCCAAACAGGCACTCTATCAAAGGAAAAAGATTCTGGAACAATACATGGGGACCATTTACAAAGAAGGAGGGGCTTACCCCCAATATGCCACGACCCATTCTTAAGAATCCAATCACAAGAGGTAGAATGGTGGAATTGGAAAATAATAAGGCCATCCTCAAGCACAATAATCATAGGCTCCTCAAGATGACCCCAAATCTTATTAACCATACGAGACAACCGAAAAAGGAACCCGAGCATCAATAAATTGTCCCACAAGCGAACTCCTCCATAAATTAATTCCTTCCTCAAGAATATCCTCATCCGGCACCACCACTCGTTTACCATTCAATTCCTTAGGCGGCACAAAAAGCAAATCCGGAGAAGGAGAATATTTAGGCCCAAATAAATCAGCCCAAGAATGCCCATTATTTGCCCCTCCCTTGTCCAGCTTGCTATTGGAATGGCCACCACCAGCAATAGCCCTCTTACCAAGCCCAACCGTAACAAACCCATTATCACCATCAGCCCCATCCTTCACTTGTTTTCCCTTCGGGTCACACTCATGGGTCAAATTCCCTTCGGGTCACACTCATGAGTCAAACCCACCCGCTGTACCAACGGGCAAAATTGTACCCGAGACTGCATGGTTCGTGATGCCCTAGCAACCGCCTGAACGAATGAAGACAATGAACCTGCAGCCGTCAACTCCGTCTCAACCACTGCCGGCACAACCTTCTCAGCACCCTTCAGATCAGTCGATTTCGCCTGGTCATTACGCAACGACCCATCATCGTCAGCCTTCGTCTCCGTTACAGGATCCGATGATACAACTGACGGATCATTTGCAGTCAATACCGATGATACCTTCGCAACAGACGAAACCTTCTGATCTTCTTTCTTCCGAACAGGCACCGGCGCACTGGGTTTCTTCAACGGAGAACGTTTCTTTCCCATCGCAACCTGAAACCACAACACCCACCGCTAAACAGATAACACCCACCGCAAACCACAACACCCACCGTCCACCGCTTCACCGCTTCACCGCAAGACAACTTGCACCACTCCACCACTCACCGCTTGCACCGTCCACGCACTAGCAACCCTCAAGAACAATCGGCAACAAGGAATTCACGCAAACAAAAACACACCACGATACCTGAAATTCCCACGGATAAAATCCACACAAAACGCAAACCCTAACACCGCCACAGCACACAAATACCAGCACACAAGACATGCAAACCTGCACACCCGAAACCCAAACCCCACAAGACGACGGCGGTGCCGCCTTGCCGCCCTAGCACCCTGATCCCGTCTCCAATTCCGTCAAGGAGAGAGAACAGAGAAAACTAGGGCTTAAAAATTTGGGACAAAAAAAAATTTGGGCGGTTAAATAAACAGTAAACTACGTATATGCTAAAAAATTGGACGGTTAAATAAACAGTAAACTGCGTATATGCAAGATCGAACCCCCACCATGGAGCAAAAAATTTGGGCGGTTAAATAAACAGTAAACTGCGTATATGCAGGATCGAACCCCCACCACGGAGCAAAAATTTGGGTGGTTAAATAAACAGTAAACTGCGTATATGCAGAATCGAACCCAAACCATGGAGCAACCAAGGATAATCACGCACTCAGCCACTGAGACAGGTGGTTGATTGATAAAAAGTTTGGGCGGTTAAATAAACAGTAAACTGCGTATATGTAGGATCGAACCCCCACCATGGAGCAAAAATTTGGGCAGTTAAATAAACAATAAACTGCGTATATGCAGAATTCGAACCCCCACCATGGAAAATTTGGGAGGTTAAATAAACAGTAAACTGCGCATATGCAGTAAAAATTTGGGCGGTTAAATAAACAGTAAACTGCGTATATGCACGATCGAACCAAAAGTTGGGCGTTTAAATAAACAGTAAACTGCATATATGCAAGATCGAAAAAAAAATATTGGGCGGTTAAATAAACAGTAAACTGCGTATATGCAGGATCGAACCCCCACCATGGAGCAAAATATTTGGGCGGTTAAATAAACAGTAAACTGCGTATATGCAGGATCGAACCCCCACCATGGAGCAAAAATTTGGGCGGTAAACTGCGTATATGCAGAATCAAACCCCCACCATGGAAAATTTGGGCGGTTAAATAAACAGAAAACTGTGTCTATGCAGTAAAAATTTGGGCGGTTAAATAAACAGTAAACTGCGTATATGCAGGATCGAACCAAACGTTGGACGGTTAAATTAATAGTAAACTGCGTATATGCAGGATTGAACCCCCACCATAGAGCAACCAAGGATAATCACTCACTCAGCCACTGAGCCAGGTGGTTGCTTGATGAAAAATTTGGGCGGTTAAATAAACAGTAAACTGCGTATATGCAGGATCGAACCCCCACCATGGAACAAAAAATTTGGGCAGTTAAATAAACAGTAAACTGCGTATATGCAGGATCGAACCCCCACCATGGGACAACCAAGGATAATCACTCACTCAGCCACTAAGCCAGGTGGTTGTTTGATAAAAAACTTGGGTGGTTAAATAAAATATAAACTGCGTATATGCAGAATCGAACCCCCAACATGGAGCAACCAAGGACAAAAAAATTTGGGCGGTTAAATAAACAGTAAACTACGTATGTGCAGGATAAATTTGGGTGGTTAAATAAACAGTAAACTGCGTATATGCAGGATCGAACCCCCACCATAAAATTTGGGCAGTTAAATAAACAGTAAACTGCGTATCTGCAGGATCGAACCCCCACCATGGAAAAAATTTGGGCGATTAAATAAAAAGAAAACTGCGTATATGCAGGATCGAACTTTGGGTATATCTGTTTCTCTTTTTGAGAGTTCGGAACCCAAAGTTCGTCCCAATGAAAGTTTTTCATCTTGTTTGGACGAACTTGGTGCAAACTTTGCTCCGTTTGAGTTTTGGAGAGTTTGGAACATCAAAGTTCGGCCCAATGAGAGTTCTTTAGGTGGTGTGGACGACACATGGTCCAAACTTTGCTCCGTTTCTGTTTTTGAGAGCTCAGAACCGAAAGTTCGTACCGATGAGAGTTTTTCATCTTGTTTGGACGAACTTGGTCCGAACTTTGCTCCTTTTGAGTTTTGGAGAGTTTAAAACTCAAAGTTTGGCCCAATGAGAGTTCTTTAGGTGGTTTGGACGACACATGGTCCAAACTTTGCTCCGTTTCTATTTTTGAGAGCTCGGAACCCAAAGTTCGTCCCAATGAGAGTTTTTCATCTTATTTGGACGAATTGGGTCCAAACTTTGCTCCTTTTGAGTTTTGGAGAGTTTGGAACATCAAAGTTCAGCCCAATGAGAGTTCTTTAGGTGGTCGGACGACACATTGTCCAAACTTTGCTCCGTTTCTGTTTTTGAAAGCGCGGAACCCAAACTTCGTCCCATGAGAGTTTTTCATCTTGTTTGGACGAAATTGGTCCAAACTTTGCACCGTTTGGGTTTTGGAGAGTTTGGAAATAAAAGTTCGGCCCAATGAGAGTTCTTTAGGTGGTTTGGACGACAAATGGTCCAAACCTTGCTCCGTTTCTATCCTTGAGAGCTCGGAACCCAAAGTTCGTCCCGATGAGAGTTTTTATCTTGTTTGGACGAACTTGGTGCAAACTTTGCTCCGTTTGAGTTTTGGAGAGTTTGGAAATCAAAGTTCGGCCCAATGAGAGATCTCTAGCTGGTTTGGACGACAAGTGGTCCACACGTTACTCCGTTTCTGTTTTTGAGAGCTCGGAACCCAAAGTTCGTCCCAATGAGAGTTTTTCATCTTATTTGGACGAACTTGGTCCAAACTTTGCTCCGTTTGAGTTTTGGAGAGCTTGAAACTCAAAGTTCGGCCCAATGAGAGTTCTTTAGGTGGTTTGGACGACAAATTGTCCAAACGTTGCTCCGATTCTGTTTTTGAGAGCTCGGAACCCAAAGTTCGTCCCAATGAGAGTTTTTCATCTTGTTTGGACGAACTTGGTCCAAACCTTGCTCCGTTTGAGTTTTGGAGAGTTTTGAACATCAAAGTTCGGCACAATGACAGTTTTTTTGGTGGTGTGGACGACACATGGTCCAAATTTTGCTCTGTTTCAGTTTTTGAGAGCTCGGAACCCAAAGTTCGTCCCAATGAGAGTTTTTCATCTTGTTTGGACGAACTTGGTCCAAACTTTGGTCATTTTGAGTTTTGGAGAGTTTGAAAATCAAAGTTCGACCCAATGAGAGTTCTTTAGGTGGTGTGGACGAACTTGGTCCAAACTTTGCTCCGTTTGAGTTTTGGAGAGATTGAAACTCAAAGTTCGGCCCTATGAGAGTTCTTCAGGTGGTTTGGACGACACATGGTCCAAACTTTGCTCCGTTTCTGTTTTTTAGAGCTCGGAACCCAAAGTTCGTCCCAATGAGAGTTTTTCATCTTGTTTGGACGAACTTGGTCCAAACTTTGATCCGTTTGAGTTTTGGAGAGTTTGAAAATCAAAGTTCAGCCCAATGAGAGTTCTTTAGGTGGTGTGGACGACACATGATCCAAACTTTGCTCCATTTCTTTTTTTGAGAGCTCGGAACCCAAAGTTCGTCCCAATGAGAGTTTTTCATCTTGTTTGGACGAACTTGGTGAAAACTTTTCTCCGTTTGAGTTTTGGAGACTTTGGAACATCAAAGTTCGGCCCAATGAGAGTTCTTTAGGTGGTGTGGACGACACATGGTTAAAACTTTGCTCCGTTTCGGTTTTTGAGAGCTCGGAACCCACGTCCCAATGAGAGTTTTTCATCTTGTTTGGACGAACTTGGTCCAAACTTTGCTTCGTTTGAGTTTTGGAGAGTTTGGAACATCAAAGTTCGGCCCAATGAGAGTTATTTAGGTGGTGTGGACCACACATCGTCCAAACTTTGCTCCGTTTGAGTTTTTGAGAATTTGAAACTCAAAGTTCGTCCCAATGAGAGTTCTTCATCTTGTTTGGACGAACTTGGTCCAAGCTTTGCTCCGTTTGAGTTTTGGAGAGTTTGAAACTCAAAGTTCGGCCCAATGAGAGTTATTTAGGTGGTGTGGACCACACATCGTCCAAACTTCCGTTTCTGTTTTTGAGAGCTCGGAACCCAAAGTTCGTCCCAATGAGAGTTTTTCATCTTGTTTGGACTAACTTGGTCCAAACTTTGCTCCGTTTGAGTTTTGGAGGGTTTGGAACATCAAAGTTCGGCCCAATGAGAGTACTTCAGGTGGTTTGGACGACACATGGTCCAAACTTTGCTCCGTTTCGGTTTTTGAGAGATCGGAACCCAAAGTTCGTCCCAATGAGAGTTTTTCATCTTGTTTGGACAAACTTGGTCCAAACTTTGCTCCGTTTGAGTTTTGGAGAGTTTGGAAATCAAAGTTCGGCCCAATGAGAGTTGTTTAGGTGGTGTGGACGACACATGGTCAAAACTTTGCTCTGTTTCTGTTTTTGAGAGCTCGGAACCCAAAGTTCGTCCCAATGAGAGTTTTTAATCTTGTTTGGACGAACGTGGTCCAAATTTTGCTCCGTGTTAGTTTTGGAGAGTTTGGAAATCAATGTTCGGCGCAATGAGAGTTCTTGAGGTGGTGTGGACGACACATCCTCCAAACTTTGCTCCGTTTCGGTTTTTGAGAGCTCAGAACCCAAAGTTCGTCCCAATGAGAGTTTTTCATCTTGTTTGGACAAACTTGGTCCAAACTCTGCTCCGTTTGAGTTTTGGAGAGTTTGAAACTCAAAGTTCGGCCCAATGAGAGTTCTTCAGGTGGTTTGGACGACACACGGTCCAAACTTTGCTCCGTTTCTGTTTTTGAGAGCTCGGAACCCAAAGTTCGTCCCAGTGAGAGTTTTTCATCTTTTTGGACAAACGTGGTCCAAACCTTGCTCCGTTTGAGTTTTGAAGAATTTGGAAATCAAAGTTCGGCCCAATGAGAGTTCTTTAGGTGGTGTGGACGACATATGGTCCAAACTTTGCTCCGTTTCTGTTTTTGAGAGCTCGGAACCCAAAGTTCGTCCCAATGAGAGTTTTTCATATTGTTTGGACGAACTTGGTCCAAACTTTGCTCCATTTTAGTTTTGGAGAGTTTGAAACTAAAAGTTCGGCCCAATGAGAGTTCTTCAGGTGGTTTGGACGACACACGGTCCAAACTTTGCTCCGTTTCTGTTTTTGAGAGCTTGGAACCCAAAGTTCGTCCCAGTGAGAGTTTTTCACCTTGTTTGGATAAACCTGGTCCAAACTTTGCTCCGTTTGAGTTTTGAAGAATTTGGAAATCAAGGTTCGGCCCAATGAGAGTTCTTTAGGTGGTGTGGACGACACATGGTCCAAACTTTGCTCCGTTTCTGTTTTTGAGAGCTCGAAGCCCAAATTTCGTTCCAATGAGAGTTTTTCACATTGTTTGGACGAACTTGTTCCAAACTTTGCTCCGTTTGAGTTTTGGAAATTTTGGAACATCAAAGTTCAGCCAAATGAGAGTTCTTTAGGTGGTGTGGACGACACATGGTCCAAAATTTGCTCCGTTTCTATTTTTGAGAGCTCGAAACCCAAAGTTCGTCCCAATAAGAGTTTTGCATCTTGTTTGGACGAACTTGGTCCAAACTTTTCTCCGTTTGAGTTTTGGAGAGTTTAGAACATCAAAGTTTGGCCCAATGAGAGTACTTCAGGTGGTTTGGACGACACATGGTCCAAACTTTGCTCCGTCTCGGTTTTTGATAGATCGGAACCCAAAGTTCGTCCCAATGAGCGTTTTTCATCTTGTTTGGACAAACTTGGTCAAAACTTTGCTCCGTTTGAGTTTTGGAGAGTTTGGAAATCAAAGTTCGGCCCAATGAGAGTTCTTTAGGTGGTGTGGACGACACATGGTCCAAACTTTGCTTCGTTTCTGTTTTTTAGAGCTCGGAACCCAAAGTTCGTCCCAATGAGAGTTTTTCATCTTGTTTGGACGAACTTGGTCCAAACTTTGCTCCGTTTGAGTTTTAGAGAGTTTGAAACTCAAAGTTCGGACCAATGAGAGTTCTTTAGGTTGTTTGGAAGACAAATTGTCCAAACCTTGCTCTGTTTCTGTTTTTGAGAGCTCGGAACCCAAAGTTCGTTCGAATGAGAGTTTTTCATCTTGTTTGGACAAACTCCATCCAAACTTTGCTCCGTTTGAGTTTTGGAGAGTTTGAAACTCAAAGTTCGGCCCAATGAGAGTTCTTCAGGTGGTTTCGACGACACATGGTCCAAACTTTGCTCCGTTTCTGTTTTTGAGAGCTCGGAACCCAAAGTTCGTCCCAATGAGAGTGTTTCATCTTGTTTGGACGAACTTGGTCCAAACTTTGCTCCGTTTTAGTTTTGGGGAGTTTGGAATTCAAAGTTCGGCCCAATGATAGTTCTTTAGGTGGTGTGGACGACAAATGGTCCAAACATTGCTCCGTTTCTGTTTTTTAGAGGTCGGAACCCAAAGTTCGTTCCAATTAGAGTTTTTCATCTTGTTTGGACGAACTTTGTCCAAACTTTGCTCCGTTCGAGTTTTGGAGAGTTTGAAACTCAAACTTTGGCCCAATGACAGTTCTTCAGGTGGTTTGGACGACACATGGTCCAAACTTTGCTCCGTTTCTGTTTTTGACAGCTCGGAACCCAAAGTTCGTCCCAATGAGATTTTTTCATCTTGTTTGGACTATTTTGGTCCAAACTTTGCGACGTTTGAGTTTTGGAGAGTTTGAAACTCAAAGTTCGGACCAATGAGAGTTCTTTAGGTGGTTTGGAAGACAAATGGTCCAAACCTTGCTCCGTTTCTGTATTTGAGAGCTCGGAACCCAAAGTTCGTTCCAATGAGAGTTTTTCATCTTGTTTGGACGAACTCTGTCCAAACTTTGCTTCGTTCGAGTTTTGGAGAGTTTGAAACTCAAACTTCGGCCCAATGACAGTTCTTCAGGTTGTTTGGACGACACATGGTCCAAACTTTGCTCCGTTTTTGTTTTTGAGAGCTCGGAACCCAAAGTTCGTCCCAATAAGAGTTTTTCATCTTGTTTGGACGAACTTGGTCCAAACTTTGCTCCGTTTGAGTTTTGGAGAGTTTGAAACTCAAAGTTCGGACCAATGAGAGTTCTTTAGGTTGTTTCGAAGACAAATTGTCCAAACCTTGCTCCGTTTCTGTTTTTGAGAGCTCGGAACCCAAAGTTCGTTCCAATGAAGTTTTTCATCTTGTTTGGACAAACTCCTTCCGAACTTTGCTCCGTTTGAGTTTTGGAGAGTTTGAAACTCAAAGTTCGGCCCGATGAGAGTTCTTCAGGTGGTTTCGACGACACATGGTCCAAACTTTGCTCCGTTTCTGTTTTTGAGAGCTCGGAACCCAAAGTTCGTCCCAATGAGAGTTTTTCATCTTGTTTGGACGAACTTGGTCCAAACTTTGCTCCGTTTGAGTTATGGGGAGTTTGGAATTCAAAGTTCGGCCCAATGAGAGTTCTTTAGGTGGTGTGGACGACAAATGGTCCAAACATTGCTCCGTTTCTGTTTTTTAGAGGTCGGAACCCAAAGTTCGTTCCAATGAGAGTTTTTCATCTTGTTTGGACGAACTCTGTCCAAACTTTGCTCCGTTTGAGTTTGGGAGGGTTTGAAACTCAAGCTTCGGCCCAATGAGAGTTCTTCAGGTGGTTTCGACGACACATGGTCCAAACTTTGCTTCGTTTCTGTTTTTGAGAGCTCGGAACCCAAAGTTCGTCCCAATGAGAGTTTTGCATCTTGTTTGGACGAACTATTCCAAACTTTGCTTCGTTTGAGTTTTGGAGAGTTTGAAACTCAAAGTTCGGACCAATGAGAGTTCTTTAGGTGGTTCGGAAGACAAATGGTCCAAACTTTTCTCCGTTTCTGTTTTTTAGAGGTCGGAACCCAAAGTTCGTTCCAATGAGAGTTTTTCATCTTGTTTGGACGAACTCTGTCCAAACTTTGCTCCGTTTGAGTTTTGGAGAGTTTGAAACTCAAACTTCGGCCCAATGAGAGTTCTTCAGGTGGTTTGGACGACACATGGTCCAAACTTTGCTCCGTTTCTGTTTTTGAGAGCTCGGAACCCAAAGTTCGTCCCATTGAGAGTTTTTCATCTTGCTTGGACGAACTTGGTCCAAACATTGCTCCGTTTGAGTTTTGGAGAGTTTGAAACTCAACGTTCGGACCAATGAGAGTTCTTTAGGTGGTTTGGAAGACAAATGGTCCAAACCTTGCTCCGTTTCTGTTTTTGAGAACTCGGACCCCAAAGTTCGTTCCAATGAGAGTTTTTTATCTTGTTTGGACGAACTCTGTCCAAACTTTGCTCCGTTTGAGTTTTGGAGAGTTTGAAACTCAAACTTCGGCCCAATGAGAGTTCTTCAGGTGGTTTGGATGACACATGGTCCAAACCTTGCTCCGTTTCTATTTTTGACAACTCGGAACCCAAAGTTCGTCCCAATGAGAGTTTTTCATCTTGTTTGGACGAACTCTGTCCAAACTTTGCTCCGTTTGAGTTTGGGAGGGTTTGAAACTCAAGCTTCGGCCCAATGAGAGTTCTTCAGGTGGTTTGGATGACACATGGTCCAAACCTTGCTCCGTTTTAATTTTTGACAACTCGGAACCCAAAGTTCGTCCCAATGAGAGTTTTTCATCTTGTTTGGACGAACTTGGTCCAAACTTTGCTCCGTTTGAGTTTTGGAGAGTTTGAAACTCAAAGTTCGGACCAATGAGAGTTGTTTAGGTGGTTCGGAAGACAAATGGTCCAAACTTTTCTCCGTTTCTGTTTTTTAGAGGTCGGAACCCAAAGTTCGTTCCAATGAGAGTTTTTCATCTTGTTTGGACGAACTCTGTCCAAACTTTGCTCCGTTTGAGTTTTGGAGAGTTTGAAACTCAAACTTCGGCCCAATGAGAGTTCTTAAGGTGGTTTGGACGAAACATGGTCCAAACTTTGCTCCGTTTCTGTTTTTGAGAGCTCGGAACCCAAAGTTCGTCCCATTGAGAGTTTTTCATCTTGCTTGGACGAACTTGGTCCAAACATTGCTCCGTTTGAGTTTTGGAGAGTTTGAAACTCAAAGTTCGGACCAATGAGAGTTCTTTAGGTGGTTTGGAAGACAAATGGTCCAAACCTTGCTCCGTTTCTGTTTTTGAGAACTCGGACCCCAAAGTTCGTTCCAATGAGAGTTTTTCATCTTGTTTGGACGAACTCTGTCCAAACTTTGCTCCGTTTGAGTTTTGGAGAGTTTGAAACTCAAACTTCGGCCCAATGAGAGTTCTTCAGGTGGTTTGGAAGACACATGGTCCAAACCTTGCTCCGTTTCTATTTTTGACAACTCGGAACCCAAAGTTCGTCCCAATGAGAGTTTTTCATCTTGTTTGGACGAACTTGGTCCAAACTTTGCTCCGTTTGAGTTTTGGAGAGTTTGAAACTCAAAGTTCGGACCAATGAGAGTTCTTTAGGTGGTTTGGAAGAAAAATGGTCCAAACCTTGCTCCGTTTCTGTTTTTGAGAGCTCGGAACCCAAAGTTCGTTCCAATGAGGGTTTTTCATCTTGTTTGGACGAACTCTGTCCAAACTTTGCTCCGTTTGAGTTTGGGAGGGTTTGAAACTCAAACTTCGGCGCAATGAGAGTTCTTCAGGTGGTTTCGACGACACATGGTCCAAACTTTGCTCCGTTTCTGTTTTTGAGAGCTCGGAACCCAAAGTTCGTCCCAATGAGAGTTTTTCATCTTGTTTGGACGAACTTGGTCCAAACTTTACTCCGTTTGAGTTTTGGAGAGTTTGAAACTCAAAGTTCGGACCAATGAGAGTTCTTTAGGTGGTTTGGAAGACAAATGGTCCAAACCTTGCTCCGTTTCTTTTTTTGAGAGCTCGGAACCCAAAGTTCGTTCCAATGAGAGTTTTTCATCTTGTTTGGACGAACTCTGTCCAAACTTTGCTCTATTTGAGTTTTGGAGAGTTTGAAACTCAAAGTTCGGTCCAATGAGAGTTCTTCAGGTCGTTTGGTCGACACATGGTCCAAACTTTTCTCCGTTTCTGTTTTTGACAGCTCGGAACCCAAAGTTCGTCCCAATGAGAGTTTTTCATCTTGTTTGGACGAACTTGGTCCAAACTTTGCTCCGTTTGAGTTTTGGAGAGTTTGAAACTCAAAGTTCGGACCAATGAGAGTTCGTTAGGTGGTTTGGAAGACAAATGGTCCAAACCTTGCTTCGTTTCTGTTTTTGAGAGCTCGGAACCCAAAGTTCGTTCCAATGAGAGTTTTTCATCTTGTTTGGACGAACTTGGTCGAAACTTTGCTCTGTTTGAGTTTTGGAGAGTTTGAAACTCAAAGTTCGGCCCAATGAGAGTTCTTCAGGTGGTTTGGACGACACATGGTCCAAACTTTGCTCCGTTTCTGTTTTTGACAGCTCGAAACCCAAAGTTCGTCCCAATGAGAGTTTTTCATCTTGTTTGGACGAACTTGGTCCAAACTTTGCTCCGTTTGAGTTTTGGAGAGTTTGAAACTCAAAGTTCGGACCAATGAGAGTTCTTTAGGTCGTTTGGAAGACAAATGGTCCAAACCTTGCTCCGTTTCTGTTTTTGAGAGCTCGGAACCCAAAGTTCTTTCCAATGAGAGTTTTTCATCTTGTTTGGACGAACTCTGTCCAAACTTATCTCCATTTGAGTTGTGGAGAGTTTGAAACTCAAACTTCGGCCCAATGAGAGTTCTTTAGGTGGTGTGGACCACACATCGTCCAAACTTTGCTCCCTTTCTGTTTTTGACAGCTCGAAACCCAAACTTCGTCCCAATGAGAGTTTTTCATCTTTTTTTTTCACGAACTTGGTCCAAACTTTGCTCCGTTTGAGTTTTGGAGAGTTTGGAATTCAAAGTTCGGCCCAATGAGAGTTCTTTAGGTGGTGTGGACAACAAATGGTCCAAACTTTTCTCCATTTCTGTTTTTTAGAGGTCGGAACCCAAAGTTCGTTCCAATGAGAGTTTTTCATCTTGTTTGGACGAACTCTGTCCAAACTTTGCTCCGTTTGAGTTTTGGAGAGTTTGAAACTCAAACTTCGGCCCAATGAGAGTTCTTCAGGTTGTTTGGACGACACATGGTCCAAACTTTGCTCCGTTTCTGTTTTTGAGAGCTCGGAACCCAAAGTTCGTCCCATTGAGAGTTTTTCATCTTGCTTGGACGAACTTGGTCCAAACATTGCTCCGTTTGAGTTTTGGAGAGTTTGAAACTCAAAGTTCGGACCAATGAGAGTTCTTTAGGTGGTTTGGAAGACAAATGGTCCAAACCTTGCTCCGTTTCTGTTTTTGAGAACTCGGAACCCAAAGTTCGTTCCAATGAGAGTTTTTCATCTTGTTTGGACGAACTCTGTCCAAACTTTGCTCCGTTTGAGTTTTGGAGAGTTTGAAACTCAAACTTCGGCCCAATGAGAGTTCTTCAGGTGGTTTGGACGACATATGGTCGAAACTTTGCTCCGTTTCTGTTTTCGACAACTCGGAATCCAAAGTTCGTCCCAATGAGAGTTTTTCATCTTGTTTGGACGAACTTGGTCCAAACTTTGCTCCGTTTGAGTTTTGGAGAGTTTGAAACTCAAAGTTCGGACCAATGAGAGTTCTTTAGGTGGTTTGGAAGACAAATGGTCCAAACCTTGCTCCGTTTCTGTTTTTGAGAGCTCGGAACCCAAAGTTCGTTCCAATGAGAGTTTTTCATCTTGTTTGGACGAACTCTGTCCAAACTTTGCTCTGTTTGAGTTTGGGAGGGTTTGAAACTCAAACTTCGGCGCAATGAGAGTTCTTCAGGTGGTTTCGACGACACATGGTCCAAACTTTGCTCCGTTTCTGTTTTTGAGAGCTCGGAACCCAAAGTTCGTCCCAATGAGAGTTTTTCATCTTGTTTGGACGAACTTGGTCCAAACTATGCTTCGTTTGAGTTTTGGAGAGTTGAAACTCAAAGTTCGGACCAATGAGAGTTCTTTAGGTTGTTTGGAAGACAAATGGTCCAAACCTTGCTCTGTTTCTGTTTTTGAGAGCTCGGAACCCAAAGTTCGTTCCAATGAGAGTTTTTCATCATGTTTGGACGAACTCTGTCCAAACTTTGCTCCGTTTGAGTTTTGGAGGGTTTGAAACTCAAACTTCGGCGCAATGAGAGTTCTTCAGGTGGTTTCGACAACACATGGTCCAAACTTTCCTCCGTTTCTGTTTTTGACAGCTCGGAACCCAAAGTTCGTCCCAATGAGAGTTTTTCATCTTGTTTGGACGAACTTGGTCCAAACTTTGCTTCGTTTGAGTTTTGGAGAGTTTGAAACTCAAAGTTCGAACCAATGAGAGTTCTTTAGATGGTTTGGAAGACAAATGGTCCAAACTTTTCTCCGTTTCTGTTTTTTAGAGGTCGGAACCCAAAGTTCGTTCCAATGAGAGTTTTTCATCTTGTTTGGACGAACTCTATCCAAACATTGCTCCGTTTGAGTTTGGGAGGGTTTGAAACTCAAACTTCGGTGCAATGAGAGTTCTTCAGGTGGTTTCGACGACACATGGTCCAAACTTTGCTCCGTTTCTGTTTTTGAGAGCTCGGAACCCAAAGTTCGTCCCAATGAGAGTTTTTCATCTTGTTTGGACGAACTTGGTCCAAACTTTGCTTCGTTTGAGTTTTGGAGAGTTTGAAACTCAAAGTTCGGACCAATGAGAGTTCTTTAGGTGGTTTGGAAGACAAATGGTCCAAACTTTTCTCCGTTTCTGTTTTTTAGAGGTCGGAACCCAAAGTTCGTTCCAATGAGAGTTTTTCATCTTGTTTGGACGAACTCTGTCCAAACTTTGCTCCGTTTGAGTTTTGGAGAGTTTGAAACTCAAAGTTCGGACCAATGAGAGTTCTTTAGGTGGTTTGGAAGACAAATGGTCCAAACCTTGCTCCGTTTCTGTTTTTGAGAGCTCGGAACCCAAAGTTCGTTCCAATGAGAGTTTTTCATCTGGTTTGGACGAACTCTTTCCAAACTTTGCTCCGTTTGAGTTTTGGAGAGTTTGAAACTCAAACTTCGGCCCAATGAGAGTTCTTCAGGTGGTTTGGACGACACATGGTCCAAACTTTGCTCCGTTTCTGTTTTTGACACCTCGGAACCCAAAGTTCGTCCCAATGAGAGTTTTTCATCAATTTTGGACGAACTTGGTCAAAAATTTGCTCCGTTTGAGTTTTGGAGAGTTTGAAACTCAAAGTTCGGACCAATGAGAGTTCTTTAGGTGGTTTGGAAGACAAATGGTCCAAACCCTTCTCCGTTTCTGTTTTTGAGAGCTCGGAACCCAAAGTTCGTTCCAATGAAAGTTTTTCATCTTGTTTGGACGAACTCTGTCCAAACTTTGCTCCGTTTGAGTTTGTGAGAGTTTGAAACTCAAACTTCGGCCCAATGAGAGTTCTTCAGGTGGTTTGGACGACACATGGTCCAAACTTTGCTCCGTTTTTCTTTTTGAGAGCTCGGAACCCAAAGTTCGTTCCAATGAGAGTTTTTCATCTTGTTTGGACGAACTTGGTCCAAACATTTCTCCGGTTGAGTTTTGGAGAGTTTGAAACTCAAAGTTCGGACCAATGAGAGTTCTTTAGGTGGTTTGGAAGACAAATGGTCCAAACCTTGCTCCGTTTCTGTTTTTGAGAACTCGGAACCCAAAGTTCGTTCCAATGAGAGTTTTTCATCTTGTTTTGACGAACTCTGTCCAAACTTTGCTCCGTTTGAGTTTTGGAGAGTTTGAAACTCAAACTTCGGCCCAATGAGAGTTCTTCAGGTGGTTTGGACGACACATGGTCCAAACTTTGCTCTGTTTTTCTTTTTGAGAGCTCGGAACTCAAAGTTCGTTCCAATGAGAGTTTTTCATCTTGTTGGGACGAACTCTGTCCAAACTTTGCTCCGTTTGAGTTTTGGAGACTTTGAAACTCAAACTTCGGCCCAATGAGAGTTCTTCAGGTGGTTTGGACGACACAAGGTCCAAACTTTGCTCCGTTTCTGTTTTTGACAGCTCGGAACCCAAAGTTCGTCCCAATGAGAGTTTTTCATCTTGTTTGGACGAACTTGGTCCAAACTTTGCTCCGTTTGAGTTTTGGAGAGTTTGAAACTCAAAGTTCGGACCAATGAGAGTTCTTTAGGTGGTTTGGAAGACAAATGGTCAAAACCTTGCTCCGTTTCTGTTTTTGAGAGCTCGGAACCCAAAGTTCGTTCCAATGAAAGTTTTTCATCTTGTTTGGACGAACTCTGTCCAAACTTTGCTCCGTTTGAGTTTTGGAGAGTTTGAAACTCAAACTTCGGCCCAATGAGAGTTCTTCAGGTGGTTTGGACGACACATGGTCCAAACTTTGCTCTGTTTTTCTTTTTGAGAGCTCGGAACCCAAAGTTCGTTCCAATGAGAGATTTTCATCTTATTGGGACGAACTCTGTCCAAACTTTGCTCCGTTTGAGTTTTGGAGAGTTTGAAACTCAAACTTCGGCCCAATGAGAGTTCTTTAGGTTGTTTGGAAGACAAATTGTCCAAACCTTGCTCTGTTTCTGTTTTTGAGAGCTCGGAACCCAAAGTTCGTTCGAATGAGAGTTTTTCATCTTGTTTGGACAAACTCCGTCCAAACTTTGCTCCGTTTGAGTTTTGGAGAGTTTGAAACTCAAAGTTCGGCCGAATGAGAGTTCTTTAGGTGGTTTGGAAGACAAATGGTCCAAACCTTGCTCCGTTTCTGTTTTTGAGAACTCGGAACCCAAAGTTCGTTCCAATGAGAGTTTTTCATCTTGTTTGGACGAACTCTGTCCAAACTTTGCTCCGTTTGAGTTTTGGAGAGTTTGAAACTCAAACTTCGGCCCAATGAGAGTTCTTCAGGTGGTTTGGACGACACATGGTCCAAACTTTGCTCCGTTTCTGTTTTTGACAACTCGGAATCCAAAGTTCGTCCCAATGAGAGTTTTTAGTCTTGTTTGGACGAACTTGGTCCAAACTTTGCTCCGTTTGAGTTTTGGAGAGTTTGAAACTCAAAGTTCGGACCAATGAGAGTTCTTTAGGTGGTTTGGAAGACAAATGGACCAAACCTTGCTCCGTTTCTGTTTTTGAGAGCTCGGAACCCAAATTTCGTTCCAATGAGAGTTTTTCATCTTGTTTGGACGAACTCTGTCCAAACTTTGCTCCGTTTGAGTTTGGGAGGGTTTGAAACTCAAACTTCGGCGCAATGAGAGTTCTTCAGGTGGTTTGGACGACACATGGTCCAAACTTTGCTCCGTTTCTGTTTTTGAGAGCTCGGAACCCAAAGTTCGTCCCAATGAGAGTTTTTCATCTTGTTTGGACGAACTCAGTCCAAACTTTGCTCCGTTTGAGGTTGGGAGGGTTTGAAACTCAAACTTCGGCGCAATGAGAGTTCTTCAGGTGGTTTCGACGACACATGGTCCAAACTTTGCTCCATTTCTGTTTTTGACAGCTCGGAACCCAAAGTTCGTCCCAATGAGAGTTTTTCATCTTGTTTGGACGAACTTGGTCCAAACTTTGCTCCGTTTGAGTTTTGGAGAGTTTGAAACTCAAAGTTCGGACCAATGAGAGTTCTTTAGGTGGTTTGGAAGACAAATGGTCCAAACCTTGCTCCGTTTCTGTTTTTGAGAGCTCGGAACCCAAAGTTCGTCCCAATGAGAGTTTTTCATATTGTTTGGACGAACTTTGTCCAAACTTTGCTCCGTTTGAGTTTTGGAGAGTTTAAAACTCAATGTTCTGCCCAATGAGAGTTCTTTAGGTGGTTTAGACGACACATGGTCCAAACCTTGCTCCGATTCGGTTTTTGAGATCTCGGAATCCAAAGTTCGTCCCAATGAGAGTTTTTCATCTTGTTTGGACGAACTTGGTCATAACTTTTCTCCGTTTGAGTTTTGGAGAGTTTCGAAATCAAAGTTCGGCCCAATGAGAGTTCTTCACGTGGTTTTGCAACAAATGCCCCAAACCTTGCTCCGTTTCTATTTTTGAGAGCTCGGACCCAAAGTTCGTCCCAACGAGAGTTTTTCATCTTGTTTGGACTAACTTGGTCCAAACTTTGCTCCGTTTGAGTTTTGGAGAGTTTGAAACTCAAAGTTCGGACCAATCAGAGTTCTTTAGGTGGTTTGGAAGACAAATGGTCCAAACCTTGCTCCGTTTCTGTTTTTGAGAGCTCGGAACCCAAAGTTCGTTCCAATGAGAGTTTTTCATCTTGTTTGGATGAACTCTATCCAAACTTTGCTCCGTTTGTGTTTTGGAGAGTTTGAAACTCAAACTTCGGCCCAATGAGAGTTCTTCAGGTGGTTTCGACGACACATGGTCCAAACTTTGCCCCGTTTCTGTTTTTGAGAGCTCGAAACCCAAAGTTCGTCCCAATGAGAGTTTTTCATCTTGTTTGGACGAACTTGGTCCAAACTTTGCTCCGTTTGAGTTTTGGAGAGTTTGAAACTCAAAGTTCGGACCAATCAGAGTTCTTTAGGTGGTTTGGAAGACAAATGGTCCAAACCTTGCTCCGTTTCTGTTTTTGAGAGCTCGGAACCCAAAGTTCGTTCCAATGAGAGTTTTTCATCTTGTTTGGATGAACTCTATCCAAACTTTGCTCCGTTTGTGTTTTGGAGAGTTTGAGACTCAAACTTCGGCCCAATGAGAGTTCCTTTGAGTTTGCAACTGCGCCGCTATTATCACAATACAAGGTGATAGGCAGATGCTGTTGGGATTGGTGTCCTAAAACTCGTAGATAGTGAATGTTAAACGAATTATATACTTATTCGATAAAGGCGTTATCGAGACTAATTCAGTAAAGTTATTACTGAATAAAGTAAATTGCACATATAATTACCCAAATCCAATAAACTAAGATCCATGGCTATAGGATGAACACTTGAGCTTTATGTAGAGACATAAAAGTGGATCAAGCTCGAGTAATAGCCAAAACAGTCTATAGTATAGGGATAGGGCTGGATACCTTATTCTGGGGACACTATGAGACGCGGCCCGCTTTATAGATGGTATAGACGATGTGATCCTAAATCGTCCATGTAGAGACATGCGAGTGGGGGCGTCCTATGCAATGAGTTTGCATAAGACCAGGACCAAGAAATAAGTCGCTCTCGCTTTATAACACCGTTTACTGACGAGACTGACTATTTCATGTGATGACCTAGGTAACTCGATCTTAATCCTAAGCTAACTATGAACTCCTGTTTATTCGGGCTTATCCTTAGATATGCATAGGTGAGAGTGGCTCAGTATCGCCGACTCAATAAGCCTCCCATTTCAGGGATAGGAACTGGTAGATAGCTGGGGACATAGTCGTGCAAGAAGGAATTCACTCCTACCCGAATTAGGGATAGTAGAGAGGTTGTTCCCTTAAGTGCTGACTCCGGGGCTTGAACAAAGGGATCCCGCCCTCTCATTGGCCCGAGAGGGACTCGGTTTATTGGTTGGACCATAAACCAATTGTTCATTAGAGGATCAGTGGGACTTAAGGAACTAGAAGTACTATAGGGGTAAAACGGCTTATTGACCTAGCTATAGCTACGAACAACCTGTGAAGGATCGACTTACTAATCATGGTTAAATCAAGTGGACAGAAATATATCTATAGTGAGGGGAGTGCAACTATCGAGCTATAGTGGAGTGCCCCGGTAGTTAACGAATGTTGGCTAGCTTGGATAATGAGATTAGTCGGTTAGCCTCGAATCGTTGGAGCCCATGATCTATAGGTCCATTAGGTCCCCCTACTAGCTCATATCGGAATTAAGCCTAGAACAAAAGATAGGAAGCTTTGAATCGTTCAAAATCGGGAAAAAAAGGGTATTATCATAAATTGTGTTTGACACAATAATTTAATTATGAATTAAATTAGAAAATGAGAGATGAAGTATTTAAAAGTGTTTTGAATACCATATATATGTATTAGGAATCATATATGATTTATTGCACAAGATTAGAATGATTAATTGGATTAATCATAAGAAATCATTTTGTAATGCCTCAAAATCAATTACCTAATGTTAAATTCAATTTGGAATTGAAATGAACATTAAATTGCAAGCTTGAAATTAGATTTCAATTTGTATTTGGTGGATTTAGTTGGAAATCCACTTATGCATGAACATTCAAAGTGGAAAGACAACTCACTCATGCATTGTTGCATGTCTTGTGAGATGTACACCTAGAATCCACTTGAACTTGCAAATACACCATGTGTCTTGTGTCTTGAGGCTTGGCTTTGCATGGAGAATGTCTTTAAAAGGAGCTTGAATCAAATTCAAAGTGATGAGAGCCATTTTTCCTTAATGTTATGCTGCTGGAATTTGGACTCAAAGTTCTCTCATCTCTCATTCTTCTCCATTGCTTGATGCTTCAAGCATTCCCTTCCCATTCCCTATCTTATATAGACTCCCACAAGTCGTTCTTGGCCCGGAGTATAGTAGGGAAGACTCTAGAGGTTGTCCAAGGAGCATAGGAGAGGCAAACACCACAAGGAGTTCAACATAAGTGAGATACAAAGGTTGGTGTTTTCTAAACTCTCTATTCTGTCTTTTCTAGAACATGCATGCTTTAGGAGTAAAATTGAATGTCTTAAGTGTTTTCGATCTTCAATTGCTTCCGCATGTGTAATATGTATAGTGAGTCTACAATTTTGCTGCTTCGCAAGCGGCTACATATTCGGCTTCGCAAGCAATAAATCATATATGATTCCTAATACATATATATGGTATTCAAAACACTTTTAAATACTCCATCTCTCATTTTCTAATTTAATTCATAATTAAATTATTGTGTCAAACACAATTTACGATAATACCAGTTTTCCCGATTTTGAACGATTCAAAGCTTCCTATCTTTTTGTTCTAGGCTTTGTTCCGATATGAGCTAGTAGGGGGACCTAATGGACCTATAGATCATGGGCTCCAACGATTCGAGGCTAACCGACTAATCTCATTATCCAAGCTAGCCAACATTCGTTAACTACCGGGACACTCCACTATAGCCCGATAGTTGCACTCCCCTCACTATAGATATATTTCCGTCCACTTGATTTAACCATGATTAGTAAGTCGATCCTTCACAGGTTGTTAGTATCTATAGCTAGGTCAAAAAGTCGTTTCACCCCTATAGTACTTCTAGTTCCTCAAGTCCCACTGATCCTCTAATGAACAATTGGTTTATGGTCCAACCAATAAACCGAGTCCCTCTCGGGCCAATGAAAGGGTGGGATCCCTTTGTTCAAGCCCCGGAGTCAGCACTTAAGGGAACAACCTCTCTACTATCCCTAATTCGGGTAGGAGTGAATTCCTTATTTCACGACTATGTCCCCAACTATCTACCCGTTCCTATCCCTGAAATGGGAGGCTTATTGAGTCGGCGATACTGAGCCACTCTCACCTATGCAGATCTAAGGATAAGCCCGAATAAACAGGAGTTCATAGATAGCTCAGGATTAAGATCGAGTTACCTAGGTCATCATATGAAATAGTCAGTCTCATCAGTAAACGGTGTTATAAAGCGAGAGCGACTTATTTCTCGGTCCTGGTCTTATGCAAACTCATTGCATAGGACGCCCCCACTCGCATGTCTCTACATGGACGATTTAGGATCACATCGTCTATACCATCTATATGTTGGGTTTTATGCCCTAAAGCTCGTAGATAGTGAATGTAAACAAATTGTATACTTGTTTCAATAAAGTGTTATTGAGTTTCTACAATAAAGTGTTATTGTTAAATATTGCACAATTTGACCCAAATCCAATAAACTAAGATCCAAGGTTGTTTACATGTGACTTGAACTAGTATGTGGGGACATATGGGGATTGGTGTTCAAGTAACAACCTAAAAGGTCTATAGTACAAGGATAAGGCTGGGTACCTTATCCTGGTAACACTATGTGATACGGCCCGCTTTGTATTCGATACAGACGTATTAATCCAAGGCATCCATGTAGGAGACATGCGAGCGGGGGTATCCTATGCAATGAGTTTGCATAAGACCGGACCACAAAATAGTAAACCACTAGATGTAACACCGTTAACTAGTTAGGTTACTGTTTCAATACGATGACCTAGGTAACTCAGTCTTAATCCTGAGTGTGTCATGAACTCCTTCTCATGAGGGATTGTCCTTTGATTAGCATGGGTGAGAGTGGCCAATACGCCGACTCAATATGCCTTCCTTTTTGGGGACAAGACCGAGTGGGAGGCTGGGGACATGACAACACAAGAAGGAATTCACTCCTTCCCACATCTAGGAGAAGTAGATGAGTGTTCTCTTAAGTGGTGACTCCGGGACTTGAACAAAGGGATCCCGCCCTCTCACTGGCCCGAGAGGGACTTTCTGTTTAATGGTTGGACCATAAACAGGTTGTTCATTAGAGGAGCGCTGGTACTTAAGGAGACAGATGTAACACAAGGGTAAAACGGTAATTTGACCCAGCTGTGATTACGAACACTCGTGAAGGATTGACTTATCGACATAGGTCTACATCCATGGACACAGAAATGTTCTACAGTGAGAAGAGTTCAGCTGTGGGTCTTTAGTGGAATGACCCACAGTTAATGAATATTGGTTAACCTGATTAATGAGTTTAATCTATTAACCTCATATCATTGGAGCTTCTGATCTGTAGGTCCATTAGGTCCCCCTGCTAGCTCGTAAAGAGTAATTAGGAACAAATATATCTTGAGAGAATTTGAATAGTTCAAATTCATATTGGGAATTAAGTTAATTGTACGAGATACAAATTAATATAATGTATAGTGATGCATTAAAATATAAAGTTTAATTTTAGATTAAACTTTATTATATTGAGAGATTGATATATTTGAAAGAGTTCAAATATATGTCTAATTAAATATATGGTATTTAATTAGAAGATAAATTAATTAATTATTCAATTTAGTTTAAATTAAATGAGATTTAATTAAACTATAGTCTATGAGAGAAATAAATATTTGAAGAAGTTCAAATATTAATATGAATTTGATTCATATTAAATTTATAGGATATAAGAGAATTTGAAGGAGTTCAAATTTTAATATGAATTTGATTCATATTATAGAATTAATTAATTGAAGGTCTCAAATTAAATATATGATATTTAATTGGGTAATTAATTAATTAACTAATAGAAGGTCTGAAATTAAATATATGATATTTAATTGGTGATTAATTAATTAAAGAATTAATTAATTGGAAATTAATCAATTATGAAAATGATTAATCACTTATGGAAGTAATTAATCATTTATGGAAATGATTTAATCACTTATGGAAGTGATCAATCATTTATGGAAAAGATTAATCAATTATGGAATTGATTGGTCATGGAATTGGTTGGTTATGGAATTGATTAATTATGGAAAAGATTAAATCAATTATGGAAATAATTGATTTTAAATGAATGTTTTATTCATGGCCTTTCTCCTATAAATAGAACACTAAACCTAGGGTTTAAGTACAACAACATAAGGCCACAAGAATGCACTCTTGCATTCTCTCTAGCCTCCCTCTCATATTCTCTCAACTCAGGAACTTTAGGGAGAATTTTCTCTCTAGAGTTTTTCCCATTCAAGATTAGGTAGTCCCACAACTACGTTCCTAATCTCAGAGTTATAGCGGGGAAGATCAAATGGTGGTGTTCTTCGTTGTTGCAGAACAATCAAGAATCATCCGTTGAAGTATTCAGAGTCGTCAACGGAGGTTTGCTTCTCTTTTCTTTATTATAGATTTAGATCTAAATTTTGTATGCTTAGCCTTAAGTTTCTATAGAATTTGTTCTATGTTTTAACCAATGCAATAGTATTTTTGGATAAACAAAATTAACTACGAATCGGTCCCAATTACGCTTCCGCTGTAACGGAATTGGGAATTCCAATCCTTCACTATAAAGCGGGCCGCGTCTCATAGTGTCCCCAAAATAAGGTATCCAGCCCTATCCCTATACTATAGACTGTTTTGGCTATTACTCGAGCTTGATCCACTTTTATGTCTCACATAAAGCTCAAGTGTTCATCCTATAGCAATGGATCTTAGTTTATTGGATTTGGGTAATTATATGTGCAATTTACTTTATTCAGTAATAACTTTACTGAATTAGTCTCGATAACGCCTTTATCAAATAAGTATATAATTCGTTTAACATTCACTATCTACGAATTTTAGGACACCAATCCCAACACTCGGAATCCAAAGTTCGTCCCAATGAGACTTTTTCATCTTGTTTGGACGAACTTGGTCCAAACTTTTCTTCGTTTGAGTTTTGGAGAGTTTGGAAATCAAAGTTCGGCCCAATGAGAGTTCTTCAGGTGGTTTTGCAACAAATGCTCCAAACCTTGCTCCGTTTCTATTTTTGCGAGCTCGGACCCAAAGTTCGTCCGAATGAGAGTTTTTCATCTTGTTTGGACGAACTTGGTCCAAACTTTGCTCCGTTTGAGTTTTGGATAGTTTGGAATTCAAAGTTCGGCCCAATGAGAGTTCTTTAGGTGGTGTGGACGACAAATGGTCCAAACTTTGCTCCGTTTCTGTTTTTTAGAGCTCGGAACCCAAAGTTCGTCGCAATGAGAGTTTTTCATCTTGTTTGGGCGAACTTGGTCCAAACCTTGCTGCGTTTGAGTTTTGGAGAGTTTAAAACTCAATGTTCAGCCCAATGAGAGTTCTTTAGGTGGTTTGGACGACACATGGTCAAAACCTTGCTCCGATTCGGTTTTTGAGATCACGGAATCCAAAGTTCGTCCCAAAGAGAGTTTTTCATCTTGTTTGGACGAACTCTGTCCAAACTTTGCTCCGTTTGAGTTTTGGAGAGTTTGAAACTCAAACTTCGGCCCAATGAGAGTTCTTCAGGTGGTTTCAACGACACATGGTCCGAACTTTGCCCCGTTTCTGTTTTTGAGAGCTCGAAACCCAAAGTTCGTCCCAATGAGAGTTTTTCATCTTGTTTCGACGAACTTGGTCCAAACTTTGCTCCGTTTGAGTTTTGGATAGTTTGGAATTCAAAGTTCGGCCCAATGAGAGTTCTTTAGGTGGTGTAGACGACAAATGGTCCAAACTTTGCTACGTTTCTGTTTTTTAGAGCTCGGAACCCAAAGTTCGTCGCAATGAGAGTTTTTCATCTTGTTTGGGCGAACTTGGTCCAAACTTTGCTGCGTTTGAGTTTTGGAGAGTTTAAAACTCAATGTTCAGCCTAATGAGAGTTCTTTAGGTGGTTTGGACGACACATGGTCCAAACCTTGCTCCGATTCGGTTTTTGAGATCTCGGAATCCAAAGTTCGTCCCAATGAGAGTTTTTCATCTTGTTTGAACGAACTTGGTCCAAACTTTTCTCTGTTTGAGTTTTGGAGAGTTTGGAAATCAAAGTTCGGCCCAATGAGAGTTCTTTAGGTGGTTTGGAAGACAAATGGTCCAAACCTTGCTCCGATTCTGTTTGTGAGAGCTCGGAACCCAAAGTTCGTTCCAATGAGAGTTTTTCATCTTGTTTGGACGAACTCTGTCCAAACTTTGCTCCGTTTGAGTTTTGGAGAATTTGAAACTCAAACTTCGGCCCAATGAGAGTTCTTCAGGTGGTTTCGACGACACATGGTCCAAACTTCGCCCCGTTTTTGTTTTTGAGAGCTCGGAACCCAAAGTTCGTCCCAATGAGAGTTTTTCATCTTGTTTGGACGAACTTGGTCCAAACTTTGCTCCGTTTGAGTTTTGGATAGTTTGGAATTCAAAGTTCGGCCCAATGAGAGTTCTTTAGGTGGTGTAGACGACAAATGGTCCAAACTTTGCTCCGTTTCTGTTTTTTAGAGCTCGGAACCCAAAGTTCGTCGCAATAAGAGTTTTTCATCTTGTTTGGGTGAACTTGGTCCAAACTTTGCTGCGTTTGAGTTTTGGAGAGTTTAAAACTAGATGTTCAGCCCAATGAGAGTTCTTTAGGTGGTTTGGACGACACATGGTCCAAACCTTGCTCCGATTCGGTTTTTGAGATCTCGGAATCCAAAGTTCGTCCCAATGAGAGTTTTTCATCTTGTTTGGACGAACTTGGTCCAAACTTTTCTCCGTTTGAGTTTTGGAGAGTTTGGAAATCAAAGTTCGGCCCAATGAGAGTTCTTTAGGTGGTTTGGAAGACAAATGGTCCAAACCTTGCTCGGATTCTGTTTTTGAGAGCTCGGAACCCAAAGTTCGTTCCAATGAGAGTTTTTCATCTTGTTTGGACGAACTCTGTCCAAACTTTGCTCCGTTTGAGTTGTGGAGAATTTGAAACTCAAACTTCGGCCCAATGAGAGTTCTTCAGGTGGTTTCGACGACACATGGTCCAAACTTTGCCCCGTTTCTGTTTTTGAGAGCTCGGAACCCAAAGTTCGTCCCAATGAGAGTTTTTCATCTTGTTTGGACGAACTTGGTCCAAACTTTGCTCCGTTTGAGTTTTGGATAGTTTGGAATTCAAAGTTCGGCCCAATGAGAGTTCTTTAGGTGGTGTGGACGACAAATTGTCCAAACTTTGCTCTGTTTCTGTTTTTTAGAGCTCGGAACCCAAAGTTCGTCGCAATGAGAGTTTTTCATCTTGTTTGGGCGAACTTGGTCCAAACTTTGCTGCGTTTGAGTTTTGGAGAGTTTAAAACTCAATGTTCAGCCCAATGAGAGTTCTTTAGGTGGTTTGGACGACACATGGTCCAAACCTTGCTGCGATTCGGTTTTTGAGATCTCGGAATCCAAAGTTCGTCCCAATGAGAGTTTTTCATCTTGTTTGGACGAACTTGGTCCAAACTTTTCTCCGTTTGAGTTTTGTAGAGTTTGGAAATCAAAGTTCGGCCCAATGTGAGTTCTTCAAGTGGTTTTGCAACAAATGCTCCAAACCTTGCTCCGTTTCTATTTTTGATAGCTCGGACCCAAAGTTCGTCCCAATGAGAGTTTTTCATCTTGTTTGGACGAACTTGGTCCAAACTTTGCTCCGTTTGAGTTTTGGAGAGTTTGGAAATCAAAGTTCGGCCCAAGGAGAGTTCTTTAGGTGGTTTGGAAGACAAATGGTCCAAACCTTGCTCCGATTCTGTTTTTGAGAGCTCGGAACCCAAAGTTCGTTCCAATGAGAGTTTTTCATCTTGTATGGACGAACTCTGTCCAAACTTTGCTCCGTTTGAGTTGTGGAGAATTTGAAACTCAAACTTCGGCCCAATGAGAGTTCTTCAGGTGGTTTCGACGACACATGGTCCAAACTTTGCCCCGTTTCTGTTTTTGAGAGCTCGGAACCCAAAGTTCGTCCCAATGAGAGTTTTTCATCTTGTTTGGACGAACTTGGTCCAAACTTTGCTCCGTTTGAGTTTTGGATAGTTTGGAATTCAAAGTTCGGCCCAATGAGAGTTCTTTAGGTGGTGTGGACGACAAATTGTCCAAACTTTGCTCCGTTTCTGTTTTTTAGAGCTCGGAACCCAAAGTTCGTCGCAATGAGAGTTTTTCATCTTGTTTGGGCGAACTTGGTCCAAACTTTGCTGCGTTTGAGTTTTGGAGAGTTTAAAACTCAATGTTCAGCCCAATGAGAGTTCTTTAGGTGGTTTGGACGACACATGGTCCAAACCTTGCTGCGATTCGGTTTTTGAGATCTCGGAATCCAAAGTTCGTCCCAATGAGAGTTTTTCATCTCGTTTGGACGAACTTGGTCCAAACTTTTCTCCGTTTGAGTTTTGTAGAGTTTGGAAATCAAAGTTCGGCCCAATGTGAGTTCTTCAAGTGGTTTTGCAACAAATGCTACAAACCTTGCTCCGTTTCTATTTTTGATAGCTCGGACCCAAAGTTCGTCCCAATGAGAGTTTTTCATCTTGTTTGGACGAACTCTGTCCAAACTTCGCTCCGTTTGAGTTTTGGAGAGTTTGAAACTCAAACTTCGGCCCAAAGAGAGTTCTTCAGGTGGTTTCGACGACACATGGTCCAAACTTTGCTCCATTTCTATTTTTGATAGCTCGGAACCCAAAGTTCGTTCGAATGAGAGTTTTTCATCTTGTTTTGACGAACTTGTTCCAAACTTTGCTCCGTTTGAGTTTTGGAGAGTTTTAAACTCAAAGTTCGGCCCAATGAGAGTTCTTTAGGTGGTGTGGACGACAAATGGTCCAAACTTTGCTCCGTTTCTGTTTTTTAGAGCTCGGAACCCAAAGTTCGTCGCAATGAGAGTTTTTCATCTTGTTTGGGCGAACTTGGTCCAAACTTTGCTGCGTTTGAGTTTTGGAGAGTTTAAAACTCAATGTTCAGCGCAATGAGACTTCTTTAGGTGGTTTGGACGACACATGGTCCAAACCTTGCTTCGATTCGGTTTTTGAGATCTCGGAATCCAAAGTTCGTCCCAATGAGAGTTTTTCATCTTGTTTGGACGAACTTGGTCCAAACTTTTCTCCGTTCGAGTTTTGGAGAGCTTTGAAATCAAAGTTCGGCCCAATGAGAGTTCTTACGGTGGTTTTGCAACAAATGGTCCAAACTTTGCTCCGTTTCTGTTTTTTAGAGCTCGGAATCCAAAGTTCGTCGCAACGAGAGTTTTTGATCTTGTTTTGGCGAACTTGGTCCAAACTTTTCTCCGTTTGAGTTTTGGAGAGTTTGAAACTCAAAGTTCGGACCAATGAAAGTTCTTTAGGTGGTTTGGAAGACAAATGGTTCAAACCTTGCTCCGTTTCTGTTTTTGAGAGCTCGGAACCCAAAGTTCGTTCCAATGAGAGTTTTTCATCTTGTTTGGACGAACTCTGTCCAAACTTTGCTCCGTTTGAGTTTTGGAGAGTTTGAAACCCAAACTTCGGCCCAAAGAGAGTTCTTCAGGTGGTTTCGACGACACATGGTCCAAACTTTGCCCCGTTTCTGTTTTTGAGAGCTCGGAACCCAAAGTTCATCCCAATGAGAGTTTTTCATCTTGTTTGGACGAACTTGGTCCAAACTTTGCTCTGTTTGAGTTTTGGATAGTTTGGAATTCAAAGTTCGGCCCAATGAGAGTTCTTTAGGTGGTGTGGACGACAAATGGTCCAAACTTTGCTCCGTTTCTGTTTTTTAGAGCTCGGAACCCAAAGTTCGTCGCAATGAGAGTTTTTCATCTTGTTTGGGCGAACTTGGTCCAAACTTTGCTGCGTTTGGGTTTTGGAGAGTGTAAACCTCCATGTTCAGCCCAATGAGAGTTCTTTAGGTGGTTTGGACGACACATGGTCCAAACCTTGCTCCGATTCGGTTTTTGAGATCTCGGAATCCAAAGTTCGTCCCAATGAGAGTTTTTCATCTTGTTTGGACGAACTTGGTCCAAACTTTTCTCCGTTCGAGTTTTGGAGAGCTTTGAAATCAAACTTCGGCCCAATGAGAGTTCTTACGGTGGTTTTGCAACAAATGGTCCAAACTTTGCTCCGTTTCTGTTTTTTAGAGCTCGGAATTCAAAGTTCGTCGCAACGAGAGTTTTTCATCTTGTTTTGGTGAACTTGGTCCGAACTTTTCTCCGTTTGAGTTTTGGAGAGTTTGAAACTCAAAGTTCTGACCAATGAGAGTTCTTTAGGTGGTTTGGAAGACAAATGGTCCAAACCTTGCTCCGTTTCTGTTTTTGAGAGCTCGGAACCCAAAGTTCGTTCCAATGGGAGTTTTTCATCTTGTTTGGACGAACTCTGTCCAAACTTTGCTCCGTTTGAGTTTTGGAGAGTTTGAAACTCAAACTTCGGCCCAAAGAGAGTTCTTCAGGTGGTTTCGATGACACATGGTCCAAACTTTGCCCCGTTTCTTTTTTTGAGAGCTCGGAACCCAAAGTTCGTCCCAATGAGAGTTTTTCATCTTGTTTGGACGAACTTGGTCCAAACTTTGCTCCGTTTGAGTTTTGGATAGTTTGGAATTCAAAGTTCGGCCCAATGAGAGTTCTTTAGGTGGTGTGGACGACAAATGGTCCAAACTTTGCTCCGTTTCTGTTTTTTAGAGCTCGGAACCCAAAGTTCGTCGCAATGAAAGTTTTTCATCTTGTTTGGGCGAACTTGGTCCAAACTTTGCTGCGTTTGAGTTTTGGAGAGTTTAAAACTCAATGTTCAGCCCAATGAGAGTTCTTTAGGTGGTTTGGACGACACATGGTCCAAACCTTGCTCCGATTCGGTTTTTGAGATCTCGGAATCCAAAGTTCGTCCCAATGAGAGTTTTTCATCTTGTTTGGACGAACTTGGTCCAAACTTTTCTCCGTTTGAGTTTTGGAGAGTTTGGAAATCAAAGTTCGGCCCAATGAGAGTTCTTCAGGTGGTTTTGCAACAAATGCTCCAAACCTTGCTCCATTTCTATTTTTGAGAACTCGGACCCAAAGTTCGTCCCAATGAGAGTTTTTCATCTTGTTTGGACGAACTTGGTCCAAACTTTGCTCTGTTTGAGTTTTGGATAGTTTGGAATTCAAAGTTCGGCCCAATGAGAGTTCTTTAGGTGGTGTGGACGACAAATGGTCCAAACTTTGCTCCGTTTCTGTTTTTTAGAGCTCGGAACCCAAAGTTCGTCGCAATGAGAGTTTTTCATCTTGTTTGGGCGAACTTGGTCCAAACTTTGCTGCGTTTGAGTTTTGGAGAGTTTAAAACTCAATGTTCAGCCCAATGAGAGTTCTTTAGGTGGTTTGGACGACACATGGTCCAAACCTTGCTCCGATTCGGTTTTTGAGATCTCGGAATCCAAAGTTCGTCCCAATGAGAGTTTTTCATCTTGTTTGGACGAACTTGGTCCAAACTTTTCGCCGTTTGAGTTTTGGAGAGTTTGGAAATCAAAGTTCGGCCCAATGAGAGTTCTTCAGGTGGTTTTGCAACAAATGCTCCAAACCTTGCTCCGTTTCTATTTTTGAGAGCTCGGACCCAAAGTTCGTCCCAATGAGAGTTTTTCATCTTGTTTGGACGAACTTGGTCCAAACTTTGCTCCGTTTGAAGTTTGGATAGTTTGGAATTCAAAGTTCGTCCCAATGAGAGTTCTTTAGGTGGTGTGGACGACAAATGGTCCAAACTTTGCTCTGTTTTTGTTTTTTAGAGCTCGGAACCCAAAGTTCGTCGCAATGAGAGTTTTTCATCTTGTATGGGAGAACTTGGTCCAAACTTTGCTGCGTTTGAGTTTTGGAGAGTTTAAAACTCAATGTTCAGCCCAATGAGAGTTCTTTAGGTGGTTTGGACGACACATGGTCCAAACCTTGCTTCGATTCGGTTTTTGAGATCTCGGAATCCAAAGTTCGTCCCAATGAGAGTTTTTCATCTTGTTTGGACGAACTTGGTCCAAACTTTTCTCCGTTTGAGTTTTGTAGAGTTTGGAAATCAAAGTTCGGCCCAATGAGAGTTCTTCAAGTGGTTTTGCAACAAATGCTCCAAACCTTGCTCCGATTCTATTTTTGAGAGCTCGGACCCAAAGTTCGTCCCAATGAGAGGTTTTCATCTTGTTTGGACGAACTTGGTCCAAACTTTGCTCCGTTTGAGTTTTGGAGAGTTTGAAACTCAAAGTTCGGACCAATGAGAGTTCTTTAGGTGGTTTGGAAGACAAATGGTCCAAACCTTGCTCCGATTCTGTTTTTGAGAGCTCGGAACCCAAAGTTCGTTCCAATGAGAGTTTTTCATCTTGTTTGGACGAACTCTGTCCAAACTTTGCTCCGTTTGAGTTTTGGAGAGTTTGAAACTCAAACTTCGGCCCAATGAGAGTTCTTCAGGTGGTTTCGACGACACATGGTCCAAACTTTGCTTCGTTTCTGTTTTTGAGAGCTCGGAACCCAAAGTTCGTCCCAATGAGAGTTTTTCATCTTGTTTGGACGAACTTGTTCCAAACTTAGCTCCGTTTGAGTTTTGGAGAGTTTGAAACTCAAAGTTTGGCCCAATGAGAGTTCTTTAGGTGGTTTGGAAGACAAATGGTCCAAACCTTGCTCCGTTTCTGTTTTTGAGAGCTCGGAACCCAAAGTTCGTTCCAATGAGATTTTTTCATCTTGTTTGGACGAACTCTATCTAAACTTTGCTCCGTTTGAGTTTTGGAGAGTTTGAAACTCAAACTTCGGCCCAATGAGAGTTCTTCAGGTGGTTTCGACGTCACATGGTCCGAACTTTGCCCCGTTTCTGTTTTTGAGAGCTCGGAACCCAAAGTTCTTAAGGTGTTCATATAACACATGCGGAAGCAATTGAAGATCGAAAGCACTTAAGACATTCAATTTTACTCCTAAAGCATGCATGTTCTAGAAAGGGTAGAAAAGAGAGTAAATGAGTACCAACCTCTTTGATGCTCACTTGTAAGGAACTCCTTGTGATATTATCTTTCTCCAACTTCTCTTGGACAACCTTTAGTGTCTTCCCTACTATTCTCTTGAGCCTAGAAAGACTTGTGGGAGTCTATAGAAGAAAGAAATAGGAAGGGGATGCTTGATGGTACAAGCTTTTGGAAGGAGATGAAATGAGAGAGAATTTGAGGGAGAAAATTTGCAGCATAACACTAAATGAAAGCTTGCTCCTCTTGAATCTAATTCAAGCCCCTTTTATAGACCTCTCCCATGCAAAGACAAGCTTCATGACACTTAACCACATGGTCAAGATGCAACTCAAAGTGGATTCTAGGTGTCTACTTCACAACACATGCATCTAATGCATGTTTGTGTTGTTTTCCACTATGTATCATTATGCAAGAGTGGAAAAACCACTAAATCCACTATGAATTGAATCCTAATTGTGAATTTTCAGCTTTCAATTCATTTCAAATTCAATTCAAAATTGAAATTGATTTCTAGGCAATTAATTGGGACATTTCCAAGTAATTTTGATATGATTAATCCAATTAATCTTTATCACCTAATGCCATGAATTATATATGATTCCTGATACATATATAGTATTTAAAACACTTTTAAATACCTTATCTCTCAATTCCTAATTCAATTCATAATTAAATCATTGTGTCGAACACGTTTTACGATAAAACCCTATTTCCCGTTTTTGAACGATTCAAAGATTCCTATCAATATGTTCTAGGCTTTAATCCGATATGAGCTAGTAGAGGGACCTAATGGACCTATAGATCATGGGCTCCAACGATTCAAGGCTAACCGACTAATCTCATTATCAAAGTTATCCAACATTCGTTAACTACCAGGACACTCCATTATAGCCCGATAGTTGCACTCCCCTCACTATAGATATATTTCCGTCCACTTGATTTAACCATGTTTAGTAAGTCGTTCCTTCACAGGTTGTTCGTAGCTATAGCTAGGTCAAATAACTGTTACACCCCTATAGTACTTCTTGTTCCTTAAGTTCCACTAATCCTCTAATGAACAATCGGTTTGCGGTCCAACCATCAAACCTAAGTCCCTCTCGATCTAACAAGAGGGTGGGGCCCCTTGTTCAAGTCCTGGAGTTAGTACTTAAGGGAACAACCTATCTACTAACCCTGAAAAGGGTAGGAGTGAATTCCGTCTTGCGAAACTATGTCCCCATCTATCTATTCGATCTTATCCCCAAAATGGTAGGCTTGTCGAGTCGACGATGCTGGCCACTCTCACCCATGCAGATCAAAGGATAATCTCGCATAAACAGGAGTTCATAGATAGCTCAGGATTAAGAACGAGTTACCTAGGTCATCTATGAGAAATAGTCAGTTTCTTCAGTAAACGGTGTTATAAAGAGAAAGTGACTTATTTCGTGGTCCAGTCTTATGCAAACTCATTGCATAGGACGCCCCCACTCGCATGTCACCACATGAACGATTTAGGATCTCATCGTTTGTACTTAATACAAAGTGGGCCGCGTCCATAGTGTCTCCAGGATAAGGCACCCAACCGTATCCTTATACTATAGACTATTTTAACTATAAACTTGAACTTGATCCTACGATATGTCCCTACATATAGTTCGAGTATTCATTTTATAGTCAAGGATCTTAGTTTATTGGATTTAGGTTAATCATTCGCAATTTACATATTCAATAACATCTTTTACTGAATAACCTCAATAACGTCTTTATTTGAAATAGAATATGTTTAATGATTTACAAACTACGAGTTTATAGGACATTAAACCCAACAAGTTCGTCCCAATGAGAGTTTTTCATCTTGTTTGGACGAACTTGGTCCAAACCTTGCTCCGTTGAAGTTTTGGATAGTTTGGAATTCAAAGTTCGACCCAATGAGAGTTCTTTAGGTGGTGTGGACGACAAATGGTCCAAACTTTGCTCCGTTTCTGTTTTTTAGAGCTCGGAACCCAAAGTTCGTCGCAATGAGAGTTTTTCATCTTGTTTGGGCGAACTTGGTCCAAAATTTGCTACGTGTTAGTTTTGGAGAGTTTAAAACTCAATGTTCAGCCCAATGAGAGTTCTTTCGGTGGTTTGGACGACACATGGTCCAAACCTTGCTCCGATTCGGTTTTTGAGATCTCAGAATCCAAAGTTCGTCCCAATGAGAATTTTTCATCTTGTTTGGACGAACTTGGTCCAAACTTTTCTCCGTTTGAGTTTTGGAGAGTTTGGAAATCAAAGTTCGGCCCAATGAGAGTTCTTCAGGTGGTTTTGCAACAAATGCTCCAAACCTTGCTCCGTTTCTATTTTTGAGAGCTCGGACCCAAAGTTCGTCCCAATGAGAGTTTTTCATCTTGTTTGGACGAACTTGGTCCAAACTTTTCTCCGTTTGAGTTTTGGAGAGTTTGAAACTCAAAGTTCGGACCAATCAGAGTTCTTTAGGTGGTTTGGAAGACAAATGGTCCAAACCTTGCTCCGTTTCTGTTTTTGAGAGCTCGGAACCCAAAGTTCGTTCCAATGAGAGTTTTTCATCTTGTTTGGACGAACTCTGTCCAAACTTTGCTCCGTTTGAGTTTTGGAGAGTTTGAAACTCAAACTTCGGCCCAATGAGAGTTCTTCAGGTGGTTTCGACGACACATGGTCCAAACTTTGCTCCGTTTCTATTTTTTAGAGCTCGGAATCCAAAGTTCGTCGCTTGGAGAGTTTTTCATCTTGTTTTGGCGAACTTGGTCCAAACTTTTCTCCGTTTGAGTTTTGGAGAGTTTGAAACTCAAAGTTCGAACCAATGAGAGTTCTTTAGGTGGTTTGGAAGACAAATGGTCCAAACCTTGCTCCGTTTCTGTTTTTGAGAGCTCGGAACCCAAAGTTCGTTCCAATGAGAGTTTTTCATCTTGTTTGGACGAACTCTGTCCAAACTTTGCTCCGTTTGAGTTTTGGAGAGTTTGAAACTCAAACTTCGGCCCAATGAGAGTTCTTCAGGTGGTTTCGACGACACATGGTCAAAACTTTGCCCCGTTTCTGTTTTTGAGAGCTTGGAACCCAAAGTTCGTCCCAATGAGAGTTTTTCATCTTGTTTGGACGAACTTGGTCCAAACTTTGCTCCGTTTGAGTTTTGGATAGTTTGGAATTCAAAGTTCGGCCCAATGAGAGTTCTTTAGGTGGTGTGGACGACAAAAGGTCCAAACTTTGCTCCGTTTCTGTTTTTTAGAGCTCGGAACCCAAAGTTCGTCGCAATGAGAGTTTTTCATCTTGTTTGGGAGAACTTGGTCCAAACTTTGCTGCGTTCGAGTTTTGGAGAGTTTAAAACTCAATGTTCAGCCCAATGAGAGTTCTTTAGGTGGTTTGGACGACACATGGTCCAAACCTTGCTCCGATTTGGTTTTTGAGATCTCGGAATCCAAAGTTCGTCCCAATGAGAGTTTTTCATCTTGTTTGGACGAACTTGGTCCAAACTTTTCTCCGTTTGAGTTTTGGAGAGTTTGTAAATCAAAGTTTGGCCCAATCAGAGTTCTTCAGGTGGTTTTGCAACAAATGCTCCAAACCTTACTCCGTTTCTATTTTTGAGAGCTCGGACCCAAAGTTCGTCCCAACGAGAGTTTTTCATCTTGTTTGGACGAACTTGGTCCAAACTTTGCTCCGTTTGAGTTTTGGAGAGTTTGAAACTCAAAGTTCGGACCAATGAGAGTTCTTTAGGTGGTTTGGAAGAAAAATGGTCCAAACCTTGCTCCGTTTCTGTTTTTGAGAGCTCGGAACCCAAAGTTCGTTCCAATGAGAGTTTTTCATCTTGTTTGGACGAACTCTATCCAAACTTTTCTCCGTTTGAGTTTTGAAGAGTTTGAAACTCAAACTTCGGCCCAATGAGAGTTCTTTAGGTTGTTTCGACGACACATTGTCCAAACTTTGCCCCGTTTCTGTTTTTGAGAACTCGGAACCCAAAGTTCGTCCCTGATATGACAAAACAGCTCTGATACCAAATGATTGAAGGGATAAAAGCCCCACGCAGCGGAAAGTATTACCGAACCTACTCAGAGTCTTAGATTCTAATTGAAATACCAATACAATTTGCAAAATATTACAGCAATAAATATATATTTAATGGGCTGTACATAGGCTATAAACATGCTAAAAAGATCAACTAGATTGATCCTAGTGATCAAGGATTTCATAGAAAACTTACTTTTGTAGAAAGCCTTGATCAATTCGCCTTTTCTTGCCAATAAGATTGAAGACGCAGCAACCCTCTTGTGCGAACACCACCAATCGGCTACACCGGTATATCTCTAAGACTTCTTGAAGCAGGAGACTTGTGGGAGTCTTTTGGGAGAAATCTCTGAGAGAAGGAGAGACAATGGGATGCCTTTTACCCCACCCCAGGGGTCCTATATATAGGTAAAGGCCAACACCTTTTCCTAATAGGAAAAGGTCTAGGAATAAGTTCAAATCTATTATCGGAACAATATCTAAGTTTAATAATTAATTAATTCCATAATTAATTAATTACCCAATTAAATATCACATATTTAATCTTAGGGATTTTATTAAAATTAAAATTAATATGAATCCAATTCATATTAAATTTATTTGAACTTTTTCAAATATTTTCTTTTCTAATAGGAAAATGTCTCTAATTTTAATAAATAATTAATTAATTCCATGATTAATTAATTACCCAATTAAATATCATATATTTAATCTTAGGGATTTTATTAAAATTAATATGAATCCAATTCATATTAAATTTATTTGAACTCTTTCAAATATTTTCTCTCAAGAATTAATTTTTGAAATTAATTCAAAAATTCTATTATAAAGTTTCATAAACTTTATATTATAATGTATCAATATTCATTATACGATTCCCCAAATAAATTGAACACTTTCAATTTACAATTTATATTTGTTTGCTTCAAGTCTTTTTACGAGCTACCAGTGGGACCTAATGGACCTACAGATCAGAAGCTCCAACGATACGAGACTAATCGGCTTAAACTCATTAACCAAGTTAGTCTCCATTCGTTAACTGTGGGTCATTCCACTAAAGACCCTCAGCTGCACTCTTCTCACTGCAGAATATTTCTGTGTCCACGGATATCGACCAATACTACAAGTCACTCCTTCACGTGTGTTCGTATCCCAGCTGGGTCAAATTACCGTTTTACCCCTGGTTTACATCTTTGTCCTTAAGTCCCCAGTGCTCCTCTAATGAACAACCTGTTTGAGGTCCAACCAACAAACAGAAGTCCCTCTCGTGCCATAGAGAGGGTTGGGCCCATTGTTCAAGTCCCGGAGACACCACTTAAGGGAACACACCTCTACTTACCCTAGAGTCGGGAAGGAGTGAATTCCATCTTGTGTGATTATGTTCCCAGCTCCCCACTCGGTATTGTCCCCAAAATGGTAGGCTTATTGAGTCGGCGTGCTGGCCACTCTCACCCATACAAATCAAAGGACAACTCCTCGTGAACAGGAGTCCATAATCCACTCAGGATTGAGACTGAGTTGTCTAGGTCATCCTAGTGAAATAGAAACCAAGCCAACTAACGGTGTTACAGTTAGTGGTTAACTATTTCGCGGTCCGGTCTTATGCAAACTCATTGCATAGGATACCCCCACTCGCATGTCAACTACATGGACGCGTTGGATCATAGCGTTTGTATCATAATACAAAGTGGGTCGTATCCATAGTGTCACCAGGATAAGGTACCCAGCCTTATCCCTATACTATAGACCCTTTAGGCTGAATCTTGAACATTGATCCTCGTATGTCCCTACATATTAGTTCAAGCCTCATACTATCAGCCTAGGATGTTTAGTTTATTGGATTAGGGTTAATAAGACAAGATCTACTAAATACAAACAAAATAAACTAATTTATTAATGTTCGGAAAAATGTTACATTTATTATCTACGAGTTTTAGGGCATAAAACCCATCAAACTCCCACTTGAACTAAAACTCAAGATAATGGGAAAGAACATGTACAAGTAATCTAAAGTTGGAAATGGTAAATACAATAAACTAGGGCATCCTCATACCCTATTACACATTTCCCACTTGCCCTAGATTACATAATGTACATATCTCGTAGACCTAGACACTCTAGATGACCCTCAAACACTTTAGCCGGGAGAGCCTTCGTAAAAGGATCAGCAATGTTGTGCTCTGAAACGATCTTAGTGACGATCACATCTCCTCGTTGCACAATCTCTCGTATCAGGTGATACTTCCTCTCTATGTGTTTTCCTCGTTTGTGGCTTCGAGGTTCTCTAGAATTGGCTACAGCCCCACTGTTGTCACAGTATAACGTAATGGGCAAGTTCATATTTGGAACTACTCCCAAATCTGTCAGGAACTTTCTTAGCCAAACCGCTTCCTTGGCTGCTTCACAAGCCGCTACATACTCAGCCTCCATGGTTGAGTCCGCTATGCATCCTTGCTTGATGCTTCTCCAAACTACAGCTCCCCCGTTAAGGGTAAACACTGACCCCGACGTGGATTTCCTAGAATCCTTGTCAGACTGGAAGTCAGAGTCGGTGTATCCAGTGAGAACTAACTCTTTAGCCCCAAACACCAGCATGTAGTCCCTCGTTCTCCGAAGATACTTGAGGATTCCTTTAACGGCGTCCCAGTGGTCTAACCCCGGATTTGACTGATATCTGCTGACTATCCCTACAGCATAACAAATGTCAAGCCTCGTGCAGAGCATCGCATACATTAAGCTGCCCACTGCTGAGTCGTAGGGAATCCGTCTCATATCCTCAACTTCTTGAGGTGTCTTAGGACACTGTTCCTTAGACAAGTGAACCCCATGCCTGAAAGGCAACAAGCCCTTCTTGGAGTTCTGCATCGAATATCGGGACAACATTTTGTCGATATACGTTGCTTGAGACAGGGCTAGCGTTTTGTTCTTTCGATCCCGAATGATCTGGATTCCAAGAACATATTTGGCCTCTCCTAAATCTTTCATCTGGAATTGGGCCGCTAGCCATTCTTTTACGTCAGACAGATATCCTACATCATTCCCAATGAGTAGGATGTCATCAACATAAAGTACTATGAAAGCTACTTTGTTTTTGTTGATTTTCTTGTATACACAAGGCTCATCAACATTTTGGTCAAAGCCAAAAGATTTGATCGTAGTAACAAATCTAATGTTCCAAGATCTGGAAGCCTGTTTCAACCCATAAATGGATCGATTCAGTTTACAAACTTTTTGTTCCTGACCTTGGGTTATGAACCCTTCGGGCTGAGACATAAAGATATTCTCTTCAAGATTACCATTCAGAAAGGCAGTCTTGACATCCATTTGCCATATTTCATAATCATAAAACGTGGCTATGGATAAGAGAATTCTTATTGACTTTAACATAGCAACAGGAGAAAAAGTTTCCTCATAGTCCACCCCTTCTCTTTGGGTATAACCCTTTGCTACAAGTCTTGCTTTGAAAGTCTGTACTTTCCCAGCAGCATCTCTTTTCCTCTTATAGATCCATTTACACCCTATGGGTTTGACCCCTTCAGGTGGATCTACAAGTTCCCAAACTTGATTGAAGTACATAGACTCCATCTCAAGGTCCATGGCTTTGGTCCATTCGTCTTTATCTACATCATTCATTGCCCGTTGATAAGACAATGGATCCTCAACACCGTCATCAGGTATGACCACTTGTGTTTCAGTTAAACCCAAGTAACGGTCAGGTTGTATCACAACCCTCCCACTGCGTCGAGGCCCTCCTACTATGGGAGGAGGATGAGATTGACTTGAAGAACTGGCTCCTACATCAACTCTTGTTGAAGGACCAGCTTCATCAACAACCCTTCTTGACTCTTCTGTAGCTTCTCCTAATACTTGTTTACTACGTGGTTTGTGATCTCGAATGTGGTCTTCCTCCAAGAAAGTAGCGTTTGTCGATACGAACACTTTGTTTTCTTGAGGGTCGTAGAACAGACCACCTCTCGTTTCTTTAGGATAACCAATAAATTGGCATATTCTAGAACGGGGTTCCAGTTTCTTAGGATTTGTTACTAGCACGTGTGCAGGACAACCCCAGATACGGAAGTAACGCAAACTAGGTTTACGACCCCTCCAGAGCTCAAAAGGTGTTTCAGAAACACTTTTTGATGGAACGTTGTTTAGAATATGAACTGTAGTCTCTACTGCATACCCCCAAAACGAGTTGGGCAATTGAGCATAGCTCATCATAGAACGAACCATGTCTAACAGGGTTCTATTTCTCCTTTCTGATACACCATTCTGCTGAGGTGTACCAGGTGCTGAGAGTTGGGATTGGATTCCATGTTCTATCATATAGTCCTGGAATCTTTTATCCATGTACTCTCCACCTCGATCTGAGCGAAGTGTTTTAATTGTCTTACCTAATAGGTTTTCAACCTCAGTCTTAAATTCTTTGAACTTTTCAAAAGCTTCAGACTTGTGACCCATTAGGTATAAGTAACCATATCGAGAATAATCATCTATGAAAAAGATGAAATATTCATAACCTCCTCGAGCTTTTACATTCATTGGACCACAAAGATTCGAATGTATCAACTCTAGAGGTTCTTTGGCACGATAACCTTTTCCGGTAAAAGGCCTCTTGGTCATTTTACCCTCGAGACACGATTCACAGGGTGGTAAAGATTCATCTTCTAAATCGGTTAGAAGTCCATTCTTTACCAAACGATCGATCCGATCGATGTTAATATGACCAAGACGTAAGTGCCAAAGATATGTGTTGTTACTTATTGGAGAAATCTTTTGCCTTTTATTTTGCGTTTCAGCCGATTTAAACATCTCATGATTTAAAAGCGCTGTTGTGTTGGTTGGTCTTAACACATATAAATTGTTTTCTAGTTTAGCAGAACATATAAATACTCCATTTCGAGAAATGAACGCTTCATTTAATTCAAAAGAAATAGAATAATTGTGTTCTAACAATCCAGAAATAGAAATAAGGTTCCTCTTAATTCGAGGAACAACATACAAGTTTTCTAAAAACAAAAACTTATTTCTGAAAAACAACTTCGCAGCTCCCACTGCACTTGCTGAAATGACATCTCCCGTTCCAACCTTGAGTGTCATCTCTCCATCTTGAAGCTGCTGGAAATCATTTCCCTGAAAAGAAGAATAGACATGATTAGTTGCTCCGGAATCTAAAATCCAAGCATACTCATCATGTTCAACAAGGCACGTTTCTAAAACAAGTAAATCAAATTTACCTTCCTTGTCCTTCTTTTTCTCTGCAAGGTATCGAGGGCAGTTTCTTTTCCAGTGACCATCCACATTGCAGTGGAAGCACTTGCCCTTATCAGCCACAACCTCGGCCTTTCCCTTGCCTCGAGCAGCTTTAGTAGGAGCCTTCCCCTTATTACCCTTCTTCTTCTGTATCTTCTTTGAAGAAGAAGAAGCTTGAGGTACAGGTTTAGTTCCTGAGGATGAACCCTTCAGGAACTTTTTGGAATGGGCCACATTGGCCTCTCCTTTAACCACATTTTTGCCCTTGCTTTTCAGCATGGACTCATAAACCTGTAGCTCATTTAGAAGGGCAGTCAGGTTGAATTGAATCTTATTCAAGCTAGCGTTTGTTCGAAATTGCATAAAACTTTGTGGAAGTGAATGCAATATAAACGCAACCTGACTTCTTTCGCAGACGACCCCACCATTAGCTTCCGCAATATTGAATTGGTTTATCATGTCAAGAACATGTTCTCGAACAGATTGTCCCTCTTCCATGCGGGAGTTATGGATTTTTTGTAGAGCCTCGTGGTGGAGTTGGTAGGATGGTAATCCAAACATCTCCTGAAGGGAATTCATAATTTCCCTTGCACTTTCCACGTTCTCAGATTTCTTGGCCAAAACTTCAGTTAAGCTAGCCAAGATATAGACACGGGCCTTTTCGTTGGCCTTAGTCCAGCGGTCGTGCGCATCCTTTATCGCTTGGGATGCATTGCGAGGGGGAACTGGAGGACAATCCTCCGTTAAGACGAACCGGAGATCTTCAACAACTAGAATCGTATTAAGGTTGGATTTCCACGTAGGAAAGTTCTCGCCGGTTAATTTTTCATTTTTCAATAAAGCGATGATAAAGGAAGACATTGCTGGAAAAAAAAATAAACTTTTACCGTATTAGTTATCTTTGTCTTAACCCATCAAACAGGCAAACAAACAATTGCACAAATCCAATCAATTTTGCAAACAATCAATCAAAGAACCCTAACAAACTATCGATTGTGTTTAGCAACGATGCTTTAGAGGTTTAGAGAAACAGTCGCCGAAGGGTGATCAGCTACTCCTCCTCTAAAATGAGACTCTTCTCAGTCAACTCTATCACCAGAATAACTCATATTCCTATAGACATTGACCACCGTCGTTCGGTCAAGGATTCGTTAACGAATTAACTTATCCTCGTAAGTGTAACCCTCCCACTTTCAGATCCCAGAGGCACGCACCAACAGGCTACCGAAGGGAAACACAACTGTTGGTAATTAGCCTAAGTGACCCTATCCTTTTCAGGAGTTCACGGTGTTACGAACCCTATATCAGGCCCTCCGAAGGGATGGTTGCTCCAGGACAACACGCAGGCGGATCATAAGACTCTCACGGTGTGACCTATGGGTGGAGACCGAGGGATACGTTGACACGTGTCCCGCTCCCACTTACTATGGGCACTTTCCCCATTCACCTTGTTATTGACTCATGCCAACACTTTCCGAAGGGAGGTCGCGCTAAAACGACACGAAGCCGAGCATGGATCTCACGTTGCGAATATAGGGACGTAGGAGTAAAAACTCGATTTAAATCAAGTTTTGATTTTACCTCCCACTAAAGTGACCTACCGTATATTTTAGGGTTTATTAACCTAGATAAATCCGGCTAATTCAATTTATCTAAGTCTAATCCTATTATAACTATTATAATGAGAATTGTAATGTTCTAGGTGAATTAAACTCTTTTAACAAACCTAGCAACACCGTATGCTAACATGACTATGGTCATTTCAACTCAGGTTCTGGGTTTGTTCCCAGGTAGCAGGTGTTCCGTAAACCGTCAGCTTAAATACCTCCAGCCTTAGACAGAACGTAACCGGAAGAGTTCCCTTTTAACCATAGTAATGTAAAGTCTTTACTCTAAAGATCTAGGTGTATTAAACTCTTTTAATAAACCTAGTGACATTGCATGCTAACATTTAACCATGATTAATTCAACTCCGGTATTTCGGGTTAGTTCCCAGGTAGGAGGTGTTCCGTAAACCGTCAACTTAAGTACCCCCAACCTTAGACAGAACTTTACCGGTAGAGTTCCCTTATAATCACAGTAATGTTTGTCCTACTTAGTAGGTTAAAACTATTTTTAAAAAACTAAGCAAGACTCAATTCTAATCCTATTAGAATTAACGAGATCTTAGGTCTAATTAATTTTAAACATTTTAAAATTAATACATTTACCTATGATCCTATGTTTGCATGCAATCTTTATTATAGGTTGACGGTTTCTAATCATCAATTTTAAACTTTTCAAAATTTTAATGATTAGCCCTATAATCATGCATACTATAGTTTTAAAATAATTAACAATCATATTCAAGTTAATATAATAAAACTATATATATTGCCTTGCATTGCATGAAATTAATATAACAATTATATTAAGCTATGGATGTTTCATGCCCAATGCAACTTTGATTTCCATTATTAATAAATTAACAATTAAAATATTACCAAAAATGGTAAATCAAAGTAGCATGCTGCAAACAATTTTATTAAATATAACTATATATATTTAACTAGGTAATTGTATGCATCATGCTTATCCTTTTTCATGATTTTAATATAACTCAACTATATATTAAAAACTCATGAAAATAAACCATGCATTTCAATCCATACATTATAACTAATTATAATATATATAAAATGCATGAGCATGCTTTATAACCTAAGGTGGGATTTTAGATCTAAATGACATCCATAAAGCATTTAAATAGCGTATAAACCGATTAATTGACCCCTAGGATAAAATAAAGCACATAAATTACAATAATTGAAGCTATTTTATCCTATTACAGCCTTCTGCAGCTCCGAACCGGACCAAAACCGCTCCAAACGTGCCAAAACAGTTCAAACCGGGTCAAAACCGCCAAAAAATGGGTCAAAATCGCTTGAACCAGCTGGAAAACCACTGAACCAGTCAAAAACCGCTGCTCAGTCAACGAACCGGTCAATTCTCGCTTGAATCGCGCTGAACCGGTCAAAGACCGGTCAAATACCAACGAACCGCACGCGGGAAAAAAAAACGCTCATATCTGTACAAATCAAGACTCGAACCCGTGCCCTCGAGGTGAATAAGCAAACGACCAAACCACCAAGGCGCGTCCTCGTTTCAAGTCTTGGATTACGCGATTTTTATTTATCTTATTATTTTATTTCGATTTTCTGGAAAAAACCTGCACTGTTCCAGCCGCAAATCTTCGCCGTTTTTTGCCGCTTTTGGCCAAATTTGGTCCCGATCTTCATCGTTCTTCAATCTAAACTAGACCCGGACTTACAGAGACTCAATTTACAATTTAAATTGCCCAAAAACGCAGGGGCCTTTACATTTGATCGCATCAAAAATTGTAAATCTATGGCCAAATTAATCGAAACCATTTATACGCAAACCATAACATTCATAATGCATAAATCCCACCAAGAACAAATTGCAAATTTCAATTTAAAAATCAAGAACAACTGAGTTGGCTCTGATACCAATTGAAGGGATAAAAACCCCACGCAGCGGAAAGTATTACCGAACCTACTAAGAGTCTTAGATTCTAATTGAAATACCAATACAATTTGCAAAATATTACATCAATAAATATATATTTAATGGGCTGTACATAGGCTATAAACATGCTAAAAAGATCAACTAGATTGATCCTAGTGATCAAGGATTTCGTAGAAAACTTACTTTTGTAGAAAGCCTTGATCAATTCGCCTTTTCTTGCCAATAAGATTGAAGACGCAGCAACCCTCTTGTGCGAACACCACCAATCGGCTACACCGGTATATCTCTAAGACTTCTTGAAGCAGGAGACTTGTGGGAGTCTTTTGGGAGAAATCTCTGAGAGAAGGAGAGACAATGAGATGCCTTTTACCCCACCCCAGGGGTCCTATATATAGGTAAAGGCCAACACCTTTTCCTAATAGGAAAAGGTCTAGGAATAAGTTCAAATCTATTATTTGAAAAATATCTAATTTTAATAATTAATTAATTCCATAATTAATTAATTACCCAATTAAATATCACATATTTAATCTCAGGGATTTTATTAAAATTAAAATTAATATGAATCCAATTCATATTAAATTTATTTGAACCTTTTCAAATATTTTCTTTTCTAATAGGAAAAGATCTCTAATTTTAATAAATAATTAATTAATTCCATGATTAATTAATTACCCAATTAAATATCATATATTTAATCTTAGGGATTTTATTAAAATTAATATGAATCCAATTCATATTAAATTTATTTTAACTCTTTCAAATATTTTCTCTCAAGAATTAATTTTTGAAATTAATTCAAAAATTATATTATAAAGTTTCATAAACTTTATATTATAATGTATCAATATACATTATACGATTCCCCAAATAAATTGAACACTTTCAATTTACAATTTATATTTGTTTGCTTCAAGTCTTTTTACGAGCTACCAGTGGGACCTAATGGACCTACAGATCAGAAGCTCCAACGATACGAGACTAATCGGCTTAAACTCATTAACCAAGTTAGTCTCCATTCGTTAACTGTGGGTCATTCCACTAAAGACCCTCAGTTGCACTCTTTTCACTGCAGAATATTTCTGTGTCCACGGATATCGACCAATACTACAAGTCAGTCCTTCACGTGTGTTCGTATCCCAGTTGGGTCAAATTACCGTTTTACCCCTGGTTTACATCTTTGTCCTTAAGTCCCCAGTGCTCCTCTAATGAACAACCTGTTTGAGGTCCAACCAACAAACAGAAGCCCCTCTCGTGCCATAGAGAGGGTTGGGCCCATTGTTCAAGTCCCGGAGACACCACTTAAGGGAACACACCTCTACTTACCCTAGAGTCGGGAAGGAGTGAATTCCATCTTGTGTGATTATGTTCCCAGCTCCCCACTCGGTATTGTCCCCAAAATGGTAGGCTTATTGAGTCGGCGTGCTGGCCACTCTCACCCATACAAATCAAAGGACAACTCCTCGTGAACAGGAGTCCATAATCCACTCAGGATTGAGACTGAGTTGTCTAGGTCATCCTAGTGAAATAGAAACCAAGCCAACTAACGGTGTTACAGTTAGTGGTTAACTATTTCGCGGTCCGGTCTTATGCAAACTCATTGCATAGAATACCCCCACTCGCATGTCAACTACATGGACGCGTTGGATCATAGCGTTTGTATCATAATACAAAGTGGGTCGTATCCATAGTGTCACCAGGATAAGGTACCCAGCCTTATCCCTATACTATAGACCCTTTAGGCTGAATCTTGAACATTGATCCTCGTATGTCCCTACATATTAGTTCAAGCCTCATACTATCAGCCTAGGATGTTTAGTTTATTGGATTAGGGTTAATAAGACAAGATCTACTAAATACAAACAAAATAAACTAATTTATTAATGTTCGGAAAAATGTTACATTTACTATCTACGAGTTTTAGGGCATAAAACCCAACAATGATATGACAGCCCGAGCCAATTGGATCTAAGAACCCTTATGGTTATGCGAACCCTTATGGTTATGCAAACCCCTAGATCTCAAATGCTAAGACCCCCAAAACAAGATGATTTCATCCCAAGGAAGAAGATAGAACGGATTTACCTTGACGATCAAGATCAAGAGTAGAGAAAACTCGTTTCTAAACTCGAGATTCGAATCACTCCACAAGTAGTTTGATCAACGCTACTTGAATGATCCTAGCATGCAAATCTAAACACAAGATATGCAAAATTGCTCATGGCCTTTAGGCTCAAAAGACTTCATTCTCATTGAAATTCCATCAAAACTAATCTTTTCTCAAAGCAACAACATAGATGGCTATTTATAGCCTTCAAACATAACCTATGGTCATATGAAAGGTTGTAACCTTCATGCCCATCAATACCATAATGACTACTAACTAAATAATAAGTTAAAACATTAAAAACACAACTTTAAAACTGAAAATTACAATAAAAATGCCTTAAATCCGAGAATCATCTTTCAAAAAGCTAACTCTTAAGTTTGGAAGCATCTTGGGTTATTGTAGCTTGATTAAGACACCTCGGTTCGTATCAGTCCCAATGAGAGTTTTTCATCTTGTTTGGACGAACTTGGTCCAAACTTTGCTCCGTTTGAGTTTTGGATAGTTTGGAATTCAAAGTTCGACCCAATGAGAGTTCTTTAGGTGGTGTGGACGACAAATGGTCCAAACTTTGCTCCGTTTCTGTTTTTTAGAGCTCGGAACCCAAAGTTCGTCGCAATGAGAGTTTTTCATCTTGTTTGGGCGAACTTGGTCCAAACTTTGCTGCGTTTGAGTTTTGGAGAGTTTAAAACTCAATGTTCAACCCAATGAGAGTTCTTTAGGTGGTTTGGACGACACATGGTCCAAACCTTGCTCCGATTCGGTTTTTGAGATCTCGAAATCCAAAGTTCGTCCCAATGAGAGTTTTTCATCTTGTTTGGACGAACTTGGTCCAAACTTTTCTCCGTTTGAGTTTTGGAGAGTTTGGAAATCAAAGTTCGGCCCAATGAGAGTTCTTCAGGTGGTTTTGCAACAAATGCTCCAAACCTTGCTCCGTTTCTATTTTTGAGAGCTCGGACCCAAAGTTCGTCCCAATGAGAGTTTTTCATCTTGTTTGGACGAACTTGGTCCAAACTTTGCTCCGTTTGAGTTTTGGAGAGTTTGAAACTCAAAGTTCGGACCAATGAGAGTTCTTTAGGTGGTTTGGAAGACAAATGGTCCAAACCTTGCTCCGATTCTGTTTTTGAGAGCTCGGAACCCAAGTTCGTTCCAATGAGAGTTTTTCATCTTGTTTGGACGAACTCTGTCCAAACTTTGCTCCGTTTGAGTTTTGGAGAGTTTGAAACTCAAACTTCGGCCCAATGAGAGTTCCTCAGGTGGTTTCGACGACACATGGTCCAAACTTTGCCCCGTTTCTGTTTTTGAGAGCTCGGAACCAAAAGTTCGTCCCATTGAGAGTTTATCATCTTGTTTGGACGAACTTGGTCCAAACTTTGCTCCGTTTGAGTTTTGGATAGTTTGGAATCAAAAGTTCGGCCCAATGAGAGTTCTTTAGGTGGTGTGGACGACAAATGGTCCAAACTTTGCTCCGTTTCTGTTTTTTAGAGCTCGGAACCCAAAGTTCGTCGCAATGAGAGTTTTTCATCTTGTTTGGGCGAACTTGGTCAAAACTTTGTTGCGTTTGAGTTTTGGAGAGTTTAAAACTCAATGTTCAGCCCAATGAGAGTTCTTTAGGTGGTTTGGACGACACATCGTCCAAGCCTTGCTCCGATTCGGTTTTTGAGATCTCGGAATCCAAAGTTCATCCCAATGAGAGTTTTTCATCTTGTTTGGACGAACTTGGTCCAAACTTTTCTCCGTTTGAGTTTTGGAGAGTTTGGAAATCAAAGTTCGGCCCAATGAGAGTTCTTCAGGTGGTTTTGCAACAAATGCTCCAAACCTTGCTCCGTTTCTATTTTTGAGAGCTCGGACCCAAAGTTCGTCCCAACGAGAGTTTTTCATCTTGTTTGGACGAACTTGGTCCAAACTTTGCTCCGTTTGAGTTTTGGAGAGTTTGAAACTCAAAGTTCGGACCAATCAGAGTTCTTTAGGTGGTTTGGAAGACAAATGGTCCAAACCTTGCTCCGTTTCTGTTTTTGAGAGCTCGGAACCCAAAGTTCGTTCCAATGAGAGTTTTTCATCCTGTTTGGACGAACTCTGTCCAAACTTTGCTCCGTTTGAGTTTTGGAGAGTTTGGAATTCAAAGTTCGGCCCAATGAGAGTTCTTTAGGTGGTGTGGACGACAAATGGTCCAAACTTTGCTCCGTTTCTGTTTTTTAGAGCTCGGAACCCAAAGTTCGTCGCAATGAGAGTTTTTCATCTTGTATGGGCGAACTTGGTCCAAACTTTGCTGCGTTTGAGTTTTGGAGAGTTTAAAACTCAATGTTCAGCCCAATGAGAGTTCTTTAGGTGGTTTGGACGACACATGGTCCAAACCTTGCTCCGATTCGGTTTTTGAGATCTCGGAATCCAAAGTTCGTCCTAATCAGAGTTTTTCATCTTGTTTGGACGAACTTGGTCCAAACTTTTCTCCGTTTGAGTTTTGGAGAGTTTGGAAATCAAAGTTCGGCCCAATGAGAGTTCTTCAGGTGGTTTTGCAACAAATGCTCCAAACCTTGCTCCGTTTGTATTTTTGAGAGCTCGGACCCAAAGTTCGTCCCAGTGAGAGTTTTTCATCTTGTTTGGACGAACTTGGTCCAAACTTTGCTCCGTTTGTGTTCTGGAGAGTTTGAAACTCAAAGTTCGGACCAATGAGAGTTCTTTAGGTGGTTTGGAAGACGAATGGTCCAAACCTTGCTCCGTTTCTGTTTTTGAGAGCTCGGAACCCAAAGTTCGTTCCAATGAGAGTTTTTGATCTTGTTTGGACGAACTCTGTCCAAACTTTGCTCCGTTAGAGTTTTGGAGAGTTTGAAACTCAAACTTCGGCCCAATGAGAGTTCTTCAGGTGGTTTCGACGACACTTGATCCAAACTTTGCCCCGTTTCTGTTTTTGAGAGCTCGGAACCGGAAGTTCGTCCCAATGAGAGTTTTTCATCTTGTTTGGACAAACTTGGTCCAAACTTTGCTCCATTTGAGCTTTGGAGAGTTTGAAACTCAAAGTTCGGACCAACGAGAGTTCTTTAGGTGGTTTGGAAGACAAATGGTCCAAACCTTGCTCCGTTTCTGTTTTTGAGAGCTCATAACCCAAAGTTCGTTCCAATGAGAGTTTTTCATCTTGTTTGGACGAACTCTATCCAAACTTTGCTCCGTTTGAGTTTTGGAGAGTTTGAAACTCAAAGTTCCGCACAATACGAGTTCTTTAGGTTGTTTGGACGACACATGGTCCAAACTTTGCTCCGTTTCTTTTTTTGAGAGCTCGGAACCCAAAGTTCGTCCCAATGAGAGTTTTTCATCTTGTTTGGACGAACTTGGTCCAAACTTTGTTCCGTTTGAGTACAGAGTTTGGAACATCAAAGTTCGATCCAATGAGAGTTCTTTAGGTGGTGTGGACGACACATGGTCCAAACTTTGCTTCGTTTACGTTGTTGAGAGCTCGGAGTCCAAAGTTCGTCCCAATGAGAGTTTTTCATCTTGTTTTGACGAACTTGGTCCAAACTTTGCACCGTTTGAGTTTGGAGATTTTGAAACTCAAAGATTGGCCCAATGAGAGTTGTTTAGGTGGTTTGGACGACACATGGACCAAACTTTGCTCTGTTTCTGTTTTTGAGAGCTCGGAACCTAAATTTCGTCCTAATGAGAGTTTTTCATCTTGTTTGGACGAACTTGATCCAAAATTTGCTCCGTTTGAGTTTTCGAGAGTTTGAAACTAAAAGTTCCGCCCAATGAGAGTTCTTTAGGTGGTTTGGACGACACATGGTCCAAACTTTACTCCGTTTATGTTTTTGAGAGCTAGGAACCAAAAGTTCGTACCAATGAGAGTTTTTCATCTTATTTGGACGAACTTGGTCGAATCCTTGCTCCGTTTGAGTTTTGGAGAGTTTGAAACTCAAAGTTCCGCCCAATGAGAGTTCTTTAGTTGGTTTGGACGACACACGGTCCAAACTTTGCTCCGTTTCTGTTTTTGAGAGCTCGGACTCTAAAGTGCGACCCAAAGAGAATTTTTCATCTTGTTTGGACGAACTTGGTCCAAACTTTGCTCCGTTTGAGTTTTGGAGAGTTTGAAACTCAAAGTTCCGCCCAATGAGAGTTCTTTAGTTGGTTTGGACGACGATTGGTCCAAACTTGTCTCCGTTTCTTTTTTTGAGAGCTCGGACTCTAAAGTGTGACCCAATGAGAGTTTTTCATCTTGTTGGGACGAACTTGGTCCAAACTTTGCTCCGTTTGAGTTTTGGAGAGTTTGAAACTGAAACTTCCGCCCAATGAGAGTTCTTTAGGTAGTTTGTACAACACATGGTCCAAACTTTACTCCGTCTACGTTTTTTAGAGCTCGGAACCCAAAGTTCGTACCAATGAGAGTTTTTCATCTTGTTTGGACGAACTTGGTCGAAACTTTGCTCCGTTTGAGTTTTGGAGAGTTTGGAAATCAAAGATTGGCCCAATGAGAGTTCTTTAGGTGGTTTGGATGACAAGTGGTCCAAACCTTGCTCCGTTTCTGTTTTTGAGAGCTCGGAACCCGAAGTTCATCCCAATGAGAGTTTTTCATCTTGTTTGGACGAACTTGGTCCAAACTTTGCTCCATTTGAGTTTTAGAGAGTTTCGAACATCAAAGTTCGACCCAATGAGAGTTCTTTAGGTTGTGTGGACGACACATGGTCCAAGCTTTGCTCCGTTTCTGTTTCTGAGAGCTCGGAACCTAAAGTTCGTCCCAATGAGAGTTTTTCATCTTGTTTGGACGAACTTCGTCCTAACTTTGCTCCGTTTAAGTTTTGGAGAGTTTGGAAATCAAAGCTCGGCCCAATGAGAGTTTTTTAGGTGGTTTGGACGACACATGGTCCAAACTTTGCTCCGTTTCTAATTTTGAGAGCTCGGAACCTAAAGTTCGTCCCAACGAGAGTTCTTCATCTTCTTTTGACGAACATGGCCCAAACTTTGCTCCGTTTGAGTTTTGGAGAGTTTGGAACATCAAAGTTCGGCCCAATGAGAGTTCTTTAGGTTGTGTGGACGACACATGGTCCAAACTTTGCTCCGTTTCAGTTTTTGAGAGCTCGGAACCCAAAGTTTGTCCCAATGAGAGTTTTTCATCTTGTTTGGACGAACTTGGTCCAAACTTTGCTCCGTTTGTGCTTTGAAGAGTTTGGAACATCAAAGTTCAGCCCAATGACAGTTCTTTAGGTGGTGTGGACGACACATGGTCCAAACTTTGCTCCGTTTCTGTTTTTGAGAGCTCGGAACCCAAAGTTCGTCCCAATGAGAGTTTTTCATCTTGTTTGGACGAACTTGGTCCAAACTTTGCTCCGTTTGAGTTTTGGAGAGTTTGAAACTAAAAGTTCGGCCCAATGAGAGTTCTTTAGGTGGTTTGGACGACACATGGTCCAAACTTTGCTCCGTTTATATTTTTGAGAGCTCGGAACCCAAAGTTCGTCCCAAAGGGAGTTTTTCATCTTGTTTGGACGAACTTGGTCCAAACCTTGCTCCGTTTGAGTTTTGGAGAATTTGAAACTCAAAGTTCCGCCCAATGAGAGTTCTTTAGGTGGTTTGGACGACACATGGTCCAAACTTTATTCCGTTTATGTTTTTGAGAACTCGGAATCAAAAGTTCGTACCAATGAGAGTTTTTCATCTTCTTTGGACGAACTTGGTCCAAACTTTGCTCCGTTTGAGTTTTGAAGAGTTTGGAACATCAAAGTTTGACCCAATGAGAGTTCTGTAGGCGGTGTGGACAACACATGGTCTAAGCTTTGCTCCGTTTCTGTTTTTGAGAGCTCGGAACCCAAAGTTCGTCACCATGAGAGTTTTTCTTCTTGTTTGGATGAACTTGGTTGAAACTTTGCTCCGTTTGAGTTTTGGAGAGTTTGGAAATAAAAGTTCGGCCCAATGAGATTTCTTTAGGTGGTTTGGACGACACATGGTCGAAACTGTGCTCCGTTTCTGTTTTTGAGAGCTTGGAATGAGTTGTTCATCTTGTTTTGGAGAAGTTGGTCAAAACTTTGCTCCATTTGAGTTTTGGAGAGTTTGGAACATCAAAGTTCGGCCCAATGAGAGTTCTATAGGTTGTGTGGACGACACATGGTCCAAACTTAGCTTCGTTTCAGTTTTTGAGAGCTCGGAACCCAAAGTTCGTCCCAATGAGAGTTTTTCATCTTGTTTGGACGAACTTGGTCCAAACTTTGCTCCGTTTGAGTTTTGACGAGTTTGAAACATCAAAGTTCGGCCCAATGACTGTTCTTTAGGTGGTGTTGACGACACACGGTCCCAACTTTGCTCCGTTTCTTTTTTTGAGAGCTCGGAACCAAAAGTTCGTCCCAATGAGAGTTTTTCATCTTGTTTGGACTAACTTGGTCCTAACTTTGCTCCGTTTTAGTTTTGAAGAGTTTGGAACATCAAAGTTCGGCCCAATGAGAGTTCTTTAGGTTGTGTGGACGACCCATAGTCCAAACTTTGCTCCGTTTCAGTTTTTGACAGCGCGAAACCTAAAGTTAGTCCCAATGAGAGTTTTTCATCTTGTTTGGACGAACTTGGTCCAAACTTTGCTCCGTTTGAGTTTTGAAGAGTTTGGAACATAAAAGTTCGGCCCAATGAGAGTTCTTTTGGGGGTGTGGACGACACATGGTCAAAACTTTGCTACGTTTTAGTTTTGGAGAGTTTGAAACTCAAAGTTCCGCACAATACGAGTTCTTTAGGTGGTTTGGACGACAAATGGTCCAAACTTTGCTCCGTTTCTTTTGTTGAGAGCTCGGAACCAAAAGTTCATCCCAATGAGAGTTTTTCATCTCTTCTCGACGAACATCGTCCAAACTTTGCTCCGTTTGAGTTTTGAAGAGTTTGGAAATCAAAGTTCGCCCCAATGAGAGTTCTTTAGGTGGTGTGGACGACACATGGTCCAAACCCTTCTTCGTTTCTTTTTTTTACAGCTCGGAACCCAAAATTCGTCCCAATGAGAGTTTTTCATCTTGTTTGGACGAACTTCGTCCAAACTTTGCTCCGTATGAGTTTTTGGAGAGTTTGGAACATTGAAGTTCAGCCCAATGAAAGTTCTTTAGGTGGTGTGGAGGACACATGGTCAAAAATTTGCTCCGTTTCTTTTTTTGAGAGCTCGGAACCCAAAGTTCGACCCAATGACAGTTTTTCATCTTGTTAGGACGAACTTCGTATAAACTTTGCTCCGTTTGATTTTTGGAGAGTTTGAAACTAAAAGTTCGGCCCAATGAGAGTTCTGTAGGTGGTTTGGACAACACATGGTCCAAACTTTGCTTCGTTTCTGTTTTTGAGAGCTCAGAACCCAAAGTTCGTCCCAATGAGAGTTTTTCATCTTGTTTGGACGAACTTGGTCCAAACTTTGCTTCGTTTGAGTTCTGGAGAGTTCGAAACTCAAAGTTCCGCCCAATGAGAGTTCTTTGGGTGGTTTGGACAACACATGGTCCAAACTTTATTCCGTTTATGTTTTTAAGAGCTCGGAATCAAAAGTTCGTACCAATGAGAGTTTTTCATCTTGTTTGGACGAACGTGGTCGAAACTTTGCCCCATTTGAGTTTTGGACAGTTTGGAAATCAAAGTTCGGCCCAATGAGAGTTCTTTAGGTGGATTGCACGACAAGTTGTCCAAACCTTGCTCCGTTTCTGTTTTTGAGAGATCGGAACCCAAAGTTCGTCCAAATGAGAGTTTTTCATCTTGTTTGGACGAACTTGGTCCAAACTTTGCTCCGTTTGAGTGTTAGAGAGTTTGGAACATCAAAGTTTGGCCCAATGACAGTTCTTTAGGGGGTGTGGACGACACATGGTCCAAACTTTGCTACGTTTCTATTTTTTAGAGCTCGGAACCCAAAGTTCGTCCCAATGAGAGTTTTTCATCTTGTTTGGATGAACTTGGTCCAAACTTTGCTCTGTTTGAGTTTTGAAGAGTTTGGAACATCAAAGTTTGACCCAATGAGAGTTCTTTAGGCGGTGTGGACAACACATGCTCTAAGCTTTGCTCCGTTTCAATTTTTGAGAGCTCGGAACCCAAAGTTCGTCACCATGAGAGTTTTTCATCTTGTTTAGACGAACTTGGTTGAAACTTTTCTCCGTTTGAGTTTTGGAGAGTTTGGAAATAAAAGTTCGGCCCAATGAGATTTCTTTAGGTGGTTTGGATGACACATGGTCGAAACTGTGCTCCGTTTCTGTTTTTGAGAGCTCGGAAAGAGTTGTTCATCTTGTTTTGGAGAAGTTGGTCCAAACTTTGCTCCGTTTGAGTTTTGGAGAATTTGGAACATCAAAGTTCGGCCCAATGAGAGTTCTATAGGTTGTGTGGACGACACATGGTCCAAACTTAGCTTCGTTTCAGTTTTTGAGAGCTCGGAACCCAAAGTTCGTCCCAATGAGAGTTTTTCATCTTGTTTGGACGAACTTGGTCCAAACTTTGCTCCGTTTGAGTTTTGACGAGTTTGAAACATCAAAGTTCGGCACAATGACAGTTCTTTAGGTGGTGTGTACGACACCTGGTCCAAACCCTTCTTCGTTTCTTTTTTTTACAGCTCGGAACCCAAAGTTCGTCCCAATGAGAGTTTTTCATCTTGTTTGGACGAACTTCGTCCAAACTTTGCTCCGTTATAGTTTTGAAGAGTTTGGAAATCAAAGTTCGGCCCAATGAGAGTTCTTTAGGTGGTTTGGACGACAAATGGTCCAAAACCTGCTCCGTTTCTTTTTTTGAGAGCTCGGATCCCAAAGTTCGTCCCAATGAGAGTTTTTCATCTTATTTGGACGAACTTCGTCCAAACTTTGCTTCGTGTTAGTTTTGAAGAGTTAGGAAATAAAGGTTCGGCCCAATGAGAGTTCTTTAGGTGGTTTAGACGACAAATGGTCCAAACCCTGCTCCGTTTCTTTTTTTGAGAGCTCGGAACCCAAAGTTCGTCCCAATGAGAGTTTTTCATCTTGTTTGGACGAACTTGGTCCAAACTTTGCTCCGTTTTAGTTTTGGAGAGTTTGGAACATCAAAGTTCGGCCACATGAGAGTTCTTTAGGTTGTGTGGACCACCCATAGTCCAAACTTTGCTCCGTTTAAGTTTTTGAGAGCGCGGAACCCAAAGTTAGTCCCAATGAGAGATTTTCATCTTGTTTGGACGAACTTGGTCCAAACTTTGCTCCGTTTGAGTTTTGAAGAGTTTGGAACATCAAAGTTCGGCCCAATGAGAGTTCTTTTGGTGGTGTGGACGACACATGGTCCAAACTTTGCTACGTTTCTATTTTTGAGAGCTCGGAACCCAAAGTTCGTGCCAATAAGAGTTTTCCATCTTTGGATGAACTTGGTCCAAACTTTGCTCCGTTTGAGTTTTGGAGAATTTGAAACTCAAAGTTCCGCACAATACGAGTTCTTTAGGTGGTTTGGACGACAAATGGTCCAAACTTATCTCCGTTTCTTTTGTTGAGAGCTCGGAACCAAAAGTTCGTCCCAATGAGAGTTTTTCATCTCTTCTCGACGAACATCGTCCAAACTTTGCTCCGTTTGAGTTTTGAAGAGTTTGGAAATCAAAGTTCGGCCCAATGAGAGTTCTTTAGGTGGTGTGGACGACACATGGTCCAAACCCTTCTCCGTTTCTTTTTTTACAGCTCCGAACCCAAAGTTCGTCTAAATGAGAGTTTTTCATCTTGTTTGGACGAACTTCGTCCAAACTTTGCTCCGTATGAGTTTTTGGAGAGTTTGGAACATTGAAGTTCGGCCCAATGAAAGTTCTTTAGGTTGTGTGGAGGACACGTGGTCAAAACTTTGCTCCGTTTCTTTTTTTGAGAGCTCGGACCCAAAGTTCGTCCCAATGACAGTTTTTCATCTTGTTAGGACGAACTTCGTACAAACTTTGCTCCGTTTGATTTTTGGAGAGTTTGAAACTCAAAGTTCGGCCCAATGAGAGTTCTGTAGGTGGTTTGGACAACACATGGTCCAAACTTTGCTTCGTTTCTGTTTTTGAGAGCTCGGAACCCAAAGTTCGTCCCAATGAGAGTTTTTCATCTTGTTTGGACGAACTTGGTCCAAACTTTGCTTCGTTTGAGTTCTGGAGAGTTCGAAACTCAAAGTTCCGCCCAATGAGAGTTCTTTGGGTGGTTTGGACAACACATGGTCCAAACTTTATTCCGTTTATGTTTTTAAGAGCTCGGAATCAAAAGTTCGTACCAATGAGAGTTTTTCATCTTGTTTGGACGAACGCGGTCGAAACTTTGCCCCGTTTGAGTTTTGGAGAGTTTGGAAATCAAAGTTCGGCCCAATGAAAGTTCTTTAGGTGGATTGCACGACAAGTGGTCCAAACTTTGCTCCGTTTCTGTTTTTGAGAGATCAAAACCCAAAGTTCGTCCAAATGAGAGTTTTTCATCTTGTTTTGACGAACTTGGTCCAAACTTTGCTCCGTTTGAGTGTTAGAGAGTTTAGAACATCAAAGTTCGGCCCAATGAGAGTTCTTTAGGGGGTGTGGACGACACATGGTCCAAACTTTGCTACGTTTCTATTTTGGAGAGCTCGGAACCCAAAGTTCGTCCCAATGAGAGTTTTTCATCTTGTTTGGACGAACTTGGTCCAAACTTTGCTCCGTTTGAGTTTTAAAGAGTTTGGAACATCAAAGTTTGACCCAATGAGAGTTCTTTAGGCAGTGTGGACAACACATGCTCTAAGCTTTGCTCCGTTTCTGTTTTTGAGAGCTCAGAACCCAAAGTTCGTCACCATGAGAGTTTTTCATCTTGTTTAGACGAACTTGGTTGAAACTTTGCTCCGTTTGAGTTTTGGAGAGTTTGGAAATAAAAGTTCGGCCCAATGAGATTTCTTTAGGTGGTTTGGACGACACATGGTCGAAACTGTGCTCCGTTTCTGTTTTTGAGAGCTCGGAAAGAGTTGTTCATCTTGTTTTGGAGAAGTTGGTCCAAACTTTGCTCCGTTTGAGTTTTGGAGAGTTTGGAACATCAAAGTTCGGCCCAATGAGAGTTCTATAGGTTGTGTGGACGACACATGGTCAAAACTTAGCTTCGTTTCAGTTTTTGAGAGCTCGGAACCCAAAGTTCGTCCCAATGAGAGTTTTTCATCTTGTTTGGACGAACATGGTCCAAACTTTGCTCCGTTTGAGTTTTGACGAGTTTGAAACATCAAAGTTCGGCACAATGACAGTTCTTTAGGTGGTGTGGACGACACATGGTCCCAACTTTGCTCCGTTTCTTTTTTTGAGAGCTCGGAACCAAAAGTTCGTCCCAATGAGAGTTTTTCATCTTGTTTGGACGAACTTCGTCCAAACTTTGCTCCGTTTTAGTTTTGAAGAGTTTGGAAATCAAAGTTCGGCCCAATGAGAGTTCTTTAGGTGGTTTGGACGACAAATGGTCCAAAACCCTCTCCGTTTCTTTTTCTGAGAGCTCGGATCCCAAAGTTCGTCCCAATGAGAGTTTTTCATCTTGTTTGGACGAACTTCGTCCAAACTTTGCTTCGTTTTAGTTTTGAAGAGTTTGGAAATCAAAGTTCGGCCGAATGAGGGTTCTTTAGGTGGATTGGACGACAAGTGGTCCAAACTTTGCTCCGTCTCTGTTTTTGAGAGATCGGAACCCAAAGTTCGTCCAAATGAGAGTTTTTCATCTTGTTTGGACGAACTTGGTCCAAACTTTGCTCCGTTTGAGTGTTAGAGAGTTTGGAACATCAAAGTTCGGCCCAATGAGAGTTCTTTAGGGGGTGTGGACGACACATGGTCCAAACTTTGCTACGTTTCTATTTTTGAGAGCTCGGAACCCAAAGTTCGTCCCAATCAGAGTTTTTCATCTTGTTTGGACGAACTTGGTCCAAACTTTGCTCCGTTTGAGTTTTGGAGAGTTTGAAACTCAAAGTTTCGCACAATACGAGTTCTTTAGGTGGTTTGGAAGACACATGGTCCAAACATTGCTCCGTTTCTTTTTTTGAGAGCTCAGAACCAAAAGTTCGTCCCAATGAGAGTTTTTCATCTCTTTTGGACGAACTTCGTCCAAACTTTTCTCCGTTTGAGTTTTGAAGAGTTTGGAAATCAACGTTCGGCCCAATGAGAGTTCTTTAGGTGGTTTGGACGACAAATGGTCCAAAACTTGCTCCGTTTCTTTTTTTGAGAGCTCGGAACCCAAAGTTCGTCGCAATGAGAGTTTTTCATCTTGTTGAGACGAACTTGGTCCAAACTTTGCGGTTTGTGTTTTGGAGAGTTCGAAACTAAAAGTTCCGCCCAATGAGAGTTCTGTAGGTGGTTTGGACAACACATGGTCCAAACTTTGCTCCGTTTCTGTTTTTGAGAGCTCGGAACCCAAAGTTCGTCCCAATGAGAGTTTTTCATCTTGTTTGGACGAACTTGGTCCAAACTTTGCTTCGTTGGAGTTCTGGAGAGTTCGAAACTCAAAGTTCCGCCCAATGAGAGTTCTTTGGGTGGTTTGGACAACACATGGTCCAAACTTTGTTCCGTTTATGTTTTTAAGAGCTCGGAATCAAAAGTTCGTACCAATGAGAGTTTTTCATCTTGTTTGGACGAACTTGGTCGAAACTTTGCTCCGTTTGAGTTTTGGAGAGTTTGGAAATAAAAGTTCGGCCCAATGAGAGTTCTTTAGGTGGATTGGACGACAAGTGGTCCAAACTTTGCTCCGTTTCTGTTTTTGAGAGATCGGAACCCAAAGTTCGTCCCAATCAGAGTTTTTCATCTTGTTTGGACGAACTTGGTCCAAACTTTGCTCCGTTTGAGTTTTGGAGAGTTTGAAACTCAAAGTTTCGCACAATACCAGTTCTTTACGTGGTTTGGACGACACATGGTCCAAACATTGCTCCGTTTCTTTTTTTGAGAGCTCAGAACCAAAAGTTCGTCCCAATGAGAGTTTTTCATCTCTTTTGGACGAACTTCGTCCAAACTTTGCTCCGTTTGAGTTTTGAAGAGTTTGGAAATCAACGTTCGGCCCAATGAGAGTTCTTTAGGTGGTTTGGACGACAAATGGTCCAAAACTTACTCCGTTTCTTTTTTTGAGAGCTCGGAACCCAAAGTTCGTCGCAATGAGAGTTTTTCATCTTGTTTAGACGAACTTGGTCCAAACTTTGCTTCGTTTGAGTTTTGGAGAGTTCGAAACTAAAAGTTCCACCCAATGAGAGTTCTGTAGGTGGTTTGGACAACACATGGTCCAAACTTTGCTCCGTTTCTGTTTTTGAGAGCTCAGAACCCAAAGTTCGTCCCAATGAGAGTTTTTCATCTTGTTTGGACGAACTTGGTCCAAACTTTGCTTCGTTGGAGTTCTGGAGAGTTCGAAACTCAAAGTTCCGCCCAATGAGAGTTCTTTGGGTGGTTTGGACAACACATGGTCCAAACTTTATTCCGTTTATGTTTTTAAGAGCTCGGAATCAAAAGTTCGTACCAATGAGAGTTTTTCATCTTGTTTGGACGAACTTGATCGAAACTTTGCTCCGTTTGAGTTTTGGAGAGTTTGGAAATCAAAGTTCGCCCCAATGAGAGTTCTTTAGGTGGATTGGAAGAAATGTGGTCCAAACTTTGCTCCGTTTCTGTTTTTGAGAGATCGGAACCCAAAGTTCGTCAAAATGAGAGTTTTTCATCTTGTTTGGACGAACTTGGTCCAAACTTTGCTCCGTTTGAGTGTTAGAGAGTTTGGAACATCAAAGTTCGGCCCAATGAGAGTTCTTTAGGGGGTGTGGAAGACACATGGTCGAAACTTTGCTACTTTTCTATTTTTGAGAGCTCGGAACCCAAAGTTCGTCCCAATCAGAGTTTTTCATCTTGTTTGGACGAACTTGGTCCAAACTTTGCTCCGTTTGAGTTTTGGAGAGTTTGAAACTCAAAGTTTCGCACAATACGAGTTCTTTAGGTGGTTTGGACGACACATGGTCCAAACATTGCTCCGTTTCTTTTTTTGAGAGCTCAGAACCAAAAGTTCATCCCAATGAGAGTTTTTCATCTCTTTTGGACGAACTTCGTCCAAACTTTGCTCCGTTTGAGTTTTGAAGAGTTTGGAAATCAACGTTTGGCCCAATGAGAGTTCTTTAGGTGGTTTGGACGACAAATGTTCCAAAACTTGCTCCGTTTCTTTTTTTGAGAGCTCGGAACCCAAAGTTCGTCGCAATGAGAGTTTTTCATCTTGTTTAGACGAACTTGGTCCAAATTTTGCTTCGTTTGAGTTTTGGAGAGTTCGAAACTAAAAGTTCCGCCCAATGAGAGTTCTGTAGGTGGTTTGGACAACACATGGTCCAAACTTTGCTCCGTTTCTGTTTTTGAGAGCTCGGAACCCAAAGTTCGTCCCAATGAGAGTTTTTCATCTTGTTTGGACGAACTTGGTCCAAACTTTGCTTCGTTGGAGTTCTGGAGAGTTCGAAACTCAAAGTTCCGCCCAATGAGAGTTCTTTGGGTGGTTTGGACAAGACATGGTCCAAACTTTTTTCCGTTTATGTTTTTAAGAGCTCGTAATCAAAAGTTCGTACCAATGAGAGTTTTTCATCTTGTTTGGACGAACTTGGTCGAAACTTTGCTCCGTTTGAGTTTTGGAGAGTTTGGAAATCAAAGTTCGCCCCAATGAGAGTTCTTTAGGTGGATTGGACGACAAGTGGTCCATACTTTGCTCCGTTTCTGTTTTTGAGAGATCGGAACCCAAAGTTCGTCCAAATGAGAGTTTTTCATCTTGTTTTGACGAACTTGGTCCAAACTTTGCTCCGTTTGAGTGTTAGAGAGTTTGGAACATCAAAGTTCGGCCCAATGAGAGTTCTTTAGGGGGTGTGGACGACACATGGTCCAAACTTTGCTACGTTTCTATTTTTGAGAGCTCGGAACCCAAAGTTCGTCCCAATGAAAGTTTTTCATCTTGTTTGGACGAACTTGGTCCAAACTTTGCTCCGTTTGAGTTTTGGAGAGTTTGAAACTCAAAGTTCCGCACAATACGAGTTCTTTAGGTGGTTTGGACGACACATGGTCCAAACTTTGCTCCGTTTCTTTTTTTGAGAGCTCAGAACCAAAAGTTCATCCGAATGAGAGTTTTTCATCTCTTTTGGACGAACTTCGTCCAAACTTTGCTCCGTTTGAGTTTTGAAGAGTTTGTAAATCAAAGTTCGGCCCAATGAGAGTTCTTTAGGTGGTTTGGACGACAAATGGTCCAAAACTTGCTCCGTTTCTTTTTTTGAGAGCTCGGAACCCAAAGTTCGTCGCAATGAGAGTTTTTCATCTTGTTTGGATGAACTTGGTCCAAACTTTGCTTCGTTTGAGTTTTGGAGAGTTCAAAACTCAAAGTTCCACCCAATGAGAGTTCTGTAGGTGGTTTGGACAACACATGGTCCAAACTTTGCTCCGTTTCTGTTTTTGAGAGCTCGGAACCCAAAGTTCGTCCCAATGAGAGTTTTTCATCTTGTTTCGACAAACTTGGTCCAAACTTTGCTTCGTTTGAGTTCTGGAGAGTTCGAAACTCAAAGTTCCGCCCAATGAGAGTTCTTTGGGTGGTTTGGACAACACATGGTCCAAACTTTATTCCGTTTATGTTTTTAAGAGCTCAGAATCAAAAGTTCGTACCAATGAGAGTTTTTCATCACTTTTGGACGAACTTGGTCGAAACTTTGCTTCGTTTGAGTTTTGGAGAGTTTGGAAATAAGAGTTCGGCCCAATGAGAGTTCTTTAGGTGGATTGGACGACAAGTGGTCCAAACTTTGCTCCGTTTCTGTTTTTGAGAGATCGAAACCCAAAGTTCGTCCAAATGAGAGTTTTTCATCTTGTTTGGACGAACTTGGTCCAAACTTTGCTCCGTTTGAGTGTTAGAGAGTTTGGAACATTAAAGTTCGGCCCAATGAGAGTTCTTTAGGGGGTATGTGCGCTCGTGGGGGAGGGCTTGTTTTCGTCTACGATTTGGTACGTATTTTTTGGTTGTATTTTTCTCTTTCATTGTGGGAAAGAACTCTCATTGGGCCGAACTTTTATTTCCAAACTCTTCAAACTAAAACGGAGCAAAGTTTGGACCAAGTTCGTCCAAACAAGATGAAAAACTCTCATTGGTACGAATTTTTGGTTCAGCTCTCAAAAACATAAACGGAATAAAGTTTGGACCATGTGTCGTCCAAACGACCTAAAGAACTCTCATTGGGCGGAACTTTGAGTTTGAAACTCTCCAACACTCAAACGGAGCAAAGTTTGGACCAAGTTCGTCCAAATAAGATGAAAAACTCTCATTAGGACGAACTTGGTCCAAACTTGGCTCCGTTTGAGTTTTGGAGAGTTTGGAACATCAAAGTTCGCCACAATGAGAGTTCATTAGGTGGTGTGGACGACACATGGTCCAAACTTTGCTCCGTTTCTGTTTTTGAGAGCTCGGAACCCAAAGTTCGGCGCAATGAGAGTTTTTCATCTTGTTTGGACGAACTTGGTCCAAACATTGCTCTGCTTGAGTTTTGGAGAGTTTGAAACTCTAAGTTCGGCCGAATGAGACTTCTTTAGGTGGTTTGGAAGACACATGGTCAAAACTTTTCTCCGTTTCTGTTTTTGAGAGCTCGAAACCAAATGTTCGTCCCAATGAGAGTTTTCATCTTGTTTGGACGAACTTGGTCCAAACTTTGCTCCGTTTGAGTTTTGGAGTGTTTGGAACATCAAAGTTCGGCTTAATGAGAGTTCTTTAGGTGGTGTGGACGACACATGGTCCAAACTTTGCTTCGCTTCTGTTTTTGAGAGCTCGGAACCCAAAGTTCCTCCCAATGACAGTTTTCCATCTTGTTTGGACGAACTTGGTCCAAACTTTGCTCTGTTTGAGTTTTGGAGAGTTTGAAACTCAAAGTTTGGCCTATTGAGAGTTCTTTAGGTGGTTTGGACGACACAGGTTCCAAACTTTGATCCTTTTCAGTTTTTGAGAGCTCGGAGTCCAAAGTTCTTCCTAAAGAGAGTTTTTCATCTTGTTTGGCCGAAGTTGGTCCAAACTTTGCTCTGTTTGAGTTTTGCAGAGTTTGAAACTCAAAGTTCGGCCCAATGAGAGTTCTTAAGGTGGTTTGGACGACAAGTGGTCCAAACCTTTCTCCGTTTCTGTTTTTGAGAGCTCGGAACCCAAAGTTCGTCCCAATGAGAGTTTTTCAACTTGTTTGGACGAACTTGGTCCAAACTTTGCTTTGCTTGAGTTTTGGAGAGTTTGAAACTCAAAGTTCGGCCCAATGAGAGTTCTTTAGGGGTTTGGACGACACATGGTCCAAACTTTGCTCCGTTTCTGGTTCTGCGAGCTCGGAACCCAAAGTTCGTCCCAATGAGAGTTTTTACTATTGTTTGGACGAACTATGTCAAAAATTTTCTCCGTTTGAGTTTTTGGAGAGTTAGGAACTCAAAGTTCGGCCCAATGAGAGTTCTTTAGGTTGTTTAGATGACACATGATCCAAACATTGCTCCGTTTCAGTTTTTTAGAGCTCGGAACCCAAAGGTCGTCCGAATGAGAGTTTTTCATATGGTTTGGACGAACTTGGTCCAAACTTTGCTCCGTTTCAGTTTTTGGAGAGTTAGGAACTCAAAGTTCGGCCCAATGAGAGTTCTTGAGGTGCTTTGGACGACACATGGTCAAAACTTTGCTCCGTTTCAGTATTTGAGAGCTCGGAACCCAAAGTTCGTCCCAATGAGAGTTTTTCATATGGTTTGGATGAACTTCGTCCAAACCTTGCTCCATTAGAATTTTTGGAGAGTTAGGAACTCAAAGTTCGGCCCAATGAGAGTTCTTTAGGTTGTTTTGACGACACATGGTCCAAACTTTGCTCCGTTTCCGTATTTGAGAGCTCGGAACCAAAAGTTCGTCCCAATGAGAGTTTTTTCATATGGTTTGGACGAACTTGGTCCAAACTTTGCTCCGTTTGAGTTTTTGGAGAGTTAGGAACTCAAAGTTCGGCCAAATGACAATTCTTTAGGTGGTTTGGACGACACATGGTCCAAACTTTTCTCCGTTTCAGTATTTGAGAGCTCGGAAACCAAAAGTTCGTCCCAATGAGAGTTTTTCCTTTGAATTTTGGAGAGTTTGGAAAACAAAGTTTGGCCCAATGAGAGTACTTTAGGTGGTCTCGACGAAAACTTGTCCAAACCTTGCTCCGTTTCTGTTTTTGAGAGCTCAGAACCCAAAGTTCGTCCCAATGAGAGTTTTTCATCTTGTTTGGACGAACTTGGTCCAAACTTTGTTCCGTTTGAGTTTTGGAGTGTTTGGAACATCAAAGATCGGCCCAATGAGAGTTCTTTAGGTGGTGTGGACGACACATGGTCCAAACTTTGCTCCGTTTCTGTTTTTGAGAGCTCGGAACCAAAATTTCGTCCAAATGAGAGTTTTTCATCTTGTTTGGACGAACTTGGTCCAAACTTTGTTCCGTTTTAGTTTTCGAGAGTTTGGAACATCAAAGTTCGGCCGAATGAGAGTTCTTTAGGTGGTGTGGACGACTCATGGTCCAAATTTTGCTCTGTTTCAGTTATTGAGAGCTCGGAGTCCAAAGTTCATCCCAATGAGAGTTTTTCATCATGTTTGGACGAACTTTGTCCAAACTTTGCTCTGTTTGAGTTTAGGAGAGTTTGAAACTCAAAGTTCGACCCAATGAGAGTTCTTTAGGTGGTTTGGACGACACATGGTCCAAACTTTTCTACGTTTCTGTTTTTGAGATCTCGGATCCTAAAGTTCGTCCCAATGAGAGTCTTTCATCTTGTTTGGACGAACTTGGTCCAAAATTTGCTCCGTTTGAGTTTTGGAGAGTTTGAAACTCCAAGTTCGGCACAATTAGAGTTCTTTAGGTGGTTTGGACGACACATGGTCCAAAATTTGCTCCGTTTATGTTTTTGAGAGCTCGAAACCCAAAGTTCTTCCCAATGAGAGTTTTTCATCTTGTTTGGATGAACTTGGTCTAAACTTTGCTCCGTTTGAGTTTTGGAGAGTTTGGAACAACAAAGTTCGTCCCGATGAGAGTTCTTTAGGTGGTGTGGACGACACATGATCCAAACTTTGCTCCGTTTCTTTTTTTTTTAGAGCTCGGAACCAAAAGTTCGTCCCAATCAGAGTTTTTATCTTGTTTGGACGAACTTGGTCCAAACATTGTTCCGTTTGAGTTTTGGAGTGTTTGGAACATCAAAGTTCGGCCCAATGAGAGTTCTTTAGGTGGTGTGGACGACACATGGTCCAAACTTTGCTCCGTTTCTGTTTTTGAGAGTTGAAACCCAAAGTTCGTCCCAATGAGAGATTTTCATCTTGTTTGGACGAACTTGGTCCAAACTTTGCTCTGTTTGAGTTTTGGAGTGTTCGGAACATCAAAGTTCGACCTAATGAGAGTTCTTTAGGTGGTGTGGACGACACATGGTCCAAAATTTGCTCTGTTTCTGTTTTTGAGAGCTTGAAACCCAAAGTTCGTCCCAATGAGAGTTTTTCATCTCCTTTGGATGAACTTGGTCTAAACTTTGCTCCGTTTGAGTTTTGGAGAGTTTGGAACAACAAAGTTCGTCCCGATGAGAGTTCTTTAGGTGGTGTGGACGACACATGATCCAAACTTTGCTCCGTTTCTTTTTTTTTTAGAGCTCGGAACCAAAAGTTCGTCCCAATGAGAGTTTTTCATCTTGTTGGGACGAACTTGGTCCAAACTTTGTTCCGTTTGAGTTTTGGACTGTTTGGAACATGAAAGTTCGGCCCAATGAGAGTTGTTTAGGTGGTGTGGACGACACATGGTCCAAACTTTGCTCCGTTTCTGTTTTTGAGAGCTTGAAACCCAAAGTTCCTCCCAATGACAGTTTTTCATCTTATTTGGACGAACTTGGTCCAAACTTTGCTCTGTTTGAGTTTTGGAGAGTTTGAAACTCAAAGTTCGGCCTATTGAGGGTTCTTTAGGTGGTTTGGACGACACAGGGTCCAAACATTGCTCTGTTTCTGTTTTTGAGAGCTCGGAAGCTAAAGTTTGTCCCAATGAGAGTTTTTTTTCTTGTTTGGATGAACTTGGTCCAAACTTTGCTCCGTTTGAGTTTTGGAGAGTTTGAAACTCAAGGTTCGGCTCAATGAGAGTTCTTTAGGTGATTTGGACGACACATGGTCCAAACTTTGCTCCTTTTCAGTTTTTGAGAGCTCGGAGTCCAAAGTTCTTCCTAATGAGAGTTTTTCATCTTGTTTGGACGAACTTGGTCCAAACTTTGCTTTGTTTTAGTTTTGCAGAGTTTGAAACACAAAGTTCGGCCCAATGAGAGTTCTTAAGGTGGTTTGGACGACAAGTGGTCCAAACTTTTCTCCGTTTCAGTTATTGAGAGCTCGGAACCCAAAGTTCGTCCCAATGGGAGTTTTTCATCTTGTTTTGACGAACTTGGTCCAAAATTTCCTCCGTTTGAGTTTTCGAGTGTTTGGAACCTCAAAGTTCCGCCCAATGAGAGTACTTTAGGTGGTCTCGACGATAAGTGGTCGAAACCTTGCTCTGTTTCTGTTTTTGAGAGCTCGGAACCCAAAGTTCGTCCCAATGAGAGTTTTTAAACTTGTTTGGACGAACTTGGTCCAAACTTTTCTTTGCTTGAGTTTTGGAAAGTTTGAAACTCAAAGTTTAGCCCAATGAGAGTTCTTTAGGGGTTTGAACGAAATATGGTCCAAACATTGCTCCCTTTCTGTTTTTGAGAGCTCAGAAGCTAAAGTTTGTCCCAATGAGAGTTTTTTTTCTTGTTTGGATGAAGTTGGTCCAAACTTTGCTCCGTTTGAGTTTTGGAGAGTTTGAAACTAAAGGTTCGGCTCAATGAGAGTTCTTTAGGTTGTTTGGACGACACATGGTCCAAACTTTGCTCTTTTTCAGTTTTTGAGAGCTCGGAGTCCAAAGTTCTTCCTAATGAGAGTTTTTCATCTTGTTTGGACGAACTTGGTCCAAACTTTGCTCTGTTTCAGTTTTGCAGAGTTTGAAACTCAAAGTTCGGCCCAATGAGAGTTCTTAAGGTGGTTTGGACGACAAGTGGTCCAAACCTTTCTCCATTTCTGTTTTTGAGAGCTCGGAACCCAAAGTTCGTCCTAATGAGAGTTTTTCATCTTGTTTTAACGAACTTGGTCCAAACTTTGCTCCGTTTGAGTTTTCGAGTGTTTGGAACCTCAAAGTTCCGCCCAATGAGAGTACTTTAGGTGGTCTCGACGACAAGTGGTCTAAACCTTGCTCTGTTTCTCTTTTTGAGAGCTCGGAACCCAAAGTTCGTCCCAATGAGAGTTTTTCAACTTGTTTGGACGAACTTTGTCCAAACTTTGCTCCGTTTTAGTTTTGGAGAGTTTTGAACATCAAAGTTCGGCCCAATGACAGTTCTTTAGGAGGTGTGGACGACACATGGTCCAAACTTTGCTCCGTTTCTGTTTTTGAGAGCTCGGAACCCAAAGTTCGTCCCAATGAGACTTTTTCATCTTGTTTGGACCAACTTGGTCCAAACTTTGCTCCGTTTGAATTTTCGAGAGTTTGAAAATCAAAGTTTGGCCCAATGAGAGTACTTTAGGTGGTCTCAACGACAAGTGGTCCAAACCTTGCTCCGTATCTGTTTTTGAGAGCTCGGAACCCAAAGTTCGTCCCAATGAGAGTTTTTCATCTTCTTTGGACGAACTTGGTCCAAACTTTGTTCCGTTTGAGTTTTGGAGTGTTTGGAACATAAAAGTTCGGCCCAATGAGAGTTCTTTAGGTGGTGTGCACGTTACATGGTCCAAACTTTGCTCCGTTTCTGTTTTTGAGAGCTCGAAACCAAAATTTCGTCCCAATGAGAGTTTTTCATCTTGTTTGGACGAACTTGGTCCAAACTTTGTTCCGTTTTAGTTTTCGAGAGTTTGGAACATCAAAGTTCGGCCCAATGAGAGTTCTTTAGGTGGTGTGGACGACACATGGTCCAAATTTTGCTCCGTTTCAGTTATTGAGAGCTCGAAGTCCAAAGTTCATCCCAATGAGAGTTTTTCATCATGTTTGGACGAACTTGGTCCAAACTTGGCTCTGTTTTAGTTTAGGAGAGTTTGAAACTCAAAGTTCGACCTAATGAGAGTTCTTTAGGTGGTTTGGACGACACATGGTCCAAATTTTTCTCCGTTTCGGTTTTTGAGATCTCGGATCCTAAAGTTCGTCCCAATGAGAGTCTTTCATCTTGTTTGGACGAACTTGGTCCAAACTTTTCTCCGTTTGAGTTTTGGAGAGTTTGAAACTCCAAGTTTCGCCCAATTAGAGTTCCTTAGGTTGTTTGGACGATACATGGTCCAAACTTTGCTCCGTTTCTGTTTTGAGAGCTCGGAACCCAAAGTTCGTCCCAATGAGAGTTTTTCATCTTGTTTGGACGAACTTGGTCCAAACTTTGTTTCGTTTGAGTTTTGGAGTGTTTGAAACATAAAAGTTCGGCCCAATGAGAGTTCTTTAGGTGGTGTGCACGTTACATGGTCCAAACTTTGCTCCGTTTCTGTTTTTGAGAGCTCGAAACCAAAATTTCGTCCCAATGAGAGTTTTTCATCTTGTTTGGACGAACTTGGTCCAAACTTTGTTCCATTTGAGTTTTCGAGAGTTTGGAACATCAAAGTTCGGCCCAATGAGAGTTCTTTAGGTGGTGTGGACGACACATGGTCCAAATTTTGCTCCGTTTCAGTTATTGAGAGCTCGAAGTCCAAAGTTCATCCCAATGAGAGTTTTTCATCATGTTTGGACGAACTTGGTCCAAACTTGCCTCTGTTTGAGTTTAGGAGAGTTTGAAACTCAAAGTTCGACCTAATGAGAGTTCTTTAGGTGGTTTGGACGACACATGGTCCAAATTTTTCTCCGTTTCGGTTTTTGAGATCTCGGATCCTAAAGTTCGTCCCAATGAGAGTCTTTCATCTTGTTCGGACGAACTTGGTCCAAACTTTTCTCCGTTTGAGTTTTGGAGAGTTTGAAACTCCAAGTTTCGCCCAATTAGAGTTCCTTAGGTGGTTTGGACGACACATGGTCCAAACTTTGCTCCGTTTCTGTTTTGAGAGCTCGGAACCCAAAGTTCTTCCCAATGAGAGTTTTTCATCTTGTTTGGACCAACTTGGTCCAAACTTTGCTCCGTTTGAATTTTGGAGAGTTTGGAAATCAAAGTTTGGCCCAATGAGAGTACTTTAGGTGGTCTCAACGACAAGTGGTCCAAACCTTGCTCCGTTTCTGTTTTTGAGTGCTCGGAACCCAAAGTTCGTCCCAATGAGAGTTTTTCATCTTGTTTGGACGAACTTGGTCCAAACTTTGTTCCGTTTGAGTTTTCGAGTGTTTGGAACATTAAAGTTCGGCCCAATGAGAGTTCTTTAGGTGGTGTGGACGACACATGGTCGAAACTTTGCTCCGTTTCTGTTTTTGAGAGCTCGAAACCAAAATTTCGTCCCAATGAGAGTTTTTCATCTTGTTTGGACGAACTTGGTCCAAACTTTTTTCCGTTTTAGTTTTCGAGAGTTTGGAACATCATAGTTCGGCTCAATGAGAGTTCTTTAGGTGGTGTGGACGACACATGGTCCAAATTTTGCTCCGTTTCAGTTATTGAGAGCTCGAAGTCCAAAGTTCATCCCAATGAGAGTTTTTCACCATGTTTGGACGAACTTGGTCCAAACTTTGCTCTGTTTGAGTTTAGGAGAGTTTGAAACTCAAAGTTCGACCTAATGAGAGTTCTTTAGGTGGTTTCGACGACACATGGTCCAAACTTTGGTCCGTTTACGTTTTTGAGAGCTCGAAACCCAAAGTTCGTCCCAGTGACAGTTTTTCATCTTGTTTGGATGAACTTGGTCTAAACTTTGCTCCGTTTGAGTTTTGTAGAGTTTGGAACAACAAAGTTCGGCCCAATGAGAGTTCTTTAGGTGGTGTGGACGACACATGATCCAAACTTTGCTCCGTTTCTTTTTTTTTAGAGCTCGGAACCCAAAGTTCGTCCCAATGAGAGTTTTTCATCTTGTTTGGACAACCTTGGTCCAAACTTTGCTCCGTTTGAATTTTGGAGAGTTTGGAAATCAAAGTTTGGCCCAATGAGAGTACGTTAGGTGGTCTCGACGACAAGTGGTCCAAACCATGCTCCGTTTCTGTTTTTGAGAGCTCGGAACCTAAAGTTCGTCCCAATGAGAGTTTGTCATCTTGTTTGGACGAACTTGGTCCAAACTTGGTTCCGTTTGAGTTTTCGAGAGTTTGGAACATCAAAGTTCGGCCCAATGAGAGTTCTTTAGGTGGTGTGGACGACACATGGTCCAAATTTTGCTCCGTTTCAGTTATTGAGAGCTCGAAGTCCAAAGTTCATCCCAATGAGAGTTTTTCATCATGTTTGGACGAACTTGGTCCAAACTTTGCTCTGTTTGAGTTTAGGAGAGTTTGAAACTCAAAGTTCGACCCAATGAGAGTTCTTTAGGTGGTTTGGACGACACATGGTCCAAATTTTTCTCCGTTTCTGTTTTTGAGATCTCGGATCCTAAAGTTCGTCCCAATGAGAGTCTTTCATCTTGTTTGGACGAACTTGGTCCAAACTTTGCCCCGTTTGAGTTTTGGAGAGTTTGAAACTCCAAGTTCGGCCCAATTAGAGTTCCTTAGGTGGTTTGGACGACACATGGTCCAAACTTTGCTCCGTTTACGTTTTTGAGAGCTCGAAACCCAAAGTTCGTCCCAATGAGAGTTTTTCATCTTGTTTGGATGAACTTGGTCTAAACTTTGCTCCGTTTGAGTTTTGGAGAGTTTGGAACAACAAAGTTCGGCCCAATGAGAGTTCTTTAGGTGGTGTGGACGACACGTGGTCCAAACTTTTCTCCGTTTACGTTTTTGAGAGCTCGAAACCCAAAGTTCGTCCCAATGAGAGTTTTTCATCTTGTTTGGATGAACTTGGTCTAAACTTTGCTCCGTTTGAGTTTTGGACAGTTTGGAACAACAAAGTTCGGCCCAATGAGAGTTCTTTAGGTGGTGTGGACGACACATGATCCAAACTTTGCTGTGTTTCAGTTTAGGAGAGTTTGAAACTTAAAGTTCGACCCAATGAGAGTTCTTTAGGTGGTTTGGACGACACATGGTCCAAATTTTTCTCCGTTTCTGTTTTTGAGATCTCGGATCCTAAAGTTCGTCCCAATGAGAGTCTTCCATCTTGTTTGGACGAACTTGGTCCAAACTTTGCTCCGTTTGAGTTTTGGAGAGTTTGAAACTATAAGTTCGGCCCAATTAGAGTTCCTTAGGTGGTTTGGATGACACATGGTCCAAACTTTGCTCCGTTTACGTTTTTGAGAGCTCGAAACCCAAAGTTCGTCCCAATGAGAGTTTTTCATCTTGTTTGGACGAACTTGGTCCAAACTTTGTTTCGTTTGAGTTTTGGAGGGTTTGGAACATAAAAGTTCGGCCCAATGAGAGTTCTTTAGGTGGTGTGCACGTTACATGGTCCAAACTTTGCTCCGTTTCTGTTTTTGAGAGCTCGAAACCAAAATTTCGTCCCAATGAGAGTTTTTCATCTTGTTTGGACGAACTTGGTCCAAACTTTGTTCCATTTGAGTTTTCGAGAGTTTGGAACATCAAAGTTCGGCCCAATGAGAGTTCTTTAGGTGGTGTGGACGACACATGGTCCAAATTTTGCTCCGTTTCAGTTGTTGAGAGCTCGAAGTCCAAAGTTCATCCCAATGAGAGTTTTTCATCATGTTTGGACGAACTTGGTCCAAACTTGCCTCTGTTTGAGTTTAGGAGAGTTTGAAACTCAAAGTTCGACCTAATGAGAGTTCTTTAGGTGGTTTGGACGACACATGGTCCAAATTTTTCTCCGTTTCGGTTTTTGAGATCTCGGATCCTAAAGTTCGTCCCAATGAGAGTCTTTCATCTTGTTCGGACGAACTTGGTCCAAACTTTTCTCCGTTTGAGTTTTGGAGAGTTTGAAACTCCAAGTTTCGCCCAATTAGAGTTCCTTAGGTGGTTTGGACGACACATGGTCCAAACTTTGCTCCGTTTCTGTTTTGAGAGCTCGGAACCCAAAGTTCTTCCCAATGAGAGTTTTTCATCTTGTTTGGACCAACTTGGTCCAAACTTTGCTCCGTTTGAATTTTGGAGAGTTTGGAAATCAAAGTTTGGCCCAATGAGAGTACTTTAGGTGGTCTCAACGACAAGTGGTCCAAACCTTGCTCCGTTTCTGTTTTTGAGAGCTCGGAACCCAAAGTTCGTCCCAATGAGAGTTTTTCATCTTGTTTGGACGAACTTGGTCCAAACTTTGTTCCGTTTGAGTTTTCGAGTGTTTGGAACATTAAAGTTCGGCCCAATGAGAGTTCTTTAGGTGGTGTGGACGACACATGGTCGAAACTTTGCTCCGTTTCTGTTTTTGAGAGCTCGGAACCAAAATTTCGTCCCAATGAGAGTTTTTCATCTTGTTTGGACGAACTTGGTCCAAACTTTGTTCCGTTTTAGTTTTCGAGAGTTTGGAACATCATAGTTCGGCCCAATGAGAGTTCTTTAGGTGGTGTGGACGACACATGGTCCAAATTTTGCTCCGTTTCAGTTATTGAGAGCTCGAAGTCCAAAGTTCATCCCAATGAGAGTTTTTCACCATGTTTGGACGAACTTGGTCCAAACTTTGCTCTGTTTGAGTTTAGGAGAGTTTGAAACTCAAAGTTCGACCTAATGAGAGTTCTTTCGGTGGTTTGGACGACACATGGTCCAAACTTTGGTCCGTTTACGTTTTTGAGAGCTCGAAACCCAAAGTTCGTCCCAGTGACAGTTTTTCATCTTGTTTGGATGAACTTGGTCTAAACTTTGCTCCGTTTGAGTTTTGTAGAGTTTGGAACAACAAAGTTCGGCCCAATGAGAGTTCTTTAGGTGGTGTGGACGACACATGATCCAAACTTTGCTCCGTTTCTTTTTTTTTAGAGCTCGGAACCCAAAGTTCGTCCCAATGAGAGTTTTTCATCTTGTTTGGACAACCTTGGTCCAAACTTTGCTCCGTTTGAATTTTGGAGAGTTTGGAAATCAAAGTTTGGCCCAATGAGAGTACGTTAGGTGGTCTCGACGACAAGTGGTCCAAACCATGCTCCGTTTCTGTTTTTGAGAGCTCGGAACCTAAAGTTCGTCCCAATGAGAGTTTGTCATCTTGTTTGGACGAACTTGGTCCAAACTTGGTTCCGTTTGAGTTTTCGAGAGTTTGGAACATCAAAGTTCGGCCCAATGAGAGTTCTTTAGGTGGTGTGGACGACACATGGTCCAAATTTTTCTCCGTTTCAGTTATTGAGAGCTCGAAGTCCAAAGTTCATCCCAATGAGAGTTTTTCATCATGTTTGGACGAACTTGGTCCAAACTTTGCTCTGTTTGAGTTTAGGAGAGTTTGAAACTCAAAGTTCGACCCAATGAGAGTTCTTTAGGTGGTTTGGACGACACATGGTCCAAATTTTTCTCCGTTTCTGTTTTTGAGATCTCGGATCCTAAAGTTCGTCCCAATGAGAGTCTTTCATCTTGTTTGGACGAACTTGGTCCAAACTTTGCCCCGTTTGAGTTTTGGAGAGTTTGAAACTCCAAGTTCGGCCCAATTAGAGTTCCTTAGGTGGTTTGGACGACACATGGTCCAAACTTTGCTCCGTTTACGTTTTTGAGAGCTCGAAACCCAAAGTTCGTCCCAATGAGAGTTTTTCATCTTGTTTGGATGAACTTGGTCTAAACTTTGCTCCGTTTGAGTTTTGGAGAGTTTGGAACAACAAAGTTCGGCCCAATGAGAGTTCTTTAGGTGGTGTGGACGACACGTGGTCCAAACTTTTCTCCGTTTACGTTTTTGAGAGCTCGAAACCCAAAGTTCGTCCCAATGAGAGTTTTTCATCTTGTTTGGATGAACTTGGTCTAAACTTTGCTCCGTTTGAGTTTTGGACAGTTTGGAACAACAAAGTTCGGCCCAATGAGAGTTCTTTAGGTGGTGTGGACGACACATGATCCAAACTTTGCTGTGTTTCAGTTTAGGAGAGTTTGAAACTTAAAGTTCGACCCAATGAGAGTTCTTTAGGTGGTTTGGACGACACATGGTCCAAATTTTTCTCCGTTTCTGTTTTTGAGATCTCGGATCCTAAAGTTCGTCCCAATGAGAGTCTTCCATCTTGTTTGGACGAACTTGGTCCAAACTTTGCTCCGTTTGAGTTTTGGAGAGTTTGAAACTATAAGTTCGGCCCAATTAGAGTTCCTTAGGTGGTTTGGATGACACATGGTCCAAACTTTGCTCCGTTTACGTTTTTGAGAGCTCGAAACCCAAAGTTCGTCCCAATGAGAGTTTTTCATCTTGTTTGGACGAACTTGGTCCAAACTTTGTTTCGTTTGAGTTTTGGAGGGTTTGGAACATAAAAGTTCGGCCCAATGAGAGTTCTTTAGGTGGTGTGCACGTTACATGGTCCAAACTTTGCTCCGTTTCTGTTTTTGAGAGCTCGAAACCAAAATTTCGTCCCAATGAGAGTTTTTCATCTTGTTTGGACGAACTTGGTCCAAACTTTGTTCCATTTGAGTTTTCGAGAGTTTGGAACATCAAAGTTCGGCCCAATGAGAGTTCTTTAGGTGGTGTGGACGACACATGGTCCAAATTTTGCTCCGTTTCAGTTGTTGAGAGCTCGAAGTCCAAAGTTCATCCCAATGAGAGTTTTTCATCATGTTTGGACGAACTTGGTCCAAACTTGCCTCTGTTTGAGTTTAGGAGAGTTTGAAACTCAAAGTTCGACCTAATGAGAGTTCTTTAGGTGGTTTGGACGACACATGGTCCAAATTTTTCTCCGTTTCGGTTTTTGAGATCTCGGATCCTAAAGTTCGTCCCAATGAGAGTCTTTCATCTTGTTCGGACGAACTTGGTCCAAACTTTTCTCCGTTTGAGTTTTGGAGAGTTTGAAACTCCAAGTTTCGCCCAATTAGAGTTCCTTAGGTGGTTTGGACGACACATGGTCCAAACTTTGCTCCGTTTCTGTTTTGAGAGCTCGGAACCCAAAGTTCTTCCCAATGAGAGTTTTTCATCTTGTTTGGACCAACTTGGTCCAAACTTTGCTCCGTTTGAATTTTGGAGAGTTTGGAAATCAAAGTTTGGCCCAATGAGAGTACTTTAGGTGGTCTCAACGACAAGTGGTCCAAACCTTGCTCCGTTTCTGTTTTTGAGAGCTCGGAACCCAAAGTTCGTCCCAATGAGAGTTTTTCATCTTGTTTGGACGAACTTGGTCCAAACTTTGTTCCGTTTGAGTTTTCGAGTGTTTGGAACATTAAAGTTCGGCCCAATGAGAGTTCTTTAGGTGGTGTGGACGACACATGGTCGAAACTTTGCTCCGTTTCTGTTTTTGAGAGCTCGGAACCAAAATTTCGTCCCAATGAGAGTTTTTCATCTTGTTTGGACGAACTTGGTCCAAACTTTGTTCCGTTTTAGTTTTCGAGAGTTTGGAACATCATAGTTCGGCCCAATGAGAGTTCTTTAGGTGGTGTGGACGACACATGGTCCAAATTTTGCTCCGTTTCAGTTATTGAGAGCTCGAAGTCCAAAGTTCATCCCAATGAGAGTTTTTCACCATGTTTGGACGAACTTGGTCCAAACTTTGCTCTGTTTGAGTTTAGGAGAGTTTGAAACTCAAAGTTCGACCTAATGAGAGTTCTTTCGGTGGTTTGGACGACACATGGTCCAAACTTTGGTCCGTTTACGTTTTTGAGAGCTCGAAACCCAAAGTTCGTCCCAGTGACAGTTTTTCATCTTGTTTGGATGAACTTGGTCTAAACTTTGCTCCGTTTGAGTTTTGTAGAGTTTGGAACAACAAAGTTCGGCCCAATGAGAGTTCTTTAGGTGGTGTGGACGACACATGATCCAAACTTTGCTCCGTTTCTTTTTTTTTAGAGCTCGGAACCCAAAGTTCGTCCCAATGAGAGTTTTTCATCTTGTTTGGACAACCTTGGTCCAAACTTTGCTCCGTTTGAATTTTGGAGAGTTTGGAAATCAAAGTTTGGCCCAATGAGAGTACGTTAGGTGGTCTCGACGACAAGTGGTCCAAACCATGCTCCGTTTCTGTTTTTGAGAGCTCGGAACCTAAAGTTCGTCCCAATGAGAGTTTGTCATCTTGTTTGGACGAACTTGGTCCAAACTTGGTTCCGTTTGAGTTTTCGAGAGTTTGGAACATCAAAGTTCGGCCCAATGAGAGTTCTTTAGGTGGTGTGGACGACACATGGTCCAAATTTTGCTCCGTTTCAGTTATTGAGAGCTCGAAGTCCAAAGTTCATCCCAATGAGAGTTTTTCATCATGTTTGGACGAACTTGGTCCAAACTTTGCTCTGTTTGAGTTTAGGAGAGTTTGAAACTCAAAGTTCGACCCAATGAGAGTTCTTTAGGTGGTTTGGACGACACATGGTCCAAATTTTTCTCCGTTTCTGTTTTTGAGATCTCGGATCCTAAAGTTCGTCCCAATGAGAGTCTTTCATCTTGTTTGGACGAACTTGGTCCAAACTTTGCCCCGTTTGAGTTTTGGAGAGTTTGAAACTCCAAGTTCGGCCCAATTAGAGTTCCTTAGGTGGTTTGGACGACACATGGTCCAAACTTTGCTCCGTTTACGTTTTTGAGAGCTCGAAACCCAAAGTTCGTCCCAATGAGAGTTTTTCATCTTGTTTGGATGAACTTGGTCTAAACTTTGCTCCGTTTGAGTTTTGGAGAGTTTGGAACAACAAAGTTCGGCCCAATGAGAGTTCTTTAGGTGGTGTGGACGACACGTGGTCCAAACTTTTCTCCGTTTACGTTTTTGAGAGCTCGAAACCCAAAGTTCGTCCCAATGAGAGTTTTTCATCTTGTTTGGATGAACTTGGTCTAAACTTTGCTCCGTTTGAGTTTTGGACAGTTTGGAACAACAAAGTTCGGCCCAATGAGAGTTCTTTAGGTGGTGTGGACGACACATGATCCAAACTTTGCTGTGTTTCAGTTTAGGAGAGTTTGAAACTTAAAGTTCGACCCAATGAGAGTTCTTTAGGTGGTTTGGACGACACATGGTCCAAATTTTTCTCCGTTTCTGTTTTTGAGATCTCGGATCCTAAAGTTCGTCCCAATGAGAGTCTTCCATCTTGTTTGGACGAACTTGGTCCAAACTTTGCTCCGTTTGAGTTTTGGAGAGTTTGAAACTATAAGTTCGGCCCAATTAGAGTTCCTTAGGTGGTTTGGATGACACATGGTCCAAACTTTGCTCCGTTTACGTTTTTGAGAGCTCGAAACCCAAAGTTCGTCCCAATGAGAGTTTTTCATCTTGTTTGGACGAACTTGGTCCAAACTTTGTTTCGTTTGAGTTTTGGAGGGTTTGGAACATAAAAGTTCGGCCCAATGAGAGTTCTTTAGGTGGTGTGCACGTTACATGGTCCAAACTTTGCTCCGTTTCTGTTTTTGAGAGCTCGAAACCAAAATTTCGTCCCAATGAGAGTTTTTCATCTTGTTTGGACGAACTTGGTCCAAACTTTGTTCCATTTGAGTTTTCGAGAGTTTGGAACATCAAAGTTCGGCCCAATGAGAGTTCTTTAGGTGGTGTGGACGACACATGGTCCAAATTTTGCTCCGTTTCAGTTGTTGAGAGCTCGAAGTCCAAAGTTCATCCCAATGAGAGTTTTTCATCATGTTTGGACGAACTTGGTCCAAACTTGCCTCTGTTTGAGTTTAGGAGAGTTTGAAACTCAAAGTTCGACCTAATGAGAGTTCTTTAGGTGGTTTGGACGACACATGGTCCAAATTTTTCTCCGTTTCGGTTTTTGAGATCTCGGATCCTAAAGTTCGTCCCAATGAGAGTCTTTCATCTTGTTCGGACGAACTTGGTCCAAACTTTTCTCCGTTTGAGTTTTGGAGAGTTTGAAACTCCAAGTTTCGCCCAATTAGAGTTCCTTAGGTGGTTTGGACGACACATGGTCCAAACTTTGCTCCGTTTCTGTTTTGAGAGCTCGGAACCCAAAGTTCTTCCCAATGAGAGTTTTTCATCTTGTTTGGACCAACTTGGTCCAAACTTTGCTCCGTTTGAATTTTGGAGAGTTTGGAAATCAAAGTTTGGCCCAATGAGAGTACTTTAGGTGGTCTCAACGACAAGTGGTCCAAACCTTGCTCCGTTTCTGTTTTTGAGAGCTCGGAACCCAAAGTTCGTCCCAATGAGAGTTTTTCATCTTGTTTGGACGAACTTGGTCCAAACTTTGTTCCGTTTGAGTTTTCGAGTGTTTGGAACATTAAAGTTCGGCCCAATGAGAGTTCTTTAGGTGGTGTGGACGACACATGGTCGAAACTTTGCTCCGTTTCTGTTTTTGAGAGCTCGGAACCAAAATTTCGTCCCAATGAGAGTTTTTCATCTTGTTTGGACGAACTTGGTCCAAACTTTGTTCCGTTTTAGTTTTCGAGAGTTTGGAACATCATAGTTCGGCCCAATGAGAGTTCTTTAGGTGGTGTGGACGACACATGGTCCAAATTTTGCTCCGTTTCAGTTATTGAGAGCTCGAAGTCCAAAGTTCATCCCAATGAGAGTTTTTCACCATGTTTGGACGAACTTGGTCCAAACTTTGCTCTGTTTGAGTTTAGGAGAGTTTGAAACTCAAAGTTCGACCTAATGAGAGTTCTTTCGGTGGTTTGGACGACACATGGTCCAAACTTTGGTCCGTTTACGTTTTTGAGAGCTCGAAACCCAAAGTTCGTCCCAGTGACAGTTTTTCATCTTGTTTGGATGAACTTGGTCTAAACTTTGCTCCGTTTGAGTTTTGTAGAGTTTGGAACAACAAAGTTCGGCCCAATGAGAGTTCTTTAGGTGGTGTGGACGACACATGATCCAAACTTTGCTCCGTTTCTTTTTTTTTAGAGCTCGGAACCCAAAGTTCGTCCCAATGAGAGTTTTTCATCTTGTTTGGACAACCTTGGTCCAAACTTTGCTCCGTTTGAATTTTGGAGAGTTTGGAAATCAAAGTTTGGCCCAATGAGAGTACGTTAGGTGGTCTCGACGACAAGTGGTCCAAACCATGCTCCGTTTCTGTTTTTGAGAGCTCGGAACCTAAAGTTCGTCCCAATGAGAGTTTGTCATCTTGTTTGGACGAACTTGGTCCAAACTTGGTTCCGTTTGAGTTTTCGAGAGTTTGGAACATCAAAGTTCGGCCCAATGAGAGTTCTTTAGGTGGTGTGGACGACACATGGTCCAAATTTTGCTCCGTTTCAGTTATTGAGAGCTCGAAGTCCAAAGTTCATCCCAATGAGAGTTTTTCATCATGTTTGGACGAACTTGGTCCAAACTTTGCTCTGTTTGAGTTTAGGAGAGTTTGAAACTCAAAGTTCGACCCAATGAGAGTTCTTTAGGTGGTTTGGACGACACATGGTCCAAATTTTTCTCCGTTTCTGTTTTTGAGATCTCGGATCCTAAAGTTCGTCCCAATGAGAGTCTTTCATCTTGTTTGGACGAACTTGGTCCAAACTTTGCCCCGTTTGAGTTTTGGAGAGTTTGAAACTCCAAGTTCGGCCCAATTAGAGTTCCTTAGGTGGTTTGGACGACACATGGTCCAAACTTTGCTCCGTTTACGTTTTTGAGAGCTCGAAACCCAAAGTTCGTCCCAATGAGAGTTTTTCATCTTGTTTGGATGAACTTGGTCTAAACTTTGCTCCGTTTGAGTTTTGGAGAGTTTGGAACAACAAAGTTCGGCCCAATGAGAGTTCTTTAGGTGGTGTGGACGACACGTGGTCCAAACTTTTCTCCGTTTACGTTTTTGAGAGCTCGAAACCCAAAGTTCGTCCCAATGAGAGTTTTTCATCTTGTTTGGATGAACTTGGTCTAAACTTTGCTCCGTTTGAGTTTTGGACAGTTTGGAACAACAAAGTTCGGCCCAATGAGAGTTCTTTAGGTGGTGTGGACGACACATGATCCAAACTTTGCTGTGTTTCAGTTTAGGAGAGTTTGAAACTTAAAGTTCGACCCAATGAGAGTTCTTTAGGTGGTTTGGACGACACATGGTCCAAATTTTTCTCCGTTTCTGTTTTTGAGATCTCGGATCCTAAAGTTCGTCCCAATGAGAGTCTTCCATCTTGTTTGGACGAACTTGGTCCAAACTTTGCTCCGTTTGAGTTTTGGAGAGTTTGAAACTATAAGTTCGGCCCAATTAGAGTTCCTTAGGTGGTTTGGATGACACATGGTCCAAACTTTGCTCCGTTTACGTTTTTGAGAGCTCGAAACCCAAAGTTCGTCCCAATGAGAGTTTTTCATCTTGTTTGGACGAACTTGGTCCAAACTTTGTTTCGTTTGAGTTTTGGAGGGTTTGGAACATAAAAGTTCGGCCCAATGAGAGTTCTTTAGGTGGTGTGCACGTTACATGGTCCAAACTTTGCTCCGTTTCTGTTTTTGAGAGCTCGAAACCAAAATTTCGTCCCAATGAGAGTTTTTCATCTTGTTTGGACGAACTTGGTCCAAACTTTGTTCCATTTGAGTTTTCGAGAGTTTGGAACATCAAAGTTCGGCCCAATGAGAGTTCTTTAGGTGGTGTGGACGACACATGGTCCAAATTTTGCTCCGTTTCAGTTGTTGAGAGCTCGAAGTCCAAAGTTCATCCCAATGAGAGTTTTTCATCATGTTTGGACGAACTTGGTCCAAACTTGCCTCTGTTTGAGTTTAGGAGAGTTTGAAACTCAAAGTTCGACCTAATGAGAGTTCTTTAGGTGGTTTGGACGACACATGGTCCAAATTTTTCTCCGTTTCGGTTTTTGAGATCTCGGATCCTAAAGTTCGTCCCAATGAGAGTCTTTCATCTTGTTCGGACGAACTTGGTCCAAACTTTTCTCCGTTTGAGTTTTGGAGAGTTTGAAACTCCAAGATTCGCCCAATTAGAGTTCCTTAGGTGGTTTGGACGACACATGGTCCAAACTTTGCTCCGTTTCTGTTTTGAGAGCTCGGAACCCAAAGTTCTTCCCAATGAGAGTTTTTCATCTTGTTTGGACCAATTTGGTCCAAACTTTGCTCCGTTTGAATTTTGGAGAGTTTGGAAATCAAAGTTTGGCCCAATGAGAGTACTTTAGGTGGTCTCAACGACAAGTGGTCCAAACCTTGCTCCGTTTCTGTTTTTGAGAGCTCGGAACCCAAAGTTCGTCCCAATGAGAGTTTTTCATCTTGTTTGGACGAACTTGGTCCAAACTTTGTTCCGTTTGAGTTTTCGAGTGTTTGGAACATTAAAGTTCGGCCCAATGAGAGTTCTTTAGGTGGTGTGGACGACACATGGTCGAAACTTTGCTCCGTTTCTGTTTTTGAGAGCTCGGAACCAAAATTTCGTCCCAATGAGAGTTTTTCATCTTGTTTGGACGAACTTGGTCCAAACTTTGTTCCGTTTTAGTTTTCGAGAGTTTGGAACATCATAGTTCGGCCCAATGAGAGTTCTTTAGGTGGTGTGGACGACACATGGTCCAAATTTTGCTCCATTTCAGTTATTGAGAGCTCGAAGTCCAAAGTTCATCCCAATGAGAGTTTTTCACCATGTTTGGACGAACTTGGTCCAAACTTTGCTCTGTTTGAGTTTAGGAGAGTTTGAAACTCAAAGTTCGACCTAATGAGAGTTCTTTAGGTGGTTTGGACGACACATGGTCCAAATTTTTCTTCGTTTCTGTTTTTGAGATCTCGGATCCTGAAGTTCGTCCCAATGAGAGTCTTTCATCTTGTTTGGACGAACTTGGTCAAAACTTTGCTCCGTTTGAGTTTTGGAGAGTTTGAAACTATAAGTTCGGCCCAATTAGAGTTCCTTAGGTGGTTTGGATGACACATGGTCCAAACTTTGCTCCGTTTACGTTTTTGAGAGCTCGAAACCCAAAGTTCGTCCCAATGAGAGTTTTTCATCTTGTTTGGACGAACTTGGTCCAAACTTTGTTTCGTTTGAGTTTTGGAGGGTTTGGAACATAAAAGTTCGGCCCAATGAGAGTTCTTTAGGTGGTGTGCACGTTACATGGTCCAAACTTTGCTCCGTTTCTGTTTTTGAGAGCTCGAAACCAAAATTTCGTCCCAATGAGAGTTTTTCATCTTGTTTGGACGAACTTGGTCCAAACTTTGTTCCATTTGAGTTTTCGAGAGTTTGGAACATCAAAGTTCGGCCCAATGAGAGTTCTTTAGGTGGTGTGGACGACACATGGTCCAAATTTTGCTCCGTTTCAGTTGTTGAGAGCTCGAAGTCCAAAGTTCATCCCAATGAGAGTTTTTCATCATGTTTGGACGAACTTGGTCCAAACTTGCCTCTGTTTGAGTTTAGGAGAGTTTGAAACTCAAAGTTCGACCTAATGAGAGTTCTTTAGGTGGTTTGGACGACACATGGTCCAAATTTTTCTCCGTTTCGGTTTTTGAGATCTCGGATCCTAAAGTTCGTCCCAATGAGAGTCTTTCATCTTGTTCGGACGAACTTGGTCCAAACTTTTCTCCGTTTGAGTTTTGGAGAGTTTGAAACTCCAAGTTTCGCCCAATTAGAGTTCCTTAGGTGGTTTGGACGACACATGGTCCAAACTTTGCTCCGTTTCTGTTTTGAGAGCTCGGAACCCAAAGTTCTTCCCAATGAGAGTTTTTCATCTTGTTTGGACCAACTTGGTCCAAACTTTGCTCCGTTTGAATTTTGGAGAGTTTGGAAATCAAAGTTTGGCCCAATGAGAGTACTTTAGGTGGTCTCAACGACAAGTGGTCCAAACCTTGCTCCGTTTCTGTTTTTGAGAGCTCGGAACCCAAAGTTCGTCCCAATGAGAGTTTTTCATCTTGTTTGGACGAACTTGGTCCAAACTTTGTTCCGTTTGAGTTTTCGAGTGTTTGGAACATTAAAGTTCGGCCCAATGAGAGTTCTTTAGGTGGTGTGGACGACACATGGTCGAAACTTTGCTCCGTTTCTGTTTTTGAGAGCTCGGAACCAAAATTTCGTCCCAATGAGAGTTTTTCATCTTGTTTGGACGAACTTGGTCCAAACTTTGTTCCGTTTTAGTTTTCGAGAGTTTGGAACATCATAGTTCGGCCCAATGAGAGTTCTTTAGGTGGTGTGGACGACACATGGTCCAAATTTTGCTCCATTTCAGTTATTGAGAGCTCGAAGTCCAAAGTTCATCCCAATGAGAGTTTTTCACCATGTTTGGACGAACTTGGTCCAAACTTTGCTCTGTTTGAGTTTAGGAGAGTTTGAAACTCAAAGTTCGACCTAATGAGAGTTCTTTAGGTGGTTTGGACGACACATGGTCCAAATTTTTCTTCGTTTCTGTTTTTGAGATCTCGGATCCTGAAGTTCGTCCCAATGAGAGTCTTTCATCTTGTTTGGACGAACTTGGTCAAAACTTTGCTCCGTTTGAGTTTTGGAGAGTTTGAAACTATAAGTTCGGCCCAATTAGAGTTCCTTAGGTGGTTTGGATGACACATGGTCCAAACTTTGCTCCGTTTACGTTTTTGAGAGCTCGAAACCCAAAGTTCGTCCCAATGAGAGTTTTTCATCTTGTTTGGACGAACTTGGTCCAAACTTTGTTTCGTTTGAGTTTTGGAGGGTTTGGAACATAAAAGTTCGGCCCAATGAGAGTTCTTTAGGTGGTGTGCACGTTACATGGTCCAAACTTTGCTCCGTTTCTGTTTTTGAGAGCTCGAAACCAAAATTTCGTCCCAATGAGAGTTTTTCATCTTGTTTGGACGAACTTGGTCCAAACTTTGTTCCATTTGAGTTTTCGAGAGTTTGGAACATCAAAGTTCGGCCCAATGAGAGTTCTTTAGGTGGTGTGGACGACACATGGTCCAAATTTTGCTCCGTTTCAGTTGTTGAGAGCTCGAAGTCCAAAGTTCATCCCAATGAGAGTTTTTCATCATGTTTGGACGAACTTGGTCCAAACTTGCCTCTGTTTGAGTTTAGAAGAGTTTGAAACTCAAAGTTCGACCTAATGAGAGTTCTTTAGGTGGTTTGGACGACACATGGTCCAAATTTTTCTCCGTTTCGGTTTTTGAGATCTCGGATCCTAAAGTTCGTCCCAATGAGAGTCTTTCATCTTGTTCGGACGAACTTGGTCCAAACTTTTCTCCGTTTGAGTTTTGGAGAGTTTGAAACTCCAAGTTTCGCCCAATTAGAGTTCCTTAGGTGGTTTGGACGACACATGGTCCAAACTTTGCTCCGTTTCTGTTTTGAGAGCTCGGAACCCAAAGTTCTTCCCAATGAGAGTTTTTCATCTTGTTTGGACCAACTTGGTCCAAACTTTGCTCCGTTTGAATTTTGGAGAGTTTGGAAATCAAAGTTTGGCCCAATGAGAGTACTTTAGGTGGTCTCAACGACAAGTGGTCCAAACCTTGCTCCGTTTCTGTTTTTGAGAGCTCGGAACCCAAAGTTCGTCCCAATGAGAGTTTTTCATCTTGTTTGGACGAACTTGGTCCAAACTTTGTTCCGTTTGAGTTTTCGAGTGTTTGGAACATTAAAGTTCGGCCCAATGAGAGTTCTTTAGGTGGTGTGGACGACACATGGTCGAAACTTTGCTCCGTTTCTGTTTTTGAGAGCTCGGAACCAAAATTTCGTCCCAATGAGAGTTTTTCATCTTGTTTGGACGAACTTGGTCCAAACTTTGTTCCGTTTTAGTTTTCGAGAGTTTGGAACATCATAGTTCGGCCCAATGAGAGTTCTTTAGGTGGTGTGGACGACACATGGTCCAAATTTTGCTCCGTTTCAGTTATTGAGAGCTCGAAGTCCAAAGTTCATCCCAATGAGAGTTTTTCACCATGTTTGGACGAACTTGGTCCAAACTTTGCTCTGTTTGAGTTTAGGAGAGTTTGAAACTCAAAGTTCGACCTAATGAGAGTTCTTTCGGTGGTTTGGACGACACATGGTCCAAACTTTGGTCCGTTTACGTTTTTGAGAGCTCGAAACCCAAAGTTCGTCCCAGTGACAGTTTTTCATCTTGTTTGGATGAACTTGGTCTAAACTTTGCTCCGTTTGAGTTTTGTAGAGTTTGGAACAACAAAGTTCGGCCCAATGAGAGTTCTTTAGGTGGTGTGGACGACACATGATCCAAACTTTGCTCCGTTTCTTTTTTTTTAGAGCTCGGAACCCAAAGTTCGTCCCAATGAGAGTTTTTCATCTTGTTTGGACAACCTTGGTCCAAACTTTGCTCCGTTTGAATTTTGGAGAGTTTGGAAATCAAAGTTTGGCCCAATGAGAGTACGTTAGGTGGTCTCGACGACAAGTGGTCCAAACCATGCTCCGTTTCTGTTTTTGAGAGCTCGGAACCTAAAGTTCGTCCCAATGAGAGTTTGTCATCTTGTTTGGACGAACTTGGTCCAAACTTGGTTCCGTTTGAGTTTTCGAGAGTTTGGAACATCAAAGTTCGGCCCAATGAGAGTTCTTTAGGTGGTGTGGACGACACATGGTCCAAATTTTGCTCCGTTTCAGTTATTGAGAGCTCGAAGTCCAAAGTTCATCCCAATGAGAGTTTTTCATCATGTTTGGACGAACTTGGTCCAAACTTTGCTCTGTTTGAGTTTAGGAGAGTTTGAAACTCAAAGTTCGACCCAATGAGAGTTCTTTAGGTGGTTTGGATGACACATGGTCCAAATTTTTCTCCGTTTCTGTTTTTGAGATCTCGGATCCTAAAGTTCGTCCCAATGAGAGTCTTTCATCTTGTTTGGACGAACTTGGTCCAAACTTTGCCCCGTTTGAGTTTTGGAGAGTTTGAAACTCCAAGTTCGGCCCAATTAGAGTTCCTTAGGTGGTTTGGACGACACATGGTCCAAACTTTGCTCCGTTTACGTTTTTGAGAGCTCGAAACCCAAAGTTCGTCCCAATGAGAGTTTTTCATCTTGTTTGGATGAACTTGGTCTAAACTTTGCTCCGTTTGAGTTTTGGAGAGTTTGGAACAACAAAGTTCGGCCCAATGAGAGTTCTTTAGGTGGTGTGGACGACACGTGGTCCAAACTTTTCTCCGTTTACGTTTTTGAGAGCTCGAAACCGAAAGTTCGTCCCAATGAGAGTTTTTCATCTTGTTTGGATGAACTTGGTCTAAACTTTGCTCCGTTTGAGTTTTGGACAGTTTGGAACAACAAAGTTCGGCCCAATGAGAGTTCTTTAGGTGGTGTGGACGACACATGATCCAAACTTTGCTGTGTTTCAGTTTAGGAGAGTTTGAAACTTAAAGTTCGACCCAATGAGAGTTCTTTAGGTGGTTTGGACGACACATGGTCCAAATTTTTCTCCGTTTCTGTTTTTGAGATCTCGGATCCTAAAGTTCGTCCCAATGAGAGTCTTCCATCTTGTTTGGACGAACTTGGTCCAAACTTTGCTCCGTTTGAGTTTTGGAGAGTTTGAAACTATAAGTTCGGCCCAATTAGAGTTCCTTAGGTGGTTTGGATGACACATGGTCCAAACTTTGCTCCGTTTACGTTTTTGAGAGCTCGAAACCCAAAGTTCGTCCCAATGAGAGTTTTTCATCTTGTTTGGACGAACTTGGTCCAAACTTTGTTTCGTTTGAGTTTTGGAGGGTTTGGAACATAAAAGTTCGGCCCAATGAGAGTTCTTTAGGTGGTGTGCACGTTACATGGTCCAAACTTTGCTCCGTTTCTGTTTTTGAGAGCTCGAAACCAAAATTTCGTCCCAATGAGAGTTTTTCATCTTGTTTGGACGAACTTGGTCCAAACTTTGTTCCATTTGAGTTTTCGAGAGTTTGGAACATCAAAGTTCGGCCCAATGAGAGTTCTTTAGGTGGTGTGGACGACACATGGTCCAAATTTTGCTCCGTTTCAGTTGTTGAGAGCTCGAAGTCCAAAGTTCATCCCAATGAGAGTTTTTCATCATGTTTGGACGAACTTGGTCCAAACTTGCCTCTGTTTGAGTTTAGGAGAGTTTGAAACTCAAAGTTCGACCTAATGAGAGTTCTTTAGGTGGTTTGGACGACACATGGTCCAAATTTTTCTCCGTTTCGGTTTTTGAGATCTCGGATCCTAAAGTTCGTCCCAATGAGAGTCTTTCATCTTGTTCGGACGAACTTGGTCCAAACTTTTCTCCGTTTGAGTTTTGGAGAGTTTGAAACTCCAAGTTTCGCCCAATTAGAGTTCCTTAGGTGGTTTGGACGACACATGGTCCAAACTTTGCTCCGTTTCTGTTTTGAGAGCTCGGAACCCAAAGTTCTTCCCAATGAGAGTTTTTCATCTTGTTTGGACCAACTTGGTCCAAACTTTGCTCCGTTTGAATTTTGGAGAGTTTGGAAATCAAAGTTTGGCCCAATGAGAGTACTTTAGGTGGTCTCAACGACAAGTGGTCCAAACCTTGCTCCGTTTCTGTTTTTGAGAGCTCGGAACCCAAAGTTCGTCCCAATGAGAGTTTTTCATCTTGTTTGGACGAACTTGGTCCAAACTTTGTTCCGTTTGAGTTTTCGAGTGTTTGGAACATTAAAGTTCGGCCCAATGAGAGTTCTTTAGGTGGTGTGGACGACACATGGTCGAAACTTTGCTCCGTTTCTGTTTTTGAGAGCTCGGAACCAAAATTTCGTCCCAATGAGAGTTTTTCATCTTGTTTGGACGAACTTGGTCCAAACTTTGTTCCGTTTTAGTTTTCGAGAGTTTGGAACATCATAGTTCGGCCCAATGAGAGTTCTTTAGGTGGTGTGGACGACACATGGTCCAAATTTTGCTCCGTTTCAGTTATTGAGAGCTCGAAGTCCAAAGTTCATCCCAATGAGAGTTTTTCACCATGTTTGGACGAACTTGGTCCAAACTTTGCTCTGTTTGAGTTTAGGAGAGTTTGAAACTCAAAGTTCGACCTAATGAGAGTTCTTTCGGTGGTTTGGACGACACATGGTCCAAACTTTGGTCCGTTTACGTTTTTGAGAGCTCGAAACCCAAAGTTCGTCCCAGTGACAGTTTTTCATCTTGTTTGGATGAACTTGGTCTAAACTTTGCTCCGTTTGAGTTTTGTAGAGTTTGGAACAACAAAGTTCGGCCCAATGAGAGTTCTTTAGGTGGTGTGGACGACACATGATCCAAACTTTGCTCCGTTTCTTTTTTTTTAGAGCTCGGAACCCAAAGTTCGTCCCAATGAGAGTTTTTCATCTTGTTTGGACAACCTTGGTCCAAACTTTGCTCCGTTTGAATTTTGGAGAGTTTGGAAATCAAAGTTTGGCCCAATGAGAGTACGTTAGGTGGTCTCGACGACAAGTGGTCCAAACCATGCTCCGTTTCTGTTTTTGAGAGCTCGGAACCTAAAGTTCGTCCCAATGAGAGTTTGTCATCTTGTTTGGACGAACTTGGTCCAAACTTGGTTCCGTTTGAGTTTTCGAGAGTTTGGAACATCAAAGTTCGGCCCAATGAGAGTTCTTTAGGTGGTGTGGACGACACATGGTCCAAATTTTGCTCCGTTTCAGTTATTGAGAGCTCGAAGTCCAAAGTTCATCCCAATGAGAGTTTTTCATCATGTTTGGACGAACTTGGTCCAAACTTTGCTCTGTTTGAGTTTAGGAGAGTTTGAAACTCAAAGTTCGACCCAATGAGAGTTCTTTAGGTGGTTTGGACGACACATGGTCCAAATTTTTCTCCGTTTCTGTTTTTGAGATCTCGGATCCTAAAGTTCGTCCCAATGAGAGTCTTTCATCTTGTTTGGACGAACTTGGTCCAAACTTTGCCCCGTTTGAGTTTTGGAGAGTTTGAAACTCCAAGTTCGGCCCAATTAGAGTTCCTTAGGTGGTTTGGACGACACATGGTCCAAACTTTGCTCCGTTTACGTTTTTGAGAGCTCGAAACCCAAAGTTCGTCCCAATGAGAGTTTTTCATCTTGTTTGGATGAACTTGGTCTAAACTTTGCTCCGTTTGAGTTTTGGAGAGTTTGGAACAACAAAGTTCGGCCCAATGAGAGTTCTTTAGGTGGTGTGGACGACACGTGGTCCAAACTTTTCTCCGTTTACGTTTTTGAGAGCTCGAAACCCAAAGTTCGTCCCAATGAGAGTTTTTCATCTTGTTTGGATGAACTTGGTCTAAACTTTGCTCCGTTTGAGTTTTGGACAGTTTGGAACAACAAAGTTCGGCCCAATGAGAGTTCTTTAGGTGGTGTGGACGACACATGATCCAAACTTTGCTGTGTTTCAGTTTAGGAGAGTTTGAAACTTAAAGTTCGACCCAATGAGAGTTCTTTAGGTGGTTTGGACGACACATGGTCCAAATTTTTCTCCGTTTCTGTTTTTGAGATCTCGGATCCTAAAGTTCGTCCCAATGAGAGTCTTCCATCTTGTTTGGACGAACTTGGTCCAAACTTTGCTCCGTTTGAGTTTTGGAGAGTTTGAAACTATAAGTTCGGCCCAATTAGAGTTCCTTAGGTGGTTTGGATGACACATGGTCCAAACTTTGCTCCGTTTACGTTTTTGAGAGCTCGAAACCCAAAGTTCGTCCCAATGAGAGTTTTTCATCTTGTTTGGACGAACTTGGTCCAAACTTTGTTTCGTTTGAGTTTTGGAGGGTTTGGAACATAAAAGTTCGGCCCAATGAGAGTTCTTTAGGTGGTGTGCACGTTACATGGTCCAAACTTTGCTCCGTTTCTGTTTTTGAGAGCTCGAAACCAAAATTTCGTCCCAATGAGAGTTTTTCATCTTGTTTGGACGAACTTGGTCCAAACTTTGTTCCATTTGAGTTTTCGAGAGTTTGGAACATCAAAGTTCGGCCCAATGAGAGTTCTTTAGGTGGTGTGGACGACACATGGTCCAAATTTTGCTCCGTTTCAGTTGTTGAGAGCTCGAAGTCCAAAGTTCATCCCAATGAGAGTTTTTCATCATGTTTGGACGAACTTGGTCCAAACTTGCCTCTGTTTGAGTTTAGGAGAGTTTGAAACTCAAAGTTCGACCTAATGAGAGTTCTTTAGGTGGTTTGGACGACACATGGTCCAAATTTTTCTCCGTTTCGGTTTTTGAGATCTCGGATCCTAAAGTTCGTCCCAATGAGAGTCTTTCATCTTGTTCGGACGAACTTGGTCCAAACTTTTCTCCGTTTGAGTTTTGGAGAGTTTGAAACTCCAAGTTTCGCCCAATTAGAGTTCCTTAGGTGGTTTGGACGACACATGGTCCAAACTTTGCTCCGTTTCTGTTTTGAGAGCTCGGAACCCAAAGTTCTTCCCAATGAGAGTTTTTCATCTTGTTTGGACCAACTTGGTCCAAACTTTGCTCCGTTTGAATTTTGGAGAGTTTGGAAATCAAAGTTTGGCCCAATGAGAGTACTTTAGGTGGTCTCAACGACAAGTGGTCCAAACCTTGCTCCGTTTCTGTTTTTGAGAGCTCGGAACCCAAAGTTCGTCCCAATGAGAGTTTTTCATCTTGTTTGGACGAACTTGGTCCAAACTTTGTTCCGTTTGAGTTTTCGAGTGTTTGGAACATTAAAGTTCGGCCCAATGAGAGTTCTTTAGGTGGTGTGGACGACACATGGTCGAAACTTTGCTCCGTTTCTGTTTTTGAGAGCTCGGAACCAAAATTTCGTCCCAATGAGAGTTTTTCATCTTGTTTGGACGAACTTGGTCCAAACTTTGTTCCGTTTTAGTTTTCGAGAGTTTGGAACATCATAGTTCGGCCCAATGAGAGTTCTTTAGGTGGTGTGGACGACACATGGTCCAAATTTTGCTCCATTTCAGTTATTGAGAGCTCGAAGTCCAAAGTTCATCCCAATGAGAGTTTTTCACCATGTTTGGACGAACTTGGTCCAAACTTTGCTCTGTTTGAGTTTAGGAGAGTTTGAAACTCAAAGTTCGACCTAATGAGAGTTCTTTAGGTGGTTTGGACGACACATGATCCAAATTTTTCTTCGTTTCTGTTTTTGAGATCTCGGATCCTGAAGTTCGTCCCAATGAGAGTCTTTCATCTTGTTTGGACGAACTTGGTCAAAACTTTGCTCCGTTTGAGTTTTGGAGAGTTTGAAACTATAAGTTCGGCCCAATTAGAGTTCCTTAGGTGGTTTGGATGACACATGGTCCAAACTTTGCTCCGTTTACGTTTTTGAGAGCTCGAAACCCAAAGTTCGTCCCAATGAGAGTTTTTCATCTTGTTTGGACGAACTTGGTCCAAACTTTGTTTCGTTTGAGTTTTGGAGGGTTTGGAACATAAAAGTTCGGCCCAATGAGAGTTCTTTAGGTGGTGTGCACGTTACATGGTCCAAACTTTGCTCCGTTTCTGTTTTTGAGAGCTCGAAACCAAAATTTCGTCCCAATGAGAGTTTTTCATCTTGTTTGGACGAACTTGGTCCAAACTTTGTTCCATTTGAGTTTTCGAGAGTTTGGAACATCAAAGTTCGGCCCAATGAGAGTTCTTTAGGTGGTGTGGACGACACATGGTCCAAATTTTGCTCCGTTTCAGTTGTTGAGAGCTCGAAGTCCAAAGTTCATCCCAATGAGAGTTTTTCATCATGTTTGGACGAACTTGGTCCAAACTTGCCTCTGTTTGAGTTTAGGAGAGTTTGAAACTCAAAGTTCGACCTAATGAGAGTTCTTTAGGTGGTTTGGACGACACATGGTCCAAATTTTTCTCCGTTTCGGTTTTTGAGATCTCGGATCCTAAAGTTCGTCCCAATGAGAGTCTTTCATCTTGTTCGGACGAACTTGGTCCAAACTTTTCTCCGTTTGAGTTTTGGAGAGTTTGAAACTCCAAGTTTCGCCCAATTAGAGTTCCTTAGGTGGTTTGGACGACACATGGTCCAAACTTTGCTCCGTTTCTGTTTTGAGAGCTCGGAACCCAAAGTTCTTCCCAATGAGAGTTTTTCATCTTGTTTGGACCAACTTGGTCCAAACTTTGCTCCGTTTGAATTTTGGAGAGTTTGGAAATCAAAGTTTGGCCCAATGAGAGTACTTTAGGTGGTCTCAACGACAAGTGGTCCAAACCTTGCTCCGTTTCTGTTTTTGAGAGCTCGGAACCCAAAGTTCGTCCCAATGAGAGTTTTTCATCTTGTTTGGACGAACTTGGTCCAAACTTTGTTCCGTTTGAGTTTTCGAGTGTTTGGAACATTAAAGTTCGGCCCAATGAGAGTTCTTTAGGTGGTGTGGACGACACATGGTCGAAACTTTGCTCCGTTTCTGTTTTTGAGAGCTCGGAACCAAAATTTCGTCCCAATGAGAGTTTTTCATCTTGTTTGGACGAACTTGGTCCAAACTTTGTTCCGTTTTAGTTTTCGAGAGTTTGGAACATCATAGTTCGGCCCAATGAGAGTTCTTTAGGTGGTGTGGACGACACATGGTCCAAATTTTGCTCCGTTTCAGTTATTGAGAGCTCGAAGTCCAAAGTTCATCCCAATGAGAGTTTTTCACCATGTTTGGACGAACTTGGTCCAAACTTTGCTCTGTTTGAGTTTAGGAGAGTTTGAAACTCAAAGTTCGACCTAATGAGAGTTCTTTCGGTGGTTTGGACGACACATGGTCCAAACTTTGGTCCGTTTACGTTTTTGAGAGCTCGAAACCCAAAGTTCGTCCCAGTGACAGTTTTTCATCTTGTTTGGATGAACTTGGTCTAAACTTTGCTCCGTTTGAGTTTTGTAGAGTTTGGAACAACAAAGTTCGGCCCAATGAGAGTTCTTTAGGTGGTGTGGACGACACATGATCCAAACTTTGCTCCGTTTCTTTTTTTTTAGAGCTCGGAACCCAAAGTTCGTCCCAATGAGAGTTTTTCATCTTGTTTGGACAACCTTGGTCCAAACTTTGCTCCGTTTGAATTTTGGAGAGTTTGGAAATCAAAGTTTGGCCCAATGAGAGTACGTTAGGTGGTCTCGACGACAAGTGGTCCAAACCATGCTCCGTTTCTGTTTTTGAGAGCTCGGAACCTAAAGTTCGTCCCAATGAGAGTTTGTCATCTTGTTTGGACGAACTTGGTCCAAACTTGGTTCCGTTTGAGTTTTCGAGAGTTTGGAACATCAAAGTTCGGCCCAATGAGAGTTCTTTAGGTGGTGTGGACGACACATGGTCCAAATTTTGCTCCGTTTCAGTTATTGAGAGCTCGAAGTCCAAAGTTCATCCCAATGAGAGTTTTTCATCATGTTTGGACGAACTTGGTCCAAACTTTGCTCTGTTTGAGTTTAGGAGAGTTTGAAACTCAAAGTTCGACCCAATGAGAGTTCTTTAGGTGGTTTGGACGACACATGGTCCAAATTTTTCTCCGTTTCTGTTTTTGAGATCTCGGATCCTAAAGTTCGTCCCAATGAGAGTCTTTCATCTTGTTTGGACGAACTTGGTCCAAACTTTGCCCCGTTTGAGTTTTGGAGAGTTTGAAACTCCAAGTTCGGCCCAATTAGAGTTCCTTAGGTGGTTTGGACGACACATGGTCCAAACTTTGCTCCGTTTACGTTTTTGAGAGCTCGAAACCCAAAGTTCGTCCCAATGAGAGTTTTTCATCTTGTTTGGATGAACTTGGTCTAAACTTTGCTCCGTTTGAGTTTTGGAGAGTTTGGAACAACAAAGTTCGGCCCAATGAGAGTTCTTTAGGTGGTGTGGACGACACGTGGTCCAAACTTTTCTCCGTTTACGTTTTTGAGAGCTCGAAACCCAAAGTTCGTCCCAATGAGAGTTTTTCATCTTGTTTGGATGAACTTGGTCTAAACTTTGCTCCGTTTGAGTTTTGGACAGTTTGGAACAACAAAGTTCGGCCCAATGAGAGTTCTTTAGGTGGTGTGGACGACACATGATCCAAACTTTGCTGTGTTTCAGTTTAGGAGAGTTTGAAACTTAAAGTTCGACCCAATGAGAGTTCTTTAGGTGGTTTGGACGACACATGGTCCAAATTTTTCTCCGTTTCTGTTTTTGAGATCTCGGATCCTAAAGTTCGTCCCAATGAGAGTCTTCCATCTTGTTTGGACGAACTTGGTCCAAACTTTGCTCCGTTTGAGTTTTGGAGAGTTTGAAACTATAAGTTCGGCCCAATTAGAGTTCCTTAGGTGGTTTGGATGACACATGGTCCAAACTTTGCTCCGTTTACGTTTTTGAGAGCTCGAAACCCAAAGTTCGTCCCAATGAGAGTTTTTCATCTTGTTTGGACGAACTTGGTCCAAACTTTGTTTCGTTTGAGTTTTGGAGGGTTTGGAACATAAAAGTTCGGCCCAATGAGAGTTCTTTAGGTGGTGTGCACGTTACATGGTCCAAACTTTGCTCCGTTTCTGTTTTTGAGAGCTCGAAACCAAAATTTCGTCCCAATGAGAGTTTTTCATCTTGTTTGGACGAACTTGGTCCAAACTTTGTTCCATTTGAGTTTTCGAGAGTTTGGAACATCAAAGTTCGGCCCAATGAGAGTTCTTTAGGTGGTGTGGACGACACATGGTCCAAATTTTGCTCCGTTTCAGTTGTTGAGAGCTCGAAGTCCAAAGTTCATCCCAATGAGAGTTTTTCATCATGTTTGGACGAACTTGGTCCAAACTTGCCTCTGTTTGAGTTTAGGAGAGTTTGAAACTCAAAGTTCGACCTAATGAGAGTTCTTTAGGTGGTTTGGACGACACATGGTCCAAATTTTTCTCCGTTTCGGTTTTTGAGATCTCGGATCCTAAAGTTCGTCCCAATGAGAGTCTTTCATCTTGTTCGGACGAACTTGGTCCAAACTTTTCTCCGTTTGAGTTTTGGAGAGTTTGAAACTCCAAGTTTCGCCCAATTAGAGTTCCTTAGGTGGTTTGGACGACACATGGTCCAAACTTTGCTCCGTTTCTGTTTTGAGAGCTCGGAACCCAAAGTTCTTCCCAATGAGAGTTTTTCATCTTGTTTGGACCAACTTGGTCCAAACTTTGCTCCGTTTGAATTTTGGAGAGTTTGGAAATCAAAGTTTGGCCCAATGAGAGTACTTTAGGTGGTCTCAACGACAAGTGGTCCAAACCTTGCTCCGTTTCTGTTTTTGAGAGCTCGGAACCCAAAGTTCGTCCCAATGAGAGTTTTTCATCTTGTTTGGACGAACTTGGTCCAAACTTTGTTCCGTTTGAGTTTTCGAGTGTTTGGAACATTAAAGTTCGGCCCAATGAGAGTTCTTTAGGTGGTGTGGACGACACATGGTCGAAACTTTGCTCCGTTTCTGTTTTTGAGAGCTCGGAACCAAAATTTCGTCCCAATGAGAGTTTTTCATCTTGTTTGGACGAACTTGGTCCAAACTTTGTTCCGTTTTAGTTTTCGAGAGTTTGGAACATCATAGTTCGGCCCAATGAGAGTTCTTTAGGTGGTGTGGACGACACATGGTCCAAATTTTGCTCCATTTCAGTTATTGAGAGCTCGAAGTCCAAAGTTCATCCCAATGAGAGTTTTTCACCATGTTTGGACGAACTTGGTCCAAACTTTGCTCTGTTTGAGTTTAGGAGAGTTTGAAACTCAAAGTTCGACCTAATGAGAGTTCTTTAGGTGGTTTGGACGACACATGGTCCAAATTTTTCTTCGTTTCTGTTTTTGAGATCTCGGATCCTGAAGTTCGTCCCAATGAGAGTCTTTCATCTTGTTTGGACGAACTTGGTCAAAACTTTGCTCCGTTTGAGTTTTGGAGAGTTTGAAACTATAAGTTCGGCCCAATTAGAGTTCCTTAGGTGGTTTGGATGACACATGGTCCAAACTTTGCTCCGTTTACGTTTTTGAGAGCTCGAAACCCAAAGTTCGTCCCAATGAGAGTTTTTCATCTTGTTTGGACGAACTTGGTCCAAACTTTGTTTCGTTTGAGTTTTGGAGGGTTTGGAACATAAAAGTTCGGCCCAATGAGAGTTCTTTAGGTGGTGTGCACGTTACATGGTCCAAACTTTGCTCCGTTTCTGTTTTTGAGAGCTCGAAACCAAAATTTCGTCCCAATGAGAGTTTTTCATCTTGTTTGGACGAACTTGGTCCAAACTTTGTTCCATTTGAGTTTTCGAGAGTTTGGAACATCAAAGTTCGGCCCAATGAGAGTTCTTTAGGTGGTGTGGACGACACATGGTCCAAATTTTGCTCCGTTTCAGTTGTTGAGAGCTCGAAGTCCAAAGTTCATCCCAATGAGAGTTTTTCATCATGTTTGGACGAACTTGGTCCAAACTTGCCTCTGTTTGAGTTTAGGAGAGTTTGAAACTCAAAGTTCGACCTAATGAGAGTTCTTTAGGTGGTTTGGACGACACATGGTCCAAATTTTTCTCCGTTTCGGTTTTTGAGATCTCGGATCCTAAAGTTCGTCCCAATGAGAGTCTTTCATCTTGTTCGGACGAACTTGGTCCAAACTTTTCTCCGTTTGAGTTTTGGAGAGTTTGAAACTCCAAGTTTCGCCCAATTAGAGTTCCTTAGGTGGTTTGGACGACACATGGTCCAAACTTTGCTCCGTTTCTGTTTTGAGAGCTCGGAACCCAAAGTTCTTCCCAATGAGAGTTTTTCATCTTGTTTGGACCAACTTGGTCCAAACTTTGCTCCGTTTGAATTTTGGAGAGTTTGGAAATCAAAGTTTGGCCCAATGAGAGTACTTTAGGTGGTCTCAACGACAAGTGGTCCAAACCTTGCTCCGTTTCTGTTTTTGAGAGCTCGGAACCCAAAGTTCGTCCCAATGAGAGTTTTTCATCTTGTTTGGACGAACTTGGTCCAAACTTTGTTCCGTTTGAGTTTTCGAGTGTTTGGAACATTAAAGTTCGGCCCAATGAGAGTTCTTTAGGTGGTGTGGACGACACATGGTCGAAACTTTGCTCCGTTTCTGTTTTTGAGAGCTCGGAACCAAAATTTCGTCCCAATGAGAGTTTTTCATCTTGTTTGGACGAACTTGGTCCAAACTTTGTTCCGTTTTAGTTTTCGAGAGTTTGGAACATCATAGTTCGGCCCAATGAGAGTTCTTTAGGTGGTGTGGACGACACATGGTCCAAATTTTGCTCCGTTTCAGTTATTGAGAGCTCGAAGTCCAAAGTTCATCCCAATGAGAGTTTTTCACCATGTTTGGACGAACTTGGTCCAAACTTTGCTCTGTTTGAGTTTAGGAGAGTTTGAAACTCAAAGTTCGACCTAATGAGAGTTCTTTCGGTGGTTTGGACGACACATGGTCCAAACTTTGGTCCGTTTACGTTTTTGAGAGCTCGAAACCCAAAGTTCGTCCCAGTGACAGTTTTTCATCTTGTTTGGATGAACTTGGTCTAAACTTTGCTCCGTTTGAGTTTTGTAGAGTTTGGAACAACAAAGTTCGGCCCAATGAGAGTTCTTTAGGTGGTGTGGACGACACATGATCCAAACTTTGCTCCGTTTCTTTTTTTTTAGAGCTCGGAACCCAAAGTTCGTCCCAATGAGAGTTTTTCATCTTGTTTGGACCAACTTGGTCCAAACTTTGCTCCGTTTGAATTTTGGAGAGTTTGGAAATCAAAGTTTGGCCCAATGAGAGTACGTTAGGTTGTCTCGACGACAAGTGGTCCAAACCATGCTCCGTTTCTGTTTTTGAGAGCTCGGAACGCAAAGTTCGTCCCAATGAGAGTTTTTCATCTTGTTTGGACGAACTTGGTTCAAACTTTGTTCCGTTTGAGTTTTTGAGAGTTTGGAACATCAAAGTTCGGCCCAATGAGAGTTCTTTAAGTGGTGTGGACGACACATGGTCCAAATTTTGCTCCGTTTCTGTTTTTGAGAGCTCGAAGTCCAAAGTTCATCGCAATGAGAGTTTTTCATCATGTTTGGACGAACTTGGTCCAAACTTTGCTCTGTTTGAGTTTAGGAGAGTTTGAAACTCAAAGTTCGACCCAATGAGAGTTCTTTAGGTGGTTTGGACGACACATGGTCCAAATTTTTCTCCGTTTCTGTTTTTGAGATCTCGGATCCTAAAGTTCGTCCCAATGAGAGTCTTTCATCTTGTTTGGACGAACTTGGTCCAAACTTTGCTCCGTTTGAGTTTTGGAGAGTTTGAAACTATAAGTTCGGCCCAATTAGAGTTCCTTAGGTGGTTTGGATGACACATGGTCCAAACTTTGCTCCGTTTACGTTTTTGAGAGCTCGAAACCCAAAGTTCGTCCCAATGAGAGTTTTTCATCTTGTTTGGACGAACTTGGTCCAAACTTTGTTTCGTTTGAGTTTTGGAGGGTTTGGAACATAAAAGTTCGGCCCAATGAGAGTTCTTTAGGTGGTGTGCACGTTACATGGTCCAAACTTTGCTCCGTTTCTGTTTTTGAGAGCTCGAAACCAAAATTTCGTCCCAATGAGAGTTTTTCATCTTGTTTGGACGAACTTGGTCCAAACTTTGTTCCATTTGAGTTTTCGAGAGTTTGGAACATCAGAGTTCGGCCCAATGAGAGTTCTTTAGGTGGTGTGGACGACACATGGTCCAAATTTTGCTCCGTTTCAGTTGTTGAGAGCTCGAAGTCCAAAGTTCATCCCAATGAGAGTTTTTCATCATGTTTGGACGAACTTGGTCCAAACTTGCCTCTGTTTGAGTTTAGGAGAGTTTGAAACTCAAAGTTCGACCTAATGAGAGTTCTTTAGGTGGTTTGGACGACACATGGTCCAAATTTTTCTCCGTTTCGGTTTTTGAGATCTCGGATCCTAAAGTTCGTCCCAATGAGAGTCTTTCATCTTGTTCGGACGAACTTGGTCCAAACTTTTCTCCGTTTGAGTTTTGGAGAGTTTGAAACTCCAAGTTTCGCCCAATTAGAGTTCCTTAGGTGGTTTGGACGACACATGGTCCAAACTTTGCTCCGTTTCTGTTTTGAGAGCTCGGAACCCAAAGTTCGTCCCAATGAGAGTTTTTCATCTTGTTTGGACCAACTTGGTCCAAACTTTGCTCCGTTTGAATTTTGGAGAGTTTGGAAATCAAAGTTTGGCCCAATGAGAGTACTTTAGGTGGTCTCAACGACAAGTGGTCCAAACCTTGCTCCGTTTCTGTTTTTGAGAGCTCGGAACCCAAAGTTCGTCCCAATGAGAGTTTTTCATCTTGTTTGGACGAACTTGGTCCAAACTTTGTTCCGTTTGAGTTTTCGAGTGTTTGGAACATTAAAGTTCGGCCCAATGAGAGTTCTTTAGGTGGTGTGGACGACACATGGTCGAAACTTTGCTCCGTTTCTGTTTTTGAGAGCTCGGAACCAAAATTTCGTCCCAATGAGAGTTTTTCATCTTGTTTGGACGAACTTGGTCCAAACTTTGTTCCGTTTTAGTTTTCGAGAGTTTGGAACATCATAGTTCGGCCCAATGAGAGTTCTTTAGGTGGTGTGGACGACACATGGTCCAAATTTTGCTCCGTTTCAGTTATTGAGAGCTCGAAGTCCAAAGTTCATCCCAATGAGAGTTTTTCACCATGTTTGGACGAACTTGGTCCAAACTTTGCTCTGTTTGAGTTTAGGAGAGTTTGAAACTCAAAGTTCGACCTAATGAGAGTTCTTTAGGTGGTTTGGACGACACATGGTCCAAATTTTTCTTCGTTTCTGTTTTTGAGATCTCGGATCCTGAAGTTCGTCCCAATGAGAGTCTTTCATCTTGTTTGGACGAACTTGGTCAAAACTTTGCTCCGTTTGAGTTTTGGAGAGTTTGAAACTCCAAGTTCGGCCCAATTAGAGTTCCTTAGGTGGTTTGGACGACACATGGTCCAAACTTTGGTCCGTTTACGTTTTTGAGAGCTCGAAACCCAAAGTTCGTCCCAGTGACAGTTTTTCATCTTGTTTGGATGAACTTGGTCTAAACTTTGCTCCGTTTGAGTTTTGTAGAGTTTGGAACAACAAAGTTCGGCCCAATGAGAGTTCTTTAGGTGGTGTGGACGACACATGATCCAAACTTTTCTCCGTTTCTTTTTTGTTAGAGCTCGGAACCCAAAGTTCGTCCCAATGAGAGTTTTTCATCTTGTTTGGACCAACTGTGTCCAAACTTTGCTCCGTTTGAATTTTGGAGAGTTTGGAAATCAAAGTTTGGCCCAATGAGAGTACGTTAGGTTGTCTCGACGACAAGTGGTCCAAACCATGCTCCGTTTCTGTTTTTGAGAGCTCGGAACCCAAAGTTCGTCCCAATGAGAGTTTTTCATCTTGTTTGGACGAACTTGGTTCAAACTTTGTTCCGTTTGAGTTTTTGAGAGTTTGGAACATCAAAGTTCGGCCCAATGAGAGTTCTTTAAGTGGTGTGGACGACACATGGTCCAAATTTTGCTCCGTTTCTGTTTTTGAGAGCTCGAAGTCCAAAGTTCATCGCAATGAGAGTTTTTCATCATGTTTGGACGAACTTGGTCCAAACTTTGCTCTGTTTGAGTTTAGGAGAGTTTGAAACTCAAAGTTCGACCCAATGAGAGTTCTTTAGGTGGTTTGGACGACACATGGTCCAAATTTTTCTCCGTTTCTGTTTTTGAGATCTCGGATCCTAAAGTTCGTCCCAATGAGAGTCTTTCATCTTGTTTGGACGAACTTGGTCCAAACTTTGCTCCGTTTGAGTTTTGGAGAGTTTGAAACTATAAGTTCGGCCCAATTAGAGTTCCTTAGGTGGTTTGGATGACAAATGGTCCAAACTTTGCTCCGTTTACGTTTTTGAGAGCTCGAAACCCAAAGTTCGTCCCAATGAGAGTTTTTCATCTTGTTTGGATGAACTTGGTCTAAAGTTTGCTCCGTTTGAGTTTTGGAGAGTTTGGAACAACAAAGTTCGGCCCAATGAGAGTTCTTTAGGTGGTGTGGACGACACATGATCCAAACTTTGCTCCGTTTCTTTTTTTTTAGAGCTTGGAACCCAAAGTTCGTCCCAATGAGAGTTTTTCATCTTGTTTGGACGAACGTGGTCCAAACTTTGCTCCGTTTTAGTTTTGGAGAGTTTTGAACATCAAAGTTCGGCCCAATGACAGTTCTTTAGGTGGTGTGGACAACACATGGTCCAAACTTTGCTCCATTTCTGTTTTTGCGAGCTTGGAACCCAAAGTTCGTCCCAATGAGAGTTTTTCATCTTGTTTGGACCAACTTGGTCCAAACTGTAAACCCGAGACTTCTCTAGGATCATTTTCTCTTGTCATCTCTTGTTGGAAATTATACATTTAAAAAGAAATGAAAGAAAGGAATTAAACAAGTGAAGAAAAGAAAAGAAAAGAAAAGGAAAAGGAAAAGGGAAAAAGGAAAGAAAAAAAAAAGAAAAGGAAAGAAAGAAGATGGGAAATGACAGCAAGACACCCACCACCGACTACACTTTTTATCAGCCCATTTTCATTTCAATTCTCATCTTTTTCCATCCACATCTTCAGAGCACTTTAAGGAGAGAGTGAAGGAGGAAGAAGAAGAAGAATTTCGTGGTTTGAGGTTGAAGAAGATAGGGAAAAGCTCATGCAAAGCCAGCCATTGCAGGATCTGAGATCAACCTGTCAACCTCTGGTTTTTTATTCAGTTTGAGCTACACAGAAGGAATCAAGAGGTGAGGTTTGATTTTCTTGAATGTTAGTTCATTTTCTAGAAAATTTCATGAAGGGAGCTTGACCTAAATCGTATGAGAAGTTGATGGTTTTTGGAATGGAAAACAGAGCACAGGATTTTCGAGCAAAGCAGGAGGATCTCTGGTTTTCTCTGATGTTTTGAGCATTCTGGGGTGTACAAGTTGAATCAGAAACTCTATTTGGTATGGTTGGAAAGCTTATTCAATTATCTACAACTTTCATGAAGAATTGGTGAGCCAAAAATGACTTGAAGTAGGTTTAATTTCAGGAGGAAGATAAAGGGTAACAGAGAAGCTCGAATCTGTGTTGTCTGATTTCGGGGCATTTCTGGACAAATTGGTTGAGAATCTCGTTTTCATTTCTTCAGGTAAGTTGTAGAGTGTTCGAAAATGAAGAGTTGGATGTGTATTTCATTAATTTTGGTTCAGTATTGAGGATGTTGTGGGTGTTGGAAATTAGGGTATAGAATCTTGAAAATTTGGAAAAGTAGAATTGTGAATGTGATTCTTAATCCAATTGTTTAAAAATTCATGAGCATGGAAAGACAAAGCTGTCTATGGTTCTAATGCTCGGTTTTGGTTATTTGACAGGCCAAGAGGAAGTAGGTCGAGTCTACAAACCGGGGAACTAGATAAGACTGTGAGTGACAAAATGAATTTCGAAAATGTTCTTAAACGGTTGTTCATGATTATATGTTTTATATGCTTTACCATGAATGATAAATGGTTTTTATGAACGGTTTCAAGCATGAGTTTTGAGCTCAGATTTTCTAATGAGGTTTATATACGAGCACGTGGCTAATGACTTTATGAAAAGTAGTTGAAACGATATCTTTTAAAGTAAAGTGTTTGTTAGCAAGTATTTTTTTAAATGATTTTCAGTTTTTCACGAGCAAGCTGAGTAAGCTTAAGTTTTACGAAAGATAACGATAAGCAGGCATGTTTTAATATTTTCATGTGATTTTCTGAGATTTCTATTGACTACATGACTGAGATATTGAGCCCGAGGCTATATGGTACCGTGTGCACACAGGTTATATTCCGTTGTTGACGTTGAGTGTACTCCGTGACAACGATGCTGTCGTGAGTGCTGGGCGGGCCCCACTACGACAAAGACGATGGGAGTGCTGGGCGGGCCCCACTACATCGTAGGACTAGTAAACGTTGGTTGTACTGGGCGTGCCCTACACAACGTAGATCGGTCATGTTAGTTAAAACGTTTGATGTACTTGATATGCCTTGCTAGATTTTTAATGACGAACTTGCGAGATATTTTAGAAAGCCTTTTTCATTACACGTTTATGTTAAACGCTTTGATTGAGCATATTTATACGTTTAAAGGTTTATCACGTGTTTTGACTTCCGGATTTAGAGTTTTAAAGTTAGTCACTCACTGGGGTTCGTAGCTCATTCTTTCAAAATGTTTTCCACTTTTGAGGTAGAGATCGAGCTCCCGGTGCCTGATACACTGCCAACGTCTGCTGAAAGTTCTAGATCAAGCTCCAGTACGTGGTTGGAGTTGTATATTGAGTCCGTTCATATTGTAAATGTTTTGTAAGGGTTGTATAATATCGTCCTAGAGGTCGTGGATGTATAACCCTAGTTGTATATGTTTTGGTCGTGATATCTATATCAGGTTACTTTCCAAACCAGGTTATGTCAGGGCTGCACCATGTGTATGTTGAAAGGTTTCCGTGGATTCCGCTGTGTGGTGTTTCATATAGAATGTTGTATATCTATGATTAGTATGTTTATCAGGTTCAACGTTTCAGTAGGGTCAACAGGGATCGTTAGAGGTGACGATGTCTGTTGGCTTCACGCCGTCTTTCGGGCTAAGCTAGCAGGTGGTCCGGGAGGGGGTGTGACAACTTGGTATCAGAGCAGTTAGCTCCATGGGAAATGAGACATGGTAGTTAGTGCTAAGAAAAATCCAGGAAGTAAATAGTCAGACGTTGAGTCAGTTCAGATAGAACTTGGAGAGTATGGTCCAAGTATGGATAAGAGTAAGTCGAGTCAGGACTAGAAGGTGGGTAGAAGTCTAGTATGCCACCACGTACCAGCAGACGACGTAGGCAGAATCAGGACGGGACGCATGATCCTACCCAAAGTCAATCTGAAAGGGGATCCAGTACCCCGAGAGGTCGGGATGAGGCAGGGAGTGAGCGATTTGCTAGATCTGCACAGGAGATTGGTAGGCCAGAGAGAGCAGGGCCTAGTGATCCAGAAAAGACGTATGGGTTTGAACGGTTGAAGAAGTTAGGAGCCACCGTGTTTGAGGGTTCCACGGATCCAGCTGATGCCGAGGTCTGGTTGAATATGTTGGAGAAATGCTTCGACGTGATGAGTTGTCCTGAGAAGCGAAAAGTCAAATTAGCCACATTCCTTTTGCAGAAGGAGGCGGAGGGATGGTGGAAGTCCATTATAGCCAGGCGCAGTGATGCACGTACGTTAGATTGGCAGACATTCAGGGGCATATTCGAGGAAAAGTACTACCCCACCACATATTGTGAGGCGAAGAGAGATGAGTTTCTGGAGCTGAAACAAGGGTCACTTTCAGTGGCCGAGTACGAGAGGAAGTATACCGAGCTTTCACGGTATGCTTAAGTGATTGTGGAATCGGAGAGTGACAGGTGTCGCAGGTTTGAGAGAGGGCTACGTTTTGAGATACGTACCCCAGTTACCGCTATTGCCAAGTGGACGGATTTTTCCCAGCTAGTAGAGAATGCCTTACGTGTGGAGCAGAGTATTATAGAGGAAAAGGCTGCATTGGAGCCTAGTCGTGGAGCTCCAACGGCTAGTGGTTTTCGGGGTCGTGAGCAGCGGAGGTTCACACCTGGAGTGAATGTTTCAGGCCGTCAAGACTTCAAGCATCGATCTGGTGGCCAATCATCGAGGCAAATGAGTTCGGGTAGTGCCTATCAGAGGCAGAGTCAGAGAGCCCCCAGTCAGTCTGCGAGTTCGGTAGCAATACCGCGAACGGGTCAGGAGTCCGTTGCTAGTGAATCCAGGAGAACCCCATGTGTAAGTTGTGGCAAGAATCATCGGGGTCAATGTCTTGTTGGCGCCGGTGTGTGTTACCAGTGTGGACAACCAGAGCATTTCAAGAGGGATTGCCCACAGCTGAGGGCAGCAGTTCAGAAGGACCAGGGAGTTGAGTCCCACACAGTTGAGCAGCCGAGAATCCCAGCAGCCAGGAGAGGGAACCAGTGGTGCAAGGCAGAAGGGAGTTGTGGGGAGACCTAGGCAGCAGGGAAAAGTCTACGCCATGACTCAACAGGAAACAGAGGATGCACCAGACGTGATTACTGGTACGATTTTGATTTGTAATGTACCTGCACGTGTTTTATTAGATCCAGGCGCTACGCATTCCTTTGTTTCTAGTATGTTCTTAACTAAGCTGAATAGGATGCTAGAGCCTTTATCTGAGGAGTTAGTCATATGCACTCCAGTTGGTGACATTTTATTAGTTAATGAGGTGTTGCGTGATTGTGAGGTTGTAGTAGAAGGTCTCTGTATGTTAGTGGATCTTCTTCCCCTAGAGTTGCAGGCGTTGGATGTGATTTTGGGAATGGATTTCTTGTTCACTCTCTATGCTTCTATGGGTTTCCATAGGAAGGAAGTGACTTTTAAGAAACCAGGTTCGACTGAAGTTGTTTTCAGGGGTGAGAGCAAGATTATTCCTACGAGTTTGATTTCAGCTCTGAAAGCTGAGAAGTTGTTGAGGAAAGGTTGCACAGCGTTTCTTGCTCACATAGTAGAGGTGCAAGAAGAAAAGCTGAAACCAGAAAATGTTCCTGTGGTGAACGAATTTCTCGATGTTTTCCCAGCTGATTTATCGGGTTTGCCACCTGATAGAGAGGTGGAGTTCACTATTGAATTGTTACCAGGAACATCACCTATTTCACAGGCACCATACAGGATGGCTCCGAGCGAGCTTAAGGAGCTGAAGGTGCAGTTGCAAGAACTAGTTGACAAGGGATACATCAGGCCTAGCGTATCACCTTGGGGAGCTCCAGTGTTATTCGTGAAGAAGAAAGATGGTACCCTGAGATTATGCATTGATTACAGGCAGTTAAACAAGGTCCCGATACGTAACAAGTATCCTCTACCACGCATCGATGACTTGTTTGACCAGTTAAGGGGAGCAGCAATGTTCTCTAAAATTGATCTGAGGTCAGGATACCACCAGCTGAAGGTTAGGGAATCAGATATTCCTAAGACAGCATTCAGGACGAGGTATGGGCACTATGAGTTTTTAGTGATGCCATTCGGTTTAACGAATGCGCCAGCAGTTTTCATGGACCTCATGAACAGGATCTTCCATCAGTATTTAGATCAGTTTGTGATAGTGTTCATCGATGACATACTAGTTTACTCAATTGACAGGAAAGCCCATGAGGAACATCTGAGGATTGTTCTACAGACACTACGTGATAATCAGCTATACTCTAAGTTCAGCAAATGTGAGTTCTGGTTGAATCAAGTGGTGTTCTTAGGGCATGTAGTTTCAGCGGACGGAGTTAGTGTTGACCCGCAGAAAGTGGAAGCTGTTGTCAACTGGGAGAGACCAGCTAGTGCAACAGAGGTTCATAGTTTCCTAGGCCTGGCCGGATACTACAGACGTTTTGTTGAGGATTTCTCACGATTAGCATTGTGTAAACCCGAGACTTCTCTGGGATCATTTTCTCTTGTCATCTCTTGTTGGGATTACTAAGTTAAAAGAAGAAAGGAAAGAAAAGAAAAGGAAAAGGAAAAGGAAAATGGAAGGAAAAGAAAAAAAAAAGAGAGAAAAGAAATCAGCAAAGAAAAAAAAAAAAAAAAAAGAAAAGAAATGAAATGGGAAATTGACAGCAAGCAAACCCACCACCGCCTAACTTATTTTTAGCCCACTACCAGCTCATTTCTCATCATTTTTCATTCCAAAAGTTACAGAACACTTGAGGGAGAGAGTGAAGGAGGAGGAAGAAGAAGAATTTCGTGGTTTGAGGTTGAAGAAGATAGGGAAAAGCTCATGCAAAGCCAGCCATTGCAGGATCTGAGATCAACCTGTCAACCTCTGGTTTTTTATTCGGTTTGAGCTACACAGAAGGAATCAAGAGGTGAGGTTTGATTTTATTGGAAGTTAGTTCATTTTCTAACAAATTTCATGAAGGAAGCTTGACCTAAATCGTATGAGAAGTGAATGGTTTTTGGAATGGAAAACAGAGCACAGGATTTTCGAGCAAAGCAGGAGGATCTCTGGTTTTCTCTGATGTTTTGAGCATTCTGGGGTGTACAAGTTGAATCCGAAGCTTTATTTTGTATGGTTGGAAAGCTTATTCAATTATCTACAACTTTCATGAAGAATTCGTGAGCCCAAAATGACTTGAAGTAGGTTTAATTTCAGGAGGAAGATAAAGGGTAACAGAGAAGCTCGAATCTGTGTTGTCTGACTTCGGGGCATTTCTAGACAAATTGGTTGGGAATCTCGTTTTCATTTCTTCAGGTAAGTTGTAGAGTGTTCGCAAATGAAGAGTTTGATGTGTATTTCATTAATTTTGGTTCAGTATTGAGGAAGGTATGGGTATTGGAAGTTAGGGTATAGAATCTGGAAAATCTGGAAAGTAGAATTGTGAATGTGATTCTTAATCTAATTGTTTAAAAATTCATGAGCATGGAAAGACAAAGCTATCTATGGTTCTAATGCTCGGTTTTGGTTATTTGACAGGCCAAGAGGAAATAGGTCGAGTCTACAAACCGGGGAACTAGATAAGACAGTGAGTGACAAAATGAATTTCGAAAATGTTCTTAAACGGTTGTTCATGATTATATGTTTTACATGCTTTCCTATGAATGATACATGGTTTTTATGAACGGTTTCAAGCATGAGTTTTGAGCTCAGATTTTCTAATGAGGTTTATATACGAGCACGTGTCTAATGACTTTATGAAAAGTAGCTGAAACGATATCTTTTAAAGTAAAGTGTGGATTAGCAAGTACTTTTAAACGATTTTCAGTTTTTCACGAGCAAGCTGAGTAAGTTTAAGTTTTACGAAAGATAACGATAAGCAGGCATGTTTTAACGTTTTCATGTGATTTTCTGAGATTTCTATTAACTACATGACTGAGATATTGAGCCCGAGGCTATATGGTACCGTGTGCACACAGGTTATATTCCATTGTCGACGTTGAGTGTACTCCGTGACAACGATGCTGTCGTGAGTGCTGGGCGGGCCCCACTACGACAAAGACGATGGGAGTGCTGGGCGGGCCCCACTACATCGTAGGACTAGTAAACGTTGGTTGTACTGGGCGTGCCCTACACAACATAGATCGGTCATGTTAGTTAAAACGTTTGATATACTTGATATGCCTTGCTAGATTTTTAATGACGAACTTGCGAGATATTTTAGAAAGCCTTTTTCATTACACGTTTATGTTATACGCTTTGATTGAGCATATTTATACGTTTAAAGGTTTATCACGTGTTTGACTTCCGGATTTAGAGTTTTAAAGTTAGTCACTCACTGGGCTTCGTAGCTCATTCTTTCAAAATGTTTTCCACTTTTCAGGTAGAGATCGAGCTCCCGGTGCCTGATACACTGCCAACGTCTGCTGAAAGTTCTAGATCAAGCTCCAGTACGTGGTTGGAGTTGTATATTGAGTCTGTTCATATTGTAAATGTTTTGTAAGGGTTGTATAATATCGTCCTAGAGGTCGTGGATGTATAACCCTAGTTGTATATGTTTTGGTCGTGATATCTATATCAGGTTACTTTCCAAACCAGGTTATGTTAGGGCTGCACCATGTGTGTGTTGAAAGGTTTCCGTGGATTCCGCTGTGTGGTGTTTCATATAGAATGTTTTATATCTATGATTAGTATGTTTATCAGGTTCAACGTTTCAGTAGGGTCAACAGAGATCGTTAGAGGTGACGATGTCTGTTGGCTTCACGCCGTCTTTCGGGCTAAGCTAGCAGGTGGTCTGGGAGGGGGTGTGACACATTGCCCTTGACAGCTTTGACAAGGAAGAATGCTAAGTTTGAGTGGTCGGATAAATGCGAACAGAGTTTCCAGGAGCTGAAGAAGAGATTGGTGACAGCACCTATTCTAGCACTTCCTGTAACAGGGAAGGAGTATGTGATCTATTGTGATGCTTCAAGGCAAGGATTAGGTTGCGTGCTGATGCAGGAAGGAAAGGTGATAGCTTATGCTTCAAGGCAGTTGAAGAAGCATGAGTGTAATTACCCTACTCATGATCTTGAGCTAGCAGCAGTTGTTCTAGCACTGAAGATCTGGAGACATTATGTATTCGGTGAGAAGTGCAACATTTTCACAGATCATAAGAGTTTGAAGTACATCTTTGATCAGAAAGAGCTGAATCTGAGACAGAGGCGATGGCTAGAACTGATTAAAGACTATGACTGTACCATAGAATATCATCCAGGTAAGGCTAACGTGGTAGCAGATGCGTTAAGTAGGAAGTCGAGACTTCCGAAGAGTGCCTTGTGTGGTATTCGAGCAAGCTTGCTATGTGAGTTAAGAGGTTTCAAGGCATTTATGACTGCAGGAAGCTCAGGGAGTCTTTTAGCTCAATTTCAAGTTAGGTCTTCTCTAGTAGCAGAGATTGTGAGAAGACAGCCAGAGGATAGTAATTTGCAGAAGATGCTTGCAAAGTCCAAGCAAGGCCCAGAGGCAGAATTTGAGCTGAGAACAGACGGAGCCATAGTTAAGCAGGGAAGACTATGCGTTCCGAGTATTAGTGAGCTTAAGAGTGCTATATTAGAGGAAGCTCACAGTTCAGCTTACGCTATGCATCCAGGAAGCACCAAGATGTATAGAACTCTGAAGAAAACTTATTGGTGGCCTGGTATGAAGCGGGAGATAGCTGAATATGTCGATAGATGTTTGATCTGTCAACAGGTTAAACCAGTGAGACAGAGGCCAGGAGGACTCCTTAATCCACTGCCAGTGCCGGAGTGGAAGTGGGAGCATATTACTATGGATTTTCTGTTTGGATTACCTCGTACTTCTAGTGGACATGATGGTATATGGGTAATAGTGGATAGACTCACCAAGACAGCGCGGTTTATACCGATTAAAGCGACGTCTACACTAGATCAGCTAGCTAAACTATACGTCGACAGGATTGTGAGTCAACATGGAGTGCCAGTGTCCATAGTTTCAGATAGGGATCCAAGGTTTACTTCTAAGTTTTGGCCTAGTGTGCAGAAAGCAATGGGAACAAAGTTGAAGTTCGATACAACGTTCCATCCCCAGACAGATGGTCAGTCAGAGAGGACCATCCAGACCTTAGAGGACATGTTGAGAGCATGTGTCCTTTAGTTTAAGGGAAGTTGGGATACCCACTTATCACTTATGGAGTTCGCTTATAATAACAACTATCAGTCTAGTATCGGCATGGCACCATTCGAGGCTTTGTATGGTAGACCATGCAGAACTCCTGTGTGCTGGAACGAAGTGGGAGAGCGAAAGCTAGTTGGTCCTGAGTTGGTACAAGTTACGTCAGACAATATTAAGCTGATTAGGGAGAATCTAAAAATAGCTCAGGATCGACAGAAGTGCTATGCAGATAAGCGACGAAGAGACTTAGAGTTCCAAGTTGGAGATCTAGTTTTCTTAAAGTTATCTCCGTGGAAAGGTGTTCTTCGCTTTGGGAGGAAAGGTAAGCTAAGTCCTAGATATATTGGTCCTTACCAGATAATAGAACGAGTTGGACCAGCAGCCTATAGACTTGAGTTGCCAGCAGAACTCGTTCGAATACATGATGTTTTTCATGTGTCCATGTTGAGAAAATATATTCCAGATCCGTCCCATGTGTTGCAAATGCAACCAATTGAGCTGAAAGAAGACTTGAGTTATAAAGAGGAAGCGGTTCAGATCCTCGACAGAAAGGAGCAAGTCCTGAGGAACAAAACGATCCCACTCGTGAAAGTTCTTTGGAGACATCACGGAGTAGAGGAGGCAACCTGGGAGTCAGAAGATCAAATGAGGAGGAGTTACCCGACACTCTTCACCTAAGAACTTCTAAATTTCGAGGACGAAATTTCATAAGGGGGAGGTAAGTTGTAAACCCGAGACTTCTCTAGGATCATTTTCTCTTGTCATCTCTTGTTGGAAATTATACATTTAAAAAGAAAGGAAAGAAAGGGATTAAACAAGTGAAGAAAAGAAAAGAAAAGAAAAGGAAAAGGAAAAGGGAAAAAGGAAAAAAAAAAAAGAAAAGAAAAGGAAAGAAAGAAGATGGGAAATGACAGCAAGACACCCACCACCGACTACACTTTTTATCAGCCCATTTTCATTTCATTTCTCATCTTTTTCCATCCACATCTTCAGAGCACTTTAAGGAGAGAGTGAAGGAGGAAGAAGAAGAATAATTTCGTGGTTTGAGGTTGAAGAAGATAGGGAAAAGCTCATGCAAAGCCAGCCATTGCAGGATCTGAGATCAACCTGTCAACCTCTGGTTTTTTATTCGGTTTGAGCTACACAGAAGGAATCAAGAGGTGAGGTTTGATTTTATTGGAAGTTCGTTCATTTTCTAACAAATTTCGAGAAGGAAGCTTGACCTAAATCGTATGAGAAGTGAATGGTTTTTGGAATGGAAAACAGAGCACAGGATTTTCGAGCAAAGCAGGAGGATCTCTGGTTTTCTCTGATGTTTTGAGCATTCTGGGGTGTACAAGTTGTATCCGAAGCTCTATTTGGTATGGTTGGAAAGATTATTCAATTATCTACAACTTTCATGAAGAATTCGTGAGCCAAAAATTACTTGAAGTAGGTTTAATTTCAGGAGGAAGATAAAGGGTAACAGAGAAGCTCGAATCTGTGTTGTCTGATTTCGGGGCATTTCTGGACAAATTGGTTGGGAATCCCGTTTTCATTTCTTCCGGTAAATTGTAGAGTGTTCGAAAATGAAGAGTTGGATGTGTATTTCATTAATTTTGGTTCAGTATTGAGGAAGTTGTGGGTGTTGGAAGTTAGGGTATAGAATCTTGAAAATCTGGAAAAGTAGAATTGTGAATGTGATTCTTAATCCAATTGTTTAAAAATTCATGAGCATGGAAAGACAAAGCTATCTATGGTTCTAATGCTCGGTTTTGGTTATTTGACAGGCCAAGAGGAAGTAGGTCGAGTCTACAAACCGGGGAACTAGATAAGACTGTGAGTGACAAAATGAATTTCGAAAATGTTCTTAAACGGTTGTTCATGATTATATGTTTTATATGCTTTACCATGAATGATACATGGTTTTTATGAACGGTTTCAAGCATGAGTTTTGAGCTCAGATTTTCTAATGAGGTTTATATACGAGCACGTGGCTAATGACTTTATGAAAAGTAGTTGAAACGATATCTTTTAAAGTAAAGTGTTTGTTAGCAAGTATTTTTTTAAATGATTTTCAGTTTTTCACGAGCAAGCTGAGTAAGCTTAAGTTTTACGAAAGATAACGATAAGCAGGCATGTTTTAATGTTTTCATGTGATTTTCTGAGATTTCTATTGACTACATGACTGAGATATTGAGCCCGAGGCTATATGGTACCGTGTGCACACAGGTTATATTCCATTGTCGACGTTGAGTGTACTCCGTGACAACGATGCTGTCGTGAGAGCTGGGCGGGCCCCACTACGACAAAGACGATGGGAGTGCTGGGCGGGCCCCACTACATCGTAGGACTAGTAAACGTTGGTTGTACTGGGTGTGCCCTACACAACGTAGATCGGTCATGTTAGTTAAAACGTTTGATGTACTTGATATGCCTTGCTAGATTTTTAATGACGAACTTGCGAGATATTTTAGAAAGCCTTTTTCATTACATGTTTATGTTAAACGCTTTGATTGAACATATTTATACGTTTAAAGGTTTATCACGTGTTTTGACTTCCGGATTTAGAGTTTTAAAGTTAGTCACTCACTGGGCTTCGTAGCTCATTCTTTCAAAATTGATGTGAACCAAGCTACATCTATTGTCATGCCTCAAGGTCCAATTACAAGGTCGAGAGCCAAGAAGATACAACAAGCATTAATCACCTATATTCAAGCTATGGTGGGCTCGACAAAGGACGTTCAAGGAGATGTTGGACTATTTCCCTACACTATTTCCAAAATTGAGATTCAAGATGGAGACACGTTAAATGCATTTTCACTTGCATTTAATGAACTATAGTTGGCTTTATGGAACTTAAGCTTAAACTACTCCAAGTGAAGCTTCAATTAATATGGGAGGTTACAAACAACTCAAAGCTGACCATTGGAGTTCAATTCTCGGATTTATGGCCCTCCATTATATAATTTTCAGTTTTTAAGTCTTTTTCATAACTTATAGGTTACATTTGAGTAGTGGCTGATTATGGGCTTTAATATTGTGGAGGTTACACTCTTAAATATGTCATTTAAGCTGAATTTAGGTTATATTTTGAAGGCTATAAAAAGCCATCTTGGATGTAACACAAACCAGAATATTTTGAGTGAAATATATTGGGTTTTCTCTTAGCTTTGTGTTGAGCTGAGTTTTTTTTCAAATTGTGCAATTTCTTGTGTTTAGATCTTGCATGCTAGAGTCATTCAAGTGGTGTTGATCAAACCTCTTGTGGAGTGATTCGAATCACGAGTTTAGAAACAAGTTTTCTTTACTCTTGATATTGATCATCAAGGTAATCCGTTTCAAAACTTTTCCTTGGGTTGGTTCCATATTGTTCTTTGGGGTTTTCAGATTTGAGATCTAAAGGTCTTGTTTTTTAGCAAGGTTGTTAGATCCATTTCTTGGGAGTTTCATAACATTTGGTATCAGAGCATTAGGCTCTTTGATCGGACATATGTTTCCTTGCGTTTATCTTTTTGTTCTATTTGTTTTTTTTCTTCAGTTTTCGTAAATCTGGGCATGCTATTCTGCTGTCTTAAAAAAGAAAAAAAATATATCATTTCCGTTCTTCATTTCATGTTCTTGTCTTCTACAAAGTTTTAGATTGAAGTCTTATCTACAACTTTTCCTTCATTGAGAACTTCTAAATCGGTTTGCTTCAGGGTGATTTAGGCATATTTTGAAAATCTGTCAAAGGAAATCTGTACAGCCCGAGAGCAAATTCTTGCTGACTTCTTTGTATTCATTGTTTGAAAGCATGTTCATCTGAATGTTCTAATGTTAATACTCTCTTCTTAGATTCAGATTTGACCGTTTAAAGTTCCAACATATCAGTTACATCCAGAATTCAAACAAAAGAAAACCGTTGGCATTAAATGTGGCAGTTACAATTGGGCTTAGTCAATTCTCTTTTGTTGCTGTTATATTTAACTCCTATCTGTTACTAAGGCTGAATTAAACACCATTATTCATCATTTGCCCGGAGTTAACATCATCTTTATCAATTTTTTTGAATTCAACTTAGTAACTACTTTGCATACCATTTCAATTCTGTCCAACTTTGTTTCTCTTTGTTCTAAGTTTGTTTCTTTCTTCCCTAATCATATTCCAATATTTTTTTTTCTTAAACTTGTTTCTTTTTTGTTATTCGGATTGCTCCTTTAATACCTTTGATTGTGTTCTAAGTGTGTGGACTAATCACTTGAATTGCACTGCTTAGCTCTTTAACTTTACTAGACTTAATACCAATCTGTTTTGGAGTGTGATTTCTGTGTGCCAATTTGTGAGGGTGTGATTGTAAGGGAGTGGTACATTGTTTTGAGTGTTGAGTGTTAAACACGAGTGGTCTTCATTAACGAGTGAAACGTGTGAGGGAGCGCTTGTGAGGTCCATTATTATTTTTTTTTTGTCACTTAACTTTGTTTTGTAGTATGGCAAATCATGAGAATGATCCTAACATTACTGAAGCACGGATGAGAGAGGCACAACAAGGAACCATGGAAAGAATGATTCGTGGTATAGAAGAGTTGTCCGAACGCATGGGAAGGTTGGAGGCTCAGTACCAACCTCGTGAGAGAGTTCCACCACCACGTATTGACAATGATCGAGAGGATGACTATGAGGATGATGGTTCCGATCAACCAGATGATGACCAAGTTACCTTGGTAGCGGTTCCAAGAGGAAGACAAAGACGTGCTGGTCGTGGCATGGAAAGAGGGCGAGGTCGTGGACGAGGACATCATATTTTCCAACAACGAGTTCCTCAATATGAGGGAGTTGATCGAAATGTGGGTAACATCAAATTGAAGCTTCCAAAGTTCTATGGCAAAACCGATCCGGAGGAATACCTTGAATGGGAGAAGTCAGTGGAGTCCGTATTCAATTGCCATAATTTCAGTGATGAAAAGAAGGTAATATTATGTGTTGCTCAATTTAAACAATATGCTCAAACATGGTGGGATAAGTTGATGTCAAGTAGGAGAAGAAATCTTGAGGCACCGATCGATGATTGGTACGAGTTCAAGGAGGCCATGAGGAAGCGTTTTGTTCCAAAACATTTTCAACGGGACATGGCGCAAAAGCTTCAAGCATTGAAACAAGGAAGTAAGTCCGTGGAGGATTATTACAAGGAGATGGATACGTTGATGGATCGACTTGATATAGATGAAGACATGGAGAATCTCATGGCACGGTTTCTTAATGGGCTAAACACGGAGATTGCGGACAAGGTTGATCTACAACCTTATTTTGACATGGAAGAGATGCTGCATATTGCAATCAAAATTGAGAGGCAACTCCAACGAAAGTCACGACGGTATTCTTCTAAACACTTTTCCAACTCTAGCTCATCATGGAAAAGGGATAGTAAGAGTATTGATTATAAGCCTAGAAATCGAGAGGGGTATGAGAAACCTAAAGAGAAGTTTGAAAAGGGGGAGAGTTCCAAGAAGGGGAAAGAGAAGGTAGATGAATCTAATGTGCGAAATAGGGATTTGAAGTGCTGGAAATGTCAAGGGGTAGGTCATTATAGTAGAGATTGCCCAAATAGGAGAACGATGATCCTTCGAGAGGGAGAGTTTGTGACGGAGGATGAAGAGGAAGATGAGGTCATAGAGGAAGGAAAAGTAGAGTGTGAAAGTGATGAGTTTAGTGAAGAGGATCCTACTTATATGTCCTTAGTCACTAGGAGAGCTTTAAACACCCAAATTAAGGAGGATAGTCTAGACCAACGGGAGAACTTATTTCACACTAGGTGTCTTGTTCAATCTGTACCTTGTAGTGTGGTTATCGATAGTGGTAGTTGTACCAATGTTGTGAGTTCCATTCTGGTCAAGAGACTTAATTTAGAAACCAAACCCCATCCTAAACCATATAGGCTTCAATGGTTGAATGATTGTGGGGAGGTAAGGGTAAGTAGGCAAGCTCTTGTTTCTTTTACCATTGGGAAGTATGCTGATGATGTTTTGTGTGATGTTGTATCCATGCATGCTGGGGATTTATTGTTGGGGAGACCTTGGCAATTTGATCGTCGGGTAGTCTATGATGGGTATGCTAATCGTTACTCTTTTACTCATAATGGGAGAAAAACTACTCTTGTACCTTTGTCTCCAACAGACGTGTATATTGATCAATGTAAACTTGAAAAGAAAAGGCAAGAGGTCGATGCAAAAGCAAAAGGTTCAAAAGAAATGAAAGAAAAAGAATTGAGAGAAAAAAAAGAGTTGAGTGAAAAGCAAGTGACTAGCAATCGGCCTAGAGAGAAAAATGAGAGAAAAGCCAAAATAGTGAGCTTGTATGTTAGATCAAGTGAGGCTAGGAATGTTTTGCTCTCTAACCGGACCATTCTTGTACTTTTGTACAAAGGGTCTTGTTTTCTTACTAACGAGCTTAACCCTTCTTTGCCTAGTGTTTTTGTTACACTTTTGCAGGAGTTTGAAGATTTATTTCCCGAGGAGATGCCAAGTGGTTTGCCACCACTTAGAGGAATTGAGCACAAGATTGACTTCATTCCGGGAGCGACCATTCCAAATCGTCCAGCATATAGGACTAATCCAAAGGAGGCTGAAGAAATACAAAGGCAAGTAAGTGAACTCCTTGATAAAGGGTATGTGCGTGAGAGTTTGAGTCCATGTTCTGTTCCGGTTATTCTTGTGCCTAAGAAAGATGGATCATGGCGGATGTGTGTTGATTGTAGGGCTATAAACAAGATAACTATTAAGTATAGGCATCCAATTCCTAGATTAGATGATATGCTTGATGAGTTGCATGGATGTAGTCTATTTACTAAAATTGATTTGAAATCAGGTTATCATCAAATTCGCATGCATATTGGTGATGAATGGAAAACCGCTTTCAAAACTAAGTATGGCCTTTATGAGTGGTTAGTTATGCCTTTTGGATTGACTAATGCACCTAGTACATTCATGAGGTTAATGAATCATGTCTTGCGTGAATACTTAGGGAAGTTTGTGGTTGTGTATTTTGATGACATACTTGTTTATTCTAAATCCTTAGATGAGCATGTTGAGCATGTGCGTTCTGTTTTGATTACTTTGCGAAAAGAATGCTTGTATGCAAATTTTAAAAAATGTAGCTTTTGTATGGAAAAAGTTAATTTTCTTGGATTTGTCGTTTCATCTAATGGTGTTGAGGTTGACGAGGAGAAGGTAAAGGCAATACGAGATTGGCCTACACCTAAAAGTGTAAGTGAGGTAAGAAGTTTTCATGGTCTTGCAGGATTTTATCGTAGGTTCATAAAGGATTTTAGTACTATTGCTTCACCTTTGAATGAACTTGTTAAAAAAAATGTTTCTTTTGAATGGGGAAAAGACCAAGAACTTGCTTTTAATACTTTGAAAGAAAAATTGAGTTCTGCTCCATTACTGGCATTACCTAATTTTGACTTAACTTTTGAAATTGAATGTGATGCTAGTGGTGTTGGAATAGGGGCTGTTTTAATGCAAAATCAAAGACCTTTAATGTTCTTTAGTGAAAAATTGAATGGTGCTTCTTTGAAGTATCCGACTTATGACAAAGAACTTTATGCTTTGGTTCGTGCATTACAAACTTGGCAACATTATCTTTGGCCTAAAGAGTTTGTTATTCATACTGATCATGAGAGTTTAAAACACTTGAGAGGTCAAGATAAGCTCAATCGTCGCCATGCTAAATGGGTGGAGTTCATCGAGTCATTTCCTTATGTCATTAAGTATAAACAAGGTAAAGAGAATGTTGTTGCTGATGCTTTGTCTCGAAGGTATGCTCTTTTTAACCGATTGAATGCTAAGTTTTTGGGTTTTGAGCATATAAAGTCTTTGTATCATCATGATGTGTTCTTTGCTCCTTTTGTTGAATCTTGTGAAAAAGGACTTGTTGTGGATGATTACATGTTGTTTGATGGATTTTTGTTTAGAAAAGGGAAACTTTGCATACCATTTTGTTCCATTCGTGAGTTACTTGTAAGGGAAGCTCATGGAGGTGGCTTAATGGCTCATTTTGGAGTTTCTAAAACTTATGATATGCTTGCTGAACACTTTTACTGGCCTAAAATGAGACATGATGTTAATAAAGTGTGTGCACGATGCATAACATGTAAACAAGCTAAGTCTAGGCTTCAACCACATGGTTTGTATTCACCTTTGCCCATTCCTAATGGTCCTTGGATTGATATATCAATGGATTTTGTTTTAGGCTTACCTAGAACTAGGAAAGGTAGGGATAGCATCTTTGTTGTGGTTGATAGATTTAGTAAAATGGCTCATTTTATTCCTTGTCACAAAACTGATGATGCAAAGCATATTGCTGATTTATTTTTTAGGGAGGTTGTGAGATTGCATGGTATTCCTAAAAGCATAGTAAGTGATCGTGATGTTAAATTTTTAAGTCACTTTTGGCGTGTTTTGTGGGGTAAATTGGGAACTAAGCTAGTGTATTCAACTACATGTCATCCACAAACGGATGGACAAACTGAGGTTGTTAATCGGACCATGACTACTATGCTTAGAGCTATTATCGACAAGAATCTTAAGACTTGGGAGGATTGTTTGCCATTCATAGAATTTGCATATAATAGGGCTGTACATAGCACTACTAAATGCACTCCTTTTGAAATTGTTTATGGCTTTAATCCTCTAACTCCTATTGATTTATTACCTATGCCCCCTAATGAGTTTGTGAGTTTTGATGCCAATGCAAAGGTTGACTTTGTTCATAAGCTGCACCAAAAAGTGAAAGAGAACATTGAGAAGCATAATTCCAAGGTTGCTTCAAGAATTAATAAGGGACGCAAGCTTTTAGTCTTCAAACCTGGAGATTGGGTTTGGGTGCATTTTCGAAAAGAAAGGTTTCCTACACAAAGAAGATCGAAACTTTTGCCCAGAGGAGATGGTCCTTTCCAAGTTCTTGAGCGCATCAATGACAATGCTTATAAAATTGATTTACCAGGTGAGTATGGTGTTAGTGCAACCTTTAATGTTGCTGACTTGAGTCCTTTTGATGTAGGTGATGGCTATGATTCGAGGACGAATCCTTCTGAAGAGGGAGAAGATGATGTGAACCAAGCTACATCTATTGTCATGCCTCAAGGTCCAATTACAAGGTCGAGAGCCAAGAAGATACAACAAGCATTAATCACCTATATTCAAGCTATGGTGGGCTCGACAAAGGACGTTCAAGGAGATGTTGGACTATTTCCCTACACTATTTCCAAAATTGAGATTCAAGATGGAGACACGTTAAATGCATTTTCACTTGCATTTAATGAACTATAGTTGGCTTTATGGAACTTAAGCTTAAACTACTCCAAGTGAAGCTTCAATTAATATGGGAGGTTACAAACAACTCAAAGCTGACCATTGGAGTTCAATTCTCGGATTTATGGCCCTCCATTATATAATTTTCAGTTTTTAAGTCTTTTTCATAACTTATAGGTTACATTTGAGTAGTGGCTGATTATGGGCTTTAATATTGTGGAGGTTACACTCTTAAATATGTCATTTAAGCTGAATTTAGGTTATATTTTGAAGGCTATAAAAAGCCATCTTGGATGTAACACAAACCAGAATATTTTGAGTGAAATATATTGGGTTTTCTCTTAGCTTTGTGTTGAGCTGAGTTTTTTTTCAAATTGTGCAATTTCTTGTGTTTAGATCTTGCATGCTAGAGTCATTCAAGTGGTGTTGATCAAACCTCTTGTGGAGTGATTCGAATCACGAGTTTAGAAACAAGTTTTCTTTACTCTTGATATTGATCATCAAGGTAATCCGTTTCAAAACTTTTCCTTGGGTTGGTTCCATATTGTTCTTTGGGGTTTTCAGATTTGAGATCTAAAGGTCTTGTTTTTTAGCAAGGTTGTTAGATCCATTTCTTGGGAGTTTCATAACAAAAATGTTTTCCACTTTTCAGGTAGAGATCGAGCTCTCGGTGCCTGATACACAGCCAACGTCTGCTGAAAGTTCTAGATCCAGCTCCAGTATGTGGTTGGAGTTGTATATTGAGTCCGTTCATATTGTAAATGTTTTGTAAGGGTTGTATAATATCGTCATAGAGGTCGTGGATGTATAACCCTAGTTGTATATGTTTTGGTCGTGATATCTATATCAGGTTACTTTCCAAACCAGGTTATGTCAGGGCTGCACCATGTGTATGTTGAAAGCTTTCCGTGGATTCCGCTGTGTGGTGTTTCATATCGAATGTTGTATATCGATGATTAGTATGTTTATCAGGTTCAACGTTTCAGTAGGGTCAACAGGGATCGTTAAAGGTGACGATGTCTGTTGGCTTCACGCCGTCTTTCGGGCTAAGCTAGCAGGTGGTCCGGGAGGGGGTGTGACACAAACTTTGCTCCGTTTGAATTTTGGAGAGTTTGGAAATCAAAGTTTGGCCCAATGAGAGTACGTTAGGTGGTCTCGACGACAAGTGGTCCAAACCATGCTCTGTTTCTGTTTTTGAGAGCTCGGAACCCAAAGTTCGTCCCAATGAGAGTTTTTCATCTTGTTTGGACGAACTTCGTCCAAACTTTGTTCCGTTTGAGTTTTGGAGTGTTTGGAACATCAAGGTTCGGCCCAATGAGAGTTCTTTAGGTGGTGTGGACGACACATGGTCCAAACTTTGCTCCGTTTCTGTTTTTGAGAGCTCGGAACCAAAATTTCGTCCCAATGAGAGTTTTTCATCTTGTTTGGACGAACTTGGTCCAAACTTTGTTCCGTTTTAGTTTTCGAGAGTTTGGAACATCAAAGTTCGGCCCAATGAGAGTTTTTCATCATGTTTGGACGAACTTGGTCCAAACTTTGCTCTGTTTGAGTTTAGGAGAGTTTGAAACTAAAAGTTTGACCCAATGAGAGTTCTTTAGGTGGTTTGGACGACACATGGTCCAAATTTTTCTCCGTTTCTGTTTTTGAGATCGCGGATCCTAAAGTTCGTCCCAATGAGAGTCTTTCATCTTGTTTGGACGAACTTGGTCCAAACTTTGCCCCGTTTGAGTTTTGGAGAGTTTGAAACTCCAAGTTCAGCCCAATTAGAGTTCCTTAGGTGGTTTGGACGACACATGGTCCAAACTTTGCTCCGTTTACGTTTTTGAGAGCTCGAAACCCAAAGTTCGTCCCAATGAGAGTTTTTCATCTTGTTTGGATGAACTTGGTCTAAACTTTGCTCCGTTTGAGTTTTGGAGAGTTTGGAACAACAAAGTTCGGCCCAATGAGAGTTCTTTAGGTGGTGTGGACGACACATGATCCAAACTTTGCTGTGTTTGAGTTTAGGAGAGTTTGAAACTTAAAGTTCGACCCAATGAGAGTTCTTTAGGTGGTTTGGACGACACATGGTCCAAATTTTTCTCCGTTTCTGTTTTTGAGATCTCGGATCCTAAAGTTCGTCCTAATGAGAGTCTTTCATCTTGTTTGGACGAACTTGGTCCAAACTTTGCTCCGTTTGAGTTTTGGAGAGTTTGACACTCCAAGTTCGGCCCAACTAGAGTTCCTTAGGTGGTTTGGACGACACATGGTCCAAACTTTGCTCCGTTTACGTTTTTGAGAGCTCGAAACCCAAAGTTCGTCCCAATGAGAGTTTTTCATCTTCTTTGGATGAACTTGGTCTAAACTTTGCTCCGTTTTAGTTTTGGAGAGTTTGGAACAACAAAGTTCGGCCCAATGAGAGTTCTTTAGGTGGTGTGGACGACAGATGATCCAAACTTTGCTCCGTTTCTTTTTTTTAGAGTTCGGAACCCAAAGTTCGTCCCAATGAGAGTTTTTCATCTTGTTTGGACGAACGTGGTCCAAACTTTGTTCCGTTTTAGTTTGGAAGAGTTTTGAACATCAAAGTTCGGCCCAATGAAAGTTCTTTAGGTGGTGTCGACGACACATGGTCCAAACTTTGCTCCGTTTCTGTTTTTGAGAGCTCGGAACCCAAAGTTCGTCCCAATGAGAGTTTTTCATCTTGTTTGGACCAACTTGGTCCAAACTTTGTTCCGATTGAATTTTGGAGAGTTTGGAAATCAAAGTTTGGCCCAATGAGAGTACGTTAGGTGGTCTCGACGACAAGTGGTCCAAACCATGCTCCGTTTCTGTTTTTGAGAGCTCGGAACCCAAAGTTCGTCCCAATGAGAGTTTTTCATCTTGTTTGGACGAACTTGGTCCAAACTTTGCCCCGTTTGAGTTTTGGAGTGTTTGGAAATCAAAGTTCGGCCCAATTAGAGTTCCTTAGGTAGTTTGGACGACACATGGTCCAAACTTTGCTCCGTTTACGTTTTTGAGAGCTCGAAACCCAAAGTTCGTCCCAATGAGAGTTTTTCATCTTGTTTGGATGAACTTGGTCTAAACTTTGCTCCGTTTCAGTTTTGGAGAGTTTGGAACAACAAAGTTCGGCCCAATGAGAGTTCTTTAGGTGGTGTGGACGACACATGGTCCAAATTTTTCTCCGTTTCTTTTTTTGAGAGCTCGGATCCTAAAGTTCGTCCCAATGAGAGTCTTTCATCTAGTTTGGACGAACTTGGTCCAAACTTTGCTCCGTTTGAGTTTTGGAGAGTTTGGAAATCAAAGTTCGGCCCAATTACAGTTCCTTAGGTGGTTTGGATGACACATGGTCCAAACTTTTCTCCGTTTACGTTTTTGAGAGCTCGAAACCCAAAGTTCGTCCCAATGAGAGTTTTTCATCTTGTTTGGATGAACTTGGTCTAAACTTTTCTCCGTTTGAGTTTTGGAGAGTCTGGAACAACAAAGTTCGGCCCAATGAGAGTTCTTTAGGTGGTGTGGACGACACATGGTCCAAACTTTGCTCCGTTTACGTTTTTGAGAGCTCGAAACCCAAAATTCGACCCAATGAGAGTTTTTCATCTTGCTTGGATGAACTTGGTCTAAGCTTTGCTCTGTTTGAGTTTTGGAGAGTTTGGAACAACAAAGTTCGGCCCAATGAGAGTTCTTTAGGTGGTGTGGACGACACATGGTCCAAATTTTTCTCCGTTTCTGTTTTTGAGAGCTCGGATCCTAAAGTTCGTCCCAATGAGAGTCTTTCATCTTGTTTGGACGAACTTGGTCCAAACTTTGCCCCGTTTGAGTTTTGGAGAGTTTGGAAATCAAAGTTCGGCCCAATTAGAGTTCCTTAGGTGGTTTGGACGAAACATAGTCCAAACTTTGCTCCGTTTACGTTTTTGAGAGCTCGAAACCCAAAGTTCGTCCCAATGAGAGTTTTTCATCTTGTTTGGATGAACTTGGTCTAAACTTTGCTCCGTTTGAGTTTTGGAGAGTTTGGAACAACAAAGTTCGTCCCAATGAGAGTTCTTTAGGTGGTGTGGACGACACATGATCCAAACTTTGCTGTATTTGAGTTTAGGAGAGTTTGAAACTTAAAGTTCGACCCAATGAGAGTTCTTTAGGTGGTTTGGACGACACATGGTCCAAATTTTTCTCCGTTTCTATTTTTGAGATCTCGGATCGTAAAGTTCGTCCCAATGAGAGTCTTTCATCTATTTTGGACGAACTTGGTCCAAACTTTGCTCCGTTTGAGTTTTTGAGAGCTTGGAACCCAAAGTTCGTCCCAATGAGAGTTTTTCATCTTGTTTTGACCAACTTGGTCCAAACTTTGCTCCGTTTGAATTTTGGAGAGTTTGGAAATCAAAGTTTGGCCCAATGAGAGTACGTTAGGTGGTCTCGACGACAAGTGGTCCAAACCATGCTCCGTTTCTGTTTTTGAGAGCTAGGAACCCAAAGTTCGTCCCAATGAGAGTTTTTCATCTTGTTTGGACGAACTTGGTCAAAACTTTGTTCCGTTTGAGTTTTGGAGTGTTTGGAACATCAAAGTTCGGCCCAATGAGAGTTCTTTAGGTGGTGTGGACGACACATGGTCCAAACTTTTCTCTGTTTCTGTTTTTCAGAGCTCAGAACAAAAATTTCATCCCAATGAGAGTTTTTCATCTTGTTTGGACGAACTTGGTCCAAACTTTGTTCCGTTTTAGTTTTCGAGAGTTTGGAACATCAAAGTTCGGCCCAATGAGAGTTCTTTAGGTGGTGTGGACGACACATGGTCCAAATTTTGCTCTGTTTCAGTTATTGAGAGCTCGGAGTCCAAAGTTCATCCCATAGAGTTTTTCATCATGTTTGGACGAACTTGGTCCAAACTTTGCTCTGTTTGAGTTTAGGAGAGTTTGAAACTCAAAGTTCGACCCAATGAGAGTTCTTTAGGTGGTTTGGACGACACATGGTCCAAATTTTGCTCCGTTTCAGTTATTGAGAGCTCGAAGTCCAAAGTTCATCCCAATAAGAGTTTTTCATCATGTTTGGACGAACTTGGTCCAAACTTTGCTCTTTTTGAGTTTAGGAGAGTTTGAAACTCAAAGTTCGACCCAATGAGAGTTCTTTAGGTGGTTTGGACGATACATGGTCCAAATTTTTCTCCGTTTCTGTTTTTGAGATCTCGGATCCTAAAGTTCGTCCCAATGAGAGTTTTTCATCTTGTTTGGACGAACTTGGTCCAAACTTTGCTCCGTTTGAGTTTAGGAGAGTTTGAAACTTAAAGTTCGACCCAATGAGAGTTCTTTAGGTGGTTTGGACGACACATGGTCCAAATTTTTCTCTGTTTCTGTTTTTGAGATCTCGGATCCTAAAGTTCGTCCCAATGAGAGTCTTTCATCTTGTTTGGACGAACTTGGTCCAAACTTTGCTCCGTTTGAGTTTTGGAGAGTTTGAAACTCCAAGTTCGGCCCAATTAGAGTTCCTTAGGTGGTTTGGACGACACATGGTCAAAACTTCGCTCCGTTTACGTTTTTGAGAGCTCGATACCCAAAGTTCGTCCCAGTGAGAGTTTTTCATCTTGTTTGGACGAACGTGGTCCAAACTTTGCACCGTTTTAGTTTTGGAGAGTTTTGAACATCAAAGTTCGGCCCAATGACAGTTCTTTAGGTGGTGTGGAAGACACATGGTCCAAACTTTGCTCCGTTTCTGTTTTTGAGAGCTCGGAACCCAAAGTTCGTCCCAATGAGAGTTTTTCATCTTGTTTGGACCAACTTGGTCCAAACTTTGCTCCCTTTGAATTTTGGAGAGTTTGGAAATACAAGTTTGGCCCAATGAGAGTACGTTAGGTGGTCTCGACGACAAGTGGTCCAAACCATGCTCCGTTTCTGTTTTTGAGAGCTCGGAACCCAAAGTTCGTCCCAATGAGAGTTTTTCATCTTTGGACGAACTTGGTCCAAACTTTGTTCCGTTTGAGTTTTCGAGAGTTTGGAACATCAAAGTTCGGCCCAATGAGAGTTCTTTAGGTGGTGTGGACGACACATGGTCCAAATTTTGCTCCGTTTCAGTTATTGAGAGCTCGAAGTCCAAAGTTCATCCCAATAAGAGTTTTTCATCATGTTTGGACGAACTTGGTCCAAACTTTGCTCTGTTTGAGTTTAGGAGAGTTTGAAACTCAAAGTTCGACCCAATGAGAGTTCTTTAGGTGGTTTGGACGACACATGGTCCAAATTTTGCTCCGTTTCAGTTATTGAGAGCTCGAAGTCCAAAGTTCATCCCAATAAGAGTTTTTCATCATGTTTGGACGAACTTGGTCCAAACTTTGCTCTTTTTGAGTTTAGGAGAGTTTGAAACTCAAAGTTCGACCCAATGAGAGTTCTTTAGGTGGTTTGGACGATACATGGTCCAAATTTTTCTCCGTTTCTGTTTTTGAGATCTCGGATCCTAAAGTTCGTCCCAATGAGAGTTTTTCATCTTGTTTGGACGAACTTGGTCCAAACTTTGCTCCGTTTGAGTTTAGGAGAGTTTGAAACTTAAAGTTCGACCCAATGAGAGTTCTTTAGGTGGTTTGGACGACACATGGTCCAAATTTTTCTCTGTTTCTGTTTTTGAGATCTCGGATCCTAAAGTTCGTCCCAATGAGAGTCTTTCATCTTGTTTGGACGAACTTGGTCCAAACTTTGCTCCGTTTGAGTTTTGGAGAGTTTGAAACTCCAAGTTCGGCCCAATTAGAGTTCCTTAGGTGGTTTGGACGACACATGGTCAAAACTTCGCTCCGTTTACGTTTTTGAGAGCTCGATACCCAAAGTTCGTCCCAGTGAGAGTTTTTCATCTTGTTTGGACGAACGTGGTCCAAACTTTGCACCGTTTTAGTTTTGGAGAGTTTTGAACATCAAAGTTCGGCCCAATGACAGTTCTTTAGGTGGTGTGGAAGACACATGGTCCAAACTTTGCTCCGTTTCTGTTTTTGAGAGCTCGGAACCCAAAGTTCGTCCCAATGAGAGTTTTTCATCTTGTTTGGACCAACTTGGTCCAAACTTTGCTCCCTTTGAATTTTGGAGAGTTTGGAAATACAAGTTTGGCCCAATGAGAGTACGTTAGGTGGTTTTCGACGACAAGTGGTCCAAACCATGCTCCGTTTCTGTTTTTGAGAGCTCGGAACCCAAAGTTCGTCCCAATGAGAGTTTTTCATCTTTGGACGAACTTGGTCCAAACTTTGTTCCGTTTGAGTTTTCGAGAGTTTGGAACATCAAAGTTCGGCCCAATGAGAGTTCTTTAGGTGGTGTGGACGACACATGGTCCAAATTTTGCTCCGTTTCAGTTATTGAGAGCTCGAAGTCCAAAGTTCATCCCAATAAGAGTTTTTCATCATGTTTGGACGAACTTGGTCCAAACTTTGCTCTTTTTGAGTTTAGGAGAGTTTGAAACTCAAAGTTCGACCCAATGAGAGTTCTTTAGGTGGTTTGGACGACACATGGTCAAAATTTTTCTCCGTTTCTGTTTTTGAGATCTCGGATCCTAAAGTTCGTCCCAATGAGAGTCTTTCATCTTGTTTGGACGAACTTGGTCCAAACTTTGCTCCGTTTGAGTTTAGGAGAGTTTGAAACTCAAAGTTTGACCCAATGAGAGTTCTTTAGGTGGTTTGGACGACACATGGTCCAAATTTTTCTCCGTTTCTGTCTTTGATATGTCGGATCCTAAAGTTCGTCCCAATGAGAGTGTTTCATCTTGTTTGGACGAACTTGGTCCAAACTTTGCCCCGTTTGAGTTTTGGAGAGTTTGAAACTCCAAGTTCGGCCCAATTAGAGTTCCTTAGGTGGTTTGGACGACACATGGTCCAAACTTTGCTCCGTTTACGTGTTTGAGAGCTCGAAACCCAAAGTTCGTCCAGTGAGAGTTTTTCATCTTGTTTGGATGAACTTGGTCTAAACTTTGCTCCGATTGAGTTTTGGAGAGTTTGGAACAACAAAGTTCGGCCCAATGAGAGTTCTTTAGGTGGTGTGGACGACACATGATCCAAACTTTGCTGTGTTTGAGTTTAGGAGAGTTTGAAACTTAAAGTACGACCCAATGAGAGTTCTTTGGGTGGTTTGGACGACACATGGTCCAAATTTTTCTCCGTTTCTGTTTTTGAGATCTCGGATCCCAAAAGTTTGTCCCAATTCTCTTTCATCTTGTTTCGACGAACTTGGTCCAAACGTTGCTCCGTTTGAGTTTTGGAGAGTTTGAAACTCCAAGTTCGGCCCAATTAGAGTTCCTTAGGTGGTTTGGACGACACATGGTCCAAACTTTACTCCGTTTACGTTTTTGAGAGCTCGAAACCCAAAGTTCGTCCCAATGAGAGTTTTTCATCTTGTTTGGATGAACTTGGTCCAAATTTTCCTCCGTTTCAGTTTTGGAGAGTTTTGAACATCAAAGTTCGGGTAAATGAGAGTTCTTTAGGTGGTGTCGACGACACATGGTCCAAACTTTGCTCTGTTTCAGTTTTTAAGCGCTTGGAACCCAAAGTTCGTCTCAATGAGAGTTTTTCATCTTGTTTGTACGAACGTGGTCCAAACTTTGCTCCGTTTTAGTGTTGGAGAGTTTTGAACATCAAAGTTCGGCCCAATGACAGTTCTTTAGGTGGTGTGGACGACACATGGTCCAAACTTTGCTCCGTTTCTGTATTTGAGAGCTCGGAACCCAAAGTTTGTCCCAATGAGAGTTTTTCATCTTGTTTGGACCAACTTGGTCCAAACTTTGCTCCGTTTGAATTTTGGAGAGTTTGGAAATCAAAGTTTGGCCCAATGAGAGTACGTTAGGTGGTCTCGACGACAAGTGGTCCAAACCATGCTCCGTTTCTGTTTTTGAGAGCTCGGAACCCAAAGTTCGTCCCAATGAGAGTTTTTAATCTTGTTTGGACGAACTTGGTCCAAAATTTGTTCCGTTTGAGTTTTGGAGTGTTTGGAACATCAAAGTTCGGCCCAATGAGAGTTCTTTAGGTGGTGTGGATGACACTCAGTCCAAACTTTGCTCCGTTTCTGTTTTTGAGAGCTCGGAACCAAAATTTCGTCCCAATGAGAGTTTTTCATCTTGTTTTGACGAACTTGGTCCAAACTTTGTTCCGTTTTAGTTTTCGAGAGTTTGGAACATCAAAGTTCGGCCCAATGAGAGTTCTTTAGGTGGTGTGGACGACACATGGTCCAAATTTTGCTCCGTTTCAGTTATTGAGAGCTCGGAATCTAAAGTTCGTCCCAATGATAGTTTTTCATCATGTTTGGTGGAACTTGGTCAAAACTTTGCTCTGTTTGAGTTTTGGAGAGTTTGAAACTCAAAGTTCGACCCAATGAGAGTTCTTTAGGTCGTTTGGACGACACATGGTCCAAATTTTGCTCTGTTTCAGTTATTGAGAGCTCGGAATCTAAAGTTCGTCCCAATGATAGTTTTTCATCATGTTTGGAGGAACTTGGTCAAAACTTTGCTCTGTTTGAGTTTTGGAGAGTTTGAAACTCAAAGTTCGACCCAATGAGAGTTCTTTAGGTGGTTTGGACGACACATGGTCCAAACTTTTCTCCGTTTCTGTTTTTGAGTTCTCGGATCCTAAAGTTAGTGCCAATGAGAGTCTTTCATCTTGTTTGGACGAACTTGGTCCAAACTTTTCTCCGTTTGAGTTTTGGAGAGTTTGAAAAAAAAGGTTCTGCCCAATGAGAGTTCTTTAGGTGGTTTGGAAAAGAAATGGTCCAAACTTTGCTCCGTTTCTGTTTTTTAGAGCTCGGATCCGAAAGTTCGTGCCAATGAGAGTTTTTCATCTTGTTTGGACAAACTTGGTCCAAACTATGCTCCGTTTGAGTTTGAGAGAGTTTGAAAATAAAAGTTTCGCCCAATGAGAGTTCTTTAGGTGTGTCCAAACCTTGCTCCGTTTCTATTTTTGAGAGCTCAGAACCCAAAGTTTGTCCCAATGAGAGTTTTTCATCTTGTTTGGACAAACTTGGTACAAACTTTTCTCCGTTGGAGTTTTGGAGAGTTTGGAACATCAAAGTTCGGCCCAATGAGAGTTCTTTAGGTGGTGTGGACGACACATGGTCCAAACTTTGCTCTGTTTACGTTTTTGAGAGCTCGAAACCCAAAGTTCGTTCCAATGAGAGTTTTTCATCTTGTTTGGATGAACTTGGTCTAAACTTTGCTCCGTTTGAGTTTTGGAGAGTTTGGAACAACAAAGTTCGGCCCAATGAGAGTTCTTTAGGTGGTGTGGACGACAGATGGTCCAAACTTTGCTCCGTTTCTGTTTTTGAGAGCGCAGAACCCAAATTTCGTCCCAATGAGAGTTTTTCATCTTGTTTGGACGAACTTGGTCCAAACTTTGCACCGTTTGAGTTTTGGAGAGTTTGGAAATCAAAGTTCTGCCCAATGAGAGTTCTTTAGGTGGTTTGGACAAGAAATGGTCCAAACTTTGCTCCGTTTCTGTTTTTCAGGGCTCGGATCCGAAAGTTCGTCCCAATGACAGTTTTTCATCTTGTTTGGACAAACTTTGTCCATACTATGCTCCGTTTGAGTTCCAGAGAGCTTGGAAATAAAAGTTTTGCCCAATGAGAGTTCTTTAGGTGGGTCCAAACCTTGCTCCGTTTCTATTTTTGAGAGCCAAGAACCCAAAGTTCGTCCCAATGAGAGTTTTTCATCTTCTTTGGACAAACTTGGTCCAAACTTTTCTCCGTTGGAGTTTTGGAGAGTTTGGAACATCAAAGTTCGGCCCAATGAGAGTTCTTTAGGTGGTCTGGACGACACATGGCCCAAACTTTGCTCCGTTTCAGTTTTTTAGAGCTCGGAGTCCAATGTTCGTCGCAATGAGAGTTTTTCATCTCATTTGGACGAACTTGGTCCAAACTTTGCTCCTTTTGAGTTTTGGAGAGTTTGAAACCCAAAGTTCGGCCCAATGAGAGTTCTTTAGGTGGTTTGGACTACACATGGTCCAACCTTTGCTCCGTTTTTGTTTTTGAGAGCTCGAACCCAAAAATCGTCCCAATGAGAGGTCTTCATCTTGTTTGGACGAACTTGTTCCAAACTTTGCACCTTTTGAGTTTTGGAGAGTGTGAAACTCAAAGTTCGGTCCAATGAGAGTTCTTTAGGTGGTTTTGACGACAAGTGGTCCAAACTTTGCTCCATTTCTGTTTTTTAGAGCTCGAAACACAAAGTTCGTCCCAATGAGAGTTTTTCATCTTGTTTGGACGAACTTTGTGCAAACTTTGCTCCGTTTGAGTTTTGGAGAGTTTGGAACATCAAAGCTCGGCCCAATGAGAGTTCTTTAGGTGGTGTGGACGACACATGGTCCAAACTTTGCTCTGTTTTTGTTTTTGAGAGCTCGGAACCCAAAGTTCGTCCCAATGAGAGTTTTTCATCTTGTTTGGACGAACTTTGTCCAAACTTTCCTCCGTTTCAGTTTTGGAGAGTTTTGAACATCAAAGTTCGGGTAAATGAGAATTCTTTAGGTGGTGTTGACGACACATGGTCCAAACTTTGCTCTGTTTCAGTTTTTGAGCTCTTGGAACACAAAGTTCGTCCCAATGAGAGTTTTTCATCTTGTTTGGACGAACTTGGTGAAACCTTTCCTCCGTTTGAGTTTTGGAGAGTTTGGAACATCAAAGTTCGACCCAATGAGAGTTCTTTAGGTGGTGTGGACGACACATGGTCCAAACTTTGCTCCGTTTCCGTGTTTGAGCTCTTGGAACCCAAAGTTCGTCCCAATGAGAGTTTTTCATCTCGTTACGACGAACTTGGTGAAAAATTTGCTCCGTTTGAGTTTTGGAGAGTTTTGAACATCAAAGTTCGGGCCAATGAGAGTTCTTTAGGTGGTGTGGACGACACATGGTCCAAACTTTGCTCCGTTTCAGTTGTTGAGCGCTTGGAACCCAAAAGTCGTCCCAATGATAGTTTTTCATCTCGTTTGGACGAACTTGGTGAAAACTTTGCTCCGTTTGAGTTTTGGAGAGTTTTGAACATCAAAGTTCGGGCCAATGAGAGTTCTTTAGGTGGAGTGGAAGACACATGGTCCAAACTTTGCTCCTTTTCTGTTTTTGAGAGCTCGAAACCCATGAGAGTTTTTCATCTTGTTCGGATGAACTTGGTCCAAACATTACTCCGTTTTAGTTTTGGAGAGTTTTGAAAATCAAAGTTCGGGCCAATGAGAGTTCTTTAGGTGGTGTGGACGACACATGGTCCAAACTTTGCTCCGTTTACGTTTTTTAGAGCTCGGAACCCAAAGTTCGTCCCAATGAGAGTTTTTCATTTTGTTTGGACGAACTTGGTCGAAACTTTACTCCGTTTGAGTTTTGGAGAGTTTTGAACATCAAAGTTCGGGCCAATGAGAGTTCTTTAGGTGGTGTGGACGACACATGGTCCAAACATTGCTCCGTTTCAGTTTTTGAGAGCTCGGAGTCCAATGTTCGTCGCAATGAGAGTTTTCATCTCATTTGGACGAACCTGGTCCAAACTTTGCTCCTTTTGAGTTTTGGAGAGTTTGAAACTAAAAGTTCGGCCCAATGAGAGTTCTTTAGGTGGTTTGGACTACACATGGTCCAAACTTTGCTCCGTTTTTGTTTTTGAGAGCTCGAAACACAAAGTTCGTCCCAATGAGAGTTTTTCATCTTGTTTGGACGAACTTGATGCAAACTTTGCTCAGTTTGAGTTTTGGAGAGTTTGGAACATCAAAGCTCGGCCCAATGAGAGTTCTTTAGGTGGTGTGGACGACACATGGTCCAAACTTTGCTCTGTTTCTGTTTTTGAGAGCTCGGAACCCAAAGTTCGTCCCAATTAGAGTTTTTCATCTTGTTTGGACGAACTTGGTCCAAATTTTCCTCCGTTTCAGTTTTGGAGAGTTTTGAACATCAAAGTTCGGGTAAATGAGAGTTCTTTAGGTGGTGTCGACGACACATGGTCCAAACTTTCTCTGTTTCAGTTTTTAAGCGCTTGGAACCCAAAGTTCGTCCCAATGAGAGTTTTTCATCTTGTTTGGAAGAACTTGGTGAAAACTTTGCTCCGTTTGAGTTTTGGAGAGTTTGGAACATCAAAGTTCGACCCAATGAGAGTTCTTTAGGTGGTGTGGACGACACATGGTCAAAACTTTGCTCCGTTTCTGTTTTTGAGAGCTCGAAACACAAAGTTCGTCCCAATGAGAGTTTTTCATCTTGTTTGGACGAACTTGGTGCAAACTTTGCTCCGTTTGAGTTTTGGAGAGTTTGGAACATCAAAGCTCGGCCCAATGAGAGTTCTTAAGGTGGTGTGGACGACACATGGTCCAAACTTTGCTCTGTTTCTGTTTTTGAGAGCTCGGAACCCAAAGTTCGTCCCAATGAGAGTTTTTCATCTTGTTTGGACGAACTTGGTCCAAATTTTCCTCTGTTTCAGTTTTGGAGAGTTTTGAACATCAAAGTTCGGGTAAATGAGAGTTCTTTAGGTGGTGTCGACGACACATGGTCCAAACTTTGCTCTGTTTCAGTTTTTAAGCGCCTGGAACCCAAACTTCGTCCCAATGAGAGTTTTTCATCTTGTTTGGAAGAACTTGGTGAAAACTTTGCTCCGTTTGAGTTTTGGAGAGTTTGGAACATCAAAGTTCGACCCAATGAGAGTTCTTTAGGTGGTGTGGACGACACATGGTCCAAACTTTGCTCCGTTTCTGTTTTTGAGAGCTCGGAACCCAAAATTCGTCCCAATGAGAGTTTTTCATCTTGTTTGGACGAACTTGGCTCAAACTTTACTCCGTTTGAGTTTTGGAGAGTTTTGAACATCAAAGTCAGGGCCAATGAGAGTTCTTTAGGTGGTGTGGACGACACATGGTCCAAACTTTGCTCCGTTTCAGTTTTTTAGCGCTTGGAACCCAAAGTTCGTCCCAATGAGAGTTTTTCTGCTCCGTTTGAGTTTTGGAGAGGTTTGAACATCAAAGTTCGGGCCAATGAGAGTTGTTTAGGTGGAGTGGACGACACATGGTCCAAACTTTGCTCCTTTTCTGTTTTTGAGAGCTCGGAACCGATGAGAGTTTTTCATCTTGTTCGGATGAACTTTGACCAAACATTACTCCGTTTTAGTTTTGGAGAGTTTTGAAAATCAAAGTTCGGGCCAATGAGAGTTCTTTAGGTGGTGTGGACGACACATGGTCCAAACCTTTCTCCGTCTCTGTTTTTGAGAGCTGAAAACCCAAAGTTCGTCCCAATGAGAGTTTTTCATCTTGTTTGGATGAACTTTTTCCAAACTTTACTCCGTTTGAGATTTTGAGAGTTCTGAACATCAAAGTTCGGGCCAATGTGAGTTCTTTAGGTGGTGTGGACGACACATGGTCCAAACTTTGCTCCGTTTCCGTTTTTGAGCTCTTGGAACCCAAAGTTCGTCCCAATGAGAGTTTTTCATCTCGTTAGGACGAACTTGGTGAAAACTTTGCTCCGTTTGAGTTTTGGAGAGTTTTGAACATCAAAGTTCGGGCCAATGAGAGTTCTTTAGGTGGTGTGGACGACACATGGTCAAAACTTTGCTCCGTTTCTGTTTTTGAGAGCTCGGAACCCAAAGTTCGTCCCAATGAGAGTTTTTCATCTTGCTTGGAGGAACTTGGTCCAAACTTTACTCCGTTTGAGTTTTGGAGAGTTTTGAACATCAAAGTTCGGGCCAATGAGAGTTCTTTAGGTGGTGTGGACGACACATGGTCCAAACTGTAAACCCGAGACTTTCTTTAGATAATTTTCTCTTGTCATCTATAGTGGAAGTTGGACTAAGTTGTTGGGACTTGCCAATTTAAAAGAAGAAATGGAACAAAAGTGAAAAAGGAAAGAAAAGGAAAAAGAAAATGAAATGGGGAAAAGAAAAGAACCAAAAAAAAAAAAGAGAAAAGAAAGGAAGTGGAAATGGACAGCTTAATACCCACCACCGCCAAAGTGATCTCAGCCCATTTTTCAAGCCATTTTTCCATCTTTTTCCACCCAAACTTTCAGAGAACTTTAAGGAGAGAGTGAAGGAGGAAGAAGAAGAAGAATTTCGTGGTTTTGAGGTTGAAGAAGATAAGAAAAGCTCATGCAAAGCCAGCCATAGCAGAATCTGGGTGCAAAACTGTCAACCTCTGGTTTTTTATTCGGTTTGAGCTACACAGAAGGAAATAAGAGGTGAGATTTGATTTTCTTGAAATTTAGTTCATTTTCTAACAAAATTCATGAAGGAAGCTTGAGCTAAATCGTATGAGAAGTTAATGGATTTTTGAATGGAAAACAGAGCACAGGATTTTCGAGCAAACCAGGAGGATCTTTGGTGTTCTCTGGTGTTTTGAGCATTCTGGGGTGTACAAGTTGAATCAGAAGCTCTATTTTGTATGGTTGGAAATATTATTCAATTTCCTACAACTTTCATGAAGATTTCGTGAGCCAAAAATGACTTTAAGTAGGGTTAATTTCAGGAGTTAGATAAAGGGTAGCAGAGAACCTCGAATCCGTGTTGTCTGTGTTCGGGGCGTTTCTGGGCACATCGGTTGGGAATATCATTTTCATTTCTTCAGGTAAGTTGTAGAGTGTTAGAAAATGAAGAGTTTGATGTGTATTTCATTAATTTTTGTTAAGTATTGTGGAAGTTATGGGTGTTGGAAGTTAGGGAATAGAATCTGGAAAATCTGGAAAGTAGAATGTGAATGTGATTCTTAATCCAATTGTTTAAAAATTCATGAGCATTGAAAGACAAAGCTATCTATAGTTCTAATGCTCGGCTTTGGTTGTTTGACAGGCCAAGAGGAAATAGGTCGAGTCTACAGACCAGGGAACTAGATAAGACTGTGAGTGACAAAATGAATTTTGAAAATGTTCTTAAACGGTTGTTCATGATTATATGTTTTATATGCTTTACCATGAATGATAAATGGTTTTTATGAACGGTTTCAAGCATGAGTTTTGAGCTCAGATTTTCTAATGAGGTTTATATACGAGCACGTGGCTAATGACTTTATGAAAAGTAGCTGAAACGATATCTTTTAAAGTAAAGTGTGGATTAGCAAGTACTTTTAAACGATTTTCAGTTTTTCACGAGCAAGCTGAGTAAGTTTAAGTTTTACGAAAGATAACGATAAGCAGGCATGTTTTAATGTTTTCATGTGATTTTCTGAGATTTCTATTGACTACATGACTGAGATATTGAGCCCGAGGCTATATGGTACCGTGTGCACACAGGTTATATTCCGTTGTTGACGTTGAGTGTACTCCGTGACAACGATGCTGTCGTGAGTGCTGGGCGGGCCCCACTACGACAAAGACGATGGGAGTGCTGGGCGGGCCCCACTACATCGTAGGACTAGTAAACGTTGGTTGTACTGGGCGTGCCCTACACAACGTAGATCGGTCATGTTAGTTAAAACGTTTGATGTACTTAATATGCCTTGCTAGATTTTTAATGACGAACTTGCGAGATGTTTTAGAAAGCCTTTATCCTTACACGTTTATGTTAAACGCTTTGATTGAGCATATTTATACGTTTAAAGGTTTATCACGTGTTTCGACTTCCGGATTTAGAGTTTTAAAGTTAGTCACTCACTGGGCTTCATAGCTCATTCTTTCAAAATGTTTTTCCACTTTTCAGGTAGAGATCGAGCTCCCGGTACCTAATACACTGCCAACGTCTGCTGAAAGTTCCAGATCAAGCTCCAGTACGTGGGTGGAGTTGTATATTGAGTCTGTTCATATTGTAAATGTTTTGTAAGGATTGGATAATATCGTCCTAGAGGTCGTGGTTGTATAAACCCTAGTTGTATATGTTTTGGTCATGATATCTTGTCAGGGCGGCACCTCGTGTTTGTTGAAAGTTTGGTTTTCAGGGATTCCACTGTGTTCTGTTTCATGTAGAATGTTTTATATCTATGATTAGTATGTTTATCAGGTTCAACGTTCAGGAGGGTCAGCGGGTATCGTTAGAGGAGGACGATGTCCGTTGGCTTCACGCCATCCTTCGGGCTAAGCTAGCAGGTGGTCCGGGAGGGGGTGTGACACAAACATTGCTCCGTTTCAGTTTTTGAGCGCTTGGAACCCAAAGTTCGTCCCAATGAGAGTTTTTCATCTCGTTTGGACGAACTTGGTGAAAACTTTGCTCCGTTTGAGTTTTGGAGAGTTTTGAACATCAAAGTTCGGGCCAATGAGCGTTCTTTAGGTGGTGTGGACGACACATGGTCCAAACTTTGCTCCGTTTCTGTTTTTGAGAGCTCGGAACCCAAAGTTCGTCCCAATGAGAGTTTTTCATCTTGTTTGGACAAACTTGGTCGAAACTTTACTCCGTTTGAGTTTTGGAGAGTTTTGAACATCAAAGTTCGAGCCAATGAGAGTTCTTTAGGTGGTGTGGACGACACATAGTCCAAACTTTGCTCCGTTTCAGTTTTTGAGCGCTTGGAACCCAAAGTTCGTCCCAATGAGAGGTTTTCATCTTTTTTGGACGAACTTTGTGAAAACTTTGCTCCGTTTGAGTTTTGAAGAGTTTGGGACATCAAAGTTCGACCCAATGAGAGGTCTTTAGGTGGTGTGGACGACACATGGTCCAAACTTTGCTCCGTTTATGTTTTCATAGCTCGGAACTCAAAGTTCATCCCAATGAGAGTTTTTCATCTTGTTTGGACGAACTTGGTCCAAACTTTACTCCGTTTGAGTTTTTGAGAGTTTTGAACATACAAGTTCGGGCCAATGTGAGTTCTTTAGGTGGTGTGGACGACACATGGTCCAAACTTTGCTCCGTTTCAGTTTTTGAGTGCTTGGAATCCAAAGTTCGTCCCAATGAGAGTTTTTCATCTCGTTAGGACGAACTTGGTGAAAACTTTGCTCCGTTTGAGTTTTGGAGAGTTTTGAACATCAAAGTTCGGGCCAATGAGAGTTCTTTAGGTGGTGTGGACGACACATGGTCCAAACTTTTCTCCGTTTATGTTTTTGAGAGCTTGGAACCCAAAGTTCGTCCCAATGAGAGTTTTTCATCTTGTTTGGACGAACTTGGTCGAAACTTTACTCCGTTTGAGTTTTGGAGAGCTTTGAACATCAAAGTTCGGGCCAATGATAGTTCTTTAGGTGGATCAGACGACACATGGTCTAAACTTTGCTCCGTTTCTCTTTTTGAGAGCTCGGAACCCAAAGTTCGTCCCAATGAGAGTTTTTCATCTTGTTCGGACAAACTTGGTCCAAACTTTGCTCCGTTTGAGTTTTTGACAGTTCAGAACATCAAAGTTCGGCCCAATGAGAGTTCTTTAGGTTGTGTGGACGACACATGGTCCAAACTTTGCTCTGTTTTCATTTTTGAGCGCTCGGAACCCAAAGTTCGTCCCAATGAGAGTTTTTAATCTTGTTTGGACGAACCTGGTCCAAACTTTGCTCTGTTTGAGTTTTGGAGAGTTTGAAACTTAAAGTTCGGCCCAATTAGAGTTCTTTAGGTGGTTTGGACGACACATGGTCAAAAATTTGCTTCACTTCTGCTTTTGAGAGCTTGGAACCTAAAGTTCGTCCCAATGAGAGTTCTTCATCATTTTTTTACGAACTTGGTCCAAACTTTGCTCCGTTTGAGTTTTGGAGAGTTTGGAAATCAAAGTTCGGCCCAAATGTGTGTTCTTTAGGTGGTTTGGACGACAGATGGTCCAAAGCTTGCTCCGTTTCTGTTTTTGAGGGCTCGTAACCCAAAGTTCGTCCCAATGAGAGTTTTCATCTTGTTTGGACAAACTTGGTCCAAACTTTTCTTCGTCTGAGTTTTGGAGAGTTTGGAAATCAAAGTTCGGCTCAATGAGAGTTCTTTAGGTGGCTTGGACGACAAGTGGTCCAAACCTTGCTCCGTTTCTGTTTTTGAGAACTCGGAACCCAAAGTTCGTCCCAATGAGAGTTTTTCATCTTGTTTGGACGAACTTGGTGCAAACTTGGCTCCGTTTGAGTTTTGGAGAGTTTGGAACATCAAAGTTCGGCCCAATGAGAGTTCTTTAGGTGGTGTGGACAACACATGGTCCAAACTTTTCTCCGTTCTGTTTTTGAGAGCTCGGAACCTAAAGTTCGTCCCAATGAGAGTTTTTCATCTTGTTTGGACGAACTTGGTCCAAACTTTTCTCCGTTTGAGTTTTGGAGAGTTTGGAACATCAAAGTTTGGCCCAATGAGAGTTCTTTAGGTGGTGTGGATGACACATGGTCCAAACTTTTCTCCGTTTCTGTTTTTGAGATCGCAGAACCCAAAGTTCATCCCAATGAGAGTTTTTCATCTTGTTTGGACGAACTTGGTCCAAACTTTTCACCGTTTGAGTTTTCGAGAGTTTGGAAATCAAAGTTCGACCCAATGAGAGTTCTTTAGGTGGTTTGGACGACAAGTGGTCCAAACCTTACTCCGTTTCGGTTTTTGAGAGCTCGGAACCCAAAGTTCGTCCCAATGAGAGTTTTTCATCTTGGTTGGACGAACCTTGTCGAAAATTTGCTTCGTTTGAATTTTGGAGAGTTTAGAAATAAAAGTTCGGCCCAATGAGAGTTCTTTAGGTGGTTTGGACGACAAGTGGTCCAAACCTTGCTCTGTTTCTGTTTTTGAGAGCTCGGAACCTAAAGTTCGTCCTAATGAGAGTTTTTCATCTTGTTTGGACGAACTTTGTGCAAACTTTGCTCCGTTTGAGTTTTGGAGAGTTTGGAACATCAAAGTTTGGCCCAATGAGAGTTCTTTAGGTGGTGTGGACGACACATGGTCCAAACTATGTCCCATTTCTGTTTTTGAGAGCTCGGAACCCAAAGTTCGTCCCAATGAGAGTTTTTCATCTTGTTTGGACGAACATGGTCCAAACTTTGCTCCTTTTGAGTTTTGGAGAGTTTGAAACTCAAAGTTTTGCCCAATGAGAGTTCTTTAGGTGGTTTGGATGACAAGTGGTCCAAACCTTGCTCCGTTTCTATTTTGGAGAGCTCGGAACCGAAAGTTCGTCCCAATGAGAGTTTTTCATCTTGTTTGGACACAAGATATGCAAAGAAAGTTGCTCATGGCCTTTAGGCTCAAAAGACTCAATTTCATTGAAACATCATCAAAATCTGATCTTGTGGTTACATCAAAGATGGCTTTTTATAGCCTCCAAAATATAACCTAAATTCAGCCACTAGGTCACCTTAAAGTGTGTAACCTTCCTAGCTTTAATGTATTAAAGAACCACTAACAAAAGTAACCTATGTAACATTGAAAAGACTCAAAAAAACTGAAAAATTACATGATGGACTCCATAAATCCGAGAATTGAAGTCTTGGTTAACCTTCATTTTGTGTGTAACATTCCATGAATTAATTAAGCTTCCCTTTGAAGTAGCTTAAAGTATAGTTCCATCAATTGATGCTTGATTTGCATTAAGTGCAGCTTTCATGAACTCGGAGTGCATTTAACGCATTCCATCTTGAAGCTCTTCTACACATAAAGTAACTGAAAATCAACACCTTCAACTCTATTTGAATTCTTTATTGGTAGAATTCATATCATTCTCCCCTTCTTCAAGAGGATTTGTCCTCAAATCAAAAGGGTCTCCTACATCAAATGGACGAAAATCAGCCGCATTGAAAATGTAACTGACATCTCTCTCGCCTTGTAGAGCAATTTTGTAGTCATGGGATGTAATTGGTAAACCGCCTTTGGATCTCCACTTGGGTTTCTTATTAAAAGAATAAGGATCCTTCCAATAGTGTTTCCAAACCCAATCACCCGGTTTGAACACCTTATGCGTGTTGCCATGGATGAACTTAGAAGCAAATTTGGAGTTTTGCCTCTCAAGAAATGCATTGGAATTGATGTCCATGTTTCGGTTGCCATTGTTGACTTTAGAAGGGAACTTTGAATCAAGCTTCTCAATGATTGTTTTGGCTTCCTGTAAGAACTCAAGAGAAACACTAGAAAAACACGGTTTGAGCTCACCGGTGAGAAAACAAGTTCCTTTGTATAAAAGATCAAAAATATTTTGTTTTGAAAACAAAACATATTTAACCTCACAAACTGTTTCATACAAACTCATATTCTTGGCTTTTCTCTCATTTTTCTCTTTAGGCCATAAACTAATCTCATGCTTTTCTTTTCACTCATTGTCTCACAAGATTCTTTTTCAATCAATTCACATGCTTTTGTCTTGGCCTTTTGTGCCTTTTTCCCTAACTCACACACATCAACATGTACTTCATCATGAGTAAGTATAACAATAGTAGAAGGGTTACAATCAAACAAGTCTTTGCAATCTAATTGCCTACTAGACAAGAAATCATTAACATGTGTTGGTTGCATTTCAATTTTGATTCCACCCCTTTCTACCTCAATATTAGGCTGTATTTTAATAGGTAAACTAACCTTTTCCAAAGATGAATGAATTTTGGAAATTGGTTTAGGTTTAGTGTACCTTGTAGACTTCCTTTGGAGATGTTTTTCAATCTTTTTGGCTAAGTTCACCATCTCGTCTAAATCCCCATAAAGTTGAAGATCAAGTAGGGCAGCAATCTCCTTATTAAGTCCTCTAAAGAAAGGAGCCATGGTAGTCATCTCATCGTCATAAAGATGAAGTTCCTCAAGCAATGTTTGCATCTCCATGTAGAAAACCTCCACACTTTTGCTCCCTTGTCTCAAAGTCCGCAAGTTATAGAAACGCTTAGGAATAAAGTGCTCCCGCATTAATTGCTTCAAATCACTCCATGAATCTATTGGGTGTTCAAGGTTCCTTGAACTCAAAAACAATTTATCCCACCAAGTAATGGCATAATCTCTAAGATGAGAAACAATAAGTTTTACCTTTTTCTCCTCACTTAAAGTGCAACAATCAAAGACATGATCAACTTGCCTTTCCCATTGAATGTACTCCTTTGAGTTTGTACTTCCATAGAATTTAGGAAGTTTAGGCTTCATGCGCAAGTTGGGATCAACTTTATGAATGTCTCTTGAATTTCTCCGTTGGACAGCTTGGAAACCTCCACCATATTCTTTTCCTTTGACCTCCCAATACTCCTTATGGTGCATTGGATTAGATCTCTCCTTTCGGATAAGAAAGGCTGGTTGTTTCTCCACGGATTTGATCCTTGCATCCAATTTCTCAAATTGCATGGTCATTTTCTCCATGCTTCGATGAAGTCTTGCAAAATCCTCTTGAGACATTTCTGCAAAACTAAGTAACGTAAAAAAAAAATAATAATGGACCTCACAAGCACTCCCTCACGTGTTTACACTCGTAAAGGTATAGTCACTCGTGTATACACTCGAATCAAAACACACTCTCAGCAAATGCACGTTCTCTATCACATGAGCCAATGAGCAAGTTTGCAATCAAGTGTTAGACAACAAACTTAAAAATATATTCAAATAGCTTAAATATGGAGAAAAACGAAAATCAAATAAGAAACAAGTCAAAAAAAAAAATGATGGACAGATTTGAATATTAATTGCTAGAGGGAAAGAACAAACTCTGAATTGTAACTCTTCACAAATAAATATCTAAAGGCTAACATTAAGAATTATGGAGTTTTAATCAGCCTTTACAACAATAGGAGTTACACAAATGAGAAAGATCATGGGCATTGACACTAAGTGGCTGGAAATTTAAATGTGCAAAACTGTAACCGCTAAATTTATTGCAATTGACTGTTTAATTTCAAAAAAATTAAACATGCAACTGAAACCAATAAATAGAAAACGGTCAAATTTAACACAAATGAGAGTGTCATTATCAGCAAATTCAGATCCAACACACTTTGACACAAAAAAAAACCAACAAGAATCTCAAGATCTCATTATTTGCAGAATCTCTGTTTTCTCGGTTTTTCCAGATATACTATCAAAAATGATGGATTTTCTATATGAAGCAACCAGAATCTCAAGATCTCATAGAAGACAAAGTTGAAGATCAGATTAAGATCTACAAGATTGCAGAAGACGAAAATACGAAAAGACAAACGGAAGTGACACTTTTTTTGAATTTTATATTTCTGGACAGAATGAAAGCCAATGACAGCAATATTCTATCAAAATGACCGATTTTCTATATGAAGGAAACCGAATCTCAAGATCTCATAGAAGACAAAGTTGAAGATCAGGTTAAGATCTATAAGATTGCAGAAGACAAGAATACGAAACGACGAACGAAAATGACACTTTTTTTCAGTTTTATATTTCTGGACAGAATGAAAACAAATGAACAGCAAGAACAAAAAACAATTCAGAATGAAGAATAAGAAAACAAATGCAACAACGGAAACATATATCCGATCTAGAACCTAAAGCTCTGATACCAAATGATAAGAAACCCTTGATGATTGGATCTAAAAACCTGGCTAGCAAACAAGACCCATAGAACTCAATATCAAAAACCCCAAAACCAAGATGATTTCATCCCAAGGAAGAAGATAGAAACGGATTTACCTTGATGATCAAGATCAAGAGTAGAGAAAACTCGTTTCTAAACTCGAGATTCGAATCACTCCACAAGTAGTTCGATCAAAGCTACTTGAATGATCCTAGCATGCAAATCTAAACACAAGATATGCAAAGAAAGTTGCTCATGGCCTTTAGGCTCAAAAGACTCAATTTCATTGAAACATCATCAAAATCTGATCTTGTGGTTACATCAAAGATGGCTTTTTATAGCCTCCAAAATATAACCTAAATTCAGCCACTAGGTCACCTTAAAGTGTGTAACCTTCCTAGCTTTAATGTATTAAAGAACCACTAACAAAAGTAACCTATGTAACATTGAAAAGACTCAAAAAAACTGAAAAATTACATGATGGACTCCATAAATCCGAGAATTGAAGTCTTGGTTAACCTTCATTTTGTGTGTAACATTCCATGAATTAATTAAGCTTCCCTTTGAAGTAGCTTAAAGTATAGTTCCATCAATTGATGCTTGATTTGCATTAAGTGCAGCTTTCATGAACTCGGAGTGCATTTAACGCATTCCATCTTGAAGCTCTTCTACACATAAAGTAACTGAAAATCAACACCTTCAACTCTATTTGAATTCTTTATTGGTAGAATTCATATCAGTTGTTCATCTTGTTTGGACGAATTTGGTCCAAACTTTGCACCGTTTGAGTTTCGGAGAGTTTGGAAATCAAAGTTCGGCCCAATGAGAGTTCTTTAGGTGGTTTGGACGACAAATGGTCAAAACCTAGGTCCGTTTCTGCTTTTTAGAGCTTGGAAACCAAAGTTCGTTCCAATGAGAGTTTTTCATCTTGTTTGGCTGAACTTTGTCCAAACTTTTCAACATTTGAGTTTTGGAGAGTTTGAAACTCAAAGTTCAGCCCAATGAGAGTTATTTAGGTGGTTTGGACGACACATGGTCCAAAATTTGCTTCGTTTCTGTTTTTGAGACCTCGAAACCCAATGTTCGTCCCAATGAGAGTTTTTCATCTTGTTTGGAGGAATCCTGTCCAAAGTTTGATCCTTTTGCGTTTTGGAGAGTTTGAAACTCAAAGTTCGGCACAATGAGAGTTCTTTAGGTGGTTTGGACGACACATGGTCCAAACATTGCTCCGTTTTTGGTTTTGAGAGCTCGGAACCCAATGTTCATCCCAATGAGAGTTGTTCATTTTGTTTTGACGAACTTGGTCCAAACTTTGCTCCGTTTGAGTTTTGGAGTGTTTGGAACATCAAAGTTCGGTCCAATGAGAGTTCTTTAGGTGGTGTGGACGACAAATGGTTCAAACCTTGCTCCGTTTCTGTTTTTGAGAGCTCGGAACCCAAAGTTCGTCCCAATGAGAGTTTTTCATCCTGTTTGGACGAACTTGCTCCAAACTTTGCTCCGTCTGAGTTTTGGAGAGTTTGAAACTCAAAGTTTGTCCCAATGTGTGTTCTTTAGGTGGTTTGGACGACAAATGGTTTAAACCTTGCTTCGTTTCTGTTTTGCAGGGCTCGAAACCCAACGTTCGACCCAATGAGACTTTTTATCTTGTTTGGACGAACTTGGTCCAAACTTTGCTCCGTCTGAGTTTTGGAGAGTTTGGAAATCAAAGTTTGGCCCAATGTGTGTTCTTTAGGTGGTTTGGACGACAAATGGTTCAAACCTTGCTCCGTTTCAGTTTTGGAGGGCTTGGAACCCAAAGATCGACCCAATGAGACTTTTTATCTTGTTTGGACGAACTTGGTCCAAACTTTGCTCCGTCTAAGTTTTGGAGAGTTTGGAAATCAAAGTTTGGCCCAATGTGTGTTCTTTAGGTAGTTTGGACGAGAAATGGTTCAAACCTTACTCCGTTTCTGTTTTTGAGGGCTCGGAACCCAAAGTTCGTCCCCCTGAGACTTTTTATCTTGTTTGACCGAACTTGGTCCAAACTTTGCTCCGTCTGAGTTTTGGAGAGTTTGGAAATCAAAGTTTGGCCCAATGTGTGTTCTTTAGGTGGTTTGGACGACAAATGGTCCAAACCTTGCTCCGTTTCGGTTTTTTAGAGCTCGGAACCCAAAGTTCGTCCCAATGAGACTTTTTATCTTGTTTGGACGAACTTGGTCCAAACTTTGCTCCGTCTGAGTTTTGGAGAGTTTGGAAATCAAAGTTTGGCCCAATGTGTGTTCTTTAGGTAGTTTGGACGAGAAATGGTTCAAACCTTGCTCCGTTTCTATTTTTGAGGGCTCGGAACCCAAAGTTCGTCCCAATGAGACTTTTTATGTTGTTTGGACGAACTTGGTCCAAACTTGGCTCCGTCTGAGTTTTGGAGAGTTTGGAAATCAAAGTTTGGCCCAATGTGTGTTCTTTAGGTGGTTTGGACGACAAATGGTCCAAACCTTGCTCTGTTTCGGTTTTTTAGAGCTCGGAACCCAAAGTTCGTCCCAATGACACTTTTTATCTTGTTTGGACGAACTTGGTCCAAACTTTGCTCCGTCTGAGTTTTGGAGAGTTTGGAAATCAAAGTTCGGCCCAATGAGTGTTCTTTAGGTGGTTTGGACGACAAATGGTCCAAACCTTGCTCCGTTTCGGTTTTTTAGAGCTCGGAACCCAAAGTTCGTCCCAATGAGACTTTTTATCTGGTTTGGACGAACTTGGTCCAAACTTTGCTCCGTCTGAGTTTTGGAGAGTTTGGAAATCAAAGTTTGGCCCAATGTGTGTTCTTTAGGTGGTTTGGACGACAAATGGTTCAAACCTTGCTCCGTTTATGTTTTGGAGGGCTCGGAACCCAAAGATCGACCCAATGAGACTTTTTATCTTGTTTGGACGAACTTGGTCCAAACTTTGCTCCGTCTTAGTTTTGGAGAGTTTGGAAATCAAAGTTTAGCCCAATGTGTGTTCTTTAGGTGGTTTGGACGACAAATGGTTCAAACCTTGCTCCGTTTCTGTTTTTGAGGGCTTGGAACCCAAAGTTCGTCCCAATGAGACTTTTTATCTTGTTTGGACGAACTTGGTCCAAACTTTGCTCCGTCTGAGTCTTGGAGAGTTTGGAAATCAAAGTTCGGCCCAATGTGTGTTCTTTAGGTGGTTTGGACGACAAATGGTTTAAACCTTGCTTCGTTTCTGTTTTGGAGGACTCGAAACCCAAAGTTCGACCCAATGAGACTTTTTATTTTGTTTGGACGAACTTGGTCCAAACTTTGCTCCGTCTGAGTTTGTGAGAGTTTGGAAATCAGAGTTTGGCCCAATGTGTGTTCTTTAGGTGGTTTGGACGACAAATGCTTCAAACCTTGCTCCGTTTCTGTTTTTGAGGGCTCGGAACCCAAAGTTAGTCCCAATGAGACTTTTTATCTTGTTTGACCGAACTTGGTCCAAACTTTACTCCGTCTGAGTTTTGGAGAGTTTGGAAATCAAAGTTTGGCCCAATGTGTGTTCTTTAGGTGGTTTGGACGACAAATGGTCCAAACCTTGCTCCGTTTCGGTTTTTTAGAGCTCGGAACCCAAAGTTCGTCCCGATGAGACTTTTTATCTTGTTTGGACGAACTTGGTCCAAACTTTTCTCCGTCTGAGTTTTGGAGAGTTTGGAAATCAAAGTTTGGCCCAATCTGTGTTCTTTAGGTGGTGTGGACGACAAATGGTTCAAACCTTGCTCCGTTTCTGTTTTTGAGGGCTCGGAACCCAAAGTTCGTCCCAATGAGTCTTTTTATCTTGTTTGGACGAACTTGGTCCAAACTTTGCTCCGTCTGAGTCTTGGAGAGTTTGGAAATCAAAGTTCGGCCCAATGAGTGTTCTTTAGGTGGTTTGGACGACAAATGGTCCAAACCTTGCTCGGTTTCGGTTTTTTAGAGATCGAAACCCAAAGTTCATCCCAATGAGACTTTTTATCTTGTTTCGACGAACTTGGACCAAACTTTGCTCCGTCTGAGTTTTGGAGAGTTTGGAAATCAAAGTTTGGCCTAATGTGTGTTCTTTAGGTGGTGTGGACGACAAATGGTTCAAACCTTGCTCCGTTTCTGTTTTTGAGAGCTCGGAACCCAAAGTTCGTCCCAATGAGACTTTTTCATCCTGTTTGGAAGAACTTGGTCCAAACTTTGCTCCGTCTGAGTTGTGGAGAGTTTGAAACTCAAAGTTTGGCCCAATGTGCGTTTTTTAGGTGGTTTGGACGACAAATGGTTTAAACCTTGCTTCGTTTCTGTTTTGGAGGGCTCGAAACCCAAAGTTTGACCCAATGAGACTTTTTATCTTATTTGGACGTACTTGGTCCAAACTTTGCTCCGTCTGAGTTTGTGAGAGTTTGGAAATCAGAGTTTGGCCCAATCTGTGTTCTTTAGGTGGTTTGGACGACAAATGCTTCAAACCTTACTCCGTTTCTGTTTTTGAGGGCTCGGAACCCAAAGTTTGTCCCAATGAGACTTTTTATCTTGTTTGACCGAACTTGGTCCAAACTTTACTCCGTCTGAGTTTTGGAGAGTTTGGAAATCAAAGTTTGGCCCAATGTGTGTTCTTTAGGTGGTTTGGACGACAAGTGGTTCAAACCTTGCTCTGTTTCTTTTTTGGAGGGCTCGGAACGCAAAGATCGACCCAATGAGACTTTTTATCTTGTTTGGACGAACTTGGTCAAAACTTGGCTCCGTCTGAGTTTTGGAGAGTTTGGAAATTAAAGTTTGGCACAATGTGTGTTCTTTAGGTGGTTTGGACGACAAATGGTCCAAACCTTGCTCCGTTTCGGTTTTTTAGAGCTCGGAACCCAAAGTTCGTCCCGATGAGACTTTTTATCTTGTTTGAACGAACTTGGTCCAAACTTTGCTCCGTCTGAGTTTTGGAGAGTTTGGAAATCAAAGTTTGGCCCAATGTGTGTTCTTTAGGTGGTTTGGACGACAAGTGGTTCAAACCTTGCTCCGCTTCTGTTTTGGAGGGGTCGGAACGCAAAGATCAACCCAATGAGACTTTTTATCTTGTTTGGACGAACTTGGTCAAAACTTGGCTCCGTCTGAGTTTTGGAGAGTTTGGAAATTAAAGTTTGGCCCAATGTGTGTTCTGTAGGTGGTTTGGACGACAAATGGTTCAAACCTTGCTCCGTTTCTGTTTTTGAGGGCTCGGAACCCAAAGTTCGTCCCAATGAGACTTTTTATCTTGTTTGGACGAACTTGGTCCAAACTTTGCTCCGTCTGAGTCTTGGAGAGTTTGGAAATCAAAGTTCGGCCCAATGAGTGTTCTTTAGGTGGTTTGGACGACAAAAGGTCCAAACCTTGCTCCGTTTCGGTTTTTAAGAGCTCGGAACCCAAAGTTCGTCCCAATGAGACTTTTTATCTTGTTTGACCGAACTTGGTCCAAACTTTACTCCGTCTGAGTTTTGGAGAGTTTGGAAATCAAAGTTCGGCCCAATGAGTGTTCTTTAGGTGGTTTGGACGACAAATGGTCCAAACCTTGGTCCGTTTCGGTTTTTCGAGCTCGGAACCCAAAGTTTGTCCCAATGAGACATTTTATCTTGTTTGACCGAACTTGGTCCAAACTTTGCTCCGTCTGAGTTTTGGAGAGTTTGGAAATCAAAGTTTGGCCCAATGTGTGTTTTTTAGGTCGTTGGGACGACAAATGGTCCAAACCTTGCTCCGTTTCGGTTTTTTAGAGCTCGGAACCCAAAGTTCGTCCCAATGAGACTTTTTATCTTGTTTGGACGAACTTGGTCCAAACTATGCTCCGTCTGAGTTTTGGAGAGTTTGGAAATCAAAGTTTGGCCCAATGTATGTTCTTTAGGTGGTTTGGACGACAAATGGTCCAAACCTTGCTCCGTTTCGGTTTTTAGAGCTCGGAACCCAAAGTTCGTCCCGATGAGACTTTTTATCTTGTTTGAACGAACATGGTCCAAACTTTGCTCCGTCTGAGTTTTGGAGAGTTTGGAAATCAAAGTTTGGCCCAATGTGTGTTCTTTAGGTGGTTTGGACGACAAGTGGTTCAAACCTTGCTCCGCTTCTGTTTTGGAGGGGTCGGAACGCAAAGATCAACCCAATGAGACTTTTTATCTTGTTTGGACGAACTTGGTCAAAACTTGGCTCCGTCTGAGTTTTGGAGAGTTTGGAAATTAAAGTTTGGCCCAATGTGTGTTCTGTAGGTGGTTTGGACGACAAATGGTTCAAACCTTGCTCCGTTTCTGTTTTTGAGGGCTCGGAACCCAAAGTTCGTCCCAATGAGACTTTTTATCTTGTTTGGACGAACTTGGTCCAAACTTTGCTCCGTCTGAGTCTTGGAGAGTTTGGAAATCAAAGTTCGGCCCAATGAGTGTTCTTTAGGTGGTTTGGACGACAAAAGGTCCAAACCTTGCTCCGTTTCGGTTTTTAAGAGCTCGGAACCCAAAGTTCGTCCCAATGAGACTTTTTATCTTGTTTGACCGAACTTGGTCGAAACTTTACTCCGTCTGAGTTTTGGAGAGTTTGGAAATCAAAGTTCGGCCCAATGAGTGTTCTTTAGGTGGTTTGGACGACAAATGGTCCAAACCTTGGTCCGTTTCGGTTTTTCGAGCTCGGAACCCAAAGTTTTTCCCAATGAGACATTTTATCTTGTTTGACCGAACTTGGTCCAAACTTTGCTCCGTCTGAGTTTTGGAGAGTTTGGAAATCAAAGTTTGGCCCAATGTGTGTTTTTTAGGTCGTTGGGACGACAAATGGTCCAAACCTTGCTCCGTTTCGGTTTTTTAGAGCTCGGAACCCAAAGTTCGTCCCAATGAGACTTTTTATCTTGTTTGGACGAACTTGGTCCAAACTATGCTCCGTCTGAGTTTTGGAGAGTTTGGAAATCAAAGTTTGGCCCAATGTATGTTCTTTAGGTGGTTTGGACGACAAATGGTCCAAACCTTGCTCCGTTTCGGTTTTTAGAGCTCGGAACCCAAAGTTCGTCCCGATGAGACTTTTTATCTTGTTTGAACGAACATGGTCCAAACTTTGCTCCGTCTGAGTTTTGGAGAGTTTGGAAATCAAAGTTTGGCCCAATGTGTGTTCTTTAGGTGGTTTGGACGACAAGTGGTTCAAACCTTGCTCCGCTTCTGTTTTGGAGGGGTCGGAACGCAAAGATCAACCCAATGAGACTTTTTATCTTGTTTGGACGAACTTGGTCAAAACTTGGCTCCGTCTGAGTTTTGGAGAGTTTGGAAATTAAAGTTTGGCCCAATGTGTGTTCTGTAGGTGGTTTGGACGACAAATGGTTCAAACCTTGCTCCGTTTATGTTTTTGAGGGCTCGGAACCCAAAGTTCGTCCCAATGAGACTTTTTATCTTGTTTGGACGAACTTGGTCCAAACTTTGCTCCGTCTGAGTCTTGGAGAGTTTGGAAATCAAAGTTCGGCCCAATGAGTGTTCTTTAGGTGGTTTGGACGACAAAAGGTCCAAACCTTGCTCCGTTTCGGTTTTTAAGAGCTCGGAACCCAAAGTTCGTCCCAATGAGACTTTTTATCTTGTTTGACCGAACTTGGTCCAAACTTTACTCCGTCTGAGTTTTGGAGAGTTTGGAAATCAAAGTTCGGCCCAATGAGTGTTCTTTAGGTGGTTTGGACGACAAATGGTCCAAACCTTGCTCTGTTTCGGTTTTTCGAGCTCGGAACCCAAAGTTCGTCCCAATGAGACTTTTTATCTTGTTTGGACGAACTTGGTCCAAACTATGCTCCGTCTGAGTTTTGGAGAGTTTGGAAATCAAAGTTTGGCCCAATGTGTGTTCTTTAGGTGGTTTGGACGACAAATTGTTCAAACCTTTCCCCGTTTCTAATTTTTAGGGCTCGAAACCCAAAGTTCGTCCCAATGAGACTTTTTTTCTTGTTTCCCCGAACTTCGTCCAAACTTTGCTCCGTCTGAGTCTTGGAGAGTTTGGAAATCAAAGTTCGGCCCAATGAGTGTTCTTTAGGTGGTTTGGACGACAAATGGTCCAAACCATGCTCCGTTTCGGTTTTTTAGAGCTCGAAACCCAAAGTTCGTCCCAATGAGACTTTTTATCTTTTTTGGACGAAGTTGGTCCAAACTTTGCTCCGTCTGAGTTTGTGAGAGTTTGGAAATCAGAGTTTGGCCCAATGTGTGTTCTTTAGGTGGTTTGGACGACAAATGCTTCAAACCTTACTCCGTTTCTGTTTTTGAGGGCTCGAAAAACAAAGTTCGTCCCAATGAGACTTTTTATCTTGTTTAACCGAACTTGGTCCAAACTTTGCTCCGTCTGAGTTTTGGAGAGTTTGGAAATCAAAGTTTGGCCCAATGTGTGTTCTTTAGGTTGTTTGGACGACAAATGGACCAAACCTTGCTCCGTTTCGGTTTTTTAGAGCTCGGAACCCAAAGTTCGTCCCGATGAGACTTTTTAGCTTGTTTGAACGAACTTGGTCCAAACTTTGCTGCGTCTGAGTTTTGGAGAGTTTGAAATCAAAGTTTGGCCCAATGTGTGTTCTTTAGGTGGTTTGGACGACAAATGGTTCAAACCTTGCTCCGTTTCTGTTTTGGAGGGCTCGGAACCCAATGATCGACCCAATGAGACTTTTTATCTTGTTTGGACGAACTTGGTCCAAACTTGGCTCCGTCTGAGTTTTGGAGAGTTTGGAAATCAAAGTTTGGCCCAATCTGTGTTCTTTAGGTGGTTTGGACGACAAATGGTTTAAACCTTGCTCCGTTTCTGTTTTTGAGGGCTCGGAACCCAAAGTACGTCCCAATGAGACTTTTTATCTTGTTTGGACGAACTTGGTCCAAACTTTACTCCGTCTGAGTTTTGGAGAGTTTGGAAATCAAAGTTCGGCCCAATGAGTGTTCTTTAGGTGGTTTGGACGACAAATGGTCCAAACCTTGCTCCGTTTCGGTTTTTTAGAACTCGGAACCCACAGTTCGTCCCAATGAGACATTTTATCTTGTTTGACCGAACTTGGTCCAAACTTTGCTCCGTCTGAATTTTGGAGAGTTTGGAAATAAAAGTTTTGCCCAATGTGTGTTTTTTAGGTGGTTGGGACGAGAAATGGTCCAAACCTTGCTCCGTTTCGGTTTTTTAGAGCTCGGAACCCAAAGTTCGTCGCAATGAGACTTTTTATCTTGTTTGGACGAACTTGATCCAAACTATGCTCCGTCTGAGTTTTGGAGAGTTTTGAAATCAAACTTCGGCCCAATGAGTGTTCTTTAGGTGATTTGGACAACAAATGGTCCAAACCTGTCTCCGTTTCGGTTTTTTAGAGCTCGGAACCCAAAGTTCGTCCCAATGAGACTTTTTGTCTTGTTTGGACGAACTTGGTCCAAACTTTGCTCCGTCTGAGTTTTGGAGAGTTTGGAAATCAAAGTTTGGCCCAATGTGTGTTCTTTAGGTGGTTTGGACGACAAATGGTTCAAACCTTGCCCCGTTTCTGTTTTGGAGGGCTCGGAACCCAAAGATCGACCCAATGAGACTTTTTATCATGTTTGGACGAACTTGGTCCAAACTTTGCTCCGTATGAGTTTTGGAGAGTTTGGAAATCAAAGTTTGGCCCAATGTGTGTTCTTTAGGTGGTTTGGACGACAAATGTTTCAAACTCTTCTCCGTTTCTGTTTTGGAGGGCTCGGAACCCAAAGATCGACCCAATGAGACTTTTTATCTTGTTTGGACGAACTTGGTCAAAACTTGGCTCCGTCTGAGTTTTGGAGAGTTTGGAAATTAAAGTTTGGCCCAATGTGTGTTCTTTAGGTGGTTTGGACGACAAATTGTTCAAACCTTTCCCCGTTTCTAATTTTTAGGGCTCGAAACCCAAAGTTCGTCCCAATGAGACTTTTTATCTTGTTTCCCCGAACTTGGTCCAAACTTTGCTCCGTCTGAGTTTTGGAGAGTTTGGAAATCAAAGTTTGGCCCAATGTGTGTTCTTTAGGTGGTTTGGACGACAAATGGTTCAAACCTTGCTCCGTTTCTGTTTTGGAGGGCTCGGAACCCAATGATCGACCCAATGAGACTTTTTATCTTGTTTGGACGAACTTGGTCCAAACTTGGCTCCGTCTGAGTTTTGGAGAGTTTGGAAATCAAAGTTTGGCCCAATCTGTGTTCTTTAGGTGGTTTGGACGACAAATGGTTTAAACCTTGCTCCGTTTCTGTTTTTGAGGGCTCGGAACCCAAAGTACGTCCCAATGAGACTTTTTATCTTGTTTGGACGAACTTGGTCCAAACTTTACTCCGTCTGAGTTTTGGAGAGTTTGGAAATCAAAGTTCGGCCCAATGAGTGTTCTTTAGGTGGTTTGGACGACAAATGGTCCAAACCTTGCTCCGTTTCGGTTTTTTAGAACTCGGAACCCAAAGTTCGTCCCAATGAGACATTTTATCTTGTTTGACCGAACTTGGTCCAAACTTTGCTCCGTCTGAGTTTTGGAGAGTTTGGAAATAAAAGTTTTGCCCAATGTGTGTTTTTTAGGTGGTTGGGACGAGAAATGGTCCAAACCTTGCTCCGTTTCGGTTTTTTAGAGCTCGGAACCCAAAGTTCGTCGCAATGAGACTTTTTATCTTGTTTGGACGAACTTGATCCAAACTATGCTCCGTCTGAGTTTTGGAGAGTTTTGAAATCAAACTTCGGCCCAATGAGTGTTCTTTAGGTGATTTGGACAACAAATGGTCCAAACCTGTCTCCGTTTCGGTTTTTTAGAGCTCGGAACCCAAAGTTCGTCCCAATGAGACTTTTTGTCTTGTTTGGACGAACTTGGTCCAAACTTTGCTCCGTCTGAGTTTTGGAGAGTTTGGAAATCAAAGTTTGGCCCAATGTGTGTTCTTTAGGTGGTTTGGACGACAAATGGTTCAAACCTTGCCCCGTTTCTGTTTTGGAGGGCTCGGAACCCAAAGATCGACCCAATGAGACTTTTTATCATGTTTGGACGAACTTGGTCCAAACTTTGCTCCGTATGAGTTTTGGAGAGTTTGGAAATCAAAGTTTGGCCCAATGTGTGTTCTTTAGGTGGTTTGGACGACAAATGTTTCAAACTCTTCTCCGTTTCTGTTTTGGAGGGCTCGGAACCCAAAGATCTACCCAATGAGACTTTTTATCTTGTTTGGACGAACTTGGTCAAAACTTGGCTCCGTCTGAGTTTTGGAGAGTTTGGAAATTAAAGTTTGGCCCAATGTGTGTTCTTTAGGTGGTTTGGACGACAAATTGTTCAAACCTTTCCCCGTTTCTAATTTTTAGGGCTCGAAACCCAAAGTTCGTCCCAATGAGACTTTTTATCTTGTTTCCCCGAACTTGGTCCAAACTTTGCTCCGTCTGAGTTTTGGAGAGTTTGGAAATCAAAGTTTGGCCCAATGTGTGTTCATTAGGTGGTTTGGACGACAAATGGTTCAAACCTTGCTCCGTTTCTGTTTTGGAGTTCTCAAAACCCAAAGATCGACAAAATGAGACTTTTTATCCTGTTTCGACGAACTTCGTCCAAACTTTGCTCCGTCTGAGTCTTGGAGAGTTTGGAAATCAAAGTTCGGCCCAATGAGTGTTCTTTAGGTGGTTTGGACGACAAATGGTCCAAACCATGCTCCGTTTCGGTTTTTTAGAGCTCGAAACCCAAAGTTCGTCCCAATGAGACTTTTTATCTTTTTTGGACAAAGTTGGTCCAAACTTTGCTCCGTCTGAGTTTGTGAGAGTCTGGAAATCAGAGTTTGGCCCAATGTGTGTTCTTTAGGTGGTTTGGACGACAAATGCTTCAAACCTTACTCCGTTTCTGTTTTTGAGGGCTCGAAAAACAAAGTTCGTCCCAATGAGACTTTTTATCTTGTTTAACCGAACTTGGTCCAAACTTTGCTCCGTCTGAGTTTTGGAGAGTTTGGAAATCAAAGTTTGGCCCAATGTGTGTTCTTTAGGTTGTTTGGACGACAAATGGACCAAACCTTGCTCCGTTTCGGTTTTTTAGAGCTCGGAACCCAAAGTTCGTCCCGATTAGACTTTTTAGCTTGTTTGAACGAACTTGATCCAAACTATGCTCCGTCTGAGTTTTGGAGAGTTTTGAAATCAAACTTCGGCCCAATGAGTGTTCTTTAGGTGATTTGGACAACAAATGGTCCAAACCTGTCTCCGTTTCGGTTTTTTAGGGCTCGGAACCCAAAGTTCGTCCCAAAGAGACTTTTTGTCTTGTTTGGACGAACTTGGTCCAAACTTTGCTCCGTCTGAGTTTTGGAGAGTTTGGAAATCAAAGTTTGGCCCAATGTGTGTTCTTTAGGTGGTTTGGACGACAAATGGTTCAAACCTTGCTCCGTTTCTGTTTTGGAGTTCTCAAAACCCAAAGATCGACAAAATGAGACTTTTTATCCTGTTTCGACGAACTTCGTCCAAACTTTGCTCCGTCTGAGTCTTGGAGAGTTTGGAAATCAAAGTTCGGCCCAATGAGTGTTCTTTAGGTGGTTTGGACGACAAATGGTCCAAACCATGCTCCGTTTCGGTTTTTTAGAGCTCGAAACCCAAAGTTCGTCCCAATGAGACTTTTTATCTTTTTTGGACGAAGTTGGTCCAAACTTTGCTCCGTCTGAGTTAGTGAGAGTTTGGAAATCAGAGTTTGGCCCAATGTGTGTTCTTTAGGTGGTTTGGACGACAAATGCTTCAAACCTTACTCCGTTTCTGTTTTTGAGGGCTCGAAAAACAAAGTTCGTCCCAATGAGACTTTTTATCTTGTTTAACCGAACTTGGTCCAAACTTTGCTCCGTCTGAGTTTTGGAGAGTTTGGAAATCGAAGTTTGGCCCAATGTGTGTTCTTTAGGTGGTTTGGACGACAAATGGTCCAAACCTTGCTCCATTTCGGTTTTTTTGAGCTCGGAACCCAAAATTCGTCCCAATGAGACTTTTTATATTGTTTTGACGATCTTGGTCCAAACTTTGCTCCGTCTGAGTTTTGGAGAGTTTGGAAATAAATGTTCGGCCCAATGAGTGTTCTTTAGGTGGTTTGGACGACAAATGGTCCAAACCTTGCTCCGTTTCGGTTTTTTAGAACTCGGAACCCAAAGTTCGTCCCAATGAGACATTTTATCTTGTTTGACCGATCTTGGTCCAAACTTTGCTCCGTCTGAGTTTTGGAGAGTTTGGAAATCAAAGTTTGGCCCAATCTGTGTTCTTTAGGTGGTTTGGACGACAAATGGTTTAAACCTTGCTCCGTTTCTGTTTTTGAGGGCTCGGAACCCAAAGTACGTCCCAATGAGACTTTTTATCTTGTTTGGACGAACTTGGTCCAAACTTTACTCCGTCTGAGTTTTATAGAGTTTGGAAATCAAAGTTCGGCCCAATGAGTGTTCTTTAGGTGGTTTGGACGACAAATGGTCCAAACCTTGCTCCGTTTCGGTTTTTTAGAACTCGGAACCCAAAGTTCGTCCCAATGAGACATTTTATCTTGTTTGACCGAACTTGGTCCAAACTTTGCTCCGTCTGAGTTTTGGAGAGTTTGGAAATCAAAGTTTGGCCCAATGTGTGTTCTTTAGGTTGTTTGGACGACAAATGGTCCAAACCTTGCTCCGTTTCGGTTTTTTAGAGCTCGGAACCCAAAGTTCGTCGCAATGAGACTTTTTATCTTGTTTGGACGAACTTGATCCAAACTATGCTCCGTCTGAGTTTTGGAGAGTTTTGAAATCAAACTTCGGCCCAATGAGTGTTCTTTAGGTGATTTGGACAACAAATGGTCCAAACCTGTCTCCGTTTCGGTTTTTTAGGGCTCGGAACCCAAAGTTCGTCCCAAAGAGACTTTTTGTCTTGTTTGGACGAACTTGGTCCAAACTTTGCTCCGTCTGAGTTTTGGAGAGTTTGGAAATCAAAGTTTGGCCCAATGTGTGTTCTTTAGGTGTTTTGGACGACAAATGGTTCAAACCTTGCCCCGTTTCTGTTTTGGAGGGCTCGGAACCCAAAGATCGACCCAATGAGACTTTTTATCATGTTTGGACGAACTTGGTAAAAACTTTGCTCCGTATGAGTTTTGGAGAGTTTGGAAATCAAAGTTTGGCCCAATGTGTGTTCTTTAGGTGGTTTGGACGACAAATGTTTCAAACTCTTCTCCGTTTCTGTTTTGAAGGGCTCGGAACCCAAAGATCGACCCAATGAGACTTTTTATCTTGTTTGGACGAACTTGGTCAAAACTTGGCTCCGTCTGAGTTTTGGAGAGTTTGGAAATTAAAGTTTGGCCCAATGTGTGTTCTTTAGGTGGTTTGGACGACAAATGGTTCAAACCTTGCTCCGTTTCTGTTTTTGAGGGCTCGGAACCCAAAGTTCGTCCCAATGAGACTTTTTATCTTGTTTGGACGAACTTGGTCCAAACTTTGCTCCGTCTGATTCTTGGAGAGTTTGGAAATCAAAGTTCGGCCCAATGACTGTTGTTTAGGTGGTTTGGACGACAAATGGTCCAAACCTTGCTTCGTTTCGGGTTTTTAGAGCTCGAAACCCAAAGTTCGTCCCAATGAGACTTTTTATCTTTTTTGGACGAACTTGGTCCAAACTTTGCTCCGTCTGAGTTTGTGAGAGTTTGGAAATCAGAGTTTGGCCCAATGTGTGTTCTTTAGGTGGTTTGGACGACAAATGCTTCAAACCTTGCTCCGTTTCTGTTTCTGAGGGCTCGGAACCCAAAGTTCGTCCCAATGAGACTTTTTATCTTGTTTGACCGAACTTGGTCCACACTTTGCTCCGTCTGAGTTTTGGAGAGTTTAGAAATCAAAGTTTGGCCCAATGTGTGTTCTTTAGGTGGTTTGGACGACAAATGGTCCAAACCTTGCTCCATTTCGGTTTTTTTGAGCTCGGAACCCAAAATTCGTCCCAATGAGACTTTTTATATTGTTTTGACGATCTTGGTCCAAACTTTGCTCCGTCTGAGTTTTGGAGAGTTTGGAAATAAATGTTCGGCCCAATGAGTGTTCTTTAGGTGGTTTGGACGACAAATGGCCCAAACCTTGCTCCGTTTCAGTTTTTTAGAGCTCGGAACCCAAAGTTCGTCCCAATGAGACTTTTTATCTTGTTTGGACGAACTTGGTTCAAACTTTGCTCCGTCTAAGTTTTGGAGAGTTTGGAAATCAAAGTTTGGCCCAATGTGTGTTCTTTAGGTGGTTTGGACGACAAATGCTTCAAACCTTGCTCCGTTTCTGTTTTTGAGGGCTCGGAACCCAAAGTTCGTCCCAATGAGACTTTTTATCTTGTTTGACCGAACTTGGTCCACACTTTGCTCCGTCTGAGTTTTGGAGAGTTTAGAAATCAAAGTTTGGCCCAATGTGTGTTCTTTCGGTGGTTTGGACGACAAATGCTTCAAACCTTGCTCCGTTTCTGTTTTTGAGGGCTCGGAACCCAAAGTTCGTCCCAATGAGACTTTTTATCTTGTTTGACCGAACTTGGTCCACACTTTGCTCCGTCTGTGTTTTGGAGAGTTTAGAAATCAAAGTTTGGCCCAATGTGTGTTCTTTAGGTGGTTTGGACGACAAATGGTCCAAACCTTGCTCCGTTTCGGTTTTTTAGAGCTCGGAACCCAAAGTTCGTCCCGATGAGACTTTTTATCTTGTTTGACCGAACATGGTCCAAACTTTTCTCCGTCTGAGTTTTGGAGAGTTTGGAAATCAAAGTTTGGCCCAATGTGTGTTCTTTAGGTGGTTTGGACGACAAATGGTCCAAACCTTGCTCCGTTTCGGTTTTTTAGAGCTCGGAACCCAAAGTTCGTCCCAATGAGACTTTTTATCTTGTTTGGACGAACTTGGTCCAAACTTTGCTTCGTCTTATTATTGGAGAGTTTGGAAATAAATGTTCGGCCCAAAGAGTGTTCTTTAGGTGGTTTGGACGACAAATGGTCCAAACCTTGCTCCGTTTCGGTTTTTTAGAGCTCGGAACCCAAAGTTCGTCCCAATGAGACTTTTTATCTTGTTTGGACGAACTTGGTCCAAACTTTGCTTCGTCTGAGTTTTGGAGAGTTTGGAAATCAAAGTTTGGCCCAATGTGTGTTCTTTAGGTGGTTTGGACGACAAATGGTCCAAACCTTGCTCCGTTTCGGTTTTTTAGAGCTCGGAACTCAAAGTTCGTCCCAATGAGACTTTTTATATTGTTTTGACGAACTTGGTCCAAACTTTGCTCCGTCTGAGTTTTGGAGAGTTTGGAAATAAATGTTCGGCCCAATGAGTGTTCTTTAGGTGGTTTGGACGACAAATGGTCCAAACCTTTCTCCGTTTCGGTTTTTTAGAGCTCGGAACCCAAAGTTCGTCCCAATGAGACTTTTTATCTTGTTTGGACGAACTTGGTCCAAACTTTGCTCCGTCTGAGTTTTGGAGAGTTATGAAATCAAAGTTTGGCCCAATGTGTGTTCTTTAGGTGGTTTGGATGACAAATGGTTCAAACTTTTCTCCGTTTCTGTTTTGGAGGGCTCGGAACCCAAAGATCGACCCAATGAGACTTTTTATCTTGTTTGGACGAACTTGGTCAAAACTTGGCTCCGTCTGAGTTTTGGAGAGTTTGGAAATTAAAGTTTGGCACAATGTGTGTTCTTTAGGTGGTTTGGACGACAAATGGTTCAAACCTTGCTCCGTTTCTGTTTTTGAGGGCTCGGAACCCAAAGTTCGTCCCAATGAGACTTTTTATCTTGTTTGGACGAACTTGGTCCAAACTTTGCTCCGTCTGATTCTTGGAGAGTTTGGAAATTAAAGTTCGGCCCAATGAGTGTTGTTTAGGTGGTTTGGACAACAAATGGTCCAAACCTTGCTCCGTTTCGGTTTTTTAGAGCATGAAACCCAAAGTTCGTCCCAATGAGACTTTTTATCTTTTTTGGACGAACTTGGACCAAACTTTGCTCCGTCTGAGTTTGTGAGAGTTTGGAAATCAGAGTTTGGCCCAATGTGTGTTCTTTAGGTGGTTTGGACGACAAATGCTTCAAACCTTGCTCCGTTTCTGTTTTTGAGGGCTCGGAACCCAAAGTTCGTCCCAATGAGACTTTTTATCTTGTTTGACCGAACTTGGTCCACACTTTGCTCCGTCTGAGTTTTGGAGAGTTTAGAAATCAAAGCTTGGCCCAATGTGTGTTCTTTAGGTGGTTTGGACGACAAATGGTCCAAACCTTGCTCCGTTTCGGTTTTTTAGAGCTCGGAACCCAAATTTCGTCCTGATGAGACTTTTTATCTTGTTTGACCGAGCTTGGTCCAAACTTTGCTCCGTCTGAGTTTTGGAGAGTTTGGAAATCAAAGTTTGGCCCAATGTGTGTTCTTTAGGTGGTTTGGACGACAAATGGTCCAAACCTTGCTCCGTTTCGGTTTTTTAGAGCTCGGAACTCAAAGTTCGTCCCAATGAGACTTTTTATATTGTTTTGACGAACTTGGTCCAAACTTTGCTCCGTCTGAGTGTTGGAGAGTTTGGAAATAAATGTTCGGCCCAATGAGTGGTATTTAGGTGGTTTGGACGACAAATGGTCCAAGCCTTGCTCCGTTTCGGTTTTTTAGAGCTCGGAACCAAAAGTTCGTCCCAATGAGACTTTTTATCTTGTTTGGACGAACTTGGTCCAAACTTTGCTCCGTCTGAGTCTTGGAGAGTTTGGAAATCAAAGTTCGGCCCAATCAGTGTTCGTTAGGTGGTTTGGACGACAAATGGTCCAAACCTTGCTCCGTTTCGGTTTTTGAGAGCTCGGAACCCAAAGTTCGTCCCAATTAGACTTTTTATCTTGTTTGGACGAACTTGGTCCAAACTTTAGTCCGTCTGAATTATGGAGAGTTTCGAAATCAAAGTTTGGCCCAATGTGTGTTCTTTAGGTGGTTTGGACGACAAATGGTTTAAACCTTGCTCCGTTTCTGTTTTTGAGGGCTCGGAACCCAAAGTTCGTCCCAATGAGACTTTTTATCTTGTTTGGACGAACTTGGTCCAAACTTTGCTCCGTCTGAGTCTTGGAGAGTTTGGAAATCAAAGTTCGCCCCAATCAGTGTTCGTTAGGTGGTTTGGACGACAAATGGTCCAAACCTTGCTCCGTTTCGGTTTTTGAGAGCTCGGAACCCAAAGTTCGTCCCAATGAGACTTTTTATCTTGTTTGGACGAACTTGGTCCAAACTTTAGTCCGTCTGAGTTTTGGAGAGTTTCGAAATCAAAGTTTGGCCCAATGTGTGTTCTTTAGGTGGTTTGGACGACAAATGGTTCAAACCTTGCTCCGTTTCTGTTTTGGAGGGCTCGGAACCCAATGATCAACCCAATGAGACTTTTTATCTTGTTTGGACGAACTTGGTCCAAACTTGGCTCCGTCTGAGTTTTGGAGAGTTTGGAAATCAAAGTTTGGCCCAATGTGTGTTCTTTAGGTGGTTTGGACGACAAATGGTCCAAACCTTGTCCGTTTCAATTTTTTTGAGCTCGGAACCCAAAGTTCGTCCCAATGAGACTTTTTATCTTGTTTTGACGAACTTTGTCCAAACTTTGCTCCGTCTGAGTTTTGGAGAGTTTGGAAATAAATGTTCGGCCCAATGAGTGTTCTTTAGGTGGTTTGGACGACAAATGGTCCAAACCTTGCTCCGTTTCGGTTTTTTAGAGCTGGAAACCCAAAGTTCGTCCCAATGAGACTTTTTATCTTGTTTGGACGAACTTGGTCCAAACTTTGCTCCGTCTGAGTCTTGGAGAGTTTGGAAATCAAAGTTCGGCCCAATCAGTGTTCGTTAGGTGGTTTGGACGACAAATGGTCCAAACCTTGCTCCGTTTCGGTTTTTGAGAGCTCGGAACCCAAAGTTCGTCCCAATGAGACTTTTTATCTTGTTTGGACGAACTTGGTCCAAACTTTAGTCCGTTTGAATTATGGAGAGTTTCGAAATCAATGTTCGGCCCAATCAGTGTTCGTTAGGTGGTTTGGACGACAAATGGTCCAAACCTTGCTCCGTTTCGGTTTTTGAGAGCTCGGAACCCAAAGTTCGTCCCAATGAGACTTTTTATCTTGTTTGGACGAACTTGGTCCAAACTTTACTCCGTCTGAGTTTTGGAGAGTTTGGAAATCAAAGTTCGGCCCAATGAGTGTTTTTTAGGTGGTTTGGACGACAAATGGTCCAAACCTTGCTCCGTTTCGGTTTTTTAGAGCTCGGAACCCAAAGTTCGTCCCAATGAGACATTTTATCTTGTTTGACCGAACTTGGTCCAAACTTTGCTCCGTCTGAGTTTTGGAGAGTTTTGAAATCAAAGTTCGGCCCAATGAGTGTTCTTTAGGTGGTTTGGACAACAAATGGTCCAAACCTGTCTCCGTTTCGGTTTTTTAGAGCTCGGAACCCAAAGTTCGTCCCAATGAGACTTTTTGTCTTGTTTGGACGAACTTGGTCCAAACTTTGCTCCGTCTGAGTTTTGGAGAGTTTGGAAATCAAAGTTTGGCCCAATGTGTGTTCTTTAGGTGGTTTGGACGACAAATGGTTCAAACCTTGCCCCGTTTCTGTTTTGGAGGGCTCGGAACCCAAATATCGACCCAATGAGACTTTTTATCCTGTTTGGACGAACTTGGTCCAAACTTTGCTCCGTCTGAGTTTTGGAGAGTTTGGAAATCCAAGTTTGGCCCAATGTGTGTTCTTTAGGTGGTTTGGACGACAAATGGTTCAAACTTTTCTCCGTTTCTGTTTTGGAGGGCTCGGAACCCAAAGATCGACCCAATGAGACTTTTTATCTTGTTTGGACGAACTTGGTCAAAACTTGGCTCCGTCTGAGTTTTGGAGAGTTTGGAAATTAAAGTTTGGCACAATGTGTGTTCTTTAGGTGGTTTGGACGACAAATGGTTCAAACCTTGCTCCGTTTCTGTTTTTGAGGGCTCGGAACCCAAAGTTCGTCCCAATGAGACTTTTTATCTTGTTTGGACGAACTTGGTCCAAACTTTGCTCCGTCTGATTCTTGGAGAGTTTGGAAATTAAAGTTCGGCCCAATGAGTGTTGTTTAGGTGGTTTGGACGACAAATGGTCCAAACCTTGCTCCGTTTCGGTTTTTTAGAGCTTGAAACCCAAATGATAAGCGCCCATTTGCTTGTTAGATGCAAAGCTAGAGGTCCTTCTAGGATCCTTGCAAACACTCACAAAGAAAGCTAACTTAGATCACACTTAGAATCTATGATGGTCACTCATAAATCCTAAGACAACTCACTCCAGAATTAGCTTGATCAAGACTAATCCAATGAATTGATTTTAACATCAAATCTAAAACAAGATTTGAAAGAAAAAAAGACAACACCAAAGGGGTTGAATAAGCACAAGCTTTTTAATATTGATAATCTGAGTTTTCAAGAGTATTACAAGCCATTTAAAGGCCAAATGGTCGTGGATAGACCAAGGAACTCAAAAGTCTTTCAACTACACTTAATTGCAAATTGTAGAAAATAAGACCTAGGAACTTAAAACTTGATTGCACATCAAACGAGCAGCCATATCTCAAAACTAAAAAGATAGAATTGCTTTAAATTGTCTTAAATATGTGCTATGGAATCCGCTCCTCATAATGGCAACGTTTGACAAGGTTTGACATCACGTTTTCCCATGCAGTGCACACTTGACAGCATTTTCTTCACAAAATCTGCACAATGTTTTTGATCACCGTGTCATCTTCTAAACTATTGGACTTTTCCCGTGCCATCTTCATGCCATTCTCTTCTTGACTCATTGAACTAACATTATATAAAAATTTGGCCTCAAAATTATCCGTCGGGTCTTGTGAATTTGCTAGTGTTTGAAGATGTAGTGTGAATGCCTCTTGAATCTTCTTTGCCTTGCTTCTTGTAATTGGTCCTTCAGGTACATGCAATGGATTATTGATTGATTCCATATCATTCCCCCTTTCTTTAAAAGGATTTGTCCTCAAATCAAGGTCTTCATTTCCTACATCAAAAGGAGTCAAGTCAGCCACATTAAAAGTAGAACTTACATTGTACTCACCTCGTAGATCTAATTTGTATGCATTGTTATTGATCCGTTCAAGCACTTGAAAAGGACCATCTCCCCTTGGTTGAAGTTTTGACTTCCTTTGATCTGGAAACCTTTCCTTTCTTAGATGAACCCAAACCCAATCTCCCGGTTTAAAAATCAATTCCTTTCTTCCTTGGTTCTTGCGAGTGACTAGCTTTTGATTCTTCTTTTCAATCCTTTCTTTGATTTCTTTGTGCAAAGTTTTGATGTATTCGGCCCTAGAAGAAGCTGCATCACTAGTAAACATATTAGGTGGCAAAGGTGATAAATCTAGAGGAGTCAAAGGATTAAAGCCGTACACAACCTCAAAAGGTGAACAATGAGTTGTGCTATGAATCGCCCTATTGTATGCAAACTCCACAAAAGGTAGAGTCTCTTCCCAAGACTGAAGATTTTTAGAAATTAGTGACCTAAGCAAGGCCCCCACTGTTCTATTAACCACCTCAGTTTGCCCATCCGTTTGTGGGTGACAAGTTGTAGAAAATAGAAGCTTAGTTCCCAATTTTCCCCACAAAACTTTCCAAAAATGACTTAAAAATTTAACATCCCTATCACTAACAATAGTTTTGGGAATGCCATGCAATCTAACCACTTCCCGAAAGAAAAGATTAGCTATGTTGGTAGCATCATCAGTTTTGTTACATGGAATGAAATGCGCCATCTTACTAAACCTATCAACCACCACAAAAATACTATCATGATTTCTTCTAGTCTTTGGTAATCCTAGAACAAAATCCATGCTAATGTCTACCCATGGTTCACTAGGAACATCTAAAGGAGTGTAAAGGCCATGTGGTTGTGTCTTAGACTTAGCCTCCTTACACTTGAAACATTGCTTGCAAACTTTGTTCACATCTTTCCTCATTTTAAGCCAATAAAAATGTTCACACAACATGCTATATGTTTTAAATTCTCCAAAATGTCCCATAAGTCCTCCCCCATGAGCTTCCTTCACAAGTAACTCTCTAATGGAACACTTAGGAATACAAAGCTTACCTTTCCTAAAAAGCATCCCATCAAACACAATATAATCTTGAACATTTTTCCCTTCTAAACATTGTGCATACACATCATAAAATTCAGATTTCTCAACTTTATACAACTCAATCATGTGTTTAAAACCAAGAACTTTTGCACTAAGGGATGAGAATAAAGCATACCTTCTTGATAATGCATCAGCCACCACATTGTCCTTACCTTTTTTGTAATGGATGACATAAGGAAATGTCTCAATGAATTCCACCCATTTCGCATGCCTCTTGTTAAGCTTCGTTTGGCCTTTGAGATGCTTCAAGCTTTCATGATCCGTGTGGATAACAAACTCTTTTGGCCATAAGTAATGTTGCCAAACTTTCAAAGCCCTCACAAGTGCATGTAGCTCCTTGTCATAAGTCGGGTAGTTGAGTTGAGCTCCATTTAGCTTTTCACTAAAGAACATGATTGGTCGCTTTTCTTGCATCAAAACAGCCCCTATACCTATCCCACTTGCATCACATTCAATCTCAAAAGATTTATCAAAGTTAGGTAAAGCAAGACAAGGTGCATTGGTCAATTTTTCTTTTAACTCATTGAATGCATTCTCTTGCTTTTCTTTCCATTCAAATTTCACATGCTTTTTCACAAGTTCAGTTAATGGTGAGGCTATGCTACTAAAATCTTTAATAAATCTCCTATAGAAACTAGCCAAACCATGAAAGGATCTTACCTCGGATGCATTGGTAGGAGTTGGCCATTCTCGGATAGCCTTTACCTTTTCTTCATCAACTTTAACTCCATCTTTTCCAACAATGAACCCTAGGAAATTTACTTGTTCTAGACAAAAACTACACTTTTTGAAGTTGGCATAAAGCTTCTCTTCTCTAAGTTTAAGTAAAATTGTCTTAACATGCAAAATATGATCATTCAAGCCCTTTGAGTAAACAAGGATATCATCAAAATATACAACCACAAATTTTCCAATGTATTCCCTCAAAACATGATTCATGAGCCTCATAAAAGTACTTGGTGCATTAGTAAGGCCAAATGGCATAACAAGCCACTCATAAAGCCCAAACTTTGTTTTGAAAGCCGTTTTCCATTCATCTCCTACATGCATACGAATTTGATGATAACCACTTTTAAGATCTATTTTTGAAAACAGATTAGCACCATGTAATTCATCTAACATGTCATCTAATCGAGGAATAGGATGTCGATACTTTACCGCTATTTTGTTGATAGCTCGACAATCAACACACATCCTCCATGTACCATCTTTCTTGGGTACTAAAATCACCGGAACCGAGCAAGGACTCATGCTTTCTCGAACATAACCTTTATCCATGAGTTCTTCCACTTGCCTTTGAATTTCCTTGGCCTCGGTTGGGTTGGTCCTATAGGCCGCCATATTTGGAAGAGTTACCCCGGGTATGAAGTCAATTTTGTGCTCAATCCCTCTTAAAGGAGGTAGACCCGTAGGTGCATCTTCATGCGGAAACATGTCATTAAATTCCTGCAAAAGAGATTTAAAAGCACTAGGCAAACCATCATTAGAGTTAGGTTCAGTTACTAAGCACTTTCCTTTGCACATAAGTACAAAGTTTGGTGCTTCGAGTGAAAACATATTTCTTACTTCCCCCTTTCTCATAACCAAACTCACATTCTTTCTTTTTTCCTCAAAATCACTCTTTTTTCTCTCTTGATTTTCACTCACCTTTTGCCCCTCACTTTCCTCTCTTTTTTCGCTCTTCTCTTTTAACTTACTTTCTTCTCTCCTCTCTTGATCCTCAAATTCTTTTCTTTTCTTTTCTAATTTCACTTGATCACATTGTACTTCATATGGAGACAATGGCAGCAAAGTAAACTTCTTCCCATTCAAAGTAAATGTGTACTTGTTCAACAATCCTGATATGTGACTTCTCTATCATATTGCCAACGTCGACCCAATAACATATCACCTGCATGCATAGGTACTACATCGCAAAGAACTTCATCCTTATATCTTCCTAAAGTAAAAGAAATAAGAACTTGGGAGTTTACCTTCAATTCTCCTTTGTTTGTCAACCATTGAAGTTTATATGGTTTTGGATGTGGACGAGTAGTGAGTTGGAGTCTTTTTACAAGAAAACTACTTACCACATTTGTGCAACTTCCACTATCAATCACCAAGCTACATGGGGTTCCTTCAATCAAGCATCTTGTGTGAAATAAGTTCTCCCTTTGATCTTCAACTTTTTCCTCCTTGATCTGCACATTAAGTACTCTTCTTGCAACTAAAGATATGGAGTTACCTTCTTCGATGCACTCCTCATCATATGCTTCGAATTCTTCCTCTAGTGGCGCATCTTGTTCATCACATTCATCCTCTGAATCTAATATTCCATTTCTTATCACCATGACCTTTTTATTGACACATTCCTTGCTCATGTGTCCAAACCCCTTGCACTTCCAGCATTGAATAGAACTAGACTTCTCCTTCACTTCCTTTGAAGCTTCATTTTTTTTAGTATTGGAGCTCCCGGCCTCCACTCTTTTGGCAGCCACAAACTTTCCTTTTGCTTCACTCCTATTCACAAATCCATCCTTGTTCCAAACATTAGAATTTGAAAAGGTATTAGTTTTTGAATTATACCTCTTGGAATGCTCCTTTTCTTCTCTCAATTGTTCTTCAATTTTGATTGCATAATGATACATATCTTCCAAGTAAAGTTGTGGATACCTATCAACGGGATGAGCAATTTCTCGATTTAAACCTCCAAGGAATCTAGACATAGTGTCTTCTTCTTCTTCTCGAATGTTTGCTCTTTCCATCAAAGTTTCCATCTCTTGATAATATTCAGCCACACTTTTTGTTCCCTGCCTCAAAGCTTGCAATTTAGTTTTCAAATCTCTTTCATAATGTTTTGGAACATACCTCTTTCTCATGGCTTCTTTAAGTTCTTCCCAAGTTAAAATGGGATCCTCCTCTTTCCTCCTCCTCTCGGATTTGAGATGTTGATACCAATTTCCAGCATGGTTAGTGAATTCGGCAATGGCAAGTCGCATCTTCTTATTTTCACTAAATGTGTTGCAATCAAACACATGTTCTATCTTCCTTTCCCATTCCAAGTATGTCTCCACATCCGCCGTTCCACTAAATGGTGGAATTTTGAGCTTGACTCCGCTATCCCTATCTTCATGGATTCTTTCTCCTCTTCTAGGTTGCATAAAATTATTTCTTCTTCTTCCTCTCATGTTTCCTCTTCCTCCAACTTGTCTTCCTTGTTCAACTAAATCAATCACTTCTTCATCTTCTTGTAAGACTTGTTCTTCTCTTTGTTGTTGCGCCCTCCTTTCTAACCTTTCTTCCCTCATCATTTCCATCATGCCTTGAATGGCTTGAAGAATAGCCATATTAGTATCTTGTACTTGTGGTACTCCATCGCCCTGTGACATTTTAAAGTTAGAAATAAAAGGACCTCACCACACTTCTCACCAATTTCACTCAAGGACACTCGTGTTTATCACTCAAGGGTAGGCTTTTGGTACTAGGTCAAAGATGTAAGGGTTGGCTTAATTTTTTTTTTTTTTTTTTTTTTGGTGCAATCTCACTAAAGTTTGATGAAAACCAATTCAAAATGATCAACTCTTACAAACTAAGACTAGAGTAACTCAAACATAGGATCAACAACTTAAAAACGAACCTGATTGATTTTTTTTTTTTCCTTTTTTTTTGTTGCTGATTTCTTTTTCTCTCTCTTTTTTTTTCTTTTTTTTTTTTTTTTTTTTTTGCTACTTTTCTTTCTTTCTTTTTTTTTTTATGATCCAATAGCAGATTTCAAGACAAGTTGTAGTATGTCTTGTATTACATGATGTAAACAATTACTTTGGAGAAAGAAAAACGAATTGAAACGAAAATAAATTGAAATAAAGTAAAGATAAAACCTCTAGAGTCGGCCAAGAACGATGACCAAATGCTCTGATACCAAATGATAAGCGCCCACTTGCTTGTTAGATGCAAAGCTAGAGGTCCTTCTAGGATCCTTGCAAACACTCACAAAGAAAGCTAACTTAGATCACACTTAGAATCTATGATGGTCACTCATAAATCCTAAGACAACTCACTCCAGAATTAGCTTGATCAAGACTAATCCAATGAATTGATTTTAACATCAAATCTAAAACAAGATTTGAAAGAAAAAAAGACAACACCAAAGGGGTTGAATAAGCACAAGCTTTTTAATATTGATAATCTGAGTTTTCAAGAGTATTACAAGCCATTTAAAGGCCAAATGGTCGTGGATAGACCAAGGAACTCAAAAGTCTTTCAACTACACTTAATTGCAAATTGTAGAAAATAAGACCTAGGAACTTAAAACTTGATTGCACATCAAACGAGCAGCCATATCTCAAAACTAAAAAGATAGAATTGCTTTAAATTGTCTTAAATATGTGCTATGGAATCCGCTCCTCATAATGGCAACGTTTGACAAGGTTTGACATCACGTTTTCCCATGCAGTGCACACTTGACAGCATTTTCTTCACAAAATCTGCACAATGTTTTTGATCACCGTGTCATCTTCTAAACTATTGGACTTTTCCCGTGCCATCTTCATGCCATTCTCTTCTTGACTCATTGAACTAACATTATATAAAAATTTGGCCTCAAAATTATCCGTCGGGTCTTGTGAATTTGCTAGTGTTTGAAGATGTAGTGTGAATGCCTCTTGAATCTTCTTTGCCTTGCTTCTTGTAATTGGTCCTTCAGGTACATGCAATGGATTATTGATTGATTCCATATCACCAAAGTTCGTCCCAATGAGACTTTTTATCTTTTTTGGACGAACTTGGTCCAAACTTTGCTCCGTCTGAGTTTGTGAGAGTTTGGAAATCAGAGTTTGGCCCAATGTGTGTTCTTTAGGTGGTTTGGACGACAAATGCTTCAAACCTTGCTCCGTTTCTGTTTTTGAGGGCTCGGAACCCAAAGTTCGTCCCAATGAGACTTTTTATCTTGTTTGACCGAACTTGGACCACACTTTGCTCCGTCTGAGTTTTGGAGAGTTTAGAAATCAAAGTTTGGCCCAATGTGTGTTCTTTAGGTGGTTTGGACGACAAATGGTCCAAACCTTGCTCCGTTTCGGTTTTTTAGAGCTCGAAACTCAAAGTTCGTCCCAATGAGACTTTTTATATTGTTTTGACGAACTGGGTCCAAACTTTGCTCCGTCTGAGTTTTGGAGAGTTTGGAAATAAATGTTCGGCCCAATGAGTGTTCTTTAGGTGGTTTGGACGACAAATGGTCCAAACCTTGCTCCGTTTCGGTTTTTAAGAGCTCGGAACCCAAAGTTCGTCCCAATGAGACTTTTTATCTTGTTTGGACGAACTTGGTCCAAACTTTGCTCCGTCGGAGTTTTGGAGAGTTTGGAAATCAAAGTTTGGCCCAATGTGTGTTCTTTAGGTGGTTTGGACGACAAATGGTTCAAACCTTGCTCCGTTTCTGTTTTGGAGGGCTCGGAACGCAAAGATCGACCCAATGAGACTTTTTATCTTGTTTGGACGAACGTGTTCAAAACTTGGCTCCGTCTGAGTTTTGGAGAGTTTGGAAATTAAAGTTTGGCCCAATGAGTGTTCTTTAGGTGGTTTGGATGACAAATGGTCAAAACCTTGCTCCGTTTCGGTTTTTTAGAGCTTGAAACCCAAAGTTCGTCCCAATGAGACTTTTTATCTTGTTTGGACGAACTTGGTCCAAACTTTTCTCCGTCTGAGTCTTGGAGAGTTTGGAAATCAAAGTTCGGCCCAATGAGTGTTCTTTAGGTGGTTTGGATGACAAATGGTCTAAACCTTGCTCCGTTTCTGTTTTTGAGGGCTCTGAACCCAAAGTTCGTCCCAATGAGTGTTTTTCATCTTGTTTGGACGAACTTGGTCCAAAATTTGCTCCGTTTGAGTTTTGGAGAGTTTGGAAATCAAAGTTTGGCCCAATGTGTGTTCTTTAGGTGGTTTGGACGACAAATGGTTTAAACCTTGCTTCGTTTCTGTTTTGGAGGGCTCGAAACCCAAAGTTCGACCCAATGAGACTTTTTATCTTGTTTGACCGAACTTGGTCCAAACTATGCTCCGTCTGAGTTTTGGAGAGTTTTGAAATCAAAGTTTGGCCCAATGTGTGTTCTTTAGGTGGTTTGGACGACAAATGGTTCAAACCTTGCCCCGTTTCTGTTTTTGAGGGCTCGGAACCCAAAGTTCGTCCCAATGAGACTTTTTATCTTGTTTGACCGAACTTGGTCCAAACTTTGCTCCGTCTCAGTCTTGGAGAGTTTGGAAATCAAAGTTCGGCCCAATGAGTGTTCTTTAGGTGGTTTGGACGAAAAATGGTCCAAACCTTGCTCCGTTTCGGTTTTTTAGAGCTCGGAACCCAAAGTTCGTCCATATCAGACTTTTTATCTTGTGTGGACGAACTTGGTCAAACTTTGCTCCGTCTGAGTTTTGGAGAGTTTGGAAATCAAAGTTTGGCCCAATGTGTGTTCTTTAGGTGGTTTGGACGACAAATGGTTCAAACCTTGCTCCGTTTCTGTTTTTGAGGGCTCGGAACGCAAAGATCGACCCAATGAGACTTTTTATCTTGTTTGGACGAACGTGTTCAAAACTTGGCTCCGTCTGAGTTTTGGAGAGTTTGGAAATTAAAGTTTGGCCCAATGAGTGTTCTTTAGGTGGTTTGGATGACAAATGGTCCAAACCTTGCTCCGTTTCGGTTTTTTAGAGCTTGAAACCCAAAGTTCGCCCAATGAGACTTTTTATCTTGTTTGGACGAACTTGGTCCAAACTTTTCTCCGTCTGAGTCTTGGAGAGTTTGGAAATCAAAGTTCGGCCCAACGTGTGTTCTTTAGGTGGTTTGGACGACAAATGGTCCAAACCTTGCTCCGTTTCGGTTTTTTAGAGCTCGGAACCCAAAGTTCGTCCCAATGAGACTTTTTATCTTGTTTGGACGAACTTCGTCCAAACTTTAGTCCGTCTGAGTTTTGGAGAGTTTGGAAATCAAAGTTTGGCCCAATGTGTGTTCTTTAGGTGGTTTGGACGACAAATGGTTCAAACCTTGCTCCGTTTCTGTTTTTTAGGGCTCGGAACCCAAAGTTCGTCCCAATGAGACTTTTTATCTTGTTTGGACGAACTTGGTCAAAACTTTGCTCCGTCTGAGTCTTGGAGAGTTTGGAAATCACAGTTCGGCCCAATGAGTGTTCTTTAGGTGGTTTGGACGACAAATGGTCCAAATCTTGCTCCGTTTCGATTTTTTAGAGCTCGAAACCCAAAGTTCGTCCCAATGAGACTTTTTTACTTGTTTGGACGAACTTGGTCCAAACTTTGCTCCGTCTGAGTTTTGGAGAGTTTGGAAATCATAGTTTGGCCCAATGTGTGTTCTTTAGGCTGTTTGGACGACAAATAGTCAAAACCTGTCTCCATTTCTGTTTTTGAGGGCTCCGAACCCAAAGTTCGACCCAATGAGAGTTTTAAATCTTGTTTGGACGAACTTGGTCCAAACTTTGCTCCGTCTGAGTTTTGGAGAATTTGGAAATCAAAGTTTGGCCCAATGTGTGTTCTTTAGGTGGTTTGGACGACAAATGGTTTAAACCTTGCTTCGTTTCTGTTTTGGAGGGTTCGAAACCCAAAGTTCGACCCAATGAGACTTTTTATCTTGTTTGACCGAACTTGGTCCAAACTATGCTCCGTCTGAGTTTTGGAGAGTTTTGAAATCAAAGTTTGGCCCAATGTGTGTTCTTTAGGTGGTTTGGACGACAAATGGTTCAAACCTTGCTCCGTTTCTGTTTTTGAGGGCTCGGAACCCAAAGTTCGTCCCAATGAGACTTTTTATCTTGTTTGACCGAACTTGGTCCAAACTTTACTCCGTCTGAGTTTTCGAGAGTTTGGAAATGAAAGTTTGGCCCAATGTGTGTTATTTAGGTGGTTTGGACAACAAGTGTTTCAAACCTTGCTCCGTTTCTGTTTTTGAGGTCTTGGAACCCAAAGTTCGTCCCAATGAGACTTTTTATCTTGTTTGGACGAACTTGGTCAAAACTTTGCTCCGTCTGAGTCTTGGAGAGTTTGGAAATCACAGTTCGGCCCAATTAGTGTTCTTTAGGTGGTTTGGACGACAAATGGTTCAAACCTTGCTCCGTTTCTGTTTTTGAGGGCTCGGAACCCAAAGTTCGTCCCAATGAGACTTTTTATCTTGTTTGACCGAACTTGGTCCAAACTTTACTCCGTCTGAGTTTTCGAGAGTTTGGAAATGAAAGTTTGGCCCAATGTGTGTTATTTAGGTGGTTTGGACAACAAGTGTTTCAAACCTTGCTCCGTTTCTGTTTTTGAGGTCTTGGAACCCAAAGTTCGTCCCAATGAGACTTTTTATCTTGTTTGGACAAACTTGGTCAAAACTTTGCTCCGTCTGAGTCTTGGAGAGTTTGGAAATCACAGTTCGGCCCAATGAGTGTTCTTTAGGTGGTTTGGACGACAAATGGTCCAAATCTTGCTCCATTTCGGTTTTTTAGAGCTCGAAAGCCAAAGTTCGTCCCAATGAGACTTTTTAACTTGTTTGGACGAACTGGGTCCAAACTTTGCTCCGTCTGAGTTTTGGAGAGTTTGGAAATCATAGTTTGGCCCAATGTGTGTTCTTTAGGTTGTTTGGACGACAAATGGTCAAAACCTGTCTACATTTCTGTTTTTGAGGGCTCCGAACCCAAAGTTCGTCCCAATGAGAGTTTTTCATCTTGTTTGGACGAACTTGGTTCAAACTTTGCTCCGTCTGAGTTTTGGAGAATTATGAAATCAAAGTTTGGCCCATGTGTATTCTTTAGGTTGTTTGGACGACAAATGGTTTAAACCTTGCTTTGTTTCTGTTTTGGAGGGTTCGAAACCCAAAGTTCGACCCAATGAGACTTTTTATCTTGTTTGACCGAACTTGGTCCAAACTATGCTCCGTCTGAGTTTTGGAGAGTTTTGAAATCAAAGTTTGGCCCAATGTGTGTTCTTTAGGTGGTTTGGACGACAAATGGTTCAAACCTTGCTCCGTTTCTGTTTTTTAGGGCTCGGAACCCAAAGTTCGTCCCAATGAGACTTTTTATCTTGTTTGACCGAACTTGGTCCAAACTTTGCTCCGTCTGAGTTTTCGAGAGTTTGGAAATGAAAGTTTGGCCCAATGTGTGTTATTTAGGTGGTTTGGACGACAAGTGTTTCAAACCTTGCTCCGTTTCTGTTTTTGAGGGCTCGGAACCCAAAGTTCGTCCCAATGAGACTTTTTATCTTGTTTGGACGAACATGGTCCAAAATTTGCTCCGTCTGAGTTTTGGAGAGTTTGGAAATCAAAGTTTTGCCCAATGTGTAATCTTTAGGTGGTTTGGACGACAAATGGTTCAAACCTTGCTCCGTTTCTGTTTTTGAGGGCTCGGAACCCAAAGTTCGTCCCAATGAGACTTTTTATCTTGTTTGGACGAACTTGGTCCAAACTTTGCTCCGTCTGAGTTTTGGAGAGTTTGGAAATCATAGTTTGGCCCAATGTGTGTTGTTTAGGCTGTTTGGACGACAAATGGTCTAAACCTTGCTCCGTTTCTATTTTTGAGGGCTCCGAACCCAAAGTTCGTCCCAATGAGAGTTTTTCATCTTGTTTGGACGAACTTGGTCCAAACTTTGCTCCGTCTGAGTTTTGGAGAATTTTGAAATCAAAGTTTGGCCCAATGTGTGTTCTTTAGGTGGTTTGGACGACAAATGGTTTAAACCTTGCTTCGTTTCTGTTTTGGAGGGTTCGAAACCCAAAGTTCGACCCAATGAGACTTTTTATCCTGTTTGACCGAACTAGGTCCAAACAATGCTCCGTCTGAGTTTTGGAGAGTTTTGAAATCAAAGTTTGGCCCAATGTGTGTTCTTTAGGTGGTGTCGACGACAAATGGTTCAAACCTGGCTCCGTTTCTGTTTTTGAGGGCTCGGAACCCAAAGTTCGTCCCAATGAGACTTTTTATCTTGTTTGACCGAACTTGGTCCAAACTTTGCTCCGTCTGAGTTTTCGAGAGTTTGGAAATGAAAGTTTGGCCCAATGTGTGTTATTTAGGTGGTTTGGACGAAAAGTGTTTCAAACCTTGCTCCGTTTCTATTTTTGAGGGCTCGGAACCCAAAGTTCGTCCCAATGAGACTTTTTATCTTGTTTGGACGAACTTGGTCCAAACTTTCCTCCGTCTGAGTCTTGGAGAGTTTGGAAATCAAAGTTCGGCCCAATGAGTGTTCTTGAGGTGGTTTGGACGACAAATGGTCCAAACCTTGCTCCGTTTCGGTTTTTTAGAGCTCGGAACCCAAACTTCGTCCATATGAGACTTTTTATCTTGTTTGAACGAACTTGGTCCAAACTTTGCTCCGTCTGAGTTTTGGAGAGTTTGGAAATCAAAGTTTGGCCCAATGTGTGTTCTTTAGGTGGTTTGGACGACAAATGGTTCAAACCTTGCTCCGTTTCTGTTTTTGAGGGCTCGGAACCAAAAGTTCGTCCCAATGAGACTTTTTATCTTGTTTGGACGAACTTGGTCCAAACTTTGCTCCGTCTGAGTCTTGGAGAGTTTGGAAATAAAAGTTCTGCCCAATGAGTTTTCTTTTGGTGGTCTGGACGACAATTGGTCCAAACCTTGCTCCGTTTCAGTTTTTTAGAGCTCGGAACCCAAAGTTCGTCCAAATGAGAATTTTTATCTTTTTTGGACGAACTTGGTCCAAACTTTGCTCCGTCTGAGTTTTGGACAGTTTGGAAATCAAAGTTTGGCCCAATGTGTGTTCTTTAGGTGGTTTGAACGACAAATGGTTCAAACCTTGCTCCGTTTCTTGGTTTGGAGGGCTCGGAACCCAAAGATCGAACCAGTGAGACTTTTTATCTTGTTTGGACGAACTTGGTCCAAACTTTGCTCCGTCTGAGTCTTGGAGAGTTTGGAAATCAAAGTTCGGCCCAATGAGTGTTCTTTAGGTGGTTTGGACGACAAATGGTCAAAACCTTGCTCCGTTTCGGTTTTTAGAGCTCGGAACCCAAACTTCGTCCATATGAGACTTTTTATCTTGTTTGAACGAACTTGGTCCATACTTTGCTCCGTCTGAGTTTTGGAGAGTTTGGAAATCAAAGTTTGGCCCAATGTGTGTTCTTTAGGTGGTTTGGACGAATAATGGTTCAGACCTTGCTCCGTTTCTGTTTTTTAGGGCTCGGAACCCAAAGTTCGTCCCAATGAGACATTTTATCTTGTTTGGACAAACTTGGTCCAAACTTTGCTCCGTCTGAGTCTTGGAGAGTTTGGAAATAAAAGTTCTGCCCAATGAGTTTTCTTTTGGTGGTTTGGACGACAAATGGTCCAAACCTTGCTCCGTTTCAGTTTTTTAGAGCTCGGAACCCAAAGTTCATCCCAATGAGACTTTTTATCTTTTTTTAACGAACTTGGTCGAAACTTTGCTCCGTCTGAGTTTTGGACAGTTTGGAAATCAAAGTTTGGCCCAATGTGTCTTCTTTAGGTGGTTTGAACGACAAATGGTTCAAACCTTCCTCCGTTTCTGTTTTGGAGGGCTCGGAACCCAAAGATCGAACCAGTGAGACTTTTTATCTTGTTTGGACGAACTTGGTCAAAACTTGGCTCCATCTGAGTTTTGGAGAGTTTGGAAATCAAAGTTTGGCCCAATGTATGTTCTTTAGGTGGTTTGGACAACAAATGATTCAAACCTTGCTCCGCCTCGGTTTTTGAGGGCTCGGAACCCAAAGTTCGTCCCAAGGAGACTTTTTATCTTGTTTGGACGAACTTGGTCCAAACTTTGCTCCGTCTGAGTCTTGGAGAGATTGGAAATCAAAGTTCGGCCCAATGAGTGTTCTTTAGGTGGTTTGGACGACAAATGGTCCAAACCTTGCTCCGTTTCGGTTTTTTAGAGCTCGAAACCCAAAGTTCGTCCCAATGAGACTTTTTATCTTGTTTGGACGAACTTGGTCCAAACTTTGCTCCGTCTGAGTTTTGGAGAGTTTGGAAATCATAGTTTGGCCCAATGTGTGTTCTTTAGGCTGTTTGGACGACAAATGGTCTAAACCTTGCTCCGTTTCTGTTTTTGAGGGCTCCGAACCCAAAGTTCGTCCCAATGAGAGTTTTTCATCTTGTTTGGACGAACTTGGTCCAAACTTTGCTCCGTCTGAGTTTTGGAGAGTTTGGAAATCAAAGTTCGGCCCAATGAGTGTTCTTTAGGTGGTTTGGACGACAAATGGTCCAAACCTTGCTCCGTTTCGGTTTTTTAGAGCTCGGAAGCCAAAGTTCGTCCCAATGAGACTTTTTATCTTGTTTGGACGAACTTGGTCCAAACTTATCTCCGTCATAGTTTTGGAGAGTTTGGAAATCAAAGTTTGGCCCAATGTGTGTTCTTTAGGTGGTTTGGACGACAAATGGTTCAAACCTTGCTCAGTTTCTGTTTTGGAGGGCTCGGAACCCAAAGATCGACCCAGTGAGACTTTTTATCTTGTTTGGACGAACTTGGTCCAAACTTTGCTCCGTCCTAGTTTTGGAGAGTTTGGAAATGAAAGTTTGGCCCAATGTGTGTTCTTTAGGTGGTTTGGACGACAAATGGTTAAAACCTTGCTCAGTTTCTGTTTTTGAGGGATCGGAACCCAAAGTTCGTCCCAATGAGACTTTTTATCTTGTTTGACCGAACTTGGTCCAAACAATGCTCCGTTTGAGTTTTGGAGAGTTTGGAAATCAAAGTTTGGCCCAATGTGTGTTCTTTAGGTGGTTTGGACGACAAATGGTTCAAACCTTGCTTCCGTTTATGTTTTTGAGGGCTCAGAACCAAAAGTTTGTCCCAATGAGACTTTTTATCCTCTTTGGACGAACTTGGTCCAAACTTTGCTCCGTCTGAGTCTTGGAGAGTTCTGAAATAAAAGTAAGGCCCAATGAGTGTTCTTTAGGTGGTTTGGACGACAAATGGTCCAAACCTTGCTCCGTTTCGGTTTTTTAGAGCTCGGAACACAAAGTTCGACCCAATGAGACTTTTTATCTTGTTTGGACGAATTTGGTCCAAACTTTGCTCCGTCTGAGTTTTGGAGAGTTTTGAAATCAAAGTTTGGCCCAATGTGCGTTCTTTAGGTGCTTTGTGCTCCGTTTCTGTTTTGGAGGGCTCGGAACCCAAAGATCGACCCAATGAGACTTTTTATCTTGTTTGGACGAACTTGGTCCAAACTTTGCTCCGTCTTAGTCTTGGAGAGTTTGGAAATCAAAGTTCGGCCCAATGAGTGTTCTTTAGGTGGTTTGGACGACAAATGGTCCAAACCTTGCTCCGTTTCTGTTTTGGAGGGCTCGGAACCCAAAGTTCGACCCAATGAGACTTTTTATCTTGTTTGGATGAACTTGGTCAAAACTTTGCTCCGTCTTAGTTTTTGAGAGTTTGGAAATCAAAGTTTGACCCAATGATTGTTCTTTAGGTGGTTTGGACGACAAATGGTTCAAACCTTTCTCCGTTTCTGTTTTTTAGGGCTCGAAACCCTAAGTTCGTCCCAATGAGACTTTTTATCTTGTTTGACCAAACTTGGTCTAAACTTTGCTCCGTCTGAGTTTTGGAGAGTTTGGAAATCAAAGTTTGGCCCAATGTGTGTTCTTTAGGTGGTTTGGACGACAAATGGTTCAAACCTTGCTCCGTTTCTGTTTTTGAGGGCTCGGAACCCAAAGTTCGTTCCAATGAGACTTTTTTTCTTGTTTGGACGAACTTGGTCCAAACTTTGCTCCGTCTGAGTTTTGGAGAGTTTGGAAATCAAAGTTTGGCCCAATGTGTGTTCTTTAGGTGGTTTGGACGACAAATGGTTCAAACCTTGCTCCATTTCTGTTTTTGAGGGCTCGGAACCCAAAGTTCGTCCCAATGAGACTTTTTATCTTGTTTGACCGAACTTGGTCAAAACTTGTCTCCCTCTGAGTTTTGGAGAGTTTGGAAATCAAAGTTTGGCCAAATGTGTGTTCTTTAGGTGGTTTGGACGATAAATGGTTCAAACCTTGCTCCGTTTCTGTTTTTGAGGGCTCGAAAACCAAAGTTCGTCCCAATGAGACTTTTTATCTTGTTTCACCGAACTTGGTCCAAACTTTGCTCCGTCTGAGTTTTGGAGAGTTTGGAAATGAAAGTTTGGCCCAATGTGTGTACTTTAGGTGGTTTGGACGACAAATGGGTCAAACCTTGCTCCATTTCTGTTTTTGAGGGCTCAAAACCCAAAGTTCGTCCCAATGACAGTTTTTCATCTTGTTTGGACCAACTTGGTTCAAACTTTGCTCCGTGTGAGTTTTGGAGAGTTTGGAAATCAAAGTTTTGCCGAATGTGTGTTCTTCAGGTGGTTTGGACGACAAATGGTTTAAACCTTGCTTCGTTTCTGTTTTGGAGGGCTCGGAACCCAAAGTTCGACCCAATGAGACTTTTTATCTTGTTTGGACAAACTTGGTCCAAACTTTGCTCCGTCTGAGTTTGTGAGAGTTTGGAAATCAAAGTTTGGCCAAATGTGTGTTCTTCAGGTGGTTTGGACGACAAATGGTTCAAACCTTGCTCCGTTTCTGTTTTTGAGGGCTCGGAACCCAAAGTTCGTCCCAGTAAGACTTTTTATCTTGTTTGACCGAACGAGGTCCAAACTTTGCTCCGTCTGAGTTTTGGAGAGTTTTGAAATCAAAGTTTGGCCCAATGTGTGTTCTTTAGGTGGTTTGGACGACAAATGGTGCAAACATTGCTCCGTTTCTGTTTTTGAGGGCTCGGAACCCAAAGTTCGTCCCAATGAGACTTTTTATCTTGTTTGGACGAACTTGGTCCAAACTTTGGTCCGTCTGAGTTTTGGAGAGTTTGAAAATCAAAGTTTGGCCCAATGTGTGTTCTTTAGGTGGTTTGGACGACGAATGGTTCAAACCTTTCTCCATTTCTGTTTTTGAGGGCTCGGATCCCAAAGTTCGTCCCAATGAGAGTTTTTATCTTGTTTGACCGAACTTGGTCAAAACTTTGCTCCCTCTGAGTTTTGGAGAGTTTTGAAATCAAAGTTTGGCCCAATGTGTGTTCTTTACGTTGTTTGGACGACAAATGGATCAAACCTTGCCCCGTTTCTGTTTTTGAGGGCTCGAAAACCAAAGTTCGTCCCAATGAGACTTTTTATCTTGTTTCACCGAACTAGGTCCAAACTTTGCTCCGTCTGAGTTTTGGAGAGTTTGGAAATCAAAGTTTGGCCCAATGTGTGATCTTTAGGTGGTTTGGACGACAAATGGGTCAACCCTTGCTCCATTTCTGTTTTTGAGGGCTCGGAACCCAAAGTTCGTCCCAATGAGAGTTTTTCATGTTTTTTGGACAAACTTGGTCCAAACTTTGCTCCGTGTGAGTTTTGGAGAGTTTGGAAATCAAAGTTTTGCCCAATGTGTGTTCTTTAGGTGGTTTGGAAAACAAATGGTGCAAACCTTGCTCCGTTTCTGTTTGTGAGGGCTCGGAACCCAAAGTTCGTCCCAATGAGACATTTTATCTTGTTTGAACGAACTTGGTCCAAACTTTTGTCCGTCTGAGTTTTGGAGAGTTTGAAAATCAAAGTTTGGCCCAATGTGTGTTCTTTAGGTGGTTTGGGCGACAAATGGTTCAAACCTTGCTCCATTTCTCTTTTTGAGGGCTCGGAACCCAAAGTTCGTCCCAACGAGACTTTTTATCTTGTTTGACCGAACTTGGTCCAAACTTTGCTCCGTCATAGTTTTGGAGAGTTTGGAAATCAAAGTTTGGCCCAATGTGTGTTCTTTAGGTGGTTTGGATGACAAATGGTTCAAACCTTGCTCAGCTTCTGTTTTGGAGGGCTCGGAACCCAAAGATCGACCCAGTGAGACTTTTTATCTTGTTTGGACGAACTTGGTCCAAACTTTGCTCCGTCTGAGTTTTGGAGAGTTTGGAAATGAAAGTTTGGCCCAATGTGTGTTCTTTAGGTGGTTTGGACGACAAATGGTTAAAACCTTGCTCAGTTTCTGTTTTTTAAGGATCGGAACCCAAAGTTCGTCCCAATGAGACTTTTTATTACTTTGACCGAACTTGGTCCAAACAATGCTCCGTCTGAGTTTTGGAGAGTTTGGGAATCAAAGTTTGGCCCAATGTGTGTTCTTTAGGTGGTTTGGACGACAAATGGTTCAAACCTTGCTCCGTTTCTGTTTTTGAGGGCTCGGAACCAAAGGTTCGTCCCAATGAGACTTTTTATCTTGTTTGGACGAACTTGGTCCAAACTTTGCTCCGTCTGAGTCTTGGAGAGTTAGGAAATCAAAGTTCGGCCCAATGAGTGTTCTTTAGGTGGTTTGGACGACAAATGGTTTAAACCTTGCTTCGTTTCTGTTTTGGAGGGCTCGGAACCCAAAGTTCGACCCAATGAGACTTTTTATCTTGTTTGGACGAACTTGGTCCAAACTTTGCTCCGTCTGAGTTTGTGAGAGTTTGGAAATCAAAGTTTGGCCCAATGTGTGTTCTTTAGGTGGTTTGGACGACAAATGGTTCAAACCTTGCTCCGTTTCTGTTTTTGAGGGCTCGGAACCCAAAGTTCGTCCCAATAAGACTTTTTATCTTGGTTGACCGAACTATGTCCAAACTTTGCTCTGTCCGAGTTTTGGAGAGTTTTGAAATCAAAGTTTGGCCCAATGTGTGTTCTTTACGTCGTTTGGACGACAAATGGATCAAACCTTGCAACGTTTCTGTTTTTGAGGGCTCGAAAACCGAAGTTCGTCCCAATGAGACTTTTTATCTTGTTTCACCGAACTTGGTCCAAACTTTGCTCCGTCTGAATTTTGGAGAGTTTGGAAATCAAAGTTTGGCCCAATGTGTGATCTTTAGGTGGTTTGGACGACAAATGGGTCAGCCCTTGCTCCATTTCTGTTTTTGAGGGCTCGGAACCCAAAGTTCGTCCCAATGAGAGTTTTTCATCTTGTTTGGACAAACTTGTTCCAAACTTTGCTCCGTGTGAGTTTTGGAGAGTTTGTAAATCAAAGTTTTGCCCAATGTGTGTTCTTTATGTGGTTTGGACAACAGATGGTGCAAACCTTGCTCCGTTTCTGTTTGTGAGGGCTCGGAACCCAAAGTTCGTCCCAATGAGACTTTTTATCTTGTTTGGACGAACTTGGTCCAAACTTTGGTCCGTCTGAGTTTTGGAGAGTTTGAAAATCAAAGTTTGGCCCAATGTGTGTTCTTTAGGTTGTTTGGACGACAAATAGTTCAAACCTTGCTCCATTTCTGTTTTTGAGGGCTCGGAACCAAAATTTCGTCCCAATGAGACTTTTTATCTTGTTTGGACGAACTTGGTCCAAACTTTGCTCCGTCTGAGTTTGTGAGAGTTTGGAAATCAAAGTTTGGCCCAATGTGTGTTCTTTAGGTGGTTTGGACGACAAATGGTGCAAACATTGCTCCGTTTCTGTTTTTGAGGGCTCGGAACCCAAAGTTCGTCCCAATGAGACTTTTTATCTTGTTTGGACGAACTTGGTCCAAACTTTGGTCCGTCTGAGTTTTGGAGAGTTTGAAAATCAAAGTTTGGCCCAATGTGTGTTCTTTAGGTGGTTTGGACGACGAATGGTTCAAACCTTTCTCCATTTCTGTTTTTGAGGGCTCGGATCCCAAAGTTCGTCCCAATGAGAGTTTTTATCTTGTTTGACCGAACTTGGTCAAAACTTTGCTCCCTCTGAGTTTTGGAGAGTTTTGAAATCAAAGTTTGGCCCAATGTGTGTTCTTTACGTTGTTTGGACGACAAATGGATCAAACCTTGCCCCGTTTCTGTTTTTGAGGGCTCGAAAACCAAAGTTCGTCCCAATGAGACTTTTTATCTTGTTTCACCGAACTAGGTCCAAACTTTGCTCCGTCTGAGTTTTGGAGAGTTTGGAAATCAAAGTTTGGCCCAATGTGTGATCTTTAGGTGGTTTGGACGACAAATGGGTCAACCCTTGCTCCATTTCTGTTTTTGAGGGCTCGGAACCCAAAGTTCGTCCCAATGAGAGTTTTTCATGTTGTTTGGACAAACTTGGTCCAAACTTTGCTCCGTGTGAGTTTTGGAGAGTTTGGAAATCAAAGTTTTGCCCAATGTGTGTTCTTTAGGTGGTTTGGAAAACAAATGGTGCAAACCTTGCTCCGTTTCTGTTTGTGAGGGCTCGGAACCCAAAGTTCGTCCCAATGAGACATTTTATCTTGTTTGAACGAACTTGGTCCAAACTTTTGTCCGTCTGAGTTTTGGAGAGTTTGAAAATCAAAGTTTGGCCCAATGTGTGTTCTTTAGGTGGTTTGGGCGACAAATGGTTCAAACCTTGCTCCATTTCTCTTTTTGAGGGCTCGGAACCCAAAGTTCGTCCCAACGAGACTTTTTATCTTGTTTGACCGAACTTGGTCCAAACTTTGCTCCGTCATAGTTTTGGAGAGTTTGGAAATCAAAGTTTGGCCCAATGTGTGTTCTTTAGGTGGTTTGGACGACAAATGGTTCAAACCTTGCTCAGCTTCTGTTTTGGAGGGCTCGGAACCCAAAGATCGACCCAGTGAGACTTTTTATCTTGTTTGGACGAACTTGGTCCAAACTTTGCTCCGTCTGAGTTTTGGAGAGTTTGGAAATGAAAGTTTGGCCCAATGTGTGTTCTTTAGGTGGTTTGGACGACAAATGGTTAAAACCTTGCTCAGTTTCTGTTTTTTAAGGATCGGAACCCAAAGTTCGTCCCAATGAGACTTTTTATTACTTTGACCGAACTTGGTCCAAACAATGCTCCGTCTGAGTTTTGGAGAGTTTGGGAATCAAAGTTTGGCCCAATGTGTGTTCTTTAGGTGGTTTGGACGACAAATGGTTCAAACCTTGCTCCGTTTCTGTTTTTGAGGGCTCGGAACCAAAGGTTCGTCCCAATGAGACTTTTTATCTTGTTTGGACGAACTTGGTCCAAACTTTGCTCCGTCTGAGTCTTGGAGAGTTAGGAAATCAAAGTTCGGCCCAATGAGTGTTCTTTAGGTGGTTTGGACGACAAATGGTTTAAACCTTGCTTCGTTTCTGTTTTGGAGGGCTCGGAACCCAAAGTTCGACCCAATGAGACTTTTTATCTTGTTTGGACGAACTTGGTCCAAACTTTGCTCCGTCTGAGTTTGTGAGAGTTTGGAAATCAAAGTTTGGCCCAATGTGTGTTCTTTAGGTGGTTTGGACGACAAATGGTTCAAACCTTGCTCCGTTTCTGTTTTTGAGGGCTCGGAACCCAAAGTTCGTCCCAATAAGACTTTTTATCTTGGTTGACCGAACTATGTCCAAACTTTGCTCTGTCCGAGTTTTGGAGAGTTTTGAAATCAAAGTTTGGCCCAATGTGTGTTCTTTACGTCGTTTGGACGACAAATGGATCAAACCTTGCAACGTTTCTGTTTTTGAGGGCTCGAAAACCGAAGTTCGTCCCAATGAGACTTTTTATCTTGTTTCACCGAACTTGGTCCAAACTTTGCTCCGTCTGAATTTTGGAGAGTTTGGAAATCAAAGTTTGGCCCAATGTGTGATCTTTAGGTGGTTTGGACGACAAATGGGTCAGCCCTTGCTCCATTTCTGTTTTTGAGGGCTCGGAACCCAAAGTTCGTCCCAATGAGAGTTTTTCATCTTGTTTGGACAAACTTGTTCCAAACTTTGCTCCGTGTGAGTTTTGGAGAGTTTGTAAATCAAAGTTTTGCCCAATGTGTGTTCTTTATGTGGTTTGGACAACAGATGGTGCAAACCTTGCTCCGTTTCTGTTTGTGAGGGCTCGGAACCCAAAGTTCGTCCCAATGAGACTTTTTATCTTGTTTGGACGAACTTGGTCCAAACTTTGGTCCGTCTGAGTTTTGGAGAGTTTGAAAATCAAAGTTTGGCCCAATGTGTGTTCTTTAGGTTGTTTGGACGACAAATAGTTCAAACCTTGCTCCATTTCTGTTTTTGAGGGCTCGGAACCAAAATTTCGTCCCAATGAGACTTTTTATCTTGTTTGGACGAACTTGGTCCAAACTTTGGTCCGTCTGAGTTTTGGAGAGTTTGAAAATCAAAGTTTTGCCCAATGTGTGTTCTTTAGGTGGTTTGGACGACAAATGGTTCAAAACTTGCTCCATTTCTGTTTTTGAGGGCTCGGAACCCAAAGTTCGTCCCAATGGGACTTTTTATCTTGTTTGACCGAACTTGGTCAAAACTTTGCTCCCTCTGAGTTTTGGAGAGTTTTGAAATCAAAGTTTGGCCCAATGTGTGTTCTTTACGTTGTTTGGACGACAAATGGTTCAAACCCTTCTCCGTTTCTGTTTTTGAGGGCTCGAAAACCAAAGTTCGTCGTAATGAGACTTTTTATCTTGTTTCACCGAACTTTGTCCAAACTTTGCTCCGTCTGAGTTTTGGAGAGTTTGGAAATCAAAGTTTTCCCCAATGTGTGTTCTTTTGGTGGTTTGGACGACAAATGGGTCAACCCTTGCTCCATTTCTGTTTTTGACGGCTCGGAACCCAAAGTTCGTCCCAATGAGAGTTTTTCATCTTCTTTGGACAAACTTGGTCAAAACTTTGCTCCGTGTGAGTTTTGGAGAGTTTGGAAATCAAAGTTTTGCCCAATGTGAGTTCTTTAGGTGGTTTGGACAACAAATGGTGCAAACCTTGCTCCGTTTCTGTTTGTGAGGGCTCGGAACCCAAAGTTCGTCCCAATGAGACTTTTTATCTTGTTTGGACGAACTTGGTTCAAACTTTGGTCCGTCTGAGTTTTGGAGAGTTTGAAAATCAAAGTTTGGCCCAATGTGTGGTCTTTAGGTGGTTTGGACGACAAATGGTTCCAACCTTGCTCCATTTCTGTTTTTGAGGGCTCAGAACCCAAAGTTCGTCCCAACGAGACTTTTTATCCTGTTTGACCGAACTTGGTCCAAACTTTGCTCTGTTTGAGTTTTGGAGAGTTTTGAAATCAAAGTTTTGCCCAATGTGTGTTCTTTAGGTGGTTTGGACGACAAATGGTTCGAACCTTGCTCCGTTTCTTTTTTTGAGGGCTAGAAACCCAAAGTTCCTCCCAATGAGACTTTTTATCTTGTTTCACCGAACTTGGTCCAAACTTTGCTCCGTCTGAGTTTTGGAGAGTTTGGAAATCAAAGTTTGGCCCAATGTGTGTTCTTTAGGTGGTTTGGACGACAAATGGTTCAAACCTTGCTCCATTTCTGTTTTCGAGGGCTCGAAACCCAAAGTTCGTCCCAATGAGAGTTTTTCATCTTGTTTGCACAAACTTGGTCCAAACTTTGGTCCGTCTGAGTTTTGGAGAGTTTGAAAATAAAAGTTTGGCCGAATGTGTGTTCTTTAGGTGGTTTGGACGACAAATGGTTCAAACCTTGATCCATTTCTGTTTTTGAGGGCTCGGAACCCAAAGTTCGTCCCAATGAGACTTTTTATCTTGTTTGACCGAACTTGGTCCAAACTTTGCTCTGTCTGAGTTTTGGAGAGTTTGGAAATCAAAGTTTGGCCGAATGTGTGTTCTTTAGGTGGTTTGGACGACAAATGGTTCAAACCTTGCTCCATTTCTGATTTTGAGGGCTCGGAACCCAAAGTTCGTCCCAATGAGACTTTTTATCTTGTTTGACCGAACTTGGTCAAAACTTTTCTCCCTCTGAATTTTGGAGAGTTTGGAAATCAAAGTTTGCCCAATGTGTGTTCTTTAGGTGGTTTGGACGACAAATGGTTCAAACCTTGCTCCGTTTCTGTTTTTGAGGGCTCGAAAACCAAAGTTCGTCCCAATGAGACTTTTTATCTTGTTTGACCGGACTTGGTCCAAACTTTGCTCCGTCTGAGTTATGGAGAATTTGGAAATCAAAGTTTGGCCCAATGTGTGTTCATTAGGTGGTTTGGACGACAAATGGTTCAAACCTTGCTCCGTTTCTGTTTTGGACGGCTCGGAACCCAAAGATCGACCCAATGAGACTTTTTATCTTGTTTGGATGAACTTGGTCAAAACTTTGCTCCGTCTTAGTTTTTGAGAGTTTGGAAATCAAAGTTTGACCCAATGATTGTTCTTTAGGTGGTTTGGACGACAAATGGTTCAAACCTTTCTCCGTTTCTGTTTTTTAGGGCTCGAAACCCTAAGTTCGTCCCAATGAGACTTTTTATCTTGTTTGACCGAACTTGGTCTAAACTTTGCTCCGTCTGAGTTTTGGAGAGTTTGGAAATCAAAGTTTGGCCCAATGTGTGTTCTTTAGGTGGTTTGGACGACAAATGGTTCAAACCTTGCTCCGTTTCTGTTTTTGAGGGCTCGGAACCCAAAGTTCGTTCCAATGAGACTTTTTTTCTTGTTTGGACGAACTTGGTCCAAACTTTGCTCCGTCTGAGTTTTGGAGAGTTTGGAAATCAAAGTTTGGCCCAATGTGTGTTCTTTAGGTGGTTTGGACGACAAATGGTTCAAACCTTGCTCCATTTCTGTTTTTGAGGGCTCGGAACCCAAAGTTCGTCCCAATGAGACTTTTTATCTTGTTTGACCGAACTTGGTCAAAACTTGTCTCCCTCTGAGTTTTGGAGAGTTTGGAAATCAAAGTTTGGCCAAATGTGTGTTCTTTAGGTGGTTTGGACGATAAATGGTTCAAACCTTGCTCCGTTTCTGTTTTTGAGGGCTCGAAAACCAAAGTTCGTCCCAATGAGACTTTTTATCTTGTTTCACCGAACTTGGTCCAAACTTTGCTCCGTCTGAGTTTTGGAGAGTTTGGAAATGAAAGTTTGGCCCAATGTGTGTACTTTAGGTGGTTTGGACGACAAATGGGTCAAACCTTGCTCCATTTCTGTTTTTGAGGGCTCAAAACCCAAAGTTCGTCCCAATGACAGTTTTTCATCTTGTTTGGACCAACTTGGTTCAAACTTTGCTCCGTGTGAGTTTTGGAGAGTTTGGAAATCAAAGTTTTGCCGAATGTGTGTTCTTCAGGTGGTTTGGACGACAAATGGTTTAAACCTTGCTTCGTTTCTGTTTTGGAGGGCTCGGAACCCAAAGTTCGACCCAATGAGACTTTTTATCTTGTTTGGACAAACTTGGTCCAAACTTTGCTCCGTCTGAGTTTGTGAGAGTTTGGAAATCAAAGTTTGGCCAAATGTGTGTTCTTTAGGTGGTTTGGACGACAAATGGTTCAAACCTTGCTCCGTTTCTGTTTTTGAGGGCTCGGAACCCAAAGTTCGTCCCAGTAAGACTTTTTATCTTGTTTGACCGAACGAGGTCCAAACTTTGCTCCGTCTGAGTTTTGGAGAGTTTTGAAATCAAAGTTTGGCCCAATGTGTGTTCTTTAGGTGGTTTGGACGACAAATGGTGCAAACATTGCTCCGTTTCTGTTTTTGAGGGCTCGGAACCCAAAGTTCGTCCCAATGAGACTTTTTATCTTGTTTGGACGAACTTGGTCCAAACTTTGGTCCGTCTGAGTTTTGGAGAGTTTGAAAATCAAAGTTTGGCCCAATGTGTGTTCTTTAGGTGGTTTGGACGACGAATGGTTCAAACCTTTCTCCATTTCTGTTTTTGAGGGCTCGGATCCCAAAGTTCGTCCCAATGAGAGTTTTTATCTTGTTTGACCGAACTTGGTCAAAACTTTGCTCCCTCTGAGTTTTGGAGAGTTTTGAAATCAAAGTTTGGCCCAATGTGTGTTCTTTACGTTGTTTGGACGACAAATGGATCAAACCTTGCCCCGTTTCTGTTTTTGAGGGCTCGAAAACCAAAGTTCGTCCCAATGAGACTTTTTATCTTGTTTCACCGAACTTGGTCCAAACTTTGCTCCGTCTGAGTTTTGGAGAGTTTGGAAATCAAAGTTTGGCCCAATGTGTGATCTTTAGGTGGTTTGGACGACAAATGGGTCAACCCTTGCTCCATTTCTGTTTTTGAGGGCTCGGAACCCAAAGTTCGTCCCAATGAGAGTTTTTCATGTTGTTTGGACAAACTTAGTCCAAACTTTGCTCCGTGTGAGTTTTGGAGAGTTTGGAAATCAAAGTTTTGCCCAATGTGTGTTCTTTAGGTGGTTTGGAAAACAAATGGTGCAAACCTTGCTCCGTTTCTGTTTGTGAGGGCTCGGAACCCAAAGTTCGTCCCAATGAGACATTTTATCTTGTTTGAACGAACTTGGTCCAAACTTTTGTCCGTCTCAGTTTTGGAGAGTTTGAAAATCAAAGTTTGGCCCAATGTGTGTTCTTTAGGTGGTTTGGGCGACAAATGGTTCAAACCTTGCTCCATTTCTCTTTTTGAGGGCTCGGAACCCAAAGTTCGTCCCAACGAGACTTTTTATCTTGTTTGACCGAACTTGGTCCAAACTTTGCTCCGTCATAGTTTTGGAGAGTTTGGAAATCAAAGTTTGGCCCAATGTGTGTTCTTTAGGTGGTTTGGACGACAAATGGTTCAAACCTTGCTCAGCTTCTGTTTTGGAGGGCTCGGAACCCAAAGATCGACCCAGTGAGACTTTTTATCTTGTTTGGACGAACTTGGTCCAAACTTTGCTCCGTCTGAGTTTTGGAGAGTTTGGAAATGAAAGTTTGGCCCAATGTGTGTTCTTTAGGTGGTTTGGACGACAAATGGTTAAAACCTTGCTCAGTTTCTGTTTTTTAAGGATCGGAACCCAAAGTTCGTCCCAATGAGACTTTTTATTACTTTGACCGAACTTGGTCCAAACAATGCTCCGTCTGAGTTTTGGAGAGTTTGGGAATCAAAGTTTGGCCCAATGTGTGTTCTTTAGGTGGTTTGGACGACAAATGGTTCAAACCTTGCTCCGTTTCTGTTTTTGAGGGCTCGGAACCAAAGGTTCGTCCCAATGAGACTTTTTATCTTGTTTGGACGAACTTGGTCCAAACTTTGCTCCGTCTGAGTCTTGGAGAGTTAGGAAATCAAAGTTCGGCCCAATGAGTGTTCTTTAGGTGGTTTGGACGACAAATGGTTTAAACCTTGCTTCGTTTCTGTTTTGGAGGGCTCGGAACCCAAAGTTCGACCCAATGAGACTTTTTATCTTGTTTGGACGAACTTGGTCCAAACTTTGCTCCGTCTGAGTTTGTGAGAGTTTGGAAATCAAAGTTTGGCCCAATGTGTGTTCTTTAGGTGGTTTGGACGACAAATGGTTCAAACCTTGCTCCGTTTCTGTTTTTGAGGGCTCGGAACCCAAAGTTCGTCCCAATAAGACTTTTTATCTTGGTTGACCGAACTATGTCCAAACTTTGCTCTGTCCGAGTTTTGGAGAGTTTTGAAATCAAAGTTTGGCCCAATGTGTGTTCTTTACGTCGTTTGGACGACAAATGGATCAAACCTTGCAACGTTTCTGTTTTTGAGGGCTCGAAAACCGAAGTTCGTCCCAATGAGACTTTTTATCTTGTTTCACCGAACTTGGTCCAAACTTTGCTCCGTCTGAATTTTGGAGAGTTTGGAAATCAAAGTTTGGCCCAATGTGTGATCTTTAGGTGGTTTGGACGACAAATGGGTCAGCCCTTGCTCCATTTCTGTTTTTGAGGGCTCGGAACCCAAAGTTCGTCCCAATGAGAGTTTTTCATCTTGTTTGGACAAACTTGTTCCAAACTTTGCTCCGTGTGAGTTTTGGAGAGTTTGTAAATCAAAGTTTTGCCCAATGTGTGTTCTTTATGTGGTTTGGACAACAGATGGTGCAAACCTTGCTCCGTTTCTGTTTGTGAGGGCTCGGAACCCAAAGTTCGTCCCAATGAGACTTTTTATCTTGTTTGGACGAACTTGGTCCAAACTTTGGTCCGTCTGAGTTTTGGAGAGTTTGAAAATCAAAGTTTGGCCCAATGTGTGTTCTTTAGGTGGTTTGGACGACAAATAGTTCAAACCTTGCTCCATTTCTGTTTTTGAGGGCTCGGAACCAAAATTTCGTCCCAATGAGACTTTTTATCTTGTTTGGACGAACTTGGTCCAAACTTTGGTCCGTCTGAGTTTTGGAGAGTTTGAAAATCAAAGTTTTGCCCAATGTGTGTTCTTTAGGTGGTTTGGACGACAAATGGTTCAAAACTTGCTCCATTTCTGTTTTTGAGGGCTCGGAACCCAAAGTTCGTCCCAATGGGACTTTTTATCTTGTTTGACCGAACTTGGTCAAAACTTTGCTCCCTCTGAGTTTTGGAGAGTTTTGAAATCAAAGTTTGGCCCAATGTGTGTTCTTTACGTTGTTTGGACGACAAATGGTTCAAACCCTTCTCCGTTTCTGTTTTTGAGGGCTCGAAAACCAAAGTTCGTCGTAATGAGACTTTTTATCTTGTTTCACCGAACTTTGTCCAAACTTTGCTCCGTCTGAGTTTTGGAGAGTTTGGAAATCAAAGTTTTCCCCAATGTGTGTTCTTTTGGTGGTTTGGACGACAAATGGGTCAACCCTTGCTCCATTTCTGTTTTTGACGGCTCGGAACCCAAAGTTCGTCCCAATGAGAGTTTTTCATCTTCTTTGGACAAACTTGGTCAAAACTTTGCTCCGTGTGAGTTTTGGAGAGTTTGGAAATCAAAGTTTTGCCCAATGTGAGTTCTTTAGGTGGTTTGGACAACAAATGGTGCAAACCTTGCTCCGTTTCTGTTTGTGAGGGCTCGGAACCCAAAGTTCGTCCCAATGAGACTTTTTATCTTGTTTGGACGAACTTGGTTCAAACTTTGGTCCGTCTGAGTTTTGGAGAGTTTGAAAATCAAAGTTTGGCCCAATGTGTGGTCTTTAGGTGGTTTGGACGACAAATGGTTCCAACCTTGCTCCATTTCTGTTTTTGAGGGCTCAGAACCCAAAGTTCGTCCCAACGAGACTTTTTATCCTGTTTGACCGAACTTGGTCCAAACTTTGCTCTGTTTGAGTTTTGGAGAGTTTGGAAATCAAAGTTTTTCCCAATGTGTGTTCTTTAGGTGGTTTGGACGACAAATGGTTCGAACCTTGCTCCGTTTCTTTTTTTGAGGGCTCGAAACCCAAAGTTCCTCCCAATGAGACTTTTTATCTTGTTTCACCGAACTTGGTCCAAACTTTGCTCCGTCTGAGTTATGGAGAATTTGGAAATCAAAGTTTGGCCCAATGTGTGTTCATTAGGTGGTTTGGACGACAAATGGTTCAAACCTTGCTCCGTTTCTGTTTTGGACGGCTCGGAACCCAAAGATCGACCCAATGAGACTTTTTATCCTGTTTGGACGAACATAGTCAAAACTTTGCTCCGTCTGAGTTTGTGAGAGTCTTGAAATCAAAGTTTGGCCCAATGTGTGTTCGTTAGGTGGTTTGGACGACAAATGGGTCAAACCTTTCTCCATTTCTGTTTTTGAGGGCTCGGAACCCAAAGTACGTCCCAATGAGACTTTTTATCTTATTTGGACGAACTTGGTCCAAACTTTTGTCCGTCTGAGTTTTGGGGAGTTTGAAAATCAAAGTTTGGCCCAATGTGTGTTCTTTAGGTGGTTTGGACGACAAATGGTTCAAACCTTGCTCCATTTCTGTTTTTGAGGGCTCGGAACCCAAAGTTCTTCCCAACGAGACTTTTTATCTTGTTTGACCGAACTTGGTCCAAACTTTGCTCCGTCTGAGTTTTGGAGAGTTTGGAAATCAACGTTTGGCCCAATGTGTGTTCTTTAGGTGGTTTGGACGACAAAAGGTTCAAACCTTGCTCCATTTCCTTTTTTGAGGGCTCGGAACCCAAAGTTCGTCCCAATGAGAGTTTTTCATCTTATTTGGACAAACTTGGTCCAAACTTTGCTCCGTCGTAGTTTTGGAGAGTTTTGAAATCAAAGTTTTGCCCAATGTGTGTTCTTTAGGTGGTTTGGACGACAAATGGTTCAAACCTTGCTTCGTTTCTGTTTTGGAGGGCTCGGAACCCGAAGTTCGACCCAATGAGACTTTTTATCTTGTTTGGACGAACATAGTCCAAACTTTGCTCCGTCTGAGTTTGTGAGAGTCTGGAAATCAAAGTTTGGCCCAATGTGTGTTCTTTAGGTGGTTTGGACGACAAATGGTTTAAACCTTGCTTCGTTTCTGTTTTGGAGGGCTCGGAACCCAAAGTTCGACCCAATGAGACTTTTTATCTTGTTTTGATGAACTTGATCCAAACTTTGCTCCGTCTGAGTTTTGGAGAGTTTGGAAATAAAAGTTTGGCCCAATGTGTGTTCTTTAGGTGGTTTGGACGACAAATTGTTCAAACCTTTCCCCGTTTCTGTTTTTTAGGGCTCGAAACCCAAAGTTCGTCCCAATGAGACTTTTTATCTTGTTTCCCCGAACTTGGTCCAAACTTTGCTCTGTCTGAGTTTTGGAGAGTTTGGAAATCAAAGTTTGGCCCAATGTGCGTTCTTTAGGTGGTTTGGACGACAAATGGTTCAAACCTTGGTCTGTTTCTTTTTTTGAGGGCTCGGAACCCAAAGTTCGTCCCAATGAGACTTTTTATCTTGTTTGACAAAACTTGGTCCAAACATTGCTCCGTCTGAGTTTTGGAGAGTTTGGAAATCAAAGTTTGGCCCAATGTGTGTTCTTTAGGTGGTTTGGACGACAAATGGTTAAAACCTTGCTCCATTTCTGTTTTTGAGGGCTCGGAACCCAAGGTTCGTCCCAATGAGAGTTTTTCATCTTTTTCGGACGAACTTGGTCCAAACTTTGCTCCGGCTGAGTTTTGGAGAGTTTGGAAATCAAAGTTTGGCGCAATGTGTGTTCCTTAGGTGGTTTGGACGACAAATGGTTGAAACCTTGCTCCGTTTCTGTTTTTGAGGGCTCGGAACCCAAAGTTCATCCCAATGAGACTTTTTATCTTATTTGGACGAACTTGGTCAAAACTTTGGTCCGTCTGAGTTTTGGGGAGTTTGAAAATCAAAGTTTGGCCAAATGTGTGTTCTTTAGGTGGTTTGGACGACAAATGGTTCAAACCTTGCTCCATTTCTGTTTTTGAGGACTCGGAACCCAAAGTTCGACCCAATGAGACTTTTTATCTTGTTTGGACGAACATAGTCAAAACTTTGCTCCGTCTGAGTTTGTGAGAGTCTTGAAATCAAAGTTTGGCCCAATGTGTGTTCGTTAGGTGGTTTGGACGACAAATGGGTCAAACCTTTCTCCATTTCTGTTTTTGAGGGCTCGGAACCCAAAGTTCGTCCCAATGAGACTTTTTATCTTATTTGGACGAACTTGGTCCAAACTTTTGTCCGTCTGAGTTTTGGGGAGTTTGGAAATCAAAGTTTGGCCCAATGTGTGTTCTTTAGGTGGTTTGGACGACAAATGGTTCAAACCTTGCTCCATTTCTGTTTTTGAGGGCTCGGAACCCAAAGTTCTTCCCAACGAGACTTTTTATCTTGTTTGACCGAACTTGGTCCAAACTTTGCTCCGTCTGAGTTTTGGAGAGTTTGGAAATCAACGTTTGGCCCAATGTGTGTTCTTTAGGTGGTTTGGACGACAAAAGGTTCAAACCTTGCTCCATTTCCTTTTTTGAGGGCTCGGAACCCAAAGTTCGTCCAAATGAGAGTTTTTCATCTTATTTGGACAAACTTGGTCCAAACTTTGCTCCGTCGTAGTTTTGGAGAGTTTTGAAATCAAAGGTTTGCCCAATGTCTGTTCTTTAGGTGGTTTGGACGACAAATGGTTCAAACCTTGCTTCGTTTCTGTTTTGGAGGGCTCGGAACCCAAAGTTCGACCCAATGAGACTTTTTATCTTGTTTGGACGAACATAGTCCAAACTTTGCTCCGTCTGAGTTTGTGAGAGTCTGGAAATCAAAGTTTGGCCCAATGTGTGTTCTTTAGGTGGTTTGGACGACAAATGGTTTAAACCTTGCTTCGTTTCTGTTTTGGAGGGCTCGGAACCCAAAGTTCGACCCAATGAGACTTTTTATCTTGTTTTGATGAACTTGATCCAAACTTTGCTCCGTCTGAGTTTTGGAGAGTTTGGAAATAAAAGTTTGGCCCAATGTGTGTTCTTTAGGTGGTTTGGACGACAAATTGTTCAAACCTTTCCCCGTTTCTGTTTTTTAGGGCTCGAAACCCAAAGTTCGTCCCAATGAGACTTTTTATCTTGTTTCCCCGAACTTGGTCCAAACTTTGCTCTGTCTGAGTTTTGGAGAGTTTGGAAATCAAAGTTTGGCCCAATGTGCGTTCTTTAGGTGGTTTGGACGACAAATGGTTCAAACCTTGCTCTGTTTCTTTTTTTGAGGGCTCGGAACCCAAAGTTCGTCCCAATGAGACTTTTTATCTTGTTTGACAAAACTTGGTCCAAACATTGCTCCGTCTGAGTTTTGGAGAGTTTGGAAATCAAAGTTTGGCCCAATGTGTGTTATTTAGGTGGTTTGGACGAAAAATGGTTAAAACCTTGCTCCATTTCTGTTTTTGAGGGCTCGGAACCCAAGGTTCGTCCCAATGAGAGTTTTTCATCTTTTTCGGACGAACTTGGTCCAAACTTTGCTCCGTCTGAGTTTTGGAGAGTTTGGAAATCAAAGTTTGCCCAATGTGTGTTCTTTAGGTGGTTTGGACGACAAATGGTTTAAACCTTGCTTCGTTTCTGTTTTGGAGGTATCGGAACCCAAAGTTCGACCCAATGAGACTTTTTATCTTGTTTTGACGAACTTGATCCAAACTTTGCTCCGTCTGAGTTTTGGAGAGTTTGGAAATCAAAGTTTGGCCCAATGTGTGTTCTTTAGGTGGTTTGGACGACAAATGGTTCAAACCTTGCTTCGTTTCTGTTTTTTAGGGCTCGAAACCCAAAGTTCGTCCCAATGAGAGTTTTTATCTCTTTTCACCGAACTTGGTCCAAACTTTGCTCCGTCTGAGTTTTGGAGAGTTTGGAAATCAAAGTTTGGCCCAATGTGTGTTCTTTAGGTGGTTTGGACGACAAATTGTTCAAACCTTTCCCCGTTTCTGTTTTTTAGGGCTCGAAACCCAAAGTTCGTCCCAATGAGACTTTTTATCCTCTTTCACCGAACTTGGTCCAAACTTTGCTCCGTCTGAGTTTTGGAGAGTTTGGAAATCAAAGTTTTGCCCAATGTGTGTTCTTTAGGTGGTTTGGACGACAAATGGTTCAAACCTTGCTCCGTTTCTTTTTTTGAGGGCTCGGAACCCAAAGTTCGTCCCAATGAGACTTTTTATCTTGTTTGACCGAACTTGGTCAAAACTTTGCTCCCTCTGAGTTTTGGAGAGTTTTGAAATCAAAGTTTGGCCCAATGTGTGTTCTTTACGTTGTTTGGACGACAAATGGTTCAAACCTTGCTCCGTTTTTGTTTTTGAGGGCTCGAAAACCAAAGTTCGTCCCAATGAGACTTGTTATCTTGTTTCACCGAACTTGGTCCAATCTTTGCTCCGTCTGAGTTTTGGAGAGTTTGAAAATCAAAGTTTGGCCCAATGTGTGTTCTTTAGGTGGTTTGGACGACAAATGGGTCAACCCTTGCTCCATTTCTGTTTTTGAGGGCTCGGAACCCAAAGTTCGTCCCAATGAGATTTTTTCATCTTGTTTGGACAAACTTGGTCCAAACTTTGCTCCGTGTGAGTTTTGGAGAGTTTGGAAATCAAAGTTTTGCCCAATGTGTGTTCTTTAGGTGGTTTGGACAACAAATGGTGCAAACCTTGCTCCGTTTCTGTTTGTGAGGGCTCGGAACCCAAAGTTCGTCTCAATGAGACTTTTTATCTTGTTTGGACGAACTTGGTCCAAACTTTGGTCCGTCTGAGTTTTGGAGAGTTTGAAAATCAACGTTTGGCCCAATGTGTGTTCTTTAGGTGGTTTGGACGACAAATGGTTCAAACCTTGCTCCATTTCTGTTTTTGAGGGCTCGGAACCCAAAGTTCGTCCCAACGAGACTTTTTATCTTGTTTGACCGAACTTGGTCCAAACTTTGCTCCGTCTGAGTTTGGGAGAGTTTGGAAATCAAAGTTTTGCCCAATGTGTGTTCTTTAGGTGGTTTGGACGACAAATGGTTCGAACCTTGCTCCGTTTCTTTTTTTGAGGGCTCGAAACCTAAAGTTCATCCCAATGAGACTTTTTATCTTGTTTCACCGAACTTGGTCCAAACTTTGCTCCGTCTGAGTTTGGGAGAGTTTGGAAATCAAAGTTTTGCCCAATGTGTGTTCTTTAGGTGGTTTGGACGACAAATGGTTCAAACCTTGCTCCATTTCTGTTTTTGAGGGCTCGAAACCCAAAGTTCGTCCCAATAAGAGTTTTTCATCTTGTTTGGACAAACTTGGTCCAAACTTTGGTCCGTCTGAATTTTGGAGAGTTTGAAAATAACAGTTTAGCCCAATGTGTGTTCTTTAGTTGGTTTGGACGACAAATGGTTCAAACCTTGATCCATTTCTGTTTTTGAGGGCTCGGAACCCAAAGTTCGTCCCAATGAGACTTTTTATCTTGTTTGACCGAACTTGGTCCAAACTTTTCTTTGTCTGAGTTTTGGAGAGTTTGGAAATCAAAGTTTGGCCCAATGTGTGTTCATTAGGTGGTTTGGACGACAAATGGTTCAAACCTTGCTCCGTTTCTGTTTTGGACGGCTCGGAACCCAAAGATCGACCCAATGAGACTTTTTATCCTGTTTGGACGAACATGGTCCAAACTTTGCTCCGTCTGAGTTTTGGAGAGTTTGGAAATCAAAGTTTGGCCCAATGTGTGTTCTTTAGGTGGTTTGGACGACAAATGGTTCAAACCTTGCTCCGTTTCTGTTTTTGAGGGCTCGGAACCCAAAGTTCGTCCCAATGAGACGTTTTATCTTTTTTGACCGAACTTCGTCCAAACTTTGCTCCGTTTGAGTTTTGGAGAGTTTGGAAATCAAAGTTTGGCCCAATGTGTGTTCTTTAGGTGGTTTGGACGACAAATGGTTCAAACCTTGATCCATTTCTGTCTTTGAGGGCTCGGAACCCAAAGTTCGTCCCAATGAGACTTTTTATCTTGTTTGACCGAACTTGGTCCAAACTTTGCTTTGTCTGAGTTTTGGAGAGTTTGGAAATCAAAGTTTGGCCCAATGTGTGTTCATTAGGTGGTTTGGACGACAAATGGTTCAAACCTTGCTCCGTTTCTGTTTTGGACGGCTCGGAACCCAAAGATCGACCCAATGAGACTTTTTATCCTGTTTGGACGAACTTGGTCCAAACTTTGCTCCGTCTGAGTTTTGGAGAGTTTGGAAATCAAAGTTTGGCCCAATGTGTGTTCTTTAGGTGGTTTGGACGACAAATGGTTCAAACCTTGCTCCGTTTCTTTTTTTGAGGGCTCGGAACCCAAAGTTCGTCCCAATGAGACTTTTTATCTTGTTTGACAAAACTTGGTCCAAACATTGCTCCGTCTGAGTTTTGGAGAGTTTGGAAATCAAAGTTTGGCCCAATGTGTGTTCTTTAGGTGGTTTGGACGACAAATGGTTCAAACCTTGCTCCATTTCTGTTTTTGAGGGCTCGGAACCCAAAGTTCGTCCCAATGAGAGTTTTTCATCTTGTTCGGACGAACTTGGTCCAAACTTTGCTCCGTCTTAGTTTTGGAGAGTTTGGAAATCAAAGTTTGGCCCAATGTGTGTTCTTTAGGTGGTTTGGACGACAAATGGTTCAAACCTTGCTCCATTTCTGTTTTTGAGGGCTCGGAACCCAAAGTTCGTCCCAATGAGAGTTTTTCATCTTATTTGGACAAACTTGGTCCAAACATTGCTCCGTCTTAGTTTTGGAGAGTTTTGAAATCAAAGTTTTGCCCAATGTGTGTTCTTTAGGTGGTTTGGACTACAAATGGTTTAAACCTTGCTTCATTTGTGTTTTGGAGGGCTCGGAACCCGAAGTTCGACCCAATGAGACTTTTTATCTTGTTTGGACGAACATAGTCCAAACTTTGCTCCGTCTGAGTTTGTGAGAGTCTGGAAATCAAAGTTTGGCCCAATGTGTGTTCTTTAGGTGGTTTGGACGACTAATGGTTTAAACCTTGCTTCGTTTCTGTTTTGGAGGGCTCGGAACCCAAAGTTCGTCCCAATGAGACTTTTTATCTTGTTTTGATGAACTTGATCCAAACTTTGCTCCGTCTGAGTTTTGGAGAGTTTGGAAATCAAAGTTTGGCCCAATGTGTGTTCTTTAGGTAGTTTGGACGACAAATTGTTCAAACCTTTCCCCTTTTCTGTTTTTTAGGGCTCGAAACCCAAAGTTCGTCCCAATGAGACTTTTTATCTTGTTTCACCGAACTTGGTCCAAACTTTGCTCCGTCTGAGTTTTGGAGAGTTTGGAAATCAAAGTTTGGCCCAATGTGTGTTCTTTAGGTGGTTTGGACGACAAATGGTTCAAACCTTGCTCCGTTTCTTTTTTTGAGGGCTCGGAACCCAAAGTTCGTCCCAATGAGACTTTTTATCTTGTTTGACAAAACTTGGTCCAAACATTGCTCCGTCTGAGTTTTGGAGAGTTTGGAAATCAAAGTTTGGCCCAATGTGTGTTCTTTAGGTGGTTTGGACGACAAATGGTTCAAACCTTGCTCCATTTCTGTTTTTGAGGGCTCGGAACCCAAAGTTCGTCCCAATGAGAGTTTTTCATCTTGTTCGGACGAACTTGGTCCAAACTTTGCTCCGTCTGAGTTTTGGAGAGTTTGGAAATCAAAGTTTGGCCCAATGTGTGTTCTTTAGGTGGTTTGGACGACAAATGGTTCAAACCTTGCTCCATTTCTGTTTTTGAGGGCTCGGAACCCAAAGTTCGTCCCAATGAGAGTTTTTCATCTTATTTGAACAAACTTGGTCCAAACATTGCTCCGTCTTAGTTTTGGAGAGTTTTGAAATCAAAGTTTTGCCCAATGTGTGTTCTTTAGGTGGTTTGGACTACAAATGGTTTAAACCTTGCTTCGTTTGTGTTTTGGAGGGCTCGGAACCCGAAGTTCGACCCAATGAGACTTTTTATCTTGTTTGGACGAACATAGTCCAAACTTTGCTCCGTCTGAGTTTGTGAGAGTCTGGAAATCAAAGTTTGGCCCAATGTGTGTTCTTTAGGTGGTTTGGACGACTAATGGTTTAAACCTTGCTTCGTTTCTGTTTTGGAGGGCTCGGAACCCAAAGTTCGTCCCAATGAGACTTTTTATCTTGTTTTGATGAACTTGATCCAAACTTTGCTCCGTCTGAGTTTTGGAGAGTTTGGAAATCAAAGTTTGGCCCAATGTGTGTTCTTTAGGTAGTTTGGACGACAAATTGTTCAAACCTTTCCCCTTTTCTGTTTTTTAGGGCTCGAAACCCAAAGTTCGTCCCAATGAGACTTTTTATCTTGTTTCACCGAACTTGGTCCAAACTTTGCTCCGTCTGAGTTTTGGACAGTTTGGAAATCAAAGTTTGGCCCAATGTGTGTTCTTTAGGTGGTCTGGACGACAAATGGTTCAAACCTTGCTCCGTTTCTTTTTTTGAGGGCTCGGAACCCAAAGTTCGTCCCAATGAGACTTTTTATCTTGTTTGACAAAACTTGGTCCAAACATTGCTCCGTCTGAGTTTTGGAGAGTTTGGAAATCAAAGTTTGGCCCAATGTGTGTTCTTTACTTGGTTTGGACGACAAATTGTTAAAACCTTGCTCCATTTCTGTTTTTGAGGGCTCGGAACCCAAAGTTCGTCCCAATGAGAGTTTTTCATCTTGTTCGGACGAACTTCGTCCAAACTTTGCTCCGTCTGAGTTTTGGAGAGTTTGCAAATCAATGTTTGGCCCAATGTTTGTTCTTTAGGTGGTTTGGATGACAAATGGTTCAAACCTTGCTCCGTTTCTGTTTTTAGGGCTCGAAACCCAAAGTTCGTCCCAATGAGACTTTTTATCTCTTTTCACCGAACTTGGTCCAAACTTTGCTCCGTCTGAGTTTTGGAGAGTTTGGAAATCAAAGTTTTGTCCAATGTGTGTTCTTTAGGTGGTTTGGACGACAAATGGTTCAAACCTTTCTCCGTTTCTGTTTTTGAGGGCTTGGACCCCAAAGTTCGTCCCAATGAGACTTTTTATACTGTTTGGACGAACTTGGTCCAAACTTTGCTCCGTCTGAGTTTTGGAGAGTTTGGAAATCAAAGTTTGGCCCAATGTGTGTTCTTTAGGTGGTTTGGACGACAAATGGTTTAAACCTTGATTCGTTTCTGTTTTGGAGGGCTCGGAACCCAAAGTTCGACCCAATGAGACTTTTTATCTTGTTTTGATGAACTTGATCCAAACTTTGCTCCGTCTGAGTTTTGGAGAGTTTGGAAATCAAAGTTTGGCCCAATGTGTGTTCTTTAGGTGGTTTGGACGACAAATTGTTCAAACCTTTCTCCGTTTCTGTTTTTTAGGGCTCGAAACCCAAAGTTCGTCCCAATGAGACTTTTTATCTTGTTTGGACGAACTTGGTCCAAACTTTGCTCCGTCTGAGTTTTGGAGAGTTTGGAAATCAAAGTTTGGCCCAATGTGTGTTCTTTAGGTGGTTTGGACGACCAATGGTTCAAACCTTGCTCCGTTTCTGTTTTTTAGGGCTGGAAACCCAAAATTCATCCCAATGAGACTTTTTATCTCTTTTCACCGAACTTGGTCCAAACTGTGCTTCGTCTGAGTTTTGGAGAGTTTGGAAATCAAAGTTTTGTCCAATGTGTGTTCTTTAGGTGGTTTGGACGACAAATGGTTCAAACCTTTCTCCGTTTCTGTTTTTGAGGGCTTGGACCCCAAAGTTCGTCCCAATGAGACTTTTTATACTGTTTGGACGAACTTGGTCCAAAATTTGCTCTGTCTGAGTTTGTGAGAGTCTGGAAATCAAAGTTTGGCCCAATGTGTGTTCTTTAGGTGGTTTGGACGACAAATGGTTTAAACCTTGCTTCGTTTCTGTTTTGGAGGGCTCGGAACCCAAAGTTCGACCCAATGAGACTTTTTATCTTGTTTTGATGAACTTGAGCCAAACTTTGCTCCGTCTGAGTTTTGGAGAGTTTGGAAATCAAAGTTTGGCCCAATGTGTGTTCTTTAGGTGGTTTGGACGACAAATTGTTCAAACCTTTCTCCGTTTCTCTTTTTTAGGGCTCGAAACCCAAAGTTCGTCCCAACGAGACTTTTTATCTTTTTTCACCGAACTTGGTCCAAACTTTGCTCCGTCTGAGTTTTGGAGAGTTTGGAAATCAAAGTTTGGCCCAACGTGTGTTCTTTAGGTTGTTTGGACGACAAATGGTTTAAACCTTGCTCCGTTTCTCTTTTTTAGGGCTCGAAACCCAAAGTTCGTCCCAATGAGAGTTTTTCATCTTGTTCGGACAAACTTGGTCCAAACTTTGCTCCGTCTGAGTTTTGGAGAGTTTGGGAATCAAAGTTTGCCCAATGTGTGTTCTTTAGGTGGTTTGGACGACAAATGGTTTAAACCTTGCTTCGTTTCTTTTTTGGAGGTATCGGAACCCAAAGTTCGACCCAATGAGACTTTTTATCTTGTTTTGACGAACTTGATCCAAACTTTGCTCCGTCTGAGTTTTGGAGAGTTTGGAAATCAAAGTTTGGCCCAACGTGTGTTCTTTAGGTGGTTTGGACGACAAATGGTTTAAACCTTGCTCCGTTTCTGTTTTTTAGGGCTCGAAACCCAAAGTTCGTCGCAATGAGACTTTTTATCTTGTTTCACCGAACTTGGTCCAAACTTTGCTCCGTCTGAGTTTTGGAGAGTTTGGAAATCAAAGTTTGGCCCAATGTGTGTTCTTTAGGTGGTTTGGACGACAAAAGGTTCAAACCTTGCTCCATTTCTGTTTTTGAGGGCTCGGAACCCAAAGTTCGTCCCAATGAGAGTTTTTCATCTTATTTGGACAAACTTGGTCCAAACTTTGCTCCGTCTTAGTTTTGGAGAGTTTTGAAATCAAAGTTTTGCCCAATGTGTGTGCTTTAGGTGGTTTGGACGACAAAAGGTTCAAAACTTCCTCCATTTCTGTTTTTGAGGGCTCGGAACACAAAGTTCGTCCCAATGACAGTTTTTCATTTTATTTGGACAAACTTGGTCCAAACTTTGCTCCGTCTTAGTTTTGGAGAGTTTTGAAATCAAAGTTTTGCCCAATGTGTGTTCTTTAGGTGGTTTAGACGACAAAAGGTTCAAACCTTGCTCCATTTCGGTTTTTCGAGCTCGGAACCCAAAGTTCGTCCCAATGAGACTTTTTATCTTGTTTGGACGAACTTGGTCCAAACTATGCTCCGTCTGAGTTTTGGAGAGTTTGGAAATCAAAGTTTGGCCCAATGTGTGTTCTTTAGGTGGTTTGGACGACAAATTGTTCAAACCTTTCCCCGTTTCTAATTTTTAGGGCTCGAAACCCAAAGTTCGTCCCAATGAGACTTTTTTTCTTGTTTCCCCGAACTTGGTCCAAACTTTGCTCCGTCTGAGTTTTGGAGAGTTTGGAAATCAAAGTTTGGCCCAATGTGTGTTCTTTAGGTGGTTTGGACGACAAAAGGTTCAAACCTTGCTCCATTTCTGTTTTTGAGGGCTCGGAACCCAAAGTTCGTCCCAATGAGAGTTTTTCATCTTATTTGGACAAACTTGGTCCAAACTTTGCTCCGTCTTAGTTTTGGAGAGTTTTGAAATCAAAGTTTTGCCCAATGTGTGTGCTTTAGGTGGTTTGGACGACAAAAGGTTCAAACCTTTCTCCATTTCTGTTTTTGAGGGCTCGGAACCCAAAGTTCGTCCCAATGAGAGTTTTTCATCTTAGTTGGACAAACTTGGTCCAAACTTTGCTCCGTCTTAGTTTTGGAGAGTTTTGAAATCAAAGTTTTGCCCAATGTGTGTGCTTTAGGTGGTTTGGACGACAAAAGGTTCAAACCTTGCTCCATTTCTGTTTTTGAGGGCTCGGAACCCAAAGTTCGTCCCAATGAGAGTTTTTCATCTTATTTGGACAAACTTGGTCCAAACTTAGCTCCGTCTTAGTTTTGGAGAGTTTGGAAATCAAAGTTTGGCCCAATGTGTGTTCTTTAGGTGGTTTGGACGACAAATGGTTCAAACCTTGCTCCATTTCTGTTTTTGAGGGCTCGGAACCCAAAGTTCGTCCCAATGAGAGTTTTTCTTCTTGTTCGGACGAACTTGGTCCAAACTTTGCTCCGTCTGAGTTTCGGAGAGTTTGGAAATCAAAGTTTGGCCCAATGTGTGTTCTTTAGGTGGTTTGGACGACAAAAGGTTCAAACCTTGCTCCATTTCTGTTTTAGAGGGCTCGGAACCCAAAGTTCGTCCCAATGAGAGTTTTTCATCTTATTTGGACAAACTTGGTCCAAACTTTGCTCAGTCTTAGTTTTGGAGAGTTTTGAAATCAAAGTTTTGCCCAATGTGTGTGCTTTAAGTGGTTTGGACGACAAAAGGTTCAAACCTTGCTCCATTTCTGTTTTTGAGAGCTCGGAACCCAAAGTTCGTCCCAATGAGAGTTTTCATCTTATTTGGACAAACTTGGTCCAAACTTGTTTCCGTCTTAGTTTTGGTGAGTTTTGAAATCAAAGTCTTGCCCAATGTGTGTTCTTTAGGTGGTTTGGACGACAAATGGTTTAAACCTTGCTTCGTTTCTGTTTTTGAGGGCTCGGAACCCAAAGTTCGACCCAATGAGACTTTTTATCTTGTTTGGACGAACATAGCCCAAACTTTGCTCCGTCTGAGTTTGTGAGAGTCTGGAAATCAAAGTTTGGCCCAATGTGTGTTCTTTAGGTGGTTTGGACGACAAATGGTTCAAACCTTGCTCCGTTTCTGTTTTTGAGGGCTCAAAACCCAAAGTTCGTCCCAATGAGAGTTTTTCATCTTGTTTGGACGAACTTGGTCCAAACTTTGCTCCGTTTGAGTTTTGGAGAGTTTGGAAATCAAAGTTTGCCCAATGTGTGTTCTTTAGGTGGTTTTGACGACAAATGGTTTAAACCTTGCTTCGTTTCTGTTTTGGAGGGCTCGGAACCCAAAGTTCGACCCAATGAGACTTTTTATCTTGTTTGGACGAACATAGCCCAAACTTTGCTCCGTCTGAGTTTGTGAGAGTCTGGAAATCAAAGTTTGGCCCAATGTTTGTTCTTTAGGTGGTTTGGACAACAAATGGTTCAAACCTTGCTCCGTTTCTGTTTTTGAGGGCTCAAAACCCAAAGTTCGTCCCAATGAGAGTTTTTATCAATTATGGAACTGATTGATCAATTATGGAAGTAATTAGTCATTTGTGGAAAAGATTAATCAATTATGGAACTGATTGATCTTGGATTGATTAAATAAGGAATAAGATTGAATCAATTTTGAAAAAGATTGATTTAATTGAATATTTTATTCATGGCCTCTCTTCTATAAATAGAACACTAGACCTAATTGGTCTAGGACACTTGACACTTTGCTCTTGCTCTTAGACTCTCAAGACAAGACCTAGAATTCTCTCTAGCCTCCCTCTTAGAGAAAGACTCCCACAAGTCTTTTGCCTCCTAGACCTAGAGTCATACCGGTGTAACCTTTGTGGTTATTGGCCCAATGTGTGTTCTTTAGGTGGTTTGGACGACAAATGGTTCAAACCTTGCTTCGTTTCTGTTTTTTAGGGCTCGAAACCCAGAGTTCGTCCCAATGAGACTTTTTATCTTGTTTCACCGAACTTGGTCCAAACTTTGCTCCGTCTGAGTTTTGGAGAGTTTGGAAATCAAAGTTTTGCCCAATGTGTGTTCTTTAGGTGGTTTGGACGACAAATGGTTCAAACCTTGCTCCATTTCATTTTTTGAGGGCTCGGAACCCAAAGTTCGTCCCAATGAGAGTTTTTCATCTTGTTTGGACAAACTTGGTCGAAACTTTGCTCCGTCTGAGTTTTGGAGAGTTTGGAAATCAAAGTTTGGCCCAATGTGTGTTCTTTAGGTGGTTTGGACGACAAATGGTTCAAACCTTGCTCCGTTTCGGTTTTTGAGGGCTCGGAACCCAAAGTTCGTCCCAATGAGAATTTTTATCTTGTTTGACCGAACTTGGTCCAAACTTTGCTCCGTCTGAGTTTTGGAGAGTTTGGAAATCAAAGTTTGGCCCAATGTGTGTTCTTTAGGTGGTTTGGACGACAAATGGTGCAAACCTTGCTCCGTTTCTGTTTTTGAGGGCTCGGAACCCAAAGTTCGTCCCAATGAGACTTTTTATCTTGTTTGGACGAAATTGGTCCAAACTTTGGTCCGTCTGAGTTTTGGAGAGTTTGGAAATCAAAGTTTTGCCCAATGTGTGTTCTTTAGGTGGTTTGGACGACAAATGGTTCAAACCTTGCTTCGTTTCTGTTTTTGAGGGCTCAGAACCCAAAGTTCGTCCCAATGAGACGTTTTATCTTGTTTGACCGAACTTGGTCCAAACTTTGCTCCGTGTGAGTTTTGGAGAGTCTGGAAATCCAAGTTTGGCCCAATGTGTGTTCTTTAGGTGGTTTGGACGACAAAGGGTTCAAACCTTGCTCCGTTTCTGTTTTTGAGGGCTCAAAACCCAAAGTTCGTCCCAATGAGAGTTTTTATCAATTATGGAACTGATTGATCAATTATGGAAGTAATTAGTCATTTGTGGAAAAGATTAATCAATTATGGAACTGATTGATCTTGGATTGATTAAATAAGGAATAAGATTGAATCAATTTTGAAAAAGATTGATTTAATTGAATATTTTATTCATGGCCTCTCTTCTATAAATAGAACACTAGACCTAATTGGTCTAGGACACTTGACACTTTGCTCTTGCTCTTAGACTCTCAAGACAAGACCTAGAATTCTCTCTAGCCTCCCTCTTAGAGAAAGACTCCCACAAGTCTTTTGCCTCCTAGACCTAGAGTCATACCGGTGTAACCTTTGTGGTTATTGGCCCAATGTGTGTTCTTTAGGTGGTTTGGACGACAAATGGTTCAAACCTTGCTTCGTTTCTGTTTTTTAGGGCTCGAAACCCAGAGTTCGTCCCAATGAGACTTTTTATCTTGTTTCACCGAACTTGGTCCAAACTTTGCTCCGTCTGAGTTTTGGAGAGTTTGGAAATCAAAGTTTTGCCCAATGTGTGTTCTTTAGGTGGTTTGGACGACAAATGGTTCAAACCTTGCTCCATTTCATTTTTTGAGGGCTCGGAACCCAAAGTTCGTCCCAATGAGAGTTTTTCATCTTGTTTGGACAAACTTGGTCGAAACTTTGCTCCGTCTGAGTTTTGGAGAGTTTGGAAATCAAAGTTTGGCCCAATGTGTGTTCTTTAGGTGGTTTGGACGACAAATGGTTCAAACCTTGCTCCGTTTCGGTTTTTGAGGGCTCGGAACCCAAAGTTCGTCCCAATGAGAATTTTTATCTTGTTTGACCGAACTTGGTCCAAACTTTGCTCCGTCTGAGTTTTGGAGAGTTTGGAAATCAAAGTTTGGCCCAATGTGTGTTCTTTAGGTGGTTTGGACGACAAATGGTGCAAACCTTGCTCCGTTTCTGTTTTTGAGGGCTCGGAACCCAAAGTTCGTCCCAATGAGACTTTTTATCTTGTTTGGACGAAATTGGTCCAAACTTTGGTCCGTCTGAGTTTTGGAGAGTTTGGAAATCAAAGTTTTGCCCAATGTGTGTTCTTTAGGTGGTTTGGACGACAAATGGTTCAAACCTTGCTTCGTTTCTGTTTTTGAGGGCTCAGAACCCAAAGTTCGTCCCAATGAGACGTTTTATCTTGTTTGACCGAACTTGGTCCAAACTTTGCTCCGTGTGAGTTTTGGAGAGTCTGGAAATCCAAGTTTGGCCCAATGTGTGTTCTTTAGGTGGTTTGGACGACAAAGGGTTCAAACCTTGCTCCGTTTCTGTTTTTGAGGGCTGGAAACCCAAAGTTCGTCCTAATGAGACTTTTTATCTTGTTTGACCGAACTTGGTCCAAACTTTGCTCCGTCTGAGTTTTGGAGAGTTTTGAAATCAAAGTTTGGCCCAATGTGTGTTCTTTAGGTGGTTTGGACGACAAATGGTTCAAACCTTGCTCCATTTCATTTTTAAAGGGCTCGGAACCCAAAGTTCGTCCTAATGAGAGTTTTTCATCTTGTTTGGACAAACTTGGTCGAAACTTTGCTCCGTCTGAGTTTTGGAGAGTTTGGAAATTAATGTTTTGCCCAATGTGTGTTCTTTAGGTGGTTTAGACGACAAATGGTTTAAACCTTGCTTCGTTTCTGTTTTGGAGGGCTCGGAACCCAAAGTTCGACCCAATGAGACTTTTTATACTGTTTGGACGAACTTGGTCCAAACTTTGCTCCGTCTGAGTTTGTGAGAGTTTGGAAATCAAAGTTTGGCCCAATGTGTGTTCTTTAGGTGGTTTGGACGACAAATGGTTCAAACCTTGCTCCGTTTCGGTTTTTGAGGGCTCGGAACCCAAAGTTCGTCCCAATGAGAATTTTTATCTTGTTTGACCGAACTTGGTCCAAACTTTGCTCCGTCTGAGTTTTGGAGAGTTTGGAAATCAAAGTTTGGCCCAATGTGTGTGCTTTAGGTGGTTTGGACGACAAATGGTGCAAACCTTGCTCCGTTTCTGTTTTTGAGGGCTCGGAACCCAAAGTTCGTCCCAATGAGACTTTTTATCTTGTTTGGACGAACTTGGTCCAAACTTTGGTCCGTCTGAGTTTTGGAGAGTTTGAAAATCAAAGTTTGGCCCAATGTGTGTTCTTTAGGTGGTTTGGACGACAAATGGTTCAAACCTTGCTCAATTTCTGTTTTTGAGGGCTCGGAACCCAAAGTTCGTCCCAATGAGACTTTTTATCTTGTTTGACCGAACTTTGTCCAAACTTTGCTCCGTCTGAGTTTTGGAGAGTTTGGAAATCAAAGTTTGGCCCAATGTGTGTTCTTTAGGTGGTTTGGATGACAAATGGTTCAAACCTTGCTCCGTTTCTGTTTTTGAGGGCTCGGAAACCAAAGTTCGTCCTAATGAGACTTTTTATCTTGTTTGACCGAACTTGGTCCAAACTTTCCTCCGTCTGAGTTTTGGATAGTTTGGAAATCAAAGTTTGGCCCAATGTGTGTTCTTTAGGTGCTTTGGATGACAAATGGTTCAAACCTTGCTCCATTTCTGTTTTTGAGGGCTCGGAACCCAAAGTTCGTCCCAATGAGAGTTTTTTATCTTGTTTGGACAAACTTGGTCCAAACTTTGCTCCGTCTGAGTTTGGAGAGTTTGGAAATCCAAGTTTTGCCCAATGTGTGTTCTTTAGGTGGTTTGGACGACAAATGGTTCAAACCTTGCTCCGTTTCTGTTTTTGAGGGCTTGGAACCAAAAGTTCGTCCCAATGAGACTTTTTATACTGTTTGGACGAACTTGGTCCAAACTTTGCTCCGTCTGAGGTTGTGAGAGTTTGGAAATCAAAGTTTGGCCCAACGTGTGTTCTTTAGGTGGTTTGGTTGACAAATGGTTCAAACCTTGCTCCGTTTCTGTTTTTGAGGGCTCGGAACCCAAAGTTATCCCAATGAGAATTTTTATCTTGTTTGACCGAACTTGGTCCAAACTTTGTTCCGTCTGAGTTTTGGAGAGTTTGGAAATCAAAGTTTTGCCCAATGTGTGTTCTTTAGGTGGTTTGGGCGACAAATGGTTCAAACCTTGCTCCGTTTCTGTTTTTGAGGGCTCAGAACCCAAAGTTCGTCCCAATGAGACTTTTTATCTTGTTTGACCGAACTTGGTCCAAACTTTGCTCCGTTTGAGTTTTGGAGAGTTTGGAAATCAAAGTTTGGCCCGATGTTTGTTCTTTAGGTGGTTTGGACGACAAATGGTTCAAACCCTTCTCCGTTTCTGTTTTTGAGGGCTCAGAACCCAAAGTTCGTCCCAATGAGACTTTTTATCTTGTTTGACTGAACTTGGTCAAAACTTGTCTCCGTCTGAGTTTTGGAGAGTTTGGAAATCAAAGTTTGGCCCAATGTGTGTTCTTTAGGTTGTTTGGACGACAAATGGTTCAAACCTTGCTCCGTTTCTGTTTTTGAGGGCTCGGAACCCAAAGTTCGTCACAATGAGACGTTTTATCTTTTTTGACCGAACTTGGTCCAAACTTTGCTCCGTCTGAGTTTTGGAGAGTTTGGAAATCCAAGTTTGGCCCAATGTGTGTTCTTTAGGTGGTTTGGACGACAAATGGTTCAAACCTTGCTCCGTTTCTGTTTTTGAGGGCTCAGAACAAAAGGTTCGTCCCAATGAGAGTTTTTCATCTTGTTTGGACAAACTTCGTCCAAAATTTGCTCCGTATGAGTTTTGGAGAGTTTGGAAATCAAAGTTCTGCCCAATGTGTGTTCTTTAGGTGGTTTGGATGACAAATGGTTCAAACCTTGATCCATTTCTTTTTTTGAGGGCTCGGAACCAAAGGTTCGTCCCAATGAGAGTTTTTCATCTTGTTTGGACAAACTTCGTCCAAAATTTGCTCCGTATGAGTTTTGGAGAGTTTGGAAATCAAAGTTCTGCCCAATGTGTGTTCTTTAGGTGGTTTGGACGACAAATGGTTCAAACCTTTCTCCGTTTCTGTTTTTGAGGGCTTGGACCCCAAAGTTCGTACCAATGAGACTTTTTATACTGTTTGGACGAACTTGGTCCAAACTTTGCTCCGTCTGAGTTTGTGAGAGTTTAGAAATCAAAGTTTGGCCCAACATGTGTTCTTTTGGTGGTTTGGACGACAAATGGTTCAAACCTTGCTCCGTTTCTATTTTTGAGGGCTCGGAACCCAAAGTTTGTCCCAATGAGAATTTTTATCATTTTTGACCCAACTTGGTCGAAACTTTTCTCCGTCTGAGTTTTGGAGAGTTTGGAAATCAAAGTTTGGCCCAATGTGTGTTCTTTAGGTGGTTTGGACGACAAATGGATCAAACCTTGCTCCGTTTGAGTTTTGGAGAGTTTGGAAATCAAAGTTTGGCCCAATGTGTGTTATTTAGGTGGTTTGGACGACAAATGGTTCAAACCCTTCTCCATTTCTGTTTTTGAGGGCTCAGAACCCAAAGTTCGTCCCAATGAGACTTTTTATCTTGTTTGACCGAACTTGGTCAAAACTTTGCTCCGTGTGAGTTTTGGAGAGTTTGGAAATCAAAGTTTGGCCCAATGTGTGTTCTTTAGGTGGTTTGGACGACAAATGGTTCGGACCTTGCTCCGTTTCTTTTTTTGAGGGCTCGAAACCCAAAGTTCGTCCCAATGAGACTTTTTATCTTGTTTGACCGAACTTGGTCCAAACATTGCTCCGTCTGAGTTTTGGAGAGTTTGGAAATCAAAGTTTGGCCGAATGTGTGTTCTTTAGGTTGTTTGGACGACAAATGGTTCAAACCTTGCTCCGTTTCTGTTTTTGAGTCCTCGGAACTCAAAGTTCGTCCCAATGAGACTTTTTATCTTGTTTGGACGAACTTGGTCCAAACTTTGCTCTGTCCGAGTCTTGGAGAGTTTGGAAATCAGACTTCGGCCAATTGAGTGTTCTTTACGTGGTTTGGACGACAAATGGTCCAAACCTTGCTCCGTTTCAGTTTTTTAGAGCCCGGAACCCAAAGTTCGTCCCAATGAGACTTTTTATCTTGTTTGGACGAACTAGGTCCAAACTTTGCTCCGTCTGAGTTTTGGAGAGTTTGGAAATAAAAGTTTTCCCAATGTGTGTTCTTTAGGTGGTTTGGACGACAAATGGTTCAAACCTTGCTCCGTTTCTGTTTTGAAGGGCTCGAAACCCAAAGTTCGACCCAATGAGACTTTTTATCTTTTTTGGACGAACTTCATCCAAACTTTGCTCCGTCTGAGTTTTGGAGAGTCTGGAAATCAAAGTTTGGCCAAATGTGTGTTCTTTAGGTGGTTTGGACGACAAATGGTTCAAACCTTGCTACGTTTCTTTTTTTAAGGGCTCGAAACCCAAAGTTCGACCCAATGAGACTTTTTATCTTGTTTGACCAAACTTGGTCCAAACTTTGCTCCGTCTGAGTTTTGGAGAGTTTGGAAATCAAAGTTTGGCCCAATGTGTGTTCTTTAGGTGGTTTGGACGACAAATGGTTCAAACCTTGCTCCGTTTCTTTTTTTAAGGGCTCGGAACCCAAAGTTCGTACCAATGAGAGTTTTTCATCTTGCTTGGACGAACTTGGTCCAAACTTTGCTCCGTCTGAGTTTTGGAGAATTTCGACATCAAAGTTTGCCCAATGTGTGTTCTTTAGGTGGTTTGGACGACCAATGGTTTAAACCTTGCTTCGTCTATGTTTTGAAGGGCTCGGAACCCAAAGTTCGACCCAATGAGACTTTTTATCTTGTTTGGATGAACTTGATCCAAACTTTGCTCCGTCTGAGTGTTGGAGAGTTTGGAAATCAAAGTTTGGCCCAATGTGTGTTCTTTAGGTGGTTTGGACGACAAATGGTTCGGACCTTGCTCCGTTTCTTTTTTTGAGGGCTCGAAACCCAAAGTTCGTCCCAATGAGACTTTTTATCTTGTTTGACCGAACTTGGTCCAAACATTGCTCCGTCTGAGTTTTGGAGAGTTTGGAAATCAAAGTTTGGCCGAATGTGTGTTCTTTAGGTTGTTTCGACGACAAATGGTTCAAACCTTGCTCCGTTTCTGTTTTTGAGTCCTCGGAACTCAAAGTTCGTCCCAATGAGACTTTTTATCTTGTTTGGACGAACTTGGTCCAAACTTTGCTCTGTCCGAGTCTTGGAGAGTTTGGAAATCAGACTTCGGCCAATTGAGTGTTCTTTACGTGGTTTGGACGACAAATGGTCCAAACCTTGCTCCGTTTCAGTTTTTTAGAGCCCGGAACCCAAAGTTCGTCCCAATGAGACTTTTTATCTTGTTTGGACGAACTAGGTCCAAACTTTGCTCCGTCTGAGTTTTGGAGAGTTTGGAAATAAAAGTTTGCCCAATGTGTGTTCTTTAGGTGGTTTGGACGACAAATGGTTCAAACCTTGCTCCGTTTCTGTTTTGAAGGGCTCGAAACCCAAAGTTCGACCCAATGAGACTTTTTATCTTTTTTGGACGAACTTCATCCAAACTTTGCTCCGTCTGAGTTTTGGAGAGTCTGGAAATCAAAGTTTGGCCAAATGTGTGTTCTTTAGGTGGTTTGGACGACAAATGGTTCAAACCTTGCTACGTTTCTTTTTTTAAGGGCTCGAAACCCAAAGTTCGTCCCAATGAGACTTTTTATCTTGTTTGACCAAACTTGGTCCAAACTTTGCTCCGTCTGAGTTTTGGAGAGTTTGGAAATCAAAGTTTGGCCCAATGTGTGTTCTTTAGGTGGTTTGGACGACAAATGGTTCAAACCTTGCTCCGTTTCTTTTTTTAAGGGCTCGGAACCCAAAGTTCGTACCAATGAGAGTTTTTCATCTTGCTTGGACGAACTTGGTCCAAACTTTGCTCCGTCTGAGTTTTGGAGAATTTCGACATCAAAGTTTGCCCAATGTGTGTTCTTTAGGTGGTTTGGACGACCAATGGTTTAAACCTTGCTTCGTTTATGTTTTGAAGGGCTTGGAACCCAAAGTTCGAGCCAATGAGACTTTTTATCTTGTTTGGATGAACTTGATCCAAACTTTGCTCCGTCTGAGTGTTGGAGAGTTTGGAAATCAAAGTTTGGCCCAATGTGTGTTCTTTAGGTGGTTTGGACGACAAATGGTTCGGACCTTGCTCCGTTTCTTTTTTTGAGGGCTCGAAACCCAAAGTTCGTCCCAATGAGACTTTTTATCTTGTTTGACCGAACTTGGTCCAAACATTGCTCCGTCTGAGTTTTGGAGAGTTTGGAAATCAAAGTTTGGCCGAATGTGTGTTCTTTAGGTTGTTTCGACGACAAATGGTTCAAACCTTGCTCCGTTTCTGTTTTTGAGTCCTCGGAACTCAAAGTTCGTCCCAATGAGACTTTTTATCTTGTTTGGACGAACTTGGTCCAAACTTTGCTCTGTCCGAGTCTTGGAGAGTTTGGAAATCAGACTTCGGCCAATTGAGTGTTCTTTACGTGGTTTGGACGACAAATGGTCCAAACCTTGCTCCGTTTCAGTTTTTTAGAGCCCGGAACCCAAAGTTCGTCCCAATGAGACTTTTTATCTTGTTTGGACGAACTAGGTCCAAACTTTGCTCCGTCTGAGTTTTGGAGAGTTTGGAAATAAAAGTTTGCCCAATGTGTGTTCTTTAGGTGGTTTGGACGACAAATGGTTCAAACCTTGCTCCGTTTCTGTTTTGAAGGGCTCGAAACCCAAAGTTCGACCCAATGAGACTTTTTATCTTTTTTGGACGAACTTCATCCAAACTTTGCTCCGTCTGAGTTTTGGAGAGTCTGGAAATCAAAGTTTGGGCAAATGTGTGTTCTTTAGGTGGTTTGGACGACAAATGGTTCAAACCTTGCTACGTTTCTTTTTTTAAGGGCTCGAAATCCAAAGTTCGACCCAATGAGACTTTTTATCTTGTTTGGACGAACTTGATCCAAACTTTGCTCTGTCTGAGTTTTGGAGAGTTTGGAAATCAAAGTTTGGCCCAATGTGTGTTCTTTAGGTGGTTTGGATGACAAATTGTTCAAACCTTTCTCAGTTTCTGTTTTTTAGGGCTTGAAACCCGAAGTTCGTCCCAATGAGACTTTTTATCTTGTTTCACCGAACTTGGTCCAAACCTTGCTCCGTCTGAGTTTTGGAGAGTTTGGAAATCAAAGTTTGGCCAAATGTGTGTTCTTTAGGTGGTTTGGACGACAAATGGTTCAAACCTTGCTCCGTTTCTTTTTTTGAGGGCTCTGAACCCAAAGTTCGTCCCAATGAGACTTTTTATCTATTTTGACAAAACTTGGTCAAAACATTGCTCCGTCTGAGTTTTGGAGAGTTTGGAAATAAAAGTTTTGCCCAATGTTAGTTCTTTAGGTGGTTTGGACGACAAATGGTTCAAACCTTGCTCTATTTCTGTTTTTGAGGGCTCGGAACCCAAAGTTCGTCCCTATGAGAGTTTTTCATCTTGTTCGGACGAACTTGGTCAACACTTTGCTCCGTCTGAGTTTTGGAGAGTTTGGAAATCAAAGTTTGGCCAAATGTGTGTTCTTTAGGTGGTTTGGACGACAAATGGTTCAAACCTTGCTCCGTTTCTTTATTTGAGGGCTCGGAACCAGAAGTTCGTCCCAATGAGACTTTTTATCTATTTTGACAAAACTTGGTCAAAACATTGCTCCGTCTGAGTTTTGGAGAGTTTGGAAATCAAAGTTTTGCCCAATGTTAGTTCTTTAGGTGGTTTGGACGACAAATGGTTCAAACCTTGCTCCATTTCTGTTTCTGAGGGCTCGGAACCCAAAGTTCGTCCCTATGAGAGTTTTTCATCTTGTTCGGACGAACTTGGTCAACACTTTGCTCCGTCTGAGTTTTGGAGAGTTTGGAAATCAAAGTTTGGCCCAATGTGTGTTCTTTAGGTGGTTTGGACGACAAATGGTTCAAACCTTGCTCCGTTTCTTTTTTTGAGGGCTCGGAACCCAAAGTTCGTACCAATGAGAGTTTTTCATTTTGCTTGGACGAACTTGGTCCAAAATTTGCTCCGTCTGAGTTTTGGAGAGTTTCGACATCCAAGTTTGCCCAATGTGTGTTCTTTAGGTGGTTTGGACGACAAATAGTTTAAACCTTGCTTCGTTTCTGTTTTGGAGGGCTCGGAACCAAGAATTCGACCCAATGAGACTTTTTATCTTGTTTGGATGAACTTGCTCCAAACTTTGCTCCGTCTGAGTTTTGGAGAGTTTGGAAATCAAAGTTTGCCCAATGTGTGTTCTTCAGGTGGTTTGGACGACAAATGGTTTAAACCTGCTTCGTTTCTGTTTTGGAGGGCTCGAAACCCAAAGTTCGACCCAATGAGACTTTTTATCTTGTCTGGACGAACTTGATCCAAACTTTGCTCTGTCTGAGTTTTGGAGAGTTTGGAAATCAAAGTTTGGCCCAATGTGTGTTCTTTAGGTGGTTTGGATGACAAATTGTTCAAACCTTTCTCAGTTTCTGTTTTTTAGGGCTTGAAACCTGAAGTTCGTCCCAATGAGACTTTTTATCTTGTTTCACCGAACTTGGTCCAAACTTTGCTCCGTCTGAGTTTTGGAGAGTTTGGAAATCAAAGTTTGGCCAAATGTGTGTTCTTTAGGTGGTTTGGACGACAAATGGTTCAAACCTTACTCCGTTTCTTTTTTTGAGGGCTCTGAACCCAAAGTTCGTCCCAATGAGACTTTTTATCTATTTTGACAAAACTTGGTCAAAACATTGCTCCGTCTGAGTTTTGGAGAGTTTGGAAATCAAAGTTTTGCCCAATGTTAGTTCTTTAGGTGGTTTGGACGACAAATGGTTCAAACCTTGCTCCATTTCTGTTTTTGAGGGCTCGGAACCCAAAGTTCGTCCCTATGAGAGTTTTTCATCTTGTTCAGACGAACTTCGTCAACACTTTGCTCCGTCTGAGTTTTGGAGAGTTTGGAAATCAAAGTTTGCCCATTGTGTGTTCTTCAGGTGGTTTGGACGACAAATGGTTTAAACCTTGCTTCGTTTCTGTTTTGGAGGGCTCGAAACCCAAAGTTCGACCCAATGAGACTTTTTATCTTGTTTGGACGAACTTGATCCAAACTTTGCTCTGTCTGAGTTTTGGAGAGTTTGGAAATCAAAGTTTGGCCCAATGTGTGTTCTTTAGGTGGTTTGGATGACAAATTGTTCAAACCTTTCTCAGTTTCTGTTTTTTAGGGCTTGAAACCCGAAGTTCGTCCCAATGAGACTTTTTATCTTGTTTCACCGAACTTGGTCCAAACTTTGCTCCGTCTGAGTTTTGGAGAGTTTGGAAATCAAAGTTTGGCCAAATGTGTGTTCTTTAGGTGGTTTGGACGACAAATGGTTCAAACCTTGCTCCGTTTCTTTATTTGAGGGCTCGGAACCCAAAGTTCGTCCCAATGAGACTTTTTATCTATTTTGACAAAACTTGGTCAAAACATTGCTCCGTCTGAGTTTTGGAGAGTTTGGAAATCAAAGTTTTGCCCAATGTTAGTTCTTTAGGTGGTTTGGACGACAAAAGGTTCAAACCTTGCTCCATTTCTGTTTTTGAGGGCTCGGAACCCAAAGTTCGTCCCTATGAGAGTTTTTCATCTTGTTCGGACGAACTTGGTCAACACTTTGCTCCGTCTGAGTTTTGGAGAGTTTGGAAATCAAAGTTTGGCCCAATGTGTGTTCTTTAGGTGGTTTGGACGACAAATGGTTCAAACCTTGCTCCGTTTCTTTTTTTGAGGGCTCGGAACCCAAAGTTCGTACCAATGAGAGTTTTTCATTTTGCTTGGACGAACTTGGTCCAAAATTTGCTCCGTCTGAGTTTTGGAGAGTTTCGACATCCAAGTTTGCCCAATGTGTGTTCTTTAGGTGGTTTGGACGACAAATAGTTTAAACCTTGCTTCGTTTCTGTTTTGGAGGGCTCGGAACCAAGAATTCGACCCAATGAGACTTTTTATCTTGTTTGGATGAACTTGCTCCAAACTTTGCTCCGTCTGAGTTTTGGAGAGTTTGGAAGTCAAAGTTTGCCCAATGTGTGTTCTTCAGGTGGTTTGGACGACAAATGGTTTAAACCTTGCTTCGTTTCTGTTTTGGAGGGCTCGAAACCCAAATTTCGACCCAATGAGACTTTTTATCTTGTTTGGACGAACTTGATCCAAACTTTGCTCTGTCTGAGTTTTGGAGAGTTTGGAAATCAAAGTTTGGCCCAATGTGTGTTCTTTAGGTGGTTTGGATGACAAATTGTTCAAACCTTTCTCAGTTTCTGTTTTTTAGGGCTTGAAACCCGAAGTTCGTCCCAATGAGACTTTTTATCTTGTTTCACCGAACTTGGTCCAAACTTTGCTCCGTCTGAGTTTTGGAGAGTTTGGAAATCAAAGTTTGGCCAAATGTGTGTTCTTTAGGTGGTTTGGACGACAAATGGTTCAAACCTTACTCCGTTTCTTTTTTTGAGGGCTCTGAACCCAAAGTTCGTCCCAATGAGACTTTTTATCTATTTTGACAAAACTTGGTCAAAATATTGCTCCGTCTGAGTTTTGGAGAGTTTGGAAATCAAAGTTTTGCCCAATGTTAGTTCTTTAGGTGGTTTGGACGACAAATGGTTCAAACCTTGCTCCATTTCTGTTTTTGAGGGCTCGGAACCCAAAGTTCGTCCCTATGAGAGTTTTTCATCTTGTTCGGACGAACTTCGTCAACACTTTGCTCCGTCTGAGTTTTGGAGAGTTTGGAAATCAAAGTTTGCCCATTGTGTGTTCTTCAGGTGGTTTGGACGACAAATGGTTTAAACCTTGCTTCGTTTCTGTTTTGGAGGGCTCGAAACCCAAAGTTCGACCCAATGAGACTTTTTATCTTGTTTGGACGAACTTGATCCAAACTTTGCTCTGTCTGAGTTTTGGAGAGTTTGGAAATCAAAGTTTGGCCCAATGTGTGTTCTTTAGGTGGTTTGGATGACAAATTGTTCAAACCTTTCTCAGTTTCTGTTTTTTAGGGCTTGAAACCCGAAGTTCGTCCCAATGAGACTTTTTATCTTTTTTCACCGAACTTGGTCCAAACTTTGCTCCGTCTGAGTTTTGGAGAGTTTGGAAATCAAAGTTTGGCCAAATGTGTGTTCTTTAGGTGGTTTGGACGACAAATGGTTCAAACCTTGCTCCGTTTCTTTATTTGAGGGCTCGGAACCCAAAGTTCGTCCCAATGAGACTTTTTATCTATTTTGACAAAACTTGGTCAAAACATTGCTCCGTCTGAGTTTTGGAGAGTTTGGAAATCAAAGTTTTGCCCAATGTTAGTTCTTTAGGTGGTTTGGACGACAAAAGGTTCAAACCTTGCTCCATTTCTGTTTTTGAGGGCTCGGAACCCAAAGTTCGTCCCTATGAGAGTTTTTCATCTTGTTCGGACGAACTTGGTCAACACTTTGCTCCGTCTGAGTTTTGGAGAGTTTGGAAATCAAAGTTTGGCCCAATGTGTGTTCTTTAGGTGGTTTGGACGACAAATGGTTCAAACCTTGCTCCGTTTCTTTTTTTGAGGGCTCGGAACCCAAAGTTCGTACCAATGAGAGTTTTTCATTTTGCTTGGACGAACTTGGTCCAAAATTTGCTCCGTCTGAGTTTTGGAGAGTTTCGACATCCAAGTTTGCCCAATGTGTGTTCTTTAGGTGGTTTGGACGACAAATAGTTTAAACCTTGCTTCGTTTCTGTTTTGGAGGGCTCGGAACCAAGAATTCGACCCAATGAGACTTTTTATCTTGTTTGGATGAACTTGCTCCAAACTTTGCTCCGTCTGAGTTTTGGAGAGTTTGGAAATCAAAGTTTGCCCAATGTGTGTTCTTCAGGTGGTTTGGACGACAAATGGTTTAAACCTTGCTTCGTTTCTTTTTTGGAGGGCTCGAAACCCAAAGTTCGACCCAATGAGACTTTTTATCTTGTTTGGACGAACTTGATCCAAACTTTGCTCTGTCTGAGTTTTGGAGAGTTTGGAAATCAAAGTTTGGCCCAATGTGTGTTCTTTAGGTGGTTTGGATGACAAATTGTTCAAACCTTTCTCAGTTTCTGTTTTTTAGGGCTTGAAACCCGAAGTTCGTCCCAATGAGACTTTTTATCTTGTTTCACCGAACTTGGTCCAAACTTTGCTCCGTCTGAGTTTTGGAGAGTTTGGAAATCAAAGTTTGGCCAAATGTGTGTTCTTTAGGTGGTTTGGACGACAAATGGTTCAAACCTTACTCCGTTTCTTTTTTTGAGGGCTCTGAACCCAAAGTTCGTCCCAATGAGACTTTTTATCTATTTTGACAAAACTTGGTCAAAATATTGCTCCGTCTGAGTTTTGGAGAGTTTGGAAATCAAAGTTTTGCCCAATGTTAGTTCTTTAGGTGGTTTGGACGACAAATGGTTCAAACCTTGCTCCATTTCTGTTTTTGAGGGCTCGGAACCCAAAGTTCGTCCCTATGAGAGTTTTTCATCTTGTTCGGACGAACTTCGTCAACACTTTGCTCCGTCTGAGTTTTGGAGAGTTTGTGTTGTGAAACTCCCAAGAGATGGATCTAACAACCTTGCTGAAAAACAAGACCTTTAGATCACATAACTGAAAACCCCAAAACCGATTTGAAAATCAACCCAAGGAAAGTAAAAACCGGATTACCTTGTCGATCAAATATCTCAAGGCAAGAAACCTTGTTTGAGATTCGAATCACTCCACAAGCATGATTGATCAAGTCAAGCTTGAATGATTCTAAGCATGCAACCTAAACTACATAGAATTGCAAAGAAACTTAGCTCTAAGGCTAAAGGAAAAGCTCAAAGGCTCTTTTTACTACATTTCCAAGTCTTCTTTTACAATGGAATTACATGGCATTATATAGCCTTAAAATTGAAACCCTAGACCTTCCATGAGGTATATCAAGAGTTGTAACATTCCATCTTTATGACAATAATCAGCCATTAAGTAAATGTAACCTAAAACATTGATAACAAAACTTAAAACTGAAAATTACATAGAAACACCCTTAAATCCGAGAATTGAAAATCCCATCAACAAACTATGTCTTGTAACCTCCCAAAGTATAAATGAAGCCTCACTTGAAGTATCTTGAAGTTCATGTTCCATAAATGACACTTTGAATTGTCTTCAATGAAGCTTGAGTGCATTTAATGAATCTCCATTTTGAAGCTTTTCTTTAGTTTTGGATAGTATGGTAGGATTCATATCATCCTCCCCTTCTTCAAGAGAATTCGTCCTCGAATTTTATTTTGTGAATCATTGCTGCAAAAACACTTTAAGAAAACACAAAGAACCTCACAACACTCTCTTACGTTGTTCACACTCATGGAAATTTGGGCCACTTGTGTTTGCACTCATTTTCACAAATCACTCGGTATGAACTCGCATTCTCATCTCTCAATATTGGAAGTGGAAAAGCCAAGATAATTTGCAATTCTATGTAGTTTAGGTTGCATGCTGAGAATCATTCAAGCTTGACTTGATCAATCATGCTTGTGGAGTGATTCGAATCTCAAGCAAGTTTCTTGCCTTGAGATATTTGATCGACAAGGTAATCCGGTTTTTACTTTCCTTGGGTTGATTTTCAAATCGGTTTTGGGGTTTTCAGATTTGAGATCTAAAGGTCTTGTTTTTCAGCAAGGTTGTTAGATACATTTCCTGGGAGTTTCACAACATTTGGTATCAGAGCTCTGATACCAAATGTTATGAATCAAAGCAGCTCTGATACCAAATGTTAAGAATCAAAGCAGCTCTGATACCAAATGTTGTGAATCAAAGCAGCTCTGATACCAAATCTTGTGAAACTCCCAGGAAATGTATCTAACAACCTTGCTGAAAAACAAGACCTTTAGATCTCAAATCTGAAAACCCCAAAACCGATTTGAAAATCAACCCAAGGAAAGTAAAAACCGGATTACCTTGTCGATCAAATATCTCAAGGCAAGAAACTTGCTTGAGATTCGAATCACTCCACAAGCATGATTGATCAAGTCAAGCTTGAATGATTCTAAGCATGCAACCTAAACTACATAGAATTGCAAAGAAACTTAGCTCTAAGGCTAAAGGAAAAGCTCAAAGGCTCTTTTTACTACATTTCCAAGTCTTCCTTTTACAATGGAATTACATGGCATTATATAGCCTTAAAATTGAAACCCTAGACCTTCCATGAGGTATATCAAGAGTTGTAACATTCCATCTTTATGACAATAATCAGCCATTAAGTAAATGTAACCTAAAACATTGATAACAAAACTTAAAACTGAAAATTACATAGAAACACCCTTAAATCCGAGAATTGAAAATCCCATCAACAAACTATGTCTTGTAACCTCCCAAAGTATAAATGAAGCCTCACTTGAAGTATCTTGAAGTTCATGTTCCATAAATGACACTTTGAATTGTCTTCAATGAAGCTTTAGTGCATTTAATGAATCTCCATTTTGAAGCTTTTCTTTAGTTTTGGATAGTATGGTAGGATTCATATCAGTTTGGAAATCAAAGTTTGCCCATTGTGTGTTCTTCAGGTGGTTTGGACGACAAATGGTTTAAACCTTGCTTCGTTTCTGTTTTGGAGGGCTCGAAACCCAAAGTTCGACCCAATGAGACTTTTTATCTTGTTTGGACGAACTTGATCCAAACTTTGCTCTGTCTGAGTTTTGGAGAGTTTGGAAATCAAAGTTTGGCCCAATGTGTGTTCTTTAGGTGGTTTGGATGACAAATTGTTCAAACCTTTCTCAGTTTCTGTTTTTTAGGGCTTGAAACCCGAAGTTCGTCCCAATGAGACTTTTTATCTTGTTTCACCGAACTTGGTCCAAACTTTGCTCCGTTTGAGTTTTGGAGAGTTTGGAAATCAAAGTTTGGCCAAATGTGTGTTCTTTAGGTGGTTTGGACGACAAATGGTTCAAACCTTGCTCCGTTTCTTTATTTGAGGGCTCGGAACCCAAAGTTCGTCCCAATGAGACTTTTTATCTATTTTGACAAAACTTGGTCAAAACATTGCTCCGTCTGAGTTTTGGAGAGTTTGGAAATCAAAGTTTTGCCCAATGTTAGTTCTTTAGGTGGTTTGGACGACAAATGGTTCAAACCTTGCTCCATTTCTGTTTTTGAGGGCTCGGAACCCAAAGTTCGTCCCTATGAGAGTTTTTCATCTTGTACGGACGAACTTGGTCAACACTTTGCTCCGTCTGAGTTTTGGAGAGTTTGGAAATCAAAGTTTGGCCCAATGTGTGTTCTTTAGGTGGTTTGGACGACAAATGGTTCAAACCTTGCTCCGTTTCTTTTTTTGAGGGCTCGGAACCCAAAGTTCGTACCAATGAGAGTTTTTCATTTTGCTTGGACGAACTTGGTCCAAAATTTGCTCCGTCTGAGTTTTGGAGAGTTTCGACATCCAAGTTTGCCCAATGTGTGTTCTTTAGGTGGTTTGGACGACAAATAGTTTAAACCTTGCTTCGTTTCTGTTTTGGAGGGCTCGGAACCAAGAATTCGACCCAATGAGACTTTTTATCTTGTTTGGATGAACTTCCTCCAAACTTTGCTCCGTCTGAGTTTTGGAGAGTTTGGAAATCAAAGTTTGCCCAATGTGTGTTCTTCAGGTGGTTTGGACGACAAATGGTTTAAACCTTGCTTCGTTTCTGTTTTGGAGGGCTCGAAACCCAAAGTTCGACCCAATGAGACTTTTTATCTTTTTTGGACAAACTTGATCCAAACTTTGCTCTGTCTGAGTTTTGGAGAGTTTGGAAATCAAAGTTTGGCCCAATGTGTGTTCTTTAGGTGGTTTGGATGACAAATTGTTCAAACCTTTCTCAGTTTCTGTTTTTTAGGGCTTGAAACCCGAAGTTCGTCCCAATGAGACTTTTTATCTTGTTTCACCGAACTTGGTCCAAACTTTGCTCCGTCTGAGTTTTGGAGAGTTTGGAAATCAAAGTTTGGCCAAATGTGTGTTCTTTAGGTGGTTTGGACGACAAATGGTTCAAACCTTACTCCGTTTCTTTTTTTGAGGGCTCTGAACCCAAAGTTCGTCCCAATGAGACTTTTTATCTATTTTGACAAAACTTGGTCAAAACATTGCTCCGTCTGAGTTTTGGAGAGTTTGGAAATCAAAGTTTTGCCCAATGTTAGTTCTTTAGGTGGTTTGGACGACAAATGGTTCAAACCTTGCTCCATTTCTGTTTTTGAGGGCTCGGAACCCAAAGTTCGTCCCTATGAGAGTTTTTCATCTTGTTCGGACGAACTTCGTCAACACTTTGCTCCGTCTGAGTTTTGGAGAGTTTGGAAATCAAAGTTTGCCCATTGTGTGTTCTTCAGGTGGTTTGGACGACAAATGGTTTAAACCTTGCTTCGTTTCTGTTTTGGAGGGCTCGAAACCCAAAGTTCGACCCAATGAGACTTTTTATCTTGTCTGGACGAACTTGATCCAAACTTTGCTCTGTCTGAGTTTTGGAGAGTTTGGAAATCAAAGTTTGGCCCAATGTGTGTTCTTTAGGTGGTTTGGATGACAAATTGTTCAAACCTTTCTCAGTTTCTGTTTTTTAGGGCTTGAAACCCGAAGTTCGTCCCAATGAGACTTTTTATCTTGTTTCACCGAACTTGGTCCAAACTTTGCTCCGTCTGAGTTTTGGAGAGTTTGGAAATCAAAGTTTGGCCAAATGTGTGTTCTTTAGGTGGTTTGGACGACAAATGGTTCAAACCTTGCTCCGTTTCTTTATTTGAGGGCTCGGAACCCAAAGTTCGTCCCAATGAGACTTTTTATCTATTTTGACAAAACTTGGTCAAAACATTGCTCCGTCTGAGTTTTTTAGAGTTTGGAAATCAAAGTTTTGCCCAATGTTAGTTCTTTAGGTGGTTTGGACGACAAATGGTTCAAACCTTGCTCCATTTCTGTTTTTGAGGGCTCGGAACCCAAAGTTCGTCCCTATGAGAGTTTTTCATCTTGTTCGGACGAACTTCGTCAACACTTTGCTCCGTCTGAGTTTTGGAGAGTTTGGAAATCAAAGTTTGCCCATTGTGTGTTCTTCAGGTGGTTTGGACGACAAATGGTTTAAACCTTGCTTCGTTTCTGTTTTGGAGGGCTCGAAACCCAAAGTTCGACCCAATGAGACTTTTTATCTTGTTTGGACGAACTTGATCCAAACTTTGCTCTGTCTGAGTTTTGGAGAGTTTGGAAATCAAAGTTTGGCCCAATGTGTGTTCTTTAGGTGGTTTGGATGACAAATTGTTCAAACCTTTCTCAGTTTCTGTTTTTTAGGGCTTGAAACCCGAAGTTCGTCCCAATGAGACTTTTTATCTTGTTTCACCGAACTTGGTCCAAACTTTGCTCCGTCTGAGTTTTGGAGAGTTTGGAAATCAAAGTTTGGCCAAATGTGTGTTCTTTAGGTGGTTTGGACGACAAATGGTTCAAACCTTGCTCCGTTTCTTTATTTGAGGGCTCGGAACCCAAAGTTCGTCCCAATGAGACTTTTTATCTATTTTGACAAAACTTGGTCAAAACATTGCTCCGTCTGAGTTTTGGAGAGTTTGGAAATCAAAGTTTTGCCCAATGTTAGTTCTTTAGGTGGTTTGGACGACAAAAGGTTCAAACCTTGCTCCATTTCTGTTTTTGAGGGCTCGGAACCCAAAGTTCGTCCCTATGAGAGTTTTTCATCTTGTTCGGACGAACTTGGTCAACACTTTGCTCCGTCTGAGTTTTGGAGAGTTTGGAAATCAAAGTTTGGCCCAATGTGTGTTCTTTAGGTGGTTTGGACGACAAATGGTTCAAACCTTGCTCCGTTTCTTTTTTTGAGGGCTCGGAACCCAAAGTTCGTACCAATGAGAGTTTTTCATTTTGCTTGGACGAACTTGGTCCAAAATTTGCTCCGTCTGAGTTTTGGAGAGTTTCGACATCCAAGTTTGCCCAATGTGTGTTCTTTAGGTGGTTTGGACGACAAATAGTTTAAACCTTGCTTCGTTTCTGTTTTGGAGGGCTCGGAACCAAGAATTCGACCCAATGAGACTTTTTATCTTGTTTGGATGAACTTGCTCCAAACTTTGCTCCGTCTGAGTTTTGGAGAGTTTGGAAATCAAAGTTTGCCCAATGTGTGTTCTTCAGGTGGTTTGGACGACAAATGGTTTAAACCTTGCTTCGTTTCTGTTTTGGAGGGCTCGAAACCCAAAGTTCGACCCAATGAGACTTTTTATCTTGTTTGGACGAACTTGATCCAAACTTTGCTCTGTCTGAGTTTTGGAGAGTTTGGAAATCAAAGTTTGGCCCAATGTGTGTTCTTTAGGTGGTTTGGATGACAAATTGTTCAAACCTTTCTCAGTTTCTGTTTTTTAGGGCTTGAAACCCGAAGTTCGTCCCAATGAGACTTTTTATCTTGTTTCACCGAACTTGGTCCAAACTTTGCTCCGTCTGAGTTTTGGAGAGTTTGGAAATCAAAGTTTGGCCAAATGTGTGTTCTTTAGGTGGTTTGGACGACAAATGGTTCAAACCTTGCTCCGTTTCTTTTTTTGAGGGCTCTGAACCCAAAGTTCGTCCCAATGAGACTTTTTATCTATTTTGACAAAACTTGGTCAAAACATTGCTCCGTCTGAGATTTGGAGAGTTTGGAAATCAAAGTTTTGCCCAATGTTAGTTCTTTAGGTGGTTTGGACGACAAATGGTTCAAACCTTGCTCCATTTCTGTTTTTGAGGGCTCGGAACCCAAAGTTCGTCCCTATGAGAGTTTTTCATCTTGTTCGGACGAACTTGGTCAACACTTTGCTCCGTCTGAGTTTTAGAGAGTTTGGAAATTAAAGTTTGCCCATTGTGTGTTCTTTAGGTGGTTTGGACGACAAATGGTTTAAACCTCGCTTCGTTTCTGTTTTGGAGGGCTCGGAACCCAAAGTTCGACCCAATGAGACTTTTTATCTTGTTTGGACGAACTTGATCCAAACTTTGCTCCGCCTGAGTTTTTGAGAGTTTGGAAATCAAAGTTTGGCCCAATGTGTGTTCTTTAGGTGGTTTGGACGACAAATGGTTCAAACCTTGCTCCGTTTCTGTTTTTTAGGGCTCGAAACCCAAAGTTCGTCCCAATGAGACTTTTTATCTTGTTTCACCGAACTTGGTCCAAACTTTGCTCCGTCTGAGTTTTGGAGAGTTTGGAAATCAAAGTTTGGCCAAATGTGTGTTCTTTAGGTGGTTTGGACGACAAATGGTTCAAACCTTGCTCCGTTTCTTTATTTGAGGGCTCGGAACCCAAAGTTCGTCCCAATGAGACTTTTTATCTATTTTGACAAAACTTGGTCAAAACATTGCTCCGTCTGAGTTTTGGAGAGTTTGGAAATCAAAGTTTTGCCCAATGTTAGTTCTTTAGGTGGTTTGGACGACAAAAGGTTCAAACCTTGCTCCATTTCTGTTTTTGAGGGCTCGGAACCCAAAGTTCGTCCCTATGAGAGTTTTTCATCTTGTTCGGACGAACTTGGTCAACACTTTGCTCCGTCTGAGTTTTGGAGAGTTTGGAAATCAAAGTTTGGCCCAATGTGTGTTCTTTAGGTGGTTTGGACGACAAATGGTTCAAACCTTGCTCCGTTTCTTTTTTTGAGGGCTCGGAACCCAAAGTTCGTACCAATGAGAGTTTTTCATTTTGCTTGGACGAACTTGGTCCAAAATTTGCTCCGTCTGAGTTTTGGAGAGTTTCGACATCCAAGTTTGCCCAATGTGTGTTCTTTAGGTGGTTTGGACGACAAATAGTTTAAACCTTGCTTCGTTTCTGTTTTGGAGGGCTCGGAACCAAGAATTCGACCCAATGAGACTTTTTATCTTGTTTGGATGAACTTGCTCCAAACTTTGCTCCGTCTGAGTTTTGGAGAGTTTGGAAATCAAAGTTTGCCCAATGTGTGTTCTTCAGGTGGTTTGGACGACAAATGGTTTAAACCTTGCTTCGTTTCTGTTTTGGAGGGCTCGAAACCCAAAGTTCGACCCAATGAGACTTTTTATCTTGTTTGGACGAACTTGATCCAAACTTTGCTCTGTCTGAGTTTTGGAGAGTTTGGAAATCAAAGTTTGGCCCAATGTGTGTTCTTTAGGTGGTTTGGATGACAAATTGTTCAAACCTTTCTCAGTTTCTGTTTTTTAGGGCTTGAAACCCGAAGTTCGTCCCAATGAGACTTTTTATCTTGTTTCACCGAACTTGGTCCAAACTTTGCTCCGTCTGAGTTTTGGAGAGTTTGGAAATCAAAGTTTGGCCAAATGTGTGTTCTTTAGGTGGTTTGGACGACAAATGGTTCAAACCTTGCTCCGTTTCTTTTTTTGAGGGCTCTGAACCCAAAGTTCGTCCCAATGAGACTTTTTATCTATTTTGACAAAACTTGGTCAAAACATTGCTCCGTCTGAGATTTGGAGAGTTTGGAAATCAAAGTTTTGCCCAATGTTAGTTCTTTAGGTGGTTTGGACGACAAATGGTTCAAACCTTGCTCCATTTCTGTTTTTGAGGGCTCGGAACCCAAAGTTCGTCCCTATGAGAGTTTTTCATCTTGTTCGGACGAACTTGGTCAACACTTTGCTCCGTCTGAGTTTTGGAGAGTTTGGAAATTAAAGTTTGCCCATTGTGTGTTCTTTAGGTGGTTTGGACGACAAATGGTTTAAACCTCGCTTCGTTTCTGTTTTGGAGGGCTCGGAACCCAAAGTTCGACCCAATGAGACTTTTTATCTTGTTTGGACGAACTTGATCCAAACTTTGCTCCGCCTGAGTTTTTGAGAGTTTGGAAATCAAAGTTTGGCCCAATGTGTGTTCTTTAGGTGGTTTGGACGACAAATGGTTCAAACCTTGCTCCGTTTCTGTTTTTTAGGGCTCGAAACCCAAAGTTCGTCCCAATGAGACTTTTTATCTTGTTTCACCGAACTTGGTCCAAACTTTGCTCCGTCTGAGTTTTGGAGAGTTTGGAAATCAAAGTTTTGCCAAATGTGTGTTCTTTAGGTGGTTTGGACGACAAATGGTTCAAACCTTGCTCCGTTTCTTTATTTGAGGGCTCGGAACCCAAAGTTCGTCCCAATGAGACTTTTTATCTATTTTGACAAAACTTGGTCAAAACATTGCTCCGTCTGAGTTTTGGAGAGTTTGGAAATCAAAGTTTTGCCCAATGTTAGTTCTTTAGGTGGTTTGGACGACAAAAGGTTCAAACCTTGCTCCATTTCTGTTTTTGAGGGCTCGGAACCCAAAGTTCGTCCCTATGAGAGTTTTTCATCTTGTTCGGACGAACTTGGTCAACACTTTGCTCCGTCTGAGTTTTGGAGAGTTTGGAAATCAAAGTTTGGCCCAATGTGTGTTCTTTAGGTGGTTTGGACGACAAATGGTTCAAACCTTGCTCCGTTTCTTTTTTTGAGGGCTCGGAACCCAAAGTTCGTACCAATGAGAGTTTTTCATTTTGCTTGGACGAACTTGGTCCAAAATTTGCTCCGTCTGAGTTTTGGAGAGTTTCGACATCCAAGTTTGCCCAATGTGTGTTCTTTAGGTGGTTTGGACGACAAATAGTTTAAACCTTGCTTCGTTTCTGTTTTGGAGGGCTCGGAACCAAGAATTCGACCCAATGAGACTTTTTATCTTGTTTGGATGAACTTGCTCCAAACTTTGCTCCGTCTGAGTTTTGGAGAGTTTGGAAATCAAAGTTTGCCCAATGTGTGTTCTTCAGGTGGTTTGGACGACAAATGGTTTAAACCTTGCTTCGTTTCTGTTTTGGAGGGCTCGAAACCCAAAGTTCGACCCAATGAGACTTTTTATCTTGTTTGGACGAACTTGATCCAAACTTTGCTCTGTCTGAGTTTTGGAGAGTTTGGAAATCAAAGTTTGGCCCAATGTGTGTTCTTTAGGTGGTTTGGATGACAAATTGTTCAAACCTTTCTCAGTTTCTGTTTTTTAGGGCTTGAAACCCGAAGTTCGTCCCAATGAGACTTTTTATCTTGTTTCACCGAACTTGGTCCAAACTTTGCTCCGTCTGAGTTTTGGAGAGTTTGGAAATCAAAGTTTGGCCAAATGTGTGTTCTTTAGGTGGTTTGGACGACAAATGGTTCAAACCTTGCTCCGTTTCTTTTTTTGAGGGCTCTGAACCCAAAGTTCGTCCCAATGAGACTTTTTATCTATTTTGACAAAACTTGGTCAAAACATTGCTCCGTCTGAGATTTGGAGAGTTTGGAAATCAAAGTTTTGCCCAATGTTAGTTCTTTAGGTGGTTTGGACGACAAATGGTTCAAACCTTGCTCCATTTCTGTTTTTGAGGGCTCGGAACCCAAAGTTCGTCCCTATGAGAGTTTTTCATCTTGTTCGGACGAACTTGGTCAACACTTTGCTCCGTCTGAGTTTTGGAGAGTTTGGAAATTAAAGTTTGCCCATTGTGTGTTCTTTAGGTGGTTTGGACGACAAATGGTTTAAACCTCGCTTCGTTTCTGTTTTGGAGGGCTCGGAACCCAAAGTTCGACCCAATGAGACTTTTTATCTTGTTTGGACGAACTTGATCCAAACTTTGCTCCGCCTGAGTTTTTGAGAGTTTGGAAATCAAAGTTTGGCCCAATGTGTGTTCTTTAGGTGGTTTGGACGACAAATGGTTCAAACCTTGCTCCGTTTCTGTTTTTTAGGGCTCGAAACCCAAAGTTCGTCCCAATGAGACTTTTTATCTTGTTTCACCGAACTTGGTCCAAACTTTGCTCCGTCTGAGTTTTGGAGAGTTTGGAAATCAACGTTTGGCCAAATGTGTGTTCTTTAGGTGGTTTGGACGACAAATGGTTCAAACCTTGCTCCGTTTCTTTATTTGAGGGCTCGGAACCCAAAGTTCGTCCCAATGAGACTTTTTATCTATTTTGACAAAACTTGGTCAAAACATTGCTCCGTCTGAGTTTTGGAGAGTTTGGAAATCAAAGTTTTGCCCAATGTTAGTTCTTTAGGTGGTTTGGACGACAAAAGGTTCAAACCTTGCTCCATTTCTGTTTTTGAGGGCTCGGAACCCAAAGTTCGTCCCTATGAGAGTTTTTCATCTTGTTCGGACGAACTTGGTCAACACTTTGCTCCGTCTGAGTTTTGGAGAGTTTGGAAATCAAAGTTTGGCCCAATGTGTGTTCTTTAGGTGGTTTGGACGACAAATGGTTCAAACCTTGCTCCGTTTCTTTTTTTGAGGGCTTGGAACCCAAAGTTCGTACCAATGAGAGTTTTTCATTTTGCTTGGACGAACTTGGTCCAAAATTTGCTCCGTCTGAGTTTTGGAGAGTTTCGACATCCAAGTTTGCCCAATGTGTGTTCTTTAGGTGGTTTGGACGACAAATAGTTTAAACCTTGCTTCGTTTCTGTTTTGGAGGGCTCGGAACCAAGAATTCGACCCAATGAGACTTTTTATCTTGTTTGGATGAACTTGCTCCAAACTTTGCTCCGTCTGAGTTTTGGAGAGTTTGGAAATCAAAGTTTGCCCAATGTGTGTTCTTCAGGTGGTTTGGACGACAAATGGTTTAAACCTTGCTTCGTTTCTGTTTTGGAGGGCTCGAAACCCAAAGTTCGACCCAATGAGACTTTTTATCTTGTTTGGACGAACTTGATCCAAACTTTGCTCTGTCTGAGTTTTGGAGAGTTTGGAAATCAAAGTTTGGCCCAATGTGTGTTCTTTAGGTGGTTTGGATGACAAATTGTTCAAACCTTTCTCAGTTTCTGTTTTTTAGGGCTTGAAACCCGAAGTTCGTCCCAATGAGACTTTTTATCTTGTTTCACCGAACTTGGTCCAAACTTTGCTCCGTCTGAGTTTTGGAGAGTTTGGAAATCAAAGTTTGGCCAAATGTGTGTTCTTTAGGTGGTTTGGACGACAAATGGTTCAAACCTTGCTCCGTTTCTTTTTTTGAGGGCTCTGAACCCAAAGTTCGTCCCAATGAGACTTTTTATCTATTTTGACAAAACTTGGTCAAAACATTGCTCCGTCTGAGATTTGGAGAGTTTGGAAATCAAAGTTTTGCCCAATGTTAGTTCTTTAGGTGGTTTGGACGACAAATGGTTCAAACCTTGCTCCATTTCTGTTTTTGAGGGCTCGGAACCCAAAGTTCGTCCCTATGAGAGTTTTTCATCTTGTTCGGACGAACTTGGTCAACACTTTGCTCCGTCTGAGTTTTGGAGAGTTTGGAAATTAAAGTTTGCCCATTGTGTGTTCTTTAGGTGGTTTGGACGACAAATGGTTTAAACCTCGCTTCGTTTCTGTTTTGGAGGGCTCGGAACCCAAAGTTCGACCCAATGAGACTTTTTATCTTGTTTGGACGAACTTGATCCAAACTTTGCTCCGCCTGAGTTTTTGAGAGTTTGGAAATCAAAGTTTGGCCCAATGTGTGTTCTTTAGGTGGTTTGGACGACAAATGGTTCAAACCTTGCTCCGTTTCTGTTTTTTAGGGCTCGAAACCCAAAGTTCGTCCCAATGAGACTTTTTATCTTGTTTCACCGAACTTGGTCCAAACTTTGCTCCGTCTGAGTTTTGGAGAGTTTGGAAATCAAAGTTTGGCCAAATGTGTGTTCTTTAGGTGGTTTGGACGACAAATGGTTCAAACCTTGCTCCGTTTCTTTATTTGAGGGCTCGGAACCCAAAGTTCGTCCCAATGAGACTTTTTATCTATTTTGACAAAACTTGGTCAAAACATTGCTCCGTCTGAGTTTTGGAGAGTTTGGAAATCAAAGTTTTGCCCAATGTTAGTTCTTTAGGTGGTTTGGACGACAAAAGGTTCAAACCTTGCTCCATTTCTGTTTTTGAGGGCTCGGAACCCAAAGTTCGTCCCTATGAGAGTTTTTCATCTTGTTCGGACGAACTTGGTCAACACTTTGCTCCGTCTGAGTTTTGGAGAGTTTGGAAATCAAAGTTTGGCCCAATGTGTGTTCTTTAGGTGGTTTGGACGACAAATGGTTCAAACCTTGCTCCGTTTCTTTTTTTGAGGGCTCGGAACCCAAAGTTCGTACCAATGAGAGTTTTTCATTTTGCTTGGACGAACTTGGTCCAAAATTTGCTCCGTCTGAGTTTTGGAGAGTTTCGACATCCAAGTTTGCCCAATGTGTGTTCTTTAGGTGGTTTGGACGACAAATAGTTTAAACCTTGCTTCGTTTCTGTTTTGGAGGGCTCGGAACCAAGAATTCGACCCAATGAGACTTTTTATCTTGTTTGGATGAACTTGCTCCAAACTTTGCTCCGTCTGAGTTTTGGAGAGTTTGGAAATCAAAGTTTGCCCAATGTGTGTTCTTCAGGTGGTTTGGACGACAAATGGTTTAAACCTTGCTTCGTTTCTGTTTTGGAGGGCTCGAAACCCAAAGTTCGACCCAATGAGACTTTTTATCTTGTTTGGACGAACTTGATCCAAACTTTGCTCTGTCTGAGTTTTGGAGAGTTTGGAAATCAAAGTTTGGCCCAATGTGTGTTCTTTAGGTGGTTTGGATGACAAATTGTTCAAACCTTTCTCAGTTTCTGTTTTTTAGGGCTTGAAACCCGAAGTTCGTCCCAATGAGACTTTTTATCTTGTTTCACCGAACTTGGTCCAAACTTTGCTCCGTCTGAGTTTTGGAGAGTTTGGAAATCAAAGTTTGGCCAAATGTGTGTTCTTTAGGTGGTTTGGACGACAAATGGTTCAAACCTTGCTCCGTTTCTTTTTTTGAGGGCTCTGAACCCAAAGTTCGTCCCAATGAGACTTTTTATCTATTTTGACAAAACTTGGTCAAAACATTGCTCCGTCTGAGATTTGGAGAGTTTGGAAATCAAAGTTTTGCCCAATGTTAGTTCTTTAGGTGGTTTGGACGACAAATGGTTCAAACCTTGCTCCATTTCTGTTTTTGAGGGCTCGGAACCCAAAGTTCGTCCCTATGAGAGTTTTTCATCTTGTTCGGACGAACTTGGTCAACACTTTGCTCCGTCTGAGTTTTGGAGAGTTTGGAAATTAAAGTTTGCCCATTGTGTGTTCTTTAGGTGGTTTGGACGACAAATGGTTTAAACCTCGCTTCGTTTCTGTTTTGGAGGGCTCGGAACCCAAAGTTCGACCCAATGAGACTTTTTATCTTGTTTGGACGAACTTGATCCAAACTTTGCTCCGCCTGAGTTTTTGAGAGTTTGGAAATCAAAGTTTGGCCCAATGTGTGTTCTTTAGGTGGTTTGGACGACAAATGGTTCAAACCTTGCTCCGTTTCTGTTTTTTAGGGCTCGAAACCCAAAGTTCGTCCCAATGAGACTTTTTATCTTGTTTCACCGAACTTGGTCCAAACTTTGCTCCGTCTGAGTTTTGGAGAGTTTGGAAATCAAAGTTTGGCCAAATGTGTGTTCTTTAGGTGGTTTGGACGACAAATGGTTCAAACCTTGCTCCGTTTCTTTATTTGAGGGCTCGGAACCCAAAGTTCGTCCCAATGAGACTTTTTATCTATTTTGACAAAACTTGGTCAAAACATTGCTCCGTCTGAGTTTTGGAGAGTTTGGAAATCAAAGTTTTGCCCAATGTTAGTTCTTTAGGTGGTTTGGACGACAAAAGGTTCAAACCTTGCTCCATTTCTGTTTTTGAGGGCTCGGAACCCAAAGTTCGTCCCTATGAGAGTTTTTCATCTTGTTCGGACGAACTTGGTCAACACTTTGCTCCGTCTGAGTTTTGGAGAGTTTGGAAATCAAAGTTTGGCCCAATGTGTGTTCTTTAGGTGGTTTGGACGACAAATGGTTCAAACCTTGCTCCGTTTCTTTTTTTGAGGGCTCGGAACCCAAAGTTCGTACCAATGAGAGTTTTTCATTTTGCTTGGACGAACTTGGTCCAAAATTTGCTCCGTCTGAGTTTTGGAGAGTTTCGACATCCAAGTTTGCCCAATGTGTGTTCTTTAGGTGGTTTGGACGACAAATAGTTTAAACCTTGCTTCGTTTCTGTTTTGGAGGGCTCGGAACCAAGAATTCGACCCAATGAGACTTTTTATCTTGTTTGGATGAACTTGCTCCAAACTTTGCTCCGTCTGAGTTTTGGAGAGTTTGGAAATCAAAGTTTGCCCAATGTGTGTTCTTCAGGTGGTTTGGACGACAAATGGTTTAAACCTTGCTTCGTTTCTGTTTTGGAGGGCTCGAAACCCAAAGTTCGACCCAATGAGACTTTTTATCTTGTTTGGACGAACTTGATCCAAACTTTGCTCTGTCTGAGTTTTGGAGAGTTTGGAAATCAAAGTTTGGCCCAATGTGTGTTCTTTAGGTGGTTTGGATGACAAATTGTTCAAACCTTTCTCAGTTTCTGTTTTTTAGGGCTTGAAACCCGAAGTTCGTCCCAATGAGACTTTTTATCTTGTTTCACCGAACTTGGTCCAAACTTTGCTCCGTCTGAGTTTTGGAGAGTTTGGAAATCAAAGTTTGGCCAAATGTGTGTTCTTTAGGTGGTTTGGACGACAAATGGTTCAAACCTTGCTCCGTTTCTTTTTTTGAGGGCTCTGAACCCAAAGTTCGTCCCAATGAGACTTTTTATCTATTTTGACAAAACTTGGTCAAAACATTGCTCCGTCTGAGATTTGGAGAGTTTGGAAATCAAAGTTTTGCCCAATGTTAGTTCTTTAGGTGGTTTGGACGACAAATGGTTCAAACCTTGCTCCATTTCTGTTTTTGAGGGCTCGGAACCCAAAGTTCGTCCCTATGAGAGTTTTTCATCTTGTTCGGACGAACTTGGTCAACACTTTGCTCCGTCTGAGTTTTGGAGAGTTTGGAAATTAAAGTTTGCCCATTGTGTGTTCTTTAGGTGGTTTGGACGACAAATGGTTTAAACCTCGCTTCGTTTCTGTTTTGGAGGGCTCGGAACCCAAAGTTCGACCCAATGAGACTTTTTATCTTGTTTGGACGAACTTGATCCAAACTTTGCTCCGCCTGAGTTTTTGAGAGTTTGGAAATCAAAGTTTGGCCCAATGTGTGTTCTTTAGGTGGTTTGGACGACAAATGGTTCAAACCTTGCTCCGTTTCTGTTTTTTAGGGCTCGAAACCCAAAGTTCGTCCCAATGAGACTTTTTATCTTGTTTCACCGAACTTGGTCCAAACTTTGCTCCGTCTGAGTTTTGGAGAGTTTGGAAATCAAAGTTTGGCCAAATGTGTGTTCTTTAGGTGGTTTGGACGACAAATGGTTCAAACCTTGCTCCGTTTCTTTATTTGAGGGCTCGGAACCCAAAGTTCGTCCCAATGAGACTTTTTATCTATTTTGACAAAACTTGGTCAAAACATTGCTCCGTCTGAGTTTTGGAGAGTTTGGAAATCAAAGTTTTGCCCAATGTTAGTTCTTTAGGTGGTTTGGACGACAAAAGGTTCAAACCTTGCTCCATTTCTGTTTTTGAGGGCTCGGAACCCAAAGTTCGTCCCTATGAGAGTTTTTCATCTTGTTCGGACGAACTTGGTCAACACTTTGCTCCGTCTGAGTTTTGGAGAGTTTGGAAATCAAAGTTTGGCCCAATGTGTGTTCTTTAGGTGGTTTGGACGACAAATGGTTCAAACCTTGCTCCGTTTCTTTTTTTGAGGGCTCGGAACCCAAAGTTCGTACCAATGAGAGTTTTTCATTTTGCTTGGACGAACTTGGTCCAAAATTTGCTCCGTCTGAGTTTTGGAGAGTTTCGACATCCAAGTTAGCCCAATGTGTGTTCTTTAGGTGGTTTGGACGACAAATAGTTTAAACCTTGCTTCGTTTCTGTTTTGGAGGGCTCGGAACCAAGAATTCGACCCAATGAGACTTTTTATCTTGTTTGGATGAACTTGCTCCAAACTTTGCTCCGTCTGAGTTTTGGAGAGTTTGGAAATCAAAGTTTGCCCAATGTGTGTTCTTCAGGTGGTTTGGACGACAAATGGTTTAAACCTTGCTTCGTTTCTGTTTTGGAGGGCTCGAAACCCAAAGTTCGACCCAATGAGACTTTTTATCTTGTTTGGACGAACTTGATCCAAACTTTGCTCTGTCTGAGTTTTGGAGAGTTTGGAAATCAAAGTTTGGCCCAATGTGTGTTCTTTAGGTGGTTTGGATGACAAATTGTTCAAACCTTTCTCAGTTTCTGTTTTTTAGGGCTTGAAACCCGAAGTTCGTCCCAATGAGACTTTTTATCTTGTTTCACCGAACTTGGTCCAAACTTTGCTCCGTCTGAGTTTTGGAGAGTTTGGAAATCAAAGTTTGGCCAAATGTGTGTTCTTTAGGTGGTTTGGACGACAAATGGTTCAAACCTTGCTCCGTTTCTTTTTTTGAGGGCTCTGAACCCAAAGTTCGTCCCAATGAGACTTTTTATCTATTTTGACAAAACTTGGTCAAAACATTGCTCCGTCTGAGTTTTGGAGAGTTTGGAAATCAAAGTTTTGCCCAATGTTAGTTCTTTAGGTGGTTTGGACGACAAATGGTTCAAACCTTGCTCCATTTCTGTTTTTGAGGGCTCGGAACCCAAAGTTCGTCCCTATGAGAGTTTTTCATCTTGTTCGGACGAACTTGGTCAACACTTTGCTCCGTCTGAGTTTTGGAGAGTTTGGAAATTAAAGTTTGCCCATTGTGTGTTCTTCAGGTGGTTTGGACGACAAATGGTTTAAACCTCGCTTCGTTTCTGTTTTGGAGGGCTCGGAACCCAAAGTTCGACCCAATGAGACTTTTTATCTTGTTTGGACGAACTTGATCCAAACTTTGCTCCGCCTGAGTTTTGGAGAGTTTGGAAATCAAAGTTTGGCCCAATGTGTGTTCTTTAGGTGGTTTGGACGACAAATGGTTCAAACCTTGCTCCGTTTCTGTTTTTTAGGGCTCGAAACCCAAAGTTCGTCCCAATGAGACTTTTTATCTTGTTTCACCGAACTTGGTCCAAACTTTGCTCCGTCTGAGTTTTGGAGAGTTTGGAAATCAAAGTTTGGCCAAATGTGTGTTCTTTAGGTGGTTTGGACGACAAATGGTTCAAACCTTGCTCCGTTTCTTTATTTGAGGGCTCGGAACCCAAAGTTCGTCCCAATGAGACTTTTTATCTATTTTGACAAAACTTGGTCAAAACATTGCTCCGTCTGAGTTTTGGAGAGTTTGGAAATCAAAGTTTTGCCCAATGTTAGTTCTTTAGGTGGTTTGGACGACAAAAGGTTCAAACCTTGCTCCATTTCTGTTTTTGAGGGCTCGGAACCCAAAGTTCGTCCCTATGAGAGTTTTTCATCTTGTTCGGACGAACTTGGTCAACACTTTGCTCCGTCTGAGTTTTGGAGAGTTTGGAAATCAAAGTTTGGCCCAATGTGTGTTCTTTAGGTGGTTTGGACGACAAATGGTTCAAACCTTGCTCCGTTTCTTTTTTTGAGGGCTCGGAACCCAAAGTTCGTACCAATGAGAGTTTTTCATTTTGCTTGGACGAACTTGGTCCAAAATTTGCTCCGTCTGAGTTTTGGAGAGTTTCGACATCCAAGTTAGCCCAATGTGTGTTCTTTAGGTGGTTTGGACGACAAATAGTTTAAACCTTGCTTCGTTTCTGTTTTGGAGGGCTCGGAACCAAGAATTCGACCCAATGAGACTTTTTATCTTGTTTGGATGAACTTGCTCCAAACTTTGCTCCGTCTGAGTTTTGGAGAGTTTGGAAATCAAAGTTTTCCCAATGTGTGTTCTTCAGGTGGTTTGGACGACAAATGGTTTAAACCTTGCTTCGTTTCTGTTTTGGAGGGCTCGAAACCCAAAGTTCGACCCAATGAGACTTTTTATCTTGTTTGGACGAACTTGATCCAAACTTTGCTCTGTCTGAGTTTTGGAGAGTTTGGAAATCAAAGTTTGGCCCAATGTGTGTTCTTTAGGTGGTTTGGATGACAAATTGTTCAAACCTTTCTCAGTTTCTGTTTTTTAGGGCTTGAAACCCGAAGTTCGTCCCAATGAGACTTTTTATCTTGTTTCACCGAACTTGGTCCAAACTTTGCTCCGTCTGAGTTTTGGAGAGTTTGGAAATCAAAGTTTGGCCAAATGTGTGTTCTTTAGGTGGTTTGGACGACAAATGGTTCAAACCTTGCTCCGTTTCTTTTTTTGAGGGCTCTGAACCCAAAGTTCGTCCCAATGAGACTTTTTATCTATTTTGACAAAACTTGGTCAAAACATTGCTCCGTCTGAGTTTTGGAGAGTTTGGAAATCAAAGTTTTGCCCAATGTTAGTTCTTTAGGTGGTTTGGACGACAAATGGTTCAAACCTTGCTCCATTTCTGTTTTTGAGGGCTCGGAACCCAAAGTTCGTCCCTATGAGAGTTTTTCATCTTGTTCGGACGAACTTGGTCAACACTTTGCTCCGTCTGAGTTTTGGAGAGTTTGGAAATTAAAGTTTGCCCATTGTGTGTTCTTCAGGTGGTTTGGACGACAAATGGTTTAAACCTCGCTTCGTTTCTGTTTTGGAGGGCTCGGAACCCAAAGTTCGACCCAATGAGACTTTTTATCTTGTTTGGACGAACTTGATCCAAACTTTGCTCCGCCTGAGTTTTGGAGAGTTTGGAAATCAAAGTTTGGCCCAATGTGTGTTCTTTAGGTGGTTTGGACGACAAATGGTTCAAACCTTGCTCCGTTTCTGTTTTTTAGGGCTCGAAACCCAAAGTTCGTCCCAATGAGACTTTTTATCTTGTTTCACCGAACTTGGTCCAAATTTTGCTCCGTCTGAGTTTTGGAGAGTTTGGAAATCAAAGTTTGGCCAAATGTGTGTTCTTTAGGTGGTTTGGACGACAAATGGTTCAAACCTTGCTCCGTTTCTTTATTTGAGGGCTCGGAACCCAAAGTTCGTCCCAATGAGACTTTTTATCTATTTTTTCAAAACTTGGTCAAAACATTGCTCCGTCTGAGTTTTGGAGAGTTTGAAAATCAAAGTTTTGCCCAATGTTAGTTCTTTAGGTGGTTTGGACGACAAATGGTTCAAACCTTGCTCCATTTCTGTTTTTGAGGGCTCGGAACCCAAAGTTCGTCCCTATGAGAGTTTTTCATCTTGTTCGGACGAACTTGGTGACACTTTGCTCCGTCTGAGTTTTGGAGAGTTTGGAAATCAAAGTTTGGCCCAATGTGTGTTCTTTAGGTGGTTTGGACGACAAATGGTTCAAACCTTGCTCCGTTTCTTTTTTTGAGGGCTCGGAACCCAAAGTTCGTACCAATGAGAGTTTTTCATTTTGCTTGGACGAACTTGGTCCAAAATTTGCTCCGTCTGAGTTTTGGAGAGTTTCGACATCCAAGTTTGCCCAATGTGTGTTCTTTAGGTGGTTTGGACGACAAATAGTTTAAACCTTGCTTCGTTTCTGTTTTGGAGGGCTCGGAACCAAGAATTCGACCCAATGAGACTTTTTATCTTGTTTGGATGAACTTCCTCCAAACTTTGCTCCGTCTGAGTTTTGGAGAGTTTGGAAATCAAAGTTTGCCCAATGTGTGTTCTTCAGGTGGTTTGGACGACAAATGGTTTAAACCTTGCTTCGTTTCTGTTTTGGAGGGCTCGAAACCCAAAGTTCGACCCAATGAGACTTTTTATCTTGTTTGGACGAACTTGATCCAAACTTTGCTCTGTCTGAGTTTTGGAGAGTTTGGAAATCAAAGTTTGGCCCAATGTGTGTTCTTTAGGTGGTTTGGATGACAAATTGTTCAAACCTTTCTCAGTTTCTGTTTTTTAGGGCTTGAAACCCGAAGTTCGTCCCAATGAGATTTTTTATCTTGTTTCACCGAACTTGGTCCAAACTTTGCTCCGTCTGAGTTTTGGAGAGTTTGGAAATCAAAGTTTGGCCAAATGTGTGTTCTTTAGGTGGTTTGGACGACAAATGGTTCAAACCTTACTCCGTTTCTTTTTTTGAGGGCTCTGAACCCAAAGTTCGTCCCAATGAGACTTTTTATCTATTTTGACAAAACTTGGTCAAAACATTGCTCCGTCTGAGTTTTGGAGAGTTTGGAAATCAAAGTTTTGCCCAATGTTAGTTCTTTAGGTGGTTTGGACGACAAATGGTTCAAACCTTGCTCCATTTCTGTTTTTGAGGGCTCGGAACCGAAAGTTCGTCCCTATGAGAGTTTTTCATCTTGTTCGGACGAACTTCGTCAACACTTTGCTCCGTCTGAGTTTTGGAGAGTTTGGAAATCAAAGTTTGCCCATTGTGTGTTCTTCAGGTGGTTTGGACGACAAATGGTTTAAACCTTGCTTCGTTTCTGTTTTGGAGGGCTCGAAACCCAAAGTTCGACCCAATGAGACTTTTTATCTTGTTTGGACGAACTTGATCCAAACTTTGCTCTGTCTGAGTTTTGGAGAGTTTGGAAGTCAAAGTTTGGCCCAATGTGTGTTCTTTAGGTGGTTTGGATGACAAATTGTTCAAACCTTTCTAAGTTTCTGTTTTTTAGGGCTTGAAACCCGAAGTTCGTCCCAACTAGACTTTTTATCTTGTTTCACCGAACTTGGTCCAAACTTTGCTCCGTCTGAGTTTTGGAGAGTTTGGAAATCAAAGTTTGGCCAAATGTGTGTTCTTTAGGTGGTTTGGACGACAAATGGTTCAAACCTTGCTCCGTTTCTTTATTTGAGGGCTCGGAACCCAAAGTTCGTCCCAATGAGACTTTTTATCTATTTTGACAAAACTTGGTCAAAACATTGCTCCGTCTGAGTTTTGGAGAGTTTGGAAATCAATGTTTTGCCCAATGTTAGTTCTTTAGGTGGTTTGGACGACAAATGGTTCAAACCTTGCTCCATTTCTGTTTTTGAGGGCTCGGAACCCAAAGTTCGTCCCTATGAGAGTTTTTCATCTTGTTCGGACGAACTTCGTCAACACTTTGCTCCGTCTGAGTTTTGGAGAGTTTGGAAATCAAAGTTTGCCCATTGTGTGTTCTTCAGGTGGTTTGGACGACAAATGGTTTAAACCTTGCTTCGTTTCTGTTTTGGAGGGCTCGAAACCCAAAGTTCGACCCAATGAGACTTTTTATCTTGTTTGGACGAACTTGATCCAAACTTTGCTCTGTCTGAGTTTTGGAGAGTTTGGAAATCAAAGTTTGGCCCAATGTGTGTTCTTTAGGTGGTTTGGATGACAAATTGTTCAAACCTTTCTCAGTTTCTGTTTTTTAGGGCTTGAAACCCGAAGTTCGTCCCAATGAGACTTTTTATCTTGTTTCACCGAACTTGGTCCAAACTTTGCTCCGTCTGAGTTTTGGAGAGTTTGGAAATCAAAGTTTGGCCAAATGTGTGTTCTTTAGGTGGTTTGGACGACAAATGGTTCAAACCTTGCTCCGTTTCTTTATTTGAGGGCTCGGAACCAAAAGTTCGTCCCAATGAGACTTTTTATCTATTTTGACAAAACTTGGTCAAAACAATTCTCCGTCTGAGTTTTGGAGAGTTTGGAAATCAAAGTTTTGCCCAATGTTAGTTCTTTAGGTGGTTTGGACGACAAAAGGTTCAAACCTTGCTCCATTTCTGTTTTTGAGGGCTCGGAACCCAAAGTTCGTCCCTATGAGAGTTTTTCATCTATTTCGGACGAACTTGGTCAACACTTTGCTCCGTCTGAGTTTTGGAGAGTTTGGAAATCAAAGTTTGGCCCAATGTGTGTTCTTTAGGTGGTTTGGACGACAAATGGTTCAAACCTTGCTCCGTTTCTTTTTTTGAGGGCTCGGAACCCAAAGTTCGTACCAATGAGAGTTTTTCATTTTGCTTGGACGAACTTGGTCCAAAATTTGCTCCGTCTGAGTTTTGGAGAGTTTCGACATCCAAGTTTGCCCAATGTGTGTTCTTTAGGTGGTTTGGACGACAAATAGTTTAAACCTTGCTTCGTTTCTGTTTTGGAGGGCTCGGAACCAAGAATTCGACCCAATGAGACTTTTTATCTTGTTTGGATGAACTTGCTCCAAACTTTGCTCCGTCTGAGTTTTGGAGAGTTTGGAAATCAAAGTTTGCCCAATGTGTGTTCTTCAGGTGGTTTGGACGACAAATGGTTTAAACCTTGCTTCGTTTCTGTTTTGGAGGGCTCGAAACCCAAAGTTCGACCCAATGAGACTTTTTATCTTGTTTGGACGAACTTGATCCAAACTTTGCTCTGTCTGAGTTTTGGAGAGTTTGGAAATCAAAGTTTGGCCCAATGTGTGTTCTTTAGGTGGTTTGGATGACAAATTGTTCAAACCTTTCTCAGTTTCTGTTTTTTAGGGCTTGAAACCCGAAGTTCGTCCCAATGAGACTTTTTATCTTGTTTCACCGAACTTGGTCCAAACTTTGCTCCGTCTGAGTTTTGGAGAGTTTGGAAATCAAAGTTTGGCCAAATGTGTGTTCTTTAGGTGGTTTGGACGACAAATGGTTCAAACCTTGCTCCGTTTCTTTTTTTGAGGGCTCTGAACCCAAAGTTCGTCCCAATGAGACTTTTTATCTATTTTGACAAAACTTGGTCAAAACATTGCTCCGTCTGAGATTTGGAGAGTTTGGAAATCAAAGTTTTGCCCAATGTTAGTTCTTTAGGTGGTTTGGACGACAAATGGTTCAAACCTTGCTCCATTTCTGTTTTTGAGGGCTCGGAACCCAAAGTTCGTCCCTATGAGAGTTTTTCATCTTGTTCGGACGAACTTGGTCAACACTTTGCTCCGTCTGAGTTTTGGAGAGTTTGGAAATTAAAGTTTGCCCATTGTGTGTTCTTTAGGTGGTTTGGACGACAAATGGTTTAAACCTCGCTTCGTTTCTGTTTTGGAGGGCTCGGAACCCAAAGTTCGACCCAATGAGACTTTTTATCTTGTTTGGACGAACTTGATCCAAACTTTGCTCCGCCTGAGTTTTGGAGAGTTTGGAAATCAAAGTTTGGCCCAATGTGTGTTCTTTAGGTGGTTTGGACGACAAATGGTTCAAACCTTGCTCCGTTTCTGTTTTTTAGGGCTCGAAACCCAAAGTTCGTCCCAATGAGACTTTTTATCTTGTTTCACCGAACTTGGTCCAAACTTTGCTCCGTCTGAGTTTTGGAGAGTTTGGAAATCAACGTTTGGCCAAATGTGTGTTCTTTAGGTGGTTTGGACGACAAATGGTTCAAACCTTGCTCCGTTTCTTTATTTGAGGGCTCGGAACCCAAAGTTCGTCCCAATGAGACTTTTTATCTATTTTGACAAAACTTGGTCAAAACATTGCTCCGTCTGAGTTTTGGAGAGTTTGGAAATCAAAGTTTTGCCCAATGTTAGTTCTTTAGGTGGTTTGGACGACAAAAGGTTCAAACCTTGCTCCATTTCTGTTTTTGAGGGCTCGGAACCCAAAGTTCGTCCCTATGAGAGTTTTTCATCTTGTTCGGACGAACTTGGTCAACACTTTGCTCCGTCTGAGTTTTGGAGAGTTTGGAAATCAAAGTTTGGCCCAATGTGTGTTCTTTAGGTGGTTTGGACGACAAATGGTTCAAACCTTGCTCCGTTTCTTTTTTTGAGGGCTCGGAACCCAAAGTTCGTACCAATGAGAGTTTTTCATTTTGCTTGGACGAACTTGGTCCAAAATTTGCTCCGTCTGAGTTTTGGAGAGTTTCGACATCCAAGTTTGCCCAATGTGTGTTCTTTAGGTGGTTTGGACGACAAATAGTTTAAACCTTGCTTCGTTTCTGTTTTGGAGGGCTCGGAACCAAGAATTCGACCCAATGAGACTTTTTATCTTGTTTGGATGAACTTGCTCCAAACTTTGCTCCGTCTGAGTTTTGGAGAGTTTGGAAATCAAAGTTTGCCCAATGTGTGTTCTTCAGGTGGTTTGGACGACAAATGGTTTAAACCTTGCTTCGTTTCTGTTTTGGAGGGCTCGAAACCCAAAGTTCGACCCAATGAGACTTTTTATCTTGTTTGGACGAACTTGATCCAAACTTTGCTCTGTCTGAGTTTTGGAGAGTTTGGAAATCAAAGTTTGGCCCAATGTGTGTTCTTTAGGTGGTTTGGATGACAAATTGTTCAAACCTTTCTCAGTTTCTGTTTTTTAGGGCTTGAAACCCGAAGTTCGTCCCAATGAGACTTTTTATCTTGTTTCACCGAACTTGGTCCAAACTTTGCTCCGTCTGAGTTTTGGAGAGTTTGGAAATCAAAGTTTGGCCAAATGTGTGTTCTTTAGGTGGTTTGGACGACAAATGGTTCAAACCTTGCTCCGTTTCTTTTTTTGAGGGCTCTGAACCCAAAGTTCGTCCCAATGAGACTTTTTATCTATTTTGACAAAACTTGGTCAAAACATTGCTCCGTCTGAGATTTGGAGAGTTTGGAAATCAAAGTTTTGCCCAATGTTAGTTCTTTAGGTGGTTTGGACGACAAATGGTTCAAACCTTGCTCCATTTCTGTTTTTGAGGGCTCGGAACCCAAAGTTCGTCCCTATGAGAGTTTTTCATCTTGTTCGGACGAACTTGGTCAACACTTTGCTCCGTCTGAGTTTTGGAGAGTTTGGAAATTAAAGTTTGCCCATTGTGTGTTCTTTAGGTGGTTTGGACGACAAATGGTTTAAACCTCGCTTCGTTTCTGTTTTGGAGGGCTCGGAACCCAAAGTTCGACCCAATGAGACTTTTTATCTTGTTTGGACGAACTTGATCCAAACTTTGCTCCGCCTGAGTTTTGGAGAGTTTGGAAATCAAAGTTTGGCCCAATGTGTGTTCTTTAGGTGGTTTGGACGACAAATGGTTCAAACCTTGCTCCGTTTCTGTTTTTTAGGGCTCGAAACCCAAAGTTCGTCCCAATGAGACTTTTTATCTTGTTTCACCGAACTTGGTCCAAACTTTGCTCCGTCTGAGTTTTGGAGAGTTTGGAAATCAACGTTTGGCCAAATGTGTGTTCTTTAGGTGGTTTGGACGACAAATGGTTCAAACCTTGCTCCGTTTCTTTATTTGAGGGCTCGGAACCCAAAGTTCGTCCCAATGAGACTTTTTATCTATTTTGACAAAACTTGGTCAAAACATTGCTCCGTCTGAGTTTTGGAGAGTTTGGAAATCAAAGTTTTGCCCAATGTTAGTTCTTTAGGTGGTTTGGACGACAAAAGGTTCAAACCTTGCTCCATTTCTGTTTTTGAGGGCTCGGAACCCAAAGTTCGTCCCTATGAGAGTTTTTCATCTTGTTCGGACGAACTTGGTCAACACTTTGCTCCGTCTGAGTTTTGGAGAGTTTGGAAATCAAAGTTTGGCCCAATGTGTGTTCTTTAGGTGGTTTGGACGACAAATGGTTCAAACCTTGCTCCGTTTCTTTTTTTGAGGGCTCGGAACCCAAAGTTCGTACCAATGAGAGTTTTTCATTTTGCTTGGACGAACTTGGTCCAAAATTTGCTCCGTCTGAGTTTTGGAGAGTTTCGACATCCAAGTTTGCCCAATGTGTGTTCTTTAGGTGGTTTGGACGACAAATAGTTTAAACCTTGCTTCGTTTCTGTTTTGGAGGGCTCGGAACCAAGAATTCGACCCAATGAGACTTTTTATCTTGTTTGGATGAACTTGCTCCAAACTTTGCTCCGTCTGAGTTTTGGAGAGTTTGGAAATCAAAGTTTGCCCAATGTGTGTTCTTCAGGTGGTTTGGACGACAAATGGTTTAAACCTTGCTTCGTTTCTGTTTTGGAGGGCTCGAAACCCAAAGTTCGACCCAATGAGACTTTTTATCTTGTTTGGACGAACTTGATCCAAACTTTGCTCTGTCTGAGTTTTGGAGAGTTTGGAAATCAAAGTTTGGCCCAATGTGTGTTCTTTAGGTGGTTTGGATGACAAATTGTTCAAACCTTTCTCAGTTTCTGTTTTTTAGGGCTTGAAACCCAAAGTTCGTCCCAATGAGACTTTTTATCTTGTTTCACCGAACTTGGTCCAAACTTTGCTCCGTCTGAGTTTTGGAGAGTTTGGAAATCAAAGTTTGGCCAAATGTGTGTTCTTTAGGTGGTTTGGACGACAAATGGTTCAAACCTTGCTCCGTTTCTTTTTTTGAGGGCTCTGAACCCAAAGTTCGTCCCAATGAGACTTTTTATCTATTTTGACAAAACTTGGTCAAAACATTGCTCCGTCTGAGATTTGGAGAGTTTGGAAATCAAAGTTTTGCCCAATGTTAGTTCTTTAGGTGGTTTGGACGACAAATGGTTCAAACCTTGCTCCATTTCTGTTTTTGAGGGCTCGGAACCCAAAGTTCGTCCCTATGAGAGTTTTTCATCTTGTTCGGACGAACTTGGTCAACACTTTGCTCCGTCTGAGTTTTGGAGAGTTTGGAAATTAAAGTTTGCCCATTGTGTGTTCTTCAGGTGGTTTGGACGACAAATGGTTTAAACCTCGCTTCGTTTCTGTTTTGGAGGGCTCGGAACCCAAAGTTCGACCCAATGAGACTTTTTATCTTGTTTGGACGAACTTGATCCAAACTTTGCTCCGCCTGAGTTTTGGAGAGTTTGGAAATCAAAGTTTGGCCCAATGTGTGTTCTTTAGGTGGTTTGGACGACAAATGGTTCAAACCTTGCTCCGTTTCTGTTTTTTAGGGCTCGAAACCCAAAGTTCGTCCCAATGAGACTTTTTATCTTGTTTCACCGAACTTGGTCCAAACTTTGCTCCGTCTGAGTTTTGGAGAGTTTGGAAATCAACGTTTGGCCAAATGTGTGTTCTTTAGGTGGTTTGGACGACAAATGGTTCAAACCTTGCTCCGTTTCTTTATTTGAGGGCTCGGAACCCAAAGTTCGTCCCAATGAGACTTTTTATCTATTTTGACAAAACTTGGTCAAAACATTGCTCCGTCTGAGTTTTGGAGAGTTTGGAAATCAAAGTTTTGCCCAATGTTAGTTCTTTAGGTGGTTTGGACGACAAAAGGTTCAAACCTTGCTCCATTTCTGTTTTTGAGGGCTCGGAACCCAAAGTTCGTCCCTATGAGAGTTTTTCATCTTGTTCGGACGAACTTGGTCAACACTTTGCTCCGTCTGAGTTTTGGAGAGTTTGGAAATCAAAGTTTGGCCCAATGTGTGTTCTTTAGGTGGTTTGGACGACAAATGGTTCAAACCTTGCTCCGTTTCTTTTTTTGAGGGCTCGGAACCCAAAGTTCGTACCAATGAGAGTTTTTCATTTTGCTTGGACGAACTTGGTCCAAAATTTGCTCCGTCTGAGTTTTGGAGAGTTTCGACATCCAAGTTTGCCCAATGTGTGTTCTTTAGGTGGTTTGGACGACAAATAGTTTAAACCTTGCTTCGTTTCTGTTTTGGAGGGCTCGGAACCAAGAATTCGACCCAATGAGACTTTTTATCTTGTTTGGATGAACTTGCTCCAAACTTTGCTCCGTCTGAGTTTTGGAGAGTTTGGAAATCAAAGTTTGCCCAATGTGTGTTCTTCAGGTGGTTTGGACGACAAATGGTTTAAACCTTGCTTCGTTTCTGTTTTGGAGGGCTCGAAACCCAAAGTTCGACCCAATGAGACTTTTTATCTTGTTTGGACGAACTTGATCCAAACTTTGCTCTGTCTGAGTTTTGGAGAGTTTGGAAATCAAAGTTTGGCCCAATGTGTGTTCTTTAGGTGGTTTGGATGACAAATTGTTCAAACCTTTCTCAGTTTCTGTTTTTTAGGGCTTGAAACCCGAAGTTCGTCCCAATGAGACTTTTTATCTTGTTTCACCGAACTTGGTCCAAACTTTGCTCCGTCTGAGTTTTGGAGAGTTTGGAAATCAAAGTTTGGCCAAATGTGTGTTCTTTAGGTGGTTTGGACGACAAATGGTTCAAACCTTGCTCCGTTTCTTTTTTTGAGGGCTCTGAACCCAAAGTTCGTCCCAATGAGACTTTTTATCTATTTTGACAAAACTTGGTCAAAACATTGCTCCGTCTGAGATTTGGAGAGTTTGGAAATCAAAGTTTTGCCCAATGTTAGTTCTTTAGGTGGTTTGGACGACAAATGGTTCAAACCTTGCTCCATTTCTGTTTTTGAGGGCTCGGAACCCAAAGTTCGTCCCTATGAGAGTTTTTCATCTTGTTCGGACGAACTTGGTCAACACTTTGCTCCGTCTGAGTTTTGGAGAGTTTGGAAATTAAAGTTTGCCCATTGTGTGTTCTTCAGGTGGTTTGGACGACAAATGGTTTAAACCTCGCTTCGTTTCTGTTTTGGAGGGCTCGGAACCCAAAGTTCGACCCAATGAGACTTTTTATCTTGTTTGGACGAACTTGATCCAAACTTTGCTCCGCCTGAGTTTTGGAGAGTTTGGAAATCAAAGTTTGGCCCAATGTGTGTTCTTTAGGTGGTTTGGACGACAAATGGTTCAAACCTTGCTCCGTTTCTGTTTTTTAGGGCTCGAAACCCAAAGTTCGTCCCAATGAGACTTTTTATCTTGTTTCACCGAACTTGGTCCAAACTTTGCTCCGTCTGAGTTTTGGAGAGTTTGGAAATCAAAGTTTGGCCCAATGTGTGTTCTTTAGGTGGTTTGGACGACAAATGGTTCAAACCTTGCTCCATTTCGCTTTTTGAGGGCTCGGAACCCAAAGTTCGTTTCAATGAGAGTTTTTCATCTTATTTGGACAAACTTGGTCCAAACTTTGCTCCGTCTTAGTTTTGGGGAGTTTTGAAATCAATGTTTTGCCCAATGTGTTTTCTTTAGGTGGTTTGGACGACAAATGGTTCAAACCTTGCTCCATTTCGCTTTTTGAGGGCTCGGAACCCAAAGTTCGTTTCAATGAGAGTTTTTCATCTTATTTGGACAAACTTGGTCCAAACTTTGCTCCGTCTTAGTTTTGGGGAGTTTTGATATCAAAGTTTTGCCCAATGTGTGTTCTTTAGGTGGTTTGGACGACAAATGGTTCAAACCCTGCTCCATTTAATTTTTTGAGGGCTCGGAACCCAAAGTTCGTCCCAATTAGAGTTTTTCATATTATTTGGACAAACTTGGTCCAAACTTTGCTCCGTCTTAGTTTTGGGGAGTTTTGAAATCAAAGTTTTGCCCAATGTGTGTTCTTTAGGTGGTTTGGACGACAAATGGTTCAAACCTTGCTCCATTTCGCTTTTTGAGGGCTCGGAACCCAAAGTTCGTTTCAATGAGAGTTTTTCATCTTATTTGGACAAACTTGGTCCAAACTTTGCTCCGTCTTAGTTTTGGGGAGTTTTGAAATCAAAGTTTTGCCCAATGTGTGTTCTTTAGGTGGTTTGGACGACAAATGGTTCTGTTAAGAAACTCTTAGGAAATGTATCTAACAACCTTGCTGAAAAACAAGACCTTTAGATCTCAAATCTGAAAACCCCAAAACCGATTTGAAAATCAACCCAAGGAAAGTAAAAACCGGATTACCTTGTCGATCAAATATCTCAAGGCAAGAAACTTGCTTGAGATTCGAATCACTCCACAAGCATGATTGATCAAGTCAAGCTTGAATGATTCTCAGCATGCAACCTAAACTACATAGAATTGCAAAGAAACTTAGCTCTAAGGCTAAAGGAAAAGCTCAAAGGCTCTTTTTACTACATTTCCAAGTCTTTTTTCAAATACAACATACATGGCTTTTTATAGCCTCAAAATGAAACTCTAGAGTAACCTATGGTCATTTGAAGAGTTGTAACTCTCATCCTCATTAATACTATAATGACCACTACCTAAATTGTAACCTAAAACATTGATAACAAAACTTAAAAACTGAAAATTACATGGAAACTCCCTTAAATCCGAGAATTAAAAACCCCATCAACCAACTAAGTCTTGTAACCTCCCAAAGATTAAATGAAGCTCTACTTGATGTAGTTTGAAGTAGCTTGAAGTGTGGTTCCATCATTGATGTTTAACTTGCACTAAATGAACTTGACATGTAGTTGAGTTCATTCAATACAACTTGAGTTCCTTCCATGCTAGTTGACTTCAACTTTATTGACATTTGACTTCATTTAATCCAACTTAATTTTGAATTCGTTTTTGGCATAACACAAGACATCTTGGTTCATATCAGGTTCAAACCTTGCTCCATTTCGCTTTTTGAGGGCTCGGAACCCAAAGTTCGTTTCAATGAGAGTTTTTCATCTTATTTGGACAAACTTGGTCCAAACTTTGCTCCGTCTGAGTTTTGGAGAGTTTCGACATCAAAGTTTGCCCAATGTGTGTTCTTTAGGTGGTTTGGACGACAAATGGTTTAAACCTTGCTTCGTTTCTGTTTTGGAGAGCTCGGAACCCAAAATTCGACCCAATGAGACTTTTTATCTTGTTTGGATGAACTTGATCCAAACTTTGCTCCGTCTGAGTTTTGGAGAGTTTGGAAATCAAAGTTTGGCCCAATGTGTGTTCTTTAGGGGGTTTGGACGACAAATTGTTCAAACCTTTCTCTGTTTCTGTTTTTTAGGGCTCGAAACCCAAAGTCAGTCCCAATGAGACTTTTTATCTTGTTTCACCGAACTTGGTCCAAACTTTGCTCCGTCTGAGTTTTGGAGAGTTTGGAAATCAAAGTTTGGCCCAATGTGTGTTCTTTAGGTGGTTTGGACGACAAATGGTTCAAACCTTGCTCCGTTTCTTTTTTTGAGGGCTCGGAACCCAAAGTTCGTACCAATGAGAGTTTTTCATTTTGCTTGGACGAACTTGGTCCAAAATTTGCTCCGTCTGAGTTTTGGAGAGTTTCGACATCCAAGTTTGCCCAATGTGTGTTCTTTAGGTGGTTTGGACGACAAATACTTTAAACCTTGCTTCGTTTCTGTTTTGGAGGGCTCGGAACCAAAAATTCGACCCAATGAGACTTTTTATCTTGTTTGGATGAACTTGATCCAAACTTTGCTCCGTCTGAGTTTTGGAGAGTTTGGAAATCAAAGTTTGCCCAATGTGTGTTCTTCAGGTGGTTTGGACGACAAATGGTTTAAACCTTGCTTCGTTTATGTTTTGGAGGGCTCGGAACCCAAAGTTCGACCCAATGAGACTTTTTATCTTGTTTGGACGAACTTGATCCAAACTTTGCTCTGTCTGAGTTTTGGAGAGTTTGGAAATCAAAGTTTGGCCCAATGTGTGTTCTTTAGGTTGTTTGGACGACAAATGGTTCAAACCTTGCTCCGTTTCTGTTTTTTAGGGCTCGAAACCCAAAGTTTGTCCCAATGAAACTTTTTATCTTGTTTCACCGAACTTGGTCCAAACTTTGCTCCGTCAGAGTTTTGGAGAGTTTGGAAATCAAAGTTTGGCCCAATGTGTGTTCTTTAGGTGGTTTGGACGACAAATGGTTCAACCCTTGCTCCATTTCATTTTTTGAGGGCTCGGAACCCAAAGTTCGTCCCAATTAGAGTTTTTCATCTTATTTGGACAAACTTGGTCCAAACTTTGCTCTGTCTTAGTTTTGGAGAGTTTTGAAATCAAAGTTTTGCCCAATGTGTGTTCTTTAGGTGGTTTGGACGACAAATGGTTCAAACCTTGCTCCATTACGCTTTTTGAGGGCTCGGAACCCAAAGTTCGTTTCAATGAGAGTTTTTCATCTTATTTGGACAAACTTGGTCCAAACTTTGCTCCGTCTTAGTTTTGGAGAGTTTTGAAAACAAAGTTTTGCCCAATGTGTGTTCTTTAGGTGGTTTGGACGACAAATGGTTCAAACCTTGCTCCATTTCTGTTTTTGAGGGCTCGGAACCCAAAGTTCGTACCAATGAGAGTTTTTCATCTTGCTTGGACGAACTTGGTCCAAACTTTGCTCCGTCTGAGTTTTGGAGAGTTTCGACATCAAAGTTTGCCCAATGTGTGTTCTTTAGGTGGTTTGGACGACAAATGGTTTAAACCTTGCTTCGTTTCTGTTTTGGAGGGCTCGGAACCCAAAATTCGACCCAATGTGACTTTTTATCTTGTTTGGATGAACTTGATCCAAACTTTGCTCCGTCTGAGTTTTGGAGAGTTTGGAAATCAAAGTTTGGCCCAATGTGTGTTCTTCAGGTGGTTTGGACGACAAATGGTTTAAACCTTGCTTCGTTTATGTTTTGGAGGGCTCGGAACCCAAAGTTCGACCCAATGAGACTTTTTATCTTGTTTGGACGAACTTGATCAAAACTTTGCTCTGTCTGAGTTTTGGAGAGTTTGGAAATCAAAGTTTGGCCCAATGTGTGTTCTTTAGGTTGTTTGGACGACAAATGGTTCAAACCTTGCTCCGTTTCTGTTTTTTAGGGCTCGAAACCCAAAGTTTGTCCCAATGAAACTTTTTATCTTGTTTCACCGAACTTGGTCCAAACTTTGCTCCGTCAGAGTTTTGGAGAGTTTGGAAATCAAAGTTTGGCCCAATGTGTGTTCTTTAGGGGGTTTGGACGACAAATTGTTCAAACCTTTCTCTGTTTCTGTTTTTTAGGGCTCGAAACCCAAAGTCAGTCCCAATGAGACTTTTTATCTTGTTTCACCGAACTTGGTCCAAACTTTGCTCCGTCTGAGTTTTGGAGAGTTTGGAAATCAAAGTTTGGCCCAATGTGTGTTCTTTAGGTGGTTTGGACGACAAATGGTTCAAACCTTGCTCCGTTTCTTTTTTTGAGGGCTCGGAACCCAAAGTTCGTACCAATGAGAGTTTTTTATTTTGCTTGGACGAACTTGGTCCAAAATTTGCTCCGTCTGAGTTTTGGAGAGTTTCGACATCCAAGTTTGCCCAATGTGTGTTCTTTAGGTGGTTTGGACGACAAATACTTTAAACCTTGCTTCGTTTCTGTTTTGGAGGGCTCGGAACCAAAAATTCGACCCAATGAGACTTTTTATCTTGTTTGGATGAACTTGATCCAAACTTTGCTCCGTCTGAGTTTTGGAGAGTTTGGAAATCAAAGTTTGCCCAATGTGTGTTCTTCAGGTGGTTTGGACGACAAATGGTTTAAACCTTGCTTCGTTTATGTTTTGGAGGGCTCGGAACCCAAAGTTCGACCCAATGAGACTTTTTATCTTGTTTGGACGAACTTGATCCAAACTTTGCTCTGTCTGAGTTTTGGAGAGTTTGGAAATCAAAGTTTGGCCCAATGTGTGTTCTTTAGGTGGTTTGGATGACAAATTGTTCAAACCTTTCTCAGTTTCTGTTTTTTAGGGCTTGAAACCCGAAGTTCGTCCCAATGAGACTTTTTATCTTGTTTCACCGAACTTGGTCCAAACTTTGCTCCGTCTGAGTTTTGGAGAGTTTGGAAATCAAAGTTTGGCCAAATGTGTGTTCTTTAGGTGGTTTGGACGACAAATGGTTCAAACCTTGCTCCGTTTCTTTTTTTGAGGGCTCTGAACCCAAAGTTCGTCCCAATGAGACTTTTTATCTATTTTGACAAAACTTGGTCAAAACATTGCTCCGTCTGAGATTTGGAGAGTTTGGAAATCAAAGTTTTGCCCAATGTTAGTTCTTTAGGTGGTTTGGACGACAAATGGTTCAAACCTTGCTCCATTTCTGTTTTTGAGGGCTCGGAACCCAAAGTTCGTCCCTATGAGAGTTTTTCATCTTGTTCGGACGAACTTGGTCAACACTTTGCTCCGTCTGAGTTTTGGAGAGTTTGGAAATTAAAGTTTGCCCATTGTGTGTTCTTTAGGTGGTTTGGACGACAAATGGTTTAAACCTCGCTTCGTTTCTGTTTTGGAGGGCTCGGAACCCAAAGTTCGACCCAATGAGACTTTTTATCTTGTTTGGACGAACTTGATCCAAACTTTGCTCCGCCTGAGTTTTGGAGAGTTTGGAAATCAAAGTTTGGCCCAATGTGTGTTCTTTAGGTGGTTTGGACGACAAATGGTTCAAACCTTGCTCCGTTTCTGTTTTTTAGGGCTCGAAACCCAAAGTTCGTCCCAATGAGACTTTTTATCTTGTTTCACCGAACTTGGTCCAAACTTTGCTCCGTCTGAGTTTTGGAGAGTTTGGAAATCAACGTTTGGCCAAATGTGTGTTCTTTAGGTGGTTTGGACGACAAATGGTTCAAACCTTGCTCCGTTTCTTTATTTGAGGGCTCGGAACCCAAAGTTCGTCCCAATGAGACTTTTTATCTATTTTGACAAAACTTGGTCAAAACATTGCTCCGTCTGAGTTTTGGAGAGTTTGGAAATCAAAGTTTTGCCCAATGTTAGTTCTTTAGGTGGTTTGGACGACAAAAGGTTCAAACCTTGCTCCATTTCTGTTTTTGAGGGCTCGGAACCCAAAGTTCGTCCCTATGAGAGTTTTTCATCTTGTTCGGACGAACTTGGTCAACACTTTGCTCCGTCTGAGTTTTGGAGAGTTTGGAAATCAAAGTTTGGCCCAATGTGTGTTCTTTAGGTGGTTTGGACGACAAATGGTTTAAACCTTGCTTCGTTTCTGTTTTGGAGGGCTCGGAACCCAAAATTCGACCCAATGAGACTTTTTATCTTGTTTGGATGAACTTGATCCAAACTTTGCTCCGTCTGAGTTTTGGAGAGTTTGGAAATCAAAGTTTGGCCCAATGTGTGTTCTTCAGGTGGTTTGGACGACAAATGGTTTAAACCTTGCTTCGTTTATGTTTTGGAGGGCTCGGAACCCAAAGTTCGACCCAATGAGACTTTTTATCTTGTTTGGACGAACTTGATCCAAACTTTGCTCTGTCTGAGTTTTGGAGAGTTTGGAAATAAAAGTTTGGCCCAATGTGTGTTCTTTAGGTTGTTTGGACGACAAATGGTTCAAACCTTGCTCCGTTTCTGTTTTTTAGGGCTCGAAACCCAAAGTTTGTCCCAATGAAACTTTTTATCTTGTTTCACCGAACTTGGTCCAAACTTTGCTCCGTCAGAGTTTTGGAGAGTTTGGAAATCAAAGTTTGGCCCAATGTGTGTTCTTTAGGTGGTTTGGACGACAAATGGTTCAACCCTTGCTCCATTTCATTTTTTGAGGGCTCGGAACCCAAAGTTCGTCCCAATTAGAGTTTTTCATCTTATTTGGACAAACTTGGTCCAAACTTTGCTCTGTCTTAGTTTTGGAGAGTTTTGAAATCAAAGTTTTGCCCAATGTGTGTTCTTTAGGTGGTTTGGACGACAAATGGTTCAAACCTTGCTCCATTACGCTTTTTGAGGGCTCGGAACCTGATGTGAACCAAGCTACATCTATTGTCATGCCTCAAGGTCCAATTACAAGGTCGAGAGCCAAGAAGATACAACAAGCATTAATCACCTATATTCAAGCTATGGTGAGCTCGACAAAGGACGTTCAAGGAGATGTTGGACTATTTCCCTACACTATTTCCAAAATTGAGATTCAAGATGGAGACACGTTAAATGCATTTTCACTTGCATTTAATGAACTATAGTTGGCTTTATGGAACTTAAGCTTAAACTACTCCAAGTGAAGCTTCAATTAATATGGGAGGTTACAAACAACTCAAAGCTGACCATTGGAGTTCAATTCTCGGATTTATGGCCCTCCATTATATAATTTTCAGTTTTTAAGTCTTTTTCATAACTTATAGGTTACATTTGAGTAGTGGCTGATTATGGGCTTTAATATTGTGGAGGTTACACTCTTAAATATGTCATTTAAGCTGAATTTAGGTTATATTTTGAAGGCTATAAAAAGCCATCTTGGATGTAACACAAACCAGAATATTTTGAGTGAAATATATTGGGTTTTCTCTTAGCTTTGTGTTGAGCTGAGTTTTTTTCAAATTGTGCAATTTCTTGTGTTTAGATCTTGCATGCTAGAGTCATTCAAGTGGTGTTGATCAAACCTCTTGTGGAGTGATTCGAATCACGAGTTTAGAAACAAGTTTTCTTTACTCTTGATATTGATCATCAAGGTAATCCGTTTCAAAACTTTTCCTTGGGTTGGTTCCATATTGTTCTTTGGGGTTTTCAGATTTGAGATCTAAAGGTCTTGTTTTTTAGCAAGGTTGTTAGATCCATTTCTTGGGAGTTTCATAACATTTGGTATCAGAGAATTAGGCTCTTTGATCGGACATATGTTTCCTTGCGTTTATCTTTTTGTTCTATTTGTTTTTTTTCTTCAGTTTTCGTAAATCTGGGCATGCTATTCTGCTGTCTTAAAAAAGAAAAAAAATATATCATTTCCGTTCTTCATTTCATGTTCTTGTCTTCTACAAAGTTTTAGATTGAAGTCTTATCTACAACTTTTCCTTCATTGAGAACTTCTAAATCGGTTTGCTTCAGGGTGATTTAGGCATATTTTGAAAATCTGTCAAAGGAAATCTGTACAGCCCGAGAGCAAATTCTTGCTGACTTCTTTGTATTCATTGTTTGAAAGCATGTTCATCTGAATGTTCTAATGTTAATACTCTCTTCTTAGATTCAGATTTGACCGTTTAAAGTTCCAACATATCAGTTACATCCAGAATTCAAACAAAAGAAAACCGTTGGGCATTAAATGTGGCAGTTACAATTGGGCTTAGTCAATTCTCTTTTGTTGCTGTTATATTTAACTCCTATCTGTTACTAAGGCTGAATTAAACACCATTATTCATCATTTGCCCGGAGTTAACATCATCTTTATCAATTTTTTTTTGAATTCAACTTAGTAACTACATTGCATACCATTTCAATTCTGTCCAACTTTGTTTCTCTTTGTTCTAAGTTTGTTTCTTTCTTCCCTAATCATATTCCAATATTTTTTTTTCTTAAACTTGTTTCTTTGTTGTTATTCGGATTGCTCCTTTAATACCTTTGATTGTGTTCTAAGTGTGTGGACTAATCACTTGAATTGCACTGCTTAGCTCTTTAACTTTACTAGACTTAATACCAATCTGTTTTGGAGTGTGATTTCTGTGTGCCAATTTGTGAGGGTGTGATTGTAAGGGAGTGGTACATTGTTTTGAGTGTTGAGTGTTAAACACGAGTGGTCTTCATTAACGAGTGAAACGTGTGAGGGAGCGCTTGTGAGGTCCATTATTATTTTTTTTTTGTCACTTAACTTTGTTTTGTAGTATGGCAAATCATGAGAATGATCCTAACATTACTGAAGCACGGATGAGAGAGGCACAACAAGGAACCATGGAAAGAATGATTCGTGGTATAGAAGAGTTGTCCGAACGCATGGGAAGGTTGGAGGCTCAGTACCAACCTCGTGAGAGAGTTCCACCACCACGTATTGACAATGATCGAGAGGATGACTATGAGGATGATGGTTCCGATCAACCAGATGATGACCAAGTTACCTTGGTAGCGGTTCCAAGAGGAAGACAAAGACGTGCTGGTCGTGGCATGGAAAGAGGGCGAGGTCGTGGACGAGGACATCATATTTTCCAACAACGAGTTCCTCAATATGAGGGAGTTGATCGAAATGTGGGTAACATCAAATTGAAGCTTCCAAAGTTCTATGGCAAAACCGATCCGGAGGAATACCTTGAATGGGAGAAGTCAGTGGAGTCCGTATTCAATTGCCATAATTTCAGTGATGAAAAGAAGGTAATATTATGTGTTGCTCAATTTAAACAATATGCTCAAACATGGTGGGATAAGTTGATGTCAAGTAGGAGAAGAAATCTTGAGGCACCGATCGATGATTGGTACGAGTTCAAGGAGGCCATGAGGAAGCGTTTTGTTCCAAAACATTTTCAACGGGACATGGCGCAAAAGCTTCAAGCATTGAAACAAGGAAGTAAGTCCGTGGAGGATTATTACAAGGAGATGGATACGTTGATGGATCGACTTGATATAGATGAAGACATGGAGAATCTCATGGCACGGTTTCTTAATGGGCTAAACACGGAGATTGCGGACAAGGTTGATCTACAACCTTATTTTGACATGGAAGAGATGCTGCATATTGCAATCAAAATTGAGAGGCAACTCCAACGAAAGTCACGACGGTATTCTTCTAAACACTTTTCCAACTCTAGCTCATCATGGAAAAGGGATAGTAAGAGTATTGATTATAAGCCTAGAAATCGAGAGGGGTATGAGAAACCTAAAGAGAAGTTTGAAAAGGGGGAGAGTTCCAAGAAGGGGAAAGAGAAGGTAGATGAATCTAATGTGCGAAATAGGGATTTGAAGTGCTGGAAATGTCAAGGGGTAGGTCATTATAGTAGAGATTGCCCAAATAGGAGAACGATGATCCTTCGAGAGGGAGAGTTTGTGACGGAGGATGAAGAGGAAGATGAGGTCATAGAGGAAGGAAAAGTAGAGTGTGAAAGTGATGAGTTTAGTGAAGAGGATCCTACTTATATGTCCTTAGTCACTAGGAGAGCTTTAAACACCCAAATTAAGGAGGATAGTCTAGACCAACGGGAGAACTTATTTCACACTAGGTGTCTTGTTCAATCTGTACCTTGTAGTGTGGTTATCGATAGTGGTAGTTGTACCAATGTTGTGAGTTCCATTCTGGTCAAGAGACTTAATTTAGAAACCAAACCCCATCCTAAACCATATAGGCTTCAATGGTTGAATGATTGTGGGGAGGTAAGGGTAAGTAGGCAAGCTCTTGTTTCTTTTACCATTGGGAAGTATGCTGATGATGTTTTGTGTGATGTTGTATCCATGCATGCTGGGGATTTATTGTTGGGGAGACCTTGGCAATTTGATCGTCGGGTAGTCTATGATGGGTATGCTAATCGTTACTCTTTTACTCATAATGGGAGAAAAACTACTCTTGTACCTTTGTCTCCAACAGACGTGTATATTGATCAATGTAAACTTGAAAAGAAAAGGCAAGAGGTCGATGCAAAAGCAAAAGGTTCAAAAGAAATGAAAGAAAAAGAATTGAGAGAAAAAAAAGAGTTGAGTGAAAAGCAAGTGACTAGCAATCGGCCTAGAGAGAAAAATGAGAGAAAAGCCAAAATAGTGAGCTTGTATGTTAGATCAAGTGAGGCTAGGAATGTTTTGCTCTCTAACCGGACCATTCTTGTACTTTTGTACAAAGGGTCTTGTTTTCTTACTAACGAGCTTAACCCTTCTTTGCCTAGTGTTTTTGTTACACTTTTGCAGGAGTTTGAAGATTTATTTCCCGAGGAGATGCCAAGTGGTTTGCCACCACTTAGAGGAATTGAGCACAAGATTGACTTCATTCCGGGAGCGACCATTCCAAATCGTCCAGCATATAGGACTAATCCAAAGGAGGCTGAAGAAATACAAAGGCAAGTAAGTGAACTCCTTGATAAAGGGTATGTGCGTGAGAGTTTGAGTCCATGTTCTGTTCCGGTTATTCTTGTGCCTAAGAAAGATGGATCATGGCGGATGTGTGTTGATTGTAGGGCTATAAACAAGATAACTATTAAGTATAGGCATCCAATTCCTAGATTAGATGATATGCTTGATGAGTTGCATGGATGTAGTCTATTTACTAAAATTGATTTGAAATCAGGTTATCATCAAATTCGCATGCATATTGGTGATGAATGGAAAACCGCTTTCAAAACTAAGTATGGCCTTTATGAGTGGTTAGTTATGCCTTTTGGATTGACTAATGCACCTAGTACATTCATGAGGTTAATGAATCATGTCTTGCGTGAATACTTAGGGAAGTTTGTGGTTGTGTATTTTGATGACATACTTGTTTATTCTAAATCCTTAGATGAGCATGTTGAGCATGTGCGTTCTGTTTTGATTACTTTGCGAAAAGAATGCTTGTATGCAAATTTTAAAAAATGTAGCTTTTGTATGGAAAAAGTTAATTTTCTTGGATTTGTCGTTTCATCTAATGGTGTTGAGGTTGACGAGGAGAAGGTAAAGGCAATACGAGATTGGCCTACACCTAAAAGTGTAAGTGAGGTAAGAAGTTTTCATGGTCTTGCAGGATTTTATCGTAGGTTCATAAAGGATTTTAGTACTATTGCTTCACCTTTGAATGAACTTGTTAAAAAAAATGTTTCTTTTGAATGGGGAAAAGACCAAGAACTTGCTTTTAATACTTTGAAAGAAAAATTGAGTTCTGCTCCATTACTGGCATTACCTAATTTTGACTTAACTTTTGAAATTGAATGTGATGCTAGTGGTGTTGGAATAGGGGCTGTTTTAATGCAAAATCAAAGACCTTTAATGTTCTTTAGTGAAAAATTGAATGGTGCTTCTTTGAAGTATCCGACTTATGACAAAGAACTTTATGCTTTGGTTCGTGCATTACAAACTTGGCAACATTATCTTTGGCCTAAAGAGTTTGTTATTCATACTGATCATGAGAGTTTAAAACACTTGAGAGGTCAAGATAAGCTCAATCGTCGCCATGCTAAATGGGTGGAGTTCATCGAGTCATTTCCTTATGTCATTAAGTATAAACAAGGTAAAGAGAATGTTGTTGCTGATGCTTTGTCTCGAAGGTATGCTCTTTTTAACCGATTGAATGCTAAGTTTTTGGGTTTTGAGCATATAAAGTCTTTGTATTATCATGATGTGTTCTTTGCTCCTTTTGTTGAATCTTGTGAAAAAGGACTTGTTGTGGATGATTACATGTTGTTTGATGGATTTTTGTTTAGAAAAGGGAAACTTTGCATACCATTTTGTTCCATTCGTGAGTTACTTGTAAGGGAAGCTCATGGAGGTGGCTTAATGGCTCATTTTGGAGTTTCTAAAACTTATGATATGCTTGCTGAACACTTTTACTGGCCTAAAATGAGACATGATGTTAATAAAGTGTGTGCACGATGCATAACATGTAAACAAGCTAAGTCTAGGCTTCAACCACATGGTTTGTATTCACCTTTGCCCATTCCTAATGGTCCTTGGATTGATATATCAATGGATTTTGTTTTAGGCTTACCTAGAACTAGGAAAGGTAGGGATAGCATCTTTGTTGTGGTTGATAGATTTAGTAAAATGGCTCATTTTATTCCTTGTCACAAAACTGATGATGCAAAGCATATTGCTGATTTATTTTTTAGGGAGGTTGTGAGATTGCATGGTATTCCTAAAAGCATAGTAAGTGATCGTGATGTTAAATTTTTAAGTCACTTTTGGCGTGTTTTGTGGGGTAAATTGGGAACTAAGCTAGTGTATTCAACTACATGTCATCCACAAACGGATGGACAAACTGAGGTTGTTAATCGGACCATGACTACTATGCTTAGAGCTATTATCGACAAGAATCTTAAGACTTGGGAGGATTGTTTGCCATTCATAGAATTTGCATATAATAGGGCTGTACATAGCACTACTAAATGCACTCCTTTTGAAATTGTTTATGGCTTTAATCCTCTAACTCCTATTGATTTATTACCTATGCCCCCTAATGAGTTTGTGAGTTTTGATGCCAATGCAAAGGTTGACTTTGTTCATAAGCTGCACCAAAAAGTGAAAGAGAACATTGAGAAGCATAATTCCAAGGTTGCTTCAAGAATTAATAAGGGACGCAAGCTTTTAGTCTTCAAACCTGGAGATTGGGTTTGGGTGCATTTTCGAAAAGAAAGGTTTCCTACACAAAGAAGATCGAAACTTTTGCCCAGAGGAGATGGTCCTTTCCAAGTTCTTGAGCGCATCAATGACAATGCTTATAAAATTGATTTACCAGGTGAGTATGGTGTTAGTGCAACCTTTAATGTTGCTGACTTGAGTCCTTTTGATGTAGGTGATGGCTATGATTCGAGGACGAATCCTTCTGAAGAGGGAGAAGATGATGTGAACCAAGCTACATCTATTGTCATGCCTCAAGGTCCAATTACAAGGTCGAGAGCCAAGAAGATACAACAAGCATTAATCACCTATATTCAAGCTATGGTGAGCTCGACAAAGGACGTTCAAGGAGATGTTGGACTATTTCCCTACACTATTTCCAAAATTGAGATTCAAGATGGAGACACGTTAAATGCATTTTCACTTGCATTTAATGAACTATAGTTGGCTTTATGGAACTTAAGCTTAAACTACTCCAAGTGAAGCTTCAATTAATATGGGAGGTTACAAACAACTCAAAGCTGACCATTGGAGTTCAATTCTCGGATTTATGGCCCTCCATTATATAATTTTCAGTTTTTAAGTCTTTTTCATAACTTATAGGTTACATTTGAGTAGTGGCTGATTATGGGCTTTAATATTGTGGAGGTTACACTCTTAAATATGTCATTTAAGCTGAATTTAGGTTATATTTTGAAGGCTATAAAAAGCCATCTTGGATGTAACACAAACCAGAATATTTTGAGTGAAATATATTGGGTTTTCTCTTAGCTTTGTGTTGAGCTGAGTTTTTTTCAAATTGTGCAATTTCTTGTGTTTAGATCTTGCATGCTAGAGTCATTCAAGTGGTGTTGATCAAACCTCTTGTGGAGTGATTCGAATCACGAGTTTAGAAACAAGTTTTCTTTACTCTTGATATTGATCATCAAGGTAATCCGTTTCAAAACTTTTCCTTGGGTTGGTTCCATATTGTTCTTTGGGGTTTTCAGATTTGAGATCTAAAGGTCTTGTTTTTTAGCAAGGTTGTTAGATCCATTTCTTGGGAGTTTCATAACAGAACCCAAAGTTCGTTTCAATGAGAGTTTTTCATCTTATTTGGACAAACTTGGTCCAAACTTTGCTCCGTCTTAGTTTTGGAGAGTTTTGAAAACAAAGTTTTGCCCAATGTGTGTTCTTTAGGTGGTTTGGACGACAAATGGTTTAAACCTTGCTTCGTTTCTGTTTTGGAGGGCTCGGAACCCAAAATTCGACCCAATGAGACTTTTTATCTTGTTTGGATGAACTTGATCCAAACTTTGCTCCGTCTGAGTTTTGGAGAGTTTGGAAATCAAAGTTTGGCCCAATGTGTGTTCTTCAGGTGGTTTGGACGACAAATGGTTTAAACCTTGCTTCGTTTATGTTTTGGAGGGCTCGGAACCCAAAGTTCGACCCAATGAGACTTTTTATCCTTTTTGGACGAACTTGATCCAAACTTTGCTCTGTCTGAGTTTTGGAGAGTTTGGAAATAAAAGTTTGGCCCAATGTGTGTTCTTTAGGTTGTTTGGACGACAAATGGTTCAAACCTTGCTCCGTTTCTGTTTTTTAGGGCTCGAAACCCAAAGTTTGTCCCAATGAAACTTTTTATCTTGTTTCACCGAACTTGGTCGAAACTTTGCTCCGTCAGAGTTTTGGAGAGTTTGGAAATCAAAGTTTGGCCCAATGTGTGTTCTTTAGGTGGTTTGGACGACAAATGGTTCAACCCTTGCTCCATTTCATTTTTTGAGGGCTCGGAACCCAAAGTTCGTCCCAATTAGAGTTTTTCATCTTATTTGGACAAACTTGGTCCAAACTTTGCTCTGTCTTAGTTTTGGAGAGTTTTGAAATCAAAGTTTTGCCCAATGTGTGTTCTTTAGGTGGTTTGGACGACAAATGGTTCAAACCTTGCTCCATTACGCTTTTTGAGGGCTCGGAACCCAAAGTTCGTTTCAATGAGAGTTTTTCATCTTATTTGGACAAACTTGGTCCAAACTTTGCTCCGTCTTAGTTTTGGAGAGTTTTGAAATCAAAGTTTTGCCCAATGTGTGTTCTTTAGGTGGTTTGGACGACAAATGGTTCAAACCCTGCTCCATTTCTGTTTTTGAGGGCTCGGAACCCAAAGTTCGTACCAATGAGAGTTTTTCATCTTGCTTGGACGAACTTGGTCCAAACTTTGCTCCGTCTGAGTTTTGGAGAGTTTCGACATCAAAGTTTGCCCAATGTGTGTTCTTTAGGTGGTTTGGACGACAAATGGTTTAAACCTTGCTTCGTTTCTGTTTTGGAGGGCTCGGAACCCAAAATTCGACCCAATGAGACTTTTTATCTTGTTTGGATGAACTTGATCCAAACTTTGCTCCGTCTGAGTTTTGGAGAGTTTGGAAATCAAAGTTTGGCCCAATGTGTGTTCTTCACGTGGTTTGGACGACAAATGGTTTAAACCTTGCTTCGTTTATGTTTTGGAGGGCTCGGAACCCAAAGTTCGACCCAATGAGACTTTTATCTTGTTTGGACGAACATGATCCAAACTTTGCTCTGTCTGAGTTTTGGAGAGTTTGGAAATCAAAGTTTGGCCCAATGTGTGTTCTTTAGGTTGTTTGGACGACAAATGGTTCAAACCTTGCTCCGTTTCTGTTTTTTAGGGCTCGAAACCCAAAGTTTGTCCGAATGAAACTTTTTATCTTGTTTCACCGAACTTGGTCCAAACTTTGCTCCGTCAGAGTTTTGGAGAGTTTGGAAATCAAAGTTTGGCCCAATGTGTGTTCTTTAGGTGGTTTGGACGACAAATGGTTCAACCCTTGCTCCATTTCATTTTTTGAGGGCTCGGAACCCAAAGTTCGTCCCAATTAGAGTTTTTCATCTTATTTGGACAAACTTGGTCCAAACTTTGCTCTGTCTTAGTTTTGGAGAGTTTTGAAATCAAAGTTTTGCCCAATGTGTGTTCTTTAGGTGGTTTGGACGACAAATGGTTCAAACCTTGCTCCATTACGCTTTTTGAGGGCTCGGAACCCAAAGTTCGTTTCAATGAGAGTTTTTCATCTTATTTGGACAAACTTGGTCCAAACTTTGCTCCGTCTTAGTTTTGGAGAGTTTTGAAATCAAAGTTTTGCCCAATGTGTGTTCTTTAGGTGGTTTGGACGACAAATGGTTCAAACCCTGCTCCATTTCTGTTTTTGAGGGCTCGGAACCCAAAGTTCGTACCAATGAGAGTTTTTCATCTTGCTTGGACGAACTTGGTCCAAACTTTGCTCCGTCTGAGTTTTGGAGAGTTTCGACATCAAAGTTTGCCCAATGTGTGTTCTTTAGGTGGTTTGGACGACAAATGGTTTAAACCTTGCTTCGTTTCTGTTTTGGAGGGCTCGGAACCCAAAATTCGACCCAATGAGACTTTTTATCTTGTTTGGATGAACTTGATCCAAACTTTGCTCCGTCTGAGTTTTGGAGAGTTTGGAAATCAAAGTTTGGCCCAATGTGTGTTCTTTAGGGGGTTTGGACGACAAATTGTTCAAACCTTTCTCTGTTTCTGTTTTTTAGGGCTCGAAACCCAAAGTCAGTCCCAATGAGACTTTTTATCTTGTTTCACCGAACTTGGTCCAAACTTTGCTCCGTCTGAGTTTTGGAGAGTTTGGAAATCAAAGTTTGGCCCAATGTGTGTTCTTTAGGTGGTTTGGACGACAAATGGTTCAAACCTTGCTCCGTTTCTTTTTTTGAGGGCTCGGAACCCAAAGTTCGTACCAATGAGAGTTTTTCATTTTGCTTGGACGAACTTGGTCCAAAATTTGCTCCGTCTGAGTTTTGGAGAGTTTCGACATCCAAGTTTGCCCAATGTGTGTTCTTTAGGTGGTTTGGACGACAAATACTTTAAACCTTGCTTCGTTTCTGTTTTGGAGGGCTCGGAACCAAAAATTCGACCCAATGAGACTTTTTATCTTGTTTGGATGAACTTGATCCAAACTTTGCTCCGTCTGAGTTTTGGAGAGTTTGGAAATCAAAGTTTGCCCAATGTGTGTTCTTCAAGTGGTTTGGACGACAAATGGTTTAAACCTTGCTTCGTTTATGTTTTGGAGGGCTCGGAACCCAAAGTTCGACCCAATGAGACTTTTTATCTTGTTTGGACGAACTTGATCCAAACTTTGCTCTGTCTGAGTTTTGGAGACTTTGGAAATCAAAGTTTGGCCCAATGTGTGTTCTTTAGGTTGTTTGGACGACAAATGGTTCAAACCTTGCTCCGTTTCTGTTTTTTAGGGCTCGAAACCCAAAGTTTGTCCCAATGAAACTTTTTATCTTGTTTCACCGAACTTGGTCCAAACTTTGCTCCGTCAGAGTTTTGGAGAGTTTGGAAATCAAAGTTTGGCCCAATGTGTGTTCTTTAGGTGGTTTGGACGACAAATGGTTCAACCCTTGCTCCATTTCATTTTTTGAGGGCTCGGAACCCAAAGTTCGTCCCAATTAGAGTTTTTCATCTTATTTGGACAAACTTGGTCCAAACTTTGCTCTGTCTTAGTTTTGGAGAGTTTTGAAATCAAAGTTTTGCCCAATGTGTGTTCTTTAGGTGGTTTGGACGACAAATGGTTCAAACCTTGCTCCATTACGCTTTTTGAGGGCTCGGAACCCAAAGTTCGTTTCAATGAGAGTTTTTCATCTTATTTGGACAAACTTGGTCCAAACTTTGCTCCGTCTTAGTTTTGGAGAGTTTTGAAATCAAAGTTTTGCCCAATGTGTGTTCTTTAGGTGGTTTGGACGACAAATGGTTCAAACCCTGCTCCATTTCTGTTTTTGAGGGCTCGGAACCCAAAGTTCGTACCAATGAGAGTTTTTCATCTTGCTTGGACGAACTTGGTCCAAACTTTGCTCCGTCTGAGTTTTGGAGAGTTTCGACATCAAAGTTTGCCCAATGTGTGTTCTTTAGGTGGTTTGGACGACAAATGGTTTAAACCTTGCTTCGTTTCTGTTTTGGAGGGCTCGGAACCCAAAATTCGACCCAATGAGACTTTTTATCTTGTTTGGATGAACTTGATCCAAACTTTGCTCCGTCTGAGTTTTGGAGAGTTTGCAAATCAAAGTTTGGCCCAATGTGTGTTCTTTAGGGGGTTTGGAGGACAAATTGTTCAAACCTTTCTCTGTTTCTGTTTTTTAGGGCTCGAAACCCAAAGTCAGTCCCAATGAGACTTTTTATCTTGTTTCACCGAACTTGGTCCAAACTTTGCTCCGTCTGAGTTTTGGAGAGTTTGGAAATCAAAGTTTGGCCCAATGTGTGTTCTTTAGGTGGTTTGGACGACAAATGGTTCAAACCTTGCTCCGTTTCTTTTTTTGAGGGCTCGGAACCCAAAGTTCGTACCAATGAGAGTTTTTCATTTTGCTTGGACGAACTTGGTCCAAAATTTGCTCCGTCTGAGTTTTGGAGAGTTTCGACATCCAAGTTTGCCCAATGTGTGTTCTTTAGGTGGTTTGGACGACAAATACTTTAAACCTTGCTTCGTTTTTGTTTTGGAGGGTTCGGAACCAAAAATTCGACCCAATTTGGATGAACTTGATCCAAACTTTGCTCCGTCTGAGTTTTGGAGAGTTTGGAAATCAAAGTTTGCCCAATGTGTGTTCTTCAAGTGGTTTGGACGACAAATGGTTTAAACCTTGCTTCGTTTATGTTTTGGAGGGCTCGGAACCCAAAGTTCGACCCAATGAGACTTTTTATCTTGTTTGGACGAACTTGATCCAAACTTTGCTCTGTCTGAGTTTTGGAGAGTTTGGAAATAAATGTTTGGCCCAATGTGTGTTCTTTAGGTTGTTTGGACGACAAATGGTTCAAACCTTGCTCCGTTTCTATTTTTTAGGGCTCGAAACCCAAAGTTTGTCCCAATGAAACTTTTTATCTTGTTTCACCGAACTTGGTCCAAACTTTGCTCCGTCAGAGTTTTGGAGAGTTTGGAAATCAAAGTTTGGCCCAATGTGTGTTCTTTAGGTGGTTTGGACGACAAATGGTTCAACCCTTGCTCCATTTCATTTTTTGAGGGCTCGGAACCCAAAGTTCGTCCCAATTAGACTTTTTCATCTTATTTGGACAAACTTGGTCCAAACTTTGCTCCGTCTTAGTTTTGGAGAGTTTTGAAATCAAAGTTTTGCCCAATGTGTGTTCTTTAGGTGGTTTGGACGACAAATGGTTCAAACCTTGCTCCATTACGCTTTTTGAGGGCTCGGAACCCAAAGTTCGTTTCAATGGGAGTTTTTCATCTTATTTGGACAAACTTGGTCCGAACTTTGCTCCGTCTTAGTTTTGGAGAGTTTTGAAATCAAAGTTTTGCCCAATGTGTGTTCTTTAGGTGGTTTGGACGACAAATGGTTCAAACCCTGCTCCATTTCTGTTTTTGAGGGATCGGAACCCAAAGTTCGTACCAATGAGAGTTTTTCATCTTGCTTGGACGAACTTGGTCCAAACTTTGCTCCGTCTGAGTTTTGGAGAGTTTCGACATCAAAGTTTGCCCAATGTGTGTTCTTTAGGTGGTTTGGACGACAAATGTTTCAAACCCTGCTCCATTTCATTTTTTGAGGGCTCGGAACCCAAAGTTCGTACCAATGAGAGTTTTTATCTTGTTTGGACGAACTTGATCCAAACTTTGCTCTGTCTGAGTTTTGGAGAGTTTTGAAATCAAAGTTTTACCCAATGGGTGTTCTTTAGGTGATTTGGACGACAAATGGTTCAAACCTTGCTCCATTACGCTTTTTGAGGGCTCGGAACCCAAAGTTCGTTTCAATGAGAGTTTTTCTTCTTATTTGGACAAACTTGGTCCGAACTTTTCTCCGTCTTAGTTTTGGAGAGTTTTGAAATCAAAGTTTTTCCCAATGTGTGTTCTTTAGGTGGTTTGGACGACAAATGGTTCAAACCCTGCTCCATTTCTATTTTTGAGGGTTCGGAACCCAAAGTTCGTACCAATGAGAGTTTTTCATCTTGCTTGGACGAACTTGGTCCAAACTTTGCTCCGTCTGAGTTTTGGAGAGTTTCGACATCAAAGTTTGCCCAATGTGTGTTCTTTAGGTGGTTTGGACGACAAATGGTTTAAACCTTGCTTCGTTTCTGTTTTGGAGGGCTCGGAACCCAAAATTCGACCCAATGAGACTTTTTATCTTGTTTGGATGAACTTGATCCAAACTTTGCTCCGTCTGAGTTTTGGAGAGTTTGGAAATCAAAGTTTGGCCCAATGTGTGTTCTTTAGGTGGTTTGGACGACATTTGGTTCAAACCTTGCTCCGTTTCTTTTTTTGAGGGCTCGGAACCCAAAGTTCGTCCCAATGAGACTTTTTATCTTGTTTGACAAAACTTGGTCCAAACATTGCTCCGTCTGAGTTTTGGAGACTTTGGAAATCAAAGTTTGGCCTAATGAGTGTTCTTTAGGTGGTTTGGACGACAAATGGTTCAAACCTTGTTCCATTTCTGTTTTTGAGGGCTCGGAACCCAAAGTTCGTCCCAATGAGAGTTTTTCATCTTGTTCGGACGAACTTGGTCAAAACTTTGCTCCGTCTGAGTTTTGGAGAGTTTGGAAATCAAAGTTTGCCCAATGTGTGTTCTTCAGGTGGTTTGGACGACAAATGGTTTAAACCTTGCTTCGTTTCTGTTTTGGAGGGCTCGGAACCCAAAGTTCGACCCCATGAGACTTTTTATCTTGTTTGGACGAACTTGATCCAAACTTTGCTCCGTCTGAGTTTTGGAGAGTTTGTAAATCAAAGTTTGGCCTAATGTGTGTTCTTTAGGTGGTTTGGACGACAAATGGTTTAAACCTTGCTTCGTTTCTGTTTTGGAGGGCTCGGAACCCAAAATTCGACCCAATGAGACTTTTTATCTTGTTTGGATGAACTTGATCCAAACTTTGCTCCGTCTGAGTTTTGGAGAGTTTGGAAATCAAAGTTTGGCCCAATGTGTGTTCTTTAGGTGGTTTGGACGACAAATTCTTCAAACCTTTCTCTGTTTCTGTTTTTTAGGGCTCGAAACCCAAAGTCAGTCCCAATGAAACTTTTTATCTTGTTTCACCGAACTTGGTCCAAACTTTGCTCCGTCTGAGTTTTGGAGAGTTTGGAAATCAAAGTTTGGCCAAATGTGTGTTATTTAGGTGGTTTGGACAACAAATGGTTCAAACCTTGCTCCGTTTCTTTTTTTGAGGGCTCGGAACCCAAAGTTCGTCCCAATGAGACTTTTTATCTTGTTTGACAAAACTTGGTCCAAACATTGCTCCGTCTGAGTTTTGGAGAGTTTGGAAATCAAAGTTTGGCCCAATGTGTGTTCTTTAGGTGGTTTGGACGACAAATGGTTCAAACCTTGCTCCATTTCTGTTTTTGAGGGCTCGGAACCCAAAGTTCGTCCCAATGAGAGTTTTTCCTCTTGCTTGGACGAACTTGGTCCAAACTTTGCTCCGTCTGAGTTTTGTAGAGTTTCGACATCAAAGTTTGCCCAATGTGTGTTCTTTAGGTGGTTTGGACGACAAATGGTTTAAACCTTGCTTCGTTTCTGTTTTGGAGGGCTCGGAACCAAAAATTCGACCCAATGAGACTTTTTATCTTGTTTGGATGAACTTGATCCAAACTTTGCTCCGCCTGAGTTTTGGAGAGTTTGGAAATCAAAGTTTGGCCCAATGTGTGTTCTTTAGGTGGTTTTGACGACAAATTGTTCAAACCTTTCTCCGTTTCTGTTTTTTAGGGCTCGAAACCCAAAGTCAGTCCCAATGAGACTTTTTATCTTGTTTCACCGAACTTGGTCCAAACTTTGCTCCGTCTGAGTTTTGGAGAGTTTGGAAATCAAAGTTTGGCCCAATGTGTGTTCTTTAGGTGGTTTGGACGACAAATGGTTCAAACCTTGCTCCATTTCGCTTTTTGAGGGCTCGGAACCCAAAGTTCGTTTCAATGAGAGTTTTTCATCTTATTTGGACAAACTTGGTCCAAACTTTGCTCCGTCTTAGTTTTGGAGAGTTTTGAAATCAAAGTTTTGCCCAATGTGTGTTCTTTAGGTGGTTTGGACGACAAATGGTTCAAACCTTGCTCTATTTCTGTTTTTTAGGGCTCGGAACCCAAAGTTCGTCCCTATGAGAGTTTTTCATCTTGTTCGGACGAACTTGGTCAAAACTTTGCTGCGTCTGAGTTTTGGAGAGTTTGGAAATCAAAGTTTGCCCAATGTATGTTCTTCATGTGGTTTGGACGACAAATGGTTTAAACCTTTCTTCGTTTCTGTTTTGGGGGGCTCGGAACCCAAAGTTCGACCCAATGAGACTTTTTATCTTGTTTGGACGAACTTGATCCAAACTTTGCTCCGCCTGAGTTTTGGAGAGTTTGGAAATCAAAGTTTGGCCCAATGTGTGTTCTTTAGGAGGTTTGGACGACAAATGGTTCAAACCTTGCTCCGTTTCTGTTTTTTAGGGCTCGAAACCCAAAGTTCGTCCCAATGAGACTTTTTATCTTGTTTCACCGAACTTGGTCCAAACTTTGCTCCGTCTGAGTTTTGGAGAGTTTGGAAATCAAAGTTTGGCCCAATGTGTGTTCTTTAGGTGGTTTGGACGACAAATGGTTCAAACCTTGCTCCATTTCGCTTTTTGAGGGCTCGGAACCCAAAGTTCGTTTCAATGAGAGTTTTTCATCTTATTTGGACAAACTTGGTCCAAACTTTGCACCGTCTTAGTTTTGGAGAGTTTTGAAATCAAAGTTTTGCCCAATGTGTGTTCTTTAGGTGGTTTGGACGACAAATGGTTCAAACCTTGCTCCATTTCTGTTTTTGAGGGCTCGGAACCCAAAGTTCGTCCCAATGAGATTTTTTTTCTTGTTTGACCAAACTTGGTCCAAACTTTGCTCCGTCTGAGTTTTGGAGAGTTTGGAAATCAAAGTTTGGCCCAATGTGTGTTCTTTAGGTGGTTTGGACGACAAATGGTTCAAACCTTGCTCCATTTCTTTTTTTGAGGGCTCGGAACCCAAAGTTCGTCCCAATGAGACTTTTTATCTTGTTTCACTGAACTTGGTCCAAACTTTGCTCCGTCTGAGTTTTGGAGAGTTTGGAATTCAAAGTTTGGCCCAATGTGTGTTCTTTAGGTGGTTTGGACGACAAATGGTTCAAACCTTGCTCCGTTTCTGTTTTGGAGGGCTCGGAACCCAAAATTCGACCCAATGAGACTTTTTATCTTGTTTGGATGAACTTGATCCAAACTTTGCTCCGTCAGAGTTTTGGAGAGTTTGGAAATCAAAGTTTGGCCCAATGTGTGTTCTTTAGGTGGTTTGGACGACAAATGGTTCAAACCTTGCTCCATTTCATTTTTTGAGGGCTCGGAACCAAAAGTTCGTCCCAATGAGAGTTTTTCATCTTATTTGGACAAACTTGGTCCAAACATTGCTCCGTCTTAGTTTTGGAGAGTTTTGAAATCAAAGTTTTGCCCAATGTGTGTTCTTTAGGTGGTTTGGACGACAAATGGTTTAAACCTTTCTTCGTTTCTGTTTTGGAGGGCTCGGAACCCAAAGTTCGACCCAATGAGACTTTTTATCTTGTTTGGACAAACATGGTCCAAACATTGCTCCGTCTGAGTTTGTGAGAGTTTGGAAATCAAAGTTTGGCCCAATGTGTGTTCTTTAGGTGGTTTGGACGACAAATGGTTCAAACCTTGCTCCATTTTTGTTTTTGAGGGCTCGGAACTCAAAGTTCGTACCAATGAGAGTTTTTCATCTTGCTTGGACGAACTTGGTCCAAACTTTGCTCCGTCTGAGTTTTGGAGAGTTTCGACATCAAAGTTTGTCCAATGTGTGTTCTTTAGGTGGTTTGGACGACAAATGGTTTAAACCTTGCTACGTTTCTGTTTTGGAGGGCTCGGAACCCAAAATTCGACCCAATGAGACTTTTTATCTTGTTTGGATGAACTTGATCTAAAATTTGCTCCGTCTGAGTTTTGGAGAGTTTGGAAATCAAAGTTTGGCCCAATGTGTGTTCTTTAGGTGGTTTGGACGACAAATTTTTCAAACCTTTCTCCGTTTCTGTTTTTTAGGGCTCGAAACCCAAAGTCAGTCCCAATGAGACTTTTTATCTTGTTTCACCGAACTTGGTCCAAACTTTGCTACGTCTGAGTTTTGGAGAGTTTGGAAATCAAAGTTTGGCCCAATGTGTGTTCTTTAGGTGGTTTGGACGACAAATGGTTCAAACCTTGCTCCGTTTCTTCTTTTGAGGGCTCGGAACCCAAAGTTCGTCCCAATGAGACTTTTTATCTTGTTTGACAAAACTTGGTCCAAACATTGCGCCGTCTGAGTTGTGGAGAGTTTGGAAATCAAAGTTTGGCCCAATGTGTGTTCTTTAGGTGGTTTGGACGACAAATGGTTCAAACCTTGCTGCATTTCTGTTTTTGAGGGCTCGGAACCGAAAGTTCGTCCCTATGAGAGTTTTTCATCTTGTTCGTACGAACTTGGTTAAAACTTTGCTCCGTCTGAGTTTTGGAGAGTTTGGAAATCAAAGTTTGCCCAATGTGTGTTCTTCAGGTGGTGTGGGCGACAAATGGTTTAAACCTTGCTCCGTTTCTGTTTTTGAGGGCTCGGAACCCAAAATTCGACCCAATGAGACTTTTTATCTTGTTTGGATGAACTTGATCCAAACTTTGCACCGTCAGAGTTTTGGAGAGTTTGGAAATCAAAGTTTGGCCCAATGTGTGTTCTTTAGGTGGTTTGGACGACAAATTGTTCAAACCTTTCTCCGTTTCTGTTTTTTAGGGCTCGAAACCCAAAGTTCGTCCCAATGAGACTTTTTATCTTGTTTAACCGAACTTGGTCCAAACTTTTCTCCGTCTGAGTTTTGGAGAGTTTGGAAATCAAAGTTTGGCCCAATGTGTGTTCTTTAGGTGCTTCGGACGACAAATGGTTCAAACCTTGCTCCGTTTCTTTTTTTGAGGGCTCGTAACCCAAAGTTCGTCCCAATGAGATATTTTATCTTGTTTGGATGAACTTGATCCAAACTTTGCACCGTCAGAGTTTTGGAGAGTTTGGAAATCAAAGTTTGGCCCAATGTGTGTTCTTTAGGTGGTTTGGACGACAAATTGTTCAAACCTTTCTCCGTTTCTGTTTTTTAGGGCTCGAAACCCAAAGTTCGTCCCAATGAGACTTTTTATCTTGTTTAACCGAACTTGGTCCAAACTTTTCTCCGTCTGAGTTTTGGAGAGTTTGGAAATCAAAGTTTGGCCCAATGTGTGTTCTTTAGGTGCTTTGGACGACAAATGGTTCAAACCGTGCTTCGTTTCTGTTTTGAAGGGCTCGGAACCCAAAATTCGACCCAATGAGACTTTTTATTTTGTTTGGACGAACTTGATCCAAACTTTGCTTCGTCTGAGTTTTGGAGAGTTTGGAAATCAAAGTTTTGCCCAATGTGAGTTCTTTAGGTGGTTTGGACGACAAATGGTTCAAACCTTGCTCCATTTCATTTTTTGAGGGCTCGGAACCCAAAGTTCGTCCCAATGAAACTTTTTCATCTTATTTGGACAAACTTGGTCCAAACTTTGCTCCGTCTTAGTTTTGGAGAGTTTTGAAATCAAAGTTTTGCCCAATGTGTGTTCTTTAGGTGGTTTGGACGACAAATTGTTTAAACCTTGCTTCGTTTCTTTTTTGGAGGGCTCGGAACCCAAAGTTCGACCCAATGAGACTTTTTATCTTGTTTGGACAAACATGGTCCAAACATTGCTCCGTCTGAGTTTTGGAGAGTTTGGAAATCAAAATTTGGCCCAATGTGTGTTCTTTAGGTTGTTTGGACAACAAATGGTTCAAACCTTGCTCCGTTTCTTTTTTTGAGGGCTCGAAACCCAAAGTTCGTCCCAATGAGACTTTTTATCTTGTTTGACCAAACTTGGTCCAAACTTTGGTCCGTCTGAGTTTTGGAGAGTTTGGAAATCAAAGTTTGGCCCAATGTGTGTTGTTTAGGTGGTTTGGACGACAAATCGTTCAAACCTTGCTCCATTTTTGTTTTTGAGGGCTCGGAACCCAAAGTTCGTACCAATGAGAGTTTTTCATCTTGATTGGACGAACTTGGTCCAAACTTTGCTCCGTCTGAGTTTTGGAGAGTTTCGACATCAAAGTTTGCCCAATGTGTGTTCTTTAGGTGGTTTGGACGACAAATGGTTTAAACCTTGCTTCGTTTCTGCTTTGGAGGGCTCGGAACCCAAAATTCGACCCAATGAGACTTTTTATCTTGTTTGGATGAACTTGATCCAAACTTTGCTCCGTCTGAGTTTTGGAGAGTTTGGAAATCAAAGTTTGGCCCAATGTGTGTTCTTTAGGTGGTTTGGACGACAAATTGTTCAAAGCTTTCTCCGTTTCTGTGGCTTTTAGGGCTCGAAACCCAAAGTTCGTCCCAATGAGACTTTTTATCTTGTTTCACCGAACTTGGTCCAAACTTTGCTCCATCTGAGTTTTGGAGAGTTTGGAAATCAAAGTTTGGCCCAATGTGTGTTCTTTAGGTGCTTTGGACGACAAATGGTTCAAACCTTGCTCCGTTTCTTTTTTTGAGGGCTCGGAACCCAAAGTTCGTCCCAATGAGACTTTTTATCTTGTTTGACAAAACTTGGTCCAAACATTGCTCCGTCTGAGTTTTGGAGAGTTTGGAAATCAAAGTTTGGCCCAATGTGTGTTCTTTAGGTGGTTTGGACGACAAATGGTTCAAACCTTGCTCCATTTCTGTTTTTTAGGGCTCGGAACCCAAAGTTAGTCCCAATGAGAGTTTTTCATCTTGTTCGGACGAACTTGGTCAAAACCTTGCTCCGTCTGAGTTTTGGAGAGTTTGGAAATCAAAGTTTGCCCAATGTGTGTTCTTCAGGTGGTTTGGACGAAAAATGGTTTAAACCTTGCTTCGTTTCTGTTTTGGAGGGCTCGGAACCCAAAGTTCGACCCAATGAGACTTTTTATCTTTTTTGGACGAACTTGATCCAAACTTTGCTCCGCCTGAGTTTAGAAGAGTTTGGAAATCAAAGTTTGGCTCAATGTGTGTTCTTTAGGTGGTTTGGACGACAAATGGTTCAAACCTTGCTCCGTTTCTGTTTTTTAGGGCTCGAAACCCAAAGTTCGTCCCAATGAGACTTTTTATCTTGTTTCACCGAACTTGGTCCAATCTTTGCTCCGTCTGAGTTTTGGAGAGTTTGGAAATCAAAGTTTGGCCCAATGTGTGTTCTTTAGGTGGTTTGGACGACAAATGGTTCAAACCTTGCTCCATTTCGCTTTTTGAGGGCTCGGAACCCAAAGTTCGTCCCAATGAGAGTTTTTCATCTTATTTGGACAAACTTGGTCCAAACTTTGCTCCGTCTTAGTTTTGGAGAGTTTTGAAATCAAAGTTTTACCCAATGTGTGTTCTGTAGGTGGTTTGGATGACAAATGGTTCAAACCTTGCTCCATTTCTGTTTTTGAGGGCTCGGAACCCAAAGTTCGTACCAATGAGAGTTTTTCATCTTGCTGGGACGAACTTGGTCCAAACTTTGCTCCGTCTGAGTTTTGGAGAGTTTGGAAATCAAAGTTTAGCCCAATGTGTGTTCTTGAGGTGGTTTGGACGACAAATTGTTCAAACCTTTCTCCGTTTCTGTTTTTTAGGGCTCGGAACCCAAAGTTCGTCCCAATGAGACTTTTTATCTTGTTTGACAAAACTTGGTCCAAACATTGCTCCGTCTGAGTTTTGGAGAGTTTGGAAATCAAAGTTTGGCCCAATGTGTGTTCTTTAGGTGGTTTGGACGACAAATGGTTTAAACCTTGTTCCATTTCTGTTTTTGAGGGCTCGGAACCCAAAGTTCGACCCAATGAGACTTTTTATGTTGTTTGGACGAACTTGATCCAAACCTTGCTCCGTTTGAGTTTTGGAGAGTTTGGAAATCAAAGTTTGGCCCAATGTTAGTTCTTTAGGTGGTTTGGACGACAAATGGTTCAAACCTTGCTCCATTTCTGTTTTTGAGGGCTCGGAACCCAAAGTTCGTCCCTATGAGAGTTTTTCATCTTGTTCGGACGAACTTGGTCAAAACTTTGCTCCGTCTTAGTTTTGGAGAGTTTGGAAATCAAAGTTTGCCCCAATGTGTGTTCTTTAGGTGGTTTGGACGACAAATGGTTCAAACCTTGCTCCGTTTCTGTTTTTTAGGGCTCGAAACCCAAAGTTCGTCCCAATGAGACTTTTTATCTTGTTTCACCGAACTTGGTCCAAACTTTGCTCCGTCTGAGTTTTGCAGAGTTTTGAAATCAAAGTTTGGCCCAATGTGTGTTCTTTAGGTGGTTTGGACGACAAATGGTTCAAACCTTGCTCCATTTCGCTTTTTGAGGGCTCGGAACCCAAAGTTCGTCCCAATGAGAGTTTTTCATCTTATTTGGACAAACTTGGTCCAAACTTTGCTCCGTCTTAGTTTTGGAGAGTTTTGAAATCAAAGTTTGGCCCAATGTGTGTTCTTTAGGTGCTTTGGACGACAAATGGTTCAAACCTTGCTCCGTTTCTTTTTTTGAGGGCTCGTAACCCAAAGTTCGTCCCAATGAGATATTTTATCTTGTTTGACAAAACTTGGTCCAAACATTGCTCCGTCTGAGTTTTGGAGAGTTTGGAAATCAAAGTTTGGCCCAATGTGTGTTCTTTAGGTGGTTTGGACGACAAATGGTTCAAACCTTGCTCCATTTCTGTTTTTGAGGGCTCGGAACCCAAAGTTAGTCCCAATGAGAGTTATTCATCTTGTTCGGACGAACTTGGTCAAGACTTTGCTCCGTTTGAGTTTTGGAGAGTTTGGAAATCAAAGTTTGCCCAATGTGTGTTCTTCAGGTGGTTTGGACGACAAATGGTTTAAACCGTGCTTCGTTTCTGTTTTGAAGGGCTCGGAACCCAAAATTCGACCCAATGAGACTTTTTATTTTGTTTGGACGAACTTGATCCAAACTTTGCTTCGTCTGAGTTTTGGAGAGTTTGGAAATCAAAGTTTTGCCCAATGTGTGTTCTTTAGGTGGTTTGGACGACAAATGGTTCAAACCTTGCTCCATTTCATTTTTTGAGGGCTCGGAACCCAAAGTTCGTCCCAATGAGACTTTTTCATCTTATTTGGACAAACTTGGTCCAAACTTTGCTCCGTCTTAGTTTTGGAGAGTTTTGAAATCAAAGTTTTGCCCAATGTGTGTTCTTTAGGTGGTTTGGACGACAAATGGTTTAAACCTTGCTTCGTTTCTTTTTTGGAGGGCTCGGAACCCAAAGTTCGACCCAATGAGACTTTTTATCTTGTTTGGACAAACTTGGTCCAAACTTTGCTCCGTCTTAGTTTTGGAGAGTTTTGAAATCAAAGTTTTACCCAATGTGTGTTCTGTAGGTGGTTTGGATGACAAATGGTTCAAACCTTGCTCCATTTCTGTTTTTGAGGGCTCGGAACCCAAAGTTCGTACCAATGAGAGTTTTTCATCTTGCTGGGACGAACTTGGTCCAAACTTTGCTCCGTCTGAGTTTTGGAGAGTTTGGAAATCAAAGTTTAGCCCAATGTGTGTTCTTGAGGTGGTTTGGACGACAAATTGTTCAAACCTTTCTCCGTTTCTGTTTTTTAGGGCTCGGAACCCAAAGTTCGTCCCAATGAGACTTTTTATCTTGTTTGACAAAACTTGGTCCAAACATTGCTCCGTCTGAGTTTGTGAGAGTCTGGAAATCAAAGTTTGGCCCAATGTGTGTTCTTTAGGTGGTTTGGACGACAAATGGTTCAAACCTTGCTCCGTTTCTTTTTTTGAGGGCTCGAAACCCAAAGTTCGTCCCAATGAGACTTTTTTTCTTGTTTCACCAAACTTGGTCCAAACTTTGCTCCGTCTGAGTTTTGGAGAATTTGGAAATCAAAGTTTGGCCCAATGTGTGTTCTTTAGGTTGTTTGGACAACAAATGGTTCAAACCTTGCTCCGTTTCTTTTTTTGAGGGCACGAAACCCAAAGTTCGTCCCAATGAGACTTTTTATCTTTTTTGACCAAACTTTGTCCAAATTTTGGTCCGTCTGAGTTTTGGAGAGTTTGGAAATCAAAGTTTGGCCCAATGTGCGTTCTTTAGGTGGTTTGGACGACAAATGGTTCAAACCTTGCTCCATTTCTGTTTTTGAGGGCTCGGAACCCAAAGTTCGTACAAATGAGAGTTTTTCATCTTGCTTGGACGAACTTGGTCCAAACTTTGCTCCGTCTGAGTTTTGGAGAGTTTGGAAATCAAAGTTTGGCCCAATGTGTGTTCTTGAGGTGGTTTGGACGACAAATTGTTCAAACCTTTCTCCGTTTCTGTTTTCGAGGGCTCGGAACCCAAAGTTCGTCCCAATGAGACTTTTTATCTTGTTTGACAAAACTTGGTCCTAACATTGCTCCGTCAGAGTTTTGGAGAGTTTGGAAATCAAAGTTTGGCCCAATGTGTGTTCTTTAGGTGGTTTGGACGACAAATGGTTCAAACCTTGCTCCGTTTCTGTTTTTTAGGGCTCGAAACCCAAAGTTCGTCCCAATGAGACTTTTTATCTTGTTTCACCGAACTTGGTCCAAACTTTGCTCCGTCTGAGTTTTGCAGAGTTTGGAAATCAAAGTTTGGCCCAATGTGTGTTCTTTAGGTGGTTTGGACGACAAATGGTTCAAACCTTGCTCCATTTCTGTTTTTGAGGGCTCGGAACCCAAAGTTCGTCCCAATGAGAGTTTTTCATCTTGTTCGGACGAACTTGGTCAAAACTTTGCTCCGTCTGAGTTTTGGAGAGTTTGGAAATCAAAGTTTGCCCAATGTGTGTTCTTCAGGTGGTTTGGACGACAAATGGTTTAAACCTCCTTCGTTTCTGTTTTGGAGGGCTCGGAACCCAAAGTTCGACCCAATGAGACTTTTTATATTGTTTGGACGAACTTGATCCAAACTTTGCTCCGTCTGAGTTTTGGAGAGTTTGGAAATCAAAGTTTGGCCCAATGTGTGTTCTTTAGGTGGTTTGGACGACAAATGGTTCAAACCTTGCTCCGTTTCTGTTTTTTAGGGCTCGGAACCCAAAGTTCGTGCCAATGAGAGTTTTTCATCTTATTTGGACAAACTTGGTCCAAACTTTGCTCCGTCTTAGTTTTGGAGAGTTTTGAAATCAAAGTTTTGCCCAATGTGTGTTCTTGAGGTGGTTTGGACGACAAATGGTTTAAACCTTGCTTCGTTTCTGTTTTGGAGGGCTCGGAACCCAAAGTTCGACCCAATGAGACTTTTTAACTTGTTTGGACAAACATGGTCCAAACATTGCTCCGTCTGAGTTTGTGAGAGTCTGGAAATCAAAGTTTGGCCCAATGTGTGTTCTTTAGGTGGTTTGGACGACAAATGGTTCAAACCTTGCTCCGTTTCTTTTTTTGAGGGCTCGAAACCCAAAGTTCGTCCCAATGAGACTGTTTTTCTTGTTTCACCAAACTTGGTCCAAACTTTGCTCCGTCTGAGTTTTGGAGAATTTGGAAATCAAAGTTTGGCCCAATGTGTGTTCTTTAGGTTGTTTGGACAACAAATGGTTCAAACCTTGCTCCGTTTCTTTTTTTGAGGGCACGAAACCCAAAGTTCGTCCCAATGAGACTTTTTATCTTTTTTGACCAAACTTTGTCCAAATTTTGGTCCGTCTGAGTTTTGGAGAGTTTGGAAATCAAAGTTTGGCCCAATGTGCGTTCTTTAGGTGGTTTGGACGACAAATCGTTCAAACCTTGCTCCATTACTGTTTTTGAGGGCTCGGAACCCAAAGTTCGTACAAATGAGAGTTTTTCATCTTGCTTGGACGAACTTGGTCCAAACTTTTCTCCGTCTGAGTTTTGGAGAGTTTCGACATCAAAGTTTGGCCCAATGTGTGTTCTTTAGGTGGTTTGGACGACAAATGGTTCAAACCTTGCTCCATTTCTTTTTTTGAGGGCTCGAAACCCAAAGTTCGTTCCAATGAGACTTTTTTTCTTGTTTGACCAAACTTGGTCCAAACTTTGCTCCGTCTGAGTTTTGGAGAGTTTGGAAATCAAAGTTTGGCCCAATGTGTGTTCTTTAGGTGGTTTGGACGACAAATGGTTCAAACCTTGCTCCGTTTCTTTTTTTGAGGGCTCGAAACCCAAAGTTCGTTCCAATGAGACTTTTTTTCTTGTTTGACCAAACTTGGTCCAAACTTTGCTCCGTCTGAGTTTTGGAGAGTTTGGAAATCAAAGTTTGGCCCAATGTGTGTTCTTTAGGTGGTTTGGACAACAAATGGTTCAAACCATGCTCCGTTTCTTTTTTTGAGGGCTCGGAACCCAAAGTTCGACCCAATGAGACTTTTTATCTTGTTTGGATGAACTTGATCCAAACTTTGCTCCGTCTGAGTTTTGGAGAGTTTGGAAATCAAAGTTTGGCCCAATGTGTGTTCTTTAGGTGGTTTGGACGACAAATGGTTCAAACCTTGCTCCGTTTCTGTTTTTTAGGGCTCGAAACCCAAAGTTCGTCCCAATTAGACTTTTTATCTTGTTTCACCGAACTTGGTCCAAACTTTGCACCGTCAGAGTTTTGGAGAGTTTGGAAATCAAAGTTTGGCCCAATGTGTTTTCTTTAGGTGGTTTGGACGAAAAATGGTTCAAACCTTGCTCCATTTCTGTTTTTGAGGGCTTGGAACCCAAAGTTCGTGCCAATGAGAGTTTTTCATCTTATTTGGACAAACTTGGTCCAAACTTTGCTCCGTCTTAGTTTTGGAGAGTTTTGAAATCAAAGTTTTGTCCAATGTGTGTTCTTGAGGTGGTTTGGACGACAAATGGTTTAAACCTTGCTTCGTTTCTGTTTTGGAGGGCTCGGAACCCAAAGTTCGACCCAATGAGACTTTTTAACTTGTTTGGACAAACATGGTCCAAACTTTGCTCCGTCTGAGTTTTGGAGAGTTTGGAAATCAAAGTTTGGCCCAATGTGTGTTCTTTAGGTGGTTTGGACGACAAATGGTTCAAACCTTGCTCCGTTTCTTTTTTTGAGGGCTCGAAACCCAAAGTTCGTTCCAATGAGACTTTTTTTCTTGTTTGACCAAACTTGGTCCAAACTTTGCTCCGTCTGAGTTTTGGAGAGTTTGGAAATCAAAGTTTGGCCCAATGTGTGTTCTTTAGGTGGTTTGGACAACAAATGGTTCAAACCTTGCTCCGTTTCTTTTTTTGAGGGCTCGGAACCCAAAGTTCGACCCAATGAGACATTTTATCTTGTTTGGACGAACTTGATCCAAACTTTGCTCCGTCTGAGTTTTGGAGAGTTTGGAAATCAAAGTTTGGCCCAATATGTGTTCTTTAGGTGGTTTGGACGACAAATGGTTCAAACCTTGCTCCGTTTCTGTTTTTTAGGGCTCGAAACCCAAAGTTCGTCCCAATTAGACTTTTTATCTTGTTTCACCGAACTTGGTCCAAACTTTGCACCGTCAGAGTTTTGGAGAGTTTGGAAATCAAAGTTTGGCCCAATGTGTTTTCTTTAGGTGGTTTGGACGACAAATGGTTCAAACCTTGCTCCATTTCTGTTTTTGAGGGCTCGGAACCCAAAGTTCGTGCCAATGAGAGTTTTTCATCTTATTTGGACAAACTTGGTCCAAACTTTGCTCCGTCTTAGTTTTGGAGAGTTTTGAAATCAAAGTTTTGTCCAATGTGTGTTCTTGAGGTGGTTTGGACGACAAATGGTTTAAACCTTGCTTCGTTTCTGTTTTGGAGGGCTCGGAACCCAAAGTTCGACCCAATGAGACTTTTTAACTTGTTTGGACAAACATCGTCCAAACATTGCTCCGTCTGAGTTTGTGAGAGTCTGGAAATCAAAGTTTGGCCCAATGTGTGTTCTTTAGGTGGTTTGGACGACAAATGGTTCAAACCTTGCTCCGTTTCTTTTTTTGAGGGCTCGAAACCCAAAGTTCGTCCCAATGAGACTTTTTTTCTTGTTTCACCAAACTTGGTCCAAACTTTGCTCCGTCTGAGTTTTGGAGAATTTGGAAATCAAAGTTTGGCCCAATGTGTGTTCTTTAGGTTGTTTGGACAACAAATGGTTCAAACCTTGCTCCGTTTCTTTTTTTGAGGGCACGAAACCCAAAGTTCGTCCCAATGACACTTTTTATCTTTTTTGACGAAACTTTGTCCAAATTTTGGTCCGTCTGAGTTTTGGAGAGTTTGGAAATCAAAGTTTGGCCCAATGTGCGTTCTTTAGGTGGTTTGGACGACAAATGGTTCAAACCTTGCTCCATTTCTGTTTTTGAGGGCTCGGAACCCAAAGTTCGTACAAATGAGAGTTTTTCATCTTGCTTGGACGAACTTGGTCCAAACTTTTCTCCTTCTGAGTTTTGGAGAGTTTCGACATCAAAGTTTGGCCCAATTTGTGTTCTTTAGGTGGTTTGGACGACAAATGGTTCAAACCTTGCTCCGTTTCTTTTTTTGAGGGCTCGAAACCCAAAGTTCGTTCCAATGAGAGTTTTTTTCTTGTTTGACCAAACTTGGTCCAAACTTTGCTCCGTCTGAGTTTTGGAGAGTTTGGAAATCAAAGTTTGGCCCAATGTGTGTTCTTTAGGTGGTTTGGACGACAAATGGTTCAAACCTTGCTCCGTTTCTTTTTTTGAGGGCTCGAAACCCAAAGTTCGTTCCAATGAGACTTTTTTTCTTGTTTGACCAAACTTGGTCCAAACTTTGCTCCGTCTGAGTTTTGGAGAGTTTGGAAATCAAAGTTTGGCCCAATGTGTGTTCTTTAGGTGGTTTGGACAACAAATGGTTCAAACCATGCTCCGTTTCTTTTTTTGAGGGCTCGGAACCCAAAGTTCGACCCAATGAGACTTTTTATCTTGTTTGGAAGAACTTGATCCAAACTTTGCTCCGTCTGAGTTTTGGAGAGTTTGGAAATCAAAGTTTGGCCCAATGTGTGTTCTTTAGGTGGTTTGGACGACAAATGGTTCAAACCTTGCTCCGTTTCTGTTTTTTAGGGCTCGAAACCCAAAGTTCGTCCCAATTAGACTTTTTATCTTGTTTCACCGAACTTGGTCCAAACTTTGCACCGTCAGAGTTTTGGAGAGTTTGGAAATCAAAGTTTGGCCCAATGTGTTTTCTTTAGGTGGTTTGGACGAAAAATGGTTCAAACCTTGCTCCATTTCTATTTTTGAGGGCTTGGAACCCAAAGTTCGTGCCAATGAGAGTTTTTCATCTTATTTGGACAAACTTGGTCCAAACTTTGCTCCGTCTTAGTTTTGGAGAGTTTTGAAATCAAAGTTTTGTCCAATGTGTGTTCTTGAGGTGGTTTGGACGACAAATGGTTTAAACCTTGCTTCGTTTCTGTTTTGGAGGGCTCGGAACCCAAAGTTCGACTCAATGAGACTTTTTAACTTGTTTGGATAAACATGGTCCAAACATTGCTCCGTCTGAGTTTGTGAGAGTCTGGAAATCAAAGTTTGGCCCAATGTGTGTTCTTTAGGTGGTTTGGACGACAAATGGTTCAAACCTTGCTCCGTTTCTTTTTTTGAGGGCTCGAAACCCAAAGTTCGTCCCAATGAGACTTTTTTTCTTGTTTCACCAAACTTGGTCCAAACTTTGCTCCGTCTGAGTTTTGGAGAATTTGGAAATCAAAGTTTGGCCCAATGTGTGTTCTTTAGGTTGTTTGGACAACAAATGGTTCAAACCTTGCTCCGTTTCTTTTTTTGAGGGCACGAAACCCAAAGTTCGTCCCAATGAGACTTTTTATCTTTTTTGACCAAACTTTGTCCAAATTTTGGTCCGTCTGAGTTTTGGAGAGTTTGGAAATCAAAGTTTGGCCCAATGTGCGTTCTTTAGGTGGTTTGGACGACAAATGGTTCAAACCTTGCTCCATTTCTGTTTTTGAGGGCTCGGAACCCAAAGTTCGTACAAATGAGAGTTTTTCATCTTGCTTGGACGAACTTGGTCCAAACTTTTCTCCGTCTGAGTTTTGGAGAGTTTCGACATCAAAGTTTGGCCCAATGTGTGTTCTTTAGGTGGTTTGGACGACAAATGGTTCAAACCTTGCTCCGTTTCTTTTTTTGAGGGCTCGAAACCCAAAGTTCGTTCCAATGAGACTTTTTTTCTTGTTTGACCAAACTTGGTCCAAACTTTGCTCCGTCTGAGTTTTGGAGAGTTTGGAAATCAAAGTTTGGCCCAATGTGTGTTCTTTAGGTGGTTTGGACGACAAATGGTTCAAACCTTGCTCCGTTTCTTTTTTTGAGGGCTCGAAACCCAAAGTTCGTTCCAATGAGACTTTTTTTCTTGTTTGACCAAACTTGGTCCAAACTTTGCTCCGTCTGAGTTTTGGAGAGTTTGGAAATCAAAGTTTGGCCCAATGTGTGTTCTTTAGGTGGTTTGGACAACAAATGGTTCAAACCTTGCTCCGTTTCTTTTTTTGAGGGCTCGGAACCCAAAGTTCGACCCAATGAGACTTTTTATCTTGTTTGGACGAACTTGATCCAAACTTTGCTCCGTCTGAGTTTTGGAGAGTTTGGAAATCAAAGTTTGGCCCAATGTGTGTTCTTTAGGTGGTTTGGACGACAAATGGTTCAAACCTTGCTCCGTTTCTGTTTTTTAGGGCTCGAAACCCAAAGTTCGTCCCAATTAGACTTTTTATCTTGTTTCACCGAACTTGGTCCAAACTTTGCACCGTCAGAGTTTTGGAGAGTTTGGAAATCAAAGTTTGGCCCAATGTGTTTTCTTTAGGTGGTTTGGACGACAAATGGTTCAAACCTTGCTCCCTTTCTGTTTTTGAGGGCTCGGAACCCAAAGTTCGTGCCAATGAGAGTTTTTCATCTTATTTGGACAAACTTGGTCCAAACTTTGCTCCGTCTTAGTTTTGGAGAGTTTTGAAATCAAAGTTTTGTCCAATGTGTGTTCTTGAGGTGGTTTGGACGACAAATGGTTTAAACCTTGCTTCGTTTCTGTTTTGGAGGGCTCGGAACCCAAAGTTCGACCCAATGAGACTTTTTAACTTGTTTGGACAAACATGGTCCAAACATTGCTCCGTCTGAGTTTGTGAGAGTCTGGAAATCAAAGTTTGGCCCAATGTGTGTTCTTTAGGTGGTTTGGACGACAAATGGTTCAAACCTTGCTCCGTTTCTTTTTTTGAGGGCTCGAAACCCAAAGTTCGTCCCAATGAGACTTTTTTTCTTGTTTCACCAAACTTGGTCCAAACTTTGCTCCGTCTGAGTTTTGGAGAATTTGGAAATCAAAGTTTGGCCCAATGTGTGTTCTTTAGGTTGTTTGGACAACAAATGGTTCAAACCTTGCTCCGTTTCTTTTTTTGAGGGCCCGAAACCCAAAGTTCGTCCCAATGAGACTTTTTATCTTTTTTGACCAAACTTTGTCCAAATTTTGGTCCGTCTGAGTTTTGGAGAGTTTGGAAATCAAAGTTTGGCCCAATGTGCGTTCTTTAGGTGGTTTGGACGACAAATGGTTCAAACCTTGCTCCATTTCTGTTTTTGAGGGCTCGGAACCCAAAGTTCGTACAAATGAGAGTTTTTCATCTTGCTTGGACGAACTTGGTCCAAACTTTTCTCCGTCTGAGTTTTGGAGAGTTTCGACATCAAAGTTTGGCCCAATGTGTGTTCTTTAGGTGGTTTGGACGACAAATGGTTCAAACCTTGCTCCGTTTCTTTTTTTGAGGGCTCGAAACCCAAAGTTCGTTCCAATGAGACTTTTTTTCTTGTTTGACCAAACTTGGTCCAAACTTTGCTCCGTCTGAGTTTTGGAGAGTTTGGAAATCAAAGTTTGGCCCAATGTGTGTTCTTTAGGTGGTTTGGACGACAAATGGTTCAAACCTTGCTCCGTTTCTTTTTTTGAGGGCTCGAAACCCAAAGTTCGTTCCAATGAGACTTTTTTTCTTGTTTGACCAAACTTGGTCCAAACTTTGCTCCTTCTGAGTTTTGGAGAGTTTGGAAATCAAAGTTTGGCCCAATGTGTGTTCTTTAGGTGGTTTGGACAACAAATGGTTCAAACCTTGCTCCGTTTCTTTTTTTGAGGGCTCGGAACCCAAAGTTCGACCCAATGAGACTTTTTATCTTGTTTGGACGAACTTGATCCAAACTTTGCTCCGTCTGAGTTTTGGAGAGTTTGGAAATCAAAGTTTGGCCCAATGTGTGTTCTTTAGGTGGTTTGGACGACAAATGGTTCAAACCTTGCTCCGTTTCTGTTTTTTAGGGATCGAAACCCAAAGTTCGTCCCAATTAGACTTTTTATCTTGTTTCACCGAACTTGGTCCAAACTTTGCACCGTCAGAGTTTTGGAGAGTTTGGAAATCAAAGTTTGGCCCAATGTGTTTTCTTTAGGTGGTTTGGACGACAAATGGTTCAAACCTTGCTCCATTTCTGTTTTTGAGGGCTCGGAACCCAAAGTTCGTGCCAATGAGAGTTTTTCATCTTATTTGGACAAACTTGGTCCAAACTTTGCTCCGTCTTAGTTTTGGAGAGTTTTGAAATCAAAGTTTTGCCCAATGTGTGTTCTTGAGGTGGTTTGGACGACAAATGGTTTAAACCTTGTTTCGTTTCTGTTTTGGAGGGCTCGGAACCCAAATGATATGAATCCTACCATACTATCCAAAACTAAAGAAAAGCTTCAAAATGGAGATTCATTAAATGCACTCAAGTTTCATTGAAGACAAGTCAAAGCGTCATTTATGGAACATGGACTTCAAGATACTTAAAAGTGAGGCTTTCATTTATTCATGAGAGGTTACAAACATTAAGTTGGCTGATTGAGAACTTCAAATCTCAGATTTATGGTGCATTTTGAATGTATTTTCAGTTTTATGTCATTTTATTTACTTTTTAGGTTACATTTAGTTAATGGCTGATTATGGTCATAAAGTTGGAATGTTACAAGTCTTCAAATGCCTCATGGAAGGTCTAGAGTTCAATTTTAAGGCTATATAATACCATGTAATTCCATTGTAAAAAGAAGACTTGGAAATGTAGTAAAAAGAGCCTTTGAGCTTTTCCTTTAGCCTTAGAGCTAAGTTTCTTTGCAATTCTATGTAGTTTAGGTTGCATGCTGAGAATCATTCAAGCTTGACTTGATCAATCATGCTTGTGGAGTGATTCGAATCTCAAGCAAGTTTCTTGCCTTGAGATATTTGATCGACAAGGTAATCCGGTTTTTACTTTCCTTGGGTTGATTTTCAAATCGGTTTTGGGGTTTTCAGATTTGAGATCTAAAGGTCTTGTTTTTCAGCAAGGTTGTTAGATACATTTCCTGGGAGTTTCACAACATTTGGTATCAGAGCTACTTTGATTTCTTAACACCAAAGTTCGACCCAATGAGACTTTTTAACTTGTTTGGACAAACATGGTCCAAACATTGCTCCGTCTGAGTTTGTGAGAGTCTGGAAATCAAAGTTTGGCCCAATGTGTGTTCTTTAGGTGGTTTGGACGACAAATGGTTCAAACCTTCCTCCGTTTCTTTTTTTGAGGGCTCGAAACCCAAAGTTCGTCCCAATGAGACTTTTTTTCTTGTTTGACCAAACTTGGTCCAAACTTTGCTCCGTCTGAGTTTTGGAGAATTTGGAAATCAAAGTTTGGCCCAATGTGTGTTCTTTAGGTTGTTTGGACAACAAATGGTTCAAACCTTGCTCCGTTTCTTTTTTTGAGGGCTCGAAACCCAGATGATGTGAACCAAGCTACATCTATTGTCATGCGTCAAGGTCCAATTACAAGGTCGAGAGCCAAGAAGCTACAACAAGCATTAATCACCTATATTCAAGCTATGGTGAGATCGACAAAGGACGTTCAAGGAGATGTTGGATTATTTCCCTACACTATTTACAAAGTTGAGGTTCAAGATGGAGACACGTTAAATGCATTTTGACTTGCATTTAATGAACTATAGTTGGCTTTATGGAACTTAAGTTTAAACTACTCCAAGTGAAGCTTCAATTAACATGGGAGGTTACAAACAACTCAAATCTGACCAAAGGAGCTCAATTCTCGGATTTATGGCCCTCCATTATGTAATTTTGAGTTTTTAAGTCTTTTTCATAACTTATAGGTTACATTTGAGTAGTGGCTGATTATGGGCTTTAATATTGTGGAGGTTACACTCTTAAATATGTCATTTAAGCTGAATTTAGGTTATAGTTTGAAGGCTATAAAAAGCCATCTTGGATGTAACACAAAGCAGAATATTTTGAGTGAAATATATTGGGTTTTCTCTTAGCTTTGTGTTGAGCTGAGTTTTTTTTCAAATTGTGCAATTTCTTGTGTTTAGATCTTGCATGCTAGAGTCATTCAAGTGGTGTTGATCAAACCTCTTGTGGAGTGATTCGAATCACGAGTTTAGAAACAAGTTTTCTTTACTCTTGATATTGATCATCAAGGTAATCCGTTTCAAAACTTTTCCTTGGGTTGGTTCCATATTGTTCTTTGGGGTTTTCAGATTTGAGATCTAAAGGTCTTGTTTTTTAGCAAGGTTGTTAGATCCATTTCTTGGGAGTTTCATAACACCAAAGTTCGTCCCAATGAGACTTTTTATCTTTTTTGACCAAACTTTGTCCAAATTTTGGTCCGTCTGAGTTTTGGAGAGTTTGGAAATCAAAGTTTTGCCCAATGTGTGTTCTTTAGGTGGTTTGGACGACAAATGGTTCAAACCTTGCTCCATTTCTGTTTTTGAGGGCTCGGAACCCAAAGTTCGTACAAATGAGAGTTTTTCATCTTGCTTGGACGAACTTGGTCAAAACTTTTCTCCGTCTGAGTTTTGGAGAGTTTCGACATCAAAGTTTGGCCCAATGTGTGTTCTTTAGGTGGTTTGGACGACAAATGGTTCAAACCTTGCTCCGTTTCTTTTTTTGAGGGCTCGAAACCCAAAGTTCGTTCCAATGAGACTTTTTTTCTTGTTTGACCAAACTTGGTCCAAACTTTGCTCCGTCTGAGTTTTGGAGAGTTTGGAAATCAAAGTTTGGCCCAATGTGTGTTCTTTAGGTGGTTTGGACGACAAATGGTTCAAACCTTGCTCCGTTTCTTTTTTTGAGGGCTCGAAACCCAAAGTTCGTTCCAATGAGACTTTTTTTCTTGTTTGACCAAACTTTGTCCAAACTTTGCTCCGTCTGCGTTTTGGAGAGTTTGGAAATCAAAGTTTGGCCCAATGTGTGTTCTTTAGGTGGTTTGGACAACAAATGGTTCAAACCTTGCTCCGTTTCTTTTTTTGAGGGCTCGGAACCCAAAGTTCGACCCAATGAGACTTTTTATCTTGTTTGGACGAACTTGATCCAAACTTTGCTCCGTCTGAGTTTTGGAGAGTTTGGAAATCAAACTTTGGCATAATGTGTGTTCTTTAGGTGGTTTGGACGACAAATGGTTCAAACCTTGCTCCATTTCTGTTTTTTAGGGCTCGGAACCCAAAGTTCGTGCCAATGAGAGTTTTTCATCTTATTTGGACAAACTTGGTCCAAACTTTGCTCCGTCTTACTGATATGAATCCTACCATGCTATCCAAAACTAAAGAAAAGCTTCAAAATGGAGATTCATTAAATGCACTCAAGCTTCATTGAAGACAAGTAAAAGTGTCATTTATGGAACATGGACTTCAAGATACTTCAAGTGAGGTTTCAAGCATGGGAGGTTACAAATATTAATTGGCTGATTGCAAACTCCTATTCACGGATTCATGGACCCTTTTGAATGTATTTTCAGTTTTATGTCATTTTAGTTACTTTTTAGGTTACATTTAGTTAATGGCTTATTATGGTCATAAAGTTGGAATGTTACAACTCTTGAAATGCCTCATGGAAGGTCTAGGGTTCAATTTTAAGGCTATATAATGCCATGTAATTCCTTTGTAAAAAAAAAAAAGAAGACTTGGAAATGTAGTAAAATAAGCCTTTGAGCTTTTCCTTTAGCCTAGAGCTAAGTTTCTTTGCAATTCTATGTAGTTTAGGTTGCATGCTGAGAATCATTCAAGCTTGACTTGATCAATCATGCTTGTGGAGTGATTCGAATCTCAAGCAAGTTTTCTTGCCTTGAGATATTTGATCGACAAGGTAATCCGGTTTTTACTTTCCTTGGGTTGATTTTCAAATCGGTTTTGGGGTTTTCAGATTTGAGATCTAAAGGTCTTGTTTTTCAGCAAGGTTGTTAGATACATTTCCTGGGAGTTTCATAACATTTGGTATCAGAGCTACTTTGATTTCACAACATTTGGTATCAGAGCTGCTTTGATTCATATCACTTAGTTTTGGAGAGTTTTGAAATCAAAGTTTTGCCCAATGTGTGTTCTTGAGGTGGTTTGGACGACAAATGGTTTAAACCTTGCTTCGTTTCTGTTTTGGAGGGCTCGGAACCCAAAGTTCGACCCAATGAGACTTTTTAACTTGTTTGGACAAACATGGTCCAAACATTGCTCCGTCTGAGTTTTGGAGAGTTTGGAAATCAAAGTTTGGCCCAATGTGTGTTCTTTAGGTTGTTTGGACGACAAATGGTTCAAACCTTGCTCCGTTTCTTTTTTTGAGGGCTCGGAACCCAAAGTTCGTCCCAATGAGACTTTTTATCTTGTTTGACAAAACTTGGTCCAAACATTGCTCCGTCTGAGTTTTGGAAAGTTTGGAAATCAAAGTTTGGCCCAATGTGTGTTCTTTAGGTGGTTTGGACGACAAATGGTTCAAACCTTGCTCCATTTCTATTTTTGAGGGCTCGGAACCCAAAGTTCGTCCCTATGAGAGTTTTTCATAATGTTCGGACGAACTTGGTCAAAACTTTGCTCCGTCTGAGTTTTGGAGAGTTTGGAAATCAAAGTTTGCCCAATGTGTGTTCGTCTGGTGGTTTGGACGACAAATGGTTTAAACCTTGCTTCGTTTCTGTTTTGGAGGGCTCGGAACCCAAAGTTCGACCCATGAGACTTTTTATCTTGTTTGGACGAACTTGATCCAAACTTTGCTCCGCCTGAGTTTTGGAGAGTTTGGAAATCAAAGTTTGGCCCAATGTGTGTTCTTTAGGTGGTTTGGATGACAAATGGTTCAAACCTTGCTCCGTTTCTGTTTTGTAGGGCTCGAAACCCAAAGTTCGTCCCAATGAGACTTTTTATCTTGTTTCACCGAAAGGGCCGACTAGCTGATTATAGAAAGCAAGGAGAGAATCAAGCTTTACAAGTAATGATAGCTTGAGAGTTCTCAGCGCATGCCTTTGAAATACAAGATAGAAGTCTTTTATAGACTCCGAAATTCAAACTAAAATTGAATGCGGAAAAATAAAAGATAAGGTCGAATTGTCAGGACAGGACCCCTGATAGATTCGTCTTTTTGAAAAGTAATAACGACAAAATTGAAAAAGCTAAACTAAATTATTAGTCCGACAGGACAGGACCCCTGGCCGGATAGACTTGACATAAAGATAAATAATTATAAAAGACAAAAGAAAGGATAAGATAAGATTTCATGACTGCTACTTTACAGCTGTTGAAGATGCTTCAGCTTTATCTCTTGTCAGAAGATAAGATTCTTTATCTTGTCGGCTGAATAATTGGCTTCTCTCCTAAACTTCGATCACCCTAGGCGAATTACAGGCTTACCAACGGACTCACTGCTCTTAAACATTTGCGAGACTTACGGCCGGGAACACCAAACTAGGTCCTCACGATTTTCAGGACAATTGCCAACTATCTTTGTCTTCAAAATATAGGATCTTTGGCCTTGATCGTACTGCTGCTTCTTCTTCTAAAGCTGTGTTTTAGCAGAAATGTATTTACAGTGTAAACTAGATTACTTACAGAGTTTACACCTTTTAACACTAAAGTGGGGAATTTACAACACTTTTTTTTTTTTTTTTTAATTTGACGGAATTACTTCCTTTTGAAGTATTCCTTACACATACTGACTGTCTCTTTGTGAAACAGGTCATTTTGACTCGGAGCTCACATAGGTTGTGAGTCGAGGAATGGATCGTCCAGATCGTAATCCGGATCGCTTTCTTCTCCTTCTTGTGCAGAAGAAGCTGGAGACGCGCTTCTGTCTGAAGCCGCCATCTGTAGAATTCTTTGGAAATCTGCATCAGATGTTGTCTGAGCCAGAGCTGCCAGAAGCTTGGATTTGTCATTCAGAAATTCGGCGTTTCTTTTAATATCGATATCTTGAAGATATCCATTTGCAGCGAACCATTCTTTTACTTTGTTTAGGGTAGCGTTTTGAAAATTGAACTTGTCCCACCATTTAATCTTTAAGATCTTTGTGATGGTTTTGTATTGAGGTTGATTGCTGGTTGAGAAGTTCCAGCAAAATATCCAAGGAACTTGAAAGTATAAACAGAATCTCATTGAATTATGAAAAGTTGTTTTTTGAATATTCCTTGCAAAATGATAGTATGATTCTTGCAAGGGAGTTGGTAAAATATCATCCGTAAGGCCGAATGTATTCCACCATTGAATAAACCACAGAGGAAATGTGATTTTGTATGCATTTTGACAAAAGGATATGAACCAAGAATGTTTGAAGTGTGAATACCACATAACGTTATACCAGGCTCTGATGTAATCCCGATATGAATACGTTTGTGGTACAAACGGTTTTGAGAAGGATTTATCAGTGTATAAACCTTGATTCCAGTGGGTTGGATTCAAGGCTTTGAATATTTTGAATTTTGAATAAGCGATCTTTGAGGGATCGTTTTTGTCTGGAATATGAGTAATCTCAGCTGACTTGGTGTCAACCAGGATAAACTCATAGAAGGTACGAGTTTTGTTAAGATCCTCAGTCATGAAATTGAAGCCTGTAGGATACATATTTGAAACGGTCTCTTCTAGGTTAAGACCTTGAAATTCAGGTTCTATGATAGGTTCATAGAGGACCTGAGTCTTTTGAAAGTAACCTTTGATCTCTGGGCGAGGTACAAACCTCTTTTCAGGCGTTACAGCCGCAGAGTATGTTGAAGAGGTCGGGATCGATGATCCGATTGCTGAAGAAGGAGAGACAGGAGGTCTCAATTGAACAACTCCGCCAGAAGGACGGACAAGGTTGGCCGAAGGCCGTGGAGGTGGAGTGGAAGACTCCATTGGAGGCATAGGGCGTATACCGCCTTGCCTTGACCTGGATCGGGTTACTGGAGTAAACCCTAAATCCATTGCATATTGATCAGCACTCATAGGAGGAGGTGCTGGAGAAGAGGAAGAAGATGGGCGACTACCCCTTGAAGAGGAGGCTCTGCCTCTATTTTCACTCATTCACTCTTTTCTTTTCTTTTCTTTAGCAAGAGAGAGAGAGGAGAGAGTTTTTGAGTTAGAAACTCTCTTGAGAGGTAATCAGCAAGAGGGTTTTGAGTGCCTTTTATAGGCAAAATTTCGAAATCAAAACATGATAAAATCGCTTGCCATCTGGCAAAAATTTGTTTTGAAACCAGATTTTTAACATCTTTTTCTAAAACGAATTTTGACGCTCTAGAATCAGTTTTGATGGTGAATTTTTTGTTTATCAAATCACCTTGGAATTTTTGGACACAGAGAACTATAGCAAGTAACTCTTTTTTGACTGTGGAGTAATTCTTTTGAGTGTCATTCCAAATTCCTGAATGGAATCGGATAATTGATTCTTCCTTATCAAGACACTGTTTAAGGATTCCTCCATATCCAATGTCTGATGCATCTGTCTCCACGATCAGATTTGCTTTTGGATTGATGAGACTTAAACAGGGAATTGATTTGACTAAAGCTTTTATCTTTTGAACAGCTTTAGTATGCTCATCATTCCATGGTTTTGGATTTTTCTTTAGCCTTTGAAAAAGTGGCTTACAAATGGGTCTGAGATTTTGAATGAAATCAGACACATAATTGAGACAGCCCAAAAACCTTTGAAGTTGGGTTTTGTCTGTGAGTTGGTCCGGAAAATTTGTAGCAAAGTTTATGGACCTTTGAATAGGTTTAATCAGGCCCATATAGATATTGAAGCCCAAAAATTTAATCTGGGTTTGAAAAAGTTTGACTTTTGATAGAGAGACTGCCAAACCATTTTGTTTGATGATATTTATAAACATATTTAAATGTTTAAAGTGTTGATCGATGCTTGAAGAGAAAACCAAAACATCGTCAATATAAACAATTGTAAAATCTTGAAAATCATTGAAAATGTCATTCATGATTTTTTGAAATTCTGAAGGGGCATTTTTAAGCCCAAATGGCATAACATTCCATTCGTATTGGCCGAATGGTACATTGAAAGCAGTTTTGTACTTATCTTTTTCTGAAATTTGAATTTGCCAAAAACCTGACTTCATGTCAAATTTTGAAAATACTTTTGCACCAGAAATACGTTTTAGTAAATCTTGTTTATTGGGAATTGGATATCTTATCCATTCCAAAACTTTGTTTAAAGGTTTGTAATTGATTACTAACCTTGGCACACCACGCTCCTGTTCGGCTGCGTTGTTCACATAGAATGCTGCACATGACCATGGGCTTTTGGATGGTCTGATCAGCTTCTTTTTGAGTAAATCCTGTATTTCTGATTTACAAAATGTTAGTAGCTCTGCATTCATTTGAATCGGTCTTGCCTTTGTAGGGATTTTTTATTCATCAAAATCTTTTGAATAGGGAAGATTAACAATGTGTTTTTTCCTATCCCAAAAAGCATTTGGAAGATTTGAACAAATTTCTTTTTCAATTTTGTTTTCTAGATCCTTTATTCTGATTTTTACAGAAGGGTTTTTAAGATTTTCTTCAATCTTTTTGTAGCTAATTTCTTCTTTTAAAAAGGAAATTTGTTTTTGCTTTCTTTGGATTTCTTCTAATTTTAACTCGCTAATTTCCATAATATCATATGGAAGGATTGGAGTTATGAACTCGAAAATAATATCGGTTCCGTCGAAATTGGAAACTAAACCTTTTTCGGTTATACTTAAAGGATAGAGTTGGGTTAGGAATGGGGTTCCTAAGATCAACTCTTGTTTTAAATCTTTGACCAAAAGAAATGAGCAAATAATGCAAATCTCATTATTGCAGATATGAGCATTTGATAATTTGTATTGAACATTTAAACCTTGACCATTTGCGCTACTCAGCTTTTGAGTAGTTTTTTCAAAATATTTAGTAGGGATGAGGCCTTGTTGGACACAATTTTGATCAGCCGCAGAGTCAATTAAGGCTTTGAGGGTGATTTGAAAATCTTCTATTTTGAGAGTGATTAAAGAATACCATTTTTGAAATTGGGTTCTGGTGATTTGATTTAGAAGGAAATCTTCTCCTTCATTATCAGAATTGACAGATTTGAGTTTTAGATTGCTGAGTTCGATTTTTATTAGTTCGATCTCAGTTTTATTATCCCTTATTTCTTTTTTAAGATTGTTGATTTCAAATTGTAAGTCTTTAATAGAAGTGGGTTGTGTTTCAGATTTTTCTTTGAAAAAATCTTTTCTTTGAAGTATTTCGGAAAGAGAGGGTTGTTTAATCTCGGTCTTTTCATTGGCATAAGCAGAGGTACTTGGAGAAGATAAAGATTGCTTAAGGACCTTAAGAATCGTCTTCTTCATCTCTTTGTCCTCTATATGGTCTATAGAGTTGAAGAGAACCTCTTGCTCTGTAGTAAGAACATTTATGCAATGTCCTTCACAGTCTTTTTTACAGACTTTGACACCTTTGGATTGATCGCTCTGGCTATGGCTAGAGGCCTCAGAGTCGGTGTCATCGAATTGAAACTCGTTCAATTCTTGATCAGAGCTATCGTAAACAGAAGAATATTCCTCTTCTAAGTCTAGCTCATTGATTCTTCTGTTAGGGCATCTATTTGCATAGTGTCCCTCCTTTTGACATTTAAAACAAAAGATTTTTCCTTTGTCTTTGAAGGCAGCTTGCTTTGGTTTGGATGTGTGTCTAGATTGTCTTCTCTTATAGCGAGGATTTGGGGTGAATTGCTTTCTGGGAATATACTTCCTTGACTGTCTTTGATAGAACTGAGGTCTATCATTGTATTGGTTTTTGAAATACCTTCGGCTATTACGCCGTCGGATGATTTTGTTAGTGGGGCGACCTGGTTCTTCTATACGTTCGCACCCATATTGAGAGCAAAAGGCCTTCATATCTCTTAATCTGCTCTTTTCGCTCTTTTGAACCTTTCGCTGAACTTTGATCTCGTTACAGATTTGAAGACCACAATTAATGACATATGCTGTTAGATCACCATAGGTCAAATTGTCCCAATTGATTTTTCCATTATAGCGCTCATGAAGGGTCATGTAGACTCTTTCAGATACGTAACTTGGAAGTCCATCTAAGAACTTTTCTTTCCAATGGGTCCAATCTGGATCTTTCATGTAAAAGACCCTGGATATGAACATATCCTTGTACCAATTGAAGTTGGCAAGATTTTTGCTTCTGAGATTTTTGAGAATGGTTCTTTGAGTGTCATCATGCTTCACGCTATGTGAAGTTGTGAAATTCCAAGAGATAGCATAAATTAGTGCCTCTACAGCATCTTGCTGTTCTACCTCTTCTTCAATGATGACAACCTTTGGAGGGGTTTTTGAAGTTTCAGGTTTAGAAATAGGTTCTCCTCCTATCCTTATACCTGGATCGGCTTTTGGATCAGGAATCTCTCTTTTCCTTCTGATCTTTGTGGAATGAAGTTTGATTTCTAATTTGATGGCGGTATTGAGACAATCCCACCATGCCTTAAGGATACCTGTAAAACCATTTATCAAGGTTATACAGGCTGCATGATTAGAATTCCCATTTTCCTGGTATGCTGTAGAAGCTATGAGCATTTCTGACAGCGTATCTTGAATTTGTCTATCCGACTTTCCATCAATGTTCCAAACAATAATAGAATTTCCATCAAATTGTTTGGTTTTGACGAACTTGTGTCTTTGTTCGTAATTGAGATCTGGCATCGAGGGTCTTTGATACCAGTTCACACGATCTCCTGGATTTAGATAACCCAGCTTATTAAGGGATTGAGTTTCGTCGATTTTCAAGTCAGAAAATTGTTCAATGATAGAATCAATGTCATCACTGTCACTATCATTTAAAACATTTATCTGGCTTGAGCTTTCTCCCCTAGATATGGCAGCAAGCTTTCTATCGATCTCCTCCAAGAGTTTAGTCTTTGGAGTTTTGAGATTGACCTGTTCAAGAGGGCTGAACATGGGTTTGATTGGTGCTGGAGGAGGATCAATTAATTCCTCTAGCCGATAAACTTGTTCAGCTATGGAGGTTAGCATTCGGTTGGAGAAATTGTTTTGGAGCTGAATGCTTTTGATTTCTTTGTTGGTAGGAGGTTGAGCCTCTTCAGCGTCTCTAATGAGCTGAAAGGGTTTTGCAACAATTTTTTCATGATAAAAACTGTCGAACTCAACATCTTCCATTGGAGGATAGTTTCCTTGAACTTCTTCTCGTCTCATTGTTTTCCACCTTTCCTTTTCTCTTATGGCACATATGTGAGAATATTCTTTTCTCTGATTGAACCATCGGAAAAAGGAAACATGTTCTTGAAGCTTTTCAAGAGTTTGAAAGTACTCTTCTTTAATGACTTTTCTCTGTTCTTCAGAGTAAGTTTTAAAGAAGCGTTTTCTTTCTTCTCTATTGTCTTTAGCCATAAACTCCTTTTGCAGGGCTTCTTTGTCGACTTTGAAGTCGTTATCAGCAATGATAACGTTCAATTGGCTTTTGAAAACCGATTCTGTTTCCATATCAGTTTGGGTTGGAGAAGGAGGTTTTTCTTCTTCATATTGGAAATTTGGAACTCCGTGTTCCAATCTTACAGACTTGACTCTGAGTGAGCTTGTTCTGCCAATACTTTGAAGAGATTCTGGCCTGATGCTAGAGGTACTTGGTCTAGAACTCATGAACTCCTTTTTGTTCATGTTTTCTTTGACCACAGGAAAACGAGGTTCTTCATCCTCAAATTTGATTTCTACTCTCCCGTCGGGATGTTCAATGATATGGGAAAGTTCTTTCTCCTTCTTTTTAGGAACAAAGGCATTTTCGATTGTCCAAGAAGGATTTCTTGTGAGGTTATCCCATGAAAGCATCTTTGGGACACTTACAGAGGATTTATTGATGTTGGTTTCAATAAGCATGGTTTTCCCTTTAGGGGATTGTACCAGTGCTTTTGGTTCCATTGAGGAGGTAAGGGTTTTGTAGGTGATCTTGTATAGAAGCGTCATCTTTTTGACACCTTCTTCCAGATTCAAACCTTGACCTGTAACTTCAAGGGTTAAGGTCTTGAGAATATGGGGGTCATCAAGAGCCACCATAAAATTTGGAAAACAATTGAAATAGACTGGACCATCGGCAAGATTGGACTCGATGATTCCAAGAAGAGAGTTAGAGAAGTCTTTGTGACGTCTATCTCTCAAGATTGCGAGAACAGGAGTGTCAAGACCCGTTCTGAACATGGGTCGGAGAGCAACTTGAACAGCTCCTATATGGAGGAATTGAAAATCCTTTCTGTGTTTGAGGATATCGTCTTTTGGAAATAATTGAATAGAATAAATATTCCCATAAACAGGAATTTTGCGTTCAACAATCTTTATGCAATGTTGTTCTTTGAAATTGAACGTGTTGTGCATATAGATTGTTTTATTGTCAAGCTTAGGTAGACCCCAAGCTTGAAGGTTGTTTTCGATCTTTGCTATATGCAAAGCTTCATTGGAGATATCTGAGCCAGAAGAGGCCATATGCTGGTCCTCTATTTCATTTTGGGTTAGCTCCTTTGAGGGAGCTGGTTTTGAAGGAAGAGTCTTAAACAAAATTTTCTTTAAGAGAGACATTGATTATATAAAAACCATTTTTCAAAATTTCAAACAATATTCTTTGAAATTAAGAACTATTTTCTCTGAGTCGATTACCAGAAAATATATACCTTCACTTACTCTTTCGGCAAGAAGGCAAGGTAGGCTGACCAACGGATTCACTGCGCTTTCTTGGCGTCTTACGACCGGGACCACCAACCGCAACAGTCCTTCACAACAGTCCTTCGGAGTAGATGAACGGAAATATCTTCTGACGATCTCTTCGTCGAAGATAGATTTAAACTTCAAAGGTATTGATGAGATTAAGAAAAGAGCTCTTATGGAATCCCTTCTCCCCCAAGAAAAAATTTGAAATCAACAAGAAATTGAAAAATTGAAAATTTTTATTGAATGGCTCTGATACCAGATTGGTAACAGCTTCGATGGCCCTTACAAGAGTTTTGGAGAATTTGGAAATCAAAGTTTGGCCCAATGTGTGTTCTTTAGGTTGTTTGGACAACAAATGGTTCACACCTTGCTCCGTTTCTTTTTTTGAGGGCTCGAAACCCAAAGTTCGTCCCAATGAGACTTTTTATCTTTTTTGACCAAACTTTGTCCAAATTTTGGTCCGTCTGAGTTTTGGAGAGTTTGGAAATCAAAGTTTTGCCCAATGTGTGTTCTTTAGGTGGTTTGGACGACAAATGGTTCAAACCTTGCTCCATTTCTGTTTTTGAGGGCTCGGAACCCAAAGTTCGTACAAATGAGAGTTTTTCATCTTGCTTGGACGAACTTGGTCCAAACTTTTCTCCGTCTGAGTTTTGGAGAGTTTCGACATCAAAGTTTGGCCCAATGTGTGTTCTTTAGGTGGTTTGGACGACAAATGGTTCAAACCTTGCTCCGTTTCTTTTTTTGAGGGCTCGAAACCCAAAGTTCGTTCCAATGAGACTTTTTTTCTTGTTTGACCAAACTTGGTCCAAACTTTGCTCCGTCTGAGTTTTGGAGAGTTTGGAAATCAAAGTTTGGCCCAATGTGTGTTCTTTACGTGGTTTGGACGACAAATGGTTCAAACCTTGCTCCATTTCTGTTTTTGAGGGCTCGGAACCCAAACTTCGTACAAATGAGAGTTTTTCATCTTGCTTGGACGAACTTGGTCCAAACTTTTCTCCGTCTGAGTTTTGGAGAGTTTCGACATCAAAGTTTGCCCAATGTGTGTTCTTTAGGTTGTTTGGACGACAAATGGTTTAAACCTTGCTTTGTTTCTATTTTGGAGGGCTCGGAACCCAAAATTCGACCCAATGAGACTTTTTATCTTGTTTGGATGAACTTGATCCAAACTTTGCTCCGTCTGAGTTTTGGAGAGTTTGGAAATCAAAGTTTGGCCCAATGTGTGTTCTTTAGGTGGTTTGGACGACAAATTGTTCAAACCTTTCTCAGTTTCTGTTTTTTAGGGCTTGAAACCCAAAGTTCGTCCCAATGAGACTTTTTATCTTGTTTCACCGAACTTGGTCCAAACTTTGCTCCGTCTGAGTTTTGGAGAGTTTGGAAATCAAAGTTTGGCCCAATGTGTGTTCTTTAGGTGGTTTGGACGACAAATGGTTCAAACCTTGCTCCATTTCGCTTTTTGAGGGCTCGGAACCCAAAGTTCGTCCCAATGAGAGTTTTTCATCTTATTTGGACAAACTTGGTCCAAACTTTGCTCCGTCTTAGTTTTGGAGAGTTTTGAAATCAAAGTTTTGCCCAATGTGTGTTCTTTAGGTGGTTTTGACGACAAATGGTTCAAACCTTGCTCCATTTCTGTTTTTGAGGGCTCGGAACCCAAAGTTCGTACCAATGAGAGTTTTTCATCTTGCTTGGACGAACTTGGTCCAAACTTTGCTCCATCTGAGTTTTGGAGAGTTTCGACATCAAAGTTTGCCCAATGTGTGTTCTTTAAGTGGTTTGGACGACAAATGGTTTAAACCTTGCTTCGTTTCTGTTTTGGAGGGCTCGGAACCCAAAATTCGACCCAATGAGACTTTTTATCTTGTTTGGATGAACTTGATCCAAACTTTGCTCCGTCTGAGTTTTGGAGAGTTTGGAAATCAAAGTTTGGCCCAATGTGTGTTCTTTAGGTGGTTTGGACGACAAATTGTTCAAACCTTTCTCCGTTTCTGTTTTTTAGGGCTCGAAACCCAAAGTCAGTCCCAATGAGACTTTTTATCTTGTTTCACCGAACTTGGTCGAAACTTTGCTCCGTCTGAGTTTTGGAGAGTTTGGAAATCAAAGTTTGGCCCAATGTGTGTTCTTTAGGTGGTTTGGACGACAAATGGTTCAAACCTTGCTCCGTTTCTTTTTTTGAGGGCTCGGAACCCAAAGTTCGTCCCAATGAGACTTTTTATCTTGTTTGACAAAACTTGGTCCAAACATTGCTCCATCTGAGTTTTGGAGAGTTTGGAAATCAAAGTTTGGCCCACTGTGTGTTCTTTAGGTGGCTTGGACGACAAATGGTTCAAACCTTGCTCCATTTCGCTTTTTGAGCGCTCGGAACCAAAAGTTCGTACCAATGAGAGTTTTTCATCTTGCTTGGACGAACTTGGTCCAAACTTTGCTCCGTCTGAGTTTTGGAGAGTTTCGACATCAAAGTTTGCCCAATGTGTGTTCTTTAGGTGGTTTGGACGACAAATGGTTTAAACCTTGCTTCGTTTCTGTTTTTGAGGGCTCGGAACACAAAATTCGACCCAATGAGACTTTTTATCTTGTTTGGATGAACTTGATCCAAACTTTGCTCCGTCTGAGTTTTGGAGAGTTTGGAAATCAAAGTTTGGCCCAATGTGTGTTCTTTAGGTGGTTTGGACGACAAATTGTTCAAACCTTTCTCCGTTTCTGTTTTTTAGGGCTCGAAACCCAAAGTCAGTCCCAATGAGACTTTTTATCTTGTTTCACCGAACTTGGTCCAAACTTTGCTCCGTCTGAGTTTTGGAGAGTTTGGAAATCAAAGTTTGGCCCAATGTGTGTTCTTTAGGTGGTTTGGACGACAAATGGTTCAAACCTTGCTCCGTTTCTTTTTTTGAGGGCTCGGAACCCAAAGTTCGTCCCAATGAGACTTTTTATCTTGTTTGACAAAACTTGGTCCAAACATTGCTCCATCTGAGTTTTGGAGAGTTTGGAAATCAAAGTTTGGCCCACTGTGTGTTCTTTAGGTGGCTTGGACGACAAATGGTTCAAACCTTGCTCCATTTCGCTTTTTGAGCGCTCGGAACCAAAAGTTCGTACCAATGAGAGTTTTTCATCTTGCTTGGACGAACTTGGTCCAAACTTTGCTCCGTCTGAGTTTTGGAGAGTTTCGACATCAAAGTTTGCCCAATGTGTGTTCTTTAGGTGGTTTGGACGACAAATGGTTTAAACCTTGCTTCGTTTCTGTTTTTGAGGGCTCGGAACACAAAATTCGACCCAATGAGACTTTTTATCTTGTTTGGATGAACTTGATCCAAACTTTGCTCCGTCTGAGTTTTGGAGAGTTTGGAAATCAAAGTTTGGCCCAATGTGTGTTCTTTAGGTGGTTTGGACGACAAATTGTTCAAACCTTTCTCCGTTTCTGTTTTTTAGGGCTCGAAACCCAAAGTCAGTCCCAATGAGACTTTTTATCTTGTTTCACCGAACTTCGTCCAAACTTTGCTCCGTCTGAGTTTTGGAGAGTTTGGAAATCAAAGTTTGGCCCAATGTGTGTTCTTTAGGTGGTTTGGACGACAAATGGTTCAAACCTTGCTCCGTTTCTTTTTTTGAGGGCTCGGAACCCAAAGTTCGTCCCAATGAGACTTTTTATCTTGTTTGACAAAACTTGGTCCAAACATTGCTCCATCTGAGTTTTGGAGAGTTTGGAAATCAAAGTTTGGCCCACTGTGTGTTCTTTAGGTGGCTTGGACGACAAATGGTTCAAACCTTGCTCCATTTCGCTTTTTGAGCGCTCGGAACCAAAAGTTCGTACCAATGAGAGTTTTTCATCTTGCTTGGACGAACTTGGTCCAAACTTTGCTCCGTCTGAGTTTTGGAGAGTTTCGACATCAAAGTTTGCCCAATGTGTGTTCTTTAGGTGGTTTGGACGACAAATGGTTTAAACCTTGCTTCGTTTCTGTTTTTGAGGGCTCGGAACCCAAAATTCGACCCAATGAGACTTTTTATCTTGTTTGGATGAACTTGATCCAAACTTTGCTCCGTCTGAGTTTTGGAGAGTTTGGAAATCAAAGTTTGGCCCAATGTGTGTTCTTTAGGTGGTTTTGACGACAAATTGTTCAAACCTTTCTCCGTTTCTGTTTTTTAGGGCTCGAAACCCAAAGTCAGTCCCAATGAGACTTTTTATCTTCTTTCACCGAACTTCGTCCAAACTTTGCTCCGTCTGAGTTTTGGAGAGTTTGGAAATCAAAGTTTGGCCCAATGTGTGTTCTTTAGGTGGTTTGGACGACAAATGGTTCAAACCTTGCTCCGTTTCTTTTTTTGAGGGCTCGGAACCCAAAGTTCGTCCCAATGAGATATTTTATCTTGTTTGACAAAACTTGGTCCAAACATTGCTCCGTCTGAGTTTTGGAGAGTTTGGAAATCAAAGTTTGGCCCACTGTGTTTTCTTTAGGTGGTTTGGACGACAAATGGTTCAAACCTTGCTCCATTTCGCTTCTTGAGGGCTCGGAACCCAAAGTTCGTCCCAATGAGAGTTTTTCATCTTATTTGGACAAACTTGGTCCAAACTTTGCTCCGTCTTAGTTTTGGAGAGTTTTGAAATCAAAGTTTTGCCCAATGTGTGTTCTTTAGGTGGTTTGGACGACAAATGGTTCAAACCTTGCTCCATTTTTGTTTTTGAGGGCTCGGAACCCAAAGTTCGTACCAATGAGGGTTTTTCATCTTGCTTGGACGAACTTGGTCCAAACTTTGCTCCGTCTGAGTTTTGGAGAGTTTCGACATCAAAGTTTGCCCAATGTGTGTTCTTCAGGTGGTTTGGACGACAAATGGTTTAAACCTTGCTTCGTTTCTGTTTTCGAGGGCTCGGAACCCAAAGTTCGACCCCATGAGACTTTTTATCTTGTTTGGACGAACTTGATCCAAACTTTGCTCCGTCTGAGTTTGTGAGAGTCTGGAAATCAAAGTTTGGCCCAATGTGTGTTCTTTAGGTGGTTTGGACGACAAATGGTTCAAAGCTTGCTCCGTTTCTTTTTTTGAGGGCTCGAAACCCAAAGTTCGTCCCAATGAGACTTTTTTTCTTGTTTGACCAAACTTGGTCCAAACTTTGCTCCGTCTGAGTTTTGGAGAGTTTGGAAATCAAAGTTTGGCCCAATGTGTGTTCTTTAGGTGGTTCGGACAACAAATGGTTCAAACCTTGCTCCGTTTGTTTTTTTGAGGGCTCGAAACACAAAGTTCGTCCCAATGAGACTTTTTATCTTGTTTGACCAAACTTGGTCCAAACTTTGGTCCGTCTAAGTTTTGGAGAGTTTGGAAATCAAAGTTTGGCCCAATGTGTGTTCTTTAGGTGGTTTGGACGACAAATGGTTCAAACCTTGCTCCGTTTCTTTTTTTGAGGGCTCGGAACCCACAGTTCGTCCCAATGAGACTTTTTATCTTGTTTGACAAAACTTGGTCCAAACATTGCTCCGTCTGAGTTTTGGAGAGTTTGGAAATCAAAGTTTTGCCCAATGTGTGTTCTTTAGGTGGTTTGGACGACAAATGGTTCAAACCTTGCTCCATTTCTGTTTTTGAGGGCTCGGAACCCAAAGTTCGTCCCAATGAGAGTTTTTCATCTTGTTCGGACGAACTTGGTCAAAACTTTGCTCCGTCTGAGTTTTGGACAGTTTGGAAATCAAAGTTTGCCCAATGTGTGTTCCTCAGGTGGTTTGGACGACAAATGGTTTAAACCTTGCTTCGTTTCTGTTTTGGAGGGCTCGGAACCCAAAGTTCGACCCAATGAGACTTTTTAACTTGTTTGGACGAACTTGATCCAAACTTTGCTCCGTCTGAGTTTTGGAGAGTTTGGAAATCAAAGTTTGGCCCAATGTGTGTTCTTTAGGTGGTTTGGACGACAAATAGTTCAAACCTTGCTCCGTTTCTGTTTTTTAGGGCTCGAAACCTAAAGTTTGTCCCAATGAAACTTTTTATCTTGTTTCACCGAACTTGGTCCAAACTTTGTTCCGTCAGAGTTTTGGAGAGTTTGGAAATCAAAGTTTGGCCCAATGTGTGTTCTTTAGGTGGTTTGGACGACAAATGGTTCAAACCTTCCTCCGTTTCTTTTTTTGAGGGCTCGAAACCCAAAGTTCGTGCCAATGAGACTTTTTTTCTTGTTTGACCAAACTTTGTCCAAACTTTGCTCCGTCTGAGTTTTGGAGAGTTTGGAAATCAAAGTTTGGCCCAATGTGTGTTCTTTAGGTGGTTTGGACAACAAATGGTTCAAACCTTGCTCCGTTTTTTTTTTAGGGCTCGAAACCCAAAGTTCGTCCCAATGAGACTTTTTATCTTGTTTGACCAAACTTGGTCCAAACTTTTGTCCGTCTGAGTTTTGGAGAGTTTGGAAATCAAAGTTTGGCCCAATGTGTGTTCTTTAGGTGGTTTGGATGACAAATGGTTCAAACCTTGCTCCATTTTTGTTTTTGAGGGCTCGGAACCCAGAGTTCAAACCAATGAGAGTTTTTCTTCTTGCTTGGACGAACTTGGTCCAAACTTTGCTCCGTCTGAGTTTTGGAGAGTTTCGACATCGAAGTTTGCCCAATGTGTGTTCTTCAGGTGGTTTGGACGAGAAATGGTTTAAACCTTGCTTCGTTTCTGTTTTGGAGGGCTCGAAACCCAAAGTTCGACTTAATGAGACTTTTTATCTTGTTTGGATGAACTTGATCCAAACTTTGCTCCGCCTGAGTTTTGGAGAGTTTGGAAATCAAAGTTTGGCCCAATGTGTGTTCTTTAGGTGGTTTGGACGACAAATGGTTTAAGCTTGCTCCGTTTCTGTTTTTTAGGGCTCGGAACCCAAAGTTCGTCCCAATGAGAGTTTTTCATCTTATTTGGACAAACTTGGTCCAAACTTTGCTCCGTCTTAGTTTTGGAGAGTTTTGAAATCAAAGTTTTGCCCAATGTGTGTTCTTTAGGTGGTTTGGACGACAAATGGTTCAAACCTTGCTCCATTTATGTTTTTGAGTGCACGGAACCCAAAGTTCGTACCAATGAGAGTTTTTCATCTTGCTTGGACGAACTTGGTCCAAACTTTGCTCCGTCTTAGTTTTGGAGAGTTTCGACATCAAAGTTTGCCCAATGTGTGTTCTTTAGGTGGTTTGGACGACAAATGTTTTAAACCTTGCTTCGTTTCTGTTTTGGAGGGCTCGGATCCCAAAATTCGACCCAATGAGACTTTTTATCTTGTTTGGATGAACTTGATCCAAACTTTGCTCTGTCTGAGTTTTGGAGAGTTTGGAAATCAAAGTTTGGCCCAATGTGTGTTCTTTAGGGTGTTTGGACGACAAATTGTTCAAACCTTTCTCCGTTTCTGTTTTTTAGGGCTCGAAACCCAAAGTTCGTCCCAATGAGACTTTTTATCTTGTTTCACCGAACTTGGTCCAAACTTTGCTCCGTCTGAGTTTTGGAGAGTTTGGAAATCAAAGTTTGGCCCAATGTGTGTTCTTTAGGTGGTTTGGACGACAAATGGTTCAAACCTTGCTCCGTTTCTTTTTTTGAGGGCTCGGAACCAAAAGTTCGTCCCAATGAGACTTTTTATCTTGTTTGACAAAACTTGGTCCAAACATTGCTCCGTCTGAGTTTTGGAGAGTTTGGAAATCAAAGTTTGGCCCAATGTGTGTTCTTTAGGTGGTTTGGACGACAAATGGTTCAAACCTTGCTCCATTTCTTGTTTTGAGGGCTCCGAACCCAAAGTTCGTCCCAATGAGCGTTTTTCATCTTTTTCGGACGAACTTGGTCAAAACTTTGCTCCGTCTGAGTTTTGGAGAGTTTGGAAATCAAAGTTTGGCCCAATGTGTGTTCTTTAGGTGGTTTGGACGACAAATGGTTTAAACCTTGCTCCGTTTCTGTTTTTTAGGGCTCGGAACCCAAAGTTCGTCCCAATGAGAGTTTTTCATCTTATTTGGACAAACTTGGTCCAAACTTTGCTCCGTCTGAGTTTTGGAGAGTTTGGAAATAAAAGTTTTGCCCAATGTGTGTTCTTTAGGTGGTTTGGACGACAAATGGTTTAAACCTTGCTTCGTTTCATTTTTAGGGCTCGGAACCCAAAGTTCGACCCAATGAGACTTCTTATCTTGTTTGGACGAACTTGGTCCAAACTTTGCTCCGTCTGAGTTTGTGAGAGTCTGGAAATCAAAGTTTGGCACAATGTGTGTTCTTTAGGTGGTTTGGACGACAAATGGTTCAAACCTTACTCCGTTTCTGTTTTTGAGGGCTCGGAACCCAAAGTTCGTACCAATGAGACTTTTTGTCTTGTTTGACCGAACTTGGTCCAAACGTTTCTCCGTCTGAGTTTTGGAGAGTTTGGAAATCAAAGTTTGCCCAATGTGTGTTCTTTAGGTGGTTTGGACGACAAATGGTTTAAACCTTGCTTCGTTTCTGTTTTGGAGGGCTCGGAACCCAAAGTTCGTGCCAATGAGGGTTTTTCATCTTGCTTGGACGAACTTGGTCCAAACTTTGCTCCGTCTGAGTAATGGAGAGTTTGGAAATCAAAGTTTGGCCCAATGTGTGTTCTTTAGGTGGTTTGGACGACAAATGGTTCAAACCTTGCTATGTTTTCATTTTTTAGGGCTCGAAATCCAAAGTTCGTCCCAATGAGACTTTTTATCTTGTTTCACCGAACTTGGTCCAAACTTTGCTCCGTTTGAGTTTTGGAGAGTTTGGAAATCAAAGTTTGGCCCAATGTGTGTTCTTTAGGTGGTTTGGACGACAAATGGTTCAAACCTTGCTCCGTTTCTTTTTTTGAGGGCTCGGAACCCAAAGTTCGTCCCAATGAGACTTTTTATCTTGTTTGACAAAACTTGGTCCAAACATTGCTCCATCTGAGTTTTGGAGAGTTTGGAAATCAAAGTTTGGCCCACTGTGTGTTCTTTAGGTGGCTTGGACGACAAATGGTTCAAACCTTGCTCCATTTCGCTTTTTGAGCGCTCGGAACCAAAAGTTCGTACCAATGAGAGTTTTTCATCTTGCTTGGACGAACTTGGTCCAAACTTTGCTCCGTCTGAGTTTTGGAGAGTTTCGACATCAAAGTTTGCCCAATGTGTGTTCTTTAGGTGGTTTGGACGACAAATGGTTTAAACCTTGCTTCGTTTCTGTTTTTGAGGGCTCGGAACACAAAATTCGACCCAATGAGACTTTTTATCTTGTTTGGATGAACTTGATCCAAACTTTGCTCCGTCTGAGTTTTGGAGAGTTTGGAAATCAAAGTTTGGCCCAATGTGTGTTCTTTAGGTGGTTTGGACGACAAATTGTTCAAACCTTTCTCCGTTTCTGTTTTTTAGGGCTCGAAACCCAAAGTCAGTCCCAATGAGACTTTTTATCTTGTTTCACCGAACTTCGTCCAAACTTTGCTCCGTCTGAGTTTTGGAGAGTTTGGAAATCAAAGTTTGGCCCAATGTGTGTTCTTTAGGTGGTTTGGACGACAAATGGTTCAAACCTTGCTCCGTTTCTTTTTTTGAGGGCTCGGAACCCAAAGTTCGTCCCAATGAGACTTTTTATCTTGTTTGACAAAACTTGGTCCAAACATTGCTCCATCTGAGTTTTGGAGAGTTTGGAAATCAAAGTTTGGCCCACTGTGTGTTCTTTAGGTGGCTTGGACGACAAATGGTTCAAACCTTGCTCCATTTCGCTTTTTGAGCGCTCGGAACCAAAAGTTCGTACCAATGAGAGTTTTTCATCTTGCTTGGACGAACTTGGTCCAAACTTTGCTCCGTCTGAGTTTTGGAGAGTTTCGACATCAAAGTTTGCCCAATGTGTGTTCTTTAGGTGGTTTGGACGACAAATGGTTTAAACCTTGCTTCGTTTCTGTTTTTGAGGGCTCGGAACCCAAAATTCGACCCAATGAGACTTTTTATCTTGTTTGGATGAACTTGATCCAAACTTTGCTCCGTCTGAGTTTTGGAGAGTTTGGAAATCAAAGTTTGGCCCAATGTGTGTTCTTTAGGTGGTTTGGACGACAAATTGTTCAAACCTTTCTCCGTTTCTGTTTTTTAGGGCTCGAAACCCAAAGTCAGTCCCAATGAGACTTTTTATCTTCTTTCACCGAACTTCGTCCAAACTTTGCTCCGTCTGAGTTTTGGAGAGTTTGGAAATCAAAGTTTGGCCCAATGTGTGTTCTTTAGGTGGTTTGGACGACAAATGGTTCAAACCTTGCTCCGTTTCTTTTTTTGAGGGCTCGGAACCCAAAGTTCGTCCCAATGAGATATTTTATCTTGTTTGACAAAACTTGGTCCAAACATTGCTCCGTCTGAGTTTTGGAGAGTTTGGAAATCAAAGTTTGGCCCACTGTGTTTTCTTTAGGTGGTTTGGACGACAAATGGTTCAAACCTTGCTCCATTTCGCTTCTTGAGGGCTCGGAACCCAAAGTTCGTCCCAATGAGAGTTTTTCATCTTATTTGGACAAACTTGGTCCAAACTTTGCTCCGTCTTAGTTTTGGAGAGTTTTGAAATCAAAGTTTTGCCCAATGTGTGTTCTTTAGGTGGTTTGGACGACAAATGGTTCAAACCTTGCTCCATTTTTGTTTTTGAGGGCTCGGAACCCAAAGTTCGTACCAATGAGGGTTTTTCATCTTGCTTGGACGAACTTGGTCCAAACTTTGCTCCGTCTGAGTTTTGGAGAGTTTCGACATCAAAGTTTGCCCAATGTGTGTTCTTCAGGTGGTTTGGACGACAAATGGTTTAAACCTTGCTTCGTTTCTGTTTTCGAGGGCTCGGAACCCAAAGTTCGACCCCATGAGACTTTTTATCTTGTTTGGACGAACTTGATCCAAACTTTGCTCCGTCTGAGTTTGTGAGAGTCTGGAAATCAAAGTTTGGCCCAATGTGTGTTCTTTAGGTGGTTTGGACGACAAATGGTTCAAAGCTTGCTCCGTTTCTTTTTTTGAGGTCTCGAAACCCAAAGTTCGTCCCAATGAGACTTTTTTTCTTGTTTGACCAAACTTGGTCCAAACTTTGCTCCGTCTGAGTTTTGGAGAGTTTGGAAATCAAAGTTTGGCCCAATGTGTGTTCTTTAGGTGGTTCGGACAACAAATGGTTCAAACCTTGCTCCGTTTGTTTTTTTGAGGGCTCGAAACACAAAGTTCGTCCCAATGAGACTTTTTATCTTGTTTGACCAAACTTGGTCCAAACTTTGGTCCGTCTAAGTTTTGGAGAGTTTGGAAATCAAAGTTTGGCCCAATGTGTGTTCTTTAGGTGGTTTGGACGACAAATGGTTCAAACCTTGCTCCGTTTCTTTTTTTGAGGGCTCGGAACCCACAGTTCGTCCCAATGAGACTTTTTATCTTGTTTGACAAAACTTGGTCCAAACATTGCTCCGTCTGAGTTTTGGAGAGTTTGGAAATCAAAGTTTTGCCCAATGTGTGTTCTTTAGGTGGTTTGGACGACAAATGGTTCAAACCTTGCTCCATTTCTGTTTTTGAGGGCTCGGAACCCAAAGTTCGTCCCAATGAGAGTTTTTCATCTTGTTCGGACGAACTTGGTCAAAACTTTGCTCCGTCTGAGTTTTGGACAGTTTGGAAATCAAAGTTTGCCCAATGTGTGTTCCTCAGGTGGTTTGGACGACAAATGGTTTAAACCTTGCTTCGTTTCTGTTTTGGAGGGCTCGGAACCCAAAGTTCGACCCAATGAGACTTTTTAACTTGTTTGGACGAACTTGATCCAAACTTTGCTCCGTCTGAGTTTTGGAGAGTTTGGAAATCAAAGTTTGGCCCAATGTGTGTTCTTTAGGTGGTTTGGACGACAAATAGTTCAAACCTTGCTCCGTTTCTGTTTTTTAGGGCTCGAAACCTAAAGTTTGTCCCAATGAAACTTTTTATCTTGTTTCACCGAACTTGGTCCAAACTTTGTTCCGTCAGAGTTTTGGAGAGTTTGGAAATCAAAGTTTGGCCCAATGTGTGTTCTTTAGGTGGTTTGGACGACAAATGGTTCAAACCTTCCTCCGTTTCTTTTTTTGAGGGCTCGAAACCCAAAGTTCGTGCCAATGAGACTTTTTTTCTTGTTTGACCAAACTTTGTCCAAACTTTGCTTCGTCTGAGTTTTGGAGAGTTTGGAAATCAAAGTTTGGCCCAATGTGTGTTCTTTAGGTGGTTTGGACAACAAATGGTTCAAACCTTGCTCCGTTTTTTTTTTAGGGCTCGAAACCCAAAGTTCGTCCCAATGAGACTTTTTATCTTGTTTGACCAAACTTGGTCCAAACTTTTGTCCGTCTGAGTTTTGGAGAGTTTGGAAATCAAAGTTTGGCCCAATGTGTGTTCTTTAGGTGGTTTGGATGACAAATGGTTCAAACCTTGCTCCATTTTTGTTTTTGAGGGCTCGGAACCCAGAGTTCAAACCAATGAGAGTTTTTCTTCTTGCTTGGACGAACTTGGTCCAAACTTTGCTCCGTCTGAGTTTTGGAGAGTTTCGACATCGAAGTTTGCCCAATGTGTGTTCTTCAGGTGGTTTGGACGAGAAATGGTTTAAACCTTGCTTCGTTTCTGTTTTGGAGGGCTCGAAACCCAAAGTTCGACTTAATGAGACTTTTTATCTTGTTTGGATGAACTTGATCCAAACTTTGCTCCGCCTGAGTTTTGGAGAGTTTGGAAATCAAAGTTTGGCCCAATGTGTGTTCTTTAGGTGGTTTGGACGACAAATGGTTTAAGCTTGCTCCGTTTCTGTTTTTTAGGGCTCGGAACCCAAAGTTCGTCCCAATGAGAGTTTTTCATCTTATTTGGACAAACTTGGTCCAAACTTTGCTCCGTCTTAGTTTTGGAGAGTTTTGAAATCAAAGTTTTGCCCAATGTGTGTTCTTTAGGTGGTTTGGACGACAAATGGTTCAAACCTTGCTCCATTTATGTTTTTGAGTGCACGGAACCCAAAGTTCGTACCAATGAGAGTTTTTCATCTTGCTTGGACGAACTTGGTCCAAACTTTGCTCCGTCTTAGTTTTGGAGAGTTTCGACATCAAAGTTTGCCCAATGTGTGTTCTTTAGGTGGTTTGGACGACAAATGTTTTAAACCTTGCTTCGTTTCTGTTTTGGAGGGCTCGGATCCCAAAATTCGACCCAATGAGACTTTTTATCTTGTTTGGATGAACTTGATCCAAACTTTGCTCTGTCTGAGTTTTGGAGAGTTTGGAAATCAAAGTTTGGCCCAATGTGTGTTCTTTAGGGTGTTTGGACGACAAATTGTTCAAACCTTTCTCCGTTTCTGTTTTTTAGGGCTCGAAACCCAAAGTTCGTCCCAATGAGACTTTTTATCTTGTTTCACCGAACTTGGTCCAAACTTTGCTCCGTCTGAGTTTTGGAGAGTTTGGAAATCAAAGTTTGGCCCAATGTGTGTTCTTTAGGTGGTTTGGACGACAAATGGTTCAAACCTTGCTCCGTTTCTTTTTTTGAGGGCTCGGAACCAAAAGTTCGTCCCAATGAGACTTTTTATCTTGTTTGACAAAACTTGGTCCAAACATTGCTCCGTCTGAGTTTTGGAGAGTTTGGAAATCAAAGTTTGGCCCAATGTGTGTTCTTTAGGTGGTTTGGACGACAAATGGTTCAAACCTTGCTCCATTTCTTGTTTTGAGGGCTCCGAACCCAAAGTTCGTCCCAATGAGCGTTTTTCATCTTTTTCGGACGAACTTGGTCAAAACTTTGCTCCGTCTGAGTTTTGGAGAGTTTGGAAATCAAAGTTTGGCCCAATGTGTGTTCTTTAGGTGGTTTGGACGACAAATGGTTTAAACCTTGCTCCGTTTCTGTTTTTTAGGGCTCGGAACCCAAAGTTCGTCCCAATGAGAGTTTTTCATCTTATTTGGACAAACTTGGTCCAAACTTTGCTCCGTCTGAGTTTTGGAGAGTTTGGAAATAAAAGTTTTGCCCAATGTGTGTTCTTTAGGTGGTTTGGACGACAAATGGTTTAAACCTTGCTTCGTTTCATTTTTAGGGCTCGGAACCCAAAGTTCGACCCAATGAGACTTCTTATCTTGTTTGGACGAACTTGGTCCAAACTTTGCTCCGTCTGAGTTTGTGAGAGTCTGGAAATCAAAGTTTGGCACAATGTGTGTTCTTTAGGTGGTTTGGACGACAAATGGTTCAAACCTTACTCCGTTTCTGTTTTTGAGGGCTCGGAACCCAAAGTTCGTACCAATGAGACTTTTTGTCTTGTTTGACCGAACTTGGTCCAAACGTTTCTCCGTCTGAGTTTTGGAGAGTTTGGAAATCAAAGTTTGCCCAATGTGTGTTCTTTAAATGGTTTGGACGACAAATGGTTTAAACCTTGCTTCGTTTCTGTTTTGGAGGGCTCGGAACCCAAAGTTCGTGCCAATGAGGGTTTTTCATCTTGCTTGGACGAACTTGGTCCAAACTTTGCTCCGTCTGAGTAATGGAGAGTTTGGAAATCAAAGTTTGGCCCAATGTGTGTTCTTTAGGTGGTTTGGACGACAAATGGTTCAAACCTTGCTATGTTTTCATTTTTTAGGGCTCGAAATCCAAAGTTCGTCCCAATGAGACTTTTTATCTTGTTTCACCGAACTTGGTCCAAACTTTGCTCCGTTTGAATTTTGGAGAGTTTGGAAATCAAAGTTTGGCCCAATGTGTGTTCTTTAGGTGGTTTGGACGACAAATGGTTCAAACCTTGCTCCGTTTCTGTTTTTGAGGGCTCGGAACCCAAAGTTCGTCCCAATGAGACTTTTTATCTTGTTTGACAAAACTTGGTCCAAACATTGCTCCGTCTGAGTTTTGGAGAGTTTGGAAATCAAAGTTTGGCCCAATGTGTGTTCTTTAGGTGGTTTGGACGACAAATGGTTCAAACCTTGCTCCATTTCTGGTTTTGAGGGCTCGGAACCCAAAGTTCGTCCCAATGAGCGTTTTTCATCTTGTTCGGACGAACTTGGTCAAAACTTTGCTCCGTCTGAGTTTTGGAGAGTTTGGAAATAAAAGTTTTGCCCAATGTGTGTTCTTTAGGTGGTTTGGACGACAAATGGTTTAAACCTTGCTTCGTTTCATTTTTAGGGCTCGGAACCCAAAGTTCGACCCAATGAGACTTCTTATCTTGTTTGGACGAACTTGGTCCAAACTTTGCTCCGTCTGAGTTTGTGAGAGTCTGGAAATCAAAGTTTGGCACAATGTGTGTTCTTTAGGTGGTTTGGACGACAAATGGTTCAAACCTTGCTCCGTTTCTGTTTTTGAGGGCTCGGAACCCAAAGTTCATACCAATGAGACTTTTTGTCTTGTTTGACCGAACTTGGTCCAAACTTTTCTCCGTCTGAGTTTTGGAGTGTTTGGAAATCAAAGTTTGCCCAATGTGTGTTCTTTAGGTGGTTTGGACGACAAATGGTTTAAACCTTGCTTCGTTTCTGTTTTGGAGGGCTCGGAACCCAAAGTTCGACCCAATGAGACTTTTTATCTTGTTTGGACGAACTTGATCCAAACTTTGCTCCGTCTGAGTAATGGAGAGTTTGGAAATCAAAGTTTGGCCCAATGTGTGTTCTTTAGGTGGTTTGGACGACAAATGGTTCAAACCTTGCTATGTTTTCATTTTTTAGGGCTCGAAATCCAAAGTTCGTCCCAATGAGACTTTTTATCTTGTTTCACCGAACTTGGTCCAAACTTTGCTCCGTCTGAGTTTTGGAGAGTTTGGAAATCAAAGTTTGGCCCAATGTGTGTTCTTTAGGTGGTTTGGACGACAAATGGTTCAAACCTTGCTCCGTTTCTGTTTTTGAGGGCTCGGAACCCAAAGTTCGTCCCAATGAGACTTTTTATCTTGTTTGACAAAACTTGGTCCAAACATTGCTCCGTCTGAGTTTTGGAGAGTTTGGAAATCAAAGTTTGGCCCAATGTGTGTTCTTTAGGTGGTTTGGACGACAAATGGTTCAAACCTTGCTCCATTTCTGGTTTTGAGGGCTCGGAAGCCAAAGTTCGTCCCAATGAGCGTTTTTCATCTTGTTCGGACGAACTTGGTCAAAACTTTGCTCCGTCTGAGTTTTGGAGAGTTTGGAACTCAAAGTTTGGCCCAATGTGTGTTCTTTAGGTGGTTTGGACGACAAATGGTTTAAACCTTGCTCCGTTTCTGTTTTTTAGGCCTCGGAACCCAAAGTTCGTCCCAATGAGAGTTTTTCATCTTATTTGGACAAACTTGGTCCAAACTTTGCTCCGTCTGAGTTTTGGAGAGTTTGGAAATAAAAGTTTTGCCCAATGTGTGTTCTTTAGGTGGTTTGGACGACAAATGGTTTAAACCTTCCTTCGTTTCATTTTTAGGGCTCGGAACCCAAAGTTCGACCCAATGAGACTTCTTATCTTGTTTGGACGAACTTGGTCCAAACTTTGCTCCGTCTGAGTTTGTGAGAGTCTGGAAATCAAAGTTTGGCACAATGTGTGTTCTTTAGGTGGTTTGGACGACAAATGGTTCAAACCTTGCTCCGTTTCTGTTTTGAGGGCTCGGAACCCAAAGTTCGTCCCAATGAGCGTTTTTCATCTTGTTCGGACGAACTTGGTCAAAACTTTGCTCCGTCTGAGTTTTGGAGAGTTTGGAAATCAAAGTTTGGCCCAATGTGTGTTCTTTAGGTGGTTTGGACGACAAATGGTTTAAACCTTGCTCCGTTTCTGTTTTTTAGGGCTCAGAACCCAAAGTTCGTCCCAATGAGAGTTTTTCATCTTATTTGGACAAACTTGGTCCAAACTTTGCTCCGTCTTAGTTTTGGAGAGTTTTGAAATCAAAGTTTTGCCCAATGTGTGTTCTTCAGGTGGTTTGGACGACAAATGGTTCAAACCTTGCTCCATTTCTGTTTTTGAGGGCTCGGAACCCAAAGTTCGTACCAATGAGAGTTTTTCATCTTGCTTGGACGAACTTGGTCCAAACTTTGCTCCGTCTGAGTTTTGGAGAGTTTGGAAATCAAAGTTTGCCCAATGTGTGTTCTTTAGGTGGTTTGGACGACAAATGGTTTAAACCTTGCTTCGTTTCTGTTTTGGAGGGCTCGGAACGCAAAGTTCGACCCAATGAGACTTTTTATCTTGTTTGGACGAAATTGATCCAAACTTTGCTCCGTCTGAGTAATGGAGAGTTTGGAAATCAAAGTTTTGCCCAATGTGTGTTCTTTAGGTGGTTTGGACGACAAATGGTTCAAACCTTGCTATGTTTTCATTTTTTAGGGCTCGAAATCCAAAGTTCGTCCCAATGAGACTTTTTATCTTGTTTCACCGAACTTGGTCCAAACTTTGCTCCGTCTGAGTTTTGGAGAGTTTGGAAATCAAAGTTTGGCCCAATGTGTGTTCTTTAGGTGGTTTGGACGACAAATGGTTCAAACCTTGCTCCGTTTCTGTTTTTGAGGGCTCGGAACCCAAAGTTCGTCCCAATGAGACTTTTTATCTTGTTTGACAAAACTTGGTCCAAACATTGCTCCGTCTGAGTTTTGGAGAGTGTGGAAATCAAAGTTTGGCCCAATGTGTGTTCTTTAGGTGGTTTGGACGACAAATGGTTCAAACCTTGCTCCATTTCTGTTTTTGAGGGCTCGGAACCCAAAGTTCATCCCAATGAGAGTTTTTCATCTTGTTCGGACGAACTTGGTCAAAACTTTGCTCCGTCTGAGTTTTGGAGAGTTTGGAAATCAAAGTTTGGCCAATGTGTGTTCTTTAGGTGGTTTGGACGACAAATGGTTTAAACCTTGCTCCGTTTCTGTTTTTTAGGGCTCGGAACCCAAAGTTCGTCCCAATGAGAGTTTTTCATCTTATTTGGACAAACTTGGTCCAAACTTTGCTCCGTCTTAGTTTTGGAGAGTTTTGAAATCAAAGTTTTGCCCAATGTGTGTTCTTTAGGTGGTTTGGACGACAAATGGTTCAAACCTTGCTCCATTTCTGTTTTTGAGGGCTCGGTGATATGAACCAAGATGTCTTGTTTTATGCCAAAAACGAATTCAAAATTAAGTTGGATTAAATGAAGTCAAATGTCAATAAAGTTGAAGTCAACTAGCATGGAAGGAACTCAAGTTGTATTGAATGAACTCAACTACATGTCAAGTTCATTTAGTGCAAGTTAAACATCAATGATGGAACCACACTTCAAGCTACTTCAAACTACATCAAGTAGAGCTTCATTTAATCTTTGGGAGGTTACAAGACTTAGTTGGTTGATGGGGTTTTTAATTCTCGGATTTAAGGGAGTTTCCATGTAATTTTCAGTTTTTAAGTTTTGTTATCAATGTTTTAGGTTACAATTTAGGTAGTGGTCATTATAGTATTAATGAGGATGAGAGTTACAACTCTTCAAATGACCATAGGTTACTCTAGAGTTTCATTTTGAGGCTATAAAAAGCCATGTATGTTGTATTTGAAAGAGAAGACTTGGAAATGTAGTAAAATAAGCCTTTGAGCTTTTCCTTTAGCCTAAGAGCTAAGTTTCTTTGCAATTCTATGTAGTTTAGATTGCATGTTGAGAATCATTCAAGCTTGACTTGATCAATCATGCTTGTGGAGTGATTCGAATCTCAAGCAAGTTTCTTGCCTTGAGATATTTGATCGACAAGGTAATCCGGTTTTTACTTTCCTTGGGTTGATTTTCAAATCGGTTTTGAGGTTTTCAGATTTGAGATCTAAAGGTCTTGTTTTTTAGCAAGGTTGTTAGATCCATTTCTTGGGAGTTTCATAACATTTGGTATCAGAGCTACTTTGATTTCATAACATTTGGTATCAGAGCTACTTTGATTTCATAACATTTGGTATCAGAGCTGCTTTGATTCTCAACATTTGGTATCAGAGCTACTTTGATTTCATAACATTTGGTATCAGAGCTGCTTTGATTCATAACATTTGGTATCAGAGCTACTTTGATTTCATAACATTTGGTATCAGAGCTACTTTGATTTCATAACACTCGGAACCCAAAGTTCGTACCAATGAGAGTTTTTCATCTTGCTTGGACGAACTTGGTCCAAACTTTGCTCCGTCTGAGTTTTGGAGAGTTTGGAAATCAAAGTTTGGCCCAATGTGTGTTCTTTAGGTGGTTTGGACGACAAATGGTTTAAACCTTGCTTCGTTTCTGTTTTGGAGGGCTCGGAACCAAAAATTCGACCCAATGAGACTTTTTATCTTGTTTCGATGAACTTGATCCAAACTTTGCTCCGTCTGAGTTTTGGAGAGTTTGGAAATCAAAGTTTGGCCCAATGTGTGTTCTTTAGGTGGTTTGGACGACAAATTGTTCAAACCTTTCTCCGTTTCTGTTTTTTAGGGCTCGAAACCCAAAGTTCGTCCCAATGAGACTTTTTATCTTGTTTCACCGAACTTGGTCCAAACTTTGCTCCGTCTGAGTTTTGGAGAGTTTGGAAATCAAAGTTTGGCCCAATGTGTGTTCTTTAGGTGGTTTGGACGACAAATGGTTCAAACCTTGCTCCGTTTCTTTTTTTGAGGGCTCGGAACCCAAAGTTCGTCCGAATGAGACTTTTTATCTTGTTTGACAAAACTTTGTCCAAACATTGCTCCGTCTGAGTTTTGGAGAGTTTGGAAATCAAAGTTTGGCCCAATGTGTGTTCTTTAGGTGGTTTTGAGGACAAATGGTTCAAACCTTGCTCCATTTCTGTTTTTGAGGGCTCGGAACCCAAAGTTCGTCCCAATGAGAGTTTTTCATCTTGTTCGGACGAACTTGGTCAAAACTTTGCTCCGTCTGAGTTTTGGAGAGTTTGGAAATCAAAGTTTGCCCAATGTGTGTTCTTCAGGTGGTTTGGACGACAAATGGTTTAAACCTTGCTTCGTTTCTGTTTTGGAGGGCTCGGAACCCAAACTTCGACCCAATGAGACTTTTTATCTTGTTTGGACGAACTTGATCCAAACTTTGTTCCGTCTGAGTTTTGGAGAGTTTGGAAATCAAAGTTTGGCCCAATGTGTGTTCTTTAGGTGGTTTGGACGACAAATGGTTCAAACCTTGCTCCGTTTCTGTTTTTTAGGGCTCGAAACCCAAATTTCGTCCCAATGAGACTTTTTATCTTGTTTCACCGAACTTGGTCCAAACTTTGCTGCATCTGAGTTTTGGAGAGTTTGGAAATCAAAGTTTGGCCCAATGTGTGTTCTTTAGGTGGTTTGGACGACAAATGGTTCAAACCTTGCTCCGTTTCTTTTTGAGGGCTCGAAAGCCAAAGTTCGTCCCAATGAGACCTTTTATCTTGTTTGACCAAACTTGGTCCAAACTTTGCTCCGTCTGAGTTTTGGAGAGTATGGAAATCAAAGTTTGGCCCAATGTGTGTTCTTTAGGTGGTTTGAATGACAAATGGTTCAAACCTTGCTCCATTTCTGTTTTTGAGGGCTCGGAACCCAAAGTTTGTACCAATGAGAGTTTTTCATCTTGCTTGGACGAACTTGGTCCAAACTTTGCTCCGTCTGAGTTTTGGAGAGTTTCGACATCAAAGTTTGATCAATGTGTGTTATTTAGGTGGTTTGGACGACAAATGGTTTAAACCTTGCTTCGTTTCTGTTTTGGAGGGCTCGAAACCTAAAGTTCGACCCAATGAGACTTTTTATCTTGTTTGGACGAACTTGATCCAAACTTTGCTCCGTCTGAGTTTTGGAGAGTTTGGAAATCAAAGTTTGGCCCAATGTGTGTTCTTTAGGTGGTTTGGACGACAAATGGTTCAAACCTTTCTCCGTTTCTGTTTTTTAGGGCTCGAAACCCAAAGTTCGTCCCAATGAGACTTTTTATCTTGTTTCACCGAACTTGGTCCAAACTTTGCTCCGTCTCAATTTTGGAGAGTTTGGAAATCAAAGTTTGGCCCAATGAGTGTTCTTTAGGTGGTTTGGACGACAAATGGTTCAAACCTTGCTCCGTTTCTTTTTTTGAGGGCTCGGAACCCAAAGTTCGTCCGAATGACACTTGTTATCTTGTTTGACAAAACTTGGTCCAAACATTGCTCCGTCTGAGTTTTGGAGAGTATGGAAATCAACGTTTGGCCCAATGTGTGTTCTTTAGGTGGTTTGGACGACAAATGGTTCAAACCTTGCTCCATTTCTGTTTTTGAGGGCATGGAACCCAAAGTTCGTCCCAATGAGACTTTTTATTTTGTTTGACCGAACTTGGTCCAAACTTTGCTCCGTCTGTGTTTTGGAGAGTTTGGAAATCAAAGTTTGGCTCTATGTGTGTTCTTTAGGTGGTTTGGACGACAAATGGTTCAAACGTTGCTCCGTTTCTGTTTTTGAGGGCTCGGAACCCAAAGTTCGTCCCAATGAGACTTTTTATCTCTTTTGACCGAAATTGGTCCAAACTTTGCTCCGTCTGAGTTTTGGAGAGTTTGGAAATCAAAGTTTGGCTCTATGTGTGTTCTTTAGGTGGTTTGGACGACAAATGGTTCAAACGTTGCTCCGTTTCTGTTTTTGAGGGCTCGGAACCCAAAGTTCGTCCCAATGAGACTTTTTATCTAGTTTGACCGAACTGTGTCCAAACTTTGCTCCGTCTGAGTTTTGGAGAGTCTGGAAATCAAAGTTTTGCCCAATGTGTGTTCTTTAGGTTATTTGGACGACAAATGGTTCAAACCTTGCTCCATTTCTGTTTTTGAGGGATTGGAACCCAAAGTTCATCCCAATGAGAGTTTTTCATCTTGTTTGGACAAACTTGGTCCAAACTTTGCTCCGTCTGAGTTTTGGAGAGTTTGGAAATAAAAGTTTTGCCCAATGTGTGTTCTTTAGGTGGTTTGGACGACAAATGGTTGAAACCTTGCTTCGTTTCATTTTTAGGGCTCGGAACCCAAAGTTCGACCCAATGAGACTTCTTATCTTGTTTGGACGAACTTGGTCCAAACTTTGCTCCGTCTGAGTTTGTGAGAGTCTGGAAATCAAAGTTTGGCACAATGTGTGTTCTTTAGGTGGTTTGGACGACAAATGGTTCAAACCTTGCTCCGTTTCTGTTTTTGAGGGCTCGGAACCCAAAGTTCGTACCAATGAGACTTTTTATCTTGTTTGACCGAACTTGGTCCAAACTTTTCTCCGTCTGAGTTTTGGAGAGTTTGGAAATCAAAGTTTGCCCAATGTGTGTTCTTTAGGTGGTTTGGACGACAAATGGTTTAAACCTTGCTTCGTTTCTGTTTTGGAGGGCTCGGAACCCAAAGTTCGACCCAATGAGACTTTTTATCTTGTTTGGACCAACTTGATCCAAACTTTGCTCCGTCTGAGTAATGGAGAGTTTGGAAATCAAAGTTTGGCCCAATGTGTGTTCTTTAGGTGGTTTGGACGACAAATGGTTCAAACCTTGCTATGTTTTCATTTTTTAGGGCTCGAAATCCAAAGTTCGTCCCAATGAGACTTTTTATCTTGTTTCACCGAACTTGGTCCAAACTTTGCTCCGTCTGAGTTTTGGAGAGTTTGGAAATCAAAGTTTGGCTCTATGTGTGTTCTTTAGGTGGTTTGGACGACAAATGGTTCAAACGTTGCTCCGTTTCTGTTTTTGAGGGCTCGGAACCCAAAGTTCGTCCCTATGAGACTTTTTATCTAGTTTGACCGAACTTGGTCCAAACTTTGCTCCGTCTGAGTTTTGGAGAGTCTGGAAATCAAAGTTTTGCCCAATGTGTGTTCTTTAGGTTATTTGGACGACAAATGGTTCAAACCTTGCTCCATTTCTGTTTTTGAGGGATCGGAACCCAAAGTTCATCCCAATGAGAGTTTTTCATCTTGTTTGGACAAACTTGGTCCAAACTTTGCTCCGTCTGAGTTTTGGAGAGTTTGGAAATAAAAGTTTTGCCCAATGTGTGTTCTTTAGGTGGTTTGGACGACCAATGGTTTAAACCTTGCTTCGTTTCATTTTTAGGGCTCGGAACCCAAAGTTCGACCCAATGAGACTTCTTATCTTGTTTGGACGAACTTGGTCCAAACTTTGCTCCGTCTGAGTTTGTGAGAGTCTGGAAATCAAAGTTTGGCACAATGTGTGTTCTTTAGGTGGTTTGGACGACAAATGGTTCAAACCTTGCTCCGTTTCTGTTTTTGAGGGCTCGGAACCCAAAGTTCGTACCAATGAGACTTTTTATCTTGTTTGACCGAACTTGGTCCAAACTTTTCTCCGTCTGAGTTTTGGAGAGTTTGGAAATCAAAGTTTGCCCAATGTGTGTTCTTTAGGTGGTTTGGACGACAAATGGTTTAAACCTTGCTTCGTTTCTGTTTTGGAGGGCTCGGAACCCAAAGTTCGACCCAATGAGTCTTTTTATCTTGTTTGGACGAACTTGATCCAAACTTTGCTCCGTCTGAGTAATGGAGAGTTTGGAAATCAAAGTTTGGCCCAATGTGTGTTCTTTAGGTGGTTTGGACGACAAATGGTTCAAACCTTGCTATGTTTTCATTTTTTAGGGCTCGAAATCCAAAGTTCGTCCCAATGAGACTTTTTATCTTGTTTCACCGAACTTGGTCCAAACTTTGCTCCGTCTGAGTTTTGGAGAGTTTGGAAATCAAAGTTTGGCCCAATGTGTGTTCTTTAGGTGGTTTGGACAACAAATGGTTCAAACCTTGCTCCGTTTCTGTTTTTGAGGGCTCGAAACCCAAAGTTCGTCCCAATGAGACTTTTTATCTTGTTTGGACGAACTTGGTCCAAACTTTGCTCCGTCTGAGTTTTGGAGAGTCTGGAAATCAAAGTTTTGCCCAATGTGTGTTCTTTAGGTTGTTTGGATGACAAATGGTTCAAACCTTGCTCCATTAGTGTTTTTGAGGGCTCGGAACCCAAAGTTCGTCCCAATGAGAGTTTTTCATCTTGTTTGGACAAACTTGGTCAACACTTTGCTCCGTCTGAGTTTTGGAGAGTTTGGAAATAAAAGTTTTGCCCAATGTGTGTTCTTTAGGTGGTTTGGACGACAAATGGTTTAAACCTTGCTTCGTTTCATTTTTAGGGCTCGGAACCCAAAGTTCGACCCAATGAGACTTCTTATCTTGTTTGGACGAACTTGGTCCAAACTTTGCTCCGTCTGAGTTTGTGAGAGTCTGGAAATCAAAGTTTGGCACAATGTGTGTTCTTTAGGTGGTTTGGACGACAAATGGTTCAAACCTTGCTCCGTTTCTGTTTTTGAGGGCTCGGAACCCAAAGTTCGTACCAATGAGACTTTTTATCTTGTTTGACCGAACTTGGTCCAAACTTTTCTCCGTCTGAGTTTTGGAGAGTTTGGAAATCAAAGTTTGCCCAATGTGTGTTCTTTAGGTGGTTTAGACGACAAATGGTTTAAACCTTGCTTCGTTTCTGTTTTGGAGGGCTCGGAACCCAAAGTTCGACCCAATGAGACTTTTTATCTTGTTTGGACCAACTTGATCCAAACTTTGCTCCGTCTGAGTAATTGAGAGTTTGGAAATCAAAGTTTGGCCCAATGTGTGTTCTTTAGGTGGTTTGGACGACAAATGGTTCAAACCTTGCTATGTTTTCATTTTTTAGGGCTCGAAATCCAAAGTTCGTCCCAATGAGACTTTTTATCTTGTTTCACCGAACTTGGTCAAAACTTTGCTCCGTCTGAGTTTTGGAGAGTTTGGAAATCAAAGTTTGGCTCTATGTGTGTTCTTTAGGTGGTTTGGACGACAAATGGTTCAAACGTTGCTCCGTTTCTGTTTTTGAGGGCTCGGAACCCAAAGTTCGTCCCTATGAGACTTTTTATCTAGTTTGACCGAACTTGGTCCAAACTTTGCTCCGTCTGAGTTTTGGAGAGTCTGGAAATCAAAGTTTTGCCCAATGTGTGTTCTTTAGGTTATTTGGACGACAAATGGTTTAAACCTTGCTCCATTTCTGTTTTTGAGGGATCGGAACCCAAAGTTCATCCCAATGAGAGTTTTTCATCTTGTTTGGACAAACTTGGTCCAAACTTTGCTCCGTCTGAGTTTTGGAGAGTTTGGAAATAAAAGTTTTGCCCAATGTGTGTTCTTTAGGTGGTTTGGACGACCAATGGTTTAAACCTTGCTTCGTTTCATTTTTAGGGCTCGGAACCCAAAGTTCGACCCAATGAGACTTCTTATCTTGTTTGGACGAACTTGGTCCAAACTTTGCTCCGTCTGAGTTTGTGAGAGTCTGGAAATCAAAGTTTGGCACAATGTGTGTTCTTTAGGTGGTTCTGACGACAAATGGTTCAAACCTTGCTCCATTTCTGTTTTTGAGGGCTCGGAACCCAAAGTTCGTACCAATGAGACTTTTTATCTTGTTTGACCGAACTTGGTCCAAACTTTTCTCCGTCTGAGTTTTGGAGAGTTTGGAAATCAAAGTTTGCCCAATGTGTGTTCTTTAGGTGGTTTGGACGACAAATGGTTTAAACCTTGCTTCGTTTCTGTTTTGGAGGGCTCGGAACCCAAAGTTCGACCCAATGAGTCTTTTTATCTTGTTTGGACGAACTTGATCCAAACTTTGCTCCGTCTGAGTAATGGAGAGTTTGGAAATCAAAGTTTGGCCCAATGTGTGTTCTTTAGGTGGTTTGGACGACAAATGGTTCAAACCTTGCTATGTTTTCATTTTTTAGGGCTCGAAATCCAAAGTTCGTCCCAATGAGACTTTTTATCTTGTTTCACCGAACTTGGTCCAAACTTTGCTCCGTCTGAGTTTTGGAGAGTTTGGAAATCAAAGTTTGGCCCAATGTGTGTTCTTTAGGTGGTTTGGACGACAAATGGTTCAAACCTTGCTATGTTTTCATTTTTTAGGGCTCGAAATCCAAAGTTCGTCCCAATGAGACTTTTTATCTTGTTTCACCGAACTTGGTCCAAACTTTGCTCCGTCTGAGTTTTGGAGAGTTTGGAAATCAAAGTTTGGCCCAATGTGTGTTCTTTAGGTGGTTTGGACAACAAATGGTTCAAACCTTGCTCCGTTTCTGTTTTTGAGGGCTCGAAACCCAAAGTTCGTCCCAATGAGACTTTTTATCTTGTTTGGACGAACTTGGTCCAAACTTTGCTCCGTCTGAGTTTTGGAGAGTCTGGAAATCAAAGTTTTGCCCAATGTGTGTTCTTTAGGTTGTTTGGATGACAAATGGTTCAAACCTTGCTCCATTTTTGTTTTTGAGGGCTCGGAACCCAAAGTTCGTCCCAATGAGAGTTTTTCATCTTGTTTGGACAAACTTGGTCAACACTTTGCTCCGTTTGAGTTTTGGAGAGTTTGGAAATAAAAGTTTTGCCCAATGTGTGTTCTTTAGGTGGTTTGGGCGACAAATGGTTTAAACCTTGCTTCGTTTCTGTTTTAGGGCTCGGAACCCAAAGTTCGACCCAATGAGACTTCTTATCTTGTTTGGACGAACTTGGTCTAAACTTTGCTCCGTCTGAGTTTGTGAGAGTCTGGAAATCAAAGTTTCGCACAATGTGTGTTCTTTAGGTGGTTTGGACGACAAATGGTTCAAACCTTGCTCCGTTTCTGTTTTTGAGGGCTCGGAACCCAAAGTTCGTACCAATGAGACTTTTTATCTTGTTTGACCGAACATGGTCCAAACTTTTCTCCGTCTGAGTTTTGGAGAGTTTGGAAATCAAAGTTTGCCCAATGTGTGTTCTTTAGGTGGTTTGGACGACAAATGGTTTAAACCTTGCTTCGTTTCTGTTTTGGAGGGCTCGGAACCCAAAGTTCGACCCAATGAGACTTTTTATCTTGTTTGGACCAACTTGATCCAAACTTTGCTCCGTCTGAGTAATGGAGAGTTTGGAAATCAAAGTTTGGCCCAATGTGTGTTCTTTAGGTGGTTTGGACGACAAATGGTTCAAACCTTGCTATGTTTTCATTTTTTAGGGCTCGAAATCCAAAGTTCGTCCCAATGAGACTTTTTATCTTGTTTCACCGAACTTGGTCCAAACTTTGCTCCGTCTGAGTTTTGGAGAGTTTGGAAATCAAAGTTTGGCTCTATGTGTGTTCTTTAGGTGGTTTGGACGACAAATGGTTCAAACGTTGCTCCGTTTCTGTTTTTGAGGGCTCGGAACCCAAAGTTCGTCCCTATGAGACTTTTTATCTAGTTTGACCGAACTTGGTCCAAACTTTGCTCCGTCTGAGTTTTGGAGAGTCTGGAAATCAAAGTTTTGCCCAATGTTTGTTCTTTAGGTTATTTGGACGACAAATGGTTCAAACCTTGCTCCATTTCTGTTTTTGAGGGATCGGAACCCAAAGTTCATCCCAATGAGAGTTTTTCATCTTGTTTGGACAAACTTGGTCCAAACTTTGCTCCGTCTGAGTTTTGGAGAGTTTGGAAATAAAAGTTTTGCCCAATGTGTGTTCTTTAGGTGGTTTGGACGACCAATGGTTTAAACCTTGCTTCGTTTCATTTTTAGGGCTCGGAACCCAAAGTTCGACCCAATGAGACTTCTTATCTTGTTTGGACGAACTTGGTCCAAACTTTGCTCCGTCTGAGTTTGTGAGAGTCTGGAAATCAAAGTTTGGCACAATGTGTGTTCTTTAGGTGGTTTGGACGACAAATGGTTCAAACCTTGCTCCATTTCTGTTTTTGAGGGCTCGGAACCCAAAGTTCGTACCAATGAGACTTTTTATCTTGTTTGACCGAACTTGGTCCAAACTTTTCTCCGTCTGAGTTTTGGAGAGTTTGGAAATCAAAGTTTGCCCAATGTGTGTTCTTTAGGTGGTTTGGACGACAAATGGTTTAAACCTTGCTTCGTTTCTGTTTTGGAGGGCTCGGAACCCAAAGTTCGACCCAATGAGTCTTTTTATCTTGTTTGGACGAACTTGATCCAAACTTTGCTCCGTCTGAGTAATGGAGAGTTTGGAAATCAAAGTTTGGCCCAATGTGTGTTCTTTAGGTGGTTTGGACGACAAATGGTTCAAACCTTGCTATGTTTTCATTTTTTAGGGCTCGAAATCCAAAGTTCGTCCCAATGAGACTTTTTATCTTGTTTCACCGAACTTGGTCCAAACTTTGCTCCGTCTGAGTTTTGGAGAGTTTGGAAATCAAAGTTATGCCCAATGTGTGTTCTTTAGGTGGTTTGGACGACAAATCGTTCAAACCTTGCTCCGTTTCTGTTTTTGAGGGCTCGTAACCCAAAGTTCGTCCCAATGAGACTTTTTATCTCGTTTGGACGAACTTGGTCCAAACTTGGGTCCGTCTGAGTTTTGGAGAGTTTGAAAATCAAAGTTTGGCCCAATGTGTGTTCTTTAGGTGGTTTCGACGACAAATGGTTCAAACCTTGCTCCATTTCTGTTTTTGAGGGCTCGGAACCCAAAGTTCGTCCCAATGAGACTTTTTATCTTGTTTGACCGAACTTGGTCCAAACTTTGCTCCGTCTGAGTTTTGGAAAGTTTGGAAATCAAAGTTTGGCCCAATGTGTGTTCTTTAGGTGGTTTGGACAACAAATGGTTCAAACCTTGCTCCGTTTCTGTTTTTGAGGGCTCGAAACCCAAAGTTCGTCCCAATGAGACTTTTTATCTTGTTTGGACGAACTTGGTCCAAACTTGGGTCCGTCTGAGTTTTGGAGAGTTTGAAAATCAAAGTTTGGCCCAATGTGTGTTCTTTAGGTGGTTTGGACGACAAATGGTTCAAACCTTGCTCCATTTCTTTCTTTGAGGGCTCGGAACCCAAAGTTCGTCCCAATGAGACTTTTTATCTTGTTTGACCGAACTTGGTCCAAACTTTGCTCCGTCTGAGTTTTGGAGAGTTTGGAAATAAAAGTTTGGCCCAATGTGTGTTCTTTAGGTGGTTTGGACAACAAATGGTTCAAACCTTGCTCCATTTCTGTTTTTCAGGGCATGGAACCCAAAGTTCGTCCCAATGAGACTTTTTATTTTGTTTGACCGAACTTGGTCCAAACTTTGCTCCGTCTGAGTTTTGGAGAGTTTGGAAATAAAAGTTTGGCCCAATGTGTGTTCTTTAGGTGGTTTGGACAACAAATGGTTCAAACCTTGCTCCGTTTCTGTTTTTGAGGGCTCGAAACCCAAAGTTCGTCCCAATGAGACTTTTTATCTTGTTTGGATGAACTTTGTCCAAACTTGGGTCCGTCTAGTTTTGGAGAGTTTGAAAATCAAAGTTTGGCCCAATGTGTGTTCTTTAGGTGGTTTGGACGACAAATGGTTCGAACGTTGCTCCGTTTCTGTTTTTGAGGGCTCGGAACCCAAAGTTCGTCCCAATGAGACTTTTTATCTTGTTTGACCGAACTTGGTCCAAACTTTGCTCCGTCTGAGTTTTGGAGAGTCTGGAAATAAAAGTTTTGCCCAATGTGTGTTCTTTAGGTTGTTTGGACGACAAATGGTTCAAACCTTGCTCCATTTCTGTTTTTGAGGGCTCGGAACCCAAAGTTCGTCCCAATGAGAGTTTTTCATCTTGTTTGGACAAACTTGGTCCAAACTTTGCTCCGTCCGAGTTTTGGAGAGTTTGGAAATAAAAGTTTTGCCCAATGTGTTTTCTTTAGGTTTGGACGACAAATGGTTTAAACCTTGCTTCGTTTCTGTTTTAGGGCTCGGAACCCAAAGTTCGACCCAATGAGACTTCTTATCTTGTTTGGACGAACTTGGTCCAAACTTTGCTCCGTCTGAGTTTGTGAGAGTCTGGAAATCAAAGTTTGGCACAATGTGTGTTCTTTAGGCGGTTTGGACGACAAATGGTTCAAACCATGCTCCGTTTCTGTTTTTGAGGGCTCGGAACCCAAAGTTCGTCCCAATGAGACTTTTTATCTTGTTTGGATGAACTTTGTCCAAACTTGGGTCCGTCTAGTTTTGGAGAGTTTGAAAATCAAAGTTTGGCCCAATGTGTGTTCTTTAGGTGGTTTGGACGACAAATGGTTCGAACGTTGCTCCGTTTCTGTTTTTGAGGGCTCGGAACCCAAAGTTCGTCCCAATGAGACTTTTTATCTTGTTTGACCGAACTTGGTCCAAACTTTGCTCCGTCTGAGTTTTGGAGAGTCTGGAAATAAAAGTTTTGCCCAATGTGTGTTCTTTAGGTTGTTTGGACGACAAATGGTTCAAACCTTGCTCCATTTCTGTTTTTGAGGGCTCGGAACCCAAAGTTCGTCCCAATGAGAGATTTTCATCTTGTTTGGACAAACTTGGTCCAAACTTTGCTCCGTCCGAGTTTTGGAGAGTTTGGAAATAAAAGTTTTGCCCAATGTGTTTTCTTTAGGTTTGGACGACAAATGGTTTAAACCTTGCTTCGTTTCTGTTTTAGGGCTCGGAACCCAAAGTTCGACCCAATGAGACTTCTTATCTTGTTTGGACGAACTTGGTCCAAACTTTGCTCCGTCTGAGTTTGTGAGAGTCTGGAAATCAAAGTTTGGCACAATGTGTGTTCTTTAGGCGGTTTGGACGACAAATGGTTCAAACCATGCTCCGTTTCTGTTTTTGAGGGCTCGGAACCCAAAGTTCGTCCCAATGAGAATTTTTATATTATTTGGACGAACTTGGTCCAAACTTGGGTCCGTCTGAGTTTTCGAGAGTTTGAAAATCAAAGTTTTGCCCAATGTGTGTTCTTTAGGTGGTTTGGACAACAAATGGTTCAAACCTTGCTCCATTTCTTTTTTTGAGGGCTCGGAACCCAAAGTTCGTCCCAATGAGACTTTTTATCTTGTTTGACCGAACTTGGTCCAAACTTTGCTCCGTCTGAGTTTTGGAGAGTTTGGAAATCAAAGTTTGGCCCAATGTGTGTTCTTTAGGTGGTTTGGACAACAAATGGTTCAAACCTTGCTCCGTTTCTGTTTTTTAGGGCTCGAAACCCAAAGTTCGTCCCAATGAGACTTTTTATCTTGTTTGGACGAACTTGGTCCAAACTTGGGTCCGTCTGAGTTTTGGAGAGTTTGAAAATCAAAGTTTGGCCCAATGTGTGTTCTTTAGGTGGTTTGGACGACAAATGGTTCAAACCTTGCTCCATTTCTGTTTTTGAGGGCTCGGAACCCAAAGTTCGTCCCAATGAGAGTTTTTCATTTTGTTTGGACAAACTTGGTCCAAACTTTGTTTCGTCTGAGTTTTGGAGAGTTTGGAAATCAAAGTTTGGCCCAATGTGTGTTCTTTAGGTGGTTTGGACAACAAATGGTTCAAACCTTGCTCCGTTTCTGTTTTTGAGGGCTCGAAACCCAAAGTTCGTCCCAATGAGACTTTTTATCTTGTTTGGATGAACTTTGTCCAAACTTGGGTCCGTCTAGTTTTGGAGAGTTTGAAAATCAAAGTTTGGCCCAATGTGTGTTCTTTAGGTGGTTTGGACGACAAATGGTTCAAACCATGCTCCGTTTCTGTTTTTGAGGGCTCGGATCCGAAAGTTCGTCCCAATGAGACTTTTTATCTTTTTTGGACGAACTTGATCCAAACTTTGCTCCGTCTGGGTTTTGGAGAGTTTGGAAATCAAAGTTTGGCCCAATGTGTGTTCTTTAGGTGGTTTGGACGACAAATGGTTCAAACCTTGCTCCGTTTCTGTTTTTGAGGGCTCGAAACCCAAATTTCGTCCCAATGAGACTTTTTATCTTGTTTGACCGAACTTGGTCCAAACTTTGCTCCGTCTGAGTTTTGGAGAGTTTGGAAATCAAAGTTTGGCCCAATGTGTGTTCTTTAGGTCGTTTCGATGACAAATGGTTCAAACCTTGCTCCGTTTCTGTTTTTGAGGGCTCTGAATCCAAAGTTCGTCCCAATGAGAGTATTTCATCTTGTTTGGACGAACTTGGCCAAACTTTGCTCCGTTTGAGTTTTAGAGAGTTTGGAACATCAAAGTTCGACCCAATGAGTGTTCTTTAGGTGGTGTGAACGACACATGGTCCAAACTTTACTTCGTTTACGTTTTTTACAGCTCGGAGACCAAAGTTTATCCCAATGACAGTTTTTCATCTTGTTTTGACGAACTTGGTCCAAACTTTCTCCGTTTGAGTTTTGGAGAGTATGAAACTCGAAGTTCGGCCCAATGAGAGTTCTTTAGGTGGTTTGGACGACAGATGGTCCAAACTTTGTTCCGTTCCTTTTTTTGAGAGCTCGTAACCCAAAGTTCGTCCCAATGAGAGTTTTTCATCTTGTTTGGACGAACTGGGTCCAAACTTTGCTCCATTTGAGTTTTGGAGAGTTTGAAACTCAAAGTTCCGCACAATACGAGTTCTTTAGGTGGTTTGGCCGACACATGGTCCAAACTTTGCTCCGTTTCTGTTTTTGAGAGCTCGGAACCGAAAGTTCGTCCCAATGAGAGTTTTTCATCCTGTTTGGACGAACTTGTTCCAAACTTTTCTGCGTTTGAGTTTTAGAGAGTTTGGAACATCAAAGTTCGACCCAATGAGTGTTCTTTCGGTGGTGTGGACGACACATGGTCCAAACTTTGCTTCGTTTATGTTTTCTAGAGCTCAGAACCAAAAGTTCATCCCAATGAGAGTTTTTCATTTGGTTTGGACGAACTTGGTCCAAACTTTCCTCCGTTTGAGTTTTGGAGAGTTTGAAACTCAAAGTTCCGTACAATAGGAGTTCTTTAGGTTGTTTGGACGACACATGGTCCAAACTTTGCTCCGTTTCTTTTTTTGAGAGGTCGGAACCCAAAGTTCGTCCCAATGAGAGTTTTTCATCTGGTTTGGACGAACTGGGTCCAAACTTTGCTCCGTTTGAGTTTTGGAGAGTTTTGAAACTCAAAGTTCCGCACAATACGAGTTCTTTAGGTGGTTTGGCCGACACATGGTCCAAACTTTGCTCCGTTTCTGTTTTTGAGAGCTCGGAACCCAATGTTCGTCCCAATGAGAGTTTTTCATCTTGTTTGGACGAACTTGTTCCAAACTTTGCTCCGTTTAAGTTTTAGAGTGTTTGGAACATCAAGGTTCGACCCAATGAGAGTTCTTTAGGGGGTGTGGACGACACATGGTCCAAACTTTGCTTCGTTTATGTTTTTTAGAGCTCGGAACCAAAAGTTCGTCCCAATGAGAGTTTTTCATGTTGTTTGGACGAACTTGGTCAAAACCTTGCTCCGTTTGAGTTTTGGAGAGTTTGAAACTCAAAGTTCCGCACAATACGATTTCTTTAGGTGGTTTGGACGACTCATGGTCCAAACTTTGCTCCGTTTCTTTTTTTGAGAGCTCGGAACCCAAAGTTCGTCCCAATGAGAGTTTTTCATCTTGTTTGGACGAACTGGGTCCAAACTTTGCTCCGTTTGAGTTTTGGAGAGTTTGAAACTCAAAGTTCCGAACAATACGAGTTCTTTAGGTGCTTTGGCCGACACATGGTCCAAACTTTGAGAGCTCGAAACCAAAAATGAGAGTTTTTCATCTTATGTTGATGAACTTGGTCCAAACTTTGCTCCGTTTGAGTTGTGGAGAGTTTGAAACTCAAAGATCTGCCCAATGAGAGTTCTTTAGGTGGTTTGGACGTCACAAGGTCCAAACATTGCTCCATTTCTGTTTTTGAGTGCTCGGATCCCAAAGTTCGTCCCAATGAGAGTTTTTCCTCTTGTTTGGACGAACTTGGTCCAAACTTTGCTCCGTTTGAGTTTCAGAGAGTTTGGAACATCAAAGTTCGACCCAATGAAAGTTCTTTAGATGGTGTGGACGACACATGGTCCAAACTTTGCTTCATTTACATTTTTGAGAGCTCGGAGTCCAAAGTTCGTCCCAATGTGAGTTTTTCATCTTGTTTTGGCGAACTTGGTCCAAACTTTGCTCCGTTTGAATTGTGGAGAGTTTGAAACTCAAAGTTCCACCCAATGAGAGTTCTCTAGGTAGTTTGGAGGACACATGGTCCAAACTTTGCTCCGTTTTTGTTTTTGAGTGCTAGGAACCGAAAGTTCGTCCCAATGAGAGTTTTTCATCTTTTTTGAACGAACTTGGTCCAAACTTTGCTCCGTTTGAGTTTTGAAGAGTTTGGAACATCAATGTTCGACCCAATTAGAGTTCTTTAGGTGGTGTGGACGACACATGGTCCAAACTTCTCTCCGTTTTGGTTTTTGAGTGCTCGGAACCCAAAGTTCGTCCCAATGAGAGTTTTTCCTCTTGTTTGGACGAACTTGGTCCAAACTTTGCTCCGTTTGAGTTTTAGAGAGTTTGGAACATCAAAGTTCGACCCAATGAAAGTTCTTCAGGTGGTGTGGACGACACATGGTCCAAACTTTGCTCCATTTCAGTTTTTGAGAGCTCGAAACCAAAAGTTCGTCCCAATGAGAGTTTTTCATCTTATATTGACGAACTTGGTCCAAACTTTGCTCCGTTTGAGTTGTGGAGAGTTTGAAACTCAAAGTTCCGTCCAATGAGAGTTCTTTAGGTGGTTTTGACGACACATGGTCCAAACTTTTCTCCGTTTCTGTTTTTGAGTGCTCGGAACCCAAAGTTCGTCCCAATGAGAGTTTTTCCTCTTGTTTGGACGAACTTGTTCCAAACTTTGCTCCGTTTGAGTTTTAGAGAGTTTGGAACATCAAAGTTCGACCCAATGAAAGTTCTTTAGGTGGTGTGGAGGACACATGGTCCAAACTCGTTTACGTTTTTGAGAGCTCAGAGTCCAAAGTTCGTCCCAATGAGAGTTTTTCATCTTGTTTTGACGAACTTGGTCCAAACTTGTCTCCGTTTGAGTTGTGGAGAGTTTAAAACTCAAAGTTCCGCCCAATGAGAGTTCTTTAGGTGGTTTGGAAGACACACGGTCAAAACTTTGCTCCGTTTCTGTTTTTGAGTGCTTGGAACCCAAAGTTCGTCCCAATGAGAGTTTTTCCTCTTGTTTGGACGAACTTGTTCCAAACTTTTCTCCGTTTGAGTTTTAGAGAGTTTGGAACATCAAAGTTTGACCCAATGAAAGTTCTTTAGGTGGTGTGGACGACACATGGTCCAAACTTCTTTTCGTTTACGTTTTTGAGAGCTCAGAGTCCAAAGTTCGTCCCAATGAGAGTTTTTCATCTTACTTTGACGAACTTGGTCCAAACTTTGCTCCGTTGGAGTTTTGGAGAGTTTGAATCTCAAAGTTCGGCCCAGTTCTTTAGGTGGTTTGGACGACACATGGTCCAAACTTTTCTCCATTTCTGTTTTTGAGAGCTCAGAACCGAAAGTTCGTCCCAATGAGAGTTTTTCATCTTTTTTGGACGAACTTGGTTGAAACTTTGCTCCGTTTGAGTTTTGAAGAGTTTGGAACATCAAAGTTCGACCCAATGAGAGTTCTTTAGGTGGTGTGGACGACACATGGTCCAAACTTCTCTCCATTTCTGTTTTTGAGTGCTCGGAACCCAAAGTTCGTCCCAATGAGAGTTTTTCATCTTGTTTGGACGAACTTGGTCCAAACTTTGCTCCGCTTGAGTTTTCGAGAGTTTGGAACTCAAAGTTCCACCCAATGAGAGTTATTTAGGTGGTTTGGACGACACATAGTCCAAACTTTGCTCCGTTTCTGTTTCTCAGAGCTCGGAACCGAAAGTTCGTCCCAATGAGAGTTTTTCATCTTTTTTGGACAAACTTGGTTCAAACTTTGCCCCGTTTGAGTTTTGAAGAGTTTGGAACATCCAAGTTCGGTCCAATGAGAGTTCTTTAGGTGGTGTGGACGACACATGGTCCAAACTTCTCTCCGTTTCTGTTTTTGACAGCTCAAAGTTTGTCCGAATGAGAGTTTTTCATCTTTTTTGGACGAACTTGGTTCAAACCTTACTCCGTTTCAGTTTTGAAGAGTTTGGAACATCAAAGTTCGACCCAATGAGAGTTCTTTAGGTGGTGTGGACGACACATGGTCCAAACTTTGCTCCGTTTATGTTTTTGAGAGCTCGGAATCCAAAGTTCGTCCCAATGAGAGTTTTTCATCTTGTTTGGACGAACTTGGTCCAAACTTTGCTCCGTTTGAGTTTTTGAGAGTTTGAAACTCAAAGTTCCGCCCAATGAGAGTTGTTTAGGTGGTTTGGACGACAAATAGTCCAAACTTTACTCCGTTTATGTTTTTGAGAGCTCAGAACCAAAAGTTCGTGCCAATGAGAGTTTTTCATCTTTTTTGGACGAACTTGGTTCAAACCTTGCTCCGTTTCAGTTTTGAAGAGTTTGGAACATCAAAGTTCGACCCAATGAGAGTTCTTTAGGTGGTGTGGACGACACATGGTCCAAACTTCTCTCCGTTTCTGTTTTTGAGTGCTCGGAACCCAAAGTTCGTCCCAATGAGAGTTTTTCATCTTTTTTGGACGAACTTTGTTATGAAACTCCCAGGAAATGTATCTAACAACCTTGCTGAAAAACAAGACCTTTAGATCTCAAATCTGAAAACCCCAAAACTGATTAGAAAATCAACCCAAGGAAAGTAAAAACCGGATTACCTTGTCGATCAAATATCTCAAGGCAAGAAACTTGCTTGAGATTCGAATCACTCCACAAGCATGATTGATCAAGTCAAGCTTGAATGATTCTCAACATGCAATCTAAACTACATAGAATTGCAAAGAAACTTAGCTCTAGGCTAAAGGAAAAGCTCAAAGGCTTATTTTACTACATTTCCAAGTCTTCTTTTACAATGGAATTACATGGCATTATATAGCCTTAAAATTGAAACCCTAGACCTTCCATGAGGTATATCAAGAGTTGTAACATTCCATCTTTATGACAATAATCAGCCATTAAGTAAATGTAACCTAAAACATTGATAACAAAACTTAAAACTGAAAATTACATAGAAACACCCTTAAATCCGAGAATTGAAAATCCCATCAACAAACTATGTCTTGTAACCTCCCAAAGTATAAATGAAGCCTCACTTGAAGTATCTTGAAGTTCATGTTCCATAAATGACACTTTGAATTGTCTTCAATGAAGCTTGAGTGCATTTAATGAATCTCCATTTTGAAGCTTTTCTTTAGTTTTGGATAGTATGGTAGGATTCATATCAAACTTGGTCCAAACTTTGCTCCGTTTGAGTTTTGAAGAGTTTGGAACATCAAAGTTCGACCTAATGAGAGTTCTTTACTTGGTGTGGACGACACATGGTCCAAACTTTACTCCGTTTCTGTTTTTGAGAGCTCGGAACCAAAAGTTCGTCCCAATGAGAGTTTTTCATCTTGTTTGGACGAACTTGGTCCAAACTTTGCTCCGTTTGAGTTTTGGAGAGTTTGAAACTCAGAGTTCCGCCCAATGAGAGTTCTTTAGGTGGTGTGGAGGACACATGGTCCAAACTTTGCTTCGTTTACGTTTTTGAGAGCTCAGAGTCCAAAGTTCGTCCCAATGAGAGTTTTTCATCTTGTTTTGACGAACTTGGTCCAAACTTGTCTCCGTTTGAGTTGTGGAGAGTTAAAACTCAAAGTTCCGCCCAATGAGAGTTCTTTAGGTGGTTTGGAAGACACACGGTCAAAACTTTGCTCCGTTTCTGTTTTTGAGTGCTTGGAACCCAAAGTTCGTCCCAATGAGAGTTTTTCCTCTTGTTTGGACGAACTTGTTCCAAACTTTTCTCCGTTTGAGTTTTAGAGAGTTTGGAACATCAAAGTTTGACCCAATGAAAGTTCTTTAGGTGGTGTGGACGACACATGGTCCAAACTTCTTTTCGTTTACGTTTTTGAGAGCTCAGAGTCCAAAGTTCGTCCCAATGAGAGTTTTTCATCTTACTTTGACGAACTTGGTCCAAACTTTGCTCCGTTGGAGTTTTGGAGAGTTTGAAACTCAAAGTTCGGCCCAGTTCTTTAGGTGGTTTGGACGACACATGGTCCAAACTTTTCTCCGTTTCTGTTTTTGAGAGCTCAGAACCGAAAGTTCGTCCCTATGAGAGTTTTTCATCTTGTTTTGACGAACTTGGTCCAAACTTTGCTCCGTTTGAGTTTTGAAGAGTTTGGAACATCAAAGTTTGACCCAATGAGAGTTCTTTAGGTGGTGTGGACGACACATGGTCCAAACTTTGTTTCGTTTACGTTTTTGAGAGCTCGGAGTCCAAAGTTCGTCCCTATGAGAGTTTTTCATCTTGTTTTGACGAACTTGGTCCAACTTTGCTCCATTTGAGTTTTGGAGAGTTTGAAACTCAAAGTCCGCACAATACGAGTTCTTTAGGTGGTTTGGACGACACATGGTCCAAACTTTGAACCGTTTCTTTTTTGAGAGCTCGGAACCCAAAGTTCGTCCCAATGAGAGTTTTTCATCTTGTTTGGACGAACCGGGTCCAAACTTTGCTCCGTTTGAGTTTTGGAGAGTTTGAAACTCAAAGTTCCGCACAATACGCGTTCCTTAGGTGGTTTGGCCGACACATTGTCCAACTTTGCTCCATTTTAGTTTTTTAGAACTTGAAACCAAAAGTTCGTCCCAATGAGAGTTTTTCATCTTATATTTATGAACTTGGTCATAACTTTTCTCCGTCTGAGTTGTGGAGAGTTTGAAACTCAAAGTTCCGCCCAATGAGAGTTCTTTAGGTGGTTTGGACGACACATGGTCCAAACTTTGCTCCGTTTCTGTTTTTGAGTGCTCGGAACCCAAAGTTCGTCCCAATGAGAGTTTTTCCTCTTGTTTGGACGAACTTGGTCAAAACTTTGCTCCGTTTGAGTTTTAGAGAGTTTGGAAAATCAAAGTTCGACCCAATGAGAGTTCTTTAGGTGGTGTGGACGACACATGGTACAAACTTTGTTTCGTTTATGTTTTTGAGAGCTCGGAGTCCAAAGTTCGTCCCTATGAGAGTTTTTCATCTTGTTTTGACGAACTTGGTCCAAACTTTGCTCCGTTTGAGTTTTAGAGAGTTTGGAACATCAAAGTTCGACCCAATGAGAGTTCTTTAGGTGGTGTGGAGGACACATGGTCCAAACTTTGTTTCGTTTACGTTTTTGAGAGCTCGGAGTCCAAAGTTCGTCCCTATGAGAGTTTTTCATCTTGTTTTGACGAACTTGGTCCAAACTTTGCTCCGTTTGAGTTTTAGAGAGTTTGGAACATCAAAGTTTGACCCAATGAGAGTTCTTTAGGTGGTGTGGACGACACATGGTCCAAACTTTGTTTCGTTTACGTTTTTGAGAGCTCGGAGTCCAAAGTTCGTCCCTATGAGAGTTTTTCATCTTGTTTTGACGAACTTGGTCCAAACTTTGCTCCGTTTGAGTTTTAGAGAGTTTGGAACATCAAAGTTTGACCCAATGAGAGTTCTTTAGGTGGTGTGGACGACACATGGTCCAAACTTTGTTTCGTTTACGTTTTTGAGAGCTCGGAGTCCAAAGTTCGTCCCTATGAGAGTTTTTCATCTTGTTTTGACGAACTTGGTCCAAACTTTGCTCCATTTGAGTTTTGGAGAGTTTGAAACTCAAAGTCCGCACAATACGAGTTCTTTAGGTGGTTTGGACGACACATGGTCCAAACTTTGCTCCGTTTCTTTTTTGAGAGCTCGGAACCCAAAGTTCGTCCCAATGAGAGTTTTTCATCTTGTTTGGACGAACCGGGTCCAAACTTTGCTCCGTTTGAGTTTTGGAGAGTTTGAAACTCAAAGTTCCACACAATACGCGTTGTTTAGGTGGTTTGGCCGACACATTGTCCAAACTTTGCTCTGTTTCTTTTTTGAGAGCTCGGAACCCAAAGTTCGTCCCAATGAGAGTTTTTCATCTTGTTTGGACGAACCGGGTCCAAACTTTGCTCCGTTTGAGTTTTGGAGAGTTTGAAACTCAAGGTTCCGCACAATACGCGTTCTTTAGGTGGTTTGGCCGACACATTGTCCAACTTTGCTCCATTTCAGTTTTTTAGAACTTGAAACCAAAAGTTCGTCCCAACGAGAGTTTTTCATCTTATATTTATGAACTTGGTCATAACTTTGCTCCGTCTGAGTTGTGGAGAGTTTGAAACTCAAAGTTCCGCCCAATGAGAGTTCTTTAGGTGGTTTGGACGACACATGGTCCAAACTTTGCTCCGTTTCTGTTTTTGAGTGCTCGGAACCCAAAGTTCGTCCCAATGAGAGTTTTTCCTCTTGTTTGGACGAACTTGGTCCAAATTTGCTCCGTTTGAGTTTTAGAGAGTTTGGAAAATCAAAGTTCGACCCAATGAGAGTTCTTTAGGTGGTGTGGACGACACATGGTCCAAACTTTGTTTCGTTTACGTTTTTGAGAGCTCGGAGTCCAAAGTTCGTCCCTATGAGAGTTTTTCATCTCTTTTTGACGAACTTGGTCCAAACTTTGCTCCGTTTGAGTTTTAGAGAGATTGGAACATAAAAGTTCGACCCAATGAGAGTTCTTTAGGTGGTGTGGACGACACATGGTCCAAACTTTGTTTAGTTTACGTTTTTGAGAGCTCGGAGTCCAAAGTTCGTCCCTATGAGAGTTTTTCATCTTGTTTTGACGATCTTGGTCCAAACTTTGCTCCGTTTGAGTTTTAAGGAGTTTGGAAAATCAAAGTTCGACCCAATGAGAGTTCTTTAGGTGGTGTGGACGACACATGGTCCAAACTTTGTTTCGTTTACGTTTTTGAGAGCTCGGAACCGAAAGTTCGTCCCAATGCGAGTTTTTCATCTTGTTTGGACGAACTTGGTCCGAACTTTGTTCCGTTTTAGTTTTGGAGAGTTTGAAACTCAAAGTTCCGCCCAATGAGAGTTCTTTAGGTGGTTTGGACGACACATGTTCCAAACTTTGCTCCGTTTCTGTTTTTGAGAGCTCGGAACCTAAAGTTCGTCCCAATGCGAGTTTTTCATCTTGTTTGGACGAACTTCGTCCAAACTTTGCTCCGTTTGAGTTTTGAAGAGTTTGGAAATCAAAGTTCCGCACAATACGAGTTCTTTAGGTGGTTTGGACGACACATGGTCCAAACTTTGCTTCGTTTATGTTTTTTAGAGCTTAGAACCCAAAGTTCGTCCCAATGAAATTTTTTCATCTTGTTTGGACGAACTCGGTCCAAACTCTGCTCCATTTGAATTTTGGAGTGTTTGAAACTCAAAGTTCCGCACAATACGAGTTCTTTAGGTGGTTTGGCCGACACATGGTCCAAACTTTACTCCGTTTATGTCTTTGAGAGCTCGGAACCCAAAGTTCGTCCCAATGAGAGTTTTTCATCTTGTTTGGACGAACTTGGTCCGAACTTCCGTTTGAGTTTTGGAGAGTTTGAAACTCAAAGTTCCGCCCAATGAGAGTTCTTTAGGTGGTTTGGACGACACATGTTCCAAACTTTGCTCCGTTTCTGTTTTTGAGAGCTCGGAACCTAAAGTTCGTCCCAATGAGAGTTTTTCATCTTGTTTGGACGAACTTCGTCCAAACCTTGCTCCGTTTGAGTTTTGAAGAGTTTGGAAATCAAAGTTCCGCACAATACGAGTTCTTTAGGTGGTTTGGACGACACATGGTCCAAACTTTGCTCCGTTTCTTTTTTGAGAGCTTGGAACCCAAAGTTCGTGCCAATGATAGTTTTTCATCTTGTTTGGACGAACTTGGTCCGAACTTTGTTCCGTTTGAGTTTTGGAGAGTTTGAAACTCAAAGTTCCGCCCAATGAGAGTTGTTTAGGTGGTTTGGACGACACATGTTCCAAACTTTGCTCCGTTTCTGTTTTTGAGTGCTCGGAACCTAAAGTTCGTCCCAATGAGAGTTTTTCATCTTGTTTGGACGAACTTCGTCCAAACTTTGCTCCTTTTGAGTTTTGAAGAGTTTGGAAACCAATGTTCCGCACAATACGAGTTCTTTAGGTGGTTTGGACGACACATGGTCCAAACTTTGCTTCGTTTATGTTTTTTAGAGCTTAGAACCCAAAGTTCATCCCAATGAAAGTTTTTCATCTTGTTTGGACGAACTGGGTCCAAACTCTGCTCCATTTTAATTTTGGAGAGTTTGAAACTCAAAGTTCCGCACAATACGAGTTCTTTAGGTGGTTTGGCCGACACATGGTCCAAACTTTACTCCGTTTCTATTTTTGAGAGCTCGGAACCAAAAGTTCGTCCCAATGAGAGGTTTTCATCTTGTTTGGACGAACTTGGTCCGAACTTTGTTCCGTTTGAGTTTTGGAGAGTTTGAAACTCAAAGTTCTGCCCAATGAGAGTTCTTTAGGTGGTTTGGACGACACATTTTCCAAACTTTGCTCCGTTTCTGTTTTTGAGAGCTCGGAACCTAATGTTCGTCCCAATGCGAGTTTTTCATCTTGTTTGGACGAACTTCGTCCAAACTTTGCTCCTTTTGAGTTTTGAAGAGTTTGGAAATCAAAGTTCCGCACAATACGAGTTCTTTAGGTGGTTTGGCCGACACATGGTCCAAACTTTACTCCGTTTATGTCTTTGAGAGCTCGGAACCCAAAGTTCGTCCCAATGAGAGTTTTTCATCTTGTTTGGACGAACTAGGTCCGAACTTTGTTCCGTTTGAGTTTTGGAGACTTTGAAACTCAAAGTTCCGCCAATGAGAGTTCTTTAGGTGGTTTGGACCACACATCGTCCAAACTTTGCTCCATTTCTCTTTTTGAGAGCTCGGAACCCAAAGTTCGTCCCAATGAGAGTTTTTAATCTTATTTGAACGAACTTGGTCCAAACTTTGCTCCGTTTGAGTTTTGGAGAGTTTGAAACTCAAAGCTCCGCCCAATGAGAGTTCTTTAGGTGGTTTGGACGACACATAGTCCAAACTTTGCACCGTTTGTTTTTTTGAGAGCTCCGAACCCAAAGTTCGTCCCAATGAGAGTTTTTCATCTTCTTTGGACGAACTTCGTTCAAACTTTTCTCCGTTTGAGTTTTGAAGAGTTTGGAAATCAAAGTTCGGCCCAATGAGAGTTCTTTAGGTGGTTTGGACAACAAATGGTCCAAACGTTGCTCCGTTTCTGTTTTTGAGAGCTCGGAACCCAAGGTTCGTCCCAATGAGAGTTTTTAATCTTGTTTGGACGAGCTTGGTCCAAACTCTGCGCCGTTTGAGTTTTGGAGAGTTGGGAACATCAAAGTTCGGCTCAATGAGAGTTCTTTAGGTGGTGTGGACGACAAATGGTCCAAACTTTGCTCCGTTTACGTTTTTGAGAGCTCGAAACGCAAAGTTCGTCCCAATGAGAGTTTTTCATCTTCTTTGGACGAACTTCGTCCAAACTTTGCTCCGTTTGAGTTTTGAAGAGTTTGGAAATCAAAGTTCGGCCCAATGAGAGTTCATTAGGTGGTTTGGATGACAAATGGTCCAAGCGTTGCTCTGTTTCTGCTTTTGAGAGCTCGGAACCCAAGGTTCGTCCCAATGAGAGTTTTTAATCTTGTTTGGACGAACTTGGTCCAAACTTTGCTCCGTTTGAGTTTTGGAGAGTTGGGAACATCAAAGTTCGGCCCAATGAGAGTTCTTTAGGTGGTGTGGACGACAAATGGTCCAAACTTTGCTTCGTTTACGTTTTTGAGAGCTCGGAACGCAAAGTTCGTCCCAATGAGAGTTTTTCATCTTCATTGGACGAACTTCGTCCAAACTTTGCTCCGTTTGAGTTTGGAAGAGTTTGGTAATCAAAGTTCGGCCCAATGAGAGTTCATTAGGTGGTTTGGATGACAAATAGTCCAAACGTTGCTCCGTTTCTGTTTTTGAGAGCTCGGAACCCAAGGTTCGTCCCAATGAGAGTTTTTAATCTTGTTTGGACGAACTTGGTCCAAACTTTGCGCCGTTTGAGTTTTGGAGAGTTGGTAACATCAAAGTTCGGCTCAATGAGAGTTCTGTAGGTGGTGTGGACGACAAATGGCCCAAACTTTGCTCCGTTTACGTTTTTGAGAGCTCGAAACGCAAAGTTCGTCCCAATGAGAGTTTTTCATCTTCTTTGGACGAACTTCGTCCAAACTTTGCTCCGTTTGAGTTTTGAAGAGTTTGGAAATCAAAGTTCGGCCCAATGAGAGTTCATTAGGTGGTTTGGATGACAAATGGTCCAAACGTTGCTCCGTTTCTGTTTTTGAGAGCTCGGAACCCAAGGTTCGTCCCAATGAGAGTTTTTAATCTTGTTTGGACGAACTTGGTCCAAACTTTGCTCCGTTTGAGTTTTGGAGAGTTGGGAACATCAAAGTTCGGCCCAATGAGAGTTCTTTAGGTGGTGTGGACGACAAATGGTCCAAACTTTGCTTCGTTTACGTTTTTGAGAGCTCGGAACGCAAAGTTCGTCCCAATGAGAGTTTTTCATCTTCTTTGGACGAACTTCGTCCAAACTTTGCTCCGTTTGAGTTTGGAAGAGTTTGGTAATCAAAGTTCGGCCCAACGAGAGTTCATTAGGTGGTTTGGATGACAAATGGTCCAAACGTTGCTCCGTTTCTGTTTTTGAGAGCTCGGAACCCAAGGTTCGTCCCAATGAGAGTTTTTAATCTTGTTTGGACGAACTTGGTCCAAACTTTGCTCCGTTTGACTTTTGGAGAGTTGGGAACATCAAAGTTCGGCCCAATGAGAGTTCTTTAGGTGGTGTGGACGACAGATGGTCCAAACTTTGCTTCGTTTATGTTTTTGGGAGCTCGAAACCCAAAGTTCGTCCCAATGAGAGTTTTTCATCTTGTTTGGATGAACTTGGTCCAAACTTTGCTCCGTTTGAGTTTTGGAGAGTTGGGAACATCAAAGTTCGGCCCAATGAGAGTTCTTCAGGTGGTGTGGATGACAGATGGTCCAAACTTTGCTCCGTTTATGTTTTTGAGAGCTCGGAACCCAAAGTTCGTCCCAATGAGAGTTTTTCATCTTGTTTGGACGAACTTGGTCCAAACTTTGCTCCGTTTGAGTTTTAGAGAGTTTGGAACTTCAAATTTCGACCCAAAGGGAGTTCTTTAGGTGGTGTGGACGACACATGGTCCAAACTTTGCTCCGTTTCTGTTTTTGAGAGCCGGAACCAAAACTTGGCCCGAATGAGAGTTTTTTATCTTGTTTCAAGCGAACTTGTTCCAAACTTTGCTCCGTTTGAGTTTTGGAGAGTTTGAAACTCAAAGTTCGGCCCAATGAGAGTTCTTTAGGTGGTGTGGACCACACATCGTCCAAACTTTGCTCCATTTATCTTTTTGAGAGCTCGGAACCCAAAGTTCGTCCCAATGAGAGTTTTTAATCTTATTTGAACGAACTTGGTACAAACTTTGCTCCGTTTGAGTTTTGGAGAGTTTGAAACTCAAAGCTCCGCCCAATGAGAGTTCTTTAGGTGGTTTGGACGACATATAGTCCAAACTTTGCACCGTTTCTTTTTTTGAGAGCTCCAAACCCAAAGTTCGTCCCAATGAGAGTTTTTCATCTTCTTTGGAAGAACTTCGTTCAAACTTTTCTCCGTTTGAGTTTTGAAGAGTTTGGAAATCAAAGTTCGGCAAAATGAGAGTTCATTAGGTGGTTTGGATGACAAATGGTCCAAACGTTGCTCCGTTTATGTTTTTGAGAGCTCGGAACCCAAGGTTCGTCCCAATGAGAGTTTTTAATCTTGTTTGGACGAACTTGGTCCAAACTTTGCTCCGTTTGAGTTTTGGAGAGTTGGGAACATCAAAGTTCGGCCCAATGAGAGTTCTTTAGGTTGTGTGGACGACAGATGGTCCAAACTTTGCTCCATTTGAGTTTTGGAGAGTTGGGAACATCAAAGTTCGGCCCAATGAGAGTTCTTTAGGTGGTGTGGACGACAAATGGTCCAAACTTTGCTCCGTTTATGTTTTTGAGAGCTCGGAACCCAAAGTTCGTCACAATGAGAGTTTTTCATCTTCTTTGGACGAACTTCGTCCAAACATTGCTCCGTTTGAGTTTTGGAGAGTTGGGAACATCAAAGTTCGGCCCAATGAGAGTTCTTCAGGTGGTGTGGATGACAGATGGTCCAAACTTTGCTCCGTTTATGTTTTTGAGAGCTCGGAACCCAAAGTTCGTCCCAATGAGAGTTTTTCATCTTGTTTGGACGAACTTGGTCCAAACTTTGCTCCGTTTGAGTTTTAGAGAGTTTGGAACATCAAATTTCGACCCAAAGGGAGTTCTTTAGGTGGTGTGGACGACACATGGTCCAAACTTTTCTTCGTTTCTGTTTTTGAGAGCCGGAACCAAAACTTGGCCCGAATGAGAGTTTTTTATCTTGTTTCAAGCGAACTTGTTCCAAACTTTGCTCCGTTTGAGTTTTGGAGAGTTTGAAACTCAAAGTACGGCCCAATGAGAGTTCTTTAGGTGGTGTGGACCACACATCGTCCAAACTTTGCTCCATTTCTCTTTTTGAGAGCTCGGAACCCAAAGTTCGTCCCAATGAGAGTTTTTAATCTTATTTGAACGAACTTGGTCCAAACTTTGCTCCGTTTGAGTTTTGGAGAGTTTGAAACTCAAAGCCGCCCAATGAGAGTTCTTTAGGTGGTTTGGACGACATATAGTCCAAACTTTGCACCGTTTCTTTTTTTGAGAGCTCCGAACCCAAAGTTCGTCCCAATGAGAGTTTTTCATCTTCTTTGGAAGAACTTCGTTCAAACTTTTCTCCGTTTGAGTTTTGAAGAGTTTGGAAATCAAAGTTCGGCCCAATGAGTGTTCATTAGGTGGTTTGGATGACAAATGGTCCAAACGTTGCTCCGTTTCTGTTTTTGAGAGCTCGGAACCCAAGGTTCGTCCCAATGAGAGTTTTTAATATTGTTTGGACGAACTTGGTCCAAACTTTGCTCCATTTGAGTTTTGGAGAGTTGGGAATATCAAAGTTCGGCCCAATGAGAGTTCTTTAGGTTGTGTGGACGACAGATGGTCCAAACTTTGCTCCATTTGAGTTTTGGAGAGTTGGGAACATCAAAGTTCGGCCCAATGAGAGTTCTTTAGGTGGTGTGGACGACAAATGGTCCAAACTTTGCTCCGTTTATGTTTTTGAGAGCTCGGAACCCAAAGTTCGTCACAATGAGAGCTTTTCATCTTCTTTGGACGAACTTCGTCCAAACATTGCTCCGTTTGAGTTTTGGAGAGTTGGGAACATCAAAGTTCGGCCCAATGAGAGTTCTTTAGGTGGTGTGGACGACACATGGTCCAAACTTTGCTCCGTTTCTGTTTTTGAGAGCCGGAACAAAAAGTTCGCCCGAATGAGAGTTTTTCATCTTGTTTAAACGAACTTGTTCCAAACTTTGCACCGTTTGAGTTTTGGAGAGTTTGAAACTCAAAGTTCGGCCCAATGAGAGTTCTTTAGGTGGTGTGGACCACAGATCGTCCAAACTTTGCTCCATTTCACTTTTTGAGAGCTCGGAATCCAAAGTTCGTCCTAATGAGAGTTTTTAATCTTATTTGAACGAACTTGGTCCAAACTTTGCTCCGTTTGAGTTTTGGATAGTTTGAAACTCAAAGCTCCGCCCAATGAGAGTTCTTTAGGTTGTTTGGACGACACATAGTCCAAACTTTGCACCGTTTCTTTTTTTGAGAGCTCCGAACCCAAAGTTCGTCCCAATGAGAGTTTTTCATCTTCTTTGGACGAACTTCGTTCAAACTTTTCTCCGTTTGAGTTTTGAAGAGTTTGGAAATCAAAGTTCGGCATAATGAGAGTTCTTTAGTTGGTTTGGACAACAAATGGTCCAAACGTTGCTCCGTTTCTGTTTTTGAGAGCTCAGAACCCAAGGCTCGTCCCAATGAGAGTTTTTAATCTTGTTTGGACGAAGTTGGTCCAAACTTTGGCCGTTTGAGTTTTGGAGAGTTGGGAACATCAAAGTTCGGCCCAATGAGAGTTCTTTAGGTGGTGTGGACGACAAATGGTCCAAACTTTGCTTCGTTTACGTTTTTGAGAGCTCGGAACGCAAAGTTCGTCCCAATGAGAGTTTTTCATCTTCTTTGGACGAACTTCGCCCAAACTTTCCTCCGTTTAAGTTTTGAAGAGTTTGGAAATCAAAGTTCGGCTCAATGAGAGTTCATTAGGTGGTTTGGATGACAAATGGTCCAAACGTTGCTCCGTTTATGTTTTTGAGAGCTCGGAACCCAAGGTTCGTCCCAATGAGAGTTTTTAATCTTGTTTGGACGAACTTGGTCCAAACTTTGCTCCGTTTGAGTTTTGGAGAGTTGGGAACATCAAAGTTCGGCCCAATGAGAGTTCTTTAGGTGGTGTGGACGACAGATGGTCCAAACTTTGCTCCGTTTATGTTTTTGGGAGCTCGGAACCCGAAGTTCGTCCCAATGAGAGTTTTTCATCTTGTTTGGACGAACTTGGTCCAAACTTTGTTCCGTTTGAGTTTTGCAGAGTTGGGAACATCAAAGTTCGGCCCAATGAGAGTTCTTTAGGTGGTGTGGATGACAGATGGTCCAAACTTTGCTCCGTTTATGTTTTTGAGAGCTCGGAACCCAAAGTTCGTCCCAATGAGAGTTTTTCATCTTGTTTGGACGAACTTGGTCCAAACTTTGCTCCGTTTGAGTTTTAGAGAGTTTGGAACATCAAATTTCGACCCAAAGGGAGTTCTTTAGGTGGTGTGGATGACACATGGTCCAAACTTTGTTCCGTTTCTGTTTTTGAGAGCCGGAACCAAAAGTTGGCCCGAATGAGAGTTTTTCATCTTGTTTCAAGCGAACTTGTTCCAAACTTTGCTCCGTTTGAGTTTTGGAGAGTTTGAAACTCAAAGTTCGGCCCAATGAGAGTTCTTTAGGTGGTGTGGACCACACATCGTCCAAACTTTGCTCCATTTCTCTTTTTGAGAGCTCGGAACCCAAAGTTCGTCCCAATGAGAGTTTTTAATCTTATTTGATCGAACTTGGTCCAAACTTTGCTCCGTTTGAGTTTTGGAGAGTTTGAAACTCAAAGCTCCGCCCAATGAGAGTTCTTTAGGTGGTTTGGACGACATATAGTCCAAACTTTGCACCGTTTCTTTTTTTGAGAGCTCCGAACCCAAAGTTCGTCCCAATGAGAGTTTTTCATCTTCTTTGGACGAACTTCGTTCAAACTTTTCTCCGTTTGAGTTTTGAAGATTTTGGAAATCAAAGTTCGGCCCAATGAGAGTTCTTTAGGTGGTTTGGACAACAAATGGTCCAAACGTTTCTCCGTTTCTGTTTTTGAGAGCTCGGAACCCAAGGTTCGTCCCAATGAGAGTTTTTAATCTTGTTTGGACGAACTTGGTCCAAACTTTGCGCCGTTTGAGTTTTGGAGAGTTGGGAACATCAAAGTTCGGCCCAATGAGAGTTCTTTAGGTGGTGTGGACGACAAATGGTCCAAACTTTTCTTCGTTTACGTTTTTTAGAGCTCGGAACGCAAAGTTCGTCCCAATGAGAGTTTTTCATCTTCTTTGGACGAACTTCGTACAAACTTTGCTCCGTTTGAGTTTGGAAGAGTTTGGTAATCAAAGTTCGGCCCAACGAGAGTTCATTAGGTGGTTTGGATGACAAATGGTCCAAACGTTGCTCCGTTTCTGTTTTTGAGAGCTCGGAACCCAAGGTTCGTCCCAATGAGAGTTTTTAATCTTGTTTGGACGAACTTGGTCCAAACTTTGCTCCGTTTGAGTTTTGGAGAGTTGGGAACATCAAAGTTCGGCCCAATGAGAGTTCTTTAGGTGGTGTGGACGACAGATGGTCCAAACTTTGCTCCGTTTATGTTTTTGGGAGCTCGAAACCCAAAGTTCGTCCCAATGAGAGTTTTTCATCTTGTTTGGACGAACTTGGTCCAAACTTTGCTCCGTTTGAGTTTTGGAGAGTTGGGAACATCAAAGTTCGGCCCAATGAGAGTTCTTCAGGTGGTGTGGATGACAGATGGTCCAAACTTTGCTCCGTTTATGTTTTTGAGAGCTCGGAACCCAAAGTTCGTCCCAATGAGAGTTTTTCATCTTGTTTGGACGAACTTGGTCCAAACTTTGCTCCGTTTGAGTTTTAGAGAGTTTGGAACATCAAATTTCGACCCAAAGGGAGTTCTTTAGGTGGTGTGGAAGACACATGGTCCAAACTTTGCTCCGTTTCTGTTTTTGAGAGCCGGAACCAAAACTTGGCCCGAATGAGAGTTTTTTATCTTGTTTCAAGCGAACTTGTTCCAAACTTTGCTCCGTTTGAGTTTTGGAGAGTTTGAAACTCAAAGTTCGGCCCAATGAGAGTTCTTTAGGTGGTGTGGACCACACATCGTCCAAACTTTGCTCCATTTCTCTTTTTGAGAGCTCGGAACCCAAAGTTCGTCCCAATGAGAGTTTTTAATCTTATTTGAACGAACTTGGTCCAAACTTTGCTCCGTTTGAGTTTTGGAGAGTTTGAAACTCAAAGCTCCGCCCAATGAGAGTTCTTTAGGTGGTTTGGACGACATATAGTCCAAACTTTGCACCGTTTCTTTTTTTGAGAGCTCCGAACCCAAAGTTCGTCCCAATGAGAGTTTTTCATCTTCTTTGGAAGAACTTCGTTCAAACTTTTCTCCGTTTGAGTTTTGAAGAGTTTGGAAATCAAAGTTCGGCCCAATGAGAGTTCATTAGGTGGTTTGGATGACAAATGGTCCAAACGTTGCTCCGTTTCTGTTTTTGAGAGCTCGGAACCCAAGGTTCGTCCCAATGAGAGTTTTTAATCTTGTTTGGACGAACTTGGTCCAAACTTTGCTCCGTTTGAGTTTTGGAGAGTTGGGAACATCAAAGTTCGGCCCAATGAGAGTTCTTTAGGTGGTGTGGACGACAGATGGTCCAAACTTTGCTCCGTTTATGTTTTTGGGAGCTCGAAACCCAAAGTTCGTCCCAATGAGAGTTTTTCATCTTGTTTGGACGAACTTGGTCCAAACTTTGCTCCGTTTGAGTTTTGGAGAGTTGGGAACATCAAAGTTCGGCCCAATGAGAGTTCTTCAGGTGGTGTGGATGACAGATGGTCCAAACTTTGCTCCGTTTATGTTTTTGAGAGCTCGGAACCCAAAGTTCGTCCCAATGAGAGTTTTTCATCTTGTTTGGACGAACTTGGTCCAAACTTTGCTCCGTTTGAGTTTTAGAGAGTTTGGAACATCAAATTTCGACCCAAAGGGAGTTCTTTAGGTGGTGTGGACGACACATGGTCCAAACTTTGCTCCGTTTCTGTTTTTGAGAGCCGGAACCAAAACTTGGCCCGAATGAGAGTTTTTTATCTTGTTTCAAGCGAACTTGTTCCAAACTTTGCTCCGTTTGAGTTTTGGAGAGTTTGAAACTCAAAGTTCGGCCCAATGAGAGTTCTTTAGGTGGTGTGGACCACACATCGTCCAAACTTTGCTCCATTTCTCTTTTTGAGAGCTCGGAACCCAAAGTTCGTCCCAATGAGAGTTTTTAATCTTATTTGAACGAACTTGGTCCAAACTTTGCTCCGTTTGAGTTTTGGAGAGTTTGAAACTCAAAGCTCCGCCCAATGAGAGTTCTTTAGGTGGTTTGGACGACATATAGTCCAAACTTTGCACCGTTTCTTTTTTTGAGAGCTCCGAACCCAAAGTTCGTCCCAATGAGAGTTTTTCATCTTCTTTGGAAGAACTTCGTTCAAACTTTTCTCCGTTTGAGTTTTGAAGAGTTTGGAAATCAAAGTTCGGCCCAATGAGAGTTCATTAGGTGGTTTGGATGACAAATGGTCCAAACGTTGCTCCGTTTCTGTTTTTGAGAGCTCGGAACCCAAGGTTCGTCCCAATGAGAGTTTTTAATCTTGTTTGGACGAACTTGGTCCAAACTTTGCTCCGTTTGAGTTTTGGAGAGTTGGGAACATCAAAGTTCGGCCCAATGAGAGTTCTTTAGGTGGTGTGGACGACAGATGGTCCAAACTTTGCTCCGTTTATGTTTTTGGGAGCTCGAAACCCAAAGTTCGTCCCAATGAGAGTTTTTCATCTTGTTTGGACGAACTTGGTCCAAACTTTGCTCCGTTTGAGTTTTGGAGAGTTGGGAACATCAAAGTTCGGCCCAATGAGAGTTCTTCAGGTGGTGTGGATGACAGATGGTCCAAACTTTGCTCCGTTTATGTTTTTGAGAGCTCGGAACCCAAAGTTCGTCCCAATGAGAGTTTTTCATCTTGTTTGGACGAACTTGGTCCAAACTTTGCTCCGTTTGAGTTTTAGAGAGTTTGGAACATCAAATTTCGACCCAAAGGGAGTTCTTTAGGTGGTGTGGACGACACATGGTCCAAACTTTGCTCCGTTTCTGTTTTTGAGAGCCGGAACCAAAACTTGGCCCGAATGAGAGTTTTTTATCTTGTTTCAAGCGAACTTGTTCCAAACTTTGCTCCGTTTGAGTTTTGGAGAGTTTGAAACTCAAAGTTCGGCCCAATGAGAGTTCTTTAGGTGGTGTGGACCACACATCGTCCAAACTTTGCTCCATTTCTCTTTTTGAGAGCTCGGAACCCAAAGTTCGTCCCAATGAGAGTTTTTAATCTTATTTGAACGAACTTGGTCCAAACTTTGCTCCGTTTGAGTTTTGGAGAGTTTGAAACTCAAAGCTCCGCCCAATGAGAGTTCTTTAGGTGGTTTGGACGACATATAGTCCAAACTTTGCACCGTTTCTTTTTTTGAGAGCTCCGAACCCAAAGTTCGTCCCAATGAGAGTTTTTCATCTTCTTTGGAAGAACTTCGTTCAAACTTTTCTCCGTTTGAGTTTTGAAGAGTTTGGAAATCAAAGTTCGGCCCAATGAGAGTTCATTAGGTGGTTTGGATGACAAATGGTCCAAACGTTGCTCCGTTTCTGTTTTTGAGAGCTCGGAACCCAAGGTTCGTCCCAATGAGAGTTTTTAATCTTGTTTGGACGAACTTGGTCCAAACTTTGCTCCGTTTGAGTTTTGGAGAGTTGGGAACATCAAAGTTCGGCCCAATGAGAGTTCTTTAGGTGGTGTGGACGACAGATGGTCCAAACTTTGCTCCGTTTATGTTTTTGGGAGCTCGAAACCCAAAGTTCGTCCCAATGAGAGTTTTTCATCTTGTTTGGACGAACTTGGTCCAAACTTTGCTCCGTTTGAGTTTTGGAGAGTTGGGAACATCAAAGTTCGGCCCAATGAGAGTTCTTCAGGTGGTGTGGATGACAGATGGTCCAAACTTTGCTCCGTTTATGTTTTTGAGAGCTCGGAACCCAAAGTTCGTCCCAATGAGAGTTTTTCATCTTGTTTGGACGAACTTGGTCCAAACTTTGCTCCGTTTGAGTTTTAGAGAGTTTGGAACATCAAATTTCGACCCAAAGGGAGTTCTTTAGGTGGTGTGGACGACACATGGTCCAAACTTTGCTCCGTTTCTGTTTTTGAGAGCCGGAACCAAAACTTGGCCCGAATGAGAGTTTTTTATCTTGTTTCAAGCGAACTTGTTCCAAACTTTGCTCCGTTTGAGTTTTGGAGAGTTTGAAACTCAAAGTTCGGCCCAATGAGAGTTCTTTAGGTGGTGTGGACCACACATCGTCCAAACTTTGCTCCATTTCTCTTTTTGAGAGCTCGGAACCCAAAGTTCGTCCCAATGAGAGTTTTTAATCTTATTTGAACGAACTTGGTCCAAACTTTGCTCCGTTTGAGTTTTGGAGAGTTTGAAACTCAAAGCTCCGCCCAATGAGAGTTCTTTAGGTGGTTTGGACGACATATAGTCCAAACTTTGCACCGTTTCTTTTTTTGAGAGCTCCGAACCCAAAGTTCGTCCCAATGAGAGTTTTTCATCTTCTTTGGAAGAACTTCGTTCAAACTTTTCTCCGTTTGAGTTTTGAAGAGTTTGGAAATCAAAGTTCGGCCCAATGAGAGTTCATTGGGTGGTTTGGATGACAAATGGTCCAAACGTTGCTCCGTTTCTGTTTTTGAGAGCTCGGAACCCAAGGTTCGTCCCAATGAGAGTTTTTAATCTTGTTTGGACGAACTTGGTCCAAACTTTGCTCCGTTTGAGTTTTGGAGAGTTGGGAACATCAAAGTTCGGCCCAATGAGAGTTCTTTAGGTGGTGTGGACGACAGATGGTCCAACTTTGCTCCGTTTATGTTTTTGGGAGCTCGAAACCCAAAGTTCGTCCCAATGAGAGTTTTTCATCTTGTTTGGACGAACTTGGTCCAAACTTTGCTCCGTTTGAGTTTTGGAGAGTTGGGAACATCAAAGTTCGGCCCAATGAGAGTTCTTCAGGTGGTGTGGATGACAGATGGTCCAAACTTTGCTCCGTTTATGTTTTTGAGAGCTCGGAACCCAAAGTTCGTCCCAATGAGAGTTTTTCATCTTGTTTGGACGAACTTGGTCCAAACTTTGCTCCGTTTGAGTTTTAGAGAGTTTGGAACATCAAATTTCGACCCAAAGGGAGTTCTTTAGGTGGTGTGGACGACACATGGTCCAAACTTTGCTCCGTTTCTGTTTTTGAGAGCCGGAACCAAAACTTGGCCCGAATGAGAGTTTTTTATCTTGTTTCAAGCGAACTTGTTCCAAACTTTGCTCCGTTTGAGTTTTGGAGAGTTTGAAACTCAAAGTTCGGCCCAATGAGAGTTCTTTAGGTGGTGTGGACCACACATCGTCCAAACTTTGCTCCATTTCTCTTTTTGAGAGCTCGGAACCCAAAGTTCGTCCCAATGAGAGTTTTTAATCTTATTTGAACGAACTTGGTCCAAACTTTGCTCCGTTTGAGTTTTGGAGAGTTTGAAACTCAAAGCTCCGCCCAATGAGAGTTCTTTAGGTGGTTTGGACGACATATAGTCCAAACTTTGCACCGTTTCTTTTTTTGAGAGCTCCGAACCCAAAGTTCGTCCCAATGAGAGTTTTTCATCTTCTTTGGAAGAACTTCGTTCAAACTTTTCTCCGTTTGAGTTTTGAAGAGTTTGGAAATCAAAGTTCGGCCCAATGAGAGTTCATTAGGTGGTTTGGATGACAAATGGTCCAAACGTTGCTCCGTTTCTGTTTTTGAGAGCTCGGAACCCAAGGTTCGTCCCAATGAGAGTTTTTAATCTTGTTTGGACGAACTTGGTCCAAACTTTGCTCCGTTTGAGTTTTGGAGAGTTGGGAACATCAAAGTTCGGCCCAATGAGAGTTCTTTAGGTGGTGTGGACGACAAATGGTCCAAACTTTGCTCCGTTTATGTTTTTGGGAGCTCGAAACCCAAAGTTCGTCCCAATGAGAGTTTTTCATCTTGTTTGGACGAACTTGGTCCAAACTTTGCTCCGTTTGAGTTTTGGAGAGTTGGGAACATCAAAGTTCGGCCCAATGAGAGTTCTTCAGGTGGTGTGGATGACAGATGGTCCAAACTTTGCTCCGTTTATGTTTTTGAGAGCTCGGAACCCAAAGTTCGTCCCAATGAGAGTTTTTCATCTTGTTTGGACGAACTTGGTCCAAACTTTGCTCCGTTTGAGTTTTAGAGAGTTTGGAACATCAAATTTCGACCCAAAGGGAGTTCTTTAGGTGGTGTGGACGACACATGGTCCAAACTTTGCTCCGTTTCTGTTTTTGAGAGCCGGAACCAAAACTTGGCCCGAATGAGAGTTTTTTATCTTGTTTCAAGCGAACTTGTTCCAAACTTTGCTCCGTTTGAGTTTTGGAGAGTTTGAAACTCAAAGTTCGGCCCAATGAGAGTTCTTTAGGTGGTGTGGACCACACATCGTCCAAACTTTGCTCCATTTCTCTTTTTGAGAGCTCGGAACCCAAAGTTCGTCCCAATGAGAGTTTTTAATCTTATTTGAACGAACTTGGTCCAAACTTTGCTCCGTTTGAGTTTTGGAGAGTTTGAAACTCAAAGCTCCGCCCAATGAGAGTTCTTTAGGTGGTTTGGACGACATATAGTCCAAACTTTGCACCGTTTCTTTTTTTGAGAGCTCCGAACCCAAAGTTCGTCCCAATGAGAGTTTTTCATCTTCTTTGGAAGAACTTCGTTCAAACTTTTCTCCGTTTGAGTTTTGAAGAGTTTGGAAATCAAAGTTCGGCCCAATGAGAGTTCATTAGGTGGTTTGGATGACAAATGGTCCAAACGTTGCTCCGTTTCTGTTTTTGAGAGCTCGGAACCCAAGGTTCGTCCCAATGAGAGTTTTTAATCTTGTTTGGACGAACTTGGTCCAAACTTTGCTCCGTTTGAGTTTTGGAGAGTTGGGAACATCAAAGTTCGGCCCAATGAGAGTTCTTTAGGTGGTGTGGACGACAGATGGTCCAAACTTTGCTCCGTTTATGTTTTTGGGAGCTCGAAACCCAAAGTTCGTCCCAATGAGAGTTTTTCATCTTGTTTGGACGAACTTGGTCCAAACTTTGCTCCGTTTGAGTTTTGGAGAGTTGGGAACATCAAAGTTCGGCCCAATGAGAGTTCTTCAGGTGGTGTGGATGACAGATGGTCCAAACTTTGCTCCGTTTATGTTTTTGAGAGCTCGGAACCCAAAGTTCGTCCCAATGAGAGTTTTTCATCTTGTTTGGACGAACTTGGTCCAAACTTTGCTCCGTTTGAGTTTTAGAGAGTTTGGAACATCAAATTTCGACCCAAAGGGAGTTCTTTAGGTGGTGTGGACGACACATGGTCCAAACTTTGCTCCGTTTCTGTTTTTGAGAGCCGGAACCAAAACTTGGCCCGAATGAGAGTTTTTTATCTTGTTTCAAGCGAACTTGTTCCAAACTTTGCTCCGTTTGAGTTTTGGAGAGTTTGAAACTCAAAGTTCGGCCCAATGAGAGTTCTTTAGGTGGTGTGGACCACACATCGTCCAAACTTTGCTCCATTTCTCTTTTTGAGAGCTCGGAACCCAAAGTTCGTCCCAATGAGAGTTTTTAATCTTATTTGAACGAACTTGGTCCAAACTTTGCTCCGTTTGAGTTTTGGAGAGTTTGGAAATAGAAGTTCGGCCCAATGAGAGGTCTTTAGGTGGTTTGGACGACACATGGTCCAAACTTTGCTCCGATTCTGTTTTTCAAAGCTCGGAACCTAAAGTTCGTCCCAATGAGAGTTTTTCATCTTGTTTGGACGAACATGGTCCAAACTTTGCTCCGTTTGAGTTTTCGAGAGTTTGAAACTCAAAGTTCCGCCCAATGAGAGTTCTTTAGGTGGTTTGGACGACACATGGTCCAAACTTTACTCCGTTTATGTTTTTGAGAGCTCGGAACCAAAAGTTCGTACCAATGAGAGTTTTTCATCTTGTTTGGACGAACTTGGTCGAAACTTTTCTCCGTTTGAGTTTTGGAGAGTTTGGAAATCAAAGTTCGGCCCAGTTGATATGGATTCAATCAATAATCCATTGCATGTACCTGAAGGTCCAATCACAAGGAGCAAGGCAAAGAAGATACAAGAGGCTTTCACATTGCATGCTCAAAATCTAACAAATGCACATCAAGAGGCAAAGAATTTTTAACCCAAATTTTTGTATAATGTTAGTTCAGCAAGTCAAGAAGAGAATGGAGTCAAGATGGCACGGGAAAAGTTGTGTAGTTTGGAAGATGGCTCGGGGACGAAAAAAGTGTGCAGAATTTGTGAAGAGGTGGCTGTCCAACTTGCATCTCTTGGGATTTCGTGATGTCAAAGGTTGTCAGACGTTGCCATTATGAGGAGCGGATTCCATAGCACATATTTAAGACAATTTAAATCAATTCTATTTTTTTAGTTTTAAGATATGGCTGCTCGTTTGAGGTGCAATCAAGTTTTAAGTTCCTAGGTCTTATTTTCTACAATTTGCAATTAAGTGTAAATGAATGACTTTTGAGTTCCTTTGTCTATCCACGACCATTTGGCCTTTAAAATGGCTTCTAATACTCTTGAAAACTCAGATTATGCAAATTAAAAAGCTTTTGCTTATTCAACCCCTTTGGTATTATCTTTTCTTTCAAATCTTGTTTTAGGTTCGATGTTCAACCGATTAATTGGATTAGTTTTGATCAATCTAATTGTGGAGTGAGTCGTCTTAGGATCTTTGAGTGACCATCATAGATTCTAAGTTTGATCTAAGAGTGATTCATCTTCTAACTAAACTCTTGGTTGGAATCATTCGGTAAGTTTGTCTTATTTGTGTCCGTTTACAAGGATCCTAGAAGGACCTCTAGCTTTGTAAACTTAAGCATATTGGGCGCTTATCACCAATGAGAGTTCTTTACGTGGTTTGGACAACACATGGTCCAAACTTTACTCCGTTTCTGTTTTTGAGAGCTCGGAACCTAAAGTTCGTCCCAATGAGAGTTTTTCATCTTATTTGGACAAACTTGGTCGAAACTTTGCCCCGTTTGAGTTTTCGAGAGTTTGAAACTCAAAGTTCCGCCCAATGAGAGTTCTTTAGGTGGTTTGGACAACACATGGTAGAAACTTTACTTCGCTTATGTTTTTGAGAGCTCGGAACAAAAAGTTCGTACCAATGAGAGTTTTTCATCTTGTTTGGACGAACTTGGTCGAAACCTTGCTCCATTTGAGTTTTGGAGAGTTTGAAACTCAAAGTTCCGCCCAATGAGAGTTCTTTAGTTCGTTTGGACGACACATGGTCCAAACTTTGCTCTGTTTCTGTTTTTGAGAGCTCGGACTCTAAAGTGCGACCCAATGAGAGTTTTTCATCTTGTTTGGACGAACTTGGTCCAAACTTTGCTCCGTTTGAGTTTTGGAGAGTTCAAACTAAAAGTTCCGCCCAATGAGAGTTCTTTAGGTGGTTTGAACGACACATGGTCCAAACTTTACTCCGTTTACGTTTTTGAGAGCTCGGAACCCAAAGTTCGTACCAATGAGAGTTTTTCATCTTGTTTGGACGAACTTGGTCGAAACTTTGCTCCATTTGAGTTTTGGAGAGTTTGGAAATCAAAGTTCGGCCCAATGAGAGTTCTTTAGGTGGTTTGGACGACAAGTGGTCCAAACCTTGCTCCGTTTCTGTTTTTGAGAGCTCGGAACCCAAAGTTCGTCCCAATGAGAGTTTTTCATCTTGTTTGGACGAACTTGGTCCAAACTTTGCTCCGTTTGAGTTTTAGAGAGTTTTGAACATCAAAGTTCGACCCAATGAGAGTTCTTTAGGTGGTGTGGACGACACATGGTCCAAGCTTTGGTCCGTTTCTGTTTTTGAAAGCTCGGAACCCAAAGTTCGTCCCAATGAGAGTTTTTCATCTTGTTTGGACGAACTTGGTCCAAACTTTGCTCCGTTTGAGTTTTGGAGAGTTTGGAAATCAAAGTTCGGCCCAATGAGAGTTCTTTAGGTGGTTTGGACGACAAGTGGTCCAAACATTTGTCCGTTTAAATTTTTGAGAGCTCGGAACCCAAAGTTTGTCCCAATGAGAGTTTTTCATTTTGTTCGGACGAACTTTGTCCAAACTTTGGTCCGTTAGAGTTTTAGAGAGTTTGGAACATCAAAGTTGGACCCAATGAGAGTTCTTTACATGGTGTGGACGACACATGGTCCAAGCTTTGCTCCGTTTCTGTTTTTGAGAGCTCGGAACCCAAAGTTCGTCCCAATGAGAGTTTTTCATCTTGTTCGAACAAACTTGGTTGAAACTTTGCTCCGTTTGAGTTTTGGAGAGTTTGGAAATAAAAGTTCGGCCCAATGAGCGTTCTTTAGGTGGTTTGGACGACACATGGTCCAAACTTTGCTCCGTTTCTGTTTTTGAGAGCTCGGAACCTAAAGTTCGTTCCAATGAGAGTTTTTCATCTTGTTTTGACGAAGTTGGTCCAAACTTTGCTCCGTTTGAGTTTTGGAAAGTTTGGAACATCAAAGTTCGGCCCAATGAGAGTTCTTTAGGTTGTGTGGACGACACATGGTCAAAACTTCGCTCCGTTTCCGTTTTTGAGAGCTCGGAACCCAAAGTTCGTCCCAATGAGAGTTTTTCATCTGGTTTGGACGAACTTGGTCCAAACTTTGCTCCGTTTGAGTTTTGGAGAGTTTGGAACATCAAAGTTCGGCCCAATGTGAGTTCTTTAGGTGTTGTGGACGAAACATGGTCCAAACTTTGTTCCGTTTCTGTTTTTGAGAGCTCAGAACCCAAAGTTCGTCCCAATGTGAGATTTTCATCTTATTTTGACGAACTTGGTTGAAACTTTGCTCCGTTTGAGTTTTGGAGAGTTTGGAAATCAAAGGTCGGCCCAATGAGAGTTCTTTAGGTGGTTTGGACGACACATGGTCCAAGCTTTGCTCCGTTTCTGTTTTTGAGAGCTCGAAACCCAAAGTTCGTACCAATGAGAGTTTTTCATCTTGTTTGGACGAACTTGGTCCAAACTTTGCTCCATTTCAGTTTTGGAGAGTTTGGAAATAGAAGTTCGGCACAATGAGAGTTCTTTAGGTGGTTTGGACGACACATGGTCCAAACTTTGCTCCGATTCTGTTTTTCAAAGCTCAGAACCTAAAGTTCGTCCCAATGTGAGTTTTTCATCTGGTTTTGACGAACTTTGCCCAAACTTTGCACCGTTTAAGTTTTGGAGAGTTTGGAACATCAAAGTTCGGCCCAATGAGAGTTCTTTAGGTTGTGTGGACGACACATGGTCCAAACTTTGCTCCGTTTCAGTTTTTGAGAGCTCGGTACCCAAAGTTCATCCCAATGAGAGTTTTTCATCTGTTTTGGACGAACTTGGTCCAAACTTTGCTCCGTTTGAGTTTTGGAGAGTTTGGAACATCAAAGTTCGGCCCAATGAGAGTTCTTTAGGTGGTGTGGACGACACATGGTCCAAACTTTGTTCCGTTTCTGTTTTTGAGAGCTCAGAACCCAAAGTTCGTCCCAATGTGAGTTTGTCATCTTGTTTTGACGAACTTGGTCCAAACGTTTCTCCGTTTGAGTTTTAGAGAGTTTGGAAATCAAAGTTCGGCCAAATGAGAGTTCTTTAGGTCGTGTGGACGACACATGGTCCAAACTTTGCTCCGTTTCTGTTTTTGAGAGCTCAGAACCCAAAGTTACTCCCAATGTGAATTTTTCATCTTGTTTGGACGAAATTGGTCCGAACTTTGCTCCGTTTGACTTTTGGAGAGTTTGGAAATCAAAGTTCGGCCCAATGTGAGTTCTTTAGGTGGTTTGGACGACAAGTTGTCCAAACCTTGCTCCATTTAAATTTTTGAGAGCTCGGAACCCAAAGTTTGTCCCAATGAGAGTTTTTCATTTTGTTTGGACGAACTTTGTCCAAACCTTGCTCCGTTAGAGTTTTAGAGAGTTTAGAACATCAAAGTTGGACCCAATGAGAGTTCTTTACATGGTTTGGACGACACATGGTCCAAGCTATGCTCCGTTTCTGTTTTTTAGAGCTCGGAACCCAAAGTTCGTCCCAATGAGAGTTTTTCATCTTGTTTGGACGAACTTGCTTGAAACTTTTCTCCGTTTGAGTTTCGGAGAGTTTGGAAATCAAAGTTCGGCCCAATGAGAGTTCTTTAGGTGGTTTCGACGACACATGGTCCAAACTTTGCTCCGTTTCTGTTTTTGAGAGCTCGGAACCTAAAGTTCGTCCCAATGAGAGTTTTTCATCTTGTTTTGACGAAGTTGGTCCAAACTTTGTCCGTTTGAGTTTTGGAAAGTTTGGAACATAAAAGTTCGGCCCAATGAGAGTTCTTTAGGTTGTGTGGACGACACATGGTCCAAACTTTGCTCCGTTTCAGTTTTTGAGAGCTCGGAACCTAAAGTTCGTCCCAATGAGAGTTTTTCATCTTGTTTTGACGAAGTTGGTCCAAACTTTGTCCGTTTGAGTTTTGGAAAGTTTGGAACATAAAAGTTCGGCCCAATGAGAGTTCTTTAGGTTGTGTGGACGACACATGGTCCAAACTTTGCTCCGTTTCAGTTTTTGAGAGCTCGGAACCCAAAGTTCGTCCCAATGAGAGTTTTTCATCTTGTTTGGACGAACTTGGTCAGAACTTTGCTTCGTTTGAGTTTTGGAGAGTTTGGAACATCAAAGTTCGGCCCAATGTGAGTTCTTTAGGTGGTGTGGACGACACATGGTCCAAACTTTATTCCGTTTCTGTTTTTGAGAGCTCAGAACCAAGAGTTCGTCTCAATGTGAGTTTTTCATCTTGTTTTGACGAACTTGGTCCAAACTTTGCTACCTTTGAGTTTTGTAGAGTTTGAAAATCAAAGTTCGGCCAAATGAGAGTTCTTTAGGTGGTTTGGACAACAAGTGGTCCAAACCTTGCTCCGTTTCTGTTTTTGAGAGCTCGGAACCCAAAGTTCGTCCAATGTGAATTTTTCATCTCGTTTGGACGAACTTGGTCCAAACTTTGCTACCTTTGAGTTTTGGAGAGTTTGGAAATCAAAGTTCGGCCCAATGAGAGTTCTGTAGGTGGTTTGGACGACACATGGTCCAAGCTTTGCTCCGTTTCTGTTGTTGAGAGCTCGAAACCCAAAGTTCGTCCCAATGTGAGATTTTCATCTTATTTTGACGAACTTGGTTGAAACTTTGCTCCGTTTGAGTTTTGGAGAGTTTGGAAATCAAAGGTCGGCCCAATGAGAGTTCTTTAGGTGGTTTGGACGACACATGGTCCAAGCTTTGCTCCGTTTCTGTTTTTGAGAGCTCGAAACCCAAAGTTCGTACCAATGAGAGTTTTTCATCTTGTTTGGACGAACTTGGTCCAAACTTTGCTCCATTTCAGTTTTGGAGAGTTTGGAAATAGAAGTTCGGCACAATGAGAGTTCTTTAGGTGGTTTGGACGACACATGGTCCAAACTTTGCTCCGATTCTGTTTTTCAAAGCTCGGAACCTAAAGTTCGTCCCAATGTGAGTTTTTCATCTGGTTTTGACGAACTTTGCCGAAACTTGTCACCGTTTAAGTTTTGGAGAGTTTGGAACATCAAAGTTCGGCCCAATGAGAGTTCTTTAGGTTGTGTGGACGACACATGGTCCAAACTTTGCTCCGTTTCAGTTTTTGAGAGCTCGGTACCCAAAGTTCATCCCAATGAGAGTTTTTCATCTGTTTTGGACGAACTTGGTCCAAACTTTGCTCTGTTTGAGTTTTGGAGAGTTTGGAACATCAAAGTTCGGCCCAATGAGAGTTCTTTAGGTGGTGTGGACGACACATGGTCCAAACTTTGTTCCGTTTCTGTTTTTGAGAGCTCAGAACCCAAAGTTCGTCCCAATGTGAGTTTGTCATCTTGTTTTGACGAACATGGTCCAAACGGTTCTCCGTTTGACTTTTGGAGAGTTTGGAAATCAAAGTTCGGCCAAATGAGAGTTCTTTAGGTGGTGTGGACGACACATGGTCCAAACTTTGCTCCGTTTCTGTTTTTGAGAGCTCAGAACCCAAAGTTACTCCCAATGTGAATTTTTCATATTGTTTGGACGAAATTGGTCCGAACTTTGCTCCGTTTGAGTTTTGGAGAGTTTCGAAATCAAAGTTCGGCCCAATGTGAGTTCTTTAGGTGGTTTGGACGACAAGTGGTCCAAACCTTGCTCCATTTAAATTTTTGAGAGCTCGGAACCCAAAGTTTGTCCCAATGAGAGTTTTTCATTTTGTTCGGACGAACTTTGTCCAAACTTTGCTCCGTTAGAGTTTTAGAGAGTTTGGAACACCAAAGTTGGACCCAATGAGAGTTCTTTACATGGTGTGGACGACACATGGTCAAAGATATGCTCCGTTTCTGTTTTTTAGAGCTCGAAACCCAAAGTTCGTCCCAATGAGAGTTTTTCATCTTGTTTGGACGAACTTGCTTGAAACTTTTCTCCGTTTGAGTTTCGGAGAGTTTGGAAATCAAAGTTCGGCCCAATGAGAGTTCTTTAGGTGGTTTCGACGACACATGGTCCAAACTTTGCTCCGTTTCTGTTTTTGAGAGGTCGGAACCTAAAGTTCGTCCCAATGAGAGTTTTTCATCTTGTTTTGACGAAGTTGGTCCAAACTTTGTCCGTTTGAGTTTTGGAAAGTTTGGAACATAAAAGTTCGGCCCAATGAGAGTTCTTTAGGTTGTGTGGACGACACATGGTCCAAACTTTGCTCCGTTTCAGTTTTTGAGAGCTCGGAACCCAAAGTTCGTCCCAATGAGAGTTTTTCATCTTGTTTGGACGAACTTGGTCAGAACTTTGCTCCGTTTGAGTTTTGGAGAGTTTGGAACATCAAAGTTCGGCCCAATGTGAGTTCTTTAGGTGGTGTGGACGACACATGGTCCAAACTTTATTCCGTTTCTGTTTTTGAGAGCTCAGAACCAAAAGTTCGTCCCAATGTGAGTTTTTCATCTTGTTTTGACGAACTTGGTCCAAACTTTGCTACCTTTGAGTTTTGTAGAGTTTGAAAATCAAAGTTCGGCCAAATGAGAGTTCTTTAGGTGGTTTGGACAACAAGTGGTCCAAACCTTGCTCCGTTTCTGTTTTTGAGAGCTCGGAACCCAAAGTTCGTCCAATGTGAATTTTTCATCTCGTTTGGACGAACTTGGTCCAAACTTTGCTACCTTTGAGTTTTGGAGAGTTTGGAAATCAAAGTTCGGCCCAATGAGAGTTCTTTAGGTGGTTTGGACGACACATGGTCCAAGCTTTGCTCCGTTTCTGTTGTTGAGAGCTCGAAACCCAAAGTTCGTACCAATGAGAGTTTTTCATCTTGTTTGGACGAACTTGGTCCAAACTTTGCTCCGTTTCAGTTTTGGAGAGTTTGGAAATAGAAGTTCGGCCCAATGAGAGTTCTTTAGGTGGTTTGGACGACACATGGTCCAAACTTTGCTCCGTTTCTGTTTTTCAGAGCTCGGAACCTAAAGTTTGTCCCAATGAGAGTTTTTCATCTGGTTTTGACGAACTTTGCCCAAACTTTGCACCGTTTAAGTTTTGGAGAGTTTGGAACATCAAAGTTCGGCCCAATGAGAGTTCTTTAGGTTGTGTGGACGACACATGGTCGAAACTTTGCTCAGTTTCAGTTTTTGAGAGCTCGGAACCCAAAGTTCATCCCAATGAGAGTTTTTCATCTTGTTTGGACGAACTTGGTCAGAACTTTGCTCCGTTTGAGTTTTGGAGAGTTTGGAACATCAAAGTTCGGCCCAATGTGAGTTCTTTAGGTGGTGTGGACGACACATGGTCAAAACATTATTCCGTTTCTGTTTTTGAGAGCTCAGAACCCAAAGTTCGTCCCAATGTGAGTTTTTCATCTTGTTTTGACGAACTTGGTCCAAACTTTGCTACCTTTGAGTTTTGGAGAGTTTGAAAATCAAAGTTCGGCCAAATGAGAGTTCTTTAGGTGGTTTGGACAACAAGTGGTCCAAACCTTGCTCCGTTTCTGTTTTTGAGAGCTCGGAACCCAAAGTTCGTCCCAATGTGAATTTTTCATCTCGTTTGGACGAACTTGGTCCAAACTTTGCTACCTTTGAGTTTTGGAGAGTTTGGAAATCAATGTTCGGCCCAATGACAGTTCTTTAGGTGGTTTGGACGACACATGGTCCAAGCTATGCTCCGTTTCTATTTTTGAGAGCTCGAAACCCAAAGTTCGTACCAATGAGAGTTTTTCATCTTGTTAAGACGAACTTGGTCCAAACTTTGCTCCGTTTCAGTTTTGGAGAGTTTGGAAATAGAAGTTCGGCCCAATGAGAGTTCTTTAGGTGGTTTGGACGACACATGGTCCAAACTTTGCTCTGTTTCTATTTTTCAGAGCTCGGAACCTAAAGTTCGTCCCAATGAGAGTTTTTCATCTGGTTTTGACGAACTTTGCCCAAACTTTGCACCGTTTAAGTTTTGGAGAGTTTGGAACATCAAAGTTCGGCCCAATGAGAGTTCTTTAGGTTGTGTGGACGACACATGGTCCAAACTTTGCTCAGTTTCAGTTTTTGAGAGCTCGGAACCCAAAGTTCATCCCAATGAGAGTTTTTTCATCTTGTTTGGACGAACTTGGTCCAAACTTTGCTCCGTTTGAGTTTTGGAGAGTTTGGAACATCAAAGTTTTGCCCAATGAGAGTTCTTTAGGTGGTGTGGACGACACATGGTCCAAACTTTGTTCCGTTTCTGTTTTTGAGAGCTCAGAACCCAAAGTTCGGCCCAATGAGAGTTCTTTAGGTTGTGTGGACGACACATGGTCCAAACTTTGCTCAGTTTCAGTTTTTGAGAGCTCGGAACCCAAAGTTCATCCCAATGAGAGTTTTTTCATCTTGTTTGGACGAACTTGGTCCAAACTTTGCTCCGTTTGAGTTTTGGAGAGTTTGGAACATCAAAGTTTTGCCCAATGAGAGTTCTTTAGGTGGTGTGGACGACACATGGTCCAAACTTTGTTCCGTTTCTGTTTTTGAGAGCTCAGAACCCAAAGTTCGTCCCAATGTGAGTTTATCATCTTGTTTTGACGAACTTGGTCCAAACGTTGCTCCGTTTGAGTTTTGGAGAGTTTGGAAATCAAAGTTCGGCCAAATGAGAGTTTTTTAGGTGGTGTGGACGACACATGGTCCAAACTTTGCTCCGTTTATGTTTTTGAGGGCTCGGAACCCAAAGTTCGTCCCAATGTGAATTTTTCATCTTGTTTGGACGAATTGGTCCAGACTTTGCTACCTTTGAGTTTTGGAGAGTTTGGAAATCAAAGTTTGGCCAAATGAGAGTTCTTTAGGTGGTATGGACGACAAGTGGTCCAAACCTTGCTCCGTTTCTGTTTTTGAGAGCTCGGAACCCAAAGTTCGTCCCAATGAGAGTTTTTCATCTTTTTTGGACGAACTTGGTCCAAACTTTGCTCCGTTTGAGTTTTGGAGAGTTTGGAAATCAAAGTTCGGCACAATGAGAGTTCTTTAGGTGGTTTGGACGACAAGTGGTCCAAACTTTGCTCCGTTTGAGTTTTGGAGAGTTTGGAACATCAAAGTTCTGTCTAATGAGAGTTCTTTAGGTGGTGTGGACGACACATGGTCCAAACTTTGCTTCGCTTCTGTTTTTGAGAGCTCGGAACCCAAAGTTCCTCCCAATGACAGTTTTTCATCTTGTTTGGACGAACTTGGTCCAAGCTTTGCTCTTTTTGAGTTTTGGAGAGTTTGAAACTCAAACTTCGGCCTATTGAGAGTTCTTTAGGTGGTTTGGAAGACACAGGGTGCAAACATTGCTCCGTTTTTTTGTTTAGAGCTCGGAAGCTAAAGTTCGTCCCAATGGTTCTTCTTGTTTGGACGAACTTGGTCCAAACTTTGCTCCGTTTGAGTTTTGGAGAGTTTGAAACTCAAAGTTCGGCTCAATGAGAGTTCTTTAGGTGGGTTGGACGACACATGGTCCAAACTTTGCTCCTTTCAGTTTTTGAGAGCTCAGAGTCCAAAGTTCTTCCCAATGAGAGTTTTTCATCTTGTTTGGACGAACTTTGTCCAAACTTTGCTCCGTTTGATTTTTGGACTGTTTGGAACATCAAAGTTCCGCCCAATGAGAGTTCTTTAGCTGCTGTGGACGACACATGGTCCAAACTTTGCTCCGTTTCTGTTTTTGAGAGCTCATAACCCAAAGTTTGTCCCATTGAGAGTTTTTCAACTTGTTTGGACGAACTTGGTCCAAACTTTACTCTGTTTGAGTTTTGGAGAGTTTGAAACTTAAAGTTCGGCCCAATCAGAGTTCTTTAGGTGGTTTGGACGACACATGGTCCAAACTTTGCTCCGTTTCTGTTTTTGAGAGCTCGGAAGCTAAAGTTCGTCCCAATGAGAGTTTTTCATCTTGTTTGAACGAAGTTGGTCCAAACTTTGCTCCGTTTGAGTTTTGGAGAGTTTGAAACTCAAAGTTCCACACAATACGAGTTCTTTAGGTGGTTTGGACGACACATGGTCCAAACTTTGCTCCGTTTCTTTTTTTGAGAGCTCGGAACCAAAATTTCGTCCCAATGAGAGTCTTTCATCTTGTTTGGACGAACTTCGTCCAAACTTTGCTCCGTTTTAGTTTTGAAGAGTTTGGAAATCAAAGTTTGGCCCAATGAGAGTTCTTTCGGTGGTTTGGACGACAAATGGTCCAAACCTTGCTCCGTTTCTTTTTTTGAGAGCTCGGAACCCAAACTTCGTCCCAATGAGAGTTTTTCATCTTGTTTGGACGAACTTCGTCCAAACTTTGCTCCGTTTAAGTTTTGAAGAGTTTGGAAATAAAAGTTCGGCCCAATGAGAGTTCTTTAGGTTGTTTGGACGACAAATGGTCGAAACCCTTCTCCGTTTCTTTTTTGTAGAGCTCGGAACCCAAAGTTTGTCCCAATGACAGTTTTTCATCTTGTTTGGACGAACATCGTCCAAACTTTGCTCCGTTTGAGTTTTGGAGAGTTTGGAACATTGAAGTTCGGCCCAATGAAAGTTCTTTAGGTGGTGTGGACGACACATGGTCCAAACTTTGCTCCGTTTCTTTTCGTGAGAGCTCGGAACCCAAAGTTCGTCCCAATGAGAGTTTTTCATCTTGTTTGGACGAACTTGGTGCAAACTTTGTTCCGTTTGAGTTTTGGAGAGTGTTGAACATCAAAGTTCGGCCCAATGAGGGTTCGTTGGGTGGTGTGGACGACACATGGTCCAAACTTTGCTCCGTTTCTGTTTTTGAGAGCTCGGAACCGAAAGTTCGTCCCAATGTGAGTTTTTCATCTTGTTTGGACGAACTTGGTCAAAACTTTGCTTCGTTTCTTTTTTTGACATTTCGGAACCCAAAGTTCATCCCAATGTGAGTTTTTCATCTTTTTTAGACGAACTTGGTCCAAACTTTGCTACCTTTGAGTTTTGGAGAGTTTGGAAATCAGAATTCGGCCAAATGAGAGTTCTTTAGGTGGTGTGGACGACACATGGTCCAAACTTTGCTTTGCTTATGTTTTTGAGAGCTCGGAACCCAAAGTTCCTCCTAATGACAGTTTTTCATCTTGTTTGGTCGAACTCTGTCCAAACTCTGCTTTGTTTGAGTTTTGGAGAGTTTGGAACATTGAAGTTCGGCCCAATGAAAGTTCTTTAGGTGGTGTGGACGACACATGGTCCAAACTTTGCTCCGTTTCTTTTCGTGAGAGCTCGGAACCCAAAGTTCGTCCCAATGAGAGTTTTTCATCTTGTTTGGACGAACTTGGTGCAAACTTTGTTCCGTTTGAGTTTTGGAGAGTGTTGAACATCAAAGTTCGGCCCAATGAGGGTTCGTTGGGTGGTGTGGACGACACATGGTCCAAACTTTGCTCCGTTTCTGTTTTTGAGAGCTCGGAACCGAAAGTTCGTCCCAATGTGAGTTTTTCATCTTGTTTGGACGAACTTGGTCAAAACTTTGCTTCGTTTCTTTTTTTGACATTTCGGAACCCAAAGTTCATCCCAATGTGAGTTTTTCATCTTTTTTAGACGAACTTGGTCCAAACTTTGCTACCTTTGAGTTTTGGAGAGTTTGGAAATCAAAATTCGGCCAAATGAGAGTTCTTTAGGTGGTGTGGACGACACATGGTCCAAACTTTGCTTTGCTTATGTTTTTGAGAGCTCGGAACCCAAAGTTCCTCCTAATGACAGTTTTTCATCTTGTTTGGTCGAACTCTGTCCAAACTCTGCTTTGTTTGAGTTTTGGAGAGTTTGAAACTCAAAGTTCGGCCTATTGAGAGTTCTTTAGGTGGTTTGGATGACACAGGGTCCAAACATTGCTCCGTTTCTGTTTTTGAGAGCTCGGAAGCTAAAGTTCGTCCCAATGAGAGTTTTTCTTCTTGTTTGGACGAACTTGGTCCAAACTTTGCTCCGTTTGAGTTTCTGAGAGTTTGAAACTCAAAGTTCGGCTCAATGAGAGTTCTTTAGGTGGTTTGGACGACACATGGTCCAAACCTTGCTCCTATTCAGTTTTGAGAGCTCGGAATCCAAAGTTCTTCCCAATGAGAGTTTTTCATCTTGTTTGTACGAACTTGGTCCAAACTTTGCATTGTTTCAGTTTTGCAGAGTTTGAAACTCAAAGTTCGACCCAATGAGAGTTCTTAACCTTTCTCCGTTTCTGTTTTTTAGAGCTCGGAACCCAAAGTTCGTCCCAATGAGAGTTTTTCATCTTGTTTTGACGAACTTGGTCCAAACTTTGCTCCGTTTGAGTTTTGGAGTGTTTGGAACCTCAAAGTTCCGCCCAATGAGAGTTCTTTAGGTGGTGTGGACGACACATGGTCCAAACTTTGCTCCGTTTCTGTTTTTGAGAGCTCGGAACCCAAAGTTCGTCCCAATGAGAGTTTTTCAACTTTTTTGGACGAACTTGGTCTAAACTTTGCTCTGCTTGAGTTTTGGAGAGTTTGAAACTCAAAGTTCGGCCCAATGAGAGTTCTTTAGGGGTTTGGAGGACACACGGTCCAAACTTTGCTCCGTTTCTATTTTTGAGAGCTCGGAACCCAAAGTTCGTCCCAATGAGAGTTTTTTCATCTTGTTTGGACCAACTTGGTCCAAACTTAGCTCCGTTTGAATTTTGGAGAGTTTGGTAATCAAAGTTTGGCCCAATGAGAGTACTTTAGGTGGTCTTGACGACAAGTGGTCCAAACCTTGCTCTGTTTCTGTTTTTGAGAGCTCGGAACCCAAAGTTCGTCCCAATGAGAGTTTTTCATCTTGTTTGGACGAACTTGTTCCAAACTTTGTTCCGTTTGAGTTTTGGAGTGTTTGGAACATCAAAGTTCGACCCAATGAGAGTTCTTTTGGTGGTTTGGACGACACAGGGTCCAAACATTGCTCCGTTTCTGTTTTTTAGAGCTCGGAACCAAAATTTCCTCCCAATGAGAGTTTTTCTTCTTGTTTGGACGAACTTGGTCCAAACTTTGCTTCGTTTGAGTTTTGGAGAGTTTGAAACTCAAAGTTCGGCTCAATGAGAGTTCTTTAGGTTGTTTGGACGACACATGGTCCAAACTTTGCTCCTTTTCAGTTTTGAGAGCTCGGAGTCCAAAGTTCTTCCCAATGAGAGTTTTTCATCTTGTTTGGACGAACTTGGTCCAAACTTTGCCTTGTTTCAGTTTTGGATAGTTTGAAACTCAAAGTTCGACCCAATGAGAGTTCTTTAGGTGGTTTGGACAACACATGGTCCAAACTTTTCTCCGTTTTTGTTTTTGAGATCTCGGATCCTAAAGTTCGTCCCAATGAGAGTCTTTCATCTTGTTTGGACGAACTTTGTCCAAACTTTGCTCCGTTTTAGTTTGGAGAGTTTGAAACTCCAAGTTCGGCCCAATTAGAGTTCCTTAGGTGGTTTGGACGACACATGGTCCAAACTTTGCTCCGTTTCTGTTTTTGAGAGCTCGAAACCCAAAGTTTGTCCCAATGAGAGTTTTTTATCTTGTTTGGATGAACTTGGTCCAAACTTTGCTCTGTTTGAGTTTTGGAGAGTTTGGAACAACAAAGTTCGGCCCAATGAGAGTTCTTTAGGTGGTGTGGACGACACATGACCCAAACTTTGCTCCTTTTCTTTTTTTTTAGAGCTCGGAACCCAAAGTTCGTCCCAATGAGAGTTTTTCATCTTGTTTGGACGAACTTGGTCCAAACTTTGCTCCGTTGGACTTTTGGAGAGTTTGAAACTCAAAGTTCGGCCCAATGAAGGTTCTTTAGGTTGTTTGGACGACACATGGTCCAAAATTAACTTCGTTTCTGTTTTTTTTTTTTTTTGCAAAGGTAGATGTATATAACTATGCAAAAAGTGGACCTCATAGCCCGAGGCCAGGGCACAATTGAAACTAAGCTCACACCTCGAGCAGGGAAGCAAAAACTATAACGAACACAAGGAAAACAAATCTCACACCCCGAGAAGGGGAAGCGCAAAAGCTCACACCCCGAGCAGGGGAGAAAAACCCAAGAAAGACACAAACACAGAACGACTACAACGCACACCAAAAAACCAAGCTCACACACCGAGCAAGGAAACGACAAAGCTCACACCCCGAGCAAGGCACTAACAAACATGAATAACTCAAGGAGAAGGGAAGTCGCCCTTGCCCCATAAGGAATCAACACTGAACTGACGAGCACGCTCATACGTAATGAAGTTCGACTGAGGAGTCAACATAGCTAATGGAGGAGGATCGGGAACCTCTGGGATAACGGCCAAAGTCTTCCCGCCAACCCCCTCACGGGAACTGGCATGACCCTTAGGCCCCATCGGGCTAAGGACCTGAGTAACTAACTGCGAACCATCTGCCACAGGCCCCATCGGGTTATGAGAAGAAGGCTGAACATGAGTAACAATACCCGAAACCTCTGCCACAGGCCTCTTCAAGCTAGGAAGAGACGGCTGAACACCGGATACCACATGGCCCTGCTTTGGCCTACTCGCACAAAACGAATGCCCAAACACGCAACAATGGGAACATCTTTTAGGTATCCAGGCATACTCAACTGGAATAACAAAATTTGTTCCCCTCACACAAACATCAATCGAGCTAGGTAATTCATCCTTTGGCTCAATTTCTACACACACCCTTGCAAAAGACAACCGACGTCGCTCCTCCGTCGCCTTATCAAGGCACACCGGCCTACCAATAGCACTAGCCACTACACTAATCCCACTCGATGTCCATAACTCAAGCGGCAAATTTGACAACTTCACCCAAATAGGCACACTAGCAAAAGAAAACGTTTGAGGAACAATACCCGGAAACCACTTACGAAGAAGAATAGGCTTACCTCCAATATGCCATGGACCATTCGACAAAATCCAATCACATGACGCTTCCTGTCTAAACTAGAAAACAATCAGCCCACTCTCCATAATTGTAATTGAAGGCTCCTCAAGATGCCCCCAAATGCGATTAACCAAACGAGATAAGACGGGGAAAGGAACTCGAGAGTCCACAAATTGGCCCACAAGTGATGACTTCCACAATTTAATCCCCTCATTCACAATATCTTCGTTTCTGTTTTTGAGAGCTCGAAACCTAAAGTTCGTCCCCATGAGAGTTTTTCATCCTGTTTGGACGAACTAGGTCCAAACTTTGCTCCGTTTGAGTTTTGGAGAGTTTGGAAATCAAGCCCAATGTGTGTTCTTTAGGTTGTTTGGACGACATATTGTCCAAACCTTGCTCCATTTCTGTTTTTGAGGGCTCGGAACCCAAAGTTCGTCACAATGAGAGTTTTTCATCTTGTTTGGACGAACTTGGTGCAAACTTTGCTCCTTTTGAGTTTTGGAGAGTTTTGAACATCAAAGGTCGGCCCAATGAGAGTTCTTTAGGTGGTGTGGACGACATATGGTCCAAACTTTGCTCCGTTTCTGTTTTTGAGAGCTCGGAACCCAAAGTTCGTCCCAATGAGAGTTTTTCATCTTGTTTGGACGAACTTGGTCCAAACTTTTCTCCGTTTGACTTTTGGAGAGTTTGAAACTCAAAGTTCGGCCCATTGAAGGTTCTTTAGGTGGTTTGGACGACACAGTGTCCAAAATTTGCTTCGTTTCTGTTTTTGAGAGCTTGGAACCTAAAGTTGTCCCAATGAGAGTTTTTCATCCTGTTTGGACGAACTTGGTCCAAACTTTGCTCCGTTTGAGTTTTGGAGGGTTTGGAACATCAAAGTTCGACCCAATGAGAGTTCTTTAGGTGGTGTGGACGACACATGGTCCAAACTTTGCTCCGTTTCTGTTTTTGAGAGCTCGGAACCAAAATTTCGTGCCAATGAGAGTTTTTCATCTTGTTTTGGCGAACTTCGTCCAAACTTTGTTCCGTTTTAGTTTTCGAGAGTTGGGAACATTAAAGTTCGGCCCAATGAGAGTTCTTTAGGTGGTGTGGACGACACATGGTCCAAATTTTGCTCCGTTTCAGTTATTGAGAGCTCGGAGTCCAAAGTTCGTCCCAATGAGAGTTTTTCATCATGTTTGGACGAACTTGGTCTAAACTTTGCTCTGTTTGAGTTTTGGAGAGTTTGAAACTCAAAGTTCGACCCAATGAGAGTTCTTTTGGTGGTTTGGACGACACATGGTCCAAACTTTTCACCGTTTCTGTTTTTGAGATCTCGGATCCTAAAGTTCGTCCCAATGAAAGTCTTTCATCTTGTTTGGACGAACTTGGTCCAAACTTTGCTCCGTTTGAGTTTTGGAGAGCTTGAAACTCCTAGTTCGGCACAATTAGAGTTCCTTAGGTAGTTTGGTCGACACACGGTCCAAACTTTGCTCCGTTTCTGTTTTTGAGAGCTCGAAACCCAAAGTTCGTCCCAATGAGAGTTTTTCATCTTGTTTGGATGAACTTGGTCCAAACTTTGCTCCATTTGAGTTTTGGAGAGTTTGGAACAACAAAGTTCGGCCCAATGAGAGTTCTTTGGGTGGTGTGGACGACACATGATCCAAACTTTAATCCGTTTCTTTTTTTTTAGAGCTTGGAACCCAAAGTTCGTCCCAATGAGAATTTTTCATCTTGTTTGGACGAAACTTGTCCAAACATTGCTCCGTTTTAGTTTTGGAGAGTTTTGAACATCAACGTTCGGCCCAATGAGAGTTCTTTAGGTGGTGTGGACGACACATGGTCCAAACTTTGCTCCATTTCTGTTTTTGAGAGCTCGGAAAATAAAGTTCGTCCCAAAGAGAGTTTTTCATCTTGTTTGGACGAACTTGGTCCAAACTTTGCTCCGTTTGAGTTTTGGAGTGTTGGGAACATGAAAGTTCGACCTAATGAGAGTTCTTTAGGTGGTGTGGACGACACATGGTCCAAACTTTGCTTCGTTTCTGTTTTTGAAAGCTCGGAACCCAAAGTTCCTCCTAATGACAGTTTTTCATCTTGTTTGGACGAACTTGGTCCAAACTTTGCTCTGTTTGAGTTTTGGAGAGTTTGAAACTCAAAGTTCGGCCAATTGAGAGTTCTTTAGGTGGTTTGGACGACACAGGGTCCAAACATTGCTCCGTTTCTTTTTTTGACAGCTCGGAAGCTAAAGTTCGTCCCAATGAGAGTTTTTCTTCTTGTTTGGACGAACTTGGTCCAAACTTTGCTCCGTTTGAGTTTTGGAGAGTTTGAAACTCAAAGTTCAGCTCAATGAGAGTTCTTTAGGTGGTTTGGACAACACATGGTCCAAACTTTGCTCCTTTTCAGTTTTGAGAGCTCGGAACCCAAAGTTCGTCCCAATGAGAGTTTTTCATCTTGTTTGGACAAACCTTGTCCAAACTTTGCTCCGTTTTAGTTTTGGAGAGTTTTGAACATCAAAGTTCGGCCCAATGAGAGTTCTTTAGGTGGTGTGGACGACACATGGTCCAAACTTTGCTCCGTTTCTGTTTTTGAGAGCTCGGAAAATAAAGTTCGTCCCAAAGAGAGTTTTTCATCTTGTTTGGACGAACTTGGTCCAAACTTTACTCAGTTTGAGTTTTGGAGTGTTGGGAACATTAAAGTTCGACCTAATGAGAGTTCTTTAGGTGGTGTGGACGACACATGGTCCAAACTTTGCTTCGTTTCTGTTTTTGAAAGCTCGGAACCCAAAGTTCCTCCTAATGACAGTTTTTCAACTTGTTTGGACGAACTTGGTCTAAACTTTGCTCTGCTCGAGTTTTGGAGAGTTTAAAACTCAAAGTTCGGCCCAATGAGAGTTCTTTAGGGGTTTGGACGACACATGGTCCAAACTTTGCTCCGTTTCTGTTTTTGAGAGCTCGGAACCCTAAGTTCGTCCCAATGAGAGTTTTTTCATCTTGTTTGGACCAACTTGGTCTAAACTTTGCTCCGTTTGAATTTTGGAGAGTTTGGAAATCAAAGTTTGGCCCAATGAGAGTACTTTAGGTGGTCTCGACGACAAGTGGTCCAAACCTTGCTCCGTTTCTGTTTTTGAGAGCTCGGAACCCGAAGTTTGTCCCAATGAGAGTTTTTCATCTTGTTTGGACGAACTTGGTCCAAACTTTGTTCCGTTTGAGTTTTGGAGTGTTTGGAACATCAAAGTTCGACTCAATGAGAGTTCTTTAGGTGGTGTGGACGACAAATGGTCCAAACTTTGCTCCGTTTCTGTTTTTGAGAGCTCGGAACAAAAATTTCGTCCCAATGAGAGTTTTTCATCTTGTTTTGACGAACTTGGTCCAAACTTTGTTCCGTTTTAGTTTTCGAGAGTTTCGAACATCAAAGTTTGGCCCAATGAGAGTTCTTTAGGTGGTGTGGACGACACATGGTCCAAATTTTACTCCGTTTCAGTTATTGAGAGCTCGGAGTCCAAAGTTCGTCCCAATGAGAGTTTTTCATCATGTTTGGACGAACTTGGTCCAAACTTTGCTCTGTTTGAGTTTTGGAGAGTTTGAAACTCAAAGTTCGACCCAATGAGAGTTCTTTAGGTGGTTTGGACGACACATCGTCCAAACTTTTCTCCGTTACTGTTTTTGAGATCTCGGATCCTAAAGTTCGTCCCAATGAGAGTCTTTCATCTTGTTTGAACGAACTTGGTCCAAACCTTGCTCCGTTTGAGGTTTGGAGAGTTTGAAACTCCAAGTTCGTCGCAATGAGACTTTTTCATCTTTTTTGGACGAACTTGGTCCAAACTTTTCTCCGTTTGAGTTTTGGAGAGTTTGGAAATCAAAGTTTGGCCCAATGTGTGTTCTTTAGGGTGTTTGGACGACCTATGGTCAAACCTTGCTCCGTTTCTGTTTTTGAGGGCTCGGAACCCAAAGTTCGTCCCAATGAGACTTTTTCATCTTTTTTGGACGAACTTGGTCCAAACTTTTCTCCGTCTGAGTTTTGGAGAGTTTGGAAATCAAAGTTTGGCCCAATGTGTGTTCTTTAGGTGGTTTGGACGACAGATGGTTCAAACATTGCTCCGTTTCTGTTTTTGAGGGCTCGGAATCCAAAGTTCGTCCCAATGAGAGTTTTTCATCTCTTTTGGACAAACTTGGTCCAAACTTTGCTCCATTTGAGTTTTGGAGAGTTTTGAAATCAAAGTTTGGCCCAATGTGTGTTCTTTAGGTGGTTTGGACGACAAATGGTTCAAACCTTGCTCCGTTTCTGTTTTCGAGGGCTCGGAACCCAAAGTTCGTCCCAATGAGAGTTTTTCATCTTGTTTGGACAAACTTGGTCCAAACCTTGCTGTCACACCCCCTCTCGGACCACCTGCTAGCTTGGTCCGGAAGATGGCGTGAAGCCAACGAACATCGTCCTCCTCTAACGATACCCGTTGACCCTCCTGGAACGTTGAACATGATAAACATACTAATCCCAGATATGAAACATTCTACATGAGCACAACACAGCGGAATCCACGAAAACACTTTTAAAAAACACGAGGTGCCACCCTGACATAACTTGGTTCGAATAATAACCTGATATAGTTATCACAACCAAAAACATATACAACTAGGGTTTATACAACCACGACCTCGAGGACTATATTATCCAGTCCTTACAAAACATTTACAATATGACCAGACTCAATATACAACTCCACCACGTACTGGAGCTTGTTCTGGAACTTTCAGCAGACGTTGGCAGTGTATCAGGCACCGGGAGCTCGATCTCTACCTGAAAAGTGGAAAAACATTTTGAAAGAATGAGCTACGAAGCCCAGTGAGTGACTAACTTTAAAACTCTAAATCCGAAAGTCAAAACACGTGATAAACCTTTAAACGTATAAATATGCAAAATCAAAGCATTTAACATAAACGTGTAATGATAAAGGCTTTCTAAAATATCTCGCAAGTTCGTCATTAAAAATCTAGCAATACATCAAACGTTTTAACTAACATGACCGATCTACGTTGTGTAGGGCACGCCCAGTACAACCAACGTTTACTAGTCCTACGATGTAGTGGGGCCCGCCCAGCACTCCCATCGTCTTTGTCGTAGTGGGGCCCGCCCAGCACTCACGACAGCAACGTTGTCATGGAGTACACTCAACGTCGACAACGGAATATAACCTGTGTGCACACGGTACCATATAGCCTCGAGCTCAACACTACAAGAAAAATTGACTTACTTGACGGTTTTGGAATGTCAACTGTTAATACTCTTGACGCTTTTAAAAGCGTCGAGAGAACCACTGTCAAGAATAAGGTATCGAAAATGTGACAAACGAGAAGCGTCAAGACATCTTTTACTTGATATGAAACGTCAAGAATATTAAATTTTTGACACTTATAAAGCGTCATGTATATAGATTTCTTGACAGTTATTAAATATCATATTTGTTAAAACTTGACAGCTCTAACATGTCAAATAGTACTTTATCTTGACATTTCAGAAATGTCAATTTAAAAAGTTGTTGACACATTTTACATGTCAAGTTTGTTGGTATTTTTTTTTTTTCAATTATAATAGTTGTTCCCTATTATCTTGAATCTCCTGCATTGCATTCCAACAATTTGATATATTGATCAACCAAATAAACAAATACACATTCAAGATCCATCAACCAAATTTCTTCCAATAACTTCAATAAAATTCAAATCTTCAACATTACAAAAGTATCCAACCTCCATATGAGCAATTCCAAAATTACAACTATCAACCCATATGAACAATTCCAAAAATTACAAGACCTATCGACCCACATGAACAATTACAAAATTACAGGACCTATCAACTCCATTTGGACAATTCCAAAATGAAGAACTTTACACTCATTTCCACCGTATATTCAAAATTACATAATACCTATCTCCACCATATATTCAAAATCACAAACTACCTATTAAATAATTAATGTGCTTCCGTGCCTTAAAATCAACCTGAACTTGGAATCCTTGTCTTTCCTGTTTCTCTCCAAATGCTTTCGGATTGAAACAGCTTCCTTGATGAGATGGTAAAGATCCTCCGGGATTTCAGGAGCTAGTCCTGAGCCAAAAAGAAAACATGTTAAAAAGAATAACATAATAATTCTGATTGATGTATAAAATAGAAGTTCAGTGGAGGAAGGGTAGATGAGGCTCACCAATAACATTAACAAAGTTCATGTGTTCAACATCACCAAACTATCAATCTTATGAACAATTCCAAAATTTCAAGAATTATCAACCCAATATGAACAATTCTAAAATTCCAACACCTATTAACACCATAAAGTAAGTGTAAAATGGTCACATATAATTTCCATAACATTATGACATTTGTCGAGTGCAATAATTTCACTTGCAAAAATAAAAGCAAATGAAAAAAAAAGTCTCACATAACTCTTTGAAGGTTGATCGAATATGGTGCAATTTGTACTTGAAGCTATTGATCAACATGATCAAATCTGATACATAAGTAGAAATGCAAATAATTTAATCAAGATAATTAAGATTAGAAGTATGAATAACATATACTCAAGTGAACATAAACAACCATACTCAACAAGTTAACACAAACAACTAAAGTTATCAAATTTTATTGAACATAAATACAAAACTTAAACAACTTATCAAATTTGAATAACCTTCGAAAAACAATAGATATCTAAAGTAATTCATTCTTAACAAGCAGTAGAATCTTTGGAACATCATACATTTAGCATCAACAATTTTTTGGGTCAAACAAGATTTAACACGAAGTTTCTAAGGGAGGGAAAGGTAAGAGCGGTATGAAAAACACGTGCACAAGATATAGAAAGCTAGATTTACACCAATAATGAAATAACAAAGTGGAAAATTTGAATACAAAGAAACCAAAAACTTTACAATAAGATGAATCCAATGGTAAATCTAAATCCTAGAGTTCGGTAATAAATCAAACAAGGCATAAATTTTAACTCTTAACCTACTATATTACGCTAATGGAGATATGTGAATCCATGTGCAATACTAGTGGCTATATTATGGCAGACTTTCCACATGTAAGAGCTAGAGTAGGATTCATCTCATGAAACACATGGTAAACCCTAATAGACCATGATTTCCAAACCAAAAGTCTTCTAAAGTGATCAAGTAAAACAAAGTTTCATAACATGATCATGGAACAAAGTTGCAAGATAACTATGAAGTTCAGCGTTCAGAGTTGAGCATTAACTAACAATAGTGGCATAAGTAAAACAGTTGGGTCTAACATGAGTTACCAACATTTTCTTTAAACTGCAAATTATGCAAAGTAACCCATTATCAAAGAAATATGGATAAACTCATAATAATAGATAAGAAAGTTCATCAAACAAATATCAAGCAAGATATATAGACAAATCAATTTACAAAAGAAGTATACATTCATTATTTGCATATAAATCATTCTAGAGGGTATTGATTTACTCTAGCAGGGGAAAATTCCACCCTAAATCATAATGAAGGCAACAACAAGAACAAAACTACACCCATCAAAGAAATATCAACGAAATCACAGACCAAAAAACAAGAGTATTACAAACTTCTAAGAAAAGGTATAGGAAAAACCTGATTAAGAAGGAGATTCTTGTTGAATTGAAAAGAAAGAATTTCTCGTTTCAGAGCTTCTCTCAACCCAAATGTTTATGTTTACGCCTTCCTCTGTTGTGGCACGCATAAACTTACTGTGCTCTTTAAAAAGAGGATTGTTGCTGAAAAAAGACACTAGATAAATTATAACGACCCTACTAAAAAGGAATTAAAAACATACAAAGGGTCGCTACTACATGAATAAGAACGTAAAACTTTGTAAACTTTAAAGCGCAAGAGGCTATAATTAAAAATAACATGCTTACTTTGATTCAAATATCCAACTTAAGGCTTGACCTTACTTCTGCCTTAGTGCTATAGAAAATTCGGCAGCATAACGACATACATAAGGTGAACCCAACATTTTTCTTATCACTTGAAAAACAGATAAACACTTCTGTAACCAACACAGTTCAACCACAGACTACAAGATACTCCAAACTACCATAATCATAGCGAGATAGACTTCACATCCACCATTAGCCAGACATTCAAAGCAACCAATCCAAACAAACATACTTCCAAACAAAATCTAAAAAGATGCTAATCCATCCAAAAAGCAACCACAATTATGATATAATAGATACTCAACCTTACACACCAACAACATGCTTTTAAATGAACAATCTTACTCATTGGAATCCAAAGACAAATTTCAAACCTTACAACTAACTCATGCTAGTATGCCCAATTCTTAGAAGAAACTAATTCAAGCTTCGGACTAGTCATTTATCAATTCCAACAAACATGCTATGGGGCTAAGCTTGAAACTAACATCCAATAGCTACTTACCTTCAATAGATAATTAGCTTGACCAAGAAATAAACTCCTTAGCTTCCAAGCCCCTAAACAATTAACCATAAAGGGGAAAAATAATCATAAACTCATAAACTTCAACACAATGAGAGTTCTTTAGGTGGTGTGGACGACACTGAAAGGATTGGAATTCCCAATTCCGTTACAGCAGAAGCAATTGGACCGTTTCGTAGTTAATTTTGTTTTAACCAAAATACCAATACATTGGCAAAATTTAGAAAACTATTCTAAATCAATTATTAAGGCTAAGCATACAACCTTAGAACTAATTCTAAGGGGGAGAAGCAAACATACCGTCGTTGTCGTCTCTGAATTCTTCAAGAACACCTTTTTTGATTTCATAGGGACCAAACGTCAACAATTGGGACACCACCAATTGATCTTCCCCACTATGACTCTGAGATTAGGAACGTAGTTGTAAGACTACTAATCTTGATTGAGAAAAACTCTTAGAGAGAAAATTTCTCTCTAGAGTTCTTGAGTTGAGAGAATATGGGATGGAGACTAGAATGAGACCTTAGGGCTAGGGTTCTCATAACCTTTCCTTTTATAAGAGAGGAAACCCTAATGTGAGGTTAGGAAACAATCTTGACCGTTAGATCAAGATCAATTAATTAATTGATTAAATAAATTAATTAAATGATAATTAACTAATCATATTAATTAATTAAATGTTAATTAATTAATCTCATGCACACTTAAATCTTATTTAAATGTAATTTCCTCACATAATATATTTTAATTAAACTTAATTAAATCACATATAATTAATTCAATTAAACTAATCAATTAATTAATTTCAATAATTAATTAATTTTACAATTAATTAAATATCTCCCATATTCAATTAATTACATATTAGAATCATATTCTAATAATTCCCTCATAGACTATAGTTTAATTAAATCTCATTTAATTTAAACTAAATTGAATAATTAATTAATTCATAATTAATTAATTCATCTTCTAATTAAATACCATATATTTAATTAGACATATATTTGAACTCTTTCAAATATATCAATCTCTCAATATAATAAAGTTTAATTTCAAATTAGACTTTATATTTTAATGCATCACTATACATTATATTAATTTGTATATCATACAATTAACTTAATTCCCAATATGAATTTGAACTATTCAAATTCTCTCAAGATATATTTGTTCCTAATTACTTTTTACGAGCTAGTAGGGGGACCTAATGGACCTACAGATCAAAAGCTCCAATGATATGAGGTTGACTGATTAAACTCATTAATCAAGTTAACCAATATTCATTAACTGTGGGTCATTCCACAAACGACCCACAGCTGAACTCTTCTCACTGTAGAACATTTCTGTGTCCATGGATGTAGACTCATGCCGGTAAGTCAATTCTTCACAAGTGTCCGTAATCACAGCTGGGTCAAATTACCGTTTTACCCCTGTGTTACATCTGTCTCCTTAAGTATCAGCGCTCCTCTAATGAACAACCTGTTTATGGTCCAACCATTAAACAGAAAGTCCCTATCGGGCCAGTGAGAGGGCGGGATCCCTTTGTTCAAGTCCCGGAGTCACCACTTAAGGGAACACTTATCTACTTCTCCTAGAAGCGGGAAGGAGTGAATTCCATCTTGTGTTGTCATGTCCCCAGCCCCCCATTCGGTCTTGTCCCCGAGAAGGTAGGCTTATTGAGTCGGCGTGTAGGCCACTCTCACCCATACTAATCAAAGGACAATCACTCGTGAGAAGGAGTTCATGACACACTCAGGATTAAGACTGAGTTACCTAGGTCATCCTATTGAAATAGTAACCTAACTAGTTAACGGTGTTACAACTAATGGTTGACTATTTCATGGTCCGGTCTTATGCAAACTCATTGCATAGGATACCCCCGCTCGCATGTCTCCTACATGAACGCCTTGGATCAATACGTCTATATCGAATACAAAGCGGGCCGTATTACATAATGTTACCAGGATAAGGTACCCAGCCTTATCCCTGTACTATAGACCTTTTAGGTTGTTACTTGAACACCGATCCCCGTATGTCCCCACATACTAGTTCAAGTCACATGTAAACAACCTTGGATCTTAGTTTATTGGATTTGGGTCAAATTGTGCAATATTTAACAATAACATTTTATTGTAGAAACTCAATAACACTTTATTGAAAATAAGTATAAAATTTGCTTACATTCACTATCTACGAGTTTTAGGGCATAAAACCCAACAGACACATGGTCCAAAATTTGCTTCGTTTCTGTTTTTGAGAGCTCGGAACCTAAAGTTCGTCCCAATGAGAATTTTTCATCTTGTTTGGACGAACATGGTCCAAACTTTGCTCCGTTTGAGTTTTGGAGAGTTTGGAAATCAAAGTTTGGCCCAATGTGTGTTCTTTAGGTGGTTTAGACGACAAATGGTCCAAACCTTGCTCCGTTTCTGTTTTTTAGGACTCGGAACCCAAAGTTCGTCCCAATGAGAGTTCTTCATCTTGTTTGGAAAAACCTGGTCCAAACTTTGCTCCGTTTGAGTTTTGGAGAGTTTGGAAATCAAAGTTTGGCCCAATGAGAGTTCTTTAGTTGGTTTGGACGACAAGTGGTCCAAACCTTGCTCCGTTTCAGTTTTTGAGAGCTCGAAACCCAAAGTTCGTCCCAATGAGAGTTTTTCATCTTGTTTGGACGAACTTGGTCAAAACTTTGCTCCGTTTCAGTTCTGGAGACTTTTGAACATCAAAGTTCGGCCCAATGAGAGTTCTTTAGGTGGTGTGGACGACACATGGTCCAAACTTTGCTCCATTTCTGTTTTTGAGCGCTCGGAACCCAAAGTTCGTCGCAATGAGAATTTTTCATCTTGTTTGGACGAACTTGGTCCAAACTTTGCTCCGTTTGAGTTTTGGAGAGTTTGGAACATCAAAATTCGGCCCAATGAGAGTTCCTTAGGTGGTGTTGACGACACATGGTCCAAACTTTGCTCCGTTTCAGTTTTTGAGCGCTCGGAACCCAAAGTTCGTCAAAATGAGAGTTTTTCATCTTGTTTGGATGAACTTGGTCAAAACTTTGCTCTGTTATAGTTTTGGAGAGTTTGGAAATCAAAGTTCACCCAATGAGAGTTCTTTAGGTGGTTTGGACAACAAATGGTCCAAACTTTGCTCCGTTTCTGTTTTTGAGAGCTCGAAACCCAAAGTTCGTCCCAATGAGAGTTTTTCATCTTGTTTGGACGAACTTGTTCCAAACTTTGCTCCGTTTGAGTTTTGGAGAGTTTGGAACATCAAAGTTCGGCCCAATGAGAGTTCTTTAGGTGGTGTGGACGACAAATGGTCCAAACTTTGCTCCGTTTCAGTTTTTGAGCGCTCGGAACCAAAAGTTCGTCCCAATGAGAGTTTTTCATCTTGTATGGATGAACTTGGTCCAAACTTTTCTCCGTTTTGAGTTTTGGAGAGTTTGAAACTCAAAGTTCGACACAATGAGAGTTCTTTAGGTGGTGTGGATGACACATGGTCCAAACTTTGCTCCGTTTCAGTTTTTTAGCGCTCGGAACCAAAAGTTCGTCCCAATGAGAGTTTTTCATCTTGTATGGACGAACTTGGTCCAAAATTTTCTCCGTTTTGAGTTTTGGAGAGTTTGAAACTCAAAGTTCGACACAATGAGAGTTCTTTAGGGGGTTTGGACGACACATGTTCCGAACTTTGCTCCATTTCAGTATTTCAGAGCTCGGAACCCAAAGTTCGTCCCAATGAGAGTTTTTCATATGGTTTGGACGAACTTGTTCCAAACTTTGCTCCCTTTGAGTTTTCGGAGAGTTAGGAACTCAAAGTTCGGCCCAATGGGAGTTCTTTAGGTGGTTTGGACGACAAATGGTCCAAACTTTGCTCCGTTTCAGTTTTTGAGCGCTCGGAACCAAAAGTTCGTCCCAATGAGAGTTTTTCATCTTGTATGGATGAACTTGGTCCAAACTTTTCTCCGTTTTGAGTTTTGGAGAGTTTGAAACTCAAAGTTCGACACAATGAGAGTTCTTTAGGTGGTGTGGATGACACATGGTCCAAACTTTGCTCCGTTTCAGTTTTTGAGCGCTCGGAACCAAAAGTTCGTCCCAATGAGAGTTTTTCATCTTGTATGGACGAACTTGGTCCAAAATTTTCTCCGTTTTGAGTTTTGGAGAGTTTGAAACTCAAAGTTCGACACAATGAGAGTTCTTTAGGGGGTTTGGACGACACATGTTCCGAACTTTGCTCCATTTCAGTATTTCAGAGCTCGGAACCCAAAGTTCGTCCCAATGAGAGTTTTTCATATGGTTTGGACGAACTTGGTCCAAACTTTGCTCCCTTTGAGTTTTCGGAGAGTTAGGAACTCAAAGTTCGGCCCAATGGGAGTTCTTTAGGTGGTTTGGACGACACATGTTCCAAACTTTGCTCCGTTTCAGTATTTCAGAGCTCGGAACCCAACGTTCGTCCCAATGAGAATTTTTCATATGGTTTGGACGAACTTGGTCCAAACTTTGCTCCGTTTGAGTTTTTGGAGAGTAAGGAACTCAAAGTTCGGCCCAATGGGAGTTCTTTAGGTGGTTTCGACGACACATGTTCCAAACTTTGCTCCGTTTCAGTATTTAAAAGCTCGGAACCCAAAGTTCGTCCCAATGAGAGTTTTTCATATGGTTTGGACGAACTTGGTCCAATCTTTTCTCCGTTTGAGTTTTTGGAGAGTAAGGAACTCAAAGTTCGGCCCAATGCGAGTTCTTTAGGTGGTTTGGACGACACATGTTCCTAACTTTGCTCCGTTTCAGTATTTCAGAGCTCGGAACCAAAAGTTCGTCCCAATGAGAGTTTTTCATATGGTTTGGACGAACTTGGTCCAAACTTTGCTCTGTTTGAGTTTTTGGAGAGTAAGGAACTCAAAGTTCGGCCCAATGGGAGTTCTTTAGGTGGTTTGGACGACACATGTTCCAAACTTTGCTCCGTTTCAGTATTTGAGAGCTCGGAACCCAAAGTTCGTCCCAATGAGAGTTTTTCATATGGTTTGGACGAACTTGGTCCAAACTCTGATCCGTTTGAGTTTTTGGAGAGTTAGGAAATCAATGTTCGGCCCAATGAGAGTTCTTTAGGTGGTTTGGCCGACACATGGTCCAAACTTTGCTCCGATTTAATATTTGAGAGCTCGGAACACAAAGTTCGTCCCAATGAGAGTTTTTCATATGGTTTGGACGAACTTGGTCCAAAGTTTTCTCCGTTTGAGTTTTTGGAGAGTAAGGATGATATGAACCAAGATGTCTTGTGTTATGCCAAAAACGAATTCAAAATTAAGTTGGATTAAATGAAGTCAAATGTCAATAAAGTTGAAGTCAACTAGCATGGAAGGAACTCAAGTTGTATTGAATGAACTCAACTACATGTCAAGTTCATTTAGTGCAAGTTAAACATCAATGATGGAACCACACTTCAAGCTACTTCAAACTACATCAAGTAGAGCTTCATTTAATCTTTGGGAGGTTACAAGACTTAGTTGGTTGATGGGGTTTTTAATTCTCGGATTTAAGGGAGTTTCCATGTAATTTTCAGTTTTTAAGTTTTGTTATCAATGTTTTAGGTTACAATTTAGGTAGTGGTCATTATAGTATTAATGAGGATGAGAGTTACAACTCTTCAAATGACCATAGGTTACTCTAGAGTTTCATTTTGAGGCTATAAAAAGCCATGTATGTTGTATTTGAAAGAGGAGACATGGAAATGTAGTAAAATAAGCCTTTGAGCTTTTCCTTTAGCCTAAGAGCTAAGTTTCTTTGCAATTCTATGTAGTTTAGGTTGCATGCTTAGAATCATTCAAGCTTGACTTGATCAATCATGCTTGTGGAGTGATTCGAATCTCAAACAAGTTTCCTTGCCTTGAGATATTTGATCGACAAGGTAATCCGGTTTTTACTTTCCTTGGGTTGATTTTCAAATCGGTTTTGGGGTTTTCAGATTTGAGATCTAAAGGTCTTGTTTTTCAGCAAGGTTGTTAGATCCATCTCTTGGGAGTTTCACAACATTTGGTATCAGAGCTACTTTGATTTCATAACATTTGGGTTTCGATGATAAGAAACCCTTGATGATTGGATCTAAAAACCTGGCTAGCAAACAAGACCCATAGAACTCAATATCAAAAACCCCAAAACCAAGATGATTTCATCCCAAGGAAGAAGATAGAAACGGATTTACCTTGATGATCAAGATCAAGAGTAGAGAAAACTCGTTTCTAAACTCGAGATTCGAATCACTCCACAAGTAGTTCGACCAAAGCTACTTGAATGATCCTAGCATGCAAATCTAAACACAAGATATGCAAAGAAAGTTGCTCATGGCCTTTAGGCTCAAAAGACTCAATTTCATTGAAACATCATCAAAATCTGATCTTGTGGTTACATCAAAGATGACTTTTTATAGCCTCCAAAATATAACCTAAATTCAGCCACTAGGTCACCTTAAAGTGTGTAACCTTCCTAGCTTTAATGTATTAAAGAACCACTAACAAAAGTAACCTATGTAACATTGAAAAGACTCAAAAAAACTGAAAAATTACATGATGGACTCCATAAATCCGAGAATTGAAGTCTTGGTTAACCTTCATTTTGTGTGTAACATTCCATGAATTAATTAAGCTTCCCTTTGAAGTAGCTTAAAGTATAGTTCCATCAATTGATGCTTGATTTGCATTAAGTGCAGCTTTCATGAACTCGGAGTGCATTTAACGCATTCCATCTTGAAGCTCTTCTACACATAAAGTAACTGAAAATCAACACCTTCAACTCTATTTGAATTCTTTATTGGTAGAATTCATATCATTCTCCCCTTCTTCAAGAGGATTTGTCCTCAAATCAAAAGGGTCTCCTACATCAAATGGACGAAAATCAGCCGCATTGAAAATGTAACTGACATCTCTCTCGCCTTGTAGAGCAATTTTGTAGTCATGGGATGTAATTGGTAAACCGCCTTTGGATCTCCACTTGGGTTTCTTATTAAAAGAATAAGGATCCTTCCAATAGTGTTTCCAAACCCAATCACCCGGTTTGAACACCTTATGCGTGCTGCCATGGATGAACTTAGAAGCAAATTTGGAGTTTTGCCTCTCAAGAAATGCATTGGAATTGATGTCCATGTGTCGGTTGCCATTGTTGACTTTAGAAGGGAACTTTGAATCAAGCTTCTCAATGATTGTTTTGGCTTCCTGTAAGAACTCAAGAGAAACACTAGAAAAACACGGTTTGAGCTCACCGGTGAGAAAACAAGTTCCTTTGTATAAAAGATCAAAAATATTTTGTTTTGAAAACAAAACATATTTAACCTCACAAACTGTTTCATACAAACTCATATTCTTGGCTTTTCTCTCATTTTTCTCTTTAGGCCATAAACTAATCTCATGCTTTTCTCTTTCACTCATTGTCTCACAAGATTCTTTTTCAATCAATTCACATGCTTTTGTCTTGGCCTTTTGTGCCTTTTTCCCTAACTCACACACATCAACATGTACTTCATCATGAGTAGGTATAACAATAGTAGAAGGGTTACAATCAAACAAGTCTTTGCAATCTAATTGCCTACTAGACAAGAAATCATTAACATGTGTTGGTTGCATTTTAAGTTTAATTTCACCACTTTCTACCTCAATATTAGGCTGTATTGTAATAGGTAAACTAACATTTTCCAAAGATGAATGAATAATGGAAATTGGTTTATGTTTAGTGTACCTTGTAGACTTCCTTTGGAGATGTTTTTCAATCTTTATGGCTAAATGTACCATCTCGTCTAAATCCCCATAAAGTTGAAGATCAAGTAGGGTGGCAATCTCCTTATTAAGTCCTCTAAAGAAACGAGCCATGGTAGTCATCTCATCCTCATAAAGATCAAGTTCATCAAGCAATTTTTGCATCTCCATGTAGTAAGCCTCCACATTTTTGCTCCCTTGTCTCAAAGTCCGCAAGTTATAGAAAAGCTTAGGAACAAAGTGCTCCCGCATTAATTGCTTCAAATCATTCCATGAATCTATTGGATGTTCAAGGTTCCTTGAACTCAAAAAAAATTTATCCCACCAAATAATGGCATAATCTCTAAGATGAGAAACAATAAGTTTTACCTTTTTCTCCTCACTTAAAGTGCAACAATCAAAGACATGATCAACTTGCCTTTCCCATTGAATGTACTCCTTTGAGTTTGTACTTCCATAGAATTTAGGAAGTTTAGGCTTCATGCGCAAGTTGGGATCAACTTTATGAATGTCTCTTGAATTTCTCCGTTGGACAGCTTGGAAACCTCCACCATATTCTTTTCCTTTGACCTCCCAATACTCCTTATGGTGCATTGGATTAGATCTCTCCTTTCGGATAAGAAAGGCTGGTTGTTTCTCCACGGATTTGATCCTTGCATCCAATTTCTCAAATTGCATGGTCATTTTCTCCATGCTTCGATGAAGTCTTGCAAAATCCTCTTGAGACATTTCTGCAAAACTAAGTAACGTAAAAAACAATAATAATGGACCTCACAAGCACTCCCTCACGTGTTTACACTCGTAAAGGTATAGTCACTCGTGTATACACTCGAATCAAAACACACTCTCAGCAAATGCACGTTCTCTATCACATGAGCCAATGAGCAAGTTTGCAATCAAGTGTTAGACAACAAACTTAAAAATCTATTCAAATAGCTTAAATATGGAGCAAAACGAAAATCAAATAAGAAACAAGTCAAAAAAAAAAATGATGGACAGATTTGAATATTAATTGCTAGAGGGAAAGAACAAACTCTGAATTGTAACTCTTCACAAATAAATATCTAAAGGCTAACATTAAGAATTATGGAGTTTTAATCAGCTTTTACAACAATAGGAGTTACACAAATGAGAAAGATCATGGGCATTGACACTAAGTGGCTGGAAATTTAAATGTGCAAAACTGTAACCGCTAAATTTATTGCAATTGACTGTTTAATTTCAAAAAAATTAAACATGCAACTGAAACCAATAAATAGAAAACGGTCAAATTTAACACAAATGAGAGTGTCATTATCAGCAAATTCAGATCCAACACACTTTGACACAAAAAAAAAACCAACAAGAATCTCAAGATCTCATTATTTGCAGAATCTCTGTTTTCTCGGTTTTTCCAGATATACTATAAAAAATGATGGATTTTCTATATGAAGCAACCAGAATCTCAAGATCTCATAGAAGACAAAGTTGAATATCAGATTAAGATCTACAAGATTGCAGAAGACGAAAATACGAAAAGACAAACGGAAGTGACACTTTTTTTTAATTTTATATTTCTGGACAGAATGAAAGCCAATGACAGCAATATTCTATCAAAATGACCGATTTTCTATATGAAGGAAACCGAATCTCAAGATCTCATAGAAGACAAAGTTGAAGATCAGGTTAAGATCTATAAGATTGCAGAAGACAAGAATACGAAACGACGAACGAAAATGACACTTTTTTTCAGTTTTATATTTCTCGACAGAATGAAAACAAATGAACAGCAAGAACAAAAAACAATTCAGAATGAAGAATAAGAAAACAAATGCAACAACGGAAACATATATCCGATCTAGAACCTAAAGCTCTGATACCAAATGATATGAAACCCTTGATGATTGGATCTAAAAACCTGGCTAGCAAACAAGACCCATAGAACTCAATATCAAAAAACCCCAAAACCGATTTGAAAATCAACCCAAGGAAAGTAAAAACCGGATTACCTTGTCGATCAAATATCTCAAGGCAAGGAAACTTGTTTGAGATTCGAATCACTCCACAAGCATGATTGATCAAGTCAAGCTTGAATGATTCTAAGCATGCAACCTAAACTACATAGAATTGCAAAGAAACTTAGCTCTTAGGCTAAAGGAAAAGCTCAAAGGCTTATTTTACTACATTTCCATGTCTCCTCTTTCAAATACAACATACATGGCTTTTTATAGCCTCAAAATGAAACTCTAGAGTAACCTATGGTCATTTGAAGAGTTGTAACTCTCATCCTCATTAATACTATAATGACCACTACCTAAATTGTAACCTAAAACATTGATAACAAAACTTAAAAACTGAAAATTACATGGAAACTCCCTTAAATCCGAGAATTAAAAACCCCATCAACCAACTAAGTCTTGTAACCTCCCAAAGATTAAATGAAGCTCTACTTGATGTAGTTTGAAGTAGCTTGAAGTGTGGTTCCATCATTGATGTTTAACTTGCACTAAATGAACTTGACATGTAGTTGAGTTCATTCAATACAACTTGAGTTCCTTCCATGCTAGTTGACTTCAACTTTATTGACATTTGACTTCATTTAATCCAACTTAATTTTGAATTCGTTTTTGGCATAACACAAGACATCTTGGTTCATATCAAAGGAACTCAAAGTTCGGCCCAATGGGAGTTCTTTAGGTGGTTTGGACGACACATGTTCCAAACTTTGCTCCGTTTCAGTATTTCAGAGCTCGGAACCCAAAGTTCGTCCCAATGAGAGTTTTTCATATGGTTTGGACGAACTTGGTCCAAACTTTGCTCCGTTTGAGTTTTTGGAGAGTAAGGAACTCAAAGTTCGGCCCAATGGGAGTTCTTTAGGTGGTTTGGACGACACATGTTCGAAACTTTGCTCCGTTTCAGTATTTCATAGCTCGGAACCCAAAGTTCGTCCCAATGAGAGTTTTTCATATGGTTTGGACGAACTCGGTCCAAACTATGCTCCGTTTGAGTTTTTGGAGAGTAAGGAACTCAAAGTTCGGACCAATGGGAGTTCTATATGTGGTTTGGACGACACATGGTCCAAACATTGCTCCGTTTCACTATTTCAGAGCTCGGAACCCAAAGTTCGTCCTAATGAGAGTTTTTCATATGGTTTGGACGAACTTTGTCCAAACTTTGCTCCGTTTGAGTTTTTGAAGAGTAAGGAACACAAAGTTCGGCCCAATGGGAGTTCTTTAGGTGGTTTGGACGACACATGTTCCAAACTTTGCTCTGTTTCAGTATTTCAGAGCTCGGAACCCAAAGTTCGTCCCAATGAGAGTTTTTCATATGGTTTGGACGAACTTGGTCCAAACTTTGCTCCGTTTGAGTTTTTGGAGAGTAAGGAACTCAAAGTTCGGCCCAATGGGAGTTCTTTAGGTGGTTTGGACGACACATGTTCCAAACTTTGCTCCGTTTCAGTGCTTCAGAGCTCGGAACCCAAAGTTCGTCCCAATGAGAGTTTTTCGTATGGTTTGGACGAACTTGGTCCAAACTTTGCTCCGTTTGAGTTTTCGGAGAGTAAGGAACTCAAAGTTCAGCCCAATGAGAATTCTTTAGGTGGTTATGACGACACATGGTCCAAACTTTGCTCCGTTTCAGTATTTGAGAGCTCGGAACCCAAAGTTCGTCCCAATGAGAGTTTTTCATATGGTTTGGACGAACTTGGTCCAAACTTTGCTCCGTTTCAGTTTTTGGAGAGTAAGGAACTCAAAGTTCGGCCCAATGGGAGTTCTTTAGGTGGTTTGGACGACACATGTTCGAAACTTTGCTCCGTTTCAGTATTTCATAGCTCGGAACCCAAAGTTCGTCCCAATGAGAGTTTTTCATATGGTTTGGACGACACATGTTCCAAACTTTCCTCCGTTTCAGTATTTCAAAGCTCGGAACACAAAGTTCGTCCCAATGAGAGTTTTTCATATGGTTTGAACGAACTTGGTCCAAACTTTTCTCCGTTTGAGTTTTTGGAGAGTAAGGAACTCAAAGTTCGGCCTAATGGGAGTTCTTTAGGTGGTTTGGACGACACATGTTCCAAACTTTGCTCCGTTTCAGTATTTTAGAGCTCGGAAGCCAAAGTTCGTCCCAATGAGAGATTTTCATATGGTTTGGACGAACCTTGTCCAAAATTTGCTCCGTTTGAGTTTTTGGAGAGTAAGGAACTCAAACTTCGGCCCAATGGGAGTTCTTTAGGTGGTTTGGATGACACATGGTCCAAACATTGCTCCGTTTAAGTATTTCAGAGCTCGGAACCCAAAGTTCGTCCCAATGAGAGTTTTTCATATGGTTTGGACGAACTTGGTCCAAACTTTGCTCCGTGTGAGTTTTTGGAGAGTAAGGAACTCAAAGTTCGGCCCAATGGGAGTTCTTTAGGTGGTTTGGACGACACATGTTCCAAACTTTGCTCCGTTTCAGTATTTCAGAGCTCGGAACCCAAAGTTCGTCCCAATGAGAGTTTTTCATATGGTTTGGACGAACTTGGTCAAAACTTTGCTCTGTTTGAGTTTTTGGAGAGTAAGGAACTCAAAGTTCGGCCCAATGAGAATTCTTTAGGTGGTTTGGACGACACATGGTCCAAACTTTGCTCCGTTTCAGTATTTGAGAGCTCGGAACCCAAAGTTCGTCACAATGAGAGTTTTTCATATGGTTTGGACGAACCTTGTCCAAAATTTGCTCCGTTTGAGTTTTTGGAGAGTAAGGAACTCAAGGTTCGGCCCAATGGGAGTTCTTTAGGTGGTTTGGACGACACATGTTCCAAACTTTGCTCCGTTCAGTATTTCAGAGCTCGGAACCCAAAGTTCGTCCCAATGAGAGTTTTTGATATGGTTTGGACGAACTTGGTCCAAACTTTGCTCCGTTTGAGTTTTTGGAGAGTAAGGAACTCAAAGTTCGGCACAATGGGAGTTCTTTAGGTGGTTTGGACGACACATGTTCCAACCTTTGCTCCGTTTAAGTATTTTAGAGCTCGGAACCAAAAGTTCGTCCCAATGAGAGTTTTTCATATGGCTTGGACGAACTTGGTCCAAACTTTTCTCCGTTTGAGTTTTTGGAGAGTAAGGAACTCAAAGTTCGGCCCAATGAGAATTCTATAGGTGGTTTGGACGACACATGGGCCAAACTTTGGTTCGTTTCAGTATTTGAGAGCTCGGAACCCAAAGTTCGTCCCAATGAGAGTTTTTCATATGGTTTGGACGAACTTGGTCCAAACTTTTCTCTGTTTGAGTTTTTGGAGAGTAAGGAACTCAAAGTTCGGCCCAATGAGAATTCTTTAGGTGGTTTGGACGACACATGGTCCAAACTTTGCTCCGTTTCAGTATTTGAGAGCTCGGAACCCAAAGTTCGTCCCAATGAGAGTTTTTCATATGGTTTGGACGAACCTTGTCCAAAATTTGCTCCGTTTGAGTTTTTGGAGAGTAAGGAACTCAAAGTTCGGCCCAATGGGAGTTCTTTAGGTGGTTTGGACGACACATGGTCCAAACATTGCTCCGTTTCAGTATTTCAGAGCTCGGAACCCAAAGTTCGTCCCAATGAGAGTTTTTTATATGGTTGGGACGAACTTGGTCCAAACTTTGCTCCGTTTGAGTTTTTGGAGAGTAAGGAACTCAAAGTTCGGCCCAATGGGAGTTCTTTAGGTGGTTTGGACGACACATGGTCCAAACATTGCTCCGTTTCAGTATTTCAGAGCTCGGAACCCAAAGTTCGTCCCAATGAGAGTTTTTTATATGGTTGGGACGAACTTGGTCCAAACTTTGCTCCGTTTGAGTTTTTGGAGAGTAAGGAACTCAAAGTTCGGCCCAATGGGAGTTCTTTTGGTGGTTTGGAAGACACATGTTCCAAACTTTGCTCCGTTTCAGTATTTCAGAGCTCGGAACCCAAAGTTCGTACCAATGAGAGTTTTTCATATGGTTTGGACGAACTTGGTCCAAACTTTTCTCCGTTTGAGTTTTTGGAGAGTAAGGAACTCAAAGTTTGGCCCAATGAGAATGCTTTAGGTGGTTTGGACGACACATGGTCCAAACTTTCCTCCGTTTCAGTATTTGAGAGCTCGGAACCCGAAGTTAGTCCCAATGAGAGTTTTTGATATTGTTTGGACGAACTTGGTCCAAACTTTGCTCCGTTTGAGTTTTTGGAGAGTTAGGAACTCAAAGTTCGGCCCAATGGGAGTTCTTTAGGTGGTTTGGACGACACATGTTCCAAACTTTGCTCCGTTCAGTATTTCAGAGCTCGGAACCCAAAGTTCGTCCCGATGAGGGTTTTTCATATGGTTTGGACGAACTTGGTCCAAACTTTGCTCCCTTTGAGTTTTCGAAGAGTTAGGAACTGAAAGTTCGACCCAATGGGAGTTCTTTAGGTGGTTTGGACGACACATGGTCCAAACTTTGCTCCGTTTCAGTATTTGAGAGATCGGAACCGAAAGTTCGTCCCAATGAGAGTTTTTGATATGGTTTGGACGAACTTGGTCCAAACTTTGCTCCGTTTGAGTTTTTGGAGAGTAAGGAACTCAAAGTTCGGCCCAATGGGAGTTCTTTAGGTTGTTTGGACGACACATGTTCCAAACTTTGCTCCGTTCAGTATTTCAGAGCTCGGAACCCAAAGTTCGTCCCAATGAGAGTTTTTCATATGGTTTTGACGAACTTGGTCCAAACTTTGCTCCCTTTGAGTTTTCGGAGAGTTAGGAACTCAAAGTTCGGCCCAATGGGAGTTCTTTAGGTGGTTTAGACGACACAAGGTCCAAACTTTTCTCCGCTTCAGTATTTGAGAGCTCGGAACCCAAAGTTCGTCCCAATGAGAGTTTTTCATATGGTTTGGACGAACTTGGTCCAAACTTTGCTCCCTTTGAGTTTTCGGAGAGTTAGGAACTCAAAGTTCGGCCCAATGGGAGTTCTTTAGGTGGTTTGGACGACACATGGTCCAAACTTTGCTCCGTTTCAGTATTTCAGAGCTCGGAACCCAAAGTTCGTCCCAATGAGAGTTTTTCATATGGTTTGGACGAACTTGGTCCAAACTTTGCTCCGTTTGAGTTTTTGGAGAGTAAGGAACTCAAAGTTCGGCCCAATGGGAGTTCTTTAGGTGGTTTGGACGACACATGTTCGAAACTTTGCTCCGTTTCAGTATTTCATAGCTCGGAACCCAAAGTTCGTCCCAATGAGAGTTTTTCATATGGTTTGGACGAACTCGGTCCAAACTATGCTCCGTTTGAGTTTTTGGAGAGTAAGGAACTCAAAGTTCGGACCAATGGGAGTTCTATATGTGGTTTGGACGACACATGGTCCAAACATTGCTCCGTTTCACTATTTCAGAGCTCGGAACCCAAAGTTCGTCCTAATGAGAGTTTTTCATATGGTTTGGACGAACTTTGTCCAAACTTTGCTCCGTTTGAGTTTTTGAAGAGTAAGGAACACAAAGTTCGGCCCAATGGGAGTTCTTTAGGTGGTTTGGACGACACATGTTCCAAACTTTGCTCTGTTTCAGTATTTCAGAGCTCGGAACCCAAAGTTCGTCCCAATGAGAGTTTTTCATATGGTTTGGACGAACTTGGTCCAAACTTTGCTCCGTTTGAGTTTTTGGAGAGTAAGGAACTCAAAGTTCGGCCCAATGGGAGTTCTTTAGGTGGTTTGGACGACACATGTTCCAAACTTTGCTCCGTTTCAGTGCTTCAGAGCTCGGAACCCAAAGTTCGTCCCAATGAGAGTTTTTCGTATGGTTTGGACGAACTTGGTCCAAACTTTGCTCCGTTTGAGTTTTCGGAGAGTAAGGAACTCAAAGTTCAGCCCAATGAGAATTCTTTAGGTGGTTATGACGACACATGGTCCAAACTTTGCTCCGTTTCAGTATTTGAGAGCTCGGAACCCAAAGTTCGTCCCAATGAGAGTTTTTCATATGGTTTGGACGAACTTGGTCCAAACTTTGCTCCGTTTCAGTTTTTGGAGAGTAAGGAACTCAAAGTTCGGCCCAATGGGAGTTCTTTAGGTGGTTTGGACGACACATGTTCGAAACTTTGCTCCGTTTCAGTATTTCATAGCTCGGAACCCAAAGTTCGTCCCAATGAGAGTTTTTCATATGGTTTGGACGACACATGTTCCAAACTTTCCTCCGTTTCAGTATTTCAAAGCTCGGAACACAAAGTTCGTCCCAATGAGAGTTTTTCATATGGTTTGAACGAACTTGGTCCAAACTTTTCTCCGTTTGAGTTTTTGGAGAGTAAGGAACTCAAAGTTCGGCCTAATGGGAGTTCTTTAGGTGGTTTGGACGACACATGTTCCAAACTTTGCTCCGTTTCAGTATTTTAGAGCTCGGAAGCCAAAGTTCGTCCCAATGAGAGATTTTCATATGGTTTGGACGAACCTTGTCCAAAATTTGCTCCGTTTGAGTTTTTGGAGAGTAAGGAACTCAAACTTCGGCCCAATGGGAGTTCTTTAGGTGGTTTGGATGACACATGGTCCAAACATTGCTCCGTTTAAGTATTTCAGAGCTCGGAACCCAAAGTTCGTCCCAATGAGAGTTTTTCATATGGTTTGGACGAACTTGGTCCAAACTTTGCTCCGTGTGAGTTTTTGGAGAGTAAGGAACTCAAAGTTCGGCCCAATGGGAGTTCTTTAGGTGGTTTGGACGACACATGTTCCAAACTTGTCTCCGTTTCAGTATTTCAGAGCTCGGAACCCAAAGTTCGTCCCAATGAGAGTTTTTCATATGGTTTGGACGAACTTGGTCAAAACTTTGCTCTGTTTGAGTTTTTGGAGAGTAAGGAACTCAAAGTTCGGCCCAATGAGAATTCTTTAGGTGGTTTGGACGACACATGGTCCAAACTTTGCTCCGTTTCAGTATTTGAGAGCTCGGAACCCAAAGTTCGTCACAATGAGAGTTTTTCATATGGTTTGGACGAACCTTGTCCAAAATTTGCTCCGTTTGAGTTTTTGGAGAGTAAGGAACTCAAGGTTCGGCCCAATGGGAGTTCTTTAGGTGGTTTGGACGACACATGTTCCAAACTTTGCTCCGTTCAGTATTTCAGAGCTCGGAACCCAAAGTTCGTCCCAATGAGAGTTTTTGATATGGTTTGGACGAACTTGGTCCAAACTTTGCTCCGTTTGAGTTTTTGGAGAGTAAGGAACTCAAAGTTCGGCACAATGGGAGTTCTTTAGGTGGTTTGGACGACACATGTTCCAACCTTTGCTCCGTTTAAGTATTTTAGAGCTCGGAACCAAAAGTTCGTCCCAATGAGAGTTTTTCATATGGCTTGGACGAACTTGGTCCAAACTTTTCTCCGTTTGAGTTTTTGGAGAGTAAGGAACTCAAAGTTCGGCCCAATGAGAATTCTTTAGGTGGTTTGGACGACACATGGGCCAAACTTTGGTTCGTTTCAGTATTTGAGAGCTCGGAACCCAAAGTTCGTCCCAATGAGAGTTTTTCATATGGTTTGGACGAACTTGGTCCAAACTTTTCTCTGTTTGAGTTTTTGGAGAGTAAGGAACTCAAAGTTCGGCCCAATGAGAATTCTTTAGGTGGTTTGGACGACACATGGTCCAAACTTTGCTCCGTTTCAGTATTTGAGAGCTCGGAACCCAAAGTTCGTCCCAATGAGAGTTTTTCATATGGTTTGGACGAACCTTGTCCAAAATTTGCTCCGTTTGAGTTTTTGGAGAGTAAGGAACTCAAAGTTCGGCCCAATGGGAGTTCTTTAGGTGGTTTGGACGACACATGGTCCAAACATTGCTCCGTTTCAGTATTTCAGAGCTCGAAACCCAAAGTTCGTCCCAATGAGAGTTTTTTATATGGTTGGGACGAACTTGGTCCAAACTTTGCTCCGTTTGAGTTTTTGGAGAGTAAGGAACTCAAAGTTCGGCCCAATGGGAGTTCTTTAGGTGGTTTGGACGACACATGGTCCAAACATTGCTCCGTTTCAGTATTTCAGAGCTCGGAACCCAAAGTTCGTCCCAATGAGAGTTTTTTATATGGTTGGGACGAACTTGGTCCAAACTTTGCTCCGTTTTAGTTTTTGGAGAGTAAGGAACTCAAAGTTCGGCCCAATGGGAGTTCTTTTGGTGGTTTGGAAGACACATGTTCCAAACTTTGCTCCGTTTCAGTATTTCAGAGCTCGGAACCCAAAGTTCGTACCAATGAGAGTTTTTCATATGGTTTGGACGAACTTGGTCCAAACTTTTCTCCGTTTGAGTTTTTGGAGAGTAAGGAACTCAAAGTTTGGCCCAATGAGAATGCTTTAGGTGGTTTGGACGACACATGGTCCAAACTTTCCTCCGTTTCAGTATTTGAGAGCTCGGAACCCGAAGTTAGTCCCAATGAGAGTTTTTGATATTGTTTGGACGAACTTGGTCCAAACTTTGCTCCGTTTGAGTTTTTGGAGAGTTAGGAACTCAAAGTTCGGCCCAATGGGAGTTCTTTAGGTGGTTTGGACGACACATGTTCCAAACTTTGCTCCGTTCAGTATTTCAGAGCTCGGAACCCAAAGTTCGTCCCGATGAGGGTTTTTCATATGGTTTGGACGAACTTGGTCCAAACTTTGCTCCCTTTGAGTTTTCGAAGAGTTAGGAACTGAAAGTTCGACCCAATGGGAGTTCTTTAGGTGGTTTGGACGACACATGGTCCAAACTTTGCTCCGTTTCAGTATTTGAGAGATCGGAACCGAAAGTTCGTCCCAATGAGAGTTTTTGATATGGTTTGGACGAACTTGGTCCAAACTTTGCTCCGTTTGAGTTTTTGGAGAGTAAGGAACTCAAAGTTCGGCCCAATGGGAGTTCTTTAGGTTGTTTGGACGACACATGTTCCAAACTTTGCTCCGTTCAGTATTTCAGAGCTCGGAACCCAAAGTTCGTCCCAATGAGAGTTTTTCATATGGTTTTGACGAACTTGGTCCAAACTTTGCTCCCTTTGAGTTTTCGGAGAGTTAGGAACTCAAAGTTCGGCCCAATGGGAGTTCTTTAGGTGGTTTAGACGACACAAGGTCCAAACTTTTCTCCGTTTCAGTATTTGAGAGCTCGGAACCCAAAGTTCGTCCCAATGAGAGTTTTTCATATGGTTTGGACGAACTTGGTCCAAACTTTGCTCCCTTTGAGTTTTCGGAGAGTTAGGAACTCAAAGTTCGGCCCAATGGGAGTTCTTTAGGTGGTTTGGACGACACATGGTCCAAACTTTGCTCCGTTTCAGTATTTCAGAGCTCGGAACCCAAAGTTCGTCCCAATGAGAGTTTTTCATATGGTTTGGACGAACTTGGTCCAAACTTTGCTCTGTTTGAGTTTTTTGAGAGTAAGGAATGTTGGGATAGGTGTCCTAAAACTCGTAGATAGTGAATGATAAACGAATTTTATACTTATTCGATAAAGGCGTTATCGAGATTAATTCAGTAAAGTTATTACTGAATAAAGTAAATTGCACATATAATTACCCAAATCCAATAAACTAAGATCCATGGCTATAGGATGAACTCTTGAGCTTTATGTAGAGACATAAAAGTGGATCAAGCTTGAGTAATAGCCAAAACGGTCTATAGTATAGGAATAGGGTTGGGTACCTTATTCTGGGGACACTATGAGACGCGACCCACTTTATAGATGGTATAGACGATGTGATCCTAAATCGTCCATGTAGAGACATGCGAGTGGGGGCGTCCTATGCAATGAGTTTGCATAAGACCAGGACCAAGAAATAAGTCACTCTCGCTTTATAACACCGTTTACTGACGAGACTGACTATTTCATGTGATGACCTAGGTAACTCGATCTTAATCCTGAGCTAACTATGAACTCCTGTTTATTCGGACTTATCCTTAGATCTGCATAGGTGAGAGTGGCTCAGTATCGCCGACTCAATAAGCCTCCCATTTCAGGGATAGGAACGAGTAGATAGCTGGGGACATAGTCGTGCAAGAAGGAATTCACTCCTACCCGAATTAGGGATAGTAGAGAGGTTGTTCCCTTAAGTGCTGACTCCGGGGCTTGAACAAAGGGATCCCACCCTCTCATTGGCCCGAGAGGGACTCGGTTTATTGGTTGGACCATAAACCAATTGTTCATTAGAGGATCAGTAGGACTTAAGGAACTAGAAGTACTATAGGGGTAAAACGGGTTTTTTGACCTAGCTATAGCTACGAACAACCTGTGAAGGATTGACTTACTAATCATGGTTAAAACAAGTGGACAGAAATATATCTATAGTGAGGGGAGTGCAACTATCGGGCTATAGTGGAGTGCCCCGGTAGTTAACGAATGTTGGCTAGCTTGGATAATGAGATTAGTCGATTAGCCTCAAATCGTTGGAGCCCATGATCTATAGGTCCATTAGGTCCCCCTACTAGCTCATATCGGAATTATGCCTAGAACAAAAGATAGGAAGCTTTGAATCGTTCAAAAATCGGGAAAAAGGATATTATCGTAAATTGTGTTTGACACAATAATTTAATTATGAATTAAATTAGAAAATGAGAGATGGAGTATTTAAAAGTGTTTTGAATACCATATATATGTATTAGGAATCATATATGATTTATTGCACAAGATTAGAATGATTAATTGGATTAATCATAAGAAATCATTTTGTAATGCCTCAAAATCAATTACCTAATGTTAAATTCAATTTGGAATTGAAATGAACATTAAATTGCAAGCTTGAAATTAGATTTCAATTTGTATTTGGTGGATTTAGTTGGAAATCCACTTATGCATGAACATTCAAAGTGGAAAGACAACTCACTCATGCATTGTTGCATGTCTTGTGTAATGTACACCTAGAATCCACTTGAGCTTGCAAATACACCATGTGTCTTGTGTCTTGAGGCTTGGCTTTGCATGGAGAATGTCTTTAAAAGGAGTTTGAATCAGATTCAAAGATATGAGAGCCATTTTCCTTAATGTTATGCTGCTGGAATTTGGACTCAAAATTCTCTCATCTCTCATTCTTCTCCATTGCTTGATGCTTCAAGCATTCCCTTCCCATTCCCTATCTTATATAGACTCCCACAAGTCGTTCTTGGCCCGGAGTATAGTAGGGAAGACTCTAGAGGTTGTCCAAGGAGCATAGGAGAGGCAAACACCACAAGGAGTTCAACATAAGTGAGCTACAAAGGTTGGTGTTTTCTATACTCTTTATTCTGTCTTTTCTAGAACATGCATGCTTTAGGAGTAAAATTGAATGTCTTAAGTGCTTTCGATCTTCAATTGCTTCCGCATGTGTAATATGTACACCTTCAATTGGTATCAGAGCATGATTAGAGCACTTAATTCGTTTTAATTTTGCTTTGGTGGGTACCATTTTGAAATTGAATTTTCTGTGTGCTAAAATGGAAGTGTTCTGGTTTGGCAATTTTTTGAGCATTCAAACCTTCATGAAATTGTAATTGCTCGGATATGTAAGAGCGTTAATGTGTGTACTATAGTCTGTAATTTTTATAGAGTCATTAGAGTCCATATAGGCTGTAAAATCGAAGAAAAACCGGAGAAGACGCAGCAGAAAATGAAAATTCCAGCAAGCAGTTTTTTTTCTTCTTATATTCCAGAATTTTGGTCCGGTTCAGCTGCTATTTTTTGGTCCGGCTCGGTCTGTTGCAGCCTCATTTCACTCATTGCATGGCCGGTTCATTGCTTGGATGAGCGGTTCGGGATGGTTCGTGAAGCTCGGGCGTGCTGCAAGTTTATTTATTAATTATTATTGTAATAATTAGTGAAATTGCTTGTGTTTTTTTTAAAAAAATTGCCAAACTATTCCATTTTAGCTTGATTTAATTACTTTATGCATTGTGAATGTATGATTTAATTAAATGGATGTATGTGCATTATGAGCATGCCATATAGTTTTAAAACCCCACCATAGGAAAGCATGTTCATGCATTTGTTTAATTTTAATAAGTGTTATTGATTAATTCAAATGCATGAGGGAAATTTCATGTTTAATTAATATAAGAGTTGTATTAATTTAGGGAGATTCATGCTTGAATGGTTAATTAAAATTGATTAATTCTTATAATAGTTTTAATTATTAAAAGATAAAATTAACCAAGCATGTAGCATGAAATTTCTTTAGTTTGTTTATAAGTGTTATATTCAAATTAGACTTGTTATGGATTGATTTTATAATTGTTATAAAAAGAGATAGAAATCTAAAATCTATAACAAGATTAAGTGCATGCTCACTTAGGTTAATGAACCTTCAACAATTCGATCAACTTGCATAGTTTAGGTCGATATCTTGTAAAACAACGGTTACGAGAGAACTCACCCGACAAAATGCTGTCTAAGGCTGGAGGTATTTAAGTTGACGGTTTACGGAACACCTCCTACCTGGGCATTGAGTCGGTTCTTGAGTTAAGTTAACTCGAGTTTTATGAGCATGCGTGAGCGGTGTGAGGTTTTAAAGTGTTATCACCTAGACATCGTAGTATAAAGAGTTATACAAACCTAGACATAGGTTGTTTCTAAAGGGTGCTTTTCTTATAACTTGAATGATTGATTGTTATATGCTTTAAAACACCATTAGAAAGCATGTTATAGGGTTTATTCATTAAAAGTTATAAGAGTTATAAAAGTTGATGAATAGAAACCGTAAAATCTATAACAAAGAGTTGCATGCTAACATAGGATCTTAGGATCTTGTCATTCTTTAAATGGTTTAAAATGAAGTAGACCTAAGATCGCCTTTTCTAATAGGATTAGAAATATATCTTACTTAGTTTTTAAAAATAGTTTTGAAATTCGAGTAAGTAGGACATAAGACCTTGGTTATAAGGGAACTCTCCCGGCAAATGGTTCGGAACCTGAGTTGAATTAACCATAGTCTTACTAGCATGCAATGTCACTAGGTTATTAAAAGTGTTTAATCACCTAGACATTTAGTGTAAAGACCTTGTTTAATAAGGCATAGACTTAGATAGATTCATTTAGCCGGAATTTACCTAAGTAATAAGACCCCAAAACTTTACAACACTTTAGTGGGAGGAAAAGTATAGAAACGAAATATTCATATTAAGTTTCTACTCTCACGTCCCCCTGAGTTCACACCGTGAGATCTATGCTTGGCCTCGAGGCGCCCTGGGAGCGTCCCCCTACGGATGGTGTTTGCATGGGTTAATATCAAGGTGAATGGGGAAAATGTTCATAGTAAGTGGGAGAAGGAAACGTGTCAAACGTATCCTGCGGTCTCCATCATTAGGTTGCACCGTGAGATTCCTATGCGCTGCCTGCGAGTCGCCCTGGGAGCGATCACCCTACGGAGGGCGTGCGCATGGGATTCGGAACAACGCAAACTCCAGAAATGGATAGGGTTTCCTAGGGCCATTCCCAACATTAGCTCTTCCCTACGGTGGCATTGTTGGGGCCGTCCTCTACGATCTGAAAATGATGGGTAACACTTACAAGATGGTCTTGACCAAATTAACGTTAGCTAATAACTATTGGAGTAAGAGTTATTCTGGGAATAGTATTTGGCCGAGATTGTCTCGATTCAGAGGAGGAGTAGCTGACTGCCCTACGGTAGAGGTTATTCTAAACCCCTGAAGTATCGTTGCAAATAAATCAATTGTATATATGGGTCGATGATTGCTTTTGCTAAATTTGATTGGATAAATGTGATTAATGGGTTTAGTGCATGTTTCTAATAGAGATTAATTTGAGAGCTCGGAACCCAAAGTTCGTCCCAATGAGAGTTTTTCATATGGTGTGGACGAACCTTGTCCAAAATTTGCTCCGTTTGAGTTTTTGGAGAGTAAGGAACTCAAAGTTCGGCCCAATGGGAGTTCTTTAGGTGGTTTGGACGACACATGGTCCAAACATTGCTCCGTTTCAGTATTTCAGAGCTCAGAACCCAAAGTTCGTCCTAATGAGAGTTTTTCATATGGTTTGGACGAACTTGGTCCAAACTTTGCTCCGTTTGAGTTTTTGGAGAGTAAGGAACTCAAAGTTCGGCCCAATGGGAGTTCTTTAGGTGGTTTGGACGACACATGTTCCAAACTTTGCTCCGTTTCAGTATTTCAGAGCTCGGAACCCAAAGTTCATCCCAATGAGAGTTTTTCATATGGTTTGGACGAACTTGGTCCAAACTTTGCTCCGTTTGAGTTTTTGGAGAGTAAGGAACTCAAAGTTCGGCCCAACGAGAATTCTTTAGCTGGTTTGGACGACACATGGTCCAAACTTTGCTCCGTTTCAATATTTGAGAGCTCGGAACCCAAAGTTCGTCCCAATGAGAGTTTTTGATATGGTTTGGACGAACTTGGTCCAAACTTTGCTCCGTTTGAGTTTTTGGAGAGTAAGGAACTCAAAGTTCGGCCCAATGAGAATTCTTTAGGTGGTTTGGACGACACATGGTCCAAACTTTGCTCCGTTTCAGTATTTGAGAGCTCGGAACCCAAAGTTCGTCCCAATGAGAGTTTTTCATATAGTTTGGACGAACTTGGTCCAAACTTTGCTCCGTTTGAGTTTTTGGAGAGTAAGGAACTCAAAGTTCGGCCCAATGGGAGTTCTTTAGGTGGTTTGGACGACACATGGTCCATACTTTGCTCCGTTTCAGTATTTGAGAGCTCGGAACCCAAAGTTCGTCCCAATGAGAGTTTTTCATATGGTGTGGACGAACCTTGTCCAAAATTTGCTCCGTTTGAGTTTTTGGAGAGTAAGGAACTCAAAGTTCGGCCCAATGGGAGTTCTTTAGGTGGTTTGGACGACACATGTTCCAAACTTTGCTCCGTTTCAGTATTTCAGAGCTCAGAACCAAAAGTTCGTCCCAATGAGAGTTTTTCATATGGTTTGGACGAACTTGGTCCAAACTTTTCTCTCTTTGAGTTTTTGGAGAGTAAGGAACTCAAAGTTCGGCCCAATGTGAGTTCTTTAGGTGGTTTGGACGACACATGTTCCAAACTTTGTTCCGTTCAGTATTTCAGAGCTCGGAACCCAAAGTTCGTCCCAATGAGAGTTTTTCATATGGTTTGGACGAACTTGGTCCAAACTTTGCTCCGTTTGAGTTTTTGGAGAGTAAGGAACTCAAAGTTCGGCCCAATGAGAATTCTTTAGGTGGTTTGGACGACACATGGTCCAAACTTTGCTCCGTTTCAGTATTTGAGAGCTCGGAACCCAAAGTTCGTCCCAATGAGAGTTTTTGATATGGTTTGGACGAACTTGGTCCAAACTTTGCTCCGTTTGAGTTTTTGGAGAGTAAGGAACTCAAAGTTCGGCCCAATGGGAATTCTTTAGGTGGTTTGGACGACACATGTTCCAAACTTTGCTCCGTTTCAGTATTTCAGAGCTCGGAACCCAAAGTTCGTCCCAATGAGAGTTTTTCATATGGTGTGGACGAACCTTGTCAAAAATTTGCTCCGTTTGAGTTTTTGGAGAGTAAGGAACTCAAAGTTCGGCCCAATGGGAGTTCTTTAGGTGGTTTGGACGACACATGGTCCAAACATTGCTCCGCTTCAGTATTTCAGAGCTCGGAACCCAAAGTTCGTCCTAATGAGAGTTTTTCATATGGTTTGGACGAACTTGGTCCAAACTTTGCTCCGTTTGAGTTTTTGGAGAGTAAGGAACTCAAAGTTCGGCCCAATGGGAGTTCTTTAGGTGGTTTGGATGACACATGTTCCAAACTTTGCTCCGTTTCAGTATTTCAGAGCTCGGAACCCAAAGTTCGTCCCAATGAGAGTTTTTCATATGGTTTGGACGAACTTGGTCCAAACTTTGCTCCGTTTGAGTTTTTGGAGAGTAAGGAACTCAAAGTTCGGCCCAACGAGAATTCTTTAGGTGGTTTGGACGACACATGGTCCAAACTTTGCTCCGTTTCAATATTTGAGAGCTCGGAACCCAAAGTTCGTCCCAATGAGAGTTTTTGATATGGTTTGGACGAACTTGGTCCAAACTTTGCTCCGTTTGTGTTTTTGGAGAGTAAGGAACTCAAAGTTCGGCCCAAAGGGAGTTCTTTAGGTGGTTTTGACGACACATGTTCCAAACTTTTCTCCGTTTCAGTATTTCAGAGCTCGGAACCCAAAGTTCGTCCCAATGAGAGTTTTTCATATGGTTTGGACGAACTTGGTCCAAACTTTGCTCCCTTTGAGTTTTTGGAGAGTAAGCAACTCAAAGTTCGGCCCAACGAGAATTCTTTAGGATGTTCTGACGACACATGGTCCAAACTTTACTCCGTTTCAATATTTGAGAGCTCGAAACCCAAAGTTCGTCCCAATGAGAGTTTTTGATATGGTTTGGACGAACTTGGTCCAAACTTTGCTCCGTTTGAGTTTTTAGAGAGTAAGGAACTCAAAGTTCGGCCCAATGGGAGTTCTTTAGGTGGTTTGGACGACACATGTTCCAAACATTGCTCCGTTTCAGTATTTCAGAGCTCGGAACCCAAAGTTCGTCCCAATGAGAGTTTTTCATATGGTTTGGACGAACTTGGTCCAAACTTTGCTCCGTTTGAGTTTTTGGAGAGTAAGGAACTCAAAGTTCGGCCAATTGGGAGTTCTTTAGGTGGTTTGGACGACACATGGTCCAAACATTGCTCCGTTTCAGTATTTCAGAGCTCGGAACCCAAAGTTCGTCCTAATGAGAGTTTTTCATATGGTTTGGACGAACTTGGTCCAAACTTTGCTCCGTTTGAGTTTTTGGAGAGTAAGGAACTCAAAGTTCGGCCCAATGGGAGTTCTTTAGGTGGTTTGGACGACACATGTTCCGAACTTTGCTCCGTTTCAGTATTTCAGAGCTCGGAACCCAAAGTTCGTCCCAATGAGAGTTTTTCATATGGTTTGGACGAACTTGGTCCAAACTTTGCTCTTTTTGAGTTTTTGGAGAGTAAGGAACTCAAAGTTCGGCCAATGAGAATTCTTTAGGTGGTTTGGACGACACATGGTCAAAACTTTGCTCCGTTTCAGTATTTGAGAGCTCGGAACCCAAAGTTCGTCCCAATGAGAGTTTTTCATATGGTTTTGACGAACTTGGTCCAAACTTTGCTCCGTTTGAGTTTTTGGAGAGTAAGGAACTCAAAGTTCGGCCCAATGGGAGTTCTTTAGGTGGTTTGGACGACACATGTTCCAAACTTTGCTCCGTTTCAGTATTTCAGAGCTCGGAACCCAAAGTTCGTCCCAATGAGAGTTTTTCATATGGTTTGGACGAACTTGGTCCAAACTTTGCTCCCTTTGAGTTTTTGGAGAGTAAGCAACTCAAAGTTCGGCCCAACGAGAATTCTTTAGGTGGTTCTGACGACACATGGTCCAAACTTTACTCCGTTTCAATATTTGAGAGCTCGAAACCCAAAGTTCGTCCCAATGAGAGTTTTTGATATGGTTTGGACGAACTTGGTCCAAACTTTGCTCCGTTTGAGTTTTTGGAGAGTAAGGAACTCAAAGTTCGGCCCAATAGGAGTTCTTTAGGTGGTTTGGACGACACATGGTCCAAACATTGCTCCGTTTCAGTATTTCAGAGCTCGGAACCCAAAGTTCGTCCCAATGAGAGTTTTTCATATGGTTTGGACGAACTTGGTCCAAACTTTGCTCCCTTTGAGTTTTCGGAGAGTTAGGAACTCAAAGTTCGGCCCAATGGGAGTTCTTTAGGTGGTTTGGACGACACATGGTGATATGACAGCCCGAGCCAATTGGATCTAAGAACCCTTATGGTTATGCAAACCCCTAGATCTCAAATGCTAAGACCCCCAAAACAAGATGATTTCATCACAAGGAAGAAGATAGAACGGATTTACCTTGACGATCAAGATCAAGAGTAGAGAAAACTCGTTTCTCAACTCGAGATTCGAATCACTCCACAAGTAGTTTGATCAACGCTACTTGAATGATCCTAGCATGCAAATCTAAACACAAGATATGCAAAGTTGCTCATGGCCTTTAGGCTCAAAAGACTTCATTTTCATTGAAATTCCATCAAAACTAATCTTTCCTCAAAGCAACTACATAGATGGCTATTTATAGCCTTCAAACATAACCTATGGTCATATGAAGGGTTTAACTTTCATCCCCATCAATGCTATAATGACCACTAACTTAAAAGTAACTTAAAACATTAAAAACACAACTTTAAAACTGAAAATTACAATAAATATGCCTTAAATCCGAGATTCATCTTCCAAAAAGCTAACTCTAAAGTTTGTAAGCATCTTGGTTTATTGTAGCTTGATTAAGACACCTCGGTTCGTATCATCCTCCCCTTCTTCAAGAGGATTCGTCCTCGAATCCAAGGATCCCCTTGTAGTGCAAACTTGAAGTCTTTTGCATCTCGCATTCTTGCTCTCCTCAAATTCTTCACCTTTGACTGTCCACCATGAATGGATGATGAAGCAAAATACAAACATCGCTTCATTTGTTTCCCTTTTGCATTAAAGTTCCCTCGTGCTTGGCTTTGTCTCGTATTTGAAGCATTGTTTGAATCTTGCGTTTCAACAATCATTTTAATTTCCTGCAAGAACTCATTAGACAAAGTAGGTACACTTGGTTTAAGTTTACCCGTCAGAAAACAAGTCCTTTCGGATACAAGTTCTTGTATGTGTCTTTTTGAATACAAGACATGGGTCTTCTCACATACTCTATTAACTGAACTCTCTTTCTCTTCAATCTCAATATAAGCTTCAATTATTTCTTTCTCACACTCTTTCTCTTTTTCACTTTCCTCACTTTTTGTCTCAAAGGAAGGATCAACATTTGTTTGCACACTTTCTTCACTGGTCACCACGTAAGCAACAACAACGTCATCATTTGAAACATCATCTTGAGGCATGGGACATTCTTCTTCTTCTTGAATGGATTTTGTGTTTTGTGCCTCTCTTGCTTGATCTCGCAATTTCAATTCGTGAGCTAATTCGGACATGTACTTTATGGATTTATGTATTTCATCCATATTTTCACGAAAAGCCTTCCAAAATGGATCATCACGGACGTGTTTCTCACAACGTTTTTGTGCATGACGTAACATGGATTTGTTTGAACTCCTTATTTGAAACATGCTGCAAAAGAATGAAAAGTAACCTCACAAGCACTCCCTCACGTGTTTTCACTCAAAGACAAATGCACTCGCAATCTCACTCACATGAGCCAATGAGCAAAGTTTGCATTGAAGTGATAGATAACACACATAGAACACAATCAAAATAACTTAAGTATGGAGTCAAACGAATACCAAGTAAGAAACAAGCTAAGAAAGAAATCAAAGGTCAAATGGAAATGAAACTCTAAATGTAAGTCTCCATATATTAATATCCAAAGGTTATGACTTATGGAATTTAAATAGCCCTTTACAATAAAGAGAAGTTATAATGAATAGAGATCATGGGCATGGAATAAATTGGCTGGAAAATGGATTGTGAAAAGTTTCTAACCCCCAAATTTAGTGCAAGTGGCTAATTAATTTCAGAACATTCAACATGTAACGGAAGCCAATGGATACCAACGGTCAGATCCTAACACAAGTGGAAGTTTAATCATCACCCAATTCAGATCTAACACCCTTTTGAAACAAAGAACAACAAGAAATACAAAAATTTCACAATCTAATTTTTTTTTTCTCGGTTTTCCAGGATATATTATCAAAATGACAGATTTTCTATATGAAGCAAACCGAATCTCAAGATCTCATAGAAGACAAAGTTGTAGATCATAAGAAGATCTATAAGATTGCATAAGAAAAAAATTACGAAACGACGAACGGAAATGACACTTTATTCAGTTTTATATTTCTGGACAGAATAAAACAACATGAACAGTAAGAACAAAAAATTCAGAATGAAGAACAAGAAAAGAAAGGGAACAACGGAAACATATATCCGATCTAGAACCTAAAGCTCTGATACCAAATGATATGACAGCCCGAGCCAATTGGATCTAAGAACCCTTATGGTTATGCAAACCCCTAGATCTCAAATGCTAAGACCCCCAAAACAAGATGATTTCATCCCAAGGAAGAAGATAGAACGAATTTACCTTGACGATCAAGATCAAGAGTAGAGAAAACTCGTTTCTCAACTCGAGATTCGAATCACTCCACAAGTAGTTTGATCAACGCTACTGGAATGATCCTAGCATGCAAATCTAAACACAAGATATGCAAAGTTGCTCATGGCCTTTAGGCTCAAAAGACTTCATTTTCATTGAAATTCCATCAAAACTAATCTTTCCTCAAAGCAACTACATAGATGGCTATTTATAGCCTTCAAACATAACCTATGGTCATATGAAGGGTTTAACTTTCATCCCCATCAATGCTATAATGACCACTAACTTAAAAGTAACTTAAAACATTAAAAACACAACTTTAAAACTGAAAATTACAATAAATATGCCTTAAATCCGAGATTCATCTTCCAAAAAGCTAACTCTAAAGTTTGTAAGCATCTTGGTTTATTGTAGCTTGATTAAGACACCTCGGTTCGTATCACATGGTCCAAACGTTGCTCCGTTTCAGTATTTCAGAGCTCGGAACCCAAAGTCCGTCCCAATGAGAGTTTTTCATATGGTTTGGACGAACTTGGTCCAAACTTTGCTCCGTTTGAGTTTTTGGAGAGTAAGGAACTCAAAGTTCGGCCCAATGGGAGTTCTTTAGGTGGTTTGGACGACACATGGTCCAAACATTGCTCCGTTTCAGTATTTGAGAGCTCGGAACCCAAAGTTCGTCCCAATGAGAGTTTTTCATATGGTTTGGACGAACTTGGTCCAAACTTTGCTCCGTTTGAGTTTTTGGAGAGTAAGGAACTCAAAGTTCGGCCCAATGAGAATTCTTTAGGTGGTTTGGACGACACATGGTCCAAACTTTGCTCCGTTTCAGTATTTGAGAGCTCGGAACCCAAAGTTCGTCCCAATGAGAGTTTTTGATATGGTTTGGACGAACTTGGTCCAAACTTTGCTCCGTTTGAGTTTTTGGAGAGTAAGGAACTCAAAGTTCGGCCCAATGGGAATTCTTTAGGTGGTTTGGACGACACATGTTCCAAACTTTGCTCCGTTTCAGTATTTCAGAGCTCGGAACCCAAAGTTCGTCCCAATGAGAGTTTTTCATATGGTGTGGACGAACCTTGTCAAAAATTTGCTCCGTTTGAGTTTTTGGAGAGTAAGGAACTCAAAGTTCGGCCCAATGGGAGTTCTTTAGGTGGTTTGGACGACACATGGTCCAAACATTGCTCCGCTTCAGTATTTCAGAGCTCGGAACCCAAAGTTCGTCCTAATGAGAGTTTTTCATATGGTTTGGACGAACTTGGTCCAAACTTTGCTCCGTTTGAGTTTTTGGAGAGTAAGGAACTCAAAGTTCGGCCCAATGGGAGTTCTTTAGGTGGTTTGGATGACACATGTTCCAAACTTTGCTCCGTTTCAGTATTTCAGAGCTCGGAACCCAAAGTTCGTCCCAATGAGAGTTTTTCATATGGTTTGGACGAACTTGGTCCAAACTTTGCTCCGTTTGAGTTTTTGGAGAGTAAGGAACTCAAAGTTCGGCCCAACGAGAATTCTTTAGGTGGTTTGGACGACACATGGTCCAAACTTTGCTCCGTTTCAATATTTGAGAGCTCGGAACCCAAAGTTCGTCCCAATGAGAGTTTTTGATATGGTTTGGACGAACTTGGTCCAAACTTTGCTCCGTTTGTGTTTTTGGAGAGTAAGGAACTCAAAGTTCGGCCCAAAGGGAGTTCTTTAGGTGGTTTTGACGACACATGTTCCAAACTTTTCTCCGTTTCAGTATTTCAGAGCTCGGAACCCAAAGTTCGTCCCAATGAGAGTTTTTCATATGGTTTGGACGAACTTGGTCCAAACTTTGCTCCCTTTGAGTTTTTGGAGAGTAAGCAACTCAAAGTTCGGCCCAACGAGAATTCTTTAGGATGTTCTGACGACACATGGTCCAAACTTTACTCCGTTTCAATATTTGAGAGCTCGAAACCCAAAGTTCGTCCCAATGAGAGTTTTTGATATGGTTTGGACGAACTTGGTCCAAACTTTGCTCCGTTTGAGTTTTTAGAGAGTAAGGAACTCAAAGTTCGGCCCAATGGGAGTTCTTTAGGTGGTTTGGACGACACATGTTCCAAACATTGCTCCGTTTCAGTATTTCAGAGCTCGGAACCCAAAGTTCGTCCCAATGAGAGTTTTTCATATGGTTTGGACGAACTTGGTCCAAACTTTGCTCCGTTTGAGTTTTTGGAGAGTAAGGAACTCAAAGTTCGGCCAATTGGGAGTTCTTTAGGTGGTTTGGACGACACATGGTCCAAACATTGCTCCGTTTCAGTATTTCAGAGCTCGGAACCCAAAGTTCGTCCTAATGAGAGTTTTTCATATGGTTTGGACGAACTTGGTCCAAACTTTGCTCCGTTTGAGTTTTTGGAGAGTAAGGAACTCAAAGTTCGGCCCAATGGGAGTTCTTTAGGTGGTTTGGACGACACATGTTCCGAACTTTGCTCCGTTTCAGTATTTCAGAGCTCGGAACCCAAAGTTCGTCCCAATGAGAGTTTTTCATATGGTTTGGACGAACTTGGTCCAAACTTTGCTCTTTTTGAGTTTTTGGAGAGTAAGGAACTCAAAGTTCGGCCAATGAGAATTCTTTAGGTGGTTTGGACGACACATGGTCAAAACTTTGCTCCGTTTCAGTATTTGAGAGCTCGGAACCCAAAGTTCGTCCCAATGAGAGTTTTTCATATGGTTTTGACGAACTTGGTCCAAACTTTGCTCCGTTTGAGTTTTTGGAGAGTAAGGAACTCAAAGTTCGGCCCAATGGGAGTTCTTTAGGTGGTTTGGACGACACATGTTCCAAACTTTGCTCCGTTTCAGTATTTCAGAGCTCGGAACCCAAAGTTCGTCCCAATGAGAGTTTTTCATATGGTTTGGACGAACTTGGTCCAAACTTTGCTCCCTTTGAGTTTTTGGAGAGTAAGCAACTCAAAGTTCGGCCCAACGAGAATTCTTTAGGTGGTTCTGACGACACATGGTCCAAACTTTACTCCGTTTCAATATTTGAGAGCTCGAAACCCAAAGTTCGTCCCAATGAGAGTTTTTGATATGGTTTGGACGAACTTGGTCCAAACTTTGCTCCGTTTGAGTTTTTGGAGAGTAAGGAACTCAAAGTTCGGCCCAATAGGAGTTCTTTAGGTGGTTTGGACGACACATGGTCCAAACATTGCTCCGTTTCAGTATTTCAGAGCTCGGAACCCAAAGTTCGTCCCAATGAGAGTTTTTCATATGGTTTGGACGAACTTGGTCCAAACTTTGCTCCCTTTGAGTTTTCGGAGAGTTAGGAACTCAAAGTTCGGCCCAATGGGAGTTCTTTAGGTGGTTTGGACGACACATGGTGATATGACAGCCCGAGCCAATTGGATCTAAGAACCCTTATGGTTATGCAAACCCCTAGATCTCAAATGCTAAGACCCCCAAAACAAGATGATTTCATCACAAGGAAGAAGATAGAACGGATTTACCTTGACGATCAAGATCAAGAGTAGAGAAAACTCGTTTCTCAACTCGAGATTCGAATCACTCCACAAGTAGTTTGATCAACGCTACTTGAATGATCCTAGCATGCAAATCTAAACACAAGATATGCAAAGTTGCTCATGGCCTTTAGGCTCAAAAGACTTCATTTTCATTGAAATTCCATCAAAACTAATCTTTCCTCAAAGCAACTACATAGATGGCTATTTATAGCCTTCAAACATAACCTATGGTCATATGAAGGGTTTAACTTTCATCCCCATCAATGCTATAATGACCACTAACTTAAAAGTAACTTAAAACATTAAAAACACAACTTTAAAACTGAAAATTACAATAAATATGCCTTAAATCCGAGATTCATCTTCCAAAAAGCTAACTCTAAAGTTTGTAAGCATCTTGGTTTATTGTAGCTTGATTAAGACACCTCGGTTCGTATCATCCTCCCCTTCTTCAAGAGGATTCGTCCTCGAATCCAAGGATCCCCTTGTAGTGCAAACTTGAAGTCTTTTGCATCTCGCATTCTTGCTCTCCTCAAATTCTTCACCTTTGACTGTCCACCATGAATGGATGATGAAGCAAAATACAAACATCGCTTCATTTGTTTCCCTTTTGCATTAAAGTTCCCTCGTGCTTGGCTTTGTCTCGTATTTGAAGCATTGTTTGAATCTTGCGTTTCAACAATCATTTTAATTTCCTGCAAGAACTCATTAGACAAAGTAGGTACACTTGGTTTAAGTTTACCCGTCAGAAAACAAGTCCTTTCGGATACAAGTTCTTGTATGTGTCTTTTTGAATACAAGACATGGGTCTTCTCACATACTCTATTAACTGAACTCTCTTTCTCTTCAATCTCAATATAAGCTTCAATTATTTCTTTCTCACACTCTTTCTCTTTTTCACTTTCCTCACTTTTTGTCTCAAAGGAAGGATCAACATTTGTTTGCACACTTTCTTCACTGGTCACCACGTAAGCAACAACAACGTCATCATTTGAAACATCATCTTGAGGCATGGGACATTCTTCTTCTTCTTGAATGGATTTTGTGTTTTGTGCCTCTCTTGCTTGATCTCGCAATTTCAATTCGTGAGCTAATTCGGACATGTACTTTATGGATTTATGTATTTCATCCATATTTTCACGAAAAGCCTTCCAAAATGGATCATCACGGACGTGTTTCTCACAACGTTTTTGTGCATGACGTAACATGGATTTGTTTGAACTCCTTATTTGAAACATGCTGCAAAAGAATGAAAAGTAACCTCACAAGCACTCCCTCACGTGTTTTCACTCAAAGACAAATGCACTCGCAATCTCACTCACATGAGCCAATGAGCAAAGTTTGCATTGAAGTGATAGATAACACACATAGAACACAATCAAAATAACTTAAGTATGGAGTCAAACGAATACCAAGTAAGAAACAAGCTAAGAAAGAAATCAAAGGTCAAATGGAAATGAAACTCTAAATGTAAGTCTCCATATATTAATATCCAAAGGTTATGACTTATGGAATTTAAATAGCCCTTTACAATAAAGAGAAGTTATAATGAATAGAGATCATGGGCATGGAATAAATTGGCTGGAAAATGGATTGTGAAAAGTTTCTAACCCCCAAATTTAGTGCAAGTGGCTAATTAATTTCAGAACATTCAACATGTAACGGAAGCCAATGGATACCAACGGTCAGATCCTAACACAAGTGGAAGTTTAATCATCACCCAATTCAGATCTAACACCCTTTTGAAACAAAGAACAACAAGAAATACAAAAATTTCACAATCTAATTTTTTTTTTCTCGGTTTTCCAGGATATATTATCAAAATGACAGATTTTCTATATGAAGCAAACCGAATCTCAAGATCTCATAGAAGACAAAGTTGTAGATCATAAGAAGATCTATAAGATTGCATAAGAAAAAAATTACGAAACGACGAACGGAAATGACACTTTATTCAGTTTTATATTTCTGGACAGAATAAAACAACATGAACAGTAAGAACAAAAAATTCAGAATGAAGAACAAGAAAAGAAAGGGAACAACGGAAACATATATCCGATCTAGAACCTAAAGCTCTGATACCAAATGATATGACAGCCCGAGCCAATTGGATCTAAGAACCCTTATGGTTATGCAAACCCCTAGATCTCAAATGCTAAGACCCCCAAAACAAGATGATTTCATCCCAAGGAAGAAGATAGAACGAATTTACCTTGACGATCAAGATCAAGAGTAGAGAAAACTCGTTTCTCAACTCGAGATTCGAATCACTCCACAAGTAGTTTGATCAACGCTACTGGAATGATCCTAGCATGCAAATCTAAACACAAGATATGCAAAGTTGCTCATGGCCTTTAGGCTCAAAAGACTTCATTTTCATTGAAATTCCATCAAAACTAATCTTTCCTCAAAGCAACTACATAGATGGCTATTTATAGCCTTCAAACATAACCTATGGTCATATGAAGGGTTTAACTTTCATCCCCATCAATGCTATAATGACCACTAACTTAAAAGTAACTTAAAACATTAAAAACACAACTTTAAAACTGAAAATTACAATAAATATGCCTTAAATCCGAGATTCATCTTCCAAAAAGCTAACTCTAAAGTTTGTAAGCATCTTGGTTTATTGTAGCTTGATTAAGACACCTCGGTTCGTATCACATGGTCCAAACGTTGCTCCGTTTCAGTATTTCAGAGCTCGGAACCCAAAGTCCGTCCCAATGAGAGTTTTTCATATGGTTTGGACGAACTTGGTCCAAACTTTGCTCCGTTTGAGTTTTTGGAGAGTAAGGAACTTAAAGTTCGGCCCAATGGGAGTTCTTTAGGTGGTTTGGACGACACATGGTCCAAACATTGCTCCGTTTCAGTATTTGAGAGCTCGGAACCCAAAGTTCGTCCCAATGAGAGTTTTTCATATGGTTTGGACGAACTTGGTCCAAACTTTGCTCCGTTTGAGTTTTTGGAGAGTGAGGAACTCAAAGTTCGGCCCAATGGGAGTTCTTTAGGTGGTTTGGACGACACATGGTCCAAACATTGCTCCGTTTCAGTATTTCAGAGCTCGGAACCCAAAGTTCGTCCCAATGAGAGTTTTTCATATGGTTTGGACGAACTTGGTCCAAACTTTGCTCCCTTTGACTTTTCGGAGAGTTAGGAACTCAAAGTTCGGCCCAATGGGAGTTCTTTAGGTGGTTTGGACGACACATGGTCCAAACGTTGCTCCGTTTCAGTATTTCAGAGCTCGGAACCCAAAGTTCGTCCCAATGAGAGTTTTTCATATGGTTTTGACGAACTTGGTCCAAACATTGCTCCGTTTGAGTTTTTGGAGAGTAAGGAACTCAAAGTTCGGCCCAATGAGAATTCTTTAGGTGGTTTGGACGACACATGGTCCAAACATTGCTCCGTTTCAGTATTTGAGAGCTCGGAACCCAAAGTTCGTCCCAATGAGAGTTTTTCATATGGTTTGGACGAACTTGGTCCAAACTTTGCTCCCTTTGAGTTTTCGGAGAGTTAGGAACTCAAAGTTCGGCCCAATGGGAGTTCTTTAGGTGGTTTGGACGACACATGGTCCAAACGTTGCTCCGTTTCAGTATTTCAGAGCTCGGAACCCAAAGTTCGTCCCAATGAGAGTTTTTCATATGGTTTTGACGAACTTGGTCCAAACATTGCTCCGTTTGAGTTTTTGGAGAGTAAGGAACTCAAAGTTCGGCCCAATGAGAATTCTTTAGGTGGTTTGGACGACACATGGTCCAAACATTGCTCCGTTTCAGTATTTGAGAGCTCGGAACCCAAAGTTCGTCCCAATGAGAGTTTTTCATATGGTTTGGACGAACTTGGTCCAAACTTTGCTCCGTTTGAGTTTTTGGAGAGTAAGGAACTCAAAGTTCGGCCCAATGGGAGTTCTTTAAGTGGTTTGGACGACACATGTTCCAAACTTTCCTCCGTTTCAGTATTTCAGAGCTCGGAACCCAAAGTTCGTCCCAATGAGAGTTTTTCATAGAGTTTGGACGAACTTGGTCCAAACTTTGCTCCGTTGGAGTTTTTGGAGAGTAAGGAACTCAAAGTTCGGCCCAATGGGAGTTCTTTAGTTGGTTTGGACGACACATGTTCCAAACATTGCTCCGTTTCAGTATTTCAGAGCTCGGAACCCAAAGTTCGTCCGAATGAGAGTTTTTCATATGGTTTGGACGAACTTGGTCCAAACTTTGCTCCGTTTGAGTTTTTGGAGAGTAAGGAACTCAAAGTTCGGCCCAATGGGAGTTGTTTAGGTGGTTTGGACGACACATGTTCCAAACTTTCCTCCGTTTCAGTATTTCAGAGCTCGGAACCCAAAGTTCGTCCGAATGAGAGTTTTTCATATGGTTTGGACGAACTTGGTCCAAACTTTGCTCCGTTTGAGTTTTTGGAGAGTAAGGAACTCAAAGTTCGGCCCAATGAGAATTCTTTAGGTGGTTTGGACGACACATGGTCCAAACATTGCTCCGTTTCAGTATTTGAGAGCTCGGAACCCAAAGTTCGTCCCAATGAGCGTTTTTCATATGGTTTGGACGAACTTGGTCCAAACTTTGCTCCCTTTGAGTTTTTGGAGAGTAAGGAACTCAAAGTTCGGCCCAATGAGAATTCTTTAGGTGGTTTGCACGACACATGGTCCAAACATTGCACTGTTTCAGTATTTCAGAGCTCGGAACCCAAAGTCCGTCCCAATGAGAGTTTTTCATATGGTTTGGACGAACTTGGTCCAAACTTTGCTCCGTTTGAGTTTTTGGAGAGTAAGGAACTCAAAGTTCGACCCAATGGGAGTTCTTTAGGTGGTTTGGACGACACATGGTCCAATCATTGCTCCATTTCAGTATTTCAGAGCTCGGAACCCAAAGTTCGTCCCAATGAGAGTTTTTCATATGGTTTGGACGAACTTGGTCCAAACATTGCTCCCTTTGAGTTTTTGGAGAGTAAGGAACTCAAAGTTCGGCCCAATGAGAATTCTTTAGGTGGTTTGGACGACACATGGTCCAAACTTTGCTCCGTTTCAGTATTTCAGAGCTCGGAACCCAAAGTTCGTCCGAATGAGAGTTTTTCATAGTGTTTGGACGAACTTGGTCCAAACTTTGCTCCGTTTGAGTTTTTGGAGAGTAAGGAACTCAAAGTTCGGCCCAATGGGAGTTATTTAGGTGGTTTGGACGACACATGGTCCAAACATTGCTCTGTTTCAGTATTTCAGAGCTCGGAACCCAAAGTCCGTCCCAATGAGAGTTTTTCATATGGTTTGGACGAACTTGGTCCAAACTTTGCTCCCTTTGAGTTTTCGGAGAGTTAGGAACTCAAATTTCGGCCCAATGGGAGTTCTTTAGGTGGTTTGGACGACACATGGTCCAAACGTTGCTCCGTTTCAGTATTTGAGAGCTCGGAACCCAAGGTTCGTCCCAATGAGAGTTTTTCATATGGTTTTGACGAACTTGGTCCAAACTTTTCTCCGTTTGAGTTTTTGGAGAGTAAGGAACTCAAAGTTCGGCCCAATGAGAATTCTTTAGGTGGTTTGGACGACACATGGTCCAAACATTGCTCCGTTTCAGTATTTGAGAGCTCGGAACCCAAAGTTCGTCCCAATGAGAGTTTTTCATATGGTTTGGACGAACTTGGTCCAAACTTTGCTCCGTTTGAGTTTTTGGAGAGTAAGGAACTCAAAGTTCGGCCCAATGGGAGTTGTTTAGGTGGTTTGGACGACACATGTTCCAAACTTTCCTCCGTTTCAGTATTTCAGAGCTCGGAACCCAAAGTTCGTCCCAATGAGAGTTTTTCATATGGTTTGGTAGAACTTGGTCAAAACTTTGCTCCGTTTGAGTTTTTGGAGAGTAAGGAACTCAAAGTTCGGCCCAATGGGAGTTCTTTAGTTGGTTTTGACGACACATGTTCCAAACTTTGCTCCGTTTCAGTATTTCAGAGCTCGGAACCCAAAGTTCGTCCGAATGAGAGTTTTTCATATGGTTTGGACGAACTTGGTCCAAACTTTGCTCCGTTTGAGTTTTTGGAGAGTAAGGAACTCAAAGTTCGGCCCAATGAGAATTCTTTAGGTGGTTTGGACGACACATGGTCCAAACATTGCTCCGTTTCAGTATTTCAGAGCTCGGAACCCAAAGTTCGTCCCAATGAGAGTTTTTCATATGGTTTGGACGAACTTGGTCCAAACTTTGCTCCGTTTGAGTTTTTGGAGAGTAAGGAACTCAAAGTTCGACCCAATGGGAGTTCTTTAGGTGGTTTGGACGACACATGGTCCAATCATTGCTCCGTTTCAGTATTTCAGAGCTCGGAACCCAAAGTTCGTCCCAATGAGAGTTTTTCATATGGTTTGGACGAACTTGGTCCTAACTTTTCTCCGTTTGAGTTTTTGGAGAGCAAGTAACTCAAAGTTCGGCCCAATGAGAAGTCTTTAGGTGGTTTGGACGACACATGGTCCAAACTTTGCTCCGTTTCAGTATTTGAGAACTCGGAACCCAAAGTTCGTCCCAATGAGAGTTTTTCATATGGTTTGGACGAACTTGGTCCAAACTTTGCTCCGTTTGAGTTTTTGGAGAGTAAGGAACTCAAAGTTCGGCCCAATGAGAATTCTTTAGGTGGTTTGGACGACACATGGTCCAAACATTGCTCCGTTTCAGTATTTCAGAGCTCGGAACCCAAAGTTCGTCCCAATGAGAGTTTTTCATATGGTTTGGACGAACTTGGTCCAAACTTTGCTCCCTTTGAGTTTTCGGAGAGTTAGGAACTCAAATTTCGGCCCAATGGGAGTTCTTTAGGTGGTTTGGACGACACATGGTCCAAACGTTGCTCCGTTTCAGTATTTCAGAGCTCGGAACCCAAAGTTCGTCCCAATGAGAGTTTTTCATATGGTTTTGACGAACTTGGTCCAAACTTTTCTCCGTTTGAGTTTTTGGAGAGTAAGGAACTCAAAGTTCGGCCCAATGAGAATTCTTTAGGTGGTTTGGACGACACATGGTCCAAACATTGCTCCGTTTCAGTATTTGAGAGCTCGGAACCCAAAGTTCGTCCCAATGAGAGTTTTTCATATGGTTTGGACGAACTTGGTCCAAACTTTGCTCCGTTTGAGTTTTTGGAGAGTAAGGAACTCAAAGTTCGGCCCAATGGGAGTTGTTTAGGTGGTTTGGACGACACATGTTCCAAACTTTCCTCCGTTTCAGTATTTCAGAGCTCGGAACCCAACGTTCGTCCCAATGAGAGTTTTTCATATGGTTTGGACGAACTTGGTCCAAACTTTGCTCCGTTTGAGTTTTTGGAGAGTAAGGAACTCAAAGTTCGGCCCAATGAGAATTCTTTAGGTGGTTTGGACGACACATGGTCCAAACTTTTCTCCGTTTCTGTATTTCAGAGCTCGGAACCCAAAGTTCGTCCAAATGAGAGTTTTTCATATGGTTTGGACGAACTTGGTCCAAACTTTGCTCCCTTTGAGTTTTCGGAGAGTTAGGAACTCAAAGTTCGGCCCAATGGGAGTTCTTTAGGTGGTTTGGACGACACATGGTCCAAACATTGCTCTGTTTCAGTATCTCAGAGCTCGGAACCCAAAGTCCGTCCCAGTGAGAGTTTTTCATATGGTTTGGACGAACTTGGTCCAAACTTTGCTCCGTTTGAGTTTTTGGAGAGTAAGGAACTCAAAGTTCGGCCCAATGGGAGTTCTTTAGGTGGTTTGGACGACACATGGTCCAAACATTGCTCTGTTTCAGTATTTCAGAGCTCGGAACCCAAAGTCCGTCCCAATGAGAGTTTTTCATATGGTTTGGACGAACTTGGTCCAAACTTTGCTCCGTTTGAGTTTTTGGAGAGTAAGGAACTCAAAGTTCGGCCCAATGGGAGTTCTTTAGGTGGTTTGGACGACACATGGTCAAAACATTGCTCCGTTTCAGTATTTCAGAGCTCGGAACCCAAAGTTCGTCCCAATGAGAGTTTTTCATATGGTTTGGACGAACTTGGTCCAAACTTTGCTCCCTTTGAGTTTTCGGAGAGTTAGGAACTCAAAGTTCGGCCCAATGAGAGTTTTTCATATGGTTTGGACGAACTTGGTCCAAACTTTGCTCCGTTTGAGTTTTTGGAGAGTAAGGAACTCAAAGTTCGGCCCAATGAGAATTCTTTAGGTGGTTTGGACGACACATGGTCCAAACATTGCTCCGTTTCAGTATTTGAGAGCTCGGAACACAAAGTTCGTCCCAATGAGAGTTTTTCATATGGTTTGGACGAACTTGGTCCAAACTTTGCTCCGTTTGAGTTTTTGGAGAGTAAGGAACTCAAAGTTCGGCCCAATGAGAATTCTTTAGGTGGTTTGGACGACACATGGTCCAAACATTGCTCCGTTTCAGTATTTCAGAGCTCGGAACCCAAAGTTCGTCCCAATGAGAGTTTTTCATATGGTTTGGACGAACTTGGTCCAAACTTTGCTCCGTTTGAGTTTTTGGAGAGTAAGGAACTCAAAGTTCGACCCAATGGGAGTTCTTTAGGTGGTTTGGACGACACATGGTCCAATCATTGCTCCGTTTCAGTATTTCAGAGCTCGGAACCCAAAGTTCGTCCCAATGAGAGTTTTTCATATGGTTTGGACGAACTTGGTCCAAACTTTGCTCCGTTTGAGTTTTTGGAGAGTAAGGAACTCAAAGTTCGGCCCAATGAGAAGTCTTTAGGTGGTTTGGACGACACATGGTCCAAACTTTGCTCCGTTTCAGTATTTGAGAGCTCGGAACCCAAAGTTCGTCCCAATGAGAGTTTTTCATATGGTTTGGACGAACTTGGTCCAAACTTTGCTCCGTTTGAGTTTTTGGAGAGTAAGGAACTCAAAGTTCGGCCCAATGAGAATTCTTTAGGTGGTTTGGACGACACATGGTCCAAACATTGCTCCGTTTCAGTATTTCAGAGCTCGGAACCCAAAGTTCGTCCCAATGAGAGTTTTTCATATGGTTTGGACGAACTTGGTCCAAACTTTGCTCCCTTTGAGTTTTCGGAGAGTTAGGAACTCAAATTTCGGCCCAATGGGAGTTCTTTAGGTGGTTTGGACGACACATGGTCCAAACGTTGCTCCGTTTCAGTATTTCAGAGCTCGGAACCCAAAGTTCGTCCCAATGAGAGTTTTTCATATGGTTTTGACGAACTTGGTCCAAACTTTTCTCCGTTTGAGTTTTTGGAGAGTAAGGAACTCAAAGTTCGGCCCAATGAGAATTCTTTAGGTGGTTTGGACGACACATGGTCCAAACATTGCTCCGTTTCAGTATTTGAGAGCTCGGAACCCAAAGTTCGTCCCAATGAGAGTTTTTCATATGGTTTGGACGAACTTGGTCCAAACTTTGCTCCGTTTGAGTTTTTGGAGAGTAAGGAACTCAAAGTTCGGCCCAATGGGAGTTGTTTAGGTGGTTTGGACGACACATGTTCCAAACTTTCCTCCGTTTCAGTATTTCAGAGCTCGGAACCCAACGTTCGTCCCAATGAGAGTTTTTCATATGGTTTGGACGAACTTGGTCCAAACTTTGCTCCGTTTGAGTTTTTGGAGAGTAAGGAACTCAAAGTTCGGCCCAATGAGAATTCTTTAGGTGGTTTGGACGACACATGGTCCAAACTTTTCTCCGTTTCTGTATTTCAGAGCTCGGAACCCAAAGTTCGTCCAAATGAGAGTTTTTCATATGGTTTGGACGAACTTGGTCCAAACTTTGCTCCCTTTGAGTTTTCGGAGAGTTAGGAACTCAAAGTTCGGCCCAATGGGAGTTCTTTAGGTGGTTTGGACGACACATGGTCCAAACATTGCTCTGTTTCAGTATCTCAGAGCTCGGAACCCAAAGTCCGTCCCAGTGAGAGTTTTTCATATGGTTTGGACGAACTTGGTCCAAACTTTGCTCCGTTTGAGTTTTTGGAGAGTAAGGAACTCAAAGTTCGGCCCAATGGGAGTTCTTTAGGTGGTTTGGACGACACATGGTCCAAACATTGCTCCGTTTCAGTATTTCAGAGCTCGGAACCCAAAGTTCGTCCCAATGAGAGTTTTTCATATGGTTTGGACGAACTTGGTCCAAACTTTGCTCCCTTTGAGTTTTCGGAGAGTTAGGAACTCAAAGTTCGGCCCAATGGGAGTTCTTTAGGTGGTTTGGACGACACATGGTCCAAACATTGCTCCGTTTCAGTATTTCAGAGCTCGGAAACCAAAGTTCGTCCCAATGAGAGTTTTTCATATGGTTTGGACGAACTTGGTCCAAACTTTGCTCCCTTTGAGTTTTCGGAGAGTTAGGAACTCAAAGTTCGGCCCAATGGGAGTTCTTTAGGTGGTTTGGACGACACATGGTCCAAACGTTGCTCCGTTTCAGTATTTCAGAGCTCGGAACCCAAAGTTCGTCCCAATGAGAGTTTTTCATATGGTTTGGACGAACTTGGTCCAAACTTTTCTCCGTTTGAGTTTTTGGAGAGTAAGGAACTCAAAGTTCGGCCCAATGAGAATTCTTTAGGTGGTTTGGACGACACATGGTCCAAACATTGCTCCGTTTCAGTATTTGAGAGCTCGGAACACAAAGTTCGTCCCAATGAGAGTTTTTCATATGGTTTGGACGAACTTGGTCCAAACTTTGCTCCGTTTGAGTTTTTGGAGAGTAAGGAACTCAAAGTTCGGCCCAATGGGAGTTCTTTAGGTGGTTTGGACGACACATGTTCCAAACTTTCCTCCGTTTCAGTATTTCAGAGCTCGGAACCCAAAGTTCGTCCCAATGAGAGTTTTTCATATGGTTTGGACGAACTTGGTCCAAACTTTGCTCCGTTTGAGTTTTTGGAGAGTAAGGAACTCAAAGTTCGGCCCAATGAGAATTCTTTAGGTGGTTTGGACGACACATGGTCCAAACATTGCTCCGTTTCAGTATTTGAGAGCTCGGAACCCAAAGTTCGTCCCAATGAGAGTTTTTCATATGGTTTGGATGAACTTGGTCCAAACTTTGCTCCGTTTGAGTTTTTGGAGAGTAAGGAACTCAAAGTTCGGCCCAATGGGAGTTCTTTAGGTGGTTTGGACGACACATGGTCCAAACATTGCTCCGTTTCAGTATTTCAGAGCTCGGAACCCAAAGTCCGTCCCAATGAGAGTTTTTCATATGGTTTGGACGAACTTGGTCCAAACTTTGCTCCCTTTGAGTTTTCGGAGAGTTAGGAACTCAAAGTTCTGCCCAATGGGAGTTCTTTAGGTGGTTTGGACGACACATGGTCCAAACTTTGCTCCGTTTCAGTATTTCAGAGCTCGGAACCCAAAGTTCGTCCGAATGAGAGTTTTTCATATGGTTTGGACGAACTTGGTCCAAACTTTGCTCCGTTTGAGTTTTTGGAGAGTAAGGAACTCAAAGTTCGGCCCAATGAGAATTCTTTAGGTGGTTTGGACGACACATGGTCCAAACATTGCTCCGTTTCAGTATTTGAGAGCTCGGAACACAAAGTTCGTCCCAATGAGAGTTTTTCATATGGTTTGGACGAACTTGGTCCAAACTTTGCTCCGTTTGAGTTTTTGGAGAGTAAGGAACTCAAAGTTCGGCCCAATGGGAGTTCTTTAGGTGGTTTGGACGACACATGGTCCAATCATTGCTCCGTTTCAGTATTTCAGAGCTCGGAACCCAAAGTTCGTCCCAATGAGAGTTTTTCATATGGTTTGGACGAACTTGGTCCTAACTTTGCTCCGTTTGAGTTTTTGGAGAGTAAGGAACTCAAAGTTCGGCCCAATGAGAAGTCTTTAGGTGGTTTGGACGACACATGGTCCAAACTTTGCTCCGTTTCAGTATTTGAGAGCTCGGAACCCAAAGTTCGTCCCAATGAGAGTTTTTCATATGGTTTGGACGAACTTGGTCCAAACTTTGCTCCGTTTGAGTTTTTGGAGAGTAAGGAACTCAAAGTTCGGCCCAATGAGAATTCTTTAGGTGGTTTGGACGACACATGGTCCAAACATTGCTCCGTTTCAGTATTTCAGAGCTCGGAACCCAAAGTTCGTCCCAATGAGAGTTTTTCATATGGTTTGGACGAACTTGGTCCAAACTTTGCTCCCTTTGAGTTTTCGGAGAGTTGGGAACTCAAATTTCGGCCCGATGGGAGTTCTTTAGGTGGTTTGGACGACACATGGTCCAAACGTTGCTCCGTTTCAGTATTTCAGAGCTCGGAACCCAAAGTTCGTCCCAATGAGAGTTTTTCATATGGTTTTGACGAACTTGGTCCAAACTTTTCTCCGTTTGAGTTTTTGGAGAGTAAGGAACTCAAAGTTCGGCCCAATGAGAATTCTTTAGGTGGTTTGGACGACACATGGTCCAAACTTTTCTCCGTTTCTGTATTTCAGAGCTCGGAACCCAAAGTTCGTCCAAATGAGAGTTTTTCATATGGTTTGGACGAACTTGGTCCAAACTTTGCTCCCTTTGAGTTTTCGGAGAGTTAGGAACTCAAAGTTCGGCCCAATGGGAGTTCTTTAGGTGGTTTGGACGACACATGGTCCAAACATTGCTCTGTTTCAGTATCTCAGAGCTCGGAACCCAAAGTCCGTCCCAATGAGAGTTTTTCATATGGTTTGGACGAACTTGGTCCAAACTTTGCTCCGTTTGAGTTTTTGGAGAGTAAGGAACTCAAAGTTCGGCCCAATGGGAGTTCTTTAGGTGGTTTGGACGACACATGGTCCAAACATTGCTCCGTTTCAGTATTTCAGAGCTCGGAACCCAAAGTTCGTCCCAATGAGAGTTTTTCATATGGTTTGGACGAACTTGGTCCAAACTTTGCTCCCTTTGAGTTTTCGGAGAGTTAGGAACTCAAAGTTCGGCCCAATGGGAGTTCTTTAGGTGGTTTGGACGACACATGGTCCAAACATTGCTCTGTTTCAGTATTTCAGAGCTCGGAACCCAAAGTCCGTCCCAATGAGAGTTTTTCATATGGTTTGGACGAACTTGGTCCAAACTTTGCTCCGTTTGAGTTTTTGGAGAGTAAGGAACTCAAAGTTCCGGCCCAATGGGAAGTTCTTTAGGTGGTTTGGACGACACATGGTCCAAACATTGCTCCGTTTCAGTATTTCAGAGCTCGGAACCCAAAGTTCGTCCCAATGAGAGTTTTTCATATGGTTTGGACGAACTTGGTCCAAACTTTGCTCCCTTTGAGTTTTCGGAGAGTTAGGAACTCAAAGTTCGGCCCAATGGGAGTTCTTTAGGTGGTTTGGACGACACATGGTCCAAACGTTGCTCCGTTTCAGTATTTCAGAGCTCGGAACCCAAAGTTCGTCCCAATGAGAGTTTTTCATATGGTTTGACGAACTTGGTCCAAACTTTGCTCCGTTTGAGTTTTTGGAGAGTAAGGAACTCAAAGTTCGGCCCAATGAGAATTCTTTAGGTGGTTTGGACGACACATGGTCCAAACATTGCTCCGTTTCAGTATTTGAGAGCTCGGAACCCAAAGTTCGTCCCAATGAGAGTTTTTCATATGGTTTGGAACGAACTTGTCCAAAATTGCCCTTTGAGTTTTCGGGAGAGTTAGG